>CM060250.1:96902406-98342406 GCA_030684275.1 Acipenser oxyrinchus oxyrinchus | reverse complement strand
ATTCTTCTAGGTACACTTGCACAAAGTCAGGGATTTTGTAGGCATATAGTCAGGTGTTTGATTAAACAATTATACCAAACCGGAGCTAATGATCATCAATTCAATATGTAGGTTGAAACACAATCATTAACTGAAACAGAAACAGCTGTGTAGGAGGAATAAAACTAGGTGAGGAACAGCCAAACTCAGCTAACAAGGTGAGGTTGCTGAAGACAGTTTACTGTCAAAAGTCATACACCTTGGCAAGACTGAGCACAGCAACAAGACACAAGGTAGTTATACTGCATCAGCAAGGTCTCTCCCAGGCAGAAATTTCAAGGCAGACAGGGGTTTCCAGATGTGCTGTCCAAGCTCTTTGAAGAAGCACAAAGAAACGGGCAACGTTGAGGACCGTAGACGCAGTGGTCGGCCAAGGAAACTTACTGCAGCAGATGAAAGACACATCATGCTTACTTCCCTTCGCAATCGGAAGATGTCCAGCAGTGCCATCAGCTCAGAACTGGCAGAAAACAGTGGGACCCTGGTACACCCATCTACTGTCCGGAGAAGTCTGGTCAGAAGTGGCCTTCATGGAAGACTTGCGCCAAAAAGCCATACCTCCGACGTGGAAACAAGGCCAGCGACTCAACTATGCACGAAAACACAGGAACTGGGGTGCAGAAAAATGGCAGCAGGTGCTCTGGACTGATGAGTCAAAATTTGAAATATTTGGCTGTAGCAGAAGGCAGTTTGTTCAGCCAAGGGCTGGAGAGCGTACTAATGAGTGTCTGCAGGCAACAGTGAAGCATGGTGGAGGTTCCTTGCAAGTTTGGGGCTACATTTCTGCAAATGGAGTTGGGGATTTGGTCAGAATTAATGGTCTTCTCAATGCTGAGAAGTACAGGCAGATACTTATCCATCATGCAATACCATCAGGGAGGCATCTGATTGGCCCAAAATTTATTCTGCAGCATGACAACGACCCCAAACATACAGCGAAAGTCATTAAGAACTATCTTCAGTGTAAAGAAGAACAAGGAGTCCTGAAGTGATGGTATGGCCCCACAGAGCCCTGATCTCAACATCATCGAGTCTGTCTGGGATTACATGAAGAGAGAGAAGCAACTGAGGCTGCCTAAATCCACAGAAAACTGTGGTTAGTTCTCCAAGATGTTTGGGCCAACCTACCTGCCGAGTTCCTTCAAAACTGTGTGCAAGTGTACCTAAAAGAATTGATGCTTGATGCTGTTTTGAAGGCAAGGGTGGTCACACCAAATATGGATTTGATTTAGATTTTTCTTCTGTTCACTCACTTTGCATTTAGTTAATTGATAAATATAATCTATTAACATGTCTATTTTTGAAAGCATTCTTACTTTACAGCATTTTTTCACACCTGCCTAAAACTTTTGCACAGTACTGTATATACATGCATACTTCAATGGAAAGATTCCACGCAATCTAAATACGGTTGAGCTTGAGGGATATAATCCCTGATATATGCCCATAGAATTTATTTATTTATTTAATTTAGTCGTTGCCAATTATTTTTATTATTTTCTCCCAATTTGATATGCCCAATTACTTTTAGGCTCCGCTCACCGCTACCACACCTACGCTGACTCCAGAGGGCGAAGACGAACACATGCTGTCCTCTGAAGCGTGTGCCGTCAGCTGACCGTTTTTTTTTCCACACTACGGGCTCACCATGCAGCCACTGAAAGAGCTACAGCGTCGGAGGACAACGCAGCTCTGGGGCAGCTTAGAGGCAAGCCCGCAGGCACCCAGCCAGACTACAGGGGTCGCTGGTGCGCGGTGAGCCAAGGACATCCTGGCCGACCTAAACCCAACCCCACCCGGGCGACGCTCAGCCAATTGTGCCGCCCCGTGGAAGCTCCCGTCCACTGTCAGCTGTGGAATAGCCTGGACTTGAACCAGCGACGTCCAGGCCATAGATTGCCCTTAGAATCTTTGTAACTGTGACAGGGTGACTGGGCGGTGACGTCAGGCAGAAGCAGGAAGGGAAAAATACTGACACCAGGGAGTACTGCAGTTGAAGGTATATGACGCGGGACGCCTTTTTATTTTTAAATAACAAAATAAATCAAAGGTTTGAACAAAAGAAACTTGCTCACAGAGCGAAAATAAAACAGGTAAACAAAACAAAATCACGAACACAAAATACACGATCAGGCTGGGCAAATAGCCGTCACTGATCCTTTACGCTTTAGTTTCGCTTTTTAGTTTCGCCTCACTCCTCTCGCTCACTCTCTCCTTCCAACACCCACCACGAGTGCCAAGAGCTGCAGGCTTTTATAACAGGTGACCATCTCCCGATTAGCAACAAATTAAATCACCTAATTAATTCGGGAGATGGCCACCTTCTGCACGAGTTTTTAAATGGGGCTTCCCATTCACGCTACTAAACAAAAACAAAACATTTGGCTACGCCGTCACTAACAAAACAATAACAAAATACGAGCGCTCACGTCATAAATAATAAATACATAAACAAATAAACAATGCAACCGTGAAACCGTTCTAAAATAAAATAAATCAATGTACAGGGCTGCTCGCCTTGTTACAGTAACCTTATCACAAAAACAAATCAAACAAGATCACTCCATCAGCTATCAAAGTAAATTTAAACATTTTTAATAAGATGTGAGTTGAGGAATGGCTAAATCAAAACATCCCGGAAAGTACGAGCACGTCTGAGATGTCTACAGTCGCTGTAAGTAGTGCAGAGAGAAGTACTGTCGGACAAACTGAAAAATCTACCATCACTACTACTAGTACTAGTTTTGTTCTCTATTTATTCAAATAAAAGTATACAGTTTTAAAACGCTTTTTGTACACTCATAGAACGATCATTTTAGAGTGCTTATGTGGAAGGAAAGAAGAAGGAAAGTTATTGATAATTGTGCTGTAACATTGAAGTGTATAAGCAATAAGACCCTCCACATCGGGCTTTACCAGGCATTATACGACTGTTTGAACATAAGAACATAAGAAAGTTTTCAAACGAGAGGAGGCCATTCAGCCCATCTTGCTCGCTTGGTTGTTTGTAGCTTATTGATCCCAGAATCTCATCAAGCAGCTTCTTGAAGGATCCCAGGGTGTCAGCTTCAACAACATTACTGGGGAGTTGGTTCCAGACCCTCACAATTCTCTGTGTAAAAGTGCCTCCTATTTTCTGTTCTGAATGCCCCTTTATCTAATCTCCATTTGTGACCCCTGGTCCTTGTTTCTTTTTCAGGTCAAAAGTCCCTGGGTCAACATTGTCTATACCTTTTAGGATTCTGAATGTTTAAATCAGTTCGCCGTGTAGTCTTCTTTGATCAAGACTGAATAGTTTAAATTCTTTTAGCCTGTCTGCATATGACATGCCTTTTAAACCCGGGATAATTCTGGTTGCTCTTCTTTGCACTCTTTCTAGAGCAGCAATATCCTTTTTGTAACGATGTGACCAGAACTGAACACAATATTCTAGGTGAGGTCTTACTAATGCATTGTAAAGTTTTAACATTACTTCCCTTGATTTAAATTGAACACTTCTCACAATATATCCAAGCATCTTGTTGGCCTTTTTATAGCTTCCCCACATTGTCTAGATGAAGACATTTCTGAGTCAACATAAACTCCTAGGTCTTTTTTATAGTTCCCGTCTTCAATTTCAGAATCTCCCATATGATATTTATAATGCACATTTTTATTGCCTCCATGCGATACTTTACACTTTTCTCTATTAAATGTCATTTGCCATGTGTCTGCCCAGTTCTGAATGCTGTCCAGATTATTTTGCAACAGTGTTTGCTACTCCTCCTATTTTTGTGTCATCTGCATATTTAACAAGTTTGCTTACTATACCAGAATATAAGTCATTAATGTAGATTAGGAATAGCAGAGGACCTAATACTGATCCCTGTGGTACACCACTGGGTTACCTCTCTCCATTTTGAGGTTTCTCCTCTAATCGGTACTTTCTGTTTTCTACATGTTAACCATTCCCTAATGTATGTGCATGCATTTCATTGAATCCCTATTGCGTTCAGTTTGAGAATTAACCTTTTATGCAGGACTTTGTTCAAAAGCTTTCTGGAAATCCAAATAAACCATATCGTTATGCTTTGCAATTATCCATTGTCAATGTTGCATCCTCAAAAAAGTCAAGCAGGCTAGTTAGACACGATCTCCCTTTCCTAAAACCATGCTGACTGTCTCCCAGGATATTGTTACCATATAGGTAATTTTCCATTTTAGATCTTATTATAGTTTCCATAAGTTTACATATAATAGAGGTCAGGCTTATTGGTCTTTTCTAAAATTGTAAACCTCAGCTTTAGTCATTACTTTTGGGGTTTTAAAAAATACTTCAAGTGAGACCATGCTGTGGTCTGAGTTTGCCAATGGCTTCCTGACCTCTGTTTTAGTTATTCTGTCTTCATTATTTGAAAAGACTAAATCAAGGCATGCCTCCCCTCTAGTCGGTGCCTTGACAAATTGTGTTAGGAAGCAGTCATTTGTCATTTCCACCATTTCAATTGCGTCCGTCGTGTTCCCCGGGTTCTCCCATTTTATAAGGGAGAAGTTGAAATCCCCCATTAGTATGGCTTCTCCTTTTCTACACGCATTTTGAATGTCATTGTATAACAGATTATTTTGCTCAGTGTCTGAATTTGGCAGTCTATAGCATGCTCCTATTATTATGCCCTTTGAATTTGAGTCCATTATTCTGACCCATATTGATTCAGCGTTGTTTTCTTTGTCCAGATTTAACACCTGGGCTTCAAGACTATTTCTTATGTATAGCGCTACCCCTCTGCCTCTTCTGTCCTGCCTGTCTTTCCTATACAGTGTGTACCCACTAATATTATATTCATCTCCGTCACTCAGTGCAGTAGCTTCAAGTTCTAACATTTTGTTTCTGAGACTTCTAGCATTAAGATAAATACATTTAATAGTTGTCTTACCTGAGTTGTTGCCCTTGTTTTGATGTGGTCTCCCTTCTGTTTTTTTGTTTTCTCCCCCCTTCCTTTCTAGTTTTAATGCTTCTGGACCTCCTCAAGGATCCTTTCTCCGAGTAGATTGGATCCCTTTCTGTTTAAGTGCAGTCCGTCCCACCTATATAGATAGTCCTTGTTTTAGAATGTGCTCCAATGTTCAAGAAAGGTGAAGCCTTCCTGTGTGCACCACGATTTCAGCCATGCATTTTGATTTTGTATTTCCAGCTGTCCATATGGTCCTTTGCAAGGCGCCGGCAGTATCCCAGAAAATACCACAGTTTTGGTCTTGTCTTCTAATTTCCTTCCTAGCTCTCTGAATTTGTTTTGCAGGGATCTTGGCATGTCTCTTCCAATGTTGTTTGTACCGATGTGGACGACTACTACCGGGTCATCTCCTGTTCGTTCCAGGAGCCTGTCCACGTTCTCAGTGATGTGCTTGACAGAGGCTCCTGGAAGGCAGCACACTGTTGTAGTAAGGGGGTCCAAACTTTAGACTTCGTCTCGGGCCCCATTACCCAAACGGTCGTATAATGCCTGGTAATGCCCTCTGTGTTGGGTCTTATTGCTTACATATATTGGTATTACTTTGGCATTATTCTGAGTACTACAAAACCAGGGAATAATGTATGAATTGCTTGCAATTGTGGTGATTCTACTCAAGCTTTTCTACTGAGTTCTACCAGATAGAGCAGCATAGTCCTGGAACTCTCACAAGCTTATATTGTTGGTTATACCAACGTGTGGTGTGCAATTTTGGATGCATTGTTGAAGAGTTCTAGCACTTATGATCAGCCGTTGGCCTACATCTTCAATATCTTCATGCTTTTATTCAAGTTTTATTAAGACTAATATTGGCAACTTTGAGAAACCATGAAACTCCAGATGGAACGTTCATCTTTTTAATTATTGAACCTGTGTCATCCTGGAGTCTCTCAGCATCTGCAATGAAAATATTTTCAATTATTTAAAATAATAATATTATTTAAAAATGTTAAACCAATTGAGCTGCCCGTGGCCCATAATTGAATTGTATGTGCTGAAAGAAATTGTAATTAAAGAGCGTGTGTCAGCTTGAACATCACTTTGTTTGTTTCTTAGAAGGAGCACATCTCACTGTTTTCGTAGATCATATACTTTTGTGAACCTGCTAATGTTCACTTGAGGTTCTCCTAAAAACTTCACTGCATTCTAAGTGACGATCTTGCGTATACAGTCAATGTCTACTCAAGAGCAAGCATAAGGCAGTTTATAAAAACTTTAGAATTCTTTAAATTATATCTTAAGTTATACAATGTATGGGTTTCCTTACAGAAAAGTTCAACATGCATTTGTATACAGTACATTTGAGTGTTACTGTATATCTAGTGAGACACTAACATCCCTACAGTTTTGTAAAATAAAATAGCATACATATAAACCCCTGATTAGCAGCTGTCGTTGCGGTTAAACACAGTGGTTTACTAGTGTTTTCATCTTTGCTATTATGCATTGCAACTTCTCAGTCAAGATCAACTTTTTTGTCAGGAAAATAGGCACCTGGGGGTGTTAATCAGGAATTATCCTTTGCTTCTAACCACATTGCTGATGGCTGAACAGGCACATGCCTCGGTTGAGGCTGGTCACGGAAGCCCACAGATATTCTTGTCAATAATGGGATGTGTATGGAATCTCATGTAGGTGAGAGATGGGGCAGTGTAGCATCTGAAAAAACAAAGACTAGTAGAATGCCTAAGATATACTGTATGCTGAATGATTCCAAAGCAATAAAGTGGTGTGTTGATGGTGTAAACTAGTACACACAAGTTTGAATATCAATAAACATTGCACTTGCCATTAGGGCCTCCATATTTACATTTGTGATTACTGTGTTACTGTATTAGTCATTTTAATGCGCAGGACAAATTCAGTTAAATCTTCATTGAGAAGCTGCACAGCGGCTGGGAAATTCAAGCAGTGACCACCTGCTTCTTTTGAAAAACCAAACGACAGCACAACTGGGTTCTGGAACTGAAAAGGTGTTATTGTTTTATGAATAATTACTTAAACATACAGTAATTTAACAGAGCGAAGTGAAAGATGAAATACAAAAAGAAAGCAAAATCCAGACAATGGTCTAAATTTGTAATGTTATGTGCTTGATGGATATAATCATAAAAAATAATTGATTAATTTAGTAATCTGTGTGTATCGGTTTTATAGAACTGGTTCCTTGTTATTTGTACTTCTGATGCAGGAACTCAACAATTTTTGTTTGCACTGCCTTGGCACAGCATTGCCAGTTTTCCCCTATATTTGTTTATCTTTAGTTCTGCAGTGGTTTATTGCAGCATTAGTAAGTAAATTGTGATGCCCAAATTGATTTGCTACATACAGCACAAGTTAATCTGGCAAGGTTACTCAGAGTGTTTTCTATTGAAGTGGAAGCAGCTGTCTGAAAGAGCCAAATACTGTCCGACATATTCAGATTTTCATATTGTGAAGGGGGAGAGGGGGATATTATTATTTGTTTATTTAGCAGACCCCTTTATCCAAGGCGACTTACAGAGACTAGGGTGTGTGAACTATGCATCAGCTGCAGAGTCACTTACAATTACATCTCACCCGAAAGACGGAGCACAAGGAGGTTAAGTGAGTTGCTCAGGGTCACACAGTGAGTCAGTGGCTGAAGTGGGATTTGAACTGGGGACCTCCTGGTTACAAGCCCTTTTCTTTACCCAGTGGACCACACAGCCTCCATTATCCTATAAAGGATAATGCAAACATGTTGCTTAATGGTCTGTTAGAAAAGTAATGAACAATGAAAAAGTTTTTATCAAACTCTGAGATGTCACATTGTAAGCATTAACACATTTTAGATTGAATGATCTTGGAGCATTGTTGTTTACATGTTATGGATTGATAACTAATTCCCACCAAATAGAATTATCCTTACTCCCTTGAAACAGCAGACAGCATTCAATGGAAAAAAAATCTACACCATCTCAAAATGTTTAAGAGGATCCCCAGTCAGGGATTATAAACGGAAACGAAAAGTTACGTGATCAGTCTTGTATTCGGTCAAAATAAACAGGTACTGTTATTAATTTATTATTAAGTTATGTACACAGAAAACAAGCTGTAAAAGTATATGTGGCAAGTGAAGTGCTTTGTTAATAATCAGAGGTCTGCTAGTTATATTCCTGGATGTTAAGACATTTTACTGTCGACTTGAGAAAACAAATGTTTATGTATAACAAACTTATTTAGTTAGTATTCTCAATCATTTAACAATTCATTATTTAATTGTTTGGTGTTTCATTTTCATTGTTATATCCAAAAGAATTATGTAGAAAAGTTGCATGTGTGTACATGTTACATTTGTTGTATGTCTCTACTGTGAAATGTGCATACTGATGATAACAATGTTCCCCTTAGTGCTTAATAATAGAGTGTTCATACGTAAGGATTTTTTTTGCATATGTTCTGTTTAAAACAGAGTAGCTATGCAATAAGAAATATGTAGCTTATGTTAAATATGTAATGCTTTCAAGAGATGTTTGTCACAAAGTTTCTCCTTTCAAATATATGGCAGATGTGCAGAGCCCTGGAAATTTATTTATTTATTTTGAAGCTAAAAACACCACAAAGTTGAAAGGCAGAACAGAACAGAAAAAGCAAGTGGCATATTTGATGGAGCCATGATCTTGATTAGCTGCAGAGTTTATTTCAGACAAACATCACATTAAGTTATTATGTTGAATGTAAGGACACTAACCCACCGAGATTGTTGGGAAATGTCACTGTTTTTAATTGTTTAAAAAAAAAAAAAAAGTTGTAAACTCAAACTGAGGCAAAAGAAACTTGCAACGGAGAAAAGAACTTTCAGAGCCGAACAGGAAATGGAAAAGAATCCGGTTCCAACCCCAGTCCCCACTACCTTCCAAACCAATCTAATATAGTGGTGGTTTCATTCCTGTGGAGCAGTATGAAGAACGCATCGTGTCGCAGCCCTTTTCGCTGCGCAGCTGTCGTTCATACTTTAAATAGAGACTGCATTTGTGTAATTGGAAAAATTGACATTTTATGAGATGTGTTGAGTTTGTACGTCTTACACAAGAGGTTTAAAAAAAATCTAAAGTGACGTTATTGGTATATCCGTCCTCTCAACCAACGTAGAATCCAAAAGGGAGAGATATTTTAGGTATTTTAGAATGACCGGTGCAAGGTTTGATGATCTGTTTAACAGATTGGGACCATTGCTTCAATGCAAAAATACACAGTGATGCTAGTGACACCTGCAGTCACACTGCACAAAGCAACTGGCAATTCCCATCAAAGTGTGGCCACGGGCTTTACATTCTCTCACATTACAGTCCTTTTCTATTTTATTTTTTTTTTGAATAACACACACCAACGCTGTTTCTGTTTATTTATTTATTTATTTATATTGCATGTATTTAGTGCTTTTTATACAAAAGTATAGCAATGCACTGTACAGTACATAGCAGAAAAAAAGAACAAACCACAATACATTTGTATATCATGTCACACATACAACTGACAAGTCAGACCATTTAAATAACAGTAAACACATAATACAAATCAGCAATTATAAAGTTACATTAAAACCCACTAAGATAAGAAAGCTATTTTATAAAAGTGAGTTTTTAGTCTTGTCTTGAAAACTGGAATGGTCCCAGTTCCCTGACAAACGAAGGCAGAGCATTCCATAATTTAGGAGCTCTACAAGAAAAAGCCCTACTTCCCGTGTTGCTGTTGTTGACCCTAGGAATAACCAGCAGCCCCGCATCCTGTGATCTCAGAGTGCGGTTTGGAAGATACAGGGTCAGTAACTCCTGCAAATAACTAGGTGCTAATCCATTCAGAGCCTTGTAAGTTAACAGCAACATTTTAAAATCAATTCTATACTGCACAGGGAGACAATGTAAAAAGGCCAAAACGGGGGTAATATGTTCACTTTTTTCCTGGTTTTAGTCAGAATTCTAGCGGCGGTATTCTGAACAAGCTGCAAGCGGGATACCACACGTATTGGGTCACCAGAAAAAGGTGCGTTACAATAATCAATTCTAAATGAAACAAAGGCATGCATTAGTCTCTCAGCATCAGACATGGAAATAATTGGTTTGGCTATATTTCTCAAATGTTAAAAAGATACTTTAGTAACTTCCCTAATATGAGTCTCAAATGATAGATCAGAATCAAAGATGACCCCCAAACTTTCTAGTTTAAGTTCTGATGAGAGCCTGCAAGGGTCGAGCTCATGTAATCCCACATTTCATTTTAGTTGGTTCTGTGATCCCACTAGCACAACCTCTGTTTTATCTGAGTTCAACATTAGAAAATTCTGTGACCTCTAACGCTTGATGTCTGTAAGGCAAGTAGCTAATAACACCCAGACAGAAGAAATTCCTGGCTTTAGGGACAAATATAGCTGGGTATCATCAGAATAGCAATGGAAGTTCACTCCGTGTCTGTGGATAATGTCACCTAACGGTAACATATATAATGGAAACAGCAAGGGATCTAGAATGGAGCCCTGTGGAACACCACAGCCAACTTCTGATAATGCCGATTTTACCACCCCAATAGAGACAAACTGAACCTATCAGAAATATAAGATTTGAACCAGGATAGGACAAGGCCAGACAGTCCTACTGTGCTTTCAAGACGATTTAGTAGGATGGAATGGTCTACAGTATCAAAGGCAGCACTTAGATCAAGAATTAATACTGATGGAAAGCCCGAATCCGAGTTTATCAGCAGATCATTCACAACTCTGACAAGAGCCGTCTCAGTGCTATGTGCAGCACGAAAACCAGACTGAAACTTCTCGAGTATACCGTTAAGAGTTAGACATTTGGGCATCTCTATTCTTTAATTGTGGGGTTATATAAATGTGGATGTTTACAAACTTGTATTAAAAGTTCCTCGAAGTCATGCTCCAAAACGATGACGGTTACCAACGTACGAGCATGCAGCAAATGTTGACATTTCTCAACATCATCTGACCCCATGCAATTTCAGGTCGCAGACGCATGTAGCCTTTTTCAGGCCTGTTTGCTGGACATCAAACTGCTTCCATGAGTTGACGTCAGGCGCAGGTGAAGGCTGCGCTCTGCCAGGAATGCACCCGACTGGTACTTTTCTGCAGTGCCTTCATGTTACAGCAGCTGTTCTCTCATGCGTACGCAGCAGGCAATAAAACAACTGAACAACATTGTAGGTGATACAAAAGACTCTGTTTAAATCTAAACTATGACAGGCATTTAAGCAGTAAATGCTACTGTAGATGACAGGAAGCAGTGATGCCTCACAAACGTGAAACACTGTTGAAGGGTTTTACCTTGCTCTTCACTGCTGCTTGAAATATACAGTACCTTGAAAATTGTCTTGAGTCTTTATGCATAATGCATTAAAAGCTGTCAGGACTGTGCTTATCAGCAAAACATTTACTGTAATAGTGTAATGCTTTAGTAGTACAATGTACCGAAGTCAATATTCTGAAATGTCAAAATGCAACACGATTGCAATACAGGCAAAATGCAGTACAGTTTCTCTTAAACATTACACGTTTGTTGGCTTGTGCTGTAGAAGAAAACTGCTAGCTGAGATAACATGACCATATTGTTTTGTAAAGTTTAACACAAAAACAAGGCTTGGAGAAAATGCTAATCCCATATACTTTCTTCACAAACAATTTATAACAACTGCTGCACAAAAGTGCATAGATTCTAACAGCTAAATAAATACATAAATAAAAGGTGTGTGAGACATATTCCATAGCAGTAAGCTGCCAATAGTGAAACAGTCCCAATGAAGATACGGAGTACTGCAGTCATTAAAGCTACAGTATGTGTTTGACATTCTCTGCATGATTGCTATTATTAGCTCCTAAAGCCACATGATGTACAACATTCTTAAAAAGGTTAGAGAAGGCCGAAGGAATCCTGTTTTGTTTTCTCGAAACTAGCAATAGGGCTAACTCATGAGAGGCGCCATCAAGTCGTGTCTGCCCGAAAATAATTCTGCTTTCCCAACATAAGCCTAAAAAATGCATTATTAATGTTTATATGTAAACGCTGAGTTTAACATTTTGTTTTTCATAATTTGCTACAGTATGAACATAGCCTGAACCATTGAACAGCATAAATACAATAATGTAAAAATGTATTTAAATTGTATTTAAAGAACTTGTGCCTATACTGAACGAGATGATGATGATCATTCCAGTTGTAATACAGATCTGTGCCACGTTAAACGTCTTCAGGCGAGTTTAATACCGTTAACTGCTTGGGTTTCAGCTACAGTGAGAGTCCTGTTAGAAAGAAGCAATGTCTGTGTCGAAGCTTAGTGCAGATTATGGTTAAAACTTCAAAGCAGCCTTCCTTATTTACTTGGACTGTATTATGAATACTGTACAGTAAGTCAATCTCTGCTCTACACACCATCGAAACAGGAAACCCCTTTGATAAGATCTTCCTTTGTGATGAACATATTTTGGGATAAAAAGTAGAAGCAACAGCCAACGATTCATTGCATTTATATTTTGTTATTTGAACTGAGATTTTGGTAGTTTCAAATGTGTTACTGTAACAAAGAAGTCTTAAGTTCCGCATGCAAGTTCATAACCTCTCAGCTCCAAGCTGGTGCCACTGGAAGCACACCCTGTCACTTTTTACTCTAGATCTAACCCCAGACAATGCAAAATTGAAGAATAACGCCAGTTGGTTAGGACTGGCCATAAGCAATGCTCGAATGCATGACAAGTACAACTTCTAATTTCTCAGGGGGTTAATGACCAGTAGGAGGGTAATTGAAACCAAAAGTGTTTCACAAAATTTGGAAGAGTGATCCCTAAGGTTCTTACAGCAATACTAACACTTTAGGACCTGCATCCCCTACAGGGTAAAGGGTTGGGCTGAAGTTTGAATAAAACTTGTCACTTACCCCTCATCTGGCAACATGCCAAAAGTGAGTTAGGTGCTCCTGGTATTTTTTTCTCGAAAGCCCTATTCATTACGAGTCAAACGAGGTGCTGCACATGACGGTAGCGTCTAAGTTGAGCCCAGGGTGATTTCTCTGGTCAGGGTCACTTTTTCACTTTAGGTTGACCTTTGCTAGGTCACAGCACAAAGGGGAAATTAAAAAAATATATATATTTGAAATTTCTCAACTCAGCAAGCCTGAAAAACCCCAGTTGAATTTATCTAGCAAAATCTGAGACAGTTGAGTTGGTATGGAAATACGCTTTTTTATTTTAATTTATTCTGGAAGAGAGACTCTGCATACTGTACCCACGTTTTAGAAATCTGACCTCTACTAACATACTGTATTATGAAACTTAAACTGTGCCCACCAGCCTGTTTCAAAACCAAATGTTTTTTCTTCTTCTGTTTTTTGACAGTTTCAGATTTAGTTGTTTATTTAACATATTGTACTGTACATTGGAGGGGGAAAAAAAAAAAAAAACCTGAGATGAAATATCATATTTTCAAGAAAGTCCTTCGGGATATCACAGAAGGCAACAGCAGCACACAATGCGTGACACAAAGTCATTCATTATACAATTAAAAAGATGAAAATGATTGCAATGTTAATTAACAGTTACTTAAAAAAAACACCTCAGGCACATTTACCACCTGTATTTGTTTGGTGCCGTGAAATAACTAACATTCTAAAAACCAGTTTGCAATTTAAGAGCTGTTGGAAGCGCATCCTACAGTAACAGGAAAAGATGGAATCTTGTAGTGCCACATAGAATACAAAAATAATACAATATAATCTTTATTTATTAAAGACAGTCAAGTTTAATAATGGCCTTTAAGCTGTGGTAAGTAAAAAAAAAGACAAATGGAATCAGAATAAAGTCACAAGATATTCTGCTACTTTCAGTATCTTTATCATTAATAAGATGGACAAGTAATGATAATAAACACTGTAATACAATGTAGTAAGGATGCAACGAAGGGTACATTTTGACCTTCGAAACCTCGGAACACATTACTGAAGGAAGGTTTGAACCGTCAATCATACTAATTTGCATAATTTACTGGTGACATCACCATAAGCAGTTTATATTTGATTGAAAATCCTATTATTTTACAGGTAAACCATATAAATGGAATAAAACATTCACATGTAGTTTAAAAATAAGTTATATAGAACAGTAACCAAGTTTTTATAATTTAAATAAAAATACACATTGTTTATGTACACGTAATTGATGCTGCTTGCGATATGCTGTATACAGTAAGCTTGCATTGCAGCAGCACTAACTGCAGCTGACTTAGGCAAAACAAAGCTTTATTTAACAGTCACCATTCCAAGCAGGTTATCAGTCGGTCACATTTTACTATTATTATTATTATTATTAGTAGTAGTAGTAGTAGTAGTAGTAGTAGTAGTAGTAGTAGTAGTAGTAGTAGTAGTAGTAGTAGTAGTAGTAGTAGTAGTAGTCCTATATAGAGCCAGTAGGGGCACTACACTGGCTGCCCAGTGGCAGGCGGAGAAAAAATTCAATTTAGCACTCCCTAAACAAAAGGGGGTGCTAACAAAAACTGGCATCTAACTAATTAACAAAAAAAAATTAAAAATCAAAGGAAACGGTACAGAGCATGCCACTTAGAGCCCACTGGTTAACAAAAGCTGTCATATCGCCAGTGGACTCCGCGTTGGCGTGCTCTAACACAACCCTGGACCGGACCAGGGCCCTGAACATGACCCCACAATCAAAGAGAGACCCTCCCTGGTGATCTTGCGCTTCCTGGTCTTGTAAATTGCCAGTTTTCCAAGAGCCAGGAGCAGATTCACCAGGAGGTCCCTCTTCTTGGTGGGGCCAAGAACAGGGTCCCCGAAAATAAAAAGGGTGGATGAAGAATGCAGCCAGAACTGCAGCAGCAGATCCCTCAGCAGAAGGAAAAATGGCTGCTGCCTGGCGCAAAATAAATAAATGTGAGCTACCAACTCGGACTGACCACAAGGGCATGCGGCGTCCGGGTCGGTAAAGACGCAGGATCTCTCCTGACGCGAGCTCTCCGTGCAGCACCCTCCATCCCAGGTCCCCAGCTCCTCTAGGAACCAGCGGGAAGTACAGAGCCTCCCACTGGGGACTCTCACCCTCCGGGGGTCAGAGGGGCTCCTGCCAAGCAGTGTCTCGGCGGGAGACGAGGGCAAGGAATTAGAGTGTGGAGCACCATCACGGACAGGGTTCTCCTCGACGCCGGATTGAGGGGGGTCGAGGAGAACTAGCAGTAGTAGTAGTAATAGTCGTAGTAGTAATAATAATAATGATAATAATAATAATAATAATAAAACAAATAATAATAATAATAATAATAATAATAATAATAATAATAATAATAATAATAATAATAATAATAATACAAACTTACGCTTGTCAAGTGACCCCGGAGATTGGTTGTGCCTCCATGATACATCAACAGTTGCTTGCACAGTTTGCATTCAACTTTTGGTCGTATGGGCATTTAACAAAAAAATCCAAAACAGCAGAGGGGTTTCAGACATTTCTTTCAATACAGCTTATGCTATACAACGCTTTGCTGTCGAGATGGCGAATTAAGAATTAAAGGTTTGCCTCTGGATAACACAAGCTGGTGGCGGGGCAGGGGGCGGATGTGGACGGTGCTCAGTTTTTTAAACTAAAATTATTAGTGTTAGCATATATTTTGTATGTTTCAAACATATTCTACCATAGCTCTTCTCATATACTGTCTTGTACACTAGGTACTCAGTACATATTTTACTGAAGCACTACAACTGCTATAGGTACCCCCCAGTGCTTTGGATACTATACGCTGCTCCATATAGTTACTATGTATAACGATTTGGTGATGGATTTTAATACAACTTTTGTTTAAGTAATATGCATTATCAAAATCAAAAGATCGAATTTTGCATACAAGTAACATTTAATGTGTGATTTATAGTATTTATACATTGTCAGACGGTTTCTGTTAACAGAGAAAAAGGAGCATTTTTTTATGAGGGGAGGCTCAGCCTTCCTGGCAAACTCCTATCTCCCATTAAACACAGTAGTAGCAGATCGCGTGATCTGAGTACAGGTTTTAATTGGAGGAACCACCCACATCCTCCCGCCCCCTGCTGAAGCACTACTGTAATGCACTGAGTATGCGTTAATTTATGAGTGTTAATTTAAATTGCATTGTTTCGATTTGCATCGCATCAGCGTTAAGAAACACAATATATTTTGTTATTGTTTTATTTTGGTGCATGTCTTGTGCAGGCGTTAAATGTAAAATGGTGGATAACATAGTTGATCTGCTGATTAAGACTTTATTTGCCACGCTAGATTATACTGAAAAACTTAAGGTAAAATCTGAAGGGAGGCCACAACCAAAAATTTAAATTGCTAATAAGAACAGGCCATTTCATAGTGGTTTGTATGACATCCAGTGGATTGGCTGACTGGAGGAGCAGCAAATAACCGTCTTTATTGCTGGCCTTGTTTACTTTTCAGTAACTCTGCTCACATGGTCAAAGTATAGCTTTTTATTGATTTAAAAAATCTGGATCGGGCTATAAAGCGTCACAGCAAGTCGAGAGACCGTGTCAGTCTAGTGTGCGTGTATAAAACTTTTTTTTTTTTACTGAAAAATACTGAGAAGGGCACCCACGGCAATTGCTGCATTGGCCGGTGTTAATTTCGAACCCAGTGTGTGTGTGTGTGTGCCTATATATACAGTGCCGTGAAATAGTATTTGCCCCCTGTCTGATTTTCTGCATTTTTGCATATTTTTGACACTGAATGTTATCAGATCTTCAACCAAAACCTAATATTAGATAGAAGGGACCTTGAGTGAACAAATAACAAAAAAAAATTTGATACATATTTCATTTATTTATTAAAGAAAGTTATGCAACACCCAATGCCCTGTGTGAAAAAGTAATCACCCCCTTAGACTCAATAACTGGTTACGCCACCTTTAGCAGCAATAACTGCAACCAAACGCTTCCTGTAGTTATTGATTAGTTATTTGACTAGGCCATTCCAAAACTTTAAATTTCTTGTTCTTCAACCATTCTGATGTAGACTTGCTTGTGTGTGTTTCGGATCATTGTCTTGCTGCATGACCCAGCTGCGCTTCAGCTGTGCTTCAGCTTCAGCTCACGGACAGATAGCCTGACATTCTCCTGTAGAATTCTCTGATACAGAGCAGAATTCATGGTTCCTTCAATGATGGCAAGGCGTCCAGGTCCTGATGCAGCAAAGCATCCCCAAACCATGACACTACCACCACCATGCTTGACCGTTGGTATGAGGTTCTTGCTGTGGAATGCAGTTTGGTTTTCGCCAGACATAACGGGGCCCATGTTGGCCAAAAAGTTCCACTTTTGACTCATCTATCCATAGAACATTGTTCCAGAACTCTTGAGGATCATCCATGTGCTTTTTGGCAAACTTGAGACGAGCATATATGTTCTTCTTAGTGAGCAATGGTTTCCGTTTTTTGCCCAGTGTCTTTCTTGGTGGAGTCATGAACACTGACAATGTGAAAAATGTGCAAAAATGCAGAAAATCAGACATGGGGCAAATTATATATATATATATATATATATATATATATATATATATACAGTACTGTGCAAAAGTTTTAGGCAGGTGTGAAAAAATGCTGTAAAGTAAGAATGCTTTCAAAAATAGACATGTTAATAGATTATATTTATCAATTAACTAAATGCAAAGTGAGTGAACAGAAGAAAAATCTAAATCAAATCCATATTTGGTGTGACCACCCTTTGCCTTCAAAACAGCATCAATTCTTCTAGGTACACTTGCACAAAGTCAGGGATTTTGTAGGCATATAGTCAGGTGTATGATTAAACAATTATACCAAACAGGTGCTAATGATCATCAATTCAATATGTAGGTTGAAACACAATCATTAACTGAAACAGAAACAGCTGTGTAGGAGGAATAAAACTGGGTGAGGAACAGCCAAACTCAGCTAACAAGGTGAGGTTGCTGAAGACAGTTTACTGTCAAAAGTCATACACCATGGCAAGACTGAGCACAGCAACAAGACACAAGGTAGTTATACTGCATCAGCAAGGTCTCTCCCAGGCAGAAATTTCAAGGCAGACAGGGGTTTCCAGATGTGCTGTCCAAGCTCTTTGAAGAAGCACAAAGAAACGGGCAACGTTGAGGACCGTGAGACGCAGTGGTCGGCCAAGGAAACTTACTGCAGCAGATGAAAGACACATCATGCTTACTTCCCTTCGCAATCGGAAGATGTCCAGCAGTGCCATCAGCTCAGAATTGGCAGAAAACAGTGGGACCCTGGTACACCCATCTACTGTCCGAGAAGTCTGGTCAGAAGTGGCCTTCATGGAAGACTTGCGGCCAAAAAGCCATACCTCCGACGTGGAAACAAGGCCAAGCGACTCAACTATGCACGAAAACACAGGAACTGGAGTGCAGAAAAATGGCAGCAGGTGCTCTGGACTGATGAGTCAAAATTTGAAATATTTGGCTGTAGCAGAAGGCAGTTTGTTCACCGAAGGGCTGGAGAGCGTACACGAAAGAGTGTCTGCAGGCAACAGTGAAGCATGGTGGATGTTCCTTGCAAGTTTGGGGCTGCATTTCTGCAAATGGAGTTGGGGATTTGATCAGAATTAATGGTCTCCTCAATGCTGAGAAGTACAGGCAGATACTTATCCATCATGCAATACCATCAGGGAGGCATCTGATTGGCCCCAAATTTATTCTGCAGCATGACAACGACCCCAAACATACAGCAAAAGTCATTAAGAACTATCTTCAGCGTAAAGAAGAACAAGGAGTCTTGGAAGTGATGGTATGGCCCCACAGAGCCCTGATCTCAACATCATCGAAGTCTGTCTGGGATTACATGAAGAGAGAGAAGCAACTGAGGCTGCCTAAATCCACAGAAGAACTGTGGTTAGTTCTCCAAGATGTTTGGGCCAACCTACCTGCCGAAGTTCCTTCAAAAACTGTGTGCAAGTGTACCTAGAAGAATTGATGCTTGATGCTGTTTTGAAGGCAAAGGGTGGTCACACCAAATATGGATTTGATTTAGATTTTTCTTCTGTTCACTCACTTTGCATTTAGTTAATTGATAAATATAATCTATTAACATGTCTATTTTTGAAAGCATTCTTACTTTACAGCATTTTTCACACCTGCCTAAAACTTTTGCACAATACTGTATATATATATATATATATATATATATATATATATATATATATATATATATATAATGTATGTAGGCACGCACAAATATTTTCATGCCTCACTCAGTTGTTAATGTCAATTAGTAGCAACATTGGTTATCCATTTGAGATACTGAGTTGGTATAAAAACACAGAATGCACTTATGGTGTGTGGTACTCTGTGTATCATCCTGGGAGTGTCTCCTGTTTTTCTGTCACTTGCATTAGTAAAAGCAGTCGCTGGCTGCAGGTTACATTAAAAATTAAAAGCTAACCTCGTTTTCTTAACTGACCAGAGTTCAGGCACAAAACTACTGCTGATTTGATTTCTTGACTTTCGAAAGTATTAGGTCATGCATAGTAAAGGTTAGCTATTGGGTGAAATGTGCTGCTACTGGTCTTATTGCAGCGCTGAACTATTTACCAAGCCTTACTACTGAACATTCTGAACCATTTACCAAGCCTTACTACTGAACATTCTGAACCGTTTACCAAGCCTTACTACTGAACTATTCTGAACCGTTTACCAAGCCTTACTACTGAACATTCTGAACCGTTTACCAAGCCTTACTACTGAACTATTCTGAACCATTTACCAAGCCTTACTACTGAACATTCTGAACCGTTTACCAAGCCTTACTACTGAACTATTCTGAACCGTTTACCAAGCCTTACTACTGAACATTCTGAACCGTTTACCAAGCCTTACTACTGAACATTCTGAACCGTTTACCAAGCCTTACTACTGAACATTCTGAACCGTTTACCAAGCCTTACTACTGAACATTCTGAACCGTTTACCAAGCCTTACTACTGAACATTCTGAACCGCTTACCAAGCCTTACTACTGAACATTCTGAACCGCTACCAAGCCTTACTACTGAACATTCTGAACCGTTTACCAAGCCTTACTACTGAACATTCTGAACCGTTTACCAAGCCTTACTACTGAACATTCTGAACCGTTTACCAAGCCTTACTACTGAACTATTCTGAACCGTTTACCAAGCCTTACTACTGAACATTCTGAACCGTTTACCAAGCCTTACTACTGAACATTCTGAACCGTTTACCAAGCCTTACTACTGAACATTCTGAACCGTTTACCAAGCCTTACTACTGAACATTCTGAACCGTTTACCAAGCCTTACTACTGAACATTCTGAACCGTTTACCAAGCCTTACTACTGAACATTCTGAACCGTTTACCAAGCCTTACTACTGAACATTCTGAACCGTTTACCAAGCCTTACTACTGAACATTCTGAGTTTTATGATTTTTTTTTTTTAGAATGCATGTGAACTTGCTTGCATTGTACATTATTGTCGAATAGCTATTATGAACAGGGTGTGACAGTTTTGATCAGAGATGCCATTCATTTTATGAAATATTCAAAAAAAAAAAAATACATTAGTGGTATATACCATACATATCGCGATACTTGGGTCACAGTACGATACATATCATGATACAATAAATGAAGTGAAACATAGAAATTACACATTCATTGTCCCCTTTGAAAGTGCAAGCCTTTGGAATAAAACAGGTTTTGGTCAAATAAGATTCACAACCTGCTTTGCTTTTGTTTTCTGTTTAATCTTTGAAAGAATTATTTTAAAGAAAATGACAAATACTGTATTATTATTATTATTATTATTATTATTATTATTATTATTATTATTATTATTATTATTATTATTATTCATTTCTAAGCCAAATACTGTAGGTGAATGCTCTTGCAAGACCTCTTGTTTTAGCCAGTATAATTCAGGAATAGATTCAGTAATATAAGGACTGGTAAGAAGCATGTACCTTGCCTGCACAGTACTGTATACATAAATACTGTAGGGGTACAAATAAAATGCACTAGTGACTGGTAATGTTTTTTTAGCACTCACAGATGCTTCAGATAGTTTTGAAAGATGTTATGTTTCCAGGTTATGTGCAGATTATACATGGTAGTAGAGTTATCATACCTGCACTGGCTGACAGATCTCATGTTGTCATCTTCAACTGATGGCGATGATGATGATGAAAATTATTCTAAACTAATGTACCTTCGGTCTGATGGTGTCATTTTAGAATGAGATGTGTTGTATTCCCTGAGTACTGGTACTTGGTTCTTGCCTCATAGTTCAGACACAACGTGACTGGTAGCAAGAACTTAAGGTAATCCTTCCTTGATGCAAAAAAGAATCCAGTAAGGCCACACTGTTCATTTTAAAGATGCCAGCCCACAGGTTGAATTTCGCCGTGTTGCCTTCTTTCATTAAATGAACTGTGATGATCAACAATATAACCCGCCTCTGCTAAGCTCTGCGGTTTGCTTCCGGCAGGCTTGACAAAAACATCCTCTACACACAGGGATGGGACAGCTGGGGTGAGGCTGCTGGAGTACATATTAATAAATACTTTTGTTGGATTTTAATAATAATAATAATAATAATAATAATAATAATAATAATAATAATAATAATAATAAGTATCACAGTGTCACTATCGATAATCCTTAAGAAGCGGGCATTCAAAATCATAACACGTTTATTTGAAAGAGTATTGTACGTACTAGTGTTAGATGTTTACATTCACGTATTCTACATCATATACAGAGTAGTAGTACGTGCAGAAAAATTAATTAAAGGCAATCGCAGGACAAATAATAAAAAAAAGCCTGTATACATGTTTTGTTATGGTTTTGCATTTAAATGGTTTAAAAAACAAACAAATTAAAAGGGATTCAGAGGACTCCAGAAGGATGACATTGATTAAAAAAAAAAAATTCTGCAACCCAACACAAACAATATTTGACCCACAGTCAGCACTATTATCAGTGATGTGTATGAAACAGAAGGGCAGCAGTGTGGGGTAGTGGTTAGGGCTCTAGACTCTTGACCGGAGGGTCGTGGGTTCGATCCCAGGTGGGGGACACTGCTACTGTACCCTTGAGCAAGGTACTTTACCTAGATTGCTCCAGTAAAAACCCAACTGTGTAAATGGGTAATTGTATGTAAAAAATAATGTGATATCTTGTAACAGTTGTAAGTCGCCCTGGATAAGGGCGTCAGCTAAGAAATAAGTAATAATAATAACAGAAGCCGCTGGTAGATTACAAAAATGATTAATTCTCTATTAATTAAATGATATACATTGGAAAAGGCAAGAGAGAACCAGATCGTTGTTATTTTTATTGTTTTGGTTTTAATATAATATAGCGGGCTAATGTTCCTATTGAAGTAGGCTACAATATTTTTTTTTCATTAAAAAGTTGTCGTTCTTTGTTGAAATTAATGTTCAGCTTTCATATTTTGTTGTGTACTACTCATTTAATCAGACCAAGTAGTGTAAGAAGTTGCTTGATATTTGTGTATAAAAAACGACAATAGATTTGCAGCCAGTGTCATACTTAAAGGCACTCAAGCTGAAATCATAAAGTAATTTAAAGTAGGCTACAAACGTGGCATCAGACTGTGTCTCTTTAGCACGCATGCAAGAACTTGCAGACTTGATACAGCTGTGTTGAGAATTTCAAAATAAAGCATTTTTATGAGATTTTTAACTCAAGGTACCGGGGCTATGACTCTGCACGCCCAGAGGTTCCGGGGCTGAGTCCCGGCAAGGCCCGGCACAAATTTAGCACTGAATACATAATCTGTTGTATATGATAGTGAACTTGGGATAAAGATTAGGCCTTGGCAGTGAATCCTGTGCTGTATAAAACAAATGTTCTTCAGTTGGAGTTCTGGGCCTTGACTTGCTTTAATCTGATAACGAAAGACTACAGGTTGGGTTCTTTCATACCTGGCAGCATATCTAAAGTTACGTTTTTGGATTTATGAGGTTAGGGCCTGCTTTGGCAAACTCTGAGATCCTCCAGAGAATAGTTAAACGGTGATTAATCATTGTTTCTTCACCGAATGTGCAAAAAAGAAGGGAAAAGCAGCATTGCACACCTCCTGAAGCAATTAATCCCTGTGATCTCAGCCAGGTTTGTCTTGTAGATAAGTCAGGATACAAAACGGTTCCTAATTTATCAACTTGCGCATGCCATGTAGTATATAACACACAATTTATTTCATTTATAGTCACATTTTAAAAAGAGTGACTTTGCCATATCCAAGAGTGTCTTATATTAGCTTTATATAAACTAAGTACCAGAGATTACAATGGGATTCCTTTTTTTATTGTTCACATCTGGTGTAGTCAGTATGCATTTTCTCTTTCACTTGCTGGATTTTTTAGTGATTGTGGCATAAATCATTTTGCTAATCAGAAACATAAGTGACGGGGAGTCATATCCTTTTTGAACAATGGAAAACATATGGCTTCAAACACTGCTTTCTGTTTTTCTATTCAAGGTATGTAACCTCCATAGAAACCGGCATCATTTACAATTTTCTTTCAATAATTAAAAAAAAAAGCATTTTAATCCTGCTATTTATATTGAAATATATGATACTTTATTCAAATATATCAAGATTGAATCTATTTTTTGTATTCTATGATACTAATTTAGCAGTTAATTATTTGTTCAAATTATAGATTTTATTTTTTTGTATCCAATTAGCAATTTCTAAAACAACTTCCTGTTATTTTTTTTTTAAAAACAAAAAAGTAGGTAGATGAGCCATCATTTTGCATTGCAGTTGCACCCACTTTCTGAGAACAAAAGCAGGACCGGACTCGATCATCAATGTGTCGTGACCAATAATTGCTTGCAAATCACTGAGACAGACATGACTCAATTTACTTCCTTATCATGAAGACTTTTGGGTGGGGTAAAATAGCATTTGCTTGCAAGTTAGTCTTTAGGAGCTATGCACTGTTGGATGATGTAGCCTAATGTATAATGTAATGGGCATATATGTGTGTATTTATTGATGATAAATAAGTTGCAAATCCTGAAATATATGAATCAAATGACTCCTTTCGCATTTGTTGTTTGCTGAACATTTTTACACACTGCCAACTTTTCGGCAGGCTGGTTGAAAAAACTGCAACTGGCCTCTGGGCCTCAGTTTGGCCAGCACTGCTGTAGTGTTTAGAATAAACACATTATCTTTGATATAACCTATGCAGTATGTATCAGTGTTGTCGTTTTTTTTTTTTTAAACACAATCACTGTTTTCTTTTCTTATACACACATCACACTCTGTGTCATGTTTTGAACTTTTTTGATTCGCCATCATTTTGGGTTGACTTTAGAAGATCACACAAAAAGAAAATCACGTTCTGACACCAAGGATTTCCTCTTGCACTGGTGCTTTTGAGCCGCCTTCAAAAATCAAGCTCTGTATCTTTTATAACTGCTCATTCAAGTTTGATAGAAGCTACTGACACCTGTTTGACTAGTCTATTGCAGGCTATAAACTGTATTGAAAAGCTTTTGTTCAGTATAAACTACATGCATAAGTTATGGTGAATTGCTTTTTGCATTGAACTGAGTGACTCCTTTAAATATGTCATTTAGATTCTTGGCGGGGACATGTATTACATACCTTGTTTTATTTTTTCTTAGTTGAGGGAAAGAGGCTATTTAACTTGTTCTTTTAGCAGATGCCTTTATCCAAGGCGACTTACAGAGACTAGGGTGTGTGAACTATGCATCAGCTGCAGAGTCACTTACAACTACGTCTCACCCGAAAGACGGAGCACAAGGAGGTTAAGTGACTTGCTCAGGGTCACACAATGAGTCAGTGGCTGAGGTGAGATTTGAACCGGGGACCTCCTGGTTACAAGCCCTTTTCTTTAACCACTGGACCACACAGCCTCCTTTTATAACAGGTGCTATATAGTATACCAGCAGCTTACTGTACTTCAGCCCTCAGTGTTAAACTGTTTTCACTGACTAGAAAGTTGCTTTTTAAAAAATGTAAACTGTAAATGTAAAAAGGGCTCACTCTTTTTTCCACTGTTACAGCTGAGTGCACAGGGTGGTTGATCTGGAACTTGGATCTGCTTTATCCTTAGACATTAACTGAGAAAATAAGCATGGAAAACTGCAACTTTATAAGCATACATTCTATTGCAAGAAGGTAGTACAGAAATAACAATGGAAAAGATAGGTCGCCAATGTTTGAAAGAGGTAATCATTGAGTAATGGTAACAATTCGCACCTATAAAATTCAGCTCATATTAATGGCCTCCTAGAATTTAAAATAGGTTTAGATAGAACTAGTGTAGGGGAGATCCATCTCTTTAAATGTGAAATAGAGGCTTATTTGATCTCCAGTGTTTGTAAAACTACTTTTATTGCCTGAGAGGCATGGCTGCAATGACATTTAGATGATTTTTAAGTTTCCCCATAAGTTAAACCTCCTGTAGTTACGTTCAGAATATAGTATGCTAGATTTGTGTTCTATGACTCTGGGACAGAACTGATTTAAATGTAATATATTGCGTTTGTAATGCCTAAAAACAAAAAGATTTTTCAACTATAGCATTCCTTTTCGGATCATTTCGCATTTTTGTTTCCACCTTTTGGTTAAAGATTTTACAGCAGATAATGTTGGTGATCAAATGCACAGTATATGTTTAGAAATATTGGAAACATTTGATCTTGTCATTGTGCTTAATTCTACATACATATAGCATAGAATAATAGCATTTTAATAAACATTTTTGACTTGACTATTTCAGTGAGGGAAAATCAGTTACATATCTTTACATGGTTAATCACCGTTGACTGTAATAACAAAAAAAAAAAAATGCTGTGAACAGGGGACTTTAGACTGTCTAAATGGCCATTGTGTACATATGGAAGGAACTGCTACTTAACAATTAGTAACTGCTTTGATGAAACTAAATTGCATTCTTAAGTTCCTATCAGGAAGTCACTTCACATATCTATATTAATGTATTCAAGGCTTGAGAAGGAAAGTTAATTTTCAAGCTTAAATATTTAATTCAAGCTTAAAATTTAGTCTGTAATTAGAGCTCCCAAATGGCAGGAACATGGAGTATTTGTCCATTTTAATTAGATTGTTGTTTACCTATTAATTATATATCATATCTTGTCATAAAGTTTGGATGATAACAGATGGTGTTAGGAGTTAGTGAGGGTTAGAACAAAATAAGATTTCGCATGACTTATTAAGTTGCACTTTATTAGTGACATTTCTGCAGTAATCACACTATTGTAGAGAACCACAATTTTCAAAAATTAAGAATTTTCTTGCTTATTGTTTTATGTTAAGGTGGAAGATTGATAACAAAAAGTAACAGCTGTTATGTCAGTTTTTTTAATTCTTTTGACAATTGTATCCCCAAGGGAAATTGTCTTTGAAGTCATGAAAGACGAAGATAATAATTGGTGAAGTTCCGTACTCTGTGGTTCAGTAAGCGAGAGGATACTTGAAGATTCTGCGAGTGTAACGCAAAAATAATCAGTGACTGACAGAAAATCTAACTACCTAAACTTCTCACAGATTGATTATTTTTCTGTCACCCATGCAGAATCATCATGTTTTCTGTTTTTCTACTCTAGAATCAATACACATTTTTAAAAACGGGGCTCTTCACCTTAGATTGCAACGGTTACACCGAAAATACTATATATCTGGTTTCATTCGATTTTCCCAATAAAACGGATGAAAACTGATGTGATCCTGTTTTTCTTTCTAGATGTAAATCTTGAGCATCGTAGGCCGGCCACTTAATGTTGTGGCTGCTGTGATGATTTGTGAGGAGAAGCAGATTGCACTTGTTCTGTTCAATGGGCCTGAATGCGACAAAAAGGAAATGCTTGCATTGTGGCTGACAGAGCTCCTATCTGGTGTCATTGTGGAAATGATCATAAGAAACAATCCTTTTTGTGGTAATAATCTGTGTAACTGCTGCCACACTGTCAAGGCTATAGGCTATATTCATTTGAGACCACATTAAGGTACTGATTGATATTACATTTTCTTTCAGTGTTATTTAAACATTGCTTGTAAATGTGTCATTGGACTTTTTAGGTTTCTGCATGATAATACACTTTTTACAAGGCAGGGTGGGTCAAATCAGGTTGCAAGACGCAACCTTCAATTTTAATGTATCCAGTATATTTTACTGTAAACTTGCCACTTTGGAGACCTAAGATACAGCAGAACTTTGGCTCTACAATAAAAGGCTTTCTGCTTAAAAACTGGCAGAATCTGTGCTACACCTTTTGATGTAGATTAGGTAAAGGGGCATTCAGAACAGAAAATAGGAGGCACTTTTTTACACCGAGAATTGTGGGAGTCTGGAACCAACTCCCCAGTAATGTTGTTGAAGCTTACACCCTAGGATCGATCCTTCAAGAAGCTGCTTGAAGAGATTCTGGGATCAATAAGCTACTAACAACCAAACGAGCAAGATGGGCCGAATGGCTTCCTCTCGTTTGTAAACTTTCTTATGTTCGTATGTTCTCCATGCTGCCGGAGAGCTGCACCGCTACAGGCCATTGATAAGGCTGTATTTATTTCAAGGTTATCACAGATTTCATGATTTCTGAGAAATGTACCCATTGCCATGGATATGTAGTTCCCTGTGAAAATTCCCATTTCTGAAAGAATAGTGTAAATATATTTATTTTTTATCAATTCAAAATAAATACAGCAAACGTTTGCCTTATTGACGCACTACCTGTTACAATGCATTTAGGAACCTGGCAGCCGGTTCAGTTTGCTTCCGGTTAATGATTGGACACTTTGCATAGAACTGCATGATTTCTTTAAAATGTCTTCAACCAAAAACAGACCAGCTGCATCAAAGATTGGAAATACTTCTGCTAAAGATTGCTCTGTCCAGTAAAAGAATGGGCTATTTCACGTGTCTGTTGTTATTTTTACTTTTATTTATGTTGTTACCTTGTTTAATAATAAATAATAAATAATAAAAGGTGGACATAAAAAACATGGTACATTTCTTGGCTTTTTTAATGTACACAAATGTTGACAATTTTAAATTGTATGCCTTTTATGTATCTATTTTTTTAAATATCACTTTGTTTGAATTTGTTCATGTTTTATTTATATGTTTTTTCAAACGTTATTATTATTATTTTTTTGTCTTTGTGTTCAAGGGTAATAATGGGTTAATTATTTTAGGCTGGATCACCAAGAGCCAAACCAGTTCAAATACTGTGAGAAACCCACATGACCAGCTTTTAATCATTCTTTAGCAAGTACGCATCTAGCGATAATATAAAAGACAAATAATTACAAACAATTTAAATTGGCTCCTAGTATTTCTGGCAGTGTTTTTATATTAAGATTAATTATCAATCATCTTTTACTTCTCACATTCCAGGTAGTTTGAAAGCAACTCTGTGCCAACTCTCTACCTTACTCATTGGCTCACACCTGGCTCATTATAGCAGCTCAGCCCACTGAGACGTACTGAAGATGAAAACTTGGATAAAGTTTGTTCAGTGCTATACCTAAATGTAACAAGAGATGAATTCTGTAAAGGTTTTGTAGGTTACTCTTTCTATTTTGTGCTAGACCGTGTATTTCTTTATTCAGCTGATAACACTGGTTCGGTTCACCTGAAAATTTCAGAAAATAGCAAGATCTGTGTTCTTCATTTACCTGTACATAACAAAATAGTTAGGTTTCTGGATGGTGATCCCTACATTAAGGATTTTGATTAGTGAAGACTGCAGAAATGCAACCCCAGTGGGAACTAATATATATACAGTATATTCTACATTCTGCATTCTGCCTATTGCCAAGGACTGTGAGATGTACAGTATGCTTTCCTTTAGCTGCTTGCTATGCTTTTTCACTGGGTTAGCAGGTGGCAATCAGCCTTAGAGGAAGATGCACCTTGTAGCCCCACAGACATCTCAAAACAGACCTCAGGCTGCTTGGTGTACTAAAACATTCCAGCAGCTCAATGCCACCTTGGTCCTATAACTGTGAACTAAAAGAAAACGAGCCAGTTTTACCAAAAACACTTGATTAAAAAACTAATAAAATAAATAAACCATTAGGCTGTTTTATGAAAGTGCAATTAAGATTTGAGTATGTATGTATGTATGTATGTATGTATGTATGTATTTATTTACATTCATTGTGCCTAATAAATATGAAAGCACGATATATTCAGTATTTAACTATTTCCGTAATACTATCTTTTAAACAAAAAATTGTAATTATGGGCCTCTATTGATGTTCTAAACATATTCTCAACTACTTGGCATCGTTGAATTTTGGGTTTAGGCCTCATAGTATAGAAATTCTGGGCTTGCACAATGATTAAATGCTTAATAAAATATTCATTGTTTTTGCCAACATCTGTATTCTAAGAATAATGGCTCACTAGAGTGTGAAAAGCTTGTAAAGTTTCCAAATGCATTGAGAACCCTGGAAAGTTCACTGAAGAGTTTGCTTTCCTCATTACTGTGCTACTTCTGTGGCTGCGATTAAACTAAGAACATCTTTAATTGCTTTAAAATCTGAATGCATGATAAGAATGGATTAATTTGATTTTTCTGTTACTACAAGTAGCAGATGGTTTATGTCTCAGGAATGCTCATGTTGTAAAATGAGCTCCCCAGCTCTCTCGTGATTGGTCACTGTTAATGAAGCATGCTGTGCTGATTATTGATTTAGAAAATGAGGATAACATGAGTATTGTGTGTGTTGCTGTAATAAATTAAGAGGAGGTTTTTTTAATAGCCAGCAGACATACAACTTAAATAACATAAAATATTAGATTTTCTATTCAGGTGGTCTCTGGCCTGTCAAAGCAATTTTATTGTTTATTAAAAAGATGCACTTTTATAGTTTCAGCTAACAAGCAGATGGTCGACTTGACTTATTTGTGTTTTGTGTTTCTGAATGACCGATCAGATGCATGATAGGAAGCTCAATGAGCTTGTTGTCAGCACAGAAACAATGCAATTCATTGGAGGGAGCTTACCAGAGCCGCACAGTCCCATTTTATTTCTTCCCATTATTTAAGGTTAGTAATTTTTAGCGTTATTATAGGCAGTTGCAAAACCAGCTGTCTCCAAGCACCATTCGTTCTGAATTAATGTCTTAAAACCGACAATCTGGTGGTTGTAAGATACTTTTCAGAGAGAAATTTGATTGTGTGCTGCAAGTAATTTGGCCACACCTAGCGTGCCAAACCACGAGAGTGACGCAGCAGTGGCTCTACAGGTTTATGCTGAGGCTTGGGGCTCAAGCCTTACGGGACTTGTGTTCAAAATTATATTGTCTAGAATAATAATGTGCTGCTGAAGTGCATGCTGGGATGGGAGGAATGTAGGATGCAGGCCTTTTTGGGGTACCTGCCTGGCTGGCTCAATAGTAAGTAATATTTGTGTGAAAGAAAAAACATTGGGTTGGGTTGTGAGAATTTAGTGGACAGCAGCTGCTCCTGTTAAATATGTGTGGCATAGATAGTCATAAATCACTTTCTCCCATTTTCTCTCTCTCTCTCTCTCTCTCTCTCTCTCTCTCTCTCTCTCTCTCTCTCCTGTTTTTAGTGTGTGCTCCAGGGCATCAGTTGCTTGCTTTAGATTATTATTTTTTTTATTCAAGACTATTCCTAATGCAGGATTGGTTTTCAACATAAAACATAATTGGTACTAAAATAACAAAATGCCAATAAAACACAATACAAAACTTTTATTTTGAAAAATATGTCATCTGTTGGGCATTTTATTTTTTTTATTTTTAAGTAAGTGTGTTCCAGATGGATTCAAAGCTAATATCAGCAAGTGAACCATTCTATTCAACCCCTCATCAGCAGCAAAAATTGAGCTTGCACAAAGAAGGCGGAATGGGTAGAAAATGCGCAAGGTTAACTTATAAATTAAAGAAAAAAATCTACACAAAGCATGTTTCTATACATACTTTGTGACCAAACACAGTTTTGAAGCTCTTTAAATGAATATTTTGTTAATAAACACTTTCTATTCTGTATATTTTTGTGTAAGTGCGATCACTTTCATATATATATATATATATATATATATATATATATATATATATATATATATATATATATATATATATACAGTCCACTGCACGTGGTGGGTTTGTGGCCCTGGAGGAGGGAGGAGAGGTCAGAGTCAGAGGGGAGAGAAGGAGGATGACCATCCGATTGTAGAAGTTATTCATTTAACTTTTAATGGTGCCTGAAGTTGTATTACTTAATTAGAGATACTCTCATTGCACAACAGACACACAAGTTTAGTGTTAGCAAATGATGAATGCGATAAACAGATATTTATCCTTCAATCGTCCTTAAAGCTCGGGTTTTCTTCATCGACTTTTAGTTTTAGGGTAGGGAGACATTATGTCACACGCAATCAGCTAATAATGTTGCTGGCAACTGGGCATTAGCGCTACTGCAAAGAGCAAGAACATGATAATAATCACATGATCATCGCATGCGCTGAACTAACTTTTGAGTTTCAATGGTTATATATTTTTTAAAGTTTATATTGAAGTAAGATCACAATTCAAACTAAAATGGCCGCTCTGCTGCTGGGTCATTTGGCCCATCGTCAAATTTAATTGCCAGCCACTACTGTAAACCCTGTTCCTTGACCTTGTTTGATCTTAATGGTTTCTTGACAGCAACTTCACTGTCAAAATCCAGACAACTTCTTAATTTGGTGTGTAAGAGTATATACATTTAGATAAATAAATACATGTATATATGTAAATACTTAAATACTGCATTTAATATTTAACCAATACAGCAAATACATAAAAAAAATAGTTAACCTTGAGTTTGTTACACTGTAGGTGGCTCCTATGGCAAAAAGTTTGTCTAGAGCTCTGCATGTGCAATAAAATAAAGAAATACATAATTTATATATAAATATATATATAAATATATATATATATATACAGTACTGTGCAAAAGTTTTAGGCAGGTGTGAAAAAATGCTGTAAAGTAAGAATGCTTTCAAAAATAGACATGTTAATAGATTATATTTATCAATTAACTAAATGCAAAGTGAGTGAACAGAAGAAAAATCTAAATCAAATCCATATTTGGTGTGACCACCCTTTGCCTTCAAAACAGCATCAAGCATCAATTCATCTAGGTACACTTGCACACAGTTTTTGAAGGAACTCAGCAGGTAGGTTGGCCCAAACATCTTGGAGAACTAACCACAGTTCTTCTGTGGATTTAGGCAGCCTCAGTTGCTTCTCTCTCTTCATGTAATCCCAGACAGACTTCGATGATGTTGAGATCAGGGCTCTGTGGGGGCCATACCATCACTTCCAGGACTCCTTGTTCTTCTTTACGCTGAAGATAGTTCTTAATGACTTTCGCTGTATGTTTGGGGTCGTTGTCATGCTGCAGAATAAATTTGGGGCCAATCAGATGCCTCCCTGATGGTATTGCATGATGGGTAAGTATCTGCCTGTACTTCTCAGCATTGAGGAGACCATTAATTCTGACCAAATCCCCAACTCCATTTGCAGAAATGCAGCCCCAAACTTGTAAGGAACCTCCACCATGCTTCACTGTTGCCTGCAGACACTCATTCGTGTACGCTCTCCAGCCCTTCGCGAACAAACTGCCTTCTGCTACAGCCAAATATTTCAAATTTTGACTCATCAGTCCAGAGCACCTGCTGCCATTTTTCTGCACCCCAGTTCCTGTGTTTTGCGTGCATAGTTGAGTCACTTGGCCTTGTTTCCACGCCGGACGATGGCTTTTTGGCCGCAAGTCTTCCATGAAGGCCACTTCTGACCAGACTTCTCCGGACAGTAGATGGGTGTACCAGGGTCCCACTGCTTTCTGCCAGTTCTGAGCTGATGGCACTGCTGGACATCTTCGATTGGCGAAGGAAGTAAGCATGATGTGTCTTTCATCTGCTGCAGTAAGTTTCCTTGGCCGACCACTGCGCTCACGGTCCTCAACGTTGCCCGTTTCTTTGTGCTTCTTCAAAAGAGCTTGGACAGCACATCTGGAAACCCCTGTCTGCCTTGAAATTTCTGCCTGGGAGAGACCTTTGCTGATGCAGTATAACTACCTTGTGTCTTGTTGCTGTGCTCAGTCTTGCCATGGTGTATGACTTTTGACAGTAAACTGTCTTCAGCAACCTCACCTTGTTAGCTGAGTTTGGCTGTTCCACCCAGTTTTATTCCTCCTACACAGCTGTTTCTGTTTCAGTTAATGATTGTGTTTCAACCTACATATTGAATTGATGATCATTAGCACCTGTTTGGTATAATTGTTTAATCATACACCTGACTATATGCCTACAAAATCCCTGACTTTGTGCAAGTGTACCTAGAAGAATTGATGCTGTTTTGAAGGCAAAGGGTGGTCACACCAAATATGGATTTGATTTAGATTTTTCTTCTGTTCACTCACTTTGCATTTAGTTAATTGATAAATATAATCTATTAACATGTCTATTTTTGAAAGCATTCTTACTTTACAGCATTTTTTCACACCTGCCTAAAACTTTTGCACAGTACTGTATATATATATATATATATATTTATATATATATTTATATATAAATTATGTATTTCTTTATTTTATTGCACATGCAGAGCTCTAGACAAACTTTTTGCCATAGGAGCCACCTACAGTGTAACAAACTCAAGGTTAACTATTTTTTTTATGTATTTGCTGTATTGGTTAAATATTAAATGCAGTATTTAAGTATTTACATGTATACATGTATTTATTTATCTAAATGTATATACTCTTACACACCAAATTAAGAAGTTGTCTGGATTTTGACAGTGAAGTTGCTGTCAAGAAACCATTAAGATCAAACAAGGTCAAGGAACAGGGTTTACAGTAGTGGCTGGCAATTAAATTTGACGATGGGCCAAATGACCCGCGGGCAGCCGCAGAGCGGGCCATTTTTAGTTTGAATTGTGATCTTACTTCAATATAAACTTTAAAAAATATATAACCATTGAAACTCAAAAGTTAGTTCAGCGTGCGATGATCATGTGATTATTATCATGTTCTTGCTCTTTTGCAGTAGCGTGGCTAATGCCCAGTTGCCAGCAACATTATTAGCTGATTGCGTGTGACATAATGTCTCCCTCTACCCTTAAACGAAAAGTCGATGAAGAAAACCGCAGCTTTAAGGACGATTGGAAGGATAAATATCTGTTTATCGTACCATCATTTGCTAACACTAAAGTTGTGTGTCTGTTGTGCAATGAGAGTATCTCAGTAATTAAGTAATACAACTTCAGGCACCATTAAAAGTTAAATGAATAACTTCCCCTACAATCGGATGGTCATCCTCCTTCTCTCCCCTCTGACTCTGACCTCTCCTCCCTCCTCCAGGGCCACAAACCCACCACGTGTGCCGTGGACCCCCTCCCCACTCACATCTTTCAAACTGCTGCTCCTGCTCTACTCCCCTTCATCTCCTCCCTTCTCAACACCTCTCTCCTCTGGCCTCTTTCCCTCTGCCTTCAAACAAGCCTATATCACCCCCCTCCTCAAAAAATTTACCCTCGACCCCACCTCCCTCCAGAACCACCATCCTGTCTCCCTCTTACCCTTCCTCTCTAAAACCCTCGAGCAGGCAGTACACCGCCAGCTCTCTGCTTTCCTGTCTAACCAGTCTCTGCTCGACCCTCTCCAATCTGGTTTCCGCTCTGCTCACTCCACTGAAACTGCTCTCCTGTCTGTCACTAACTCGCTAAACTCTGCCCATGCTGCCTCTCTCTCCTCTGTCCTAATTCTCCTCGATCTCTCTGCTGCCTTTGACACTGTCGATCACTCTATTCTCCTAACCTGTCTCGCTGACCTGACCTGGGAATCTCTGGCACTGCTCTGGCCTTTAATGCACTTTAACGTGCGCTTATCTGCTCCCTATTTTACTGTATTTAATCCTGCACCTAACCCAATCTGTAGTATTTTGTATTTCACTTGCACTTGTATCTAACCCTGATGTAACTATCAACACTGTTATCTGCTCTTGAACTGCCCCGATATCAAATCGTACTGTGTTTTGTATTTGCTCTTATTAGGACTGAAGTCATTGTATTTTGTATATAATAATAATAATAATAATAATAATAATAATAATAATAATAATAATAATAATGGTCGGCGAGAGAAAATGTACACGTTAGTTGCAAGCTATAATCATAGTAGTAAGATCCTTGTTAGTTGTACTACACAGCAACAGGATTCTACTGCCGCCCCACTTATGGTGGCACGGATCTTATCACGAAAAAACAAGCAATTTATTGATGCAGAAACCTTCAAAGAATGTATGGCGGCAGTTCTCGAAGAGGTGATTTCAGAAGCTAGCATTATGACCATTGTGAAACAAAATACCTCTGTCAGTGTATGAGGTTTTTTGGGGGCTGAAGCGTGCTGAGTATAAATCTGTAGCTGACGAATCAACTGACAACACCGACGAGCCCAGCTGTGCGATATCGTCGGGTACATTGCTGGCCGAAACCATAGAGAGGAGCTGTTAGGGTTAAACATCTCAAACTACACCACTGGTGACATGAGTTTTGAAAGGCTGAACGTACTATTCAAACAGCACGGACTGTCACTCGAAAACACTTGTCTTATTGTTATCGATGGGGCCCCTTTCCATGGTTGGCAGACAAAGATTTGATAGTGCGACTTCCTGCATTAGCTCCACATCAAAGTGTGCTGTGTGCTCAGCTAAGCGGGGAAATTTATTCATTTCATCAGAGCAACATGAAGCTTGCAACACCGCCTCTTCGGAGAGCTGGTAGCAGAATCATCAGCGAGCAGTGGCGATCTGCTCCTCCAAAACGATGTACGATGGTTGAGCAAGGGCAATTCACTGCAGCGATTCTGTGGGCTTCAGAACCAAGTGTGCGACTTCCTAGTTTTCTAGAGTTTCCAAGAAGGAATCACTAGTATCTCACCGTGCTTGAAAACAAAGAGTTAATTGCAAAGGTGGCATGCCTAACCAACATCTTTTGCCACCTCAATGCTCTCAATCTACAATTACAAGGACGAGACAAACCCATCATCGACCTGGTCGAAAAACTGCAACTAACGATGTAGTCACCGGCCTTATGACAGACTTTATTGTACACCTCAAAGACAATTTCAGTGCTCGCTTTGGCAACTTCAGCATTCCCAGGGACATAATCGGTTTTGTCCGTGATCTACTAGTACTAGTAGATTTGCAGGCATCGTCGTTGCTGAAAACTGAATTAATTAACAAAGAAAATCTGGAATCATTCTGGTCTGCCTATATATGTCCAGAGAACTATGTGACCATGAAGAAGCTGGCTTTGTTTGTGCTCTCCGTGTTTGGATCTACTTACACTTGCAAAGCGGCTTATTCCACAATTAATGCGATGAAACAGATGCACGAAACAGGCTGACATGAGACTCTTTGGAGGACTGTCTACGTATCTCCATCACGTCTATCACACCTGCTGTTCTAAAGCTGATCGCAGAAGTGCCATTTTTTTCATTAAATGTGTTATAATGCAATGAAACATTTAAAATAAAAATGTATGCTACTTTTGAATTTTGTTTTATGGTATTCTGCTTCCCTGTCTGTCTGTGGCACGGTGCCGTGCGGGTGATGTCAGACCAGGGAAGAGACAGACACAGCACTGGGGTATGCAAGTGATGATGCGCGGCTTAATAATAAATAAACAAACCAAAAGGTTTGAACAAAACATTAATTACCTAGTTTATCCATTGACCATATTCGGCACAGGGTTTCTCATATGCGTGGTCAACAGCCAGTTTGTCAATAATCACTCGCTGTTGACCACGCATTCTCATGACTTTATCTGGATGGGGCATTTTAACCCCATGCAGGCTGGAAACAATAACAATAAAACAGTGTGTTTTTAAATAAACACAAAACAGTACATTTAAATAATAATACAAGAAAATAATACATAAAACACACAGGGGCGGGGGGACACCACCACACTGTCATATGAGGAGTCCAGTTCCATAGCGAGGTATAAATGTTTCATCACAATCGGCAAGTCCTGTATTTTGGAACTGATATTGCAAAACACTTAATTTTCTGCTTACTCATGAAATATGTGAAGGTCATACGGGGAATCCCTCATGACAGCCAGCTTGATACAGCCCTGCTGTGGCTTGTGGGATCGGAGCATGCCCACTGAGCCTCGGGTCCCTGAGCTGTGTGGGGAATCACCACGGTGAAGGAGAAAAAATAATAATAATTGGGCATTCCAAATTGGGAGAAAATTACAAATAATTGGAGATTCTAAATTAAGAAAAAAACCACAAAGGCTAAATGCATCATGTTTTGCAGGTCTGTGTTTCAAGTTGTAGTCTATGGGAATTGTTATGGGAAACATAGTTGTCATTCCTTAAATTATAATGTATCTATGTACACCAACTAGCCTTTGCAGGTTCAAAATAAAAAGCTCAAACAGGAAACGCATTTAGCTTACTGGTAATATCTGGTTCTTAGCCAGCATGCCAGTTGCTGATTTGCAAATTCCATTAAAATTGAATTCAAGATTCACTGAATTTTAATTTGCTTCCAGTCCATCCTCTTGTACATTTTATCCATCTGTTAATATTTGTCACACAATACAGTAATCGCTGTTCTTAATGCATCCATGCCAATGGGCTTCAGCAAGTAAAAACATCACGGGAGGATTTTTGAAACTGCCCAAGATTTATAACAGTGGCATACAAAGCAATCAGCAGGTATGACTGTACATACAGGGGCTCCTTAGCAGTTATGAACTGCAAACAGCTGATGCCTTAATCGGCAAGGCTATTTTTATTACAATAGTTACATTGAAAGAGGTCAGGGTTAATGAATCATTATCTTTATCAGTCCGTGTACAGTACTTATATTTAAAAACCACAAATAACTGTTCATTTTTTCTTCAAGATGGGCCATCTGATTTTCTAAGGATTTCAGAAGTTTAAAGGAAAGGGATCTTTAAGATGAGAAGTGATATCCATAAATTAAATATTTACAATGGAAGTAGTTTCATGTTTAATGGAACAAAGGTGTTTTTGCAGAAATTAACTTATCTGAGCCTAAAGAAAAATTGGTGATATGTCATGGTCTTATCTCTTTCAAAATGAGGTCGCTGACTAGTGAGTTCAGATGTGCTGTAATTTTATAGCCAGAACACTGTTAAGCCCTATGAAACAGGAGTCAGCTTCCTGGCAACGTTTCTAGAGACTGCTGAAATAACAAGTAGATTCTTAGGCTTTACAGACCCCCCCTCTGACTGGTATTTTATTGCATTGATTGGAATGGTTTTAATAGGTGATTTCATATTCTAGGTAGCCAGTAGATAGATAAATGTGTTTAGCCATTGTAATTTCACCTATTCCCATGAGTCATACAGTGATTAGAGTGAAAGCGTAATTGTCACTCTTCGCACATTTCCTTGCAGTACTGGAGATTTAAATTGTCGTTAGGATCACTGGTATCCTGTATTAGTATTGTTGAGCCTATTAGGCTTTGTATCTTCAAGCAGAAGATTCCTGCATTTTGCTGCAGACAAAAGAGAAAAAAAATCAAATTAATGACAATGCATTATCTTCCTGAGATAAAGCTTTTTGTGAATGGACTTTTTTTCCCAGTCTTTAAAATTCATGTATAGTTACCCTTAGGTATCCTTTGTTGTGACAAACAACATATTTTTTCAATGTTGCAGACAAAGGAATACTATGTTTCTTTATATAAAGTGAGTTATTAATACAGTCTAATCTTGTTCAAATTATTTTTCATGTTTGTGTATAACCTATTACCCAGTGTGTTAAAGAAGTCTACAATGACTTGACTCCATAGTACAAAAAAGCTCTGGCATTTTGTGATATGATTTAATTTGGCTTGATCATGGGCAGTTGGCATTTATTTTTGTTGCTGGTGAAATGTTAATGGCCAGAGGAAATATTGTCAGCTGTTTTCTGAAGGTGATGATACTGAGCTGTAGGCAAATTGAGGATAAACAATAGACAGGTGTTCTGAGATCGGAGATACCTCATCACAGTAATACCCAATTACTGTATCCAAAAGTTGCTAGCTAAGCATCATATCTGCATTACTCATATAATGTTTCGACCACAGTCACTAGCAAAATAGGACTGCTGTAGAGAACAACATTTTATTGGAAAAACAATTTGATGGGTTCTAGAGGTACCCATGAACACTGTGGCTATTGACAAGCGATTGCTTGACATACTGTAGTAGTCAGAAATCAGAGAAAGTAATTCCACATAATGATCTCTATTTGAGGAAATGGTGCCTTCATCGTCCCCTCTGAATGCCAGAGCTTGCTTGCCAATGTAAACAACAGAATCAATCAAGTGTTTAACACTAAAACCGCCAGGGCAGTCATTTTGACAGTTTGCAAATTTAAATTACTCTGTGTGTCTGAAATTTATGCAGTTCTCCGTTTTATGATTTTTCCTAAATACATGTATTAAATACCCTGACGGCGTTTCAAAGGCAGGATTGCAAAAATAAGGAAGTTATAATCCCGCCCACCTAGAACCATCAAAGCAGTCATTTTGATTGCCTTTTACAATACATGTTTTTATATATACAAGCCTGTTGTTATCTCTACTGGACCTGGCAGCCATCAGTTCCTTCGTTTTGTACAAGGAATGCAGCAGGGGAAATATCAGTAGCAGAGATTTCATCTTGAAGCTAGCCACAGTGAAAACTGCAAAGCAGCAGGCTGCTGCAGCTCAACTTGGATTCAGTGCTGCACTGACTGGCACACGCAAGAGAAAATAATTTTGTTTTTACAGTTTTGTATGTGCATATACCTGTTTACACACTAGTTTTGTTAGAAATGTTTATTTTATTATAGTTTTACATTTTTTGAACTGGTGCTTTATATGTGGAAAGTTAGAAAATAAACCCTTTTATGTTTAATTGTTCATTTAAATACGGTGCTTCGGCTGTGCACTTGTTTGTTATGACGTTCTTGAATAAAACTTTTGAGTTGTATCTGATAGTTTGTCTTTCATTTTAATATTGATGTTGTTTACTTCCTAGCATATTTATGTCCCGCCTCTGCTCAATAATGATTGAACAGCTGCAAAACCAGGGCAGATCTTTGACTTTTCCATTGCTTACTCACAAGACCTTCAACTGAAACGGACAATACCTTCACAGTGTAAGTTCCGCCTCTGCTCACTCAGGATTGGACACCTGCATAATAAGGGGCAGATCTTTGACTCTCCCTTTGGTTCAACCCAAAGACTGTCAACTGTTTATGTCCCTCCTCCGCTCACTTATGATTGGACTGAAGCGGAGAAAATGCAGATCTTCTATTGGTTGATTTTATTTTATATATATATATATATAAAAAAATATGCACGATTAAATTGTAAACATTTTTTTTAATCTGCGATCAAGTCTTTAGTTAATGAATCGGTCCGATTCAATCTGTTAATCAGAGCAGCCCTATATATATATATATATATATATATATATATATATATAGTACTGTGCAAAAGTTTTAGGCAGGTGTGAAAAAATGCTGTAAAGTAAGAATGCTTTCAAAAATAGACATGTTAATAGATTATATTTATCAATTAACTAAATGCAAAGTGAGTGAACAGAAGAAAAATCTACATCAAATCCATATTTGGTGCCTTTGCCTTCAAAACAGCATCAATTCTTCTAGGTACACTTGCACAAAGTCAGGGATTTTGTAGGCATATAGTCAGGTGTATGATTAAACAATTATACCAAACAGGTGCTAATGATCATCAATTCAATATGTAGGTTGAAACACAATCATTAACTGAAACAGAAACAGCTGTGTAGGAGGAATAAAACTGGGTGAGGAACAGCCAAACTCAGCTAACAAGGTGAGGTTGCTGAAGACAGTTTACTGTCAAAGTCATACACCATGGCAAGACTGAGCACAGCAACAAGACATAAGGTAGTTATACTGCATCAGCAAGGTCTCTCCCAAGCAGAAATTTCCAAGGCAGACAGGGGTTTCCAGATGTGCTGTCCAAGCTCTTTTGAAGAAGCACAAAGAAACGGGCAACGTTGAGGACCGTAGACGCAGTGGTCGGCCAAGGAAACTTACTGCAGCAGATGAAAGACACATCATGCTTACTTCCCTTCCATATCGGAAGATGTCCAGCAGTGCCATCAGCTCAGAACTGGCAGAAAACAGTGGGACCCTGGTACACCCATCTACTGTCCGGAGAAGTCTGGTCAGAAGTGGCCTTCATGGAAGACTTGCGGCCAAAAGCCATACCTCCGACGTGGAAACAAGGCCAAGTGACTCAACTATGCACGAAAACACAGGAACTGGGGTGCAGAAAAATGGCAGCAGGTGCTCTGGACTGATGAGTCAAAATTTGAAATATTTGGCTGTAGCAGAAGGCAGTTTGTTCGCGAAGGGCTGGAGAGCATACACGAATGAGTGTCTGCAGGCAACAGTGAAGCATGGTGGAGGTTCCTTGCAAGTTTGGGGCTGCATTTCTGCAAATGGAGTTGGGGATTTGGTCAGAATTAATGGTCTCCTCAATGCTGAGAAGTACAGGCAGATACTTATCCATCATGCAATACCATCAGGAGGCATCTGATTGGCCCCAAATTTATTCTGCAGCATGACAACGACCCCAAACATACAGCGAAAGTCATTAAGAACTATCTTCAGCGTAAAGAAGAACAAGGAGTACTGGAACTGATGGTATGGCCCCACAGAGCCCTGATCTCAACATCATCGAGTCTGTCTGGGATTACATGAAGAGAGAAGCAACTGAGGCTGCCTAAATCCACAGAAGAACTGTGGTTAGTTCTCCAAGATGTTTGGGCCAACCTACCTGCCGAGTTCCTTCAAAAACTGTGTGCAAGTGTACCTAGAAGAATTGATGCTTGATGCTGTTTTGAAGGCAAAGGGTTGTCACCCCAAATATGGATTTGATTTAGATTTTTCTTCTGTTCACTCACTTTGCATTTAGTTAATTGATAAATATAATCTATTAACATGTCTATTTTTGAAAGCATTCTTACTTTACAGCATTTTTTCACACCTGCCTAAAACTTTTGCACAGTACTGTATATATATATATATATATATATATATATATATATATATATATATATATATATATATATATATATAGTGTAGCGTGCACGGGGTAAGGCAGCAGTAGGGCTGGTAGGTGACGTAATCACACAGAGACATAAGCCCGATATACGCTCCTTGCAAAGGAGCCGGCTCTTTTGTACAGCGGTATCGGGCGCTATGCTTCAGTGCGAGAGGTCCGGGTTCGCCCGCCCTCCGCCTGTGTGTGGATTTGCCTCGCCCTGTGTGATGTGCCTGCCGGCGGGAACCGAGAACGCTACATTGGTGTCAGAAGTGGACGCAGGTACCCCAGCACACACTCGTCGGACTGTAGCCTGGTTAGCAAGTCCGGGGCGGACTTGAGGCTGGCAGGGGAGAGTGTAGCGTGCACGGGGTAAGGCAGCAGTAGGGCTGGTAGGTGACGTAATCACACAGAGACATAAGCCCGACATACGCTCCTTGCAAAGGAGCCGGCTCTTTTGTACAGCGGTATCGGCACTATGCTTCAGTGCGAGAGGTCCCGGGTTCGCGCCCGCCCTCCGCCTGTGTGTGGATTTGCCTCGCCCTGTGTGATGTGCCTGCCTGCCTGCGGGACCCGAGATCGCTACAATATATATATATATATATATTAAGAAGCCACAGATTTTGTTTTAATGAAGAGTGCAGAGCATGATTTTTCTATCCACCCATATAGTCTTCCAGTGGGAATGTTTACAATATCAATTCCAAAATGCATTATTACAAGTATTGTATTATTGTATAGTGAAATTAAATTGATGATGAAGATGTCATTTTTTATACTTTGATATTAGGGAACGGATTTCATATTTTTGTAGAGGGTATCAAGGTGGTTGTTTTCAATTGTATTAACTAAAATCCATTAGTATGAATCTCATATCACGCTATTTGTATTACACAAAACCAGAAATATTTCCAGTGTCTACAATGAAAGCATTCTAGTTGAAACTTTGTCATAGAATCTTTTAGTATACTAACAAAGTGTTGTTTTTTTTGTTACAGTATGGATGGAAAAGTAGATGACTGCCACTATACACCTGCTTGCTTGCTTGCTGCATTTACTGTTCATAGGACCCCCGCGTTTTTCGCAAATACGAAATAAAACAAAATGCAACATATAAAATGAAAAAAGCAAACATAGAATGACATTTTTAAATTGGGAGGTTTATACAAAAAATACTTAATTAATAAATAAATAAATAAATAAATAAATAAATAAATAAATACTTGCAATCGCAGTTGCTAAGGCTCAGCCGTTACCATAGACACAGTCTGAAAGGAAACGGAAGCTGTGATTAGCACTTGCGCAGATGTATAATTTGGAGTGAGTCGTTTTGGGAATTCAAATTGTGATGGAGAGAAGAGACGTTTGTTTGTAAAATGCCTAAACCGCACATAACAATCAAACAACGCTGCAAAGAATTTCAGCATGAGGGGATGTGTGCAGCTGATGGTGACAAAATAATGATGTGCAGATTTTGCAGCTGAGGGCTGGAATGGTAGTCCAAAGATACTATCGTTTAGCATTAGCTGTTTATTCATTTTGGGAACTTATATTTTGTATTAGTATGCTAATTATTAGTTTTATTTTAAGTGGTGCAAACTTTGCACCATAGCAAATGCTGTTTTGGTTTTTGAACAAATGAATCTGCTTTGCTTAGTGTTTAAATACTGAGAAACCCCAAGCCTGTATACTGGAGCCCTGCTTCAGTGCAACGGGATTGAAGTACAAATCCTATCGTTTTTTTTAATGGGTAGATTGCCATATGAAGCCCCACAATAGGTCAGTGTAAATATATATGTTTTTTATTTTATCTTATTGCATTTTTATAGAGGACATGGGCAGTATTTACTGTAAATAGGCAGATAATTAAAAAGAGTGGGGGACTATACGTTACCATTACTGCCACTAATGAGAAATGATGGTAACTAAATTTTTCTGTGCAAGGTCTGTTTTTGTTAAAAAATAAAAGTGAAAAAATAAAGCGGATAATGTTTAATAAAAAATATGTATGTAGTTAAAACATGATGTATACTATACTATTATTGATATACGTATATTTGAGTTGTTTTATTAATGTGAATCTGTAATAAAACGAAATAAAACAATTTGAAAAATAAAACGGAATTTATGAAAAATAAAACGTAAAAAACTATGAATAAAAATAATTTCATGGGGCACTAACTATTCGTATATGGTATATATTTGTCTAATAGAAAAGGTTCACAGTTGTTTTGAAAATGTGTAAATAAATACAGTTGTTCCACAGATTTCCTTTGTTTCACAGATAGGTGACTTTTATATAATGAGAAGCAGAGACAACAGTTAAGCAAACTGGGTGTGCATAGACTGTCACATGATGTGTTACCTAGTAAGTGTGTTGCCATTTTAGAACTAAGTAAGTACCTGATAATTGATTATTATGCACTGAGATTGTGTAAAACACTTACAGTATATATGAATCTTTTAATGCCATTTACTTTTTACAGAGAGAGACATAATTCAAAGTGACATTGTATCATTTCAAAGAGTTTGGTTATCAAGGTCCATTACTTCATAACCAGCCATTATTAACAGAATTTTAACCTAAAGGGAATTTATAAACTGTTTGCACTTCACTGCCAACTGCTTATTAATGCTAATATAACAAGCTGAGAAATTCATTTCTTGTCAGATAGTCATCCAGACAATTCAGTTCTTAGATAGGGTACATGGGCTAATCTGCAGAGATCTTTGTCAAGTGCGTGTTCAGATTACAGAAGTTACATTATTTCACGAAAGATGCATTTTCTATTCTTATCAAAACTTTTTTTTCATTGGTTACATAACTTTAAATTATTAATTGACTCTACAATCACTGGTACACTGACTGGCCTGAAATTATAAAATGTAAGTACAATTGGAGCATGCTACTGTCTGCAAAGCATTTATGTCGTCATGTCATGGATCAAGCCTACAATATTCAGAATTGTACAAAACCATTAACAGTGGACAAGACACTGATCTTCTGCTCTTTTAAATTACATTGTGGGAACCAGCTGCTTAAAAGCTGTCTGTTACAGTGTAAAGAAAGACTGCTGGCTAGTTTGAACTCTGCTTATTGCTGATTATGAATGGTTAAATAAACACCTTACATTTTTCTTCCACATAAACAATGTACAAGTTAAACATGCTAAAACCTGCTTGCTATAATGAATTCTGGTTATTTTGTAAGTACATGTAATACAGATGTGTGGCTGACCTGCATCATGATAGAAAATGCTTGGAAGCAGGATCTTTAGTGCTGTGGTAGAGCTAGGCTAAGAAAGCTATTAAAATACCCTATGTTATACTGCCATCTGTGGTGAGAAAAAAAAAGAACTGAAAATGCTGCCATTCTGCAAAATCCTGTGCACCTTCATAAATATGTCAAAATATCAGTGTAGATGCTTTTGCCTCTGGATTTTAAAAAAACCCTGAGATATATGATTATTTTTACTAATGAATGGCATTCATCATTTCCCTAAACCTGATGGCAGTGTCCAATTTATATGATACATTTTTTTATGATACAAAGAAATGATCTAAAACTAATAATGATTATTATAAGTATTTTAATTTGAAATTGTTTGGCTAAAGAGCATACATTGGGTTTTTACCTGCTACCCCCTCTGTATCTCATGCGCTATGGTTTTCTACTATTAAAAATTCATTTTTTAATATTTGACTACGGAATCTCATTATTCATGTTAATAAATTAAATATTACATTTTGTATTTTACTTCCTAATATTAAAAATTCATTTTTTTTATATTTGACTGGAATTGAAGTATTGATAAATTAAATATTAGCATTAATATACAAGTTACTTATATGAATACATTAATTTTTAATAATAATAATAATAATAATAATAATAATACATGTGGAATAATGTCCTCATGCCACACCATTTAAATCGGTGTCCTTCATAAAGAACGTGGGTGTAATGTTGAAAGACCAGCATATATCTGATCATCTTGTTAAGAAAGTATCTCATATTATCTAGCTCCGGATTTCACTTAAATAGGGTATTAAGTTATGGTGCCATCTGTGGTGGAATAGTAAACTGCAGCCGTTGTGTGCATGTTCAGTGAGACTTTGGAAATTGGTGTCAAAATGTTAGGGTCAGTGGTTTTCCCTTGCCATAGTTTTGCCTCCGTATACACAAGTTAAAAGTGAATGCTACATATTCCAGTTTTTGCTTTAACCCTTTGCGGTCCATTTATTAAGTCCGTGTGAGGCGCATCGGGTCCAATTTATTTTCACATGCACAGTTAATTTTTGACGCGCTGTTTAAAAGTTTTTTTTTTCCACAGTCAAACAGGTTTAAAAGGCCCTGCATATCAACAAAGCACTCACTAGGCATCTTCAGCCCCGCCCCACCCTTTCGTTCCCTATCGCTTTCATATATGCTAATAAATAAATAATAATAATAATAGTCGTACATACAAATCAATCATCTCCTGATCACTTGTTTTATCACCAAACTCCTCAATAATGCGATCCAAGTCATTATTTTATTACTATAACATCTCTAAAAAGCTCTGCAAATGTCTGTGATTTTCCCTGTGCGCTGATTCACTAAGAGCCAGCTTGTTTCCTTATGGCCGCCCCTATCTGATGCCAGGGGCAAGTATGACTATTCATGAGATACGCCCTTTTTTTCAGCTTGTCTCGCTCCTGTCGCTCCCACTCGGCCATTGAATGGTTTTCTCTGCTTTTTCCAGACAAAAAACGACTAGAAGCCCGTTTTTTTGATGATGTCGGACAGCGTCCGACATTCGACCGGATAGTGATAATTGCAATGTTGGACCAGGTCCGACATAGGACCGCAAAGGGTTAAACCCTGTTGGCGACTGCGAACAGTTTGTTACTGATACTGACACCTGATTGGCTGAACCATTTTGGGGTCCACTTGTTTGATGAAACTTACTGTGGACATTTGATATGAAATTCCTGGATTCATATACAGTCTGTAAATATATAAAACATGGAATCGATAAAAAAAAAAAACTTTACAAAACATGAATATTGTGTAAATACGGTATCCCACTGCTGAGCCAATTGTCTCTTTACATCCAGGAGCTCTACAGGAACCGTCGGCAAGCTACCTACCACTGGAGGTCAAAGGTCAGCCCTTCAGGAGCTCGCTTTGAGCTCATTGGGTGCCTGGCCAATAGGGTCCGTTGTAGTGCAAGGTTAACATTTCTAACAATGTCATCACTTTTCTATTTTGCAGATCAAACTCTTGATCAGACGGAAAAAGTCAATGAAGGCAAGAACATTTTCTTGACAGTAAGTATAGCATAATTTAATAAATACAAATAAAAATTGTTTCTAGGTTTCATGTCTTTGTTTATATATCACCATGGAACTGAAGTGGCAAACACTTTTTTGAGTTCCACAGTACAAGATCTGTTTTTGTGATTTTATAATAAGTTAAAATGTAGTGTCTACATTTACACTGATTAGCCGGAACCACCCGAACTGCACCCGAAATGGCAGCTCTTTTAAAAGAAGTATTAACATGTTAACAATGTATTACCATATATCCAACCCCTGTTATCCTGCAGTATGACTTTCTGCTGTCAATTCCACCTCCAGCGTGGAGTCCAAAAGGGCACTTTTCAGCTGCAGGTATTTTGTGCACCAAGTTACGTAGTCGTTTGAAAGACAAGACAATTGATGCATTGAGCTTTCTTCATTCTTTTTTTTTTTCTTAATTGTTGAATTAAAAAAATATATTGTTGCATAATGTTTACCTGTTCATTATATTTTTTAGAGTAGACCTACACATGTAGCCTAGGTAACACTGCTGTTTATTTGTTACTGTATCAGGGCTGTAGAAAGCCCTGCTGTTTAAATGTATTATTTGTTTATTTTAGAACGGGGTTTCCCCTCCGCCCCTGTGTTATTTTATTTGTGGTTTTTGATTTATTGTATTTATATGACGGCGAAGCGCCGTGTGTTTTGTTATTTTTATATTTATTTAGAATTGTATTGACGGCGAAGCGCCGCTGGTTTTGTTATTTTGTTTAGTAGCATGGATGGGAAGCCCCATCCACAGTAATTAATAAACTCGTGCAGATTGTGGCCGAGGGGTATTAGAATAATTACTAGCCAGTTAAACCCCTCGGCCACAATATAAAAGCCTGCATCTCTCTGCAGTCTGAGAGGTGGATGTGTTAGAAGCGGAGAGAGCGAGAGGAGCGAGAGACAGAACGAAACTTAAATAGTAATACAGGAACAGTGGAGGCTACTGCCCAGCCTGACCTGTGTTGTTTCGTGTTCGTGATTATTTTTGTTTAAACTTTTATTTTCGCTCTGTGAGCAAGTCTTTTTGTTAAAACCTTTTATTTATTTTAGTATTTGAATAAATGGCACCGCCGCGTCTTTATTATTTTGAAACTGCAGTACTACTGTTGTCAGTTTGTTTCCCTTCCTGCTTCTGCCTTGACGTCATTGCCCAGCCACCCAATCATTTTTTCGTTTTTTATTATTACGTGTGGAGAAAAGGAGAGTGAGAAGGGAGGATGGGAGGAAGAAGGAGGAAGAGCTGCAGACAGCAGCAGCTGCAACAGCAGGCACAGGAGAAGATCAGCTGGGAAGCCCTCCTCCACAGCATAAGCCAGGAATACTGTTGCTGCATCTGTGGGGAGCGGGGGCATTTCCCAGTTAATTGCCCCCTCACCGAAGAGTGGGATTACAGTTGCAGGAGAGGAGAAAAGTGGGAGGAGCCCGAACGTCCTGCGCCTGAGTGGGAGGAGCCCGAACGTCCTGCGCCTGAGTGGGAGGAGCCCGAACGTCCTGCGCCTGAGTGGGAGGAGCCCGGACGTCCTGCGCCTGAGTGGGAGGAGCCCGAACGTCCACAGCCCAAGAGGGGAAAGGCCGAATGTCCACAACCCAGCTACCCGCCAGCAGATGGAGAATACCTGCTGGTTCCACTTCCACCTCCGTGGGAGGACTGCGTGTTGCTCCCACTTCCACCAGCAGAGGGGGAATACCTGCTGGTTCCACTTCCACCTCCGTGGGAGGACTGCGTGTTGCTCCCACTTCCACCAGCAGAGGGAGAATACCTGCTGGTTCCACCTCCGTGGGAGGACTGCGTGTTGCTCCCACTTCCACCAGCAGAGGGAGAATACCTGCTGGTTCCACCTCCGTGGGAGGACTGCGTGTTGCTCCCACTTCCACCAGCAGAGGGGGAATACCTGCTGGTTCCACCTCCGTGGGAGGACTGCGTGTTGCTCCCACTTCCACCAGCAGAGGGGGAATACCTGCTGGTTCCACCTCCATGGGAGGACTGTGGGTCGCTCCCATATATCCGCCAGCAGAGGGAGAATACCTGCTGGTTCCACCTCCACTGCCCTGGGAGGACTTTTTGTCGCTCCCAGCTCCGCCAGCAGAGGGAGAGTTCCTGCTGGTTCTGCCTCCACCACCGTGGGAGGACTGTGTGTCGCTCCAACCTCCGCCAGCAGAGGGAGAATACCTGCTGGTTCCACCTCCTCTGCCGTGGGAGGACTGTGTGTCGCTCCCACCTCCACCAGCAGAGGGACAGTACCTACTGGTTCCGCCTCCATCGGCGCCACCAGCAGAGGGAGCACGTCTGCTGGTTTGCCCGCTGCAGCCAGAAGGGGAGGAGCCCCTGCCGCCTTTGCAGCCAGAAGGGGAGGAGCCCCTGCCGCCTTTGCAGCCAGAAGGGGAGGAGCCCCTGCCGCCTTTGCAGCCAGAAAACAGTGTAAGGGATTGGGTTCCATTTCAATAAACTAAATAAAGTTTCATAGGCTGAACACTGATGTCTCATATAACTCTGTGTAGTCTGACTCAGAGTGAGCAGCACTTTTATTTTTTTATTTAAATCCAGGAACATAAAAGGAAAGTCTGCATAAGGCAGTGTGGTCCAGTGGTTAAAGTCCAGGGCTTGTAACCAGAAGGTCACCGGTTCAAATACCACCTCTGCCACTAACTGACTCACTGTGTGACCCTGAGCAAGTCACCTAACCTCCTTGTGCTCCGTCCTGCGGATGAGATCTTAAATCAATGTCCTATTGCAAGTGGCTCTGCATATAATGCATAGCTCAAAGTCTACCTCTGTAAAGCGCTTTGTGATGGTGGTCCACTATGAAAGTCGCTACATAAATAAAGATATTATTATTATTATTATTATTATTATTATTATTATTATTATTATTATTATGCAAGAGGATGCATCAAGTTGGCTCCTTGTACTCGATTGCTTTAAAATGTTGTGCAAATTCAACACAAATATATTTGGCACTGTTTTAAACCAGTATGATGTCATCATTTCCAGTGACATACAGTCTTTAAACTTTTTTTTTTCTGAGAGTAATTTTCATTGTGGGTTTTGAGGGCGTATCTGTTTCTCCTTGAGAAACGTAATTTCTTTATATCCCATATACTACCTTAGTTCATTTTGTCCATTTTTTGTTTTATTTTTAAATATTGAATAACATCTATTAACATAAATTATTTATCAATAATTTAGCATGTTGTGTAAATGGGTTTACTTTCATGTGGGTCAGACCCCATGATGCCACATTAACTGTTTGGGGGAGGTTGTGAGTAAATACATAATACCACTTTTATAGTCTTTGTCTAATACCATTAAATATTCAGCTATTTGGATGATTTAATTTAATACTAAATTATTTGAAACTTAAGTGCCCTGTAAATCTGATTAGTAGATGTGTGTTATGTACAGGAAGTGCTGCATGTTGAATAAGCAAAGGCCTAATGTTTGTGTGGGTTTGGATTGAGAGAATTATTTTCAGTTTAATAGCATTTAGTGGAGAAGTAGAGAGAAGAAATCCCAAGACTGTCTGTCTACCCTGTGGAGGACTCCTGCCTTCATTTAAACTTTCATACAGTACAACACAATCTTCATGCCTCTGTTAAATGAAAATAAATATATATTTTGTCATTCTTCTCTAGGGTATACAGCTGTAAAACAAAAAGTTGTCGGAAAATGCTTTCTGGTTTATTTAAATGCTTGGCTGGATTTCGATTAACTCAGCGGAGGTTTAACTAATGCTTAATCCTCTATATCAGGGTTTTACTTTTTGGTACTAGATATTGTTCATAGACATGTGCATTAAGCCATACTGAAAAAAAGGTTGCATTGCTCTTACCAGCTCCCATACACACGTAATTTAGAGCCCAGTTCTTTTCTGCCTTCTATTTGCATTTATTTAGTTTCACACGCAATATATGTGATATTGAGAATAATTGCTGTATTAGTTATACTAATCACGTGTACTTGTGCACTGCAGCCTTTTGTTAGTTACGTCCTGCTGCGGCCTTGTGCTCCGTGTGAAGCCAGCTTGTACAGGTGGACATCCCAGTACATTGCTACCTGTGGTAACTGTGATCCTGTGGACCCGTGCCGTACAGTACCGAGGTCACCAACCCGGCACCGTGCCCGTACCGTACCGAACCAGTACCGAACTCACCCAGTACCATCCCGGTTGCGACCAGGTACCATATCGCACCAACCCAGTGCTAAAGTCACCTACCAGGTAATGGCCCAGTTTCTACCCAGTCCGACATGGCCCGCTACTGACCGGTGCTCAAGCCCCGATCCCGTACAAATCCAGTCTTGTTCGGGTCTGTCTGTAAGCAGATTGAGCAGCACCTGTACATCGGTATACTGTACACTGCATTGCTTTGCTTCTTGCATCATGACTGGGTTTTAATCTGTGCGAGACATGTAAGGCCAGTCTGCCTGTTGAGGGCAAGCACAGCAGATGCTCTTCCTGCCTTGGCCAGAGCCGCAGTTATTGCGAGGTTTGTGCACATCTCTCTAAGCGCACGCTGGAGAAACATCTCTCCCGCAGCTCTACAGAGCGCTGTGCGTCCCTCACTACTGCACAGCGCTCTTCCCCATCACCCTAGGGTGGCTCACCCCATGGCTCCATGCCAATTTCAGGGTTGGGGGTTGGGGTTGGGGACACGTTCAAACTGGGGCGTTGACTCACAGAATCTGGTATAATATATGAAGTACTTGCATGAAATATATTTAATTAATTGATTAAAGTTTGTTATTTTTTTTGGCTTGCACATCAGAGAAATGTATTACTGTGTCTAGTGATTTTAAAGATGCTTAAAAATAAGAAAATATGAATATTTGTTGATTCTAGAAATTCCGGTGAAGTGAGCATATTAGATCTTAGAACAGTGTTAGAACATGAAAAGTTGTTTACTTGTTTGCTGTGTATTTTCACAAAGACACACACCAGTGAGTCACTTAACACTGGATATTCAGGGGTAGGTTTACTAAGATGGGCCAGTCGCATTTCAAACATACCGCAATTTGCATTTTCGTTGCGACACATAACAAAGTAAACATTTTGTCATATGTACTAAGAGAAAATATGTTAATGAAGACAGCTGCAGTATACTAATTTAAATATTTGTTGCGTCTTCTTAACGAGATCTCCTAGCATACATTGTGAGAGTCGTGCAACATTGTTCAAATAAATAGCGGGAGCTGAGTTGTGGTTTGCTGCAGCAGAGGGTGCCCAAAAGATAACTTCTATACTTGCAAGGGCAAGAATCAAAATAACATTTTTTTTGTTAAATGTAAACGTCATCTGTACAATGCATTCTGTTCCGTCTTCGTTTTACCTATTTTGTATATATATATGCACTACTGTGCAAAAGTTTTAGGCAGGTGTGACAAAATGCTGTAAATTAAAAATGCTTTCAAAAATAGACATGTTAATAGTTTATATTTATCAATTAACAAAATGCAAAGTGAGTGAACAGAAGAAAAATCTACATCAAATCAATATTTGGTGTGACCACCCTTTGTCTTCAAAACAGCATCAATTCTTCTAGGTACACTTGCACACAGTTTTTGAAGGAACTCGGCAGGTAGGTTGGCCCAAACATCTTGGAGAACTAACCACAGTTCTTCTGTGGATTTAGGCAGCCTCAGTTGCTTCTCTCTCTTCATGTAATCCCAGACAGACTTCGATGATGTTGAGATCAGGGCTCTGTGGGGGCCATACCATCACTTCCAGGACTCCTTGTTCTTCTTTACGCTGAAGATAGTTCTTAATGACTTTCGCTGTATGTTTGGGGTCGTTGTCATGCTGCAGAATAAATTTGGGGCCAATCAGATGCCTCCCTGATGGTATTGCATGATGGATTAGTATCTGCCTGTACTTCTCAGCATTGAGGAGACCATTAATTTTGACCAAATCCCCAACTCCATTTGCAGAAATGCAGCCCCAAACTTGCAAGGAACCTCCACCATGCTTCACTGTTGCCTGCAGACACTCATTCGTGTACCGCTCTCCAGCCCTTCGGCGAACAAACTGCCTTCTGCTACAGCCAAATATTTCAAATTTTGACTCATCAGTCCAGAGCACCTGCTGCCATTTTTCTGCACCCCAGTTCCTGTGTTTTCGTGCATAGTTGAGTCGCAAGTCTTCCATGAAGGCCACTTCTGACCAGACTTCTCCAGACAGTAGATGGGTGTACCAGGGTCCCACTGTTTTCTGCCAATTCTGAGCTGATGGCACTGCTGGCGATCTTCCGATTGCGAAGGGAAGTAAGCATGATGTGTCTCATCTGCTGCAGTAAGTTTCCTTGGCCGACCACTGCGTCTACGGTCCTCAGCGTTGCCTGTTTCTTTGTGCTTCTTCAAAAGAGCTTGGACAGCACACACCTGACTATATGCCTACAAAATCCCTGACTTTGTGCAAGTGTACCTAGAAGAATTGATGCTGTTTTGAAGGCAAAGGGTGGTCACACCAAATATGGATTTGATTTAGATTTTTCTTCTGTTCACTCACTTTGCATTTAGTTAATTGATAAATATAATCTATTAACATGTCTATTTTTGAAAGCATTCTTACTTTACAGCATTTTTTCACACCTGCCTAAAACTTTTGCACAGTACTGTATATAAATGAAAGGCAGTTTAGTGCCATCCGAATCTATAGTGGGAGGAGCCCCCAGCCTTCACCCCCAAATAAAAAATGTGTTTCTATCAAATGTGTTTTGAGTAGGCTGCACAGTGAAAAAATGTAGAAATCAGTACAGTAGTAAATCAAAGGAACACCTAGCACACTTTTTTTACTTAGGCTACTGGTATGGTAGCACAAAATAAATGATTTTAGTGTTTTTGTAATAATAATAATAATAATTATTATTATTATTATTATTATTATTATTATTATTATTATTATTATTATTTATTAACTTGGCAGACAATTAACACAAAATAGATCATGGTGCTGCATTGACAAGTTATGATACTTATAGGAGGACAGTCAATTCTCGTTAATACGAATTTCAAGGGACCAGCAACAAATGTTGCATTATACCACTAATTCGTATTGTCCCGAAATGTCATAGAAATTTGTCTTCAAGGCTTGTAAATACACCCTGCTTTTAGGGAAAAATAGGTATTTGGCTGTTCGCCTCAAAAATGCATTGAGCACAAGAAAAGGCAGACTGGGAAATGCCAGCGACAATTGTGACTGTTTAAAACATGGTTTCAAGAGTTCTTAAAAAATGGATGCAATTTTCGCAATTGTCTGCAGCTTTTGTACATCTAATTATAATATTTGAGAACCCTGATTTGCGTGATCTCCACCCCTTATTTGTGAATTTATGCAGGAATACATATTCATCTACGCTTGAACTGCAAACAAAAACTGCAGGCGCAAAGCATTCCCTAAAAAGTCGCAAACAGGGTTCCCACCTCCTGACTTACAAAAAACTGGGACACCAGTCATTTCGTACAAAAATAAATAAATAAAGAATTCATATTCTTTGACATTTAAAATCTGTCTCATTTCCTATTCCAAGCCTTCTCTTTTTAAAACGATTGCATTTTTAAACACGCTTCTCCTAGATTTATTTAGAGACACCCCTCCTTAACACATACGTGTTATTATTTCTGCGATTGATGTTTTCATCTGGCCTGACGAGCTCTTTATTGACGAAGTGCTGTCAGAAATTGCCACTGTCATGCATATTCATGAGCAGTCAAGACTGTGGCGTGGTTTGGTAGTGGGTAGATTTGGCCTATTATTTTATTATTGCAATCACTACTACAAATAGTAGTAATGCCTCGGCGGTGTTCCACATTTCCCTTTTTAATTTTCCTTTTGTAAGTTTTACAGCTCCTGAATTCAGCTTTTTATTTATATACAGTAGATGCTGCTTGGTAGCCTTCAAAAAGTTGGCATTATCTCAAAGTTGTCATCCATTTTGCCCTCAAGCCTGACAAGCTTCCCAGTCCCTGCCGATGAAAAGCACACCCATAGCATGATGCTGCCACCACCATGCTTCACAGTGCTGTGTTGGTTTTGCGCCAGACATAACGCTTTGCATTTAGGCCAAATAGTTCAATTTTTGTTTCATCGGACCACAGAATTTTTTGCCACATCTTTTCAGTCTCTCCCACATGACTTTTTGCAAATTCCAAGCAGGATTTTACATGGCTTTTTTCAGAAATGGCTTCCATACAAGCCAGATTTGTGGAGTACCTGAGCTATTGTTGACACATGGACAATTTCTTCCATCTCAGCCATGGAACGCTGTAGGTCTTTCAGAGTTGTCATTGGCCTCTTGCTGGCTTTTCTGACCAATGCCCTTCTTACCCGGCTGCTCAATTTGGGAGGACAGCCTGCTCAAAGCAAATTCTGGGTGGTGCCGTATACCTTCCACTTCTTAATGATCGAATTGACTGTGCTCCAAGGGATATTCAATGCCTACTTATCTAATGAAGACTTTTCAGGTTTTTATTTTTAATTTGTTTTTTCCCCCCCCCCCCCCCCCAATTTTTCACATATTGAAAGTGTTGAGTAGGTTGTGTAACACAACAAATTGTGAAAACGTCCAAGGGGTGTGAATACTTTCTATAGGCACTGTATGTATTGTTTACGCATTATTAAAAGTGTCTGTTAAAAATACAACGTCTATTATTGAAAATAGTGTCTGCTATTAGAAATACTGTGTATATTTATGTCTTATTAATTAAAGCAACTGCTTCATTTAAAAATATGTAAATTTCCGTCTCTTTTTTAAATTATCAGCTTGTATTTATATTCTTAGCTCAATTCTTATTTATATTCTTAGCTCAAGAATGTACTATATTAAACCACTGCAATTAATACAATTGTGGAGTACATTTGAACACGTTAGTGGCACACTGCAGCTTTAAAAAAAATGCAACATTTTGTTTGGTGCCACTCCACAGCAGAAATGACTGATGAGCAGGCTTGCTTTCATACTTCAATGTCACAGACAGTAAAACTTGTCTCATTTAACATAGCGATTGTGTTTATAATTCCTCTGAATATCATTTTATATGTAAGTCCTTATAATTAAAAGAAAAGCAGGTTATGCTAATAAATAAATAATAATAATAATAATATCTCAAATAATAAAAGTTAAAATACATCAATATAATATATAGATGTAGTATTTAAATAATGTCTATTTTATACATGGGCGCTGCAGAAGGCCATTACATGACTGAAGGGATGTGTAGCCAAGTCTGTCAATAATCTCTACACTCCCACCAAATCGGTAAGGGGTCAATTTGCATGTGACCGTGGCTTTGCTTGGGGTCAGGAAAACATTACGTCCGAGTAAAACAAAATATATATTTATATATGTATATATAGCCATATTTGATGGGGATATTTTGTTTATAATTTCAGAGGAGAATATACAAGCCCAAAATAATTAATCAAAGTAATAGGAATATTAAACAAAACAAAGGTAAGCTCTGTTTTGTTAAACTTTAACACCTATAAATATTCACTTCAATTTATGGTGTTTATAACTAATACTTAACTTTAAAATAAGATATCATTATAAAAGATATGTGCTGTTTTATATATTTGCAACATTTAATTGCAGGTATACATGCATGCTATCCTGAGGAAGGGCTGGAATAAAAAATAAACCAGCCCCAGTAGCACAAAGGGTCTAATCCTTCAGCAGAGCTATCTTGCATACCAGTAACTGAAGCGTATGTGTTTTCTTATTGGTTGTAGAGATGCAGCATCCCAATTTTGAAACCAGACACCCCTTGCAAGCAGATGATCAAGAAACAGGCATTGATCCTCTACAAAATTACATTCAGAACATAGATGGTGAGTTTGAACTGTTCCATATTATTACAGAATGGTTTCCATGGAAACTTCAGCTTCATTTACAGGCATCTCTGACCAGCTGAAAACTAATCACATTTTGTAGTTTTTGCTAGAAGAAAGAAACAATACTGTTAGTCATTATCAGAGACAGTAATCACCTGCTTTCATAGAATACATTCAAACAAACAATGTATTCAGTAAAACTTTGTAGTTTTCTCTAAGGCTCGTGTTTTTGCATCGAATCTGACCTAATTAGAAAAATAGAAACTCACCTTATACTTGACAAAGAATTCATAGAGTGGTATAACATCAAACATGTTTGAGCTGTGTGAAGGAGGCCCTCTGCGGTCCAAATTGTTGTTTATTTTTAATACACATTATTAACATTATACTGATAATACCACACTACCCTAGATGCTGTGTTGCAGTCTCAGTATTGTATTGATGGAGTACTATAGATAACATTTGATATTTTGCAAGCATCACCTAACTTCTAAAAGTTAGCGCAAACCTCCAGAGCAAACTCATATGCTATGTATTGTAATATGTAAAATTAGCCAAAAGCATTTCCAAAGAAAGAACATGAAAGTTATAGATCTCAGTGACCTGTTAGAAACAGGATTTTGTAGATAACTCTTTTATGGAACACTGAGCTGCCATGATTTTTCTCCAAGTGACTCTGATGTGGAGAAAAACTACAAATGCCCAATGATAAAAGAAATGGAGATTCCAAGGGTATTGCTTGTGGACTCTTTGTGTTGAATATCTGGCAGAATGAAATGACAATCCTGTTTTAAAGGGTATTATTTCAATTCAATTAATTCAATTAAGTTAAAAGGCTACAATTTAGTTTAAAGTTTCCTTGTTGAAGATTGAATGTGTCTAATGACACATTTTACATGATTCATTTTTGTGTTCTCCAGGGTGTTTATCAAATGTTCTTGCAAAGAAATGTTGAGCCTGACTGTGGAACCCTAATTAAATACTTGGTTTGTCTGGTGTGTGTTTTTTCTTGTGAAATGAAGTGGTAGTTACCAGTGTCAGTATCCATTGTGTTAGTGTGTGTGTGTGTGTGCAGGATGTATATATTCCTGACAGAGTAAAACACTACCTACTGTGCTCCGGTTTGAATACAAAATAACATAAACCAACGAAGGTCTGTATCACAATGTGGTCTGGTCGAACATCCACCTGTTATTATTTATTTATTTATTTATTAGCAGATGCCCTTATCCAGGGCGACTTACAATTGTTACAAAATATCACAGTAAAAAGTGTAACATTACAAGGTATCATATAACATGTCGCATTACAGAATATCACATTGCAGATAAGATCAGTTATAAAGTACAATAAAATCAGTAGCAGATAAGTCAAAACAAAGAATACAGTAAATAATTACATTTAACAGCGAGTTCGACTAAGAGCAGTTAACTTATAGTAAAAATACTTGCTTATACGAATAAAGTCCATTAAGAGTACGTAGTAAGTATGATAACTGGATGAGAATGATTTCAAATAAGAGCAATTGCAAAAAACGTAAATACGGATACCTATAAGAGTAAAATCAGGTATAAGATAAATGCTGTAGTTATAATTAAGAGCAGTAGCAGAATACGGCAAGGTATGGAGCAGCTCAGTGCAAGTACAAGATGATGCAAGTACTGGTACAATTGGGTGCCATGTAGTCCAGTATAGTCGAGAGTTGTGAGGTTTACAGATGCTGTCTGAACAAGTGTGTCTTGAGGAGGCGCCAGAAGGTGGTCAGGGACTGAGCAGTCCTGATATCCGTGGCTAGGTTGTTCCACTGCTGAGGGGCAAGGGTGGAGAAGGAGCGGGCTCTGGAAGTGGGGGATCGGAGGGGGGCTACAGTTCCTGCAAATTATCAGAGTTGATTTCTGCAGGGGAGTTGCTGGCAGCGTGATCCTATATGTTCAAAGGTATTTGTGGAGAGCAGTTAATTTAATCAATCATTTAAAACCATGCAAATGTTTTATCTGGCACAGAGAGGAAAACCAAGACTTTTGAAAAAATTGTCTGTGCCCTGCATGAGCCATTTTACAGCATATCTATATAATATATAACTTAACAGGCTGATGGAAGGTGTTTAGTTAGCAGTTTAACACACAAATTACTGAAAATAGATGACGTAATGGTCTAATCTGCAGAAGAGACTTCTCTTTTGACTTCCACCCCCATCATACCTGAATGAATTAAAAGTGTTAATCCTTGAAAGGTAATACACTATAGGGTCATTTCACACCAACTCAACCAGAAAAGGGACATATCGTTGCCCGTCCGTCTCAGATTTTCGTAGAAAAATTCACCTGGGGGTTTTCAGACACGCTGAGTTCAGAAATGATAGCCATTATTATTTTTTTTTAATTCCCCTTCGACCTATGACCTTGCAAAGGTCAACCTAAAGTGAGAAAGGGACCTTGACCAGAAAAATCACCCTGGGTGCAATTTAGATGCTACCATCATGTGTAGCACCTCGTTCTACTCGTATTGAATAGGACTTAGGGGGTTTAATGACCAGTGGTGGGACTTGAAACCAAAAGTTTTTCACAGAATTTAGAAGACTGGTACCTAAGGGTCTTACAGCAATAGTTACATTTTAGGACCCACATCCCCCACAGGGTAAAGGGTTAGGCTGAAGTTCGAATAAAACTGCATTCTAGCCAATCAGTCAATTTCAGGGTACAACTGAAAGTCTTTAGGAGGTCTTCGATGACAGAGACAGGTGTATTTAAACAGTGCTGTAAACAGGGAAGTTTTTTTTTTGTTTTTTGTTTTTTGTTTTTTAAAAGAAAAAACATTAATTTAGTTTTTAAAACCCAACTAAGTAAGGTTTTGGTAGTTTCAAATGTGTATAAGATAAATAAAACATCAGTTACCCCTCGTAATTTGCGAGAAGTGAGTAGGGTGCTCCTAGTATTTTTTTTCTGAAAAGCCCTATTCAATACGAGTAGAATGAGGTGCTACACATGATGGTAGCATCTAAATTGCATCCAGGGTGATTTTTCTGGTTAAGGTCCCTTTCTCACTTTAGGTTGACCTTTGCAAGGTCACAGGTCGAAGGGGACTTTTTAAAAAAAATAAAGGCTATCATTTCTGAACTCTGCATGTCTGAAAACCCCCAGCTGAATTTTTCTAGGAAAATCTAAGACGGACAGGCAATGGCACTGGTTGAGTTGGCATGGAATGACCCTGTATATTGTAGAACAATACACATTATACACATTATGACACATTATAATTCACACTTGCACATGATAGCCTCACTTGCTAATATCTATATTGGTTTACTTTTAGATATCTTACTATTTCTTTTCTGTGCTATATTTTCTGTTGTATTGTATCTATATTTACTGGACATTACTTAAGAGCATGTATTTTAAATACTTATTCATTTTTAGCAGTTCACGGCACATAAAAAGGTGGCTAGATAGATTTCTAATAGATCATTCTTACACAGCTTTTGTCTTTTACATCCTTGCTGGGTTAAAAAAAAAGATGCCCTATTTGATTAGTGTTTTAAAACAATGGCAAAGAGTGCAGCAGCTTTTAAAGTTATCCTCTCCATACCCATGCAGCTGCCTCTCTTCTCTCACAGTGTTCAAGGTATTTAGGTATCATTTGAATGACAGTGATGCCCAGGAGGTACGTTTTCACCAGCATGTGTCTGCACCTTGACTGTGAAGACTTTTTATTGTGAAGAAGAAAAAACCCTTGCATGTACAACATTATTAACACTGAATTGATGTTTAAAAGTGTTGTTAATATGTTTGCCACAAATGCTCATTAACTATGTAAATGTATGCTGATGTTCTCCCAGACAAGTATTTTAATACACTATCGACTCATATAATGAATGGAAACTTTAGATAGCTAATTGTTTTGGTAGAAATTAATCAAGTCTTGCATTACATTTGGCAGCATTAACATTACCCTAAAACAGCTGCCCTCAGGGCAAAACCAGAAGGGATTTAAAAATGTTAAAGAAGCATAGGTGTGAAACAGTAATTGAAATTGCTTCCACCTTGGGATATTGATATTAACACGTCCATAATGTTTTTTGCTGAGTAACGTACTTGTTTTAGTTCAGAATATATTGTTATGTTTTAGGATTAATATTGGGTCCATCCATTTTATATATGTAACCCCCATGAATTACAGCTGTAATGTAGCGTAGATACCGCTGGGTAGCTGTCATTATCCAATGAACTGTCATTCAGTTCACATACCAGTGCAGGGATGTTGGTGGCTGTGGGAGCTACTGAATTCAGTGTCCCAGCTCATCCCACAGAGACTCAGTTGGATTGAGATCTGGGTTTCCGGGTTCTGGTTCATGCTCATCGAACTGCCACTCACAGTAGAATAATACATGCATTGATGGGCAATTTCACTTCTGAAGGGCCATTTGCCTCTTGGTTTTGTAGGTATAATAAAATAGTGTACTACCTGGTGGGAGTTATAACTACAACTTTCAAAGGATATAATATGTTTGTGGCATTAATACAATATGGATGGGGGGGGGGGAACGATATGTTTGCAGATGTTTTTCATGCGAGTAGTTTAATATTTTCACTTGTGACACACTTTTACAGTGCCGTGAAAAAGTATTTGCCCTCTGTCTGATTTTCTGCATTTTTTAAAAAATATTTTAAATAAATTTAGTCGTTGCCAATTATTTTTATTATTTTCTCCCAATTTGGAATGGCCAATTATTATTTGAAGCTCAGCTCACCGCTACCACCCCTGCGCTGACTCTGGAGGGCAAAGACGAACACACACTGTCCTCCGAAGCGTGTGCCGTCAGCCGACCGATTTTTTTTCCACACTGTGGACTCACCTACAGCGTCGGAGGACAACGCAGCTCTCGGGCAGCTTACAGGCAAGCCTGCAGGCGCCCGGCCAGACTACAGGGGTCGCTGGTGCGCGGTGAGCCGAGGACACCCTGGCCGACCTAACCCTCTCTCCCCCCGGGCGACGCTCGGTCAATTGTCGCGACGCCCCTAGGAGCTCCCGTCCACGGTCGGCTGTGGAATAGCCTGGACTCGAAACTCGCGACGTCCAGACTATAGAGCGCATCCTGCACTCCACGTGGAGCGCCTTTACTGGATGCGCCACTCGGGATCCTCTATTTTTGCATATTTTTGACATTGAATGTTATCAGATCTTCAACCAAAACTTAATATTAGATAAAAGGGACCCTGAGTGAACAAATAACACAAAAATGTGATACATATTTTATTTATTTATTAAAGAAAGTTATGCAACACCCAATGCCGGTGTGAAAAAGTAATCAATAACTGGATACGCCACCTGGTTACGCCTGTTACGCCAGCAGCAATAACTGCAACCAAACGCTTCCTGTAGTTATTGATTCGTCTCTCACAGTGCCGTGGAGGAATTTTGGACCACTCCTCCATGCAGAACTGCTTCAACTCAGTGACATTTGTGGGTTTTCGAGCATGAACTGCTCGTTTCAGGTCCTGGCACAACATCTCAATGTGGTTTAGGTCTGGACTTTGACTAGGCCATCCCAAAACGTTAAATTTTCTTGTTCTTCAACCATTCTGATGTAGACTTGCTTGTGTGTTTCGGATCATTGTCTTGCTGCATGACCCAGCTGCGCTTCAGCTTCAGCTCACAGACGGATGGTCTGACATTCTCCTGTAGAATTCTCTGATACAGAGCAGAATTCATGGTTCCTTCAATGATGGCAAGGCATCCAGGTCCTTATGCAGCAAAGCATCCCCAAACCATGACACTACCACCACCATGCTTGACCGTTGGTATGAGGTTCTTACTGTGGAATGCAGCGTTTGGCTTTTGCCAGACATAACGGGGCCCATGTCGGCCAAAAAGTTCCACTTTTGACTCATCTGTTCCAGAACTCTTGAGGATCATCCAGGTGCTTTTCAGCAAACTTGAGACGAGCATTCATGTTCTTCTTAGTGAGCAATGGTTTCCGCCTTGCTACTCTGCCATGAATCCCATTTTTGCCCAGTGTCTTTCTGATGGTGGAGTCATGAACACTGACCTTAGTCGAGGTGAAAGAGGCCTGCAGATCCCTGGATGTTGTTCTAGGGTTCTTTGTGACTTCCTGGACGATTTTACGCCTTGCTCTTGGAGAGATTTTGGCAGGATGGTCACTCCTGGGAAGATTCACTACTGTCCCAAAGTTTCTCCATTTGGACAATATGGCACTGACTGTGGTTCGGTGGAGCCCCAGAGCCTTAGAAATGGCTTTGTAACCCATTCCAGACTGATAGGAATCAACAACCTTTTTCCGGAGGTCTTCCGGAATTTCTTTTTTTCGTGGCATGATGTGCCTCTAGAACCTGTGTGCTGACAACTTCACTCTGATGGTAAGGGCCAAAGTCAGATTTATATTGGGCAGGGCTGGCCTGGTTGTTAACCAAAGTACTCAAACAGCTGACCCTAATTATCCCTTTAATTGGGTTGAGTTAACTAGGGGGGCCAATAACTTTTTCACACCTGAAGATTGCATGTTTGATTACCTTGCACACCAAACAAATGAAAGAAGCACCAAACTTTGGTGTCATTTTTTCTCTGACTCCCTATATACTACTACAACCCACAAAAAAATCTGACCAAGTACAATGTGAAAAATGTGCAAAAATGCAGAAAATCAGACAGGGGGCAAATATTTTTCACAGCACTGTAGGTGTTTCATTGGGGATTTAAATTTTGCATGGCGTGCAATACACTCATTGTTATTTAAGAAATCTTCCAATACATCCAGCAGTGCAACATAATAGTGTTAAGAAAAGTTAATTGATTTTTTAGTATTAAAATTAGGTGTGAAAGATTATTAGGATAAAAGTGACAAGAATATGCATACATTATTCATCCATGCTTAAATATTCATCAAGGTTAAACAAAAAAGTGCTGCTTTAATTAAGATTTGTATTTTTTAGTTCAATTTTATTGAAGCAAATATAGAAACATTATTATGTGTTTATTTAGCAGATGCCTTTATCCAAGGCGACTTACAGCTGCAGAGTCACTTACAACAACGTCTCACCGGAAAGACGGAAAACAAGGAGGTTAAGTGACTTGCTCAAGGTCACACAGTGAGTCAGTGATTTGAGCTGAGATTTGAACTGCGGACCTCCTGGTTACAAGCCCTTTTCTTTAACCACTAGATCACACAGCCTTCTAGAAACATAGTTATGTCCAGTTATGTTTCCTTATAACAGCAACTCCCCAGAACAGCTCAGTGGTCGTGTAAAATTAAACTATTTCACTGCCAACACAATTATACAGACTGATTTTTTTTTTGTTTTCTGTCATGTGCAGTCTGTATTTCTCATTTGCAATATATTTTGCCATTGATAGAAGGAATCATAACATGCTGCTGTACATCTTGTAACCTGCACTGACTCATTTGTACTTAAACACCTGGGATCTATATAGCTTTATACCTTGTTGTATATTTAAATTCACATGTGTGGCAGGGCAGAAGATCCCTCCATGTAACCAGTGGGGAATGCCCTGCTGATAAATATATTGTTTGGGGTTAAAATCACAGGTGAATGTATTATTGTATAGTTTAAATGTGTTCTGGCAAGGACGATGTTAGCAGCTCATCTGCCAGACATCTCGTGTGAATGCGTGGTCGGCAGCTGGTTAAAATTCTTGTGCAGAATGTGCTCCTCTCCAGATTGATCAAATGTATGCTAATCTGGAGATGACCACAGGTATAAAAACCCACAGCTTTGGCTGAACGGGGTGGGTGTTCAACGAGGCGGAACGAGAGAGAGAGAGGAGGAGAAAAAGAAAGTAAAATCAAAAGAAAACGATTGCTACTCGTGCTGTGGAAGGACCAGCACGATACTTGTTTTGTGGAGGTAGTTTTTGTGTTAGTCACTTATTTTTGCTTAAACTTTTATTTTGTTCTGTGAGCTGTGTTTCTTTGTGAAAGTTTTTTTGTTTATTTTTGTTTGAATTAAATATTAATTTTTACAGATGCTTCTAGAGCACAAGACAAATGTTAGTAGATCTTGTAGCTATGTAAGGCAAGCATTCTGATACTGATTAGTCTTGTATGGCTTTTGTTCTGGTCTTTACCTCTACGGTATCTTCTGTACAACATTGTAAAGATACTCCACTAGTGATCTCTGAAAATGGTGTGAAAGTAGCAAAAAAGCGATATCCTGATTGCCCATGGCTGTTATGTTACAAAAAGAAAATGATGACCTCAGTTGCTTATTCTGTTTGTAAAGATGAACAGCAGAATGATTTTGCTTGTAACTTTTTTTCCTGGGTCGGTTTAATCCAATTTATTATTAGTATATAGTGTAGCGCAAACTTTTTTTTTAAACAAAGTGAAGTGTGTGTGTGTGTGTGTGCCATGGGTAAGATAGTATGTGAACACATTTGGATAAGAAGCTGAACAGTTTTTGAAAAAAATATACAATACAAAAATGAACTTAAAGGAGCTTGGTATGACCTATGAGAGAGTACATAATTTGGATACACAGAACATGGATGTCATTGTTTTCTGAAATACAGTATTAATAGCACCTTGAAGGAGCACTGAGACCAAAATGTCCATTGTAATTTAATCCACATAACCTTATTAAAAATGAGTAAATAGCCTTCATTTATTTTTTTTCAAGTTTTTTCCCCCGTTCGAAAAAAAGAAATTTGCTAATATTGCTAACAATAGGTAATAGACATTGAACTTTAAATTCTGTTTGAAAAAGTTGGGTCATCTTGCCTCATTGACATATAACCACAAAACCAAATGATGACTTACTTGAGAGAAATATATCAAAGGAGATCAACAATTATGAGTCATAAACATGCCTTGCAGGCATAAAGCAGCAGGGAATTAGCATGTGGGGCTGATAAATATGCATGTAAATAAGCTCCCCAAGGAATAACATGGGTTTGATTGATAGGTTTAGAATTGAAGCATGTGTAAATTCCTTTTATATTTCATTCTGTTGCAGCAGTGTTGAGATATATTTCACTTGTTAAAAAGTTTTATCAACTTTATAATTCGTAATGCCACATCTGTTTCGTCTCTTTATATCGCTTATAAAACTGCATTACAGTGTTAGAAACAGCTGGCCTCTCAGTACAATAACCCATACAGATCTTGTTTTTACATTTTTTTAGAGAGTGTACTTTTGATTTATAGACTCTATTAGAATGAAAGTTTTTTTTTTGTTTTTTTGTTTTTTTTTCGTCTTTCTTTTTCAGAACCAACAGTTGTGCTCTTTAAGTATTCATAAGTTGTAGATTTGCACATAATGTGAGTTCACACACATTTCATTTAATTTATTTCGGGGAAGTACAATGTTAATATGCTGACCTAAATTCCTGATTCCTGGGCTGAGATTAAATGATATTAGGCCTGGCATTGTTGTAATTACATGTGAAATGTGTTTGTGCAAACAAAAATATTAAACCTACTTTTACTTCACAATTTTCTTAATTTAAATGACTAGTTCATTTCAACAGAGTGGTCTAGAATTTCTTGTACATTAAAACAAAATTATAATTCATAAAAAAACAAGAACAAAGAGCTAATACCAGTAAATAGTGGCATCTTCTATATGTTTAACAATTCATAAAAGAACTAGAATATCTTTCTAGGTCTGTAAAGAGGTCCAAACTAACAAAATATAAGGACTCCAAAGAAGGCCTCCGTTTAGCTGGTACAGTAATTTTCTAAATTCTTAGTTCGAGGCAGTGTGGTCCAGTGGTTAAAGTTCAGGGCTTGTAACCAGAAGGTCACCGGTTCAAATTATTATTATTATTATTATTATTATTATTATTATTATTATTATTATTATTTATTTCTTGGCAGACGCCCTTAGGCACTCTCCCTCTGCTGGTGTCGGTGGTGGAGACAGAGGCAGCTCCTGCTGCTCTGCTCCTACCATTGGAGGTGATGGAGGTGAAACCAGCAGGCACTCTCCCTCTGCTGGTGTCAGTGGAGGAGACAGAGGCAGCTTGAGCTGCTCTGCTCCTACCATTGGAGGTGATGGCACACTCCCTCTGCTGGTGGCGGTGGGCACAGCAGGTCTACCTTCTCTGCTGTGGGTGCTGGAGGCGGGACCAGCAGACACTGTCCCTCTGCTGGTGGGAATGGGCGCAGCAGGCACCCCTGATTAGGAGGGGGCAGTTGAGTGGGGAATGCCCCTGCTCACCGCAGATGGGGCACCAGCAGTCATGCATGACCGCCCGGAGGATGGCATCCCAGCTGCTCTCCCGCTTTGTGGCCGCAGCTGGTATCTCCCGCTTCTGGGGTCTCCCCCCAGGGTGCCTGGTCCTGGCTCGCATGGGCAGCCCACTCCTCGCCCTGGTATTGGGTGGGGCAGGTGGCCAGGGTGTGCCCAAACTCCCCACAACCAGGGCACCACTCGTCTACCACATAGATAGGGGTGACGTCCCAAGGTGGCAGCTGTTGCTGTTGCGGCTGCTGCCGCTTTCTGTAGCTCTTCCTTCCCATTCTCCTTTTAGCCTCCACAAGTAATAATTTAAAAAATTTAGAAAAAGAAAAAACTGCAGTACCCGCGCTGACCTGAGTCCAGGAGGCGCTGGTGATCCCACACTGGACACCATGTGTGACAGGGTGGCTGTGCGGTGACGTCAGGCCAGATGCAGGAAGGAAAAATACTGACACCAGGCAGTACTGCAGTTCAAAACAAAAGACGCGTAGCGCCGTTTATTTAAATACAAAAATAAATAAAAGGTTTTAACAAAAAGAGCGAAAATAAAACAGTAAACAAAAACAAGTCACGAACACAAAATACTAAATAATAAATGATCCAGGTCAGGCTGGGCAGTAGCCTTCACTGATCCTGGATTTACTTTTAAGTTTTGTTTTGTTTTCGCTCGCTCTCTCCACTCTTGTTCCTCCTCTGGAACACCCACCTGGAGTGCAGAGAGCTGCAGGTTTATATATCGTGGCCGAGGGGTTTAACTGGCTAGGAATTATTCTATTACCCCTCGGCCACAATCTGCACAAGTTTATTAATTAGTCCTGGCAGAGGACGAGCACCAATCTCGCCTCTGCCAGAACACGTTTTAAAATAAACAAAACAAACGCACAGCTACGCCGTCATATTTAAATACAATACATAAATACAAAAACAACAAAACACACAGCGCTTCGCCATCATATAAATCCATAAATCCATAACAATAATAATAATAATAATAATAATAATAATAATAATAATATATAAAACAAATACAAAATAACACCGGGGCGGAGGGGGAAACCCTGTTCTAAAAATAAATAAATACATTTACATAGCAGGGCTTTCTACCGCCCTGCTACAGTGTGTTACCAGCTTTTTTAAAGTGACATTCCTGCTTACAGCTAAACTACATGACAAACTACCTAAACTCTGAGTCTATTTATGTAAATTTTGATTTATTTGGGCACGGAGTGGGTCAATTTACCATCCTCACCTACAACACTCGATCCAGCTACTGCTGTTGAAAACCTGCTACAAAACCCTAGTACTACAAGTAATACTACACAAAGGCATATAAACGTATCAGAGAATGAGCTTGAAAACCTAGTACTGCAAAGAAATGAACAACAACAAGACAACAAACCAAATGGTCAGTATCTGTTTTTAAGAACTGGTTAGCTGAAAAGCATTTAGATACTGAATTTGAAACTGCTAGTGCGACTGTACTGAAAGAGCAACTTAGGAATGCAAAAAGAAACGAGTACAATGTGCAAAGTTACATCTCTATCAGAGCTGGCATAAATAGGCATCTTAATAATCCTCCTGACAGCAGAAACATAAATATCTTGCACAATACTGATTTTACTTCAGCAAACAATGTTTTTTTTACGGAATGATTAATAAAATGCGCAGGGAAGGGAAAGGTACCAATAAGATACCCGACGAATCAGTACAAGTTCAAGGTAAATCTAGGTTATAAGGTGTGTTTTTGTTTTTAAAGAAAACAATGGTAACAATAATGTTCTGATAGCGATAGTGCCCTCTCGATGCTCTCGATGATGGCTTGACCTTGACGCATAACTCCCGTCGCAGTCAGCGATCACATGGTAGAGCCATCATCAACGGGCACTATCGCTTAAGTGCCCCTCCCCCCCACACACACACACACACACCATGCCTCGCAACATACATAGAAAATGCTACATGTCTGGAATTACCAGATTGCTAGAATTGGCCCTCATCTTTGACTTACTTTTTTAACTGAAATTTACAAACAATAGTGTGAAACATCATTTAAGTTACCGGGTTTTATTCTGATGATGTTGACATCCAACAGTAGTCCAAATAAATATGGTTTGTTCACACATTTCAAATGATATGTTTAGGCAAAGTGTCTGTTCATTATATTTCCATTGTTCAAGTGCTGTATTTATGTCCTTGTAAATTTCCATTGTTCCAGTGCTGTATTCATGTCCTTGTTATCTGAATCGGTGAAAGTATTTTGCAGGATGCTTTGAAACACTTCCACAAATTACACACGATCCCCCAAGGCTCAATAAAAAAAGGTTATGGAACAGAACACCTTTTTGGGATATATTTAAAAACACACCTTTAAATCGCTGTTAAAAATAACATTTGAGCTTTTGGAAACAATCCCTTTATTAGATTCAAAGTTTCACCTTTCATAAGAGGGCATCATGTGTGTGGTATCTTGTTAGTGTTTAAACTAACCCTCATATAGTGTCAAATTCACCAACTCATTATTTCAGTAGATAATTATAAGGGGAAGGGGCTGTGTACAAGTCATTATGTCATAAAAATGTCTGCGATATGAAAACTGTGTAATTACTGTTTGGTTTACTAGATCCAGAGTCCTGGTCTGCACTGGCATCTCAAATTGTTCTATGTGTTTAACTAAATTGGATACATTATATAATTTGAGACTTTAATTGCACTGTTTTATCCTATTTTCCATGCATTTTTTCTTTTTTTTTTTTAAATAGTGTTGGGACAAATATTCAAGCAAACATTGCTACATATTCAGAGAAAGAAATGTAAATTTAATTTGTTAGACGACACTACTCTATAACACAATATCAACAACAAACTATCTCTGTGCTTCTTAACAACATCAAAGTGTAGGTAGTCATATGCGCAGCTGGGTGTAAACATTTTAAAAATGTAGACAATTTAAAATGTATACATATCAGTACAGGATACATTTATGAATACAAAATAAGCCTTAAAAAACCAATTCACCATAAACAAAGAAGCTGAAATACCTCTGCGTGTATCACTCATGTGCTGTAAAATAACACTCAAGTTAAACCTTAAATGATAAGTATTAAGAAATATTACACTTTGCAGTAACTGCTGTAGAGAGGGAGTTTTGTTTCAAGATATCCTAAAAAATGTATGATGATCTATAAAAATGGTGTAAAAAAGCCCAACTGTGAAAAAATGATACAAAAAGGTCAAACAATGCACAATAGAGGCTAAAATACCCCTCTTAATTTTTAATGAAACAGGCATTTTAATCTCCATAGTATTCTCTGAAATCATCCCCATACTTTCCAGACCCTGAGTACTTCCCTAGAACAGGACCTGGCCAGTTATTTATTTATTGTTTTCTTCTTCTTATTATTACTTCTTATTATTATTTATTATTTATTTCTTAGCAGACGCCTTTATCCACACCTTCCCGAGCCATTGATTTGTCAACATTCAGATGAACCCGCCCCTGGGATCCGTAGCAAACAGCTATTGGTTAGAAAGCCGAGTAAACTTATCACATCTTCTGTTCAGTGTAACTACAATGCTATAATAATGCAGACTTGACTTTGAGAGTGGATGAAGTAGGACAGTCAGACAAAAAATGAAAATGCTACACAACAGGTTTGAAATTGCGCATTGCTGAATTTGCTGAAATGCATGGCAATCGCAATGCTGAAAAATTAGTACATGGCTGCATGGAGACGAAAGAAAAACGAGTTGATAGAGGAGGAAAGTGTTTATGTAGAAAACATTTTATTTGAATTGAGTACTTTGAATGACTTTAATACACACTGTAACTTCTTCTACACGTCAGTGCAATGCAGTGGTACACTTGTAAAGTATGTGTATGATTATGGTTCTGATTAACAAAACAAAATGAATGTATTTGTACAGCTGGAAATTGAATACAATTGTACTGCACCGTATGCAACACTAAAATGTTTGGTTTGCTCCCGAGTGGCGCATCCAGTAAACGTGCTCCGCATGGAGTCCAGGATGTGCCCTATAGTCTGGACATCGCAAGTTCGAGTCCAGGCTATTTCTTTGCCAACCGAGGACGGGAGCTTCCTGGGGCAGCGCTCATTGGCCGAGTGCCACCCCTAGGTCAGCCAGGGTGTCCTCGACTCACCGCGCACCAGCGACCCCTGTAGTCTGGCCGGGCGCCTGCGGGCTTGCCTGTAAGCTGCCCAGGGCTGCGTTGTCCTCCAACACTGTAGCTCAGGGTGGCTGCATGGTGAGTCTGCAGTGTGAAAAAAAGCGGTCGGCTGATGGCACACACTTCGGAGGACAGCATGTGCTCGTCTTCACTGCTCCTTAGTCAGCGCAGGGGTGGTAGTGGTGAGCCGAGCCTAAAAATAATTGGACATTACTAAATTGGGGAAAAAACAATAAAAAATAATTGGCGAGTCTGTAGTGTGAAAAAAAGCGGTCGGCTGATGGCACAGACTTCGGAGGACAGCATGTGCTCGTCTTCACTGCTCCTTAGTCAGCGCAGGGGTGGTAGCGGTGAGCCGAGCCTAAAAATAATTGGACATTACTAAATTGGGGAAAAAACAATAAAAAATAATTGACGACCTCTAAATTTAAAAAAAGAAAAAATGTTTTGTTTAACTGGCTATTAGATGTTGCACTGTTTAGTTTATTTTTTTTTCTTCTTTTTTAATTGATGAAGCAGCACTGTTTAATACTTTTCTTTTAAATTTGAATTAATACATTGAATTTGTAAAATCCAATGCAGCTGGAACTATTTTTCTAAGTATGGTTTTGGAAATAAATGTTCAGTAAAGCAAAGAAGATATGTTCTTGAATTTGTTTGGGTACTTGATAAGCTAAAATAAAATAAGTTAATACACATGTGATGTGGGATGTATAACTTGATTTTAATTATTACTTTTTAAATTTTACAAATTTTGAAAAACTGAATAGTTTCTAGCAGTTTAACAAAAAACACACTCTGTAAAGTTATTAATGGAATAAAATGTTGAAAAGGGTTTATTTCAAAACTAAACCTGTGTATCTGTATTTATCGGTGTTGAGCATGTAGGAAAAAAAATATTTTAAACACAAGAATTGTTTTTTCCTAAAATTGAAGTCTCAAAAAGCAGCGTCATTTACACCAGTGCGACCTATGCAACAATTTTTACGGTGCAAGGCAAAATGTGTTGTGGTCATTATTTATAATATTTATCAACTATGTCATTAATGGCAAACACTGACATGTATTTTTGCCTTCAAATTCACGTGCAGCAATGTTCATTTCTCAGCACTAAAGAAAATAATAATTATTCCATGCCGCTGTTTTCACGTCACACTGCTAAAGTTTTCTCTTGTTGATCAACCAATGGGCGGAGATTTGTGACGCATGTCAAAATTAAAACTGATCAGAATGAAAGCTCGGCCAATCAACATGCAGTGATTATACTGACGTTAATGCTGGCCAATAGCAGCTAACAGAAATAGAAGCAGAATGAGGAATCTGAATACAATCAGCATGTGCTGAGTGAAAGCTGTATAGTGGCGCCGGTTTAAGATAAAGGGTAATTGAGAGGAGTTAACAGGGGGCTAAGTAGGACTACCGGGGGCTGCTTTGTCCGCATTTGAGAAGCTTTGTGCTAGTAGACTGTGTAAGAGTGGATGGAATGCAGGCGCGATGGAACGAAAATCAGATAAAATGAGTCCCGGTACCCAGTACCGGCATTAAAATAAGTCCCGGTACAGAGGTCCGGTGAGTACCGGCAGAATTTCACCCCTGATAGTATTCTTCTGTACTGAAGATCTATGAAGTATCTGTCAGTACTAAAATTGAACCACATGCTTTCATTTGCAAAAACTTTACAAACTAAAGCAATTTTAATGTCGTACTGTGTTATTGTAAAATGAAATCGCTGCTTTACTGTTTTAATCTTTTCATAAATATGAATTGCAGGGGGATCAGTCAACAACAGAGGAACAATAACCCCTTCCGAGTCTGAAGGTACATGCATCTCCTACAGGTAAGTCAGAAAGAGACTTTGAGTGGACTGTTTATTGTTTATGTGTGTAAGCATTGCTGTAAGCAGCTTGTTTTTATTCCTTCTCTAAGCTGCTATATTTTGTGATTCAGATACAATTGTTGTATTCATAAGAAGAAAAAATAGTCCATCAGCAAGACTGTAATTGAAAATGTTGCAAACACCTGGTTTAATGAATGTGTAGACAATCAGAAATAACAGGAAAACAGACACAAACAGCATTGAAAAAAAAGCCTTCCTTTTGTCTTGAACATATTAGTTCTTCTCTTGTATTTTTAGATGTACCATTTGTGCAGTAGCCAGAAATCCTTAATGCTAAAATAATATATAATAAAGTAATATGTCATTTTTTTAAAAAATAGAATGTATGTTAACTAAACAAATTAGGGCAAACAGCAAAAGTTTTAATCAGGGACCATTGTGTCCCCAATTATGAATAATGTGTGGTGATTTTATAAAGGGTTTTGAGTCTGGTATTTGTACTACTGTATTACTGTGATTTCAAAATGCAGTCAAGCCTGTCTAACATTACTTCTGATAATGTCACTTGCTGCCTATCATAACCATATTGAACTGTCTCAGACAAAAAGACAACAGGAGTCAGTAGGGATCAAGGTCAGAATATCACTGTCATTATTATCACACTTTGGTTACTGTGACACACACATTTAGCATTTTAACCCAATTAATATCACTTTGGGAAACAAAGGCATTATATTAGACGCTTTCAATGCAAGTTGCTGTATGGTAATGCTTATTTCGCAAGATGTTTGGTGGACTCCTGATAAAGTCAACATTATTAAACAGTCCATTTGAAGTAATATTAAGAGAGAAATTGAAATGTGACACAAATTACCTAAAAGTCCTTAAAGGCTTATGTTTAGGTGTGTCCAGTGGTTAAAGAAAAGGGCTTGTAACCAGGAGGTCCCTGGTTCAAATCCCACCTCAGCCAATGACTCACTGTGTGACTCTGAGCAAGTCACTTAACCTCCTTGTGCTCCGTCTTTCAGGTGAGATGTAGTTGTAAGTGACTCTGCAGCTGATGCATAGTTCACACACCCTAGTCTCTGTAAGTCGCCTTGGATAAAGGCGTCTGCTAAATAAACAAATAATAATAATAATAGTTCTGTCCTGAGTGCAAATTAAATGTTTTTGCAAATTCTTAACAGTATTGTAAATCGGGGAAATTAACAGATTTCCCTTGCTTAATTGACACTTACAAATCTATCAAGCTTCCTTTGTGTTTTAAATAGTGTTATACTGAACACGGTTTAACCTGTTTGTTTTCTTTTACATTTATGTTTAGTTTATGTGATCCAATAGAGCTGTCTTGCTTTAGGTTAAGATGACATTGATGATGATTATCATTGTTCTTGATTGAAAACACTCAAGGAGGGTAAATATTAGGCTATTCGTGGAACAAATTCAACACTTTCCAAAGATGTTTGATTGATCCAAGTCAGGTTTCCCTGCATTTCATTCAGACTGGACCGTATCTGCCCTTTTCCCCTCTTCATTTTCTCTTTGAGAACATTTTTCTTTCAATTTCCTTTAAAATAATACAGATGAATAAATATCAGCAATATTGATTTTGTCTTGTTAAATACCGCTGTTATGATCTGGTCTGGTTTTATACAGTATGCTGTTCAATCAGTTACAGCTGCAGTATTTGCATTGTGTTTGGTAAGCATAAAACACATATGTTTTTATTATTATGTTTGGCAGGTGCATATCTGTACTTGTACACACTGCTTTACTGGTGAATGAACACACAAACACAATACAAGCAGCCTTTCCATTACCCAAGTATGACATAAATTCCCCTACAAATAACCCTATGTTACAGGTGTTGCCCTACTGTAATGAAAACAGTGAACTGTGGTTAAATGCTTTCTGCTGAAGTGCAAAACAGTGCCATGTGTGTGAGTGTAATACTAAACCCCAAACATTATTGTAAACCACAATAATAATAATAACATTGAAATCTACACTCAAAGGGTAGATAAGATAAAGAAATGAGCTACACCTGTGGTGTAAAAAAAAAAAAAAAAAAAGGCAAGCATAATGAGTTCATGATTTTGTTGCAAGCCAGGTTAAAGGAGGTCATTTGAAAGCATGTAAACAGGAACAAAAACATGAAATGAAGTATAAACAGGATGTAACAAAAATATTTGTGGTCAAAGAGAGGTACATGTGAATTAAGTGAAATTTGTAACATCGTGGTCACTGTAAAGGAACAACATTTACACAGAGACTCTGGTAGGGTTGTATATCAGGACTCCAAATTGTTTGCTGGCAGACATTAAATTTCAGTTCTGGTGACAGGCAAAAAGTTGTTTGCCTGTAAAAGAGCTTGAAAAAAATAAACAGTACAAGACAACAGTGTATTGATGTTGCAATCCTATTTCTTTTATATATATATATATATATATATATATATATATATATATATATATATATATATATATATATATATTGGAGCAGGAGTTTTCCCCTGGCTCTTCAAAACATTTTTACATTTCTATTTGTCCCTTGTGATTTTTCAGAGGTGTATACTTATGTCAAGATTAGCTTGTCTTCCCCTCCCCCAAGGCACTAAAAATGGCTTGAGATTAAGGAATCCCCTTTGGGATTAGGGGGCATTGTATTAAGATATCTATTGCGACATCTGTGCACTTTAAATTGCCACTGGAATGGTTAAAGACACATTTATAATCATATTAATGATCAGATAAGTAAAACCAGTATTAGTGAATCTGGTTAAGATAATCTAATAATAATTTAAATAAATGAATTAAAAATATATATATATAAACTACCGTTCAAAAGTTTGGGGTCACTTAGAAATTTCCTTCTTTTCGAAAGAAAAGCAAATTTTTTGTCCATTAAAATAACATCAAATTGATCAGAAATACAGTGTAGACATTGTTAATATTGTAAATGACTATTGTAGCTGGAAACGGCTGATTTGTAATGGAATATCTACATAGGCGTACAGAGGCCCATTATCAGCAACCATCAGTCCTGTGTTCCAATGGCACGTTGTGTTTGCTAATCCAAGTTTATCATTTTAAAAGGCTAATTGATCATTAGAAAACCCTTTTTCAATTATGTTAGCACAGCTGAAAACTGTTGTGCTGATTAAAGAAGCAATAAAACTGGCCTTCTTTAGACTAGTTGAGTATCTGGAGCATCAGCAATTGTGGGTTCGATTACAGGCTCAAAATGGCCAGAAACAAAGAACTTTTTTCTTGTTCTGAGAAATGAAGGCTATTCCATGCGAGAAATTGCCAAGAAAACAAGGAAATTTCTAAGTGACCCCAAACTTTTGAACGGTAGTGTATATATATAGTGACAGAAATAGAATGATTCTTGTTGTCCCAACCTGTGAGGGCACTAAGTAATGGGAACAGAGTACCCTGGACTGGTTGGCCTGACAATTCATTCCCAGGGTTAAAAGGAGGTCGGTCATATAGAAAGGGGATGGAGCTTCGTTGCACTAACTCATCAACCCAGAAGGAAAATGATGTGACAGACATTGATTGGAGGAGCGGCTGCAATCGTTTACCAAGGGGTCATGAGTGACGGTACAAATAGGGGACGAAGTGATGTAATCTGTTCCTTTGGTTATGGTTAAGGAAGTTATCGTGAGTGTTTTGTTTGTTTGTCTCTATGGTTAAGGAAGGACCCGGAATTGTGAAACGTATCGTGAGTGTTTTGTTTGTTTGTCTCTAATTGTTGCTTGTTTATTGTTATTAGTAGACGGCTAAACACGTCCGGGGCTATATTAGCACTACAGCACTCACCCAGGAATGGTGACCTTGTTTGTATATTGTGGATGTACTAACTGTGTTTATTATTTGTGACTGCAACCCGTTATTATTAAACAGTGCAATGCACATTGCTGTGTATTGCCTGGGGTTATTGTTTGAGGTCATCAGACCTGGATTATAAATAAAGCACCCTTTCTAACTGGATTATCACTGTCTGTCTCTTCCTTGCACACTGCATCACTCCAATACCTGTACCCTGCGAACCACTTTGTTTCTCAAGTCAGCTGTTAATAGTCTTTTGAGGCCTGACGTTACAAGATCATGCTAAGGTTAACTGAAGCTTTTACCTTTTGCATGTTGTTGTTTTAGAATGTTCTTATTTATAAGTAAGGTAGGATAGAAACAACAATGAGGAATCCTTACTGTAGTAGTTAATATGTTGTTTTGATGACTTAGTAAAGGCACAGTTGGCAACCAGTTTCCAAATATCCGAATATTGCACATGTTATAATCAACAAGTATCTATGTATTGAGAACACTTTATTAGGTGGACTGTTTATTATTATTTGTTTATTTAGCAGACGCCTTTATTCAAGGCGACTTACAGAGACTAGGGTGTGTGAATTATGCATCAGCTGCAGAGTCACTTACAACTACATCTCACCTGAAAAACGGAGCACAAGGGGGTTAAGTGACTTGCTCAGGGTCACACAATGAGTCAGTGGCTGAGGTGGGATTTGAACCAGGGACCTCCTGGTTATAAGCCCTTTTCTTTAACCACTAGACTGTCCACAAAAGCCTTCAAGTACAACTGAAAAAATGCATGTGCATATTGTAACATATATTGAAAAAACTTTATTGTTAAGAAAGCCAAAAAATGTACTCTTTGTGAAAGTCTTCAGATACAACTGAAAACATGCCGGTGCTAGTAATGTAATATATACAAGGGGTGTGAGGCTCCAAACAGGGCATTGGGGTGATTATTCAATCAATGAATATTTCATTGAGGCTCGCTAAATAAAAGCCATGGCAATCAATAATCGAATAACTGATTAATTGTTCTGTTTGTAAGCGGTACCCTTTCCTCAGAGCATTATCTTAGTTGTACTTTACTGGACATGAAAGATTCCATGGGCTCTTTAAATAAGAGCATCATTCTCACTTGTAAGTCTCACGGTTAATAGCCACAGTACTGCACGATAGTCAAGGTTTTATTGCAATTAGAAACTGGTAACAGTGGTTTTATTATTATGATAACAATGTTAAATCTCTAATTTTAAAGGTGTATTTACCATTTTGTTGTGAGGCAAGCTTTTAAAGCTGAAATAAACAAAAAAAAATCTATAACTTGCATTAAAACGCTTTTAAGAAATTACTATTTTTGGGACTATTAAGTACTAAACAGAAAAATACATTTAAAAAGTGCAAGTGTCATTTTGAAGATACCTTACCAACTGATTTCTGTGGTAACTAGAGCGTGGATTTGGAATTCAGATATGAAATGGGTAAGATTTTGTTACAGGCGCCACTTTGCACGTAGGCAGTGCCACCAATTCTGAAGAAGATTTGAAAACATTCTTTGTCAGAATTTGTCTTTTGTTCTCATTTTTCTAGAAAAGAATGGGAAGAATTATTTTTAAACTGTAATTACCTGGCTAGAATCCGACAGAAAGGGCTTAATGGCCAGCTGAGAAGCAGCAGGTACCGCAGTGTTTGCTGGAAGGTAAGAAAGAAATTAATAGGAAAATGTTTTACTGTGCTGTGAGACATGTGTGTATTAAAAGAAACTATACTTCCATGACGTGATTGTTTTTTGGATTGGTTGTCAGCACAGCCAAACTAGCAACAAAGGTACATGACTTGTTTATGTAAATATATTGCAGGCTGTCTTTGTGATATGGTTGCAATTTAACTTTTCTTTTTTTTTTAATGAGTGAATGTAATTGGAAAAAGTAAAGGTTGAGGCCAATCAGTGGGACAGAAATTTATGTGTTTCAGATGTACTATTATTTACAAAAAGAAACTTGTGTTTTTACATTTTGTTTTAATGTTTTCCGATCCACTTGCTTATTCTGAAACAAATATAAATTGCAACACAAATAATATTACAATAAAATCGCACGTACCTAACCTATTGGGGGAAAATAGATGAAATCAATGCTAATGCCTAATAAGAATAAGACAAAAATGATCTATATGGTAACAGTATCCTGGGAGACAGTCAGCATGTTTTAGGAAAGGGAGATCGTGTCCAACTAACCTGCTTGATTTTTTTGAGGATGCAACATCGACAATGGACAATTGCAAAGCATATGACATGGTTTATTTAGATTTCCAGAAAGCTTTTGACAAATTCCTGCATAAAAGATTAATTCTCAAACTGAATGCAGTAGGGATTCAAGGAAATGCATGCACATGGATTAGGGAGTGGTTAACATGTAGAAAACAGAAAGTACTGATTAGAGGAGAAACCTCAAAATGGAGCGAGGCAACCAGTGGAGTATCACAGGGATCAGTATTAGGTCATCTGCTCTTCCTAATGTGCATTAATGACTTAGATTCTTAGATTAGCATTCAGAATTGGGCAGACACATGGCAATTGACATTTAATAGAGAAAAGTGTAAGGTACTGCACGCAGGCAATAAAAATGTCCATTATAAATACCATGTGGGAGATACTGAAATTGAAGAAGGAATCTATGAAAAAGATCTAGGAGTTTATGTTGACTCAGAAATGTCCTCATCTAGACAATGTAGGGAAGCTATAAAAAGGTCAACAAAATGCTGAATTTAAATCAAGGGAAGTAATGTTAAAACATTACAATGCATTAGTAAGACCTTATCTAGAATACTGTGTTCAGTTCTGGTCACCTCGCTACAAAATGGATATCAATCAGTCAAATTTATTTTGTATAGCGCCTTTCATGCCAAGGCATCCCAAAGCACTTCACATTACAAATAAATATACCTTAAATATAGGTGCTCTAGAAAGAGTGCAAAGAAGAGCGACCAGAATTATCCCGGGTTTAAAAGGCATGTCATATGCAGACAGGCTAAAATAATTGAATCTTTTCAGTCTTGAACAAAGAAGACTACGCGGCGATCTGATTCAAGCATTCAGAATCCTAAAAGGTATTGGCAATGTCGACCCAGGGGACTTTTTCAACCTGAAAAAAGAAACAAGGACCAGGGGTCACAAATGGAGATTAGATAAAGGGGCATTCAGAACAGAAAATAGGAGGTACTTTTTTACACAGAGAATTGTGAGAGTCTGGAACCAGCTCCCCAGTAATGTTGTTGAAGCTGACACCCTGGGATCCTTCAAGAAGCTGCTTGATGAGATTCTGGGATCAATAAGCTACAAACAACCAAACGAGCAAGATGGGCTGAATGGCCTCCTCTCGTGTGTAAACTTTCTTATGTTCTTATGAAAGAAGGCCTATCTCAAAAGCATAGGTGTCTGGAGTTAATCCTAATGTATTAACGTCACTTATATTAACTGTAAGTATAAGTTTCATACAGTATATGGGTTGGACCTTTTCCTTTAACCAGATCCCACATTTGAAATCTAATGGGAGGTACACTATACAGTGCTCATCTTCTCAAATGTATCAGATTAATTACTAGCTTATAGGCAGCTTGCTTAGTAAGTTACAACTTTAACAGAGTCAAACTGCTGCTCATGCCTGGAGAAGAGCGTTTCTAGTCCCCATCAATACTTTTGTCAGCAGGGGTGGGGGCATACTGAGGATGGAGGCTTAGATACTCAGGCATGTTATTTTAGGATCAAAGTGTTTTGTGGTTTTTAGTACTTTTTTGAAGCAAAGGCCAGACCTCAAAAGTCAGTCATGCACATCTGAAGCACAAACTTGAATTATATGTATATAGCAAATATATTAATATATTTTAGTCCACAAATATAAACCATAAGCACAGTATTCATTTCACATATACAGATCTAATCATTGGGTAATAAGCCTTAAATAAATTCATTTGGAAGAGTTAATAGAAACAGGATAATTTACTTGTATTCAATTAGCATTTGTAAGCACTTATAAAAGCACATGGTGGCATTCTTAAGTTCTATGTAGGTTATACAGGTCTTTAAAGCTAGGCTGTTAGTTTCAGTTTACTGATGGTATTTAACCCCCAGAATAAATTATTGCAATTTTTCGGTGAAGGATCTGTGTTTATACAAAAATAAAAATATATATTTTTTATTTTGAAGCTATTCCTGAGTATCTTCATTTGTGTGATTCATAATAAGTTGTTATGTTGTGTGTAGGGTGTCTCTAATTTTGTAAGAAATGTGTTTTAATGTAATTTATAAAATAATTTAAAAAGTACTTAACTTTGATGTCGCATTCGGTATATATTTGATTCAATTTTTCCCAAGCAACAAGCAGTAAAGCAAGAAAAGAAAGCAAAGCCCTTTGCATGGCTGAGGAACAGGCCTCCACTGTCTTGCATCCTAGTTGCCATGCCCTTGAACAATACCTTGGAACCTGTGTATTCTCTGTGATTGCCAGCTGGTCTGTGGAGGATATTCAATATTTGAGAAAGATCATTTTAATTACTTGATGATTTATGCACCATCTGTGAGGGAGTATGATTTCTCACTTCGCAATAACTATGTTTTAAATGAATGCAATTTCAAGTTTAAAAAATTCAGATTAAACTTAAATCTTTTGAAGCTTGTGTATTTTTGCACATCTGGTTGCTTAGGTTTTTGTTGTTGTTTTTGTTAATTTGTGCCTGAATGATAACGAGCAGCAGTGCATTATGAAATACATTTAAAGGTTTTGCCTACTTTGAGACCAGAAAGTCCTTTGTTTTCCATTATCATCTCTCGCATTCTTTCGAGATGAATTACTATGTACACTGGATGACCACCTTGTGAAGATCTGTCTGTGACTGGGATAGTAGTTTGCTACCTGTTGCTGTACTCGGACTAAATTAGCCATCTAAGGTACTCAGGGTTCTCCCCAGGAATTCTGTATAACCGGGCGGCAGAACATTATACCCGGGAGCACTTTTAATGGAAAAATAAACTTGCCTTACCTTAAAAATATAATACGACAAAGAATTTGAATAATGTGTTGTCTTTCGTTGACTATCTGGTTGCGCTTTTTAATGTTCTACATTTTCTTTTTCATTACTGTTTTTTATTATGGTAAATTACCATGCTTATTTAGGCACGCTACGATTTGACTGGGGAAAGATAACGTAGGGTTACTGGAGTTCACACAAAAAAAAAAGGTAACCTTTTCACTTCCTTTTTAGCTTAATTATTCAGCTTATTGTTTCATTTAAATAGTTTTCTTTAAGTTTTCAGGGCATTTTGTTAATGCACGTCTATTTTTGTTTTTCACTGTTCTATGTTTTTTGAATGCAACTGTTCATTTTAACCATTTTTTGGTCACCATCATAACTGTTGCATGAAACTAGGGTGTAATAATCCAGCACCTCTGCACTTAAGTATTTGTATGTCAGCTGACAAGTGTTCAGCTGATATCCCATCACGCCTTTCTTCTTAAAGGCGTACAGCCTCTATATATGAACCCCTAATATCTCTCACAAGCACCTACATATTGTTATGATATCACAACAAAAGGAATACGCTTTTTTTTTGGTGCATGTGTATAGCTATTATGTACTATATATCACCTCACAGTACAATAATATGATAAAAAATGTACTGAATGATAATACCCGAAAATAATCTTAATGTTTCTTTAATAAAGGAGCCGGCGAAATATAGTATTAGGCGGTGGATTGTGCTGATCACCGGCTTATTTTGACCCCATGCATTCATTGTCACTATTTTTACTATGAAAATATATATATATATACAGTACTGTGCAAAAGTTTTAGGCAGGTGTGAAAAAATGCTGTAAAGTAAGAATGCTTTCAAAAATAGACATGTTAATAGATTATATTTATCAATTAACTAAATGCAAAGTGAGTGAACAGAAGAAAAATCTAAATCAAAACCATATTTGGTGTGACAACACTTTGCCTTCAAAATAGCATCAATTCTTCTAGGTACACTTGCACAAAGTCAGGGATTTTGTAGGCATATAGTCAGGTGTATGATTAAACAATTATACCATACAGGTGCTAATGATCATCAATTCAATATGTAGGTTGAAACACAATCATTTACTGAAACAGAAACAGCTGTGTAGGAGGAATAAAACTGGGTGAGGAACACCCAAACTCAGCTAACAAGGTGAGGTTGCTGAAGACAGTTTACTGTCAAAAGTCATATACCATGGCAAGACTGAGCACAGCAACAAGACACAAGGTAGTTATACTGCATTAGCAAGGTCTCTCCCAGGCAGAAATTTCAAGGCAGACAGGGGTTTCCAGATGTGCTGTCCAAGCTCTTTTGAAGAAGCACAAAGAAACGGGCAATGTTGAGGACCGTAGACGCAGTGGTCGGCCAAGGAAACTTACTGCAGTAGATGAAAGACACATCATGCTTACTTCCCTTCGCAATCGGAAGATGTCCAGCAGTGCCATCAGCTCAGAATTGGCAGAAAACAGTGGGACCCTGGTACACCCATCTACTGTCCGGAGAAGTCTGGTCAGAAGTGGCCTTCATGGAAGACTTGCGGCCAAAAAGCCATACCTCCGACGTGGAAACAAGGCCAAGCGACTCAACTATGCACGAAAACACAGGAACTGGGGTGCAGAAAAATGGCAGCAGGTGCTCTGGACTGATGAGTCAAAATTTGAAATATTTGGCTGTAGCAGAAGGCAGTTTGTTCGCCGAAGGGCTGGAGAGCGTAAACGAATGAGTGTCTGCAGGCAACAGTGAAGCATGGTGGAGGTTCCTTGCAAGTTTGGGGCTGCATTTCTGCAAATGGAGTTGGTGATTTGGTCAGAATTAATGGTCTCCTCAATGCTGAGAAGTACAGGCAGATACTTATCCATCATGCAATGCCATCAGGGAGGCATCTGATTGGCCCCAAATTTATTCTGCAGCATGACAACGACCCCAAACATACAGCGAAAGTCATTAAGAACTATCTTCAGTGTAAAGAAGAACAAGGAGTCCTGGAAGTGATGGTATGGCCCCCACAGAGCCCTGATCTCAACATCATCGAGTCTGTCTGGGATTATATGAAGAGAGAGAAGCAACTGAGGCTGCCTAAATCCACAGAAGAACTGTGGTTAGTTCTCCAAGATGTTGGGCCAACCTACCTGCCGAGTTCCTTCAAAAACTGTGTGCAAGTGTACCTAGAAGAATTGATGCTGTTTTGAAGGCAAAGGGTGGTCACACCAAATATTGATTTGATGTAGATTTTTCTTCTGTTCACTCACTTTGCATTTTGTTAATTGATAAATATAAACTATTAACATGTCTATTTTTGAAAGCATTCTTACTTTACAGCATTTTTTCACACCTGCCTAAAACTTTTGCACAGTACTGTATATGGTCATTTTTAACGTTTTAGCCTCTCAAAGTGCTTAACACAGGAAACCCGCCCCTTCAACTGATCTAGTCTGCTAGAAGCGAAATCAATCCTTATTGTTAAAGGCACAGTAGCATTTGCAATACGGGCAGATCAGGTTTTTTCAGCCGGGTGGCTGAAAAGGTCTGGGAAGAACCCTGGTACTGTATGTGGTCTAGGAGCCAGTTTCAAACAGAGCCTTACTTTTTGAGTTGGTTGCACCCCAATTACAGAAAAAGGTTTATCAATTGTATCTGAAACTATGATGGATGACAATATACTTTTTTTAGCTAGGTGTCGCTCTGTATACAATCACCAGCTGTCATTTTTCAGAAATTTTTGCAAATCAGCTGCTGTGGCTGTTTCTTCAACAGCTCATAAAACAAAGAATTTGTGATGCTGTCTTTGTATTTTTACTGTTTATGATACTCCCCTTGGAAAATCTAACAGTACCTTTCACTTTGACATTTGACCTGACATGGCTTCCATATTCCGGGTAAATCATCATGCTTTGATATATTAGCTTTGTATTCGGTACATATTTTATTACATTTTTCCAAAACTGAAGTTCAATCGTAGGTTTCGCATAAGAGTTTTTGTTTAAATTTGTAAAACAGCAAGAGGGACAGACAGTTGGAGGGGTTTTTGTTTATGTTGGCCCACTTCAATTAACTGTGAGCTGGGGAAAGTATTTCTAAAATATATAAATGTGCGCAATTGACAGTGTCTTGTATTTATTACATTGGCACCACATAACATTTCATACAGATTTTAAAATTCTTACTTTGCCTACAGAAGTTTGGTGTCACTGCCTAGTATATGTCCGACCTTCTAAACACACCCACTCTCTTCGGTCCTGCTGTTAAGGCTTACTGGTTGGATATAGGTGGTTCATTCCTTTCATTTATTGGATGTAATGTGTGGCGCCTATCACACCTTACCGTTTGCTTCAGAGGTTTCCCCTGATGGTTTATAGCTGCGTCTGATTGCATACAGACTGCTTAGCAGTTGTTGTTCAGGAGGTTTGCCACAAAGGATGCAAGTAGTCCCAGCTGCAGCCAGACACTGGGATACATGTAGTACTTTCATGCCCCTTACAAACACACGTACAAATGTCTTTAATTCTGCCCTTACTGTAAGCTATTAGATTGTCACTCAGGGGGCTTGAATGCACCACCTGATTTGTTAAGAGAAGAAGCACCTTTTGAATTCATCAAAAAAAAATATATATATTTTAGGGAGTGTTCCTAATGAAGTGACCAGGATCTGTAGGTGAAAGACGATATCAGAAAAGTTGACACCCAAGCTAAAGCTTAAAAGATATGCAATCTATTATCTATCCTCCACATGCACAGATTAATCCATTACACTAAACCAGTGGTACTCAACTCTGGCCTTTGAGATCCAGTCCAGGTCTTTATTCCAAGCAGGTCCTAAATTAGTTAATTGCCTCTTAACAGCTTCAGTTGGATTTGATTGGATCTTGAGGGCCAGAGTTGAGTACCACTGTACTAAACGATATAACCCCTGAAAAAATATAATATTTCTTAAGATCTAAGTGTGCAGATCTAAGAAATTTTAGTTTTGCACAGAAAGGAGTCCCTTCTGTACATCTAAAAGTATATTAATACTTGCCAATGTGTGAATTCCAATATATTATTGGAAACATACATATTTCTTTAACGACTGGGAACCAGAATAATGTGTCAGACTGCTATGTTATAGCCTGCTGAATTGTTATATTTACAGGTAGTGGGGCAGTTCTGGATGAAAACCCTTGTTTGGTAACACCCTTATTTAAGTCCAGGTATTCTTATAATTCAGCAACAATATTGCATGTTGAGAGTTTCCACTAGTTAAAACAATTTGCCATACTATACCTGTCAAGTCATTATAAGCAGTCAATGTACTTTTCTCCTAACTACAGAACTACTTTCATCATGCTCTCTGCATGTTTTTCACTTTATTGCATTTAAAAGACACATGTTAGTTACACACTTAAAATATGTATTCAATAATTTGAACAATTGGACTAAACTAAGGATTTTTAGCCCACTATTTGGGAATTTATTGGGCATACGTTATAGATTGCACCGCTGACCTCTGGTGGTCTGCCAGCTCCCAGGTGGTCCGTGGAAAGATTACGTAATTACAGAAAGGAAGCGGCAGCATAGTTTAGATCCCATTGCAAACCCCAAATTTGAGACCTTAAAAACAGCTACAGAAGCAGGAAGAAAATGCATACATGGAGAATATATCCAAGTTAAAATAATTTGAGTGTCTAAAATGTATTCTTTATTTAATAAGGAATCTTTGTGTATTGCTCTCACGTGCACTCAATATAGCAGCTTGTAAAGTAAGGAATAACACACGACAGGCATGTGTTGTGTTGTGTTGCATTAACATACGACTGTAGTTGGGTTGGAGGAACGAAGCAAAGCAGTATGTTAATGTAACACAACGCACAAGCCCTGGAGTGTGTTATCCCACTTACAAAACTGAGACAATGATGCAATAATTTTTTTTTTTTTTTTTTTTTTTAAAGAGCAATTTTATTATATATCCTTCCACTTTGGAGAAATAAATAGTCCCTCAAACAAGGTTTTATTTGTTATGAACATTAAACTGGAGGTTTTCAACGTTTTCATTTCTTGTGATTAATTAAAATGAAGGAAGTCTCCATGCTGGTCTCAATTGCTCTGTAAACAGAGCTGACATAACCCGCATTGTTAGCCTTGTTAGTGACCAAGCATTTAAAAATAAAAATACAATCATGTATTTTTGTTGATTTTGAAAAGATACAGAAAAGGAGGCGAAGAAAAAATTCACTACCCAGGCATTACTACCACTGACCTGGAGAAGCTAATACACAAATACATTATTGGATTTTTTAATGCTTGGTCACTAACAGGCTATCATTGTGGTTTATGTCAGCACTGTTTATGGAGCGATTGAGACCAGCACGGAGACTAGCAGGTCTTTTCAGCTGGGCAGGTGCCCGGCTAAGTGGCTGTCGCCTCCCATCTTCCAGATGCTTCTGTGCCTTTAACGATAAGGATTGATTGCACTGCTGGCAGACTAGATCACTTGCGCACGCTAGGTGAAAAAAAAAATTCTTGGAACCATATGACAGCTGTGTTGCTGTGTTACGTCTTGACACTACATTTAACCAATCAGAGACTGCTAAAAAATAACCGATTTATTTTCGAAGCAAAAATAGTGACAATAATTGTGGAAATTACCAACCCGAAATGGATGATGAAAAAGAAAATGTAGAAAATTAAAAGAGCAGCCCGATAGTCAACGAAGAGCAAGTTGTAGAATGAACGTTCAGCATCCAAACATTCGATTTTATAAATAAAGATGATACTATAGCTGAAGATTCGTGGCTCCGACTGTGCTGGTACCTCATGGATGTAACTTCACGGATTATTAATTCACATCAGTCAATTTCTTATGTAATTATCCATTTAAAAACAAAACTATCCTTTTTTTCCTCTGGGTAAATTAATTTTAATGAAAAGTAAACTAGAACCGTTCTTTAAAACTCCAATCTTAAACTAACTTTGCTCACAGAAACAGGCCCACCCATCACATTAAAACAAAAAAAAAGGCAAGTCTATGGTTATTCCTAATAGTATATTGATTTTCTAATGTGCTTATTTTTCAGTAAGCTATACTGTTTATTGTGTGGTCCACCAAGGGAAAAAAAAAAAATTCAGATGGTCCGCGAACAAAAAAAGTTTGAGAACCACTGAAATATATTGTGTTCCATGATCACCAGGACCTTCCTGTACAGCATGTGTATGTGTGCTGTTTTGTTTGGTCAATTTAGCCATTTCAGTTCAAGCTTTCATGTTAGTTTGTTCCTTTGTTGTTAATTGCTGTTGCAGTTGGTTTTTTGTATGATTTTATGTTTCGTTGGAGATTTGATGTTTTACTGTGCAGTTGAGCTGCAGCAATTATAGTTTATATAGTATTACTTTAACAACTAAAAAGTTAAACATTTTTGAGATCCCTGTGGTTAAATATATATTTTTTGTAACTGTTGACAGCTTTATCTTGATGTTCTTCCTGAAGACAAAAGCCAATGGATAAATAAGACAGTGGAGTTGAGAGCCCAGTATGATAGGATAAAACAAACTGTAAGTATCAAAATATTTATTGAAAGAAAAATATTTATAGTTGTATTTATGTCTAATATTAACATTTTTTTCCCCCTGAAAGCATATAATCAACCCTCGAAAGGCTGCTGGAAAGCATGACTTGGTTGTGAACAACCCACTGTCTCAGGATGAGGGGGTGAGTTTCAGTTGTTGTTTTTTTTTCTGACCTTGGTAACCTGAAACCTCAACTCATTGAAAAGTATATAATGTCTAATATCATATGTGTGTTACTATACTTTTTTTGTATTAAAAACAGACTTTACAATGATCTAAGAAACCCCTATGTTATGGTCAGTATCAGAAAGAATAATCTCCAGTATCTGCAGGGCAAGTTCTTACAATTCTGTAATTGTGCTTAATGCAATTAAGATAGATTGAGCCTATTCTATTAATGTGCAGGTGGTTTGTAATTGTGCACAATTTAGCCCTGCACTCCTGACTAACTTAAATAAAAACAGACAGCATACATTTGGTTTATAGGCTACTAATGATAATACAAATTAGTGGTATAATGCAAAATGTGTTGCTGGTCCATTGAAATTCGTATTAACGAGAAGTGACTCTCCTCCTGTAAGTATCATAACTTGTCAGTGCGGCACTGTGACAGGATGGCTTGCAGTGGTGAGGTGTGGTGACGTCACGGACCAGGAAGTAACTGAACCAAAACAATGGATGGGCGGGTGAAGCTGAACGCTACTGCAGTCAGCGTATTTAATAAATAAGAATACAAAACAAAAAGATTTAAACAATCAACAAACAAAACAAAACGGCGCGTTGGCCAAACAAATAATCAAACAAATAAGCGGGCTGGTTTTTAATCTATCTCTCTCCTCGCTCTCTCCGCTCCCCGTACTCTCTTCTCTACACTCAACCCCACAGCACGAACAGCTGCAGGTTCTTTTACTCTGGCCAAGGGGTTAACCAGCTGTTAATTATCTTATTACCCCTCGGCCACAGTCTGCACGTGTTTGGTAAGGATGCGTGACTGTCAGCTAGTTAAATAATCAGTAGCTGATCAGCCATACATCCTCACAGGGTTTTTAAATATAAAAACAATAACAAAAGGCGGCGCCGCAAAACAAAAATACAAATAATAATAAAAAATACATAGGGGCAGGACACTCCGCCACACATGCCCCCCTGTGCGCAGCACACATGGCCTTTCAGCCACCTCCCCTTAGTCCCCAAAGTCCCGCTAGCAGTTCCAGCCCAGGAACAGAGGCAGCAACGGGCCAAAGGTGGCGGCCACGGTGGGATGTCCTCCTCCCACCCAAACAGCCGTGGCGTTCGATGGCCCTCGCACAGGCCGGCTCCTCTGGCCAAAAAATTTGGGGGTGGTCTCCAGACCTGCCCCCCCTTCTTCATGGCCGGCAGCTCCCCTCCGTGGGGCTCCGGCCACCCTTTCTCCTGCAGCGAAATTGCTGCGGGGGGAGCTGGTCTCTTGACCTCCTCCCCCTTCTTCATGGCTGGCAGCTCCCCTCCGTGGGGCTCCGGCCACCCTTTCTCCTGCAGCGAAATTGCTCCGGGGGGAGCTGTTCTCCTGACCTCCCCCCCCCCCCCTTCTTCATGGCTGGCAGATCCCCTCCATGGGGCTCCAGCCACCCTTTCTCCTGCAGCGAAATTGCTGCGGGGGGAACTGGTCTCCTGACCTCCCCCCCCTTCTTCATGGCTGGCAGCTGCCCTTCATGAGGCTCCAGCCACAGTATTTCCTGCCGCGAAATTGCGGCTGGGGGAGCTGGTCTTCTGACCTCCCCCCCCCTTCTTCTTGGCCGGCAGCTCCCCTTCATGGGGTTCCAGCCACAGTATTTCCTACCGCATGGCAGGACTGGTAGCGACCCCAGGCAAAACAGGACCCTTGGGAGGTGACGGCAGCAGCAGCGGACCCTCGGGAGGCGAACTCGGGAGGGGAGCCCCTGGCCATGGAGGCGGCAGCGGGAGCTCCACTTCTCCCTCGTACCCTGTAACTGGTGGCTCTCTAGGCGATGCGGAGCAACAGGCAGCCCCAGGCGATGCGGAGCAGCAGGCATCCTTGGGCGGTGCGAAGCAGGGCAGGAGCAGTCCTTCCCATGACGGTGGATGTGGAACCAGCAGGTATTCATCCTCTTCTGGTGGAGGTGGGAGGGGCAAGCAGTCCGCCCACGGCGGCTGAGGCAGAACCAGCAGGCATTCACCCTCTGCTGGTGGAGCTGGGAGCGGCAAGCAGTCCTCCCACGGCGGTTGAGGCGGAACCAGCAGGTATTCACCCTCTGCTGGTGGAGGTGGGAGAGGCAAGCAGTCCTCCCACGGCGGTTGAGGCGGAACCAGCAGGTTTTCACCATCTGCTGGTGGAGGTGGCGGAGGCAGAGACAGCTCATGCTGCTCTGCCCCTAGCGGTGGTGGAGACAGAGGCAGTTCCTGCTGCTCTGCCCCTAGCGGTGGTGGAAACAGAGGCAGCTCCTGCTGCTCTGCTCCTAGCGGTGGTGGAAACAGAGGCAGCTCCTGCTGCTCTGCTCCTAGCGGTGGTGGAAACAGAGGCAGCTCCTGCTGCTCTGCTCCTAGCGGTGGTGGAGACAGAGGCAGCTCCTGCTGCTCTGCCCCTAGCGGTGGTGGAAACAGAGGCAGCTCCTGCTGCTCTGCTCCTAGCGGTGGTGGAAACAGAGGCAGCTCCTGCTGCTCTGCTCCTGGCGGTGGTGGAGACAGAGGCAGCTCCTGCTGCTTTGCTCCTAGTGCTGGAGACAGTGGTGAGGGCTCCTCACCCTCTGGCGTTGGAGATGGAAGCGACGGCTCCTCTCCCTCTGGCGCTGGAGACGGAAGCGACGGCTCCTCTCCCTCTGGCGCTGGAGACGGCAGCAACGGCTCCTCTCCCTCTGGCGCTGGAGACGGCAGCAACGGCTCCTCTCCCTCTGGCGCTGGAGACGGCAGCAACGGCTCCTCTCCCTCTGGCACTGGAGACGGTGGCGAGGGCTCCTCGACCTCTGGCGCTGGAGATGGCGGTGATGGCTCCCCTCTTTCTGGCGCTGAAAACAGCAGCGGGGCCCATCCCATATCTGCAGCCAGGTAGTTGAGCACCATGTCTGCGATGTCTGGGAGGGATGCTGGGTGGTGTTTCTATTCCCAGGCCTCCCAGCGCTCCCCATCTCTCGCCCACAGGAGGTTGATCACAGCAGGGAGGGCGTCCACGATATCCCTCTCAGGCTCCGCCAGCCAGTCCCAGATCCCCTCAGAGGAGACAGGATTCTTCCGCCTCGGAGGATGCGGGTCCTCTCTCACCCTTGCTGGACGCTCAGTCTCCTTCCTCTCCTGCCATGGAGGGGGTTGGTCGGGTGCCACGTGCCCGACCTCACCAACCGCGAAGCACCACTCCTCACCCTTCAGGCAGGTGAGGCAGACATCCAGCGTGGTAAGGACCCCGCAGGACTGCTGTTGCTGCACCTCCTGCTGCTGTTGTTGTTGCTGCTGCTTTCTCCTCTGGCTACTTTTCCCCATTTTTTCCTTTCAAAAAAACACAAAAAAAACACTCCTCCTTTCTCCACTCTTCACAAAAATTACAAAAAAAACCCCAGCAGTATTCCTGGTCCAGCTGCAGGAGGCGTTTTGTCCCTCTTCTGACACCATATGTGACAGGATGGCTTGCAGTGGTGAGGTGTGGTGACATCATGGACCAGGAAGTAACTGAACCAAAACAATGGATGGACAGGTGAAGCTGAACGCTACTGCGGTCAGCGTATTTAATAAATAAGAATACAAAACAAAAAGATTTAAACAATCAACAAACAAAACAAAACGGCGCATTGGCCAAACAAATAATCAAACAAATAAGCGGGCTGGTTTTTAATCTATCTCTCTCCTCGCTCTCTCCGCTCCCCGTACTCTCCACTCTACACTCAACCCTGCAGCACGGACAGCTGCAGGTTCTTATACTCTGGCCGAGGGGTTAACCAGCTGTTAATTATCTTATTACCCTCGCCACAGTCTGCGTGTTTAGTAAGGATGCGTGACTGTCAGCTAGTTAAATAATCAGTAGCTGATCAGTCACGCATCCTCACAGGGTTTTAAATATAAAAACAATAACAAAAGACGAGCGCTTTTATCTGCGCCGCAAGCAAAAATACAAATAATAATAAAAAAATACAAAGGGGCGGGACACTCTGCCACAGGCACCGTGATCTATTTTGTGTTAATTGTCAAGGCTGCCAAGTTAATAATAATAATAATAATAATAATAATAATAATAATAATAATAATAATAATAATAATAATAATAATAATAATAATGCCTGCATGGACTAACTCTCTCACATTCACAGACAGATATATCTACCATTTTCCACAGAATGAGTTTATACAATAGGCTAGTTGAAAGGCAGTTGAAAGGGAGCTACACCTGTGCTTTCGCAGAGATGTACCAGTTTTGTGGCTGTCGTTCACAAAAACAAAATTGATTCTTGAAAGGTAATTGTTGACGACTGTAAGTCGCCCTGGATAAGGGCGTCTGCTAAGGCTGTGTGGTCCAGTGGTTAAAGAAAACGGCTTATAACCATGAGGTCCCCGGTTCAAATCTCACCTCAGCCACTGACTCATTGTGTGACCCTGAGCAAGTCACTTAATCTCCTTGTGCTCCGTCTTTCGGGTGAGACGTAATTGTAAGTGACTCTGCAACTGATGCATAGTTCACACACCCTAGTCTCTGTAAGTCGCCTTGGATAAAGGCGTCTGCTAAATAAACAAATAAAAATAATAATAATAAATAATAATAATAATAATAATAATAATAATAACAAAATGACAAGCAACAAATTCAGTCACATGTTCATTATTTTCATTTGCTATGATTCCAAATGAATTCCACATTTACCTCTCAAACTGTTATCCACTACATGGTATAAACCTGTCTTTTGTTTCACCTTGTCCACAGACATTTTTAATATCACCAAGCGGATAAAAAGTGATAAAAAGATCTTGCGACGTAGCAGACAAACGGAAAAACAAACCGAGAACGCTTAGTCAGCTGACTCCTCCCTGCTCGCCTCCTGCTTTAGTGCAGGAAATACCGGTACATTTACCTTCTAATACGTTATTTGGGAAAGGGTTACAGGCGAGTACGCTGAAAGGACAGAAATCGTTTTTTGGTGATTTCAAATTCAGACCCGAGTCTGACCCGAAAATTAAATTTTTTGACCCGCAACCGAAATGCAAACCGCAAAAAAGTTCACATTCCACCCGGAACCCGAGGCACGGGCACCCGACCCGATGCAGCACTCTACACCAATATGTACCGTGCAGCAGCATGATTTGTTTTGTGTTACCATACCGGTAGCCTATAGGCTAAAGTAAATAGAAAGTGCGCTAGGTGCTTATTTGATTTTACTACTGTACTGTGTACTGTATAGGCATACTGTACAGATTTATATTTTTGTTAATAATGTAATGTGTAGCCTACCTAAAACATAAATGTTATTTCAGTGCAATGATTTATACATTTAAAATACACTGAGCACTATAAATGTACATGTGTGCGAATGTATTGTATTTTATTAAACCCAACACCTCCTAATGTCGGACAAACATATCCGGTTTAGTGTGGGGCTACTGTATGATTTATGAAACACCATTTTTTATTTGGGGGTGAAGGTGGGGGCCCCACTATAGAATCTGATGGGATTAAACTGGTAAAATGAAGATGGAACAGAATGCATTGTACAGATGCCGTTTACTGTACATTTAACAAAAACAATGTTATTTTGATTCTTGCACCCTTGCATGTATAGACATTATCCTTCAGACACCCTCTGCTGCAGCAAATCAACTCCTGCTATTTATTTATATAATGTTGCCCGACTCCCACAATGTTAGAGATCTTGCTAAGAAGACGCAACAAATATTGAAATTAGTATATTGCAGCGATCTTCATTAACATATTTTCTCTTAGTACATACGACAAAATATATACTTTGCTAAGCGTCGCAACGAAAATGCAAATTGCGGTATGTTTGCGCTGCGACTGGTCAATCTTAGTACACCTATCTGAATGTTTTTGAATAAGTTCTGCAAAGGCGAATGATTTTCAAGGTGTCAAAATACAGCTTGGTGTAATATGTGTTTTTGTAATAACCACGGTTTAAAATGTATGTTTTATATTATATATTTTATGTATTGATTGTTAAACTAGTTATTGAGTTACCTGAAAAGCTTCTGTTTTAAATTTTTCTTCTTCTTCAAAAAAAAAAAAAAAAAAAACTAGAGCCTTTGGAACAAATTCTTCCAAGATAAAGAACTGAGGGGGATGGTTCACCAAGACGTCATGAGAACGTAAGTTTTTTTTCTTCTTGTGCCTAATGCCTGAAACAACACATTATTCTTAAGAGAAATGTACTCCTCATCTGAAACATTTTGATACATGCAAGATGAACTGAAAAACATCTGTTAATGGATGTTATTTTAAAAATTAGGTTTATGCAATTGAAAACATGGTATTAGTTTATGAAAATAGCATCATTTAATTTTGTTCTTCAATCTATAGTAAGTTCATGAGCACGAAGCAGAAGAGGCTATAGGGAAAAAAAAACAAATATGAGTAGGATCAACAGAAAGCATGAAAATAATCAATATGGTATTAGTTTTGCATTACCCAATTAGAACCGTCATGTATCTACTGTGTAGTACAGACGTTCAAGCTTGTGGAATAAACTCCAATATGAGGACAGGTGGCCTTTTGTATTACAGCATGTTTCATCTGTTCCAGGTTTCCTGAAATGCAGTATTTCCAGCAAGAAAGTGTTCGAGACATGCTTACAGACATTCTGTTCTGTTATGCTCGTGAAAATGAACAGTTGCTTTATAAGCAGGTACTCAAATGTTACTCATGTTCTCCTCATTAGCCAAACATTGTTGTGTTCTAAATATATGCTAAATGGTTTGAAGGTACACTGTAGCGGGTCATTTTTGCGTTTACCCAAACACAAATATTATACATTTATTGTAGCAATAACTTAACCCTATATTGTCAAGTGTACCTTTCAGGAAACATACTTATTGTTTTGCTGTAGCCCATCAGAATTTTGAAATTCGTAGTAGATGTTTTTTTCCCCCATAATTAACAGCTAGCAATGAAGAGGTTGCATTTTTTGGTCACAAGACTGCTGTGTTTGAAGGCTATAGTTCCTGCAGTGGAACCTTTTTTTTACTACGCTGATTTTTTTCTAGTGTTCATCATTATTTTAAATAAATAAAAAAAGAATAATAAATAATGTTATAAGAAGAAAATGGTCCTGCCAAGTAAGTAAAAAAATATCTACAAACTGTATGTGGCGTGTTCAAATTCACTGTGATGTTTTAGGTGTTGGCATTGAGGCAGTTTATGATTTCGTTCTTCACAGACAATTGCCAAGTGCTTATTTGAGGGTGAACAAATGATTTTATTCAAGGAAATATATATTTTTTTTAGCTTTCAGAGAAAGCAGAGTGCATTCCTGACATTGGTACGAGCAACAATATTGTCTTGCTTCTGTACTGAAGGACTGCAGCACACGTGAAAGTACCTGAGAAACAGTGATTTTCTGTCACACAGACTGCTGAGGCACTAATGAAAAGTGAGGCAGAACAAAATATGGTTTCTAGCTAAAGGAAAAACAAGAAAGGCCTTGCAAAAGCATTCGTGGAGAAACATTTTTTTGGATACATTTTGTCTTTTCCACCAAAGTGAACAGACATGCTTAGAACACCCTGAACCCTTAATAATTCCAGCCTCTTACCTTGTCTGATGAACTCCACGCAGAGTGAATGCCTGCTCTCCATGGTGCTTGGTCAGGAGGAACAAACTGATCTCTTACCCAGAGATCATTGATGTATTGTATTTTGTAATCTTTTTCGGCGCCAAAGCCCATGTCACTTCCTCCATAAAAGTCCACGTCATAACCAATTATTATCCAAATTTCCCCTTCATTTGCTTGGGTACAGAGGAAGTATAGGCGTTTGCATTTTCGTTTATTGTTTGTTTATTGTGTGCCCTTCTAGATTTCAGTTAGTTGTGCTTTTATGAAGCTGCCCCCACTCCACTCCGGGGGACAGTGTGATGTCCTGCTCAGCTGTATCAGGGATCTGTGTTTAAGTGTGTTAGATATTGAGATCACCAGCACAGAAGACAAGGGCTCCATTGTTTCAGCTACAACCAGACAAAGCCGGTCATCCTCCTTAAACACAAGATGCCGGGATCAGAACTCACAAGACGAGATGCCAAAATAGTTTTTTATACCGGCTAGTCCAAGGGTGCCGCCATCATTCCCTGTGGGAGTGGTTTAGTATGCTTCCTTGCACAGCAGGAGAAGAAAAAGAAAGAAAAGAGAAACAATTGATTTTCGATGACATCACTGACTCCCTGCCCTGACAAGGCCATGCTGGAATACACAGTTGTGTATGTACCGATGTTGAAGCTGTAAGAGGGTGTCACCCTCTCCCGATTGTCAAATATAGAGTCCTGAGTGGACGATTCCTGGAGCATCTACTGATGCAGAGGATAAGAAAACCTCTAAAGGGTTCCCCTTCTATGAGGTGTTCTGGAGACGCAACGGGCTATATGGAGGAATCACCTGAATACATGTACGCTGATGCTGGGATGAGAAGGTTTCACCTCTCGCAACGCAAGGACCCAGACTTAAACAGGTACCAGACCCAAATAGGTATGGTTCCAGTACCAGTAAATAAATACAAATTATAGAAGGCAGTCTATATTTGCCCTGTACTCCTGTAAGTCATCTTGTAAAACGTGTCTGCCAAATAAACTAATAATATAAAATATTGGTAAATCATTGCATGCAGATATGCTGATGCTGTGTTAAATGGGATTGCATCCTCTCTTAACTTCAATAGCCAAACCTACCCTGTAACTCATGTCGTCGCCTTGTATAAGGCATCTGCCACATGAAATAATAATAATAATAATAAAATATTGGTGAATCATTGCATACAAATATGCTGATGCTGTTTTAAGAAGGGTTTCATCCTCTCTTAACTTCAACAACCAGATCTAAACATATGAGGACGTTTTCCTTAACATCTTAAGGGCTAAGTTCTACTTGTTAACGACCAAAACTGAAGCTCTTTTTGGTTACACCACCTGGGTGGATTGGCACCTACCTGGAGAAAGATTGCACCATCTCCACATGCAACAGGTATGTTAATAACTCTAAGGTAGGTCACCTAATATCAACACAAGCTGGGGGGGAAGGCTGTCTCAGTCAGGCAGACATCTACACCAACTAGTATATACTAGCCATACACCAGAGTGTAAGTATTTTACCTAGAGGCTACATCTAATACATTTGACACTAATGTCACGGCTTTGACGAATGTCATCACAGTAGGTGTTATCAGATGAGGACATCCACATTTACAGCAGATGCACAAATCAAATTACTGTAATTTACCCCTCTCAAAGGGATTCCCTCTTCGCACTGGTCTGAAGGATCCCCTGTTCCATGTGAAGGAGGCGAGACGATCTATTCTGCTCAGCAGCTGTGAGAGGCTCATTCCCCAGTGGGAGATTCTTATCAAGCAGTTGCCTTTCAGGCATCAGTGATTCTAGTACCCTTTGGAAAGGTAAGCCCACTTCCAGCAGGGCTAGGGATGCTAATCTTTGGCCATTATAAGGAAATAGGCGGGTTTTACTTCCTGATATTCCTACCTCTACCACACTTTCTGGCAAGCGGGCAAAAAATACATCCACACCCTATGGTCCTGGAACTTAAATTGATCTGACAACCCCACAAGATAAATAGCCAGTAACAGTGAGAACCGTTTAACCCCAGCGACGGACATATCCGCACTCTGAGAACTGGTTACGCTAGAGAGTTTTACAAAAGATTCAAGCTGACAGTTTTCAATAGATCTGTAGGAGAGCCACTATCATCCAGAGCATGTGAGGGGAGTGGAGCGAGGAGTTGAGCGGAACCATTTTGCTAGGAGCATGGAGTGGAGTGGGTAATCTGCCGAGTGCTGAAAACCGTTTGCCCACGGCATACTTCAATCGATAAGACAAAGGACATCACAATCCAGACAACTGGACTTGCCAATAGCGTCCCGGATATACTTGGCACAGAGGATACCCCACGAGTAACATACCTGCCAGAGGTGCTACAGGACGTATTCAACTACTAGTTTACAAGAGGAGCCGGCCAACAGAGGAACACCAGCTACCACTACTTAGTTGTTCCAGTTTTCAGCGGGGAGCAGCCATGGCACACAATCCAATCAATTTCTTTGTCGACTGGCATATGTAACCATACTCGTCCCTGACAATAGGCCAACTATATTTGGATAATAAATTGAGAGGGAGACAGTCTTGTTTTAGCTCCTCACTGGGTCTAAAGGTTTTGGATTTCTGAGATCCTGGAAATAGCTGAAGCGGTACTCTGCACCTACAGTGGACCAGTGATCTGCTGTCCAGAACAACAGGATGATGTTTCCCCAGTACTTTGTAGTTGAGGATAGCTGCCTGAAGACAGAAGGGCAACAACTGAAGAGCTAGGGCTATCTGAACAAGTACAAATCTTACTTGGTCAAAAAAAAGAGATCAGTTTATTCCTCCTGACCAAGCAACATGGAGAGCAGGATTTCACTATGTATGGAGTTCATCAGACAAGGTAAGAAGCTGAAATTATTAAGAGTTCAGGGTGTTCTTAGCATCTCTGTTCACTTGTCTAAATTTGGTGGAAAAGACAAAATGTATCCAAAAAAATGTTTCTCCACAAATGCTTTTGCTAGGCTTTTCTTGTTTATCCTTTAGCTAGAAACACTTGATCTCCATATTTTGTTCTGCCTCACTTGTCATTATTTGCATAGTGCCTACAGAGAGACCATATTACAGGTAGTCTTTGTCTTTTGTTCTGGCCTATCCTTGTTCTTAAGGAAATTATTGAAGAGTTGTTAGGTCTTTTTTTAATAATGCTTCTTAGGTATCATTGTTAACTACCTAAGCATAAATAGCAACAAACTAATGTATTTATGCACAGAGAAACACACTTTCCATAGGTTTTTCATAAGTTAAATTGATTTTAATGTGACATATTTTTTCCCAATATAGTCAAATTTAATTTACCAGCAAAATTACTTGCTACATGGTTGCATGTGTGTACTCTAGATTATACAAAAAGTTGCTCAAACAATAAAATATTTGTATATGTAAAAAGAATTGTGTTTATTTTTGATTCATGGAACATATATATTTATACCAAGTTGCTTGCCATTGACCGTTTCTATGTCTGTAGTTTGTGAAGTTAGCAGAAAAATAACTGTTGTATGACATGTATTTACAATGTTAATAACATTTTAAAATGAACACCTGAATGTGTGTATCCTTACGAAGGTTACTTATTGGAACCCAAATTAAACATACTTTGCAGACAAGTTCTGTCAATTTGCATTAGTTATTTCATTACTATTACTTTTATCTTTACAGTAAGTACAAGAACAATGCGTTTGCAGGGTTACTTGCAGCGGTTAACTATCATATTTTCTGTGGGCCTAACTTACAATACAATAAGAAAGCAAAAGTATATGTTTAACCCTTTCAACACTGGTCTAGGAAAGAAAATTCCACTATGAAACTATGTAATACCAGTGTTATCTTTCTATAAAGCCTTCTACTTGGGGGGAGGGACCTGTGAAATAGGCAAGTTTTTAAAAGCATTGTTCATTGCCCCTTTAAGGGTGCCAGAATGTTTGTTTCCCCTTTAAGTGTGACAGTGTTTTTGACCCATTTCTTTTAAATACCTGACAATTGAGATTTTCCACTTGTAAAACCATGCTTGTTCTATTTTAAGCTGTTTAAAATTGCCCCTGGCACAATTACAGCTACCGTGCATCCTCTGGGACCATTACACAAATCATCTTGTAGTAGTTATCTTTTCCTTTCCTTTTAAAAAGGGGTGGCTTAGCATTAATGCAGTGTAATTGGTTTTGTTTTAAAAAGGGCAGTGTATTTCACAGTGTAACCGACACAAGCATTTATTGTAGTATTTAATTAGTCTTATCTAAATCCTTGTTAGGGCATGCATGAACTGCTAGCTCCCATTGTCTTCATCCTACATTGTGACCACCAAGCCTTTAAACATGCCAGTGAAACTGGAAACCCAAGGCAAGTTCTTGTTGACTATGTTTTCATTTTCTATTGTTGAATTATGATGTTGTTATGTTATAGATGCTAGGAAGGCTGTGACTGCAAATGCTGAACCAAATATATGCAATGCAATTATGATATTAAACAGTTTACTTTTTGTTCTACTATTACACTGTACACTCACTGTGTATTTATATCATATTTCAAATAAAGCAGAGAGAATTTAAACAATGTGTATGTTAATTATGTGAATATAATTGTGTTGCTTATACAGCTTCCTTTTGAAAAAGTGTATTATTATTATTGTTGTTGTATATTAAATAATGCATATTTAAATTATTTTTAAAACATTTTTTATATAATAAATAAAGCATATGTGACTGTTCAGAACACATATCTGACAAGTGTTTTCTGTGTTTCAGTGAGGAAATGAAAGCCCTTTTAAACCCTGACTTTCACGAACATGATGCCTAGTAAGTTTAATAAAAAATCTAGGATACTATTTATCTTATACGTGGGCCACTAGCAAATCCTTGAAAACACAATTACCTCATTTTATTTTTTCTAATTTTAATTGTGTTTAAAATATGTTAAATACAAAATGTGTTTATTTTGTTTATTTTGTTAGTCTTAACATTAAACTAAACTGTGGATAGTAGTATACAAGTAGTAATATCATAGTAGTGTAAGCTTGACTACTTCAGAGCCAACAACGACTTTACTGTAGGTATCATTATGTATGAATGTCCATAAAGTGCTTTCAGTACAGTGTAAATTAAGCCTCATCTCAAATTGTACAAGGGCAAAATGTCCTGTAATATACAATATGTGTGCTTGTACTGATAGATGGAACATGATCAATTAAAGTGAATGTATAGTTCTACAATTTACACCATTGTTTTATTTTAACTATACGTTCTTGTATGGATCACATAAATATATGCGCTCAAACTAAATGATAGAAAAGTGTATTTTTGTAGATGACAAGACATTTTATTTATTTTGTACTTGCCTTTTAAGTTTCTGTCCACTTAATTGCATTATTGCTTCAATATGACTTCTTAACATGGGAAACACATCTTTTGAAATGTGTGATTCAGATTATATCCTGTTAGAGTTTTGCAATATATTTAATAAGCGTTTTTTGCCAACAATGGTCATTGACATTTTACATTTTGTGTATTCTTCTGGGAAAGTGTAGGTTTTGTATAAAAGCATAGTTAAACAAATGCATGAATGTCACTCAAACGTCTCTAACTGTAAGATGTTACATGATAAATGGCCCTTTCTTATTTTCTCTCCTTAGTGCAATGTTCTCACAGATTATGGAAACTGCTGAACCGTGGTTTTCAAATTTTGAGCGTGAAGTTCGAAGGGTAAGTAATGACATACAGTAACGGTATATTTTCATCCTTTTAGATAATGTTTACACTGACAACTAAAACTAAGTTGGTGAACTCTTTCTTGGGGCATGGCAATGTCTTTACATGTATTTAGCCATTACTTCATTTGAAATAAATTATGTTAGGTTGCAGGTAACTGGTTGTGAGTAGCATTCCTGTTATCTTTGACTCTTCAAAGGACACTTCATAGTTATCAAGCTGAAGATTTCATACAGTATTGATTGCTTACATCTCTGGCACTACTATAAATCCATAAATATTTGAGACCAAAATATTTGCCGAATCACACCGATAAAACCTATTTTGCTCCAGAAATGTTGCCGATCTGTTGCAATATATGAAGTATGTATTGTTAGTGGAATTTGATATTCATGCCAAAAATGTTCGCATTTTTTTTTCCATACTCGGAAAACGCATAATAAAAGGCTTGCAAATATTTATGGCTTTAAAGTATTTGTTTCATCAACTTTAAACAATGCAGGTATAACATACAGCTAGGGCCAAAAGTTTTGCATCACCCTATAGAATTAACAAATTTTGCTTCATAAAATTGAATGAAACCTGCTGAATAATGTTACATTAGCATATTGAATTACATACAGCTTTGTAGTTTTCCATATACTTAATGAAAAACTGACAAAAATTGAAACATGCGACATTTCGAAGTCTAGCATGAAATGCAATAATACTGTTATGGCTTCTGGTAGACTTTTGCAATATCGTTTTGCAATTTCTTTGATTACATGATAAATAAAAGATCTAAATTATGTTCATATAGTTTTTTTTTGTTTGTTTGTTTTTTTAAATTATGTCTCAATCCTAAACTTCTAGGTGATGCTAAACTGTTGGCCACAGCTGGACAATTAGAGAGGAAGTGATCATTCCCAAGGAGAGGTTCACTTGCAACAATTACATACAATCTTTAGTTTATACCTTGGTAAATTACCAATTGAAGGACTGTCAAAGACCAGATTTTGATCTCAAACGTGAAGCTGTAGCAGTGATGGTAGGTTGCTAAAGGGACTTTATAAGGACTAATTTCACCCAATTAACATCTTTCCATGAATTCATCCTAAATATTTTTTCAAACAATCCATTGTCCTGAATGGGTTCCCAGTGTACTACCATGTGTTTGATCATCTGCAATCAAATCAATCAAATTAAATGTATATAATGCCTGTCATGCCAAACACGCCCCAAAGCACCCAAAGGATGTCCACAAAGTCCTATTTTTAAGAATAAAAATGAAGCCACCTTCTTTCACCGCCACATCCTCATGTTTGAGGTTGAAATTTTGTAACACCTATCAATACTGATTTGTAGAAAATTGATATCTGGGGTAAAAGAAAATGCATTTCAAAATTTGATATAAACATTTTCTCTGTACATCTTTCGGTTTATGTGCTTTGTGTAGTGTGCAGACAGGTACAGAGTCCCTAAATGAGCATGTTTTTCCTCAGGGAAGGGACGAGATGATAACAAGCATACCCTTTGCCAGGCCACAAGACACAGGGCCCTCTGTTGCAATTGTAACAAAAATTAATCGGATTCAGGACCAGCTGCTGAAGAAACATGACATTGAACTCTACATGCACCTAAACAGGCTAGAAATAGCTCCACAGATTTACGGAATGTGAGTCATTGTTTTTATGTTCATAACATTATCAGGTATTTGTCAGAACCCTAATTCCAGGTATTTGTCAGAACCCTAATTTAACATTAGTGTCCCGAAAGATGTCAATGAAGGTTCCATGTTAAACAAATTAATAAAAAAATATTTAGTAAAACATATTTAATTGATGATGTGCTTTACATTAATATGCAGTATATTGCAAACATTGCTGTACTTGGCAGGGTAATGCATCTATATTTTTGACTAATATAATAATACTGCTGAGAATGCTGACATTATAAAAATATATGTTCATGCATAAATGAGAACATTGAACGATGCATTATTGTCACACACACTGCAGTATGGGTTGTTTAAATTGAGAATGACGAGAATTGTCACCATCCATGACAGCCATGGTATCTGTAGTGGGGTAGATCATACTTCATTATCTAAATTAAAATTATTTTTTAATTTTATTTTTGGAAACCTTTTAACCTTTTGTGGACTAATCATTAATTGTTAAATGAGTTTGTTTCACTAGCTATCTTCATACTGTAGTGCTGTAGTATTGAGGGTATTTAGTATTCACTTCCAGACAGGCCTTTCTTTTTTGACAGTCCCAGTCCTAGAAATGATTTGTTTTAAATACAGCAGCGGTTTAGCACATTATAATGTGTTGTGGTTTACAGTCATGTGGAATACCAAAGAGTATTTTAAGAAACTTGAATAAATCAAGAATGAACATGGCTGTAGATCATCAACATGTGCCCCCCAGAAGGACACAAGGTTAAATGATACACAGCAGCCCATGACACCTGCATTTCTCAAGTGAAAGCTCCGACAAATATGTAACAAGTTGGATGGGAGGAGAACATAGAGGGAAGGAAGGAAGGGAGAGATGTACAAAACCACCACTAAATAGTAAATGCAGTGTGTGTTTTCTAACTAAAGCCTGCTCAGCAGTTTACTGACAGTTATCCTAGTTAACAGGCTTCATTGTACATTTGTTTTTTTCTTCTCCTTGTTCTAGCTCCATTTGTTAAAATTATAGTGATTGCCCATCGTAAGGTTTATCTGTAATAAAAATGCATCAGCTGGCCAAGGTTTTTATCACTCATTCAATAGCCCATTAATAAAGCAGAGCTGCCCAGGCGTCTTTATAATAACAACTTGGAGGTAATTTTAATCAGCTCGACCAGCTGGTATTTAACAGCAGATGTTGGAGACGCAACATATATACCACATTACTGACACAGTTGTTTTTTTTTCTTGCAATTTTTTTGCCACTTCGTACATTAAAAATGTGTTTATGCAAGTGTGCGAAGATATAAAGATTGATAGATATGAATTGATTAAGTAATAGATGCTTTCATAAATAAAAGAAGGGGTGTCAATAATCTAGACATGAGAAAACAGTGGAAACCAAATCCAGACAGAAACAGACTGTACAGACATCATAGCAAAATACAACAGGCAACTACCTCTTGAAATGTACTACAAACAGATCAATGATTGAAATACAAAATGCCTGACCCAAATTCTGGACTTTCCAATGCAGGAACAAACATTGCACTTTGTTTAGAAATGTCTGTAGTATAAACGGTGAACTATGAAATTATACAGAAACAAAACACCAAAATGAAGCTATATTTTGAAGAAAATGAATTTGTGTTCCATTGCAGAATCTACAGTACCATGAAATAGGCCCACCAGCCCTTTACTGTACACAGATTTGCATTTAGTGTTACACAAACACTGTGCAGTCATTCTGAAACTGGTATCAAACCACAGACCTGTCTGCCGGATGATGATTGAGTACCAGAAATTTAAATACAGCAAAAGAAAAGATTACTTTGAATGCAATTTGAATTTTTTTTTTTTTTTTTACTGAGCAAGCAGTTTTTCACTTGTTTCTAGTTAAATATGTGTGTTTAGGTTTGTTTAGCATGTTTGACAACAGACAGTTTGATATATTGCTGGGCACAGCGGTAGGTTGGACTTGACTGGTACAAGCTCCTAGTGTTTTGATTAATGGTAATTGTTTTGATGAAAAGGAATGTTTTATGTTCAACCTATAATGCTGGAAAACAGGAGTCAACTGGCAAGATCTATAATTAGTGCTCTAGTTAGCATGAGAAATATGCAGGCTAGGTAGTCCAGTAGTTTTCTCAGTGTCTGTCTCCTAAATGTATTTACATGAAGAAGATCATGTCATATTTTCAGTCACTCAGTGGAGACTCCAGGATCCTGGAAGAGGAAAGGCAAAGGGGTGGCAGACATATAGGCTTGGGGGTAGGGCAGAGTTTTTTTTATTGTATTTTCTTATTTTTATGAAGGATAAGGGGAGGGAGAAACCCATGGAAAATAAATTAAGAAGCTCTAAGAAAGGACTGTAGGAGTATTTTTGCTGCAGAATGGTTTCATGATTTTTTGTTTTTTACTAAACTCCAAAATTACCAAGGTGACTCGCAGTGTAATATTATATACTCACTGTGAATAAGTTATTCTAGAAATAACAATTGTTCCCATAGTGTACACAGCACATAGACATAGCACACACTATCATAAAAGAAAGAGGTGGGAAAAAAACTAGCCTGGACAAAAAATAAATGTCTCCAATATATAGCTCTATTACTTACTGTAATGTATACAATACAATCTAATATTAATGCAATAAGGTAAACTTTTTAAATAGTTTCACCTTACAGATAACCAAAACATCTCCAAATGTACTGCAGTCTGAAGCAGAACATTATCCATCCTTGCCTTTCTTTTAAACTCAATCAAGGGTCGTTCCACATTTTCACGAACGGACAAGCCACAGCTCTTTTTTAAGACCCCAACCGCCACCCACCACCCTCCATCCTCTCGCCTCTCGCCTCTCCCTGGCGTCACCACTGCAATCACTGCTGAATATTGATCTTATTTGTAAGTCACACAGTTCATAAAGTAACAAAGGCAATAGCAATATTACAATATCAAAAGGGTTATTGTTTTTTTGGGGTTTTTTTGACGTGTCAATAAGTTAACATTACTAAACAGTCCTCCGTCATAAAATTCTGAATTTACACGACTCCTTATGGAGGATAATTTGGGAAAACAATTTAATTAATGAATAAAAAATAGATACAAATAATTTGATGTATGTATTTAAATACATAAATGAAAAATAAATAAATATACAGTACAATTCAGAATTTGTGAAAACATACTATAATTATGTGTTCTTAAGTGAAATGACAGGACTTTTGGTAGTGGCACTTTGGTGAACAGCAGTATAGTGCCCACAGTAGTGATGCCTATTGTATTTGTGTACACGTGTTGCTGTTAATGAGCTATAGACCACGAAGCATTAATAAACACTGGTGCCTTTAGTATATAGTACTTTTTTTGGCATGCTTTAAATCTAATTCCTAGACAGATATCCATGTATTCCAGAATTGCACTAACCTGATGCTTTAAAATTTCTATAGACAAAGTTATACAGTCGTATTTGTTGCTGATACAACTCTGTTGGTAGTTCTGTTTTGTTTTTATGATTTCTGGTTCCTCTTCTGTAGTTCAACACTCGCAAAAGATGATGTAGGTTTGGTATCTGGTATATACGTCAGGTACTGGTAAATCCATGCCCGTTGAGGACAAACCATGCCAAATGTTTCTGTGCTAAACTTCTGCTGAGCTCTTTAATCACAACATATCAGTTACCCGTATTAGATCTTCACATTGCTCTTGTGCTGAGCTCTTTAACCACAACATATCAGTTACCCTTATTAGATTTTCGCATTGCTCTTCTGCTGAGCTCTTTAACCACAACATATCAGTTACCCGTATTAGATTTTCGCATTGCTTTTCTGCTGAGCTCTTTAACCACAACATATCAGTTACCCATATTAGATCTTCACATTGCTCTTCTGCTGAGCTCTTTAACCACAACATATCAGTTACCCGTATTAGATCTTCACATTGCTCTTGTGCTGCTATTGAAGTGATAGGTCACAAATCAGCAAAGCTTTAATGAAATAATAATGTTATCAAGGGTGCACTGGCAAGTCACATGAAATAGGCAATGTGTGGGTGTTGTTTTTTATAGATTACAGAAACATAAAACAGGCTATTTTGCAATGAAGTAGTAAGGAATGGGAAAAAGACATTGAATGTAGGAATAACGGCCACCTGCTTCTTAATCGCCCTGGCTGGGGCTGATAGCTGAAGGCTTCAGAGATTTCAAGAAAGATCATGTCAAACGTTTTCTCATAAGTTTATACCAAATCTTGTTACTCTGACAGCTCCAATAATAGTAGAATGTATTTCTTGTCTATTTTTTATATATATATATATATATATATATATATATATATATATATATATATATATATATATATATATATATATATATATATATATATGTGTGTATCACAAAGCACTGTGCAGTACATAGCAGAAAAAAAGAACAAACCACAATACATTTGTATAGCAAGTCACACACACAACTGCCACAATCAGACCACTTAAATAACAGATTTAAATAACAGTATACACTTAATACAAAAGCAGCAATTTTAAAGTTACATTAAAACCCAGTAAGAAGATAGGAAAGCCATTTTATAAAAGTGCAATTTTAGTCTTGACTTGAAAACTGTAATGGTCCCTGCTTTCCTGACAAACGAAGGCAGAGCATTCCATAATTTAGGAGCTCTACAAGAAAAAGCCCTACCTCCCGTGTTGCTTTTGTTGAACCTAGGAATAACCAGCAGCCCCGCATCCTGTGATCTCAGAGTGCTGTTTGGAAGATACGGGGTCAGTAACTCCTGCAAATAACTGGGTGCTAATCTATTTAGGGCCTTGTAAGTTAACAGCAAAATCTTAAAATCAGTTCTATACTGCACAAGGAGCCAATGTAAAGAGGCCAAAACTGTAATATGTTCACTTTTTCCTGGTCTTAGTCAGAATTCTAGCAGCGGTATTCTGAACAAGCTGCAAGCGGGATACCACACGTTTTGGGACACCGGAAAAAAGTGCATTATAAATCAATTCTAGATCAAACAAAGCAATGCATTATTCTCTTGGCATCAGATACGGAAATAATTGGTTTAAGTTTGGCTATATTTCTCAATGGAAGTTGCGATGCGGATAATGTCACCTAACGGTAGCATACACATCACCCACTCAATATATCGCGGGTGTAGGGGTCCAATATAAATCTGCTATATATAGAGGGCAGCGATATAGCGAGAGACCTATAGAAAAACAAATAGGATAACAAATACTGTACAACCACTCCCTCGTTTTATTGGGGGCATCAACCCGCTTTTTCTCATTTTCGTATTTAAAACAGCACACCGTTTTAATTTGTACTACGGAGGGTAATTGCTTCTCATCATCTGAAGTCTCCAATTAATTTCATGAGTCTTCCTTTCCTTTTGTCAAATGTACAAACCCGCTGCATTGAAAGAATCCATTCCCAAGATAGGAGGCTTGTTGCTAGGGAGCTGATGTCACTGCCTTGTGGCTTTTGCTAGTGCATTGCTGAAACACGTGAACACCTCGCTGGCTAAAAGAAAAAATGCTTCAGCAAGTAGATAGTTAATTTGCTTTTGTTACTGTGCAATGCGTGTGTATTTGATAACAGTATGATATTAATTACTTATCCTCTTCATGCCGAATGGCACATAAGGCTCGCACAAGACTTCACCAGCTTCCTCTGTCCTAGGCTTTCTTTGCTGCCGTACCCCATGTGAGCCCGGTAGCCTTCATTTCTTCTTCCATGGTCCATCTCCATGTTGTTCTGGGCCTCTTTTTTCCCTTCCCCCGGGTCCATATCAGTGCTGTTTTTGCTGATTAGTTGCTGGCCATTTTGGAGATGTGTCCAAACCATTTCCACCTTCTTTTTAGGATTGTGCTGATATTTTCCTGTTGTGACAACTAGTGTAGTCTGTGGTTGGAGATGGTGTTGGGCCAAAATACTTGTAAGATCATTCGTAGGCATGTGTTTTGGATATTAATGCTTTATTTTTAATAGTTTTGTATATTTTTGTTTGTGATGTGCAGGACGAAATAAAACGAATAGTAATTCTAAGTGAAATTTGCTATGTATATTGCAGACAAGGCATGCACAGTTACACTGTAAAAATGGGGAGCCAACTCCAGGACGGCAACAGTATAGAGAGGGGCGATATAACGAGGGATTGGTGTATAATGAAAACAACAAGGGACCTAGGACGGAGCCCTGTGGAACACCACAGACAACTTCCGATAATGCTGGTTTTACCTCCCCAATAGAGACAAACTGAAACCTGAAACAAACTGAAACTGAAACAAAGAGAAAGATAAGATTTGAACCAGGATAGTACAAGGCCAGACAGTCCCACTGAGCTTTCAATATGATTCAGTAGGATGGAATGGTCTAGAGTATCAAAGGCAGCACTTAGATCTAGAAGAATTAAAAATGATGGAAAGCCCGAGTCAGAGCTTATCAGCAGATCATTCACAACTCTGACAAGGGCTGTCTCGGTGTTATGTGCAGCACGAAAAACTGAAACTTCTCAAATATACATTTAAGAGTTAGAAATTTTTGTAATTGAATTGCAACAACTCTCTCTAGAACCTTATCTAAGAATGGTAGGTTGGAGATTGGCCTATAGTTATTGAGGACTTTAGGGTCCAAATTGTGTTTCTTAAGCATAGGCTTTACCACAGCTTAAGTGTTGAGGGAACTATACTGGAGGAAAGTGAACCATTTATAATTTTTAAAATGTGGGTATTAATAACAAGAACATCTTTTAATAGTTTAGTAGGAATAGGATCAAGAGAGCATGCAGTATCTCTCTCATGTTAAACTAGCTCTGTCAGTTCCTGTAAGGTAATCAAAGAAAAAGCCTCCATAGTAGCCTTCATAGAAGGTGTCTCTGGAATCTCATTTTTAAAGAAATGTAAGAAGTCATTGCAGCTGTGAGAGGAGCCAATGTCAAGGGTAGGACTATTAGGAGAAGGATTAATTAATTTATATAGTGTAGCAAAAAGAAATTTCGGATCGTTTGTATTTGTTTCAATCAAATTAGAATAATATGATGATCTAGCCAATGCCAGAGTCTTCCTATATTTAACCAGGTGGCCCTTCCATGCGATCTAATGAACGTGCAGTTTAGATTTCCACCATCTCCTTTCTGGTTTACGACCCTCATATTTCATCTTAAGAGTTGTATCATTGAACCACGGTGAGCTTTTTTTAAAAGACACTCTTTGAGTTTTGATTGGTGCTACAGTATCTAAGATACCAGTCAAGGTGGTGGTGTAGGTATTAACCAGCATCTGCTGATGAGGACTCAGAGAGTGGTAATGAGCTCAAGACATCAGAAAGCTTAACAGCAGGTGAAGAATTAATTACCCTGGATTTAAATGTACGGTCCACAATCTTTGTAGATACTGGCAGATTCACCTCAAAAAGAATGGCAAGATGATCAGCAATAGTAAGATCTAGGGTTATGATGTTCTAACAGCTAAACCACGAGAAATTATCAGGTCTAAAGTATGGCCACAATTATGTGTTGAACATTTAACATGCTGGATATAATCTAAGGCAGTGTTTCCTAAACCTTTTGATTGGCGACCCAAATGAACACAGGAATAATGAACCCATGACCCAAAATTATTCACCATTCGGTATTTTAACTGAAATACTTCTTAACCAATCAAAAAGAGACGTTTAATTTATTTGTAACTACACAACACTATAAAAGCATTCTTTTAGAGTAGTTTTAAAGGTTGCTAAAATGTTTGCTTTTATCAAATTAATTATTTGTAAAAAAATGGTATTAAACTCACATATTGTAACGACGAGTCAGACACACAGACTGTTAGCTTTGTGTTTGTTTGTTTGTTATTAAACCCTTTCATTTATCCTGTGTCTGTTGTTGTTTATTGCATTTATTTTATTGAACTGCTCGTTCTTGTGAAATAAACCGTGCATTTGAGACCAGAATACTTGTCTGGATTGCTTCCTTTACCTCCATGTTACAATATCAGTTTAAAATTGTATTGCAACATACTGAATACTGAGGTTCCAGATGAAAGCGTTCCAGTTTGAGAGTAGCCCTGAAGCTCAGATTTACATCCATTGTCTGCTCCGAGTTTCTGAAGACTCCAGCTCTGCTAAAGAAACTTTCAATTCAACATCAAGCATAACAAACATACTGGCAACAGTCAGTTGGGCAGTTTCTTGTTTTTTGCAATATGCATTTTTAAGAACGTCTTGCTATTTAGCTAATTGATCAGCTTTCTTCTGGAAAAACTTGTGTCGTTTCCTTAACACAATCTAGATGCAATGTCTCAAGATGCCAACAGCTGAAGGCTTTCATGAGCCAGGACTTCACACCGATGTAAGGAAAACTGAAGTTAATATAAGATGGTAATTGCAAAGTTTTGTTTTTGTTTCTTTGAGCTGCAAGTAGGATTAGACATTTTCGGGTTGCATCTATTTTAACAACTGTTACGAGTGACTTACCCCTGTTCTGGACCCAACACAGTTCTGCTCAACCAGCAGCAGCCTCTCACAGGCTAGCTAGGACAAATACAGATAACCAGCAGCAGCCTCTCACAGGCTAGCTTGGACAAATACAGATAACCAGCAGCAGCCTCTCACGGGCTAGCTAGGACAAATACAGATAACCCGCAGCAGCCTCTCACAAGTTAGGAGGACTGGTGGAGGTCTTTATAGATCCAACGGCAATTAGCACAGTATCTGGGCCAATTCACAGGGCAATTAAAAAAGGAATGTAGCCACAGCCTACCAGATTAAGTACTAGTAATGCGGAACAAGCTACTCAAAATATTTAGTCAATATTAATAAGCTAGATAAAATGAATCCCCATCCCAATAAAGCCTCAATGGAAAGCTTCAGTACATCACAGGTTAAGAGTGACCTCCACCTGTTCTGAACTCCGTTCTGCTCAGTTCTGCTGAAGAACAGTTACTCTTAGTTCTTTTTGTACTCTTTATATTTTGTCCAGGACATAATTAGATTGCTCTTTAAAGTGCCTGTAATGGTGTATCTGAGCAGTTATATGAGAATAGTTAATTTATTCATCTTCTGCATAATTGAAACCGAATACACACTGTTTTGTTACAACACGGTGCCTGTATTGTCTTTAAAAATCACTCCAATTAATACTGACCTTAAAAATCACACTGCACGTTGTGTTGCTTGTAGTCAGAATCGCTGTCAGCTTAAGTGATCAAAGTTGAGGATTAAGCTTCTTTTTTTCTTCTGAAGATGCAACATTTAATTTGATTATATAATTAAAATTAGTTTTCTCTATGCTCGTCTCAGAGTTGAAAGAAAGTGTTGCAGCTTCAGGGCCTGGTTTCCTGTGGTTTTCCAGTTTCAAAGAATTGTTTTTTTATATACCTTTTTTTTAGTATCAGTTATTGAGTGGGCATTTTCTAAACAAAATGAAAATATTTTTGTTGGAAATAATTTAGGAATGTTAAACATCCCCTACATCAAAATGATCAACATGTATGTGTTGTCTTGATATATAGGAGTCGACTCCATAACAGTGTTGTAATCGGGTCACAAAAATTGGGACTCGAGTTGAGTCACTTGGGGGTAACACTCGAGTCTTTGACATGCCAAGCTCGAGTCGAGTCACAGAGTTTGCTCGAGTCGAGTCACCTATTTGGCTCGAGTCAATTCAAGTCATTAGTTATGACAGTTCGAGACAGTTTGATTTAATCAGATTCATTATACCAGAGATTACAAATCTACAAGTGAAAAGAACATTTCAATTAAAAATACAAAATCTGCCTTGTGTCAGTTGGTTTGGATGTACAGTAATGGATACCAGAAAACAAAATAATGCATTTAACCATTTATTTGCAATTTTACTGATGGCAGCCTGAGTGTTTTTCACTTTTTTTCATCAGTGAAACTCTTTTTTTTTTTTGGATCTCTTAACCATAACAAAGGAAATTTTGTGTTATTTAATTTGATATTTGACATAAAGATCTTGCTTCTAGGCCTTACAGTTACAAAGCAGTTACAAAGGAAAACAGTTCAAATAATGCAACCAAGGCGAAATCAGAGTTTTAAGACCATTGCATACTCGCACATATATGCTCCAGTTCAAAATCAATAAACTCAACCTAATTTGTTTAATATTACAGAAAGAAATGTATCTTGAAAGGCTAAGAGTTTAGCATAATGCATGTTACAAAATAAGTAATTTGCATTATTTTCAGATTAAAAAAAAGGGTTGTTCACTAATATATTTTAAAATAAATTAGCAACTCTAACCTTAACCACCTATACTTTGCACAATAAAGTCTCAGTTGTTTGTCTAAATAAAATCATCAATTTAGTTAAAATGCGCAAACGTACAGTAATACTAAGAGGTCAGTTGTATTGTGAATAACCATACCAACGTATTGTAGCTGCTGTTTCATAAACACATGCAGAATACCCCAGCAGCGCAAACTAACACAGGTTTTTTTCACCGGTCTAATAACTGATCTGTTCACCCACTATGACCAAATCCACAGACCATTTCTTAAAAATTAATTGAAAACAATGCAGTTCCGTCCTCAGCCTCCTTTCATCTGGCAATGTTGATTGTGCCTATTCCCAAAATCATGCTGCTGTGGTCTGGTCTGCCCATTTTTGTTTTTTATGAATTTATTCTTTAAAAAAGCAAAATGTTTTAACCAAACTAAGTCTAAAACATCTATCCAGCATGCAAATCCTGATGTATTAAATGAATCAAACACGTCTAGAGCTGATTAACTCAATTTGGGAATTCTGTAAAACAAAGATACAATACAATACAAATGTATTTTTATACAGCGCCCATCACACCAAGGCATCCCAGAGCGCTGTACAAAGTTAAAAACAAAACAAAATAGCTTGTGTATACAATACCCTTCAGTTATAACCAATTGTTTAAAAGCACATTAAAAAAGTATGTTTTCAACTTAGATTTAAAAGAATCCAGTGTTTCAGCCTGCCTAATGGTAGTCGGAATAGAGTTCCACAACAAAGATGACCGTGGTTGTAGCAGGCTACAGGAAAGTAAAAAAATAAATACAATTATTAAAGCTCCAGAGGGTTTTTTGTGTTTTAATCTCTTGTACCAATGCATTATTACATAAAATTGTGTGCAAAACAAAGTTTATAAGCTTGTACATGAGTTTGGATTCCCAAGTGGTAGTGGTAGGATTTTAAAATAACTAACGATTTTAGCAAAATATGGCTTTTTTGCCAGTTCTTTTTTGTTTTCTAAAACTTTTTTTTTTTTTAAACACAGTATAACTTTAGATCAATACACATTAAACCAGACAACAAACACATTTTATCTACGGCATTTAAGTTTTAAGCTTACTTAAATAAAAATCTATTGATTGACCCACCAAATAAATAAAACCGATTTCAGTTATTTTAGACCCAGTTTATTTTAGTTTGACATTTCTCAGTGCTGGCAGGATGCAGACTGCTTATTTCTCGCCCTGTCTACTCCATAGTTCTTGCGAACTTGACGACCACAGGTACTCTGGATTTACCTTCCATGCTGCTGACGCTCTTCTCTCTGACTCTATGTTGTCATGTGTTCCTCTCACTCATAAAGAGGCAGGGCTTGTATGCATCAGATGAAGGGCTGTGGTTATTGAAAACGAAACTGATCGTGTAATTTATTTTATCATAAAGACTATGAGTCGTGGAGTCTTCTCTTGCAGGGAGTCGAGTCTTTTGAGCAGAGAGTCGAGTCTTCTCTTGCAGGGAGTCGAGTCTTGAGCAGAGAGTCGAGTCTTCTCTTGCAGGGAGTCGAGTCTTTTGAGTAGAGAGTCGAGTCTTTTCTTGCAGGGACTCGAGTCGAGTCTTTTGAGCAGAGAGTTGAGTCTTCTCTTGCAGGGAGTCGAGTCTTTTGAGTAGAGAGTCGAGTCTTTTCTTGCAGGGACTCGAGTCGAGTCTTTTGAGCAGTGAGTCGAGTCTTCTCTTGCAGGGACTCGAGTCGAGTCTTTTGAGCAGAGAGTCGAGTCTTTTCTTGCAGGGACTCGAGTCGAGTCTTTTGAGCAGTGAGTCGAGTCTTCTCTTACAGGGACTCGAGTCGAGTCTTTTGAACAGTGAGTCAAGTATTTTATTTTTTTAGTTTATTATATATTTTTTTCAAAGCCTGTGTCAGAACATATGTTGCTTGGTTTTCCCTACAATGGATTTCCGAACTGAGCAAATTTTGCTCAGCAAAGCAGTCCCTGTCCCGTGGTTCTGTTGGGAAAATGCCCTGATGGCATGCTCACCCATCACACCATCATTGAAACTAAAGGGCACTCGTATCACATTTTGACCTCCAGCACTTGGTAAATGTGGACATTTTGCCTGACATTATGGATTTGAGCAGACGTTGCTTCATGTCATTCCTTGCTTGGAATCTATTACACAGTTTCATGCACCACATGTTGCTTTGGCGGAAATCTATGTGCTTTTGCGCACATGGCTTTACAATCGGAAGTCTGTTGTTTTAGATTTTGGCACTGAGGTTTGCCTCCTGCAAATGGTCCAGCCAGATAGGCAAGTCTCCTGTAATGCCAAATTGGCTTGCCAGGGCTCTTTCAACCATCATGCTTTTGTCTCGACTGTGGTGGTTAATGCAACTACTGTTGGATCTGTATACCCTTGTTACTGTAACCTCAACTATTTAAAGACAGTACATTATTGTTGTAATAATACCTTGTAAAAAATACTACCACGGATATCCCAGATTTCATTGTGCAATTCCTTCTGATTGGTCATTATCTACACATTTCAGCATATTATCTGAGAAAATCAATGGTTAATTAGGTTCATAAGAAACCTGCAAATCCCAAACCGCAGTTTTAGTTGCTCATAAAGCAAAATTATTTGAATAAAATTCAAATTGATTATGCCTATATTAATATGTAATTAAAGAATAAGTCGTGTTACTACAACTGTTTAAATAACATACCTGTAATTTTTCTTTTCATTGTTAAAATCCTAACAACTTTTTACACTTATAACTTTAAAGTCTGTTTCAAAGCTCTTTTCAAAATGTCTGCTCTAGTGCACTGGGATTTGAGACGTATCACGCTATATTATTCGGAACTCCGCTACTTACTCTTTAAGTCCTTACTAATTTCTGTTTGGTTGAAGTGAGGAAAAAACATGCTTATACATGTCTATGTCCTAGCTGGTTAAAAGCATAACCAAGATAAATATAACCAAGATAAAATTGACAGGTCATGTTCTTTACACCACAGAAAGCCAATTATTTTGTAGTGTGTTCTGTTCATTTTTATGTTCAGAAATTCACAAAAGCAGGGAACTGGGTTATATACAGTACATTTCACCACCATAAAACACTTGCATAAGATGCATAAAACACAGCAAATGCATGTTCACCTTATCATTAAAATGGATGTCAGGTTGCATTTCATACAGTATTTCATTTTGCAGTTTATTTGAGCTTTCTTCAAAATCGTTAATAAAAAGTTGGTGTTTATCCTGTATTCCGTCTGCTAAAAAAAATTCTGAGCTTGCCCTTGGTGTATTTCACTTAGAACAACAGACATACCTGTTTTGTTATACTCTAAATTAGTTCAGAACACCTGGTGCTTTTGCTGAGCTTAGACCGCATGGATTTGTATTGCCATCTGGAGGATTTCAACAGGTTCTAACATGAAAAACCAATGTATACATTGCTTAATATTAAGTCACACTGATTTTACTGGTCAAGTGTTTTCTGAAAGTAGTGTGCTTTGACAGGCAATTTACTGAGTACCCTTTCAGGGAGACACAGGTTTGATGGCTCCTATTATTTGACATTTGTACCCAGTCAGACCGGATGCCACATGAAAAATTTACTCAGGCAAGGAGCTCCAAGGAATAAACATTTCTGTATTGCAACTCACAGGGGACTCAGCAAGGTGAACAGAACTTCAACTTGTCACGGATGCACGGTTCTGACAAACATAAGTAGATGCTAATGGCTAAATCGTGACAGAATAAAGTCCCATAACCATATGGCTAATTGCCACAACAATATCTTCAGTGTTATTAATCAAGTTTTCATAGTGTGCCATGATAATTGGAATAATTAGTAACAGCGTAGGCATCGCTTGCCTCTGCCACACACTCTGCAAGCAGGGACCCCAAAGACCTGCAGTTGCACTTTCTTTCTTCCTTGTTTAGTGTTCTGCTTTGCAGCAAATACTGTGTTTAATCAATTAATTAGTTCCTTGCCACCAGAGCCTGTGTTGCTAGCTAGAGTGTTATAGGGCACACAGGTAGCTAAATGAGGCCACAGCAAGCTATTTTTAAAGGTGCAGAGCCATTCATGCATTATATATTACCTGGAATAGAGAGGATTTGATGTTAACAAGGTGTAATTTACTATGGCTTAAGCATGTTTTCTGTTGTTTGAATGGTTGCCCGTTGCAGGGTTATAGTGCAGTGACCAGAATTGTTAGGCCTTATATTTATAATGTTTATTAACATAAGTGCATGAAAACTTTCCAGGAGGGATTCAATTCTAATGTATCCTCTGAAAAGAAAAAAAAAAATGCAATCTTTGCTTATAGATAAGGCCCTGTGAAAATCGCAGAAATGTTCTTTAAAATTCACGGCAGTGTCACGGGTAAAGTATTGTATTTCGCATAATGTGCACCGAAATATGTTATAAATTATGTGTTCAGATTAATTAATTTATGTATTTATTTATAAATTTAGTCGTTGCCAATTATTTTTTATTATTTTCTCCCCAATTTGGAAATGGCCAATTATTTTTAGGCTCAGCTCACCGCTACCACCCCTGCGCTGACTCGGGAAGGCGAAGAGGAACACACGCTGTCCTCCAAAGCATGTGCCGTCAGCCCTCCCTCCCCCCGGGCGGCGTTCGGCCAATTCAGCACCGCCCCCTGGAAGCTCCCGTCCTCGGTCGGCAAAGGAATAGCCTGGACTCGAACTCGCGACCTCCAGACTATAGGGCACATCCTGCACTCCACGTGGAGCGCCTTTACTGGATGCGCCACTGGAGCCCCTTATTATTTTTTTAAACATTAAATATAGAGATAAATGCACTGACATCATCAAAATCAACATCAGAGTTATTCAAGCACTTTACAATAGCTTGTGAAACAGTGTTGTAATTAACAGCCTGTAGGTAAAGTGTATCTGCAAGGACAGCTTTCAGTTCTAGTACGTCAGATGCATGTTCAACATTTAGGTCTTGCAAAACAAATACAATGTGTAACCCATAGTGATCTTGGGCACCAGTCGACTCGTCAGTGACCATTGACAAGCAACCAGACTGTTTTACCAATTCCATAATCTCCTGCTTGTGATACTCGGCAACTTTAGGTAAGTATTCATGTCTCAGCTGGGCTGATAAAGGAATCACTCCACCATTTGCTACACTCAATCTGAAGAATTTACGTAACTTTTGTTTGTCCCATTTTTCAAGAGGGATATTTGCGCAAACAAACGCCTCTGTCAGGTCAAAATGTAAAGTGTTTCATGCTTCACTGTTTTCAGTGGACTTTTGGAACATGGAAGTCACCGTTTTTTGTTTCTTTGCAAGTAAAGCAGTCGCAGTACTGCTCTGGATATCCGCCTTTCTCTAATACTTGAATCTAAATGCCTGTCAACAGCCGATTCTCGATATATATATATATATATATATATATATATATATATATATATATATATATATATATATATATATATATATATATATATATATATATATTTCCCATATAAAACTATTTCCCAACATAAAACCAATGTCACCTTACAATAATTGATTTTGAGTTTCAGTGTTTTAAAATAAAATATCAAACAGAACGAAATTTCAATGTACCATTTGTAATTCAGTAATAATTGGTCAGGGGTCTGAATACTTTTGCAAGGCACTGTGTGCATATATATATATATATATATATATATATATATATATATATATATATATATATATATATATATACAGTGCCTGTAGTAAGTATTCACCCCCCCTTGGACGTTTTCACAGTTTGTTGTGTTACAACCTGAAATCTTGATGCATTTAAATTGGATTTTTTTTCCTTTGATTTACACAACCTACTCAACACTTTGAAGAGGCAAGAGAATTTTTATTGTGAAATAACAATTAATGAAAAATAAAAAAACTGAAATGTCTTGGTTAGGTAAGTATTCACCACCCTGAGTCAATACTTGGTAGAACCACCTTTGGCAGCAATTACAGCTGTGAGTCTTTTGGGGTAAGTCTCTACCAGTTTTGTACATCTGGATTGTGCAATATTCGCCCATTTTTCTTGGCAAAATTGTTCAAGTTCTGTTAGGTTGGATGGGGGGATGGGGATCGTTGGTGGACAGCAATCTTCAAGTCTTGCCACAAATTCTCAATTGGATTCAAGTCCGGGCTTTGACTGGGCCACTCTAGGACATTCGCTTTCTTGTTTTTAAGCCACTCCAGTGTCGCTTTGGCTGTGTGCTTGGGGTCATTGTTCTGCTGAAAGGTGAATCTCTGTCCCAGTATTAGGTCTTTTGCAGATTGAAGCAGGTGTTCCTCAAGGTTTTGCCTGTATTTATCTCCATCCATTTTGCCCTCTACCCTGACAAGCTTCCCAGTCCCTGCCGATGAAAAGCATCCCCATAGCATGATGCTGCCACCACCATGCTTCACAGTAGGGATGGTGTTACCTGGGTGATGTGCTGTGTTGGGTTTGCGGCAGACATAACGCTTTGCATTTAGGCCAAATAGTTCAATTTTTGTTTCATTGGACCACAGAGACTTTTGCCACATCTTTTCAGAGTCTCCCACATGCCTTTTTGCAAATTCCAAGCGGGATTTTACATGGGCTTTTTTCAGAAATGGCTTCTTTCTTGCCACTCTTCCATACAGGCCAGATTTGTGGAGTACCTGAGCTATTGTTGACACATGGACAGTTTCTTCCATCTCAGCCATGGAACGCTGTAGGTCTTTCAGGGTTGTCATTGGCCACTTGCTGGCTTCTCTGACCAATGTCCTTCTTACCCAGCTGCTCAGTTTGGGAGGACTTTCTGCTCTAAGCAGATTCTGGGTGGTGCCATATACCTTCCACTTCTTAATGATCGACTTGACTGTGCTCCAAGGGATATTCAATGCCTTTGAAATCTTTTTATACCTCTCCCCTGATCTGTACCTTTCCACAACTTTATCCCGGAGCTGTTTTGAAAGCTCCTTGGTCTTCATGGTAGTATCTTTGCTTTGAATGCACTACCCAACTGTGGGACCTTACAGAGACAGGTGTATTTAATCTGAAATCATGTGAACCACTTTTATTGCACACAGATGGACTCCATTTAACTTATTGTGTGAATTCTAAAGGCAATTGGTTGCACCTGAGCTTATTTAGGAGTGTCATAGCAAAGGGGGTGAAGACTTATCTAATGAAGACTTTTCAGGTTTTTATTTTTAATTGATTTGTTGGCATTTTTTATTTTTTATTTACTATAAATAAAGCAAGCTTAAGGGTAGGAGTCCCTCCACATTCTGGAAGCTGGACTTTTTCTTTGCCGCATTGACAATGATTCCATGGTGGAAGGAGCGTGTTTAATAAATATACTGATGCACAATGAAAACACAACAGTCTAAGCTTTACATCAATAGATCCATTTTAGCATGTATTGGAATTAAATTTCCTGTGCCATTAGAGGTAAAACAGCCCCATAGAAGGATATTACCACCTCCATGTTTGACAGTAGGTATGGTGTTATTTTCTTTGTATGCCTCACCAGACTTTCTCAAAACGTAAAGATTATAAGCATGTCCAAATAGCTCGATTTTTGTTTCATCACTCCACAAAACCTTTGACCAGAACTCATATCTATGATTCAAATGCCGTTTTACAAACTGTAAGCAGTTGCCCTTGTGATGTTTTCCTAAGAGTGGCTTTTTCCTTGGCCCGCGACCATTGAGACCCTCACCATGGAATACTCGACCTACGGTTGAAATGGAAACCCCAGTACTTGCAGCCAATTCACTTTGAATATCTGTAGAAGTCAATCTCGGATTGTTATTAACCTTCCTCACAATTCTTCTACTTGTTCTTGGTGAAAGAACCTTCTTTCTTCCGGACGGAGAAAGCATTGTGACAGAGTCTTTTACTTTTAACTCTCTAAAAATGTTCACCTACAATACAGCATTTTCTAGACTTTTCTAGAATTAGGTTCTGCATTATCATATTGAAATTTCTAGCACCTTGTAGACGATACTATCATAACATCAAAGGGTATGAATACTTTTGAATGAGCATTTTCTGAGTTTTGCAAAACAATTGCTTAAATAAATAACTGTAGACATCTATTTCTTGTAACATTTTTTCCTCATCCTCAAAAGTAAAATTTTTGCTACAAAAGATTTTTCCTATAATTATTTGTTTTTGAGACATTTCTAGAAATTATAAATTTCCATTGGGGTATATAAACTTTTGACTACAACTTTATATATACTTTTTTGTGGCAGTAATTTTACAAAGTTGCCGCCACCATACTACCAAAACCTCATCTCAAATCCATATCTTAGATGGAGACCATTTGAAGTGCTTAATGTGTGGGTGACAGGACCTAACATGGCTGCCATATTGAGTGCATGTGACTTTTGACGTGGTATAGAGACAAAACACCTTGAGATGCTGCCTTCATATTTGGCACACAGGGGTAGTGTATGATCTTTCTCATTAAGGTTCTTTACTGGTACTGTGCAGTACAAATTAACTGTTTCACCGCCAGAATGTTTTAACCGGTGGTTATTTCATAATACAGACACACACACACTTTACAGTTGGTAGCTGCTTTCTGTCGTTTTTTCAGTTTTATTTTGAGGTAAAAAAAGGGAAAAAAAAGCTATTTTTCTCCTACTTGTTTTAAATTCCATATCATTAGAAATGTGTATATTCATAGAGCTTTTTTACATTTACATCACATTCTAGTTAGTTATCTTATGGGGTATCTTTCTGCATAGTTACTTGTGTAGATGGCCAGATCTAAAATTCTAAAATCAAGTCAACAAACTTTCATTAGCACTCAGCCCAAGTAATCATCAGTATTCAAGTTCAAGGTTTTTATGACATTTTTCCCCTTCTTAATTTTTTTGGCTTTTATATAAATGTGTAAACTGTTCTGTTTTTTGTTATGAATATGAGGTTGTCTTAAAGAGTGGTGCTGTAGTAAATGACTGATGCCTTGTAAAGTGTGAGTTTCTAAATCTAATGATGTGCAGAAAGTCCAATCTGATATCGTGTGAACATGTGATCTGACAGCATGTGATAACATATCTGGCACAGAATAACAAAAGTTAAAATATTGGTTCAAGTAAAATATATTTACTTGATTGCACGTGAAAACTGTGATCTGACAATACAACAACACAATTTGCTCAAAACTAAACATTTGTGATATGCGGAAATTAGTTTTGTGCTGGTGTTATTCCCAGAATGGATTTGTATGTTTAAATTAAGTCTGATCGTGTCAGTGGTCTAGTGTAATGTGATGGTGGTTCATTTCCATACATTTAAAATAAATAAATAAAACAGAGGTAAGGTCACTGCTTTTGTTTGTCTGTCATGCTTTACAACTGTTACTATCTGAGCTGTAGTTAAAAATAAATAAATAAATAAATAAATAAAAACTTAAAATGCAAACAAACAACTGGCACCTGCACACCAAATAAATGTACCACTCTTTCTTGATTCGACTGAAACTTGTGTGGTTTGTCGGAATCCAAAATGTAAGTCTGACCTATAAATTAAACAAAGCATTCTCTCGGTATGCAAAACTATAGCTGCAACTTTCAAGACAAGAAAAAAAAGAGACTCCAAACTAACAACGCGATAGTTGACCAACCAAAGATGGATGTGAAGTGCATGTTATTATCTGTATTATGTTTTGTATGTTAATTTTCTTATGGGCAAGGAGGTTAAGTGACTTGCTCAGGGTCACGCAATGAGTCAGTGGCTGAGGTGGGATTTGAACCAGGGACCTCCTGATTACAAGCCCTTTTCCTTAACCACTGGACCACACAGCCTCCTACTTATGTGACACAGCAACCAGCCAATCCTTTGCATGTCTTTTGGTAACAATGTGGTCAAGTCAGTCTGCTACCTTGACTTTTTCATTTACCAAAAATGAAGCTGTTTGACCTAAGATAACACTAACAACAACAAAAAAGAATCTAGCGGATAGTTGGAATTAATAGTACGTTATAAGCACTGTGACACACTTACATTTGTCACTACATAGACAATTTAAGTGTAGCTTTTAAGGGCTAATCTCTCCTCTAGTTTGCTTGTTAGAGATGTGTTTGTTTTTCCACTCATGAAGGTCCTGCAGACCCAATACTAGAATTTCAGTCAGTTTGTTTTACTACTGTTTCGCAGATTTTGAACTTCAACCACAAAAGATCCTTCACTTGTCCTATTTAGACAGCTGTATTTTAAATGTAAATCATGCAGGTGTTGACCTGTTTAACATCCGACCATACAAAAAGATGCTTCCTAAAACTTTCTCAAGACTTTGGTAGGCTTATATATACAGTGCCTATAGAAGGTCTACACCCCTTTTCTACAGGAGGCTGTGTGGTCCAGTGGTTAAAGAAAAGGGCTTGTAACCAGGAGGTCCTTGGTTCAAATCCTACCTCCGCCACTGACTTATTGTGTGACCCTGAGTAAGTCACTTAACCTCCTTGTGCTCCGTCTTTCAGGTGAGATGTGGTTGTAAGTGACTCTGCAGCTGATGCATAGTTCACAAACCCTAGTCTCTGTAAGTCACCTTGGATAAAGGAGTCTGCTAAATAAACAAATAATAAATGTTCACCTTTTGTTGCCTTATAGCCTGGAATTAAAATGCATTAAAATATTTTTTTTTTCATTTATCTACACATCCTACCCCACAACTTCCAAGTGAAAAAAATATTCTAGAAATTTGTAGAAAATTCATTAGAAAGTCTACACCCCCATTACTCAAGAAAGCCCACCTTGAATCCCGTTTGAAGCATGCAAAAAAAACACTCAGGAGATTCTGTAGCCATGTGGCAAAAAAGTTTTGTGGTCTGTCGAAACTAAAATGGAACTTTTTGGCCTAAATGCAAAGCGTTATGTTTGGCGCAAACCCAACACAGGATAGAAGGGAAAATGAATGGAGCAAAGTACAGAGAAGTCCTTGAGGAAAACTTGCTGCCCTCTGCAAGAAAGCTGAAACTGGGCCGGAAGTTCACCTTTCAGCATGACAACGACCCAAAGCACACAGCCAAAGCTACGCTGGAGTGGCTAAGGAACAAAAAGGTAAATGTCCTTGAGTGGCCCAGTCAGAACCCCGACCTAAATCCAATCGAAAATTTGTGGCATGACTTGAAGATTGCTGTCCATCAACGCTCCCCAGAACAGTAAAGAAGAATGGTCAAATATTGCCAAATCTAGGTGTGCAAAGTTGGTAGAGGCCTATCCCAACAGACTCACAGCTGTAATTGCTGCCAAAGGTGCTTCCACCAAGTATTAACTCAGGGGGGTGGAGACTTATACAATTATGATCTTTCAGTTTTGTATTTTTAATATATAATTTTTTTCTCAATAAAAACGTTTTTCCCCTTAACAGTGTGGAGTATGGTGTGTAGATAAGTGGGGAAAAAATCCTCATTTAAATGAATGAAACTCTAAGGCACTGACACAACAAAATGTGAAAAAAGTTCAAGGGGGTGTAGACTTTCTACAGGCACTGTATGTCCTGCCTCTGCTCACCAATGACTGGACAGCTGTGAAACCAGGGCAGATCTTTGATTTTCCCATTGGTTAAACTCCGAATTATGTCCCGTCTCTGCTCACTCATGATTGGACACCTGCATAACAAGGGGCAGATCATTGACTCTCCCATTGATTAAACTTACTAAAGACTTTCAACTATTTATGTCCCGCCTCCACTCATTTATGATTGGACTGCCGTGGAGAAAATGCAGATCTTCTATTGCTTGATTTTATTTTATATACAAAAATAAAATTCTGCATGATTAAATTGTAAAAAAAATAAAATAAAAAAAGTAGTTTTCAAGACATTGATCAACATTTAAACTGTATATTTAAAAAAAACAGTAACGAAATGAAAAAATATAACGTACACTTACATGCTGAATACAGTAATTACATGCCCTTTCTCGTGAAAAGCATATCCTGCGTAGATTGCTTTATATTTTCCGTGCTTTTCTCGATGCATGCTGTTTCAGTCTTGTTACCTCCTCACGCCTGTTGCCTGGTTGCAGTTTGTGTAAACATGGCAATGGTTGCATATGTCACACATGATTCTCTCTTCAACAGGTTATCTATGAATCAGCCTTATCTTCGAATTAGCCTACCATGGTCTCTGTTTTCACTGACAGAATAACACATTCACACTGGAGTTCAATGTCAGTCACTACCAAGATCGTTTTATCCGGGTAGATTTTGTAAAAGTGATTATTCTAATAGGGATAATTTCCATTGAAAAGAAAACGGTTCTTGCTGCTTGGGTCGTTAAAAAAGGGGGTTCGTTTTAAGAAGGGTTTGTTGCAGTAAAGTTAGACTGTGTGTGTGTGTGTGTGTGTATCTATCTGTCTGTCTGTCTATCTATCTATCTGTCTATCTATCTATATGCATACAGGCGCTCCTCGACTTACAACGCTTCGACTCTTTTGCATTATTACCCTGCTTCGACTTTACAATATCGATACGGCATTTACGACATGGCGAGACATGTGCCATCCGTCATGTGCGCACGCTCGGTGCCCAAACCGCAGTACCTGTCGAATTTATTTGCCTTTAACAAGAGCAATTGCTCTTAACAAGAGTTTAAGAGCAATGGACTCAAAACGAAACCTAAGCTGTGAACTCTGTCACATGATGAGGGGCTTAACTTCAGGGAATCGTATTTCCGGCTAGGAATACTGCATACACACACTGAATACGTCATTGGAAAGCTCCAAGCCTGTACTTTTAAACAAGCCTAATATGTGTAACCACCGGGCTGAGTGTAAAGAGTTAAATTAATATTTGCATGAGTACAATATAACGGGTCATTTTTGTAAAAATGTATTATCTGGCCAAAGAGTCAGGAACGTAACCCCAATTTATATTCCTATGGGAACATGTGCTTCGACTTATGACGCTTTGACTTAGAACGCGACTTTCAAGAACCGATTGTGTTGTAAGTGAGAGTACTGCCTGTATATATATATATATATATATATATATATATATATATATATATACATATATATACAGTGTCTATAGAAAGTCTACACCCCTTGAACTTTTTTTTTCACATTTTGTTGCGTCAGTGCCTCAGAGTTTCATGCGTTTAAATTAGGATTTTTTTCCACTTATCTACACACTGTTAAGGGGAAAAAAAGTTTTCATTGAGAAAAAAATTATATATTAAAAATACAAAACTGAAAGATCATAATTGTATAAGTCTCCACCCCCCTGAGTTAATACTTGGTGGAAGCACCTTTGGCAGCAATTACAGCTGTGAGTCTGTTGGGATAGGTCTCTACCAACTTTGCACACCTAGATTTGGCAATATTTGACCATTCTTCTTTACAAAACTGTTCAAGCTCTGTCAAGTTCCTTGGGGAGCGTTGATGGACAGCAATCTTCAAGTCATGCCACAAATTTTCGATTGGATTTAGGTTGGGGCTCTGACTGGGCCACTCAAGGACATTTACCTTTTTGTTCCTTAGCCACTCCAGTGTAGCTTTGGCTGTGTACTTTGGGTCGTTGTCATGCTGAAAGGTGAAATTCCATCCTAGTTTCAGCTTTCTTGCAGAGGGCAGCAGGTTTTCCTCAAGGACTTCTCTGTACTTTGCTCCATTCATTTTCCCTTCTATCCTGACAAGTGCCCCAGTCCCTGTCGATGAGAAACATCCCCATAACATGATGCTGCCACCACCACCATGCTTCACAGTAGGGATGGTGTTCTTTGGGTGATGCGCTGTGTTGGGTTTGCGCCAAACATAACGCTTTGCATTTAGGCCAAAAAGTTCCATTTTAGTTTTGTCAGACCACAAAACTTTTTGCCACATGGCTACAGAATCTCCTGAGTGTTTTTTTGCATACTTCAAACAGGATTCAAGGTGGGCTTTCTTGAGTAATTGCTTCCTTCTTGCCACACTACCATACAGGCCAGATTTGTGGAGTGCTTGGGATATTGTTGTCACATGCACACTTTGACCAGTCTTGGCCATAATAGCCTGTAGCTCTTGCAAACTTGCCATTGGCCTCTTGGTAGCCTCTCTGAGCAGTCTCCTTCGTTCTCGGTCATCCAATTTGGAGGGACGGCCTGATCTAGGCAGGATCTTGGTGGTGCCATACACCTTCCACTTCTTAATAATCGTCTTGACCATGTTTCAAGGGATATTCAAGGCGTTTGATTTTTTTTTTTTACACCCATCCCCTGATCTGTGCCTTTCAACAACTTTGTCCTGGAGTTATTTTGAAAGCGTCTTGGTGCTCATGGTTGAGGCTTTGCTTTGAAATGCACTACCCAGCAGAGGGAACCTACAGGAACTGTTGAATTTATCCTGAAATCATGTGAATCACCACAATTTAACACAGGTGGAGGCCACTTAACTTGGTGTGTGATTTTGAAGGCGATTGGTTACACTTGACCTAATTTAGGATTGCTATTTCAAGGGGGGTAGAAACTTATCCAACCAAGCTATGTGTAGATAAATGAAAAAACAAAAACTATTTTAATGCATTCTAATTCCAGGCTATAAGACAACAATAGGTGAAAATTTTGAAAGGGGGTCTTGGCTTTCTATAGGCAATGTGTGTGTGTGTATATAGTATTTGTAGCTGGTAAATTCATATTTTTATTGGATGTGAAATTGAGGCAGATGTTACAATGAAAGCCTACTACATACCTGTTTGGCTAATTGCAACTTGCATGTATTTCACAGATTTTAAATATTGGTATATTGCATATCAAACCTTGCAAAGTCTCTAAAGTAGAGTAATTGAAAAAACAATACAGTGCCATAGGAATTGATTTTATAACATCCATTTTTGGACTGATTATTCTCAACTGAAACCTCTCAAGGGCTTTTAGCTGCAGTGCCCAGCCCATCAAGCAGCAATTATTTACTGAAGTCAGTATTTATTAAGTCCAAAGAGGGTTGTTTAAAGGAGCATTCAGTTTCCAGTTAAGATTATTCATAAGTGAAAAAGAGAAAATGTCTGTAGTAGCAGTGCATGCAGTGTAGGCGCAGAACAGCCAGTCACAGAGACATATATCTGTTGTGGAATGATTGGTTCTCTATCAGACAAAAAAGACATTGGAACAGCTAACTCATTTCCTAAAATTAATCATTTTACACCTGCAGAGACATTGTATATTTTTAAGAAGCCAAATGCCCTTATATATACACTCAATACCATAATGTACGAATAAATACTTTACAAAATGCATATTTCTATTAAGCTCTACCACGTCATTGGTAATACAGTAGCAATACTACATAACAAATGTTTTTGAAAAACATAGCAACAAAAGTTTTTTAAAAAAATTATATATATATATATATATATATATATATATATATATATATATATATATATATGGCCAGAAAGTGTTTGCCACTGTGGTTCCATCAGAGATCTGATGAGGGTTCATTACAAAAAAAACCTTTTTGTATTTATTTTTCTTTTATTCCTCCATCAGATTGTCTCCATGAAATAAAATTGAATAAAATGTTACATGTCATCTATTATTCTATCTCTCTGAATACAATAATAATAATAATATGTAACATATTGTTGTCATTTGATAATACTAATCATTCTAAGAATTATTATATATAGTATTATTATGGTTATGGTTACATTTGTATGTCATTTCTACTATGATATGCTTCTTTTAATTTGCATTCTGCATGTTATTTAAAACACACACACACGTTGATTAAAGAAATAAAAGTCTCCAATTGTTTGGTTACAGCCGCTGGGTGAGGCTGCTGTTCGGACGAGAGTTTTCTCTTCAGGACCTCCTGGTTGTCTGGGATGCTTTGTTCGCAGACAGCATCACCTTGGATTTAGTCGACTACATTTTTGTAGCCATGCTGCTATACATCAGAGATGCTTGTGAGTATGGCTTATTCCCCACAGAAACACTAATGAAACAAAATATATTTACGAGCATATGTCGAATACTATTTGTGTTCATGATAAAGTGTAATTTTAACAATGTGGTCGCATTTCACACACACACACACACACACACACACAACATGTTCCTGAAGAGGACTTCAATCTCAGGGCTCTGCCATGTGAGGTGTGCTCCATCTACTGGAAGTACACTGCAGTGTACCCATTTGGCTTGGTGGCTTGGTTTACATGAAAAATGTGCAAGATAGTCCAGATAAACTGAAACCTTTTTTTGATGACAGCATACTACAGTTAAAGTACTGTATCATTAAATGGGTGAATACATATTTGCAGGATATCGAAATCTTAGAAAAAAACTAAAAATGTAGATGATTTAAAAAAAAAAGAATGTTCATGGTCAATTAAATATGTACAGGAATAATGTCTTGTGTAAATTCGAATGTGATTCTCTTTTTTTGGAACAGTGGCAGCCTTGTGTTGCTCAATAATAATATTATTTTAAGCTGGTTCAGTTGAACCCTGTTGGATTGATGAAGTGATTGTGTTTTACACTGCATTGTGGTGTTTTGAAGATACTACAGTGTATTTGCACGGATGGCTTTAGCAATATTGTGTGCTCATTGTCACCGACGACATTTTAAAAGCCCCAACGGATTTACAATGTACATTCATCACAATTGCAGAGACCCATTTAATGGGGTAAAATGAAGAACAAATGTCCCACCGCATTGTACTAGTAACTTGATAATGCTTGGAGGGTGACTGCACTTGTGAGACATCTTTGTACTATTCTTAAATAAGGAGAGCAATAATATCTCCTGAGATATTTGGTGAGCAAGACTATTTTAGAGCAGTTGTCTGCAAGGCTATTTAAACACTCTATAGCTTCCATGTTAATGGCTTGTGACTTTGTAGGTTATAGAGACCAAAAGCTTTTAGGTACTGTCTTTAAATATGGTATGCAGCTATGTACTATGCATATCACAGTCGTTTTTTATTCTGTGCGCCATACAATAAATAAGACTTGTAGCAGTGATATGACAAAGCCTCCTATGTATCTCTGTTTAAGACGGATTTCAAGTCATATTCAGTGTTAATTCACATGTAGGTGTGCTTTCTCAATGTGAAACCAGTGCAGGCGCATACAGAAGGTCCTCCTAATTGTGTAGTAAGCACACAAAGTGGAAGATTAAAATCAAATGCAATAGGATTGCATAATAACATTTTAAAAAGTTGGTGAATATGGCTGTCAAAATCAAGGCAGTTATCGTCTTCAACGAGGAACATGCGAGTCAGAGAAAAAATTAAATGTATAATTTCAGTTTTAGTAATACTAAACACTAGATGTACTTTTATAGAACACTGATTCTACTCATGTGACAGTTTCAAATTTAGATGCATTATAGTTTTATTTTCTAGTAATTATTTTTCCTCATAGACCTGTATTATATTGTACAGTTAGCTGGTTAATAGCTTCAAGTATTAGTATGTGGGCCATGAGATTTGGCTAGTAAACGATAATTAAGATGTAAATGCTGGGGGTTTCAAGAATTTCAACCTTTATATTTGATTGATGTATGGAAGTCATAGACACCTCATAACAATTTTATCTGGAGAAAAATATCAGGAACATTGCTACTTAACTGTTAAAACTGCATCTTAAAGACACAGATGGATAGGGCTGTGGACACCCACCTGAATCAGTTTGGGGTGTTGTTTCTGTGAATAAATAATGAGTCATCTTTCATTGATATATTAATGGCATGACTGAAAAGATACAGCAAACAGACACAACAGAACAAAAAGCACGGTGAAAGAAGCAGCAGGATAAGTGAGCACTTTACAAATGAAAGCAGATGTATGAAATTACAAGCTGTCGGATCAGCAACGGAAATGAAGATGATAAAGTGGTCCCCTCCCCTGAATAGAACCATTCATTTCATTCACTTGTGTAGGTTTTCACTTTGAAAGAGGAAAATCAAGGTAGAAAAAAGATAAGGAGGACCTTTAAAATATTTGATTAGTGGCACTAACAAGTCCTTGCGGTGGAAGGGTGCAAAAAAAGCTTTTTTTCTCTTTTTTTACTTTGATGGATCACATTGTTCTTAACCAGTGATTGATTACATTGCCTTTGGAAAAAAATCCTACTAAATGTTCAGCCTGAAAGACTAGAAAAGAGTTTGTCAGTACCATTGATCTTCTTGTAATTTAAATGTTATATTTATAGTGTATTTTTTTTTTTCTATTAAGTGTAGTTCATTCATCAGTCATCACTTAAAACTAAGACCAACTAAATTAACATATGTCATGCAGACCATTATGGTAAGCAATTCCTAGTGATTCAAAATGGGTTAAGTTGTGATGCCAGCTTTGAATGTAAACATCAATCTCTTTTTTCTAATTTCACCTGAAGAAGACCTCTGTGTCCTGAAGGCTTGTGATTAATTATTGTTGAGATAGTCCAATAAAAGGTGTCACCTCTCCTTCTCTTTGTCTATCATCCCTGGACTGATATAGCTACCATTTCACCTATCAACCAGTTCTGGTGAAATAAGTGACAGAATGGTTTTTAGCCAGTGGTCCTATGAAGTGCCATTCATAGTCTTAATGACTGACCCTCCGAAATAAATAAATAAATAGTTATATTATTCATTTTTATTAATTAAAAAAGACAACTTTGTTTGCACACTGTATACAATGATTTTTCAAGGCTGTGTAAATGTCAAAATTTTGAGTTTTTAAATTCTTTCTCTTAGTGATCGCTAGTAACTACCAGACCTGCCTGGGACTGCTCATGCACTATCCACCTATTGGGGATATACATGCCCTCCTCCACAAAGCCCTCTTCCTTCGGGATCCAAAGGTAAAGCAGTGTTCTGGATAAGAGTGTGTGTGTGTGTGTATATATATATATATATATATATATATATATATATATATATATATATATATATATATATATATATATATATATATATATATATTATTATTATTATTATTATTATTATTATTAATTTCCTTATCCAGGGATAAAGAAATTAATAATAGTAAACAAAAATACATTTCAAGAATCACAGTACAAGTATTAATACAATTAAGAGCAAGATAAAATACAATGACTTTCGTTCTAGCAAGTACAAGTATATGACAAAATGCAATTCAATAACGGAGCAGATAACAGTGTTAGTGATAGTTACATCAGGATATAATTAAATACAAAATACTACAGATTAAATAACACTTGTGACAGATTACAGTACTCTAAAGTACATGATTAAATGCAGTAAAATAGGGAGCAGATAAGAGCAAGTAAAGCGCATTAAGGAAGAGTGATAAAGTGTCCAGAGGGAAAAGAGGAGTTCTACAGGTGCTGTCTGAAGAGGTGAGTCTTGAGGAGGCACCGGAAGGTGGTCAGGACTGGGCAGTCCTGACATCTGTAGGAAGGTCATTCCACCACTGCGGGGCGAGGTTGGAGAAGGAGCGGGCTCTGGAGGCAGGGGAGCGTAGAGGAGGTACAGCCAGTCTTCTCCCATGCAGGAGGAGCGGAGAGGTCGAGTGGGGGTGTAGGGAGAGATGACGGTCTGGAGATAGCTGGGTGCAGTCTGGTCAAGGCATCTGTAGGCAAGTACAAGTCTTGAACTGGATGAGAGCGGTGATCGGGAGCCAGTGGAGGGAGCGGAGCAGTGGAGTTGCATGGGAGAAGCGAGGCAGAGAGAACACCAGACGAGCAGCAGAGTTCTGGATGAGCTGGAGCAGACAGGTGGCGGACGCAGGGAGGCCAGCCAGGAGGGAGTTGCAGTAGTCTAGGCAGGAGAGTACCAGGGCCTGGACCAGGAGCTGGGTGGCGTAGTTGGTGAGGAAGGGTCGGATTCTTCGTATGTTGCTCAGGAAGAATCGTCAAGTGCGTGCCAGAGTGGAGATGTGCTGGGAATAGGAGAGGCAGGGGTCCAGGGTGACTCTGAGGTTCTTAGCTGAGGAGGAGGGAGAGAGTGTGGTAGATTCCAGAGGAATGGAGATAGAGAGATCAGAGGAGGGGGAGGAGGGAAAGAAAAGGAGGTCAGATTTAGAGAGATTGAGTTTGAGGTGATGCGAGTGCATCCAGGAGGAGATACAAGACAGACAGGTAGAGATACAGGTGCGGATGGTGGAGTCAGAGGTGAGGAAGGAGAGGAAAATCTGAGCATCATCAGCATAGAAATGGTATGAGAAACCATAGGATGCGATGAGGGGGCCCAGGGAGCGGGTGTAGAGAGAGAACAGGAGAGGACCCAAGACTGACCCTTGGGGGACTCCTGTTGAGAGAGGGCGAGGTGTGGAGGTTGCTCCACGCCAGGTTACCTGGTAAGTGCGGTTGGAGGGGTAGGAGGAGAACCAGGCCAGAGCAGTTCCAGAGATTCCCAGGTCAGCGAGTTTAGTGAGTTAGTGACAGACAGGAGGGCGGTTTCAGTGGAGTGAGCAGAGCGGAAGCCAGATTGGAGAGGGTCAAGCGGGTCTGGCGGTGTACAGCCCGCTCAAGGGTTTTGGAGAGGAAGGGTAGGAGGGAGACAGGATGGTAGCTCTGGAGGGAGGTGGGGTCGAGGGTAGGTTTTTTGAGGAGGAGAGTGATAGAGGCTTGTTTGAAGGCAGAGGGAAAGAGGCCAGAGAGGAGAGAGGTGTTGAGAAGGGAGGAGAAGTAGAGCAGGAGCAGCAGCTTCAAAGAGGTGAGTGGGGAGGGGGTCCATGGCACACGTGGTGGGTTTGTGACCCTGGAGCAGGGAGGAGAGGTCAGAGTCTGGGAGGGGAGTGAAGGAGAAGGATGGTGAGTTAGTAGGGGAAGCAGTGGGTGTAGGGGTTGGAGTGTGAGTTGTTGGGGGGGGGGGGCGAGAGGTGTTAAAGAGTTTGCGTATATCTGAGATTTTAGAAGAGAAGAAAGAGGCAAAGTCATCAGAGGAGATAGAGGAGGGAGGAGGAGGGGAGATTTAGGAGGGAGGAGAAGGTAGAGAATAGATTACATGGGTTTGTTAGTGGAGGCTTGGATTATAGATTGGAAATAAGAACAGAGGAGAGGAGAGAGTGGTAGAGGTCTAGGGCAGCAGGGGGTTTGGTTCTCTTCCATTTCTTTTCAGCAGATTGCAGTGTGGTTCTTGCTGAGCGGAGCACAGAGGAGAGCCAGGGTCGGGGAAGGGAGGGGCGAGCAGGTCAGGAGGTGAGGGGACAGAGGGAGTCGAGGGAGGAGGTGAGGGAGGAGAAGAGGGTGGAGGTAGCAGAGTCTACAGAGAGTTGGGAGAAGGAGCCGATAGGAGGGAGGTGAGAGAGAGCGGTGGAGGCAAGAACAGAGGGGGAGAGAGAGTGGAGGTTATGGCGAGAGGTGACAGTGGGGGTAGGAGGAGCAGGAAGAGACAGAGAAAAAGAGATGAAATAGTGATCAGAGAGGTCCAGGGGGTGACAGAGAGGGTGGGGGGGCAGCAGGCCCTGGAGAAGGTGAGGTCCAGTTGACGGCCAGCTTTGTGGGTAGGAGGGGATGGAGAGAGACAGAAGTCGAAGGAGAGGGAGGAATCCGGCAAAGTGGCTGGGGTTGGAGAGATGGATATTGAAATCACCTAACAGGACAGTTGGGGTAGACAGAGAGGGGAGGGAGGAGAGTAGATAGTCGCGTTCATCTAGAAAGTGAGCGAGAGGTCCAGGGGGACAGTACGGTACAATTAGCAGGAGTTGACAGGGAGAGGTTAGTTGGACAGCATGAAATTCAAAGGTTTTAACAGAGAGTGAGGAGAGGTCGGAGGGGACAGAAAAGAATAAGGAGGGAGAGAGGAGAAGACCAGTCCCACCTCCCCGTCCAGGGAGACGTGGGGTATGGGACAGGACGTAGAGAGAGGACAGGTCAGGATATATACATATACACATTGTGTCAAAGTGGGGGAATGTAAGAGGCAAAAGTGTGTGTGGATGCACAGGTGTGAGTTTCTGTTGGCAGGAAAAGAGAGATCCTGCCTTAACATGTCCTTGTTTGAAATGTGCCTGAGGCATAAGTGGGTAATTACCTCTCAATAAGCCTCAGTCACATGGCATATGAGCTGGCCTGTGGTCTCAGTATGAGAGAGGTGTTGGAGGTGAGAGTCTGTGTGAATCCTATGAAGAGACCTGTGTGGTCAGAGTGAGAAAGGTACTGTGTGATCCTTGTTTGTGTAACAAATGGTTTTTGGTAACCGGTAAACGGCTTAGCCATCCGGCTTATAGTTGAGGGATTTGGAAAAAGTTAGTTAGTACTCCAAGGGGAGTCAGGTTTTTGTTTTATTATTTTGTTTTGTAACTAATAAAAGTGCACTAAAGTGCTTAATCCTGCAGTTCTTGTGTCTGGGTCACTAATTCAAGGGTGCAAACCAACCTTTGCCAGGGGCTTTGTCACAATATATACAGGGTTATTAGAAAGTAAGTTTACCACATCAACGCACCAAGCTTGAACTTGCTTAGGTGTGGAGTGTACAAGATGTTGTTTGGTTGTCTGAGGTATCTGGAGCCAGTCATGTTCCAATGCTTCATAGAGAGTTGGAGTACAGTGTTTAGGTTGAGTTTGCTAGGCCTGGACAGCTAGGTTTATCCTACTGGGTCTCAACCCATAGGCCAAGGTTAAATGACAGTCAAGACCTGAATATTACATCAGATGTAGCTCTGCCTGCAATGCATCATTTATTTGCTGACATGTATGGATGCAACCAAGGTCAGTTCCTCTGTCCATCAGTTTGAGGGGTCGGGGACTGGTTGGAAAATGATGCAGTACAAAAATCCCTTGTGCCAAAGTTATGGTTAATCCTGTACTTATGGAACTGATCTGCATCTCTTTTTTTTTCTTTTTTTTTCATAATGTTTTGTGACATTTTGAAAAGGTCAGGTTGCAGCATTTCCCAAGGCAACAGTTCAACTTCTCAGGATTAGCCAATTGCTTAATTAGTCCACAGCACAAGAATTAAAACAGCCGGTGTTCAAGAGCAGCTCAGAATGTTTAGCCTCCACAAAGCTATGACTGCTCATTGCAATTACTCCCTTGACCCACGTGCATTTAAAACCTTACAACAGACAACACTATGAACCTCAGTTCTGATTACTACATGTTGTCTGCATAGTGTAGGCTGAGGGCCTGATTAGGTGTACTGTAGTTATATACTGTACACCTGATCAGGCCCTCTGTGTATAACTACTGTACACCTTATCAGCTGCAATCACTAGCACTGTCTTGTGTCTTGTACTGTCGGTGTTTATGTTTAAGAAAACATTATTGTCCTCTGGGTCGGAAGTTTAGAGGTTTTCAAATGTTTTAAAACATTGTTTATTTTAGAACAATGATTACATTGTAGTACTTGTAGGCCTCTTAGTTGCTAATATTATTAGTATTAGGAGATATAATTATCATCATGATCTACTGACTTGATCTGCAAACCTCTTGTTGATTCCAGCAGGACATGTTTTGGATTGTAGTCAAAAAATTCCAACATACTGGACATTCTTCTTCTTCTTCTTCTTCTTCTTCTTCTTCTTCTTCTTCTTCTTCTTCTTCTTCTTCTTCTTCTTCTTCTTCTTCTTCTTCTTCTTCTTCTTCTTCTTCTTATTATTATTAGTAGTAGTAGTAGTAGTAGTAGTAGTAGTAGTGGTAGTGGTAGTAGTAGTAGTAGTAGTAGTAGTAGTAGTATTTAGTTGCACAATGTATTCTATCTACATAATGTATAAATGAAAGAAGCCATTAAGAATAATACAATGATATTAAATGAACAAAAGGCAGACTTGCAAGCTCATTTTTAAATGATTGGTTTGACTCAGCAAGTTTAATGTCGCGTGAAAGCTTTCAGCAAATATTATTATTATTATTATTATTATTATTATTATTATTATTATTATTATTATATAATAATAATAATAATAATAATAATAATAATAATAATAGTATGCTATGGAAGCTGTGTGATTTAAAATATAATGCCCTTCTCCCTTGATAGATCTTCTCTAATCACACAATATTGAGTGTCCGGACCTGAAGTTATTGCAGTGTGTGTGTGTGGTTAATAACGGCTGCCGATTTTGTCTTGTCTGAGGATTAGGACATCCACAGCACCAAAACCCCCAATCAGAGTGGGAAGGAAACTAAAGTTGCAAAACAATATCACAACAAAAACTGAAGTAAAAAATATATATATATATATATATATATATATATATATATATATATATATATATATATATATATATATATATATATAGTACTGTGCAAAAGTTTTAGGCAGGTGTGAAAAATGCTGTAAAGTAAGAATGCTTTCAAAAATAGACATGTTAATAGTTTATATTTATCAATTAACAAAATGCAAAGTGAGTGAACAGAAGAAAAATCTACATCAAATCAATATTTGGTGTGACCACCCTTTGCCTTCAAAACAGCATCAATTCTTCTAGGTACATTTGCACACAGTTTTTGAAGGAACTCGGCAGGTAGGTTGGCCCAAACATCTTGGAGAACTAACTACAGTTCTTCTGTGGATTTAGGCAGCCTCAGTTGCTTCTCTCTCTTCATGTAATCCCAGACAGACTCGATGATGTTGAGATCAGGGCTCTGTGGGGGCCATGCCATCACTTCCAGGACTCCTTCTTGTTCTTTACGCTGAAGATAGTTCTTAATGACTTTCGCTGTATGTTTGGGGTCGTTGTCATGCTGCAGAATAAATTTGGGGCCAATCAGATGCCTCCCTGATGGTATTGCATGATGGATAAGTATCTGCCTGTACTTCTCAGCATTGAGGAGACCATTAATTCTGACCAAATCCCCAACTCCATTTGCAGAAATGCAGCCCCAAACTTGCAAGGAACCTCCACCATGCTTCACTGTTGCCTGCAGACACTCATTCTGTACCGCTCTCCAGCCCGTCGGCGAACAAACTGCCTTCTGCTACAGCCAAATATTTCAAATTTTGACTCATCAGTCCAGAGCACCTGCTGCCATTTTTCTGCACCCCAGTTCCTGTGTTTTCGTGCATAGTTGAGTCAGCTGGCCTTGTTTCCACGTCAGAGGTATGGCTTTTTGGCCGCAAGTCTTCCATGAAGGCCACTTCTGACCAGACTTCTCCGGACAGTAGATGGGTGTACCAGGGTCCCACTGTTTTCTGCCAGTTCTGAGCTGATGGCACTGCTGGACATCTTCCGATTGCGAAGGGAAGTAAGCATGATGTGTCTTTCATCTGCTGCAGTAAGTTTCCTTGGCCGACCACTGCGTCTCACGGTCCTCAACGTTGCCCGTTTCTTTGTGCTTCTTCAAAAGAGCTTGGACAGCACATCTGGAAACCCCTGTCTGCCTTGAAATTTCTGCCTGGGAGAGACCTTGCTGATGCAGTATAACTACCTTGTGTCTTGTTGCTGTGCTCAGTCTTGCCATGGTGTATGACTTTTGACAGTAAACTGTCTTCAGCAACCTCACCTTGTTAGCTGAGTTTGGCTGTTCCTCACCCAGTTTTATTCCTCCTACACAGCTGTTTCTGTTTCAGTTAATGATTGTGTTTCAACCTACATATTGAATTGATGATCATTAGCACCTGTTTGGTATAATTGTTTAATCATACACCTGACTATATGCCTACAAAATCCCTGACTTTGTGCAAGTGTACCAAGAAGAATTGATGCTGTTTTGAAGGCAAAGGGTGGTCACACCAAATATGGATTTGATTTAGATTTTTCTTCTGTTCACTCACTTTGCATTTAGTTAATTGATAAATATAATCTATTAACATGTCTATTTTTGAAAGCATTCTTATTTTACAGCATTTTTTCACATCTGCCTAAAACTTTTGCACAGTACTGTATATATATATATATATATATATATTAGACTAACTGACCTGATTTGAGCAAAACAATTGTTCTGTCTTGAAAGACACTATAGTGGACATTATGCAATAAACAACGTTAGCAAATTGTGTTTTTCTTTTTTTTTTTAATGCAGGTTTAAGAAACCTTGACAGGTAGCATATGTTAAGAAAACAAACAAAGCATTGACAGTTGCCATCATCTGGATGGTTTTATTATATTTGACAATGCACTTCAGCAGAGCGAGCAATCCAAACTGAATGTAGATCATGGTGCGGGCCCAATGTTAAATGTGAGAATGCAGTCACTCTTTAATTTAAAAAAAAAAAAAAAAAAACATGAAATGAGCTGTGAAGAAATATTACATTTACCATAAAAACTGCTGTGTAATTTGATTTTTTTAGACATTTTTGCGGTACATGGTTTATTTGTTATTTTTTATAAAGCAATTTATGACATTCTACAAAGGATTTTTAATTATTAAAATATGTAATTCTGAAGAAAATTAGTGAATACATTTTATCAACAGGCTTCCAGTTTCAAAGGATTGGGCTTTATAAATCTTGAATGAAACCGCCCGAGTAAAAAAAAAAAATTAAAAAAAAAAAGTTTAAATATCTGTTGAGAGTTACACAACTCCTCTCTTGAAACGACTGTTGGCAGACAAAGTTTCACTTTGTGTATTTACCCTTTAGGACCAAGCATTTCCGAGGACAAGATTTCTTTCTGGTTGTTCTTGACTCTTCCTATAAAAATCACTAGCAATCTGTTTTTTACAGTAGCATCTTGGAATTAGTGTCGTTTTTTTCGGTACACTCTGGGGAACATTCTAAAGTACACACAACATACAGACTTTTCGCTTTTTTTTTCACTACAATATTTCTCTTTTCGCATTTTTTTTTAAATGTTAAATGTTTTTGTATTATGTATTCTGCTTGGAGATACGTGTATAAAAATGTGTTATTCTACGACCGGAGGGACCTTGATTCTTCCTGAACGTTTTGTTGAAAAATATTGATGTTTGGGCAAATGAAGACATTGTTTCATCTGAGTGGTTGCAATGACATGTTTGTTCTCAGGGTCTTTATAAGCAACAATGGACACTTCTCTCGCTTATTTTCTCAAAATAAATTTTTATAAATAAAATAGTTATTTATTCCATTATTATCAGTACTGTAATAAGGAAAATAAAATGTACCGATACATTAAGTTCATGAAATAGTATATGCTTAAAGCAACTCGTTTCTTAATATTTATAAATGTTGCAAAAACATACACAGTGCTCACCCGTTATAGCGCGGTATCGGTTATAACACGGTAGGGTCGTGGCTCCTATTTGCTCCATAATGCCATTACAGTAGCCCTTTTATACTCGTTATAAGGCGAAACACAAATAGCACAGTCTTGTAACTATGTCTCCCCACTATAGTGTTATAAACGGTGAGCACTGTATATTAAAACACAAGTTAAATGTTCTAATATAACTATAAGTCAGGTACATTGGATTTACAGTGTGTCCCTGTTTTTTTTTTTTTCTTTAAGCTGTAAACAAGTTATTTTGTCATGTGTTTTGTTTCTACGTACTTCATGAAAATGTCTCCGCCCTCAGAAACAAGCAGGCAGGAACAAGTTCAATCCCTCCCCTTACAATTTACATTCAACTAATGTATTGCTGATCAATACATGTGGCGGATTACAAATGAAAACACAATTTGGCATGTTTATTACTGTATCGCGATACATAATCCATAGATCGTGGATCGGATTGTTTTATAAAAGATTGCGATGCATCGATATTTTGATCAATCGTTACACCCCTACCCCCGAGCCATTGATTTGTCAGCATTCAAACTGAACCCCTGGGATCCGTAGCAAACAGCTATTGGTTAGAAAGCAGAGTAAACTTTTCAAGTCTTCTGTTCATTGTAACTGCAATGCTATAATAATGCAGATGACTTTGAGACTGGATAAAGTAGGACAGTCAGACAAAAAATGAAAATGCTACACAACAGTTTTGAAATTGTGCCTTGTTGAATTTGCTGAAATGCATGGCAATTGCAATGCTGAAAAAACAGTACGTGACAAACAAATACAAACTTAAAATGGCAAAAGAAAAACGAGTTGATAGAGGAGGAAAGTGTTTATGGCCTGATGTAGAAAACATTTTGTTTGAATGGAGTACTTTGACTTTAATACACACTGTAACTTCTTCTACACGTCAGTGCAATGCAGTGGTACACTTGTAAAGTATGTGTATGGTTATGGTTCTGATTAACAAAACAAAATGAATGTATTTGTACGGCTGTACAAAGAGCAGTTTAACTAAAAATGAAAAACAACACTGTAAACTTATTAATGGAATAAAATGTTGCAAACAAAGGTTATTTTGAAACTAAACCTGTGTATCTTTCTTTATCGGTGTTGAGCATATAGGAAAAAAAATTACTTGTAAAAAGTATTTTAAACACAAAAAGGTTTTCCTAAAATGAAGTCTCAGAAAGGGGGGAGTGACTTTTACGCCAGTGTGACCTATAAAACGATTTTTACGGTAGATTGTCAGACCTTTGCATTTTGCGGAGTTAAACTGTGATCTGCTAAAAAACAAGATAATCAATTCCGAAGGTTGACCAAATTAACCAGAAGTTAGGGTAATTATGAGGACAATTATTTTTTCCTGAAACATTAAGAAATCATAATCTGCTAATCAAGTGCACAAATTAACTACCAGTAAATTATATTTCATCCAAGTTTATCTTTTTTATTTTCTTTTAAGAGTTACAGTTGAGGGTGCATGTTCATATTAGTAGTTTGAGACTGTATATTGTGGCCATAATTCTTAACATGGTGGCATTAACGTGAAGGTCTGTTTCTGTTCAAGTATATTTAAGCAAATAGGACACTACAGTATACAGTGTTTTCTGAGTTGCTGAAGAATCTGAAGCTTGCTAGAGAAGGTAATCAGTCATACATTATCATTATTCGCAATCTAGTTTTCCACTCTATTCGGGGTTTGTATACAGTCGAACATTGCTTTGTTATTAGTATTATTTGAGATGCAGTATGTGTGTTGTATGGTAATATTGGTTAACTAATATTGGTAATCTCATTACGCTCTTGGGTGTTAGAGGATTGTCTGCTGATAAAGATATCTCATGTTCCATTTTCATTCCCTGAGTACTGAGTGGTTCTGTAGTGCTACCTTTGGGACCAGGCATCAGGAGCTGGGGAAATAGTTTGGAAGAGGTTCTGGTACCCTAGTCTAGTAATTTGACAAGTCTCAAGGGTCGACACACTGTTGTCCTTTCAACCCTGATATTGTTTCACATTAATTGTATCAACAAATCAAGATAATGATTTTATAAACAAAAAACATTAGCTTTAAAATATCTCTCCAAAATGTATAGCATTATAGAAGGAAGACCTTGCTCTCCTGATTGGATAAGAAACATAACAAGCTGACCAGGTCTCGTTCATTGACTTATGTCATATCCAATCATATTGTGTGGTCCATGGTTAAAGAAAAGGGCTTGTAACCGGGAGGTCCCCGGTTTAAATCCCACCTCAACCACTGACTCATTGTGTGACCCTGAGCAAGTCACTTAACCTCCTTGTGCTCCGTCTTTCGGGTGAGATGTAATTGTAAGTGACTCTGCAGCTGATGCATAGTTCACACACCCTAGTCTCTGTAAGTCGCCTTGGATAAAGGCGTCTGCTAAATAAACAAATAATAAATAATAATAAGAAGTGTATTGTTTCCTCACTGCTGCTGCAATATGATTTGATGTGTATGATTTTGAGTAAAATGTGGGAGCCAATAGAACGTGAAGGACTGGAGTTAGCTACACCCTTTGTTTTTGTACAACATTCATTGCTTAAGGGAAGCGAAGTGTGAAGGTTCTGAATATTAATATATTAAATAGTCAGCATAATAGTGACTAGTACAAAATATTCATTTATTCTGTGCAGCAGTTAGTGAAAACCATGCGCTCTGCTCTTTTTATGGATTTGACATATAAAAACCTTTCATCTTATGTGGTTGACAAGTTATACAAAGGGGAGGAGGGGGTAAGTCTGTTACTTATGTGGTAATGAGTGTATGTGTGTGTTTTTATGCGTATCCCCCACCGTGGGTGTCCCACTGAACAGTTTCCAAATGCTGGCAAGTATGCAGTACTCATCAAGGAAGTCTAATACTATTTTCTTAAAGCTAGGAAGTTGGAGTTTTTCCATCAACTGGGGAACTTTGTCACTGATATCAATTAGTAGGTTCAAGCTGTCATACGATGAATTCCATCGAATAGGGCATGGACTAATCAATTGACAATGGCAGATTTACTGAATGATTTCAGCAGTTCTTGGTCGACCAGATGCATTTTACTTGAGTTGTTCAGCGTTTTCTCTCCTTAAATCAAAATACCTCGAACAAAGTCTGCAGACCTATCACCCCTCCCTTATTTGCCGGGACTCGCACGTCTCCCATACAATTCCCAGGACAGATGTTCTCCTGTGTTTTGCTCAAAACTCTACCGTTAAACCCCTTTATGTCAGCAAACCTTTACTTTCTGCAAAGTCTTGTACGGTATGTGGTTACTACAATCCCTGTGTGAACCTAGCAGGGTTTAGGACCCAGGGGAGCCCTGAGGCAGGCATGCATTCAGTGCGCGAGCCAAGCTCACATGCTTGACATCTACGATGGCTTCGCTTGCGATAAGCCCTCCCAGTAAAAAAAAAAAAAAAAAAAATATTGATGCAACAACATATTCTCACATAATCCTAAGCAATGTTGGAAAAAAGCATACTTTCTGTAAATTATGCAGGACTGTTTTTAGCAGTGGGACCTGGGAGCAAGAATGATGTTTGTGGTAAGCATGAGAGATCACAAAACACCAAAAAGGCAGCCTGGCTCAGAAAACGAGCGTTTCAGCAACGTCTTCCATTGCCAAAGGAAAAATGGAGATCAAGAATGTTACACATGCAGAGACTTTTACATGTTGTGTTCAGCAAATCTGTAGTAGACATGTTACAAAGTATTCTGCAGGAAAGTCTAAAAGTCATACTAATAGTAAAAGCCGTTTCTATTACAATTTCAGCATCAGCATTGCATTAAAAATTCAGATTGATTGATAACATGTGTTTATATACAGCAGTAGTATGTTAATTTAAAATAGAAGCTAGTTGATAATGAAATGGTACTGACTGTGGTATTGATCCGCCACATGTGCAGTGTAATGAATAACATTGCAAAACCACGGTTATAAGTAATTTGCTGCTGACAAATCAGCCCCCTACAACTACAGTACAATAAGAACCACAGGGGCAAGAGAAAATTTGATTGTGAAGCATGTCATCGTTGTTTTTATGTTTGATAGTTTTCCTTTTTAAAAGCAATTAGAAGGAGCACCGTATCACAGTCTATTATTCTACCAAGTAATACAGTGGAATAGTTGTATGCCTTCATCTTATGTAGGTATTCACTTCAATTGAGGCCACTAAGATTTCAGTTTACAAAAGCGCCCTTATTTTGAAAACTCAAAAAAATGTTGACAGGTATGAGTATGGTATAGGTAATAGTAAAAAAATAGCTTTTCTACTATTTTCTATGTATTTATATTTTTATATTTCCTACCCAGCTACTTCGATGGGAATGCAATCAGAGGTATTATTTTTAATAAAGAGCATGATTAATTTTAACTGTCATTGGCCTTTGTTATTATTAGAATGAAATGAAAAGCACACATTTGGCAAACGGCATGTCTTTTTAAACTTTACTTTCATTCCAGCTTGTAACCAGAAGGTCCCCGGTTCAAATCCCACCTCAACAACTGACTCATTGTGTGACCCTGAGCAAGTCACTTAACCTCCTTGTGCTCCGTCTTTCGGGTGAGATGTAATTGTAAGTGACTCTGCAGCTGATGCATAGTTCACACACCCTAGTCTCTGTAAGTCGCCTTGGATAAAGGTGTCTGCTAAATAAACAAATAATAATTCCCTTCGGATGTTACGTTTTTTACATAGTTTTTTTTAAACGTTGAAAACAATTATAGATAAAACCTAATAATAATAATAATAATAATAATAATAATAATAATAATAATAATAATAGCAATAAACTACTGTACATAACTGTGACAGGATAGCTGCAGAGGGAAGACTCAGAGTCAGGAAAATGTAGTGAAACAAAATACTTTTATTTACCAAAACACAAAATAAAAAGGCACGAGGGCCAAACAAAAGGTACAAACACAAAACAAAGGTTTCCGAACAAAACACCGGAACAAATAAATCAAATTAAACAAGCGCCTATATATACACTTTTACAGGTAACACTTACTCTCTGTGGCTCCCCAAACCAAGCCACTCAACCCAGAAAAATGATTCCTCCATGCTTTTATAGTCTGTGGCTGGAGCCCAATTAATCAATAATTAACAATTAGCTAATTAGGCTCCAGCCACATTCTCACATGTATTTGGCAGGGAGGAATTTAACCCCCTCCCTGCTGATCCAAAACAAACAATAATACAATCACAAATAATGAAAACCACAATAATTATAATGAAATTCACAATGAAAACAACTGTCAAAATGATAATAATAACATAAATTATAGGGGGTGGGGTGGGGCACCCCAATAACATACATTTTTCTTAACAGTTTTCTTTGGGCTGCTGGCGGGAATTCCTGACTGGACAAGTTATATGTACACAAGGAAGAATTTAGGGAAAAAATGTCGCTTTTAATCAGATAATAGTCTTCTTTTTTTCAGATGCAAACCAAAAGGGAACAGAAACATACATATTTTTTAATACAAAACATTGTTTACAAAACTATTTGTTTTTTGTTCTCACAGCGAACAGCTTGTTTGCATCTGAAATCCTAGCTCCGGATGGCATAGCAGAATATGCAAAATACTCAGGCATGTGTATTTTCAATACAAAATACTTACACATTAGTATTTGCATTACAAATTATAAAAATACTTATTTCAGTTATTTTCAGTACTGCCCATCCCTGCCATTAGGATTGTGAGTGGATGATTTTGGACATTATGTTTGTAGTTATATATTGATATGTATTATTATTATTATTATTATTATTATTATTATTATTATTATTTGCTGAAAGCTTTCTCTCTACATGAGGCTTGATGAATCAAACCAATAATTTCAAAATGAGCCTGCAGGTCTATCTTTTGTTAATTTAACATCATTGTGTTATTCTTAATTGCTTCTTTCATTTATAAATTATGTAGATAAAATGCTTTGAGCAACTAAATAATAATAATAATAATAATAATAATAATAATAATAATAATAATAATGTTATGAACATTGTATTTCGGTTCAGTATGTTGGGATTTGCTGGAATCAACAAGAGGTTTGCAGCTCAAGTCAGTAGATCATGATGATGATGATGGTTTATATCTCCGAGTTTTAGGAAAATTCAAATCCTGCAAACAATAACTATAATGATTTTAATGTTAGTCAAACTCCCATAACACACCTCACCCAATGCATATTTACACTTCAATCTTTGTAAAACCATGCATCCAGCTCCATACACTTCCTAAGAGGGTCCCTCTGAGTGGTGTTGAATATAGAATCTGGGATTGGGGAGGGGGTGGTTCAGAAGCTATGAATTGTGAGTTTCAATACTGGGAAATAGGGAATTGTATTTAAGAAGTGGGCATCAGTGATACAATAAATACATTAATTTTAAAATGTATATCAAATTGATAAAGTGCAAACCCTTTATTTCTGCAGTCTTTATCAGCTGCAGTGGAATACTTTGGCCCTTTTTTGCTGTGTAGAAAAACAGACTTTTCAACTTTTAAAATAATATGTACTGGGCCTCCCGAGTGCCGCATCCGGTAAAGGCATTCCGCGTGGAGTGCAGGATGCACCCTATAGCCTGCCGGTCGCCGAGCACCACCCAGGTGGGGAGGACTTAGGCCGGCCAGGGTTTCCTCGGCTCACCGCACACCCACGACCCCTGTAGACTGGCCGGGCGCCTGTGGGCCTGTCCGACAATGTAGCTCTGAGGTGACTGCATGGCGGGCCTGCAGAGTGAAAAGAAGAGGACGGCTGATGGCACACGTTTCGGAGGACGCATGTGTCCATCTTCTTCTGTCTCGTCAGCGCAGGGGTGGCAGCGGTGAGCCAAGCTGAAATAAAAAACAAAAATTGGGCTTTCCAAATTGGGGAAAAAATGAGAAAAAATAATTGGCCATTCCAAATAAAAAATAAAAATAAAAAAATGTACTCCTACTTGATAAATATGTACAAAAAACATATTTATAGAACCAGAAACAGCTTTACATATATTATCAACACTATATATAATAATAATAATAATAATAATAATAATAATAATAATAACTAGAAGTTGCAGGCAACTTTACGGCTTCCAAGCATTTACAGCACAACAAAGTATGGTTTCAGATTTATGAAAATGGAAATCATATGAACATTTTGTTATTATTTTTTTTTATTTTATTATTTATTTCTTAGCCAACACCCTTAACCAGGGTGACTTACAATTGTTAGAAAGATATCACATTATTTTTTACGTAAAATTACCCATTTATACAGTTGGGTTTTTACTGGAGCAATCTAGGTAAAGTACCTTGCTCAAGGGTACAGCAGCAGTGTCCCCCACCTGGGATTGAACCCATGACCCTCCGGTCAAGAGTCCAGAGTCCTAACCACTACTCCACACTGCTTACAACTATTCAAACAGAGCAAATGCGTTAAGAAAATTTCTTATTTATAACAATGTATATTAGTATATGACTTTATACACCAAGTTTCCCATCTATGCAGTAAGCGATTTCAGAGATCTTTGAATATCGTCAAAAAGGCATGGAAAATCCAATGTGGCGGCCATACCATGTGACATGTCCACACTATTTTCACGCAGGTTCATGTCCTCAGTTTTTTACCCATGTATGAAGTTTCATGAAATTTTTCGACGCCAAATTTTTTTTGGTCCGTGTCAGCCATCTTAGATTGGTGAAAACTCAACACAATTAGAAACATAAATACTCTATAGTCTAATCACATATATGGTACAAGTTTCACATGTGACCTATTGCCCTTATTTTCACAGGCACAACATTCCAAAAGCTTCTAACATCCTGAAGTATAATAATATAACACTCTACCGCAGATAAATAGAGCTAAAAGGCCAATCTATGCATATTTAGAAAAGCTGCAATTTGATTAGCTCATGGTGGCCATGTTTTTTTTATGTAGCAGTTTTTCCTTAATAGCACTGATAGAGGACAGTACAAAGTTAAAGTATACCAAGATTCACGTCAATTGGCCAAAGGGTTCCTGAGGAGTTGTCATTTAAGCGTTTCACACTAAATCCAACATGGATACCACATCATGTGACCTATGGATTTTTCCTTAAATAGAATCAATCATGGACACGAGAGGACTATGTAGACAAAGTTTCATAGCTGTACTATTTTCCATTCATGAGAGGAAGAGTTTTGAAAATCTTTCAAAAATCATGCACAATCCAATATGGCGGCCATGCCGTGTGACCCAATAGCACCATTTTCACTCAGGTACAAGTCCGCATAGGTCTTTACCAAATCTGAAGTTTCGTGAAATTACGAGCAACTTTTTCGACACCGGATTTTGATTGGTCCATGTCAACCATCTTGGATTGACAAAAACTCTCCAAATGAATAACTTTTGATGCTCTTATGTTTAATAAGATACCTGCAAAGTTTCAGTTTAATCAGTCCAGCAGTTCTGGAGGAGTTGCATTTTAAGGTGAAAATGTAAAATCCGTATATATGTGAAGTTTGAGGGCAATAGCTGCAATGGTTCTCGTAGTTTTAGTGGCTTCAAAAGTAGACTTTTGATTTTGGAGGTGGAAGATAAGAAAATAATAATAATAATAATAATAATAACCTTTACAAGAACAATAGGCTTCCAGCCATTCTGGCTTGGAAGCCTAATAATAATAATAATAATAATAATAATAATAATAGAGATCAAATCTTATTTCACAGTCTACCAATTTCCTGTGACACCGTAATTGTCATTATAATAACAGTGTATCACACTGCAGTCAAGGCCGCAGATTAACCAAAGATATTTGATAATATTGCCTTAGACTAAACAAGGGCTTACAATTTATTTGATTAAGGGACATCTTCAAAAAAGATTATTATTAAGCACTGAGTAGCTTCTGCCTGTATTTAGTAATTACTTTTGCTGATTTGATTACAGAGGTCTTTACGAGACATACAATTTCTGCATTTTTAGTTTTTTTAATTATTATTGTTAGTGGTAGCAGTTGTAGAAGTAGCCATGAACAATACTTGATTTTAATGTTTGAAATGCAGCACACTGTCTTGTTATATGGTCAAATCTGTTTACCCGAACACCTAATTATTTCACTGTTTGGATATGCTTTGCAATCCCCCTTGTAGATAGTTCTCTTTACTAGGTTACATTAAGTCTATAACTTCTCTTCGGTGGCTGAGTTTTGCCCACCTGTCATGTATTTAAAACACCTGCAACATATGTTTGAGTAACCCTGTAACGCTATGCCTTTTGGGCTTAGTAAGATTCCCCCAGGGCTTCCTGCTTATAAACAGCTGAGCAATTCTCACCTCTAATGATGGTTACTTTTCCCAGGGTATTGTGGCAATAACGTGTTCCTTTGAATTCAAGTCTTGGTTTTTGCACATGGGAGACACTTCAGCCTACTTTTTTACCTGTGTTGTTTACCCTTCGGAGCTTTGTTTACTACATGCTGAAATGGAGTCATTCTAAAGCCTACTGAAGAGCAACACCAGCTGAATATTCACATGTGTAGTTTAATATTCACATGTGTAGTTTAAATATTATGGAGCCACTTGCAGTAATCTCACCTACCATAATAAGTCCAGTAAATATTAAATTGCTCTCACTTCCTTTTTTTATATATGAAACACTTTAATGTTAGATTTATTTTTTTGGTAGCATATAGTGAGGATAAATTAATAGAGCACTGACCTTTTATGAACTGCATTTCCACATCCAACCATTCCTTCTTTAAAAAAAAAAGAGGTTACTTGAAGGACTATAGTGACAATGGTTGCATTTACAACATCTGTTGGGGCCCAGAATGGAATGTTCTTCTGGAATTGAGATGTCAAAATACCATCATAATAATTTACAGGTATATTTATTGCATAAAATATACATAATTTTCTTTTTTTTCTGCAAAGTGATGATAAGCTTTTTTTTTTTTTTTTTTGGTCGGTCAGCTCAGTTTCCCTAGAAATGTGCTTCAGAGACAATTGTCATTAAAACAAATAGCATGCAGTTTCATGCATAGAGGATAGCACACACTATTGAGCTTGATATGGAAAAATAGCTAAATCAAAAGAGACACAAAGTGCAGAATTTGACCATGCTGCTCCTTTCTGGGTAAGCTATGTATCCATACCAAGCTATTCTATTAATAGGACAACGGGAGTAAATGAAGTCTAAACTGGAACTAACACAAAAGCTTTTCTTTAACAAATGGGCATACTAATAATTATTTTAAAGGATGTATTGTATATTGATACCAACACTCCTGCAATTTTTTTTTTTTTTTTTTTTTTTTTTTTACTGTTGTGGGATTTGTCGATGCTGGAAAATCTTGATTATTGAAATTTAGTTCAATAGTTTTTAACATTCAAAGTTGAGAAGCCCATTGTACTCTAGTGTACAGATTCATTTCCTTGAGGCTAATCTGGTGTGGTTGGAGTGAATCCTAATAAATCGTGGTTGTAAAATACTAACTTGAAATATCTAAGTATGTTTTCAGTCCAAGAGTTGTATAAATAATGTTTTAACCAGCTGTTTTCCCATTGTGTGTGTGTGTGTTAGAAACATCATGAGATTTGTACAGAAATAGAGTGTTATCATATGTTTCTTTTTTAAACAGCCTATGTAAAACGTGAAGTTAACTTCATCTGTTTTTATCTTTCTATTTGATGATATTATATGTCTGCAATAGATGAGTGATTAGGTATTTTAAGTCACACAGCTATCAATAGGCAGAGTGTGGCATTTTTACAGTTATTTAGAATATTACAATTTCGATTTACAAAACTGCGACCTACATATGATAGTCTTCTTCACCACAAAACACCCAAATAACGTCTCACACACAAGCTGCAGTTGATTTAAAAAAAAAAAAAAAACACATACAGACTTTTCCTATTGACATTGTAGGCAGCTGTGGCACTGACGGCAGAAATCTTTGTAAATTATACTTTTAAAAATAGCATTTAAAAAGTCCTAGGCCACCTGTTTATCAAGTAGGTAAGCATGCCTGCCTTCCCTCTGTGTTATGTTGCCTCAATGTAAGGTTTGAATCATTTTTTGTCCCTAATGTCTCAAGAACAGTACTTTTCAGCTAAATCCATTTTCTATCTTTCTGTTAGTGCATCAGCATAGTAGAGAGCATGTTGAGCAAGTTCAAAGGTTACAGCATCACACGTCCAGTCCTGAAACCTCTCTGTTACAGTGCTAGAAAAATATCTGATCCTTAACATTCAATCTGGTCAGTATAAAAAGGTTACCTATCAATGCTGTGTATGATGAGGGTGCTGTTTTGCAAAGGTAAAAAAGTGAAGAAATTGTGTTTCATTTTTTTCAGCCACAACCATTTACCTTTTTTTTTGCAAAGTATTTGTCCTCATTTTTTATATGTATCGGTATAACTATACTTATAGGTATGTATAACAAAACATGTTAATAAACTTCACTGTTGTCCAAAAGGTTGATAAAGGCATGGGCAGGTAAACATTATTTTCTTTCAAACTTTTTATAATTGGTACCCATTTTACCATCATAACAAAAAAAATCTTGTTTTTATTTTATATTTCAATCAGTATCTGGTTAATTTACTCCAGTCTACTTTTATATTTGATCCTTGTTCTATCAGTAAACACCATGTGGACTTAAGCAAGTAAACATGTTTGGCTTAATGAATGGAATTTGTTTTAACACTGGTATCAGTCGTCTCAGCTTAATGAAGCAAACTGATAATTAAAGGATGTTTCTGTCTTTCACTTACTGTGTTAAAAATATGAAGTGGACACATCTGTTTTTAATTAGAAACTGGATTCACCTAGAGGCTGCCTTTCGTTTTAATATGGTTATCTTGTGATTAGGTTTATTAAGCTTCAATGTCTGTGATATTACTATGAGAGCTATACAAAAAAAGTTAATTGTGTATGGATAAAAGGGGAATATATCCAAAACCGAGTCGGCTTTTTTTTTTCTCTCCGTTTTTCTCAGCCTATTCTAAAGGTGGGATTACCTCACATGCTTTACATATTCCTTTCTTTCTCGGGTAGGTATTTTTTGGGGACTTGTGCCTGTTTGTTTGTAGTGTGTAAGAACAAGCAAAATGTTACCCTTAAGGCTGTTTCCTAATGATGGGTCCCCTGCACGTCTTGCTGTAAGCAGTAGGATATAATAGTATGTAATGAAAATGTTTGTTGTGTTAAGTCTGCCATCTAGTGGTTTACTGTACGTTTTAAGACAGTTGATCAAAGTAGTCCTTTACCAATTTGTTACTGATGATTTTGATGTACTGTGATTTTGCTGAGTTTCTGCTGTTTCTATATTGAAAGTAATTATATATATATATATATATATATATATATATATATATATATATATATATATATATATATATATATATATATATATATAATGTATTTACCGGTCCAAAGTAAAGGGTTGTCATGTTTACCAGTAAATCGTGAGGTTTTCCACTCTTCAAACTTTTACCGTAACATATTCAATGCTAACTGTTAACAGTGTTGATATCATCAGTTTGTGGTGTACTTACTGATCTGTGAGCTTGTATCTCTTAGCAGATCCTGCTTCCTGTCCAGTAATGTAGGTCGATTTAAAAATGCATTTTCCACACATACAAGGTGGATGTAACTTTGTAAATGCTTCTTTCAGAACAACCTTCGACCAGTGAACTACCAGTTTCAACAGAATTTAGACTACTACAAAACCTGTGGAGCAGACCTGATGAATAAAACTCGGTAAGCATTTATAGGGTTAATAATAATATATAGCTCTATATATATATATATCCATTTGAAAAAAAGGCATAATACTGCAGTAGTGACGTCAAAATGGCATATTTGTCTAGGTTATACTTGACCGTTGACCTATATTTGACTCCTGTTCACCCTGACCACTTTCAAACAGAATGTTTCGTCTTAAATCACTCAGAATCACCCACAATTCGTGGTTTTTAGGTACTTTTAACAAATTATATTTAAGAATCTTTAATACTGACTTAATTTACGTTATTATTATTCATTAAATTCACTTGCAATTTGAACCTTAACACCCGTTTATTGCCTTTTATTAATCACAGGTAATATCCATGTATTATAAAAAATAATAGATGGGCTTCAGTGAGTTACAGGAAAATAATTCCATCTCAGGTTTGTGTGACAGTTCATAACTTGACCTAACGGTCTCGTAGTTTATGACATCACAAACCCAAGATGGAATTATTTATTACACACAGAGACACACACACTACACTTAATGCAGTATAAGATCATTCAAGAAAACATGTCACATTTCTGTAAAAAAAATATATATATATATATATATATATATATATATATATATATATATATATATATATATATATATATATATATATTTTTTTTTTATTGAATTTATTTATTTTTTACATTTGTTTTTGGATATTTTTGTTGTATAGTGTATTTATTTTTAATGTGAAGCGCTTTGGGATGCCTGGCATGAAAGGCGCTAAACAAAATAAATTTGATTTGATAAATACAAGGATTTAGTGAACATTAGCCACTAATTAATAGGACAAAGACCAAAATACACAATTTCTGGTAGTTTAACAAAAATAAAATCAAACCTGCTTTAATATTTTTATTACGTCTTTCAGATGTTTACAGTATGTTACATCTTAGTGGTGAAATCTGAGCCCATTCTGCCTTGCATAATTTCTTCAGCTCGGACAGATTGGAGACACAGTGCTTGTCTGCAGCTTTTTTCAGATCAGTCCGAAGCATTTTTATTGGATTGAGATCCATTGATATAGCAGGGTGGTCAAATGTCTTTTTAGATTAAAATCTAAATTGATTTTATTAATCAGTTTTAACTTAAAGATATAAAAAATATAAAATGTAAACCATTAAAAATCTCCATCTTGGATTTACTGTGCACACTGAACTAAATTTGAGTTTCAATAGTTAAAAAAAGTAATAATAATAATGATTATATTAAAATAACATAATGTTACCGTAACCTTGGTTCCCTAAAAGAATACCATCACCAAAGCATACTTATGGGATATGCCTGCCTTAGGTTGGTATTCACAGAGCTCTTTATATCAGAGCTGCCGATAGGCCCCTTCCTGGGTTGACGTCCTCGGTCCCGCCTAACGAGGGATTAAATAGTCAACCCATGGAAGCAATGTTCTCTTTTTCATGGGGCTAAGGGGAGGCCGAATGGCAGCACAGAAAACTCGAAGACGCTGCCCTGAAGGCGAAGCCTAGATACTTCCTGTGCGCTGGACGAATAGGGACGTGGAATATGCCTATCGGTCCACTGTTATAAATGCAGGCGGGGTCAGCTCTGGGGCCGGCATTATCTGTAAGGGCTTGAGCCTGCTGCCAGGCCAGGGGCTCCCAATGCCACGTATGGCTCAGCCGTGCTAGCAGGGGATGTTGTGCAGGACGTGCAAGCGTGGTATTTAGCCATGCCTGATGTCTGTATGGCCCCAAGGGCGTTGTTTAAACACCAGAGGGTGTAGACCTGTGTATTGAAGCACTCAAGCACAAAGGGTGCAGAAGCACCGAGGACACTGAGTGAGGTATAGTACAATACTGGTGCACGAATGCAGGTGTTATTGACATGATGGGGCTCTAAGCACCGAGGCATGGAGCGTCTAAGCACCGAGGGCGCCGAAGCACTGAGAGGCACGTAGCCTTAACCGTGTGTAGTCAACACAACCCAGGGTAGCGCATAGCATACACCGGGGTGGATACACAGGCTCGAGTGGCTGCGGTAGGCAATCAGGAGAGGATCATGTGTCTCTTTCTTTTCTCTTTTTTTTTTTTTTTTTTTTTTTTAGCTGCAGTAGCAGAGGAAAACACAAAACAGCGAGCGCTGTAAGGTTAGAAAGCAGACTACAATTGCAAAGCGCTGTAGGCTGTTGAAAAGAAAAAGAGTAAACACAGTGCAGATGTGCAGCATTTATAGCTGAGTTTACAGAAGCAGAGTTTCTGATTCCAGCCAGCTTCCAGCAATAAAATTGCAGAGGAACTCCAGAAAACTCGAGAGAGAACTGTTTCACACAGGCTCGATCCCAGCACCTGGACAAGGGTGTCTAGCCTGGACTACAGCGGAGTGGAGCACCATCTGCAGGCAGAGTGCATCAAGGCACCAAGCACCGAGTACCGTGCCCAGTGAGGCACGGTGAGCACCAGCCACTGTATGCATCGTGTGCACCGTACACACCGAGGCACCGAAGTACCAAGGGCTAAGCGTGCACCGAGGTACCGAAGCACTAGGGAGCAGATAAAGCAGCGGTGCCTACCCTGACCACATGTAGTCACACACTTGGTCAGTGTGCAGCATACACCAGGGAGACACACAGGCTAAAGCCGCGGTGGACAAGTTGAAAAACAACAGGGGGGAGAACCCACTTTTTTTTTTTTTTGACACACCGGGGTGGGTGGGCCGAGTCTGGCTGCTGTTGTTTTTTTGTTTTGTTTTTTTTAAACTGCACTGCAGCTAAAATTCACAGCACAACACAGGCAAAGCAGGGTTGTGCGACAGGGTCAAACACACAGGTGGACACGCATCAGCAGCAGTACACAATAATATTTATTTATTTATATTTCATCCAACTGCACACACGCCAGCCGGTGGAATCACTCTGCAGTGAGGGTACAGCAAAGCCTAGCCCTGGCAGAGGAACTGCATTCTCCCCAAGAGTGTAGGTTGAAAAGACACACACACGCACTCCTTTAATTATTTATTTATTTATTTCTTAGCAGACACCCTTATCCATACTGCACAGGCAGTCACACACATAATACAGACAGTAAATACAGACAGCCTGCAACGCAAGCGAGGCAGGCTGTGAGGAAAGGAGCAGAAAGAAGCTAAAGTCTAGAGCCACTGATTCCACTAAAGCGGCAAGCCAGCTTTCAGCACGAATGCAGGGGAACTGCAGTCGTCTCGGAAAAGCTCTTTCAAAACACGCTCAGTTAATAACACAGAAGTCTTACCTTACCATAGTTTAATCCCTCGGTAGGCGGGACCGAGGACGTCACCTCAGGAAGGGGCCTATCGGCAACTCTGATATAAAGAGCTCAGTGAATACCAACTTAAGGCAGGCATAACCCATAAGTATGTTTTGGTGGTGGTCATCGAATTGAAAGGGAACTGGTTTGCTGACTGCTGCATAATCCAGTTTATATCCCACCCGTCATATTTGTTTTTGTCGAGGTGAATGTGTTTGAATTTCAGAATGTCAAACGACAGTGACATTTTAATCACCATTTTAGTGTTTGAAGCATCTTTCTTTTGTAGTGTGTTTTGTAATTCATTTTTTGTTAAGTCACAGAATCAGCCATTTTCTGTTGTTGTGAAAGACATTCCTTTGAAAAGGGGCGGGACTGACAGTGATGTGAACGAATCACATGACAGATGGAGACTCTTGCCCGGTGGTGTAAGGATGTCAGGGCAATAGTTCAATCTATTTTTGCTCCTATGATGAGGTTTTAACCAATCACAGGCCAGAATTTCCAACCACTGGTTCATATTCATTTAAGTCAACCCTAAATGGCATCCCCATGGGGTGTCGAGTCAACCAAGGTTGACTGTATATATATTAAATTACTACAGTTATAAGTATGAAAAAAGTTAAATAAATATTGAATATGACATAAATTAGCCTTACACTGTACATTATATGCTTACATCTACAGGTATATTTGGTATTCACATTTTTGACAGGCAGAATTCTTAAGGTTCAACAATTAGATAACTTTTAAACTGTAAACCATTAACACTTCTATTATTTACATTAGGAACAAATAATTGTACATGTGTTAAATATAAGGAAGTCAATTTTTAAATGGGAAACAATTGAGTTGGTTGACAGTGTATTATAGCCTAGATACCCAAGTTATTTTAAGGGAGCTCTATATACTTGCAGTTTTTAGATGACTGGATGTTTTTTTTCTTCTTCTTTTCGTGCCAGTGCCAAGGCTGCTCCACTCAACATTAACAAGGTATCAAGCAGCCTGCTGAATTTTGGCCGGAAGCTGATCGCTCCTGCTATTTCAGTTAATCCAAGTAGTGCAGTCCCTATCAACAGTGATGTCAGCGCTGCTCCCCTAGCAGTAACAAGGTCCCTGACTGAAACCTCCCAAGTACAGCAGGAGCAGCAGCAGCAACATCATCCGCAGCAGACACAGCAGCACAGACTTTTGAAATCCGAAAGCATGCCTGTGCAGCTCAGCAAAGGTAAGAAGCAACGGCACAGTCTCACTGTGTGAAACAATCTGGTAGAATAGATACAGATATAATGACTACTGTATGAAGGGGCCTCCTATTAAAATGAATTAGTCACTGCCGAGGAGCCTTGATTAAAATGCTGATCTTGCAGTCCACTGTACCCTTTTCAGCAGGACCTTGGGGACAGGATGCATTAAATAAAATTGGTAGAATAATACCGCAAGGCAACAGACTCGAATATGAAAACTAAAGTCAGACTGTAGATAGGATAGCTGATGCCAGACTGTTGGATACATTGTATTTATAATGTGTTTGTCCGTCACGTATTCTATAAAATCATATATAATATCCTGGCATCAATATGTACCCTGTGAAAAGTGAGGTTCATCTTCTGCCACTTGGCGCTGCCAAACAGTGTCTTTAATGAATAGTCAACGGTTGGCAAATAAAAATTGGACACAAGACTGCATGGAATAATCTACAGTATATTCTGTTAAAGGTGAACTAATTTCAGTTTTATTTTAATAATATAATATGCCTACATCAAACCATATAGTCCACTATTTTTATTGCTCAGTAGAACATAGAATCAGTATTAGAACTATGCCAATTCTGTTTAAAATAAATTTAAAAAATCCATCCCTGTTAATTGGCTGGTATACAAAGGGTGACGGGCCAAAACGTTTTATTGGGTTGGTAATCTTGTTACCCTGCTAATCTACCCTTTTACCTTATTAAATATGAGCTTCTTGTGTTTGCTAGATGTAGTTACAGGTGGCAGTGCTCGGGTCTCTATTCCTGTCCAGACTGTAACTGACATCCAAGGTAACAGCTGCCATGGCAACCCCTGGCTTTCCTTGACTGTTTGTCTGTACATCCTGCTGATTGCAATGTCACATTTTCATCCCATTCTCCCGACCCATGCAATACCAGTTTCTTCTCACTAGAGGTCTGTGTTGCTTAACAAACACAAAACTGTAAACTCCCTCCTTCTCACCAGTTTCTTATAAAGACCAGCAAACCATTCAGTCTCCTCTCTGTCAGTCCCTTTTTGTGAGGAAGGGCTCTCATTGCAGTATGTCCCACTGGTGGTCATGATAGAGGGTTTCCACTGGTATAAAAATACAACATGAATCTCAAGAGAGTTAACAGATGTTATAGGTATCAGCATTTAAAATTAGAAATGAAATATTAAAATAACGTGGCATATGTATGTTATAGATTGAGTTAGCATGAATTGAATGTTGTTCTTTGAACAATGCATTGCTTTCTTGTCTCTGAGTCTCCCTTCCTGGTAGAAACAACCTTGCCAGTGAGCTACCCTGCCACAATCACACAGTCAATGTCTCCCTCCTGGTAGAAACAGCCTTGCCAGTGAGCTACCCTGCCACAATCACACAGTCAATGTCTCCCTCCTGGTAGAAACAGCCTTGCCAGTGAGCTACTTTGCCACAATCACACAGTCAATGTCTCCCTCCTGGTAGAAACAGCCTTGCCAGTGAGCTACCCTGCCACAATCACACAGTCAATGTCTCCCTCCTGGTAGAAACAGCCTTGCCAGTGAGCTACCCTGCCACAATCACACAGTCAATGTCTCCCTCCTGGTAGAAACAGCCTTGCCAGTGAGCTACCCTGCCACAATCACACAGTCAATGTCTCCCTCCTGGTAGAAACAGCCTTGCCAGTGATCTACCCTGCCACAATCACACAGTCAATGTCTCCCTCCTGGTAGAAACAGCCTTGCCAGTGAGCTACCCTGCCACAATCACACAGTCAATGTCTCCCTCCTGGTAGAAATAGGCTTGCCAGTGAGCTACCCTGCCACAATCACACAGTCAATGTCTCCCTCCTGGTAGAAACAGCCTTGCTTTTAAGATTTTGCTGACACCTTACAAGGCCCTGAATGGATTAGCACCTAGTTATTTGCAGGAGTTACTGACCCCGTATCTTCCAAACCCCACTCTGAGATCACAGGATGCGGGGCTACTGGTTATTCCTAGGGTCAACAAAAGCAACACGGGAGATTTTTCTTGGGGCTTTTTCTTGTAGCGCTCTGAAATTATGGAATGCACTGCCTTCGTTTGTCAGGGAAGCAGGGATTGTTACAGTTTCCAAGTCAAGACTAAAAACGTACTTTTATAAATGGGTTTTAATGTAACTTTAAAATGGCTACTTTTATATTATGTGTGTACTGTTATTACACTATTGTGAAAGGCACTATATTATAAATAAAGATTATTATAAGGCTAGGGGGCTGCATACGTAAAGGTTCCTGCCAAGTTCTTTACTAAAGGCCTCTGATTAAACAGGGCAGGTCTTAATCAAGGCAGGTTTACCTGGGTATTATGGCAAGGGGCAGGAATCTCTTCCCTGAGGACATCTGAAATGGAAAGAAAACATTTAAAATAACTTATTCTACAGAGCAAACTTACTGAGCTCATTTGAAATGTGATTTATTGTGCCATGTATTATGACTTATTGTTGCTGTACATCTCTAATAAAGAACAATTCACTGTAACTTTTTGTGTAAGTCATGATACAAGATCAGATTATCAGTATACTATCTATTTTGTTGTATAAATATAGTGAAGGTTTCAGATTTGTTTCACTATGCATTTGCATTTCTGTTCTATGTTATCATAGACATTTTCATTGAAAAAGATCCCTCGGCATTTCACACATTCGCTTTTATTTCCAGTAGGTCCTGTATATAAGTTTAAAGAGCCTTTCTTGTACATTGTAGGCCAAGGTTCCAGGAATGTCAGCTCATCCCCCAGTGTGGAGAGTTTACCAGTCAGGAGGGAGCATTCTCCACCTCTATCTGTGACAAAGAAAGACTCCTTATTCAACATCTCTCGCTCCCGCTCTCACAGCAAAACCATGGGCAAAAAAGAATCTGTAAGTACTTTGGGGGGAATCTTTGCAATTTTGCATTTTCTCTGTACTCTTTTTGGCTTTGATCGAGACGTCTATGAATCTGTGCTCTCAGAGCTGACGCTCTGGGGGAAAGAATGTATCGGTCTTTTAATGCAAATGCCATGTTATGTCTTCCAAGACAAAAAAAAAAAAAAGAATTGATTTACACGTATGCATTATTTTTCCAGATAGAACCATCCATTTACTTGGTGAGGAGGTTATTTTATATTAAGGTCTGATTGTCGCTTGATTACATTGCACTTGAGAAGTGGGACTTGAAATTGAATTTGGTTCTGGATGGGTGTTAGGATGTGCCAAGTGGCCAAAGATGGTATTGCAGGGAAGCACACGGACAACAGAAGTTTCGTTGCAAACTTTTTTTTTTCCTTTATTTTTCAAATAGTCCAAGAACTGAACTGAACAAAAACATATCAAAACAAAATTTCAAAGAGAAAAAAAAAATAACTTTTTACAAAATAAAATAAAAAACCTTCTAAATGCAGGATGATGGAACTGTTTTTAGCAATAAAACAGTAAAGAGATATATTACTTTGTAGCCAGGACACTCATGCAGCACCCATCTCTCTCTGAACCCTTTTTTTCTCTAAACTCTAGCACAGCCTCCCTTTTATACTCAGGCTAAAATCACTCCTCCCCTTCGAAGAAACCAAAAATGTAACTTTAATTAACTTTAAAATCCGTTTCTATATTATTAACACTACTATTATATAACTATATCACCAAGTTATATAAAAAAATCACTAGGTTTAATATCAATTCTACCTTGATTTATTTTAATATAAAATGTATAATTTTATTTTTATATAAATCACAACACCCCTTACTTTAATCATGGCATGGTCTGCCCTTCAATTACACACCGGTATCCTTTAAATTTGGCTTGCGCCTTGCAAGCAGGCTTTACGGTAAAAACGAGGTATCATCTGCCCCTCACAAACATGGTGCCTCATTGTACTGCTTGACTCACACAAACATGGCGACGCCCATGCACCACACTGATGCGAACAAACACCATTTACAAACAAACAAGTAAGTATTTGCTCTTAATCTCCAATTTAAAATTTAATTTTACTGGCCTAGACAATTTATGTTACTGAATAACAAACTACGCATTTCTCTGTGAATGTGCACCTTCACCGGAAACGCGCACTGAGCATTCAGCACCGCTTTAACCTAACTTTATGTCTGTTTGTCTTTCTCTTTTTTTTCTCTATCCTGGAATCCACCCGCGGCCACCTACAACCCCACAGGTAAGTCAGTACTTTATACATTTATACATACTTTATGCAATTGCAAATATAAACAATTTGTATGCATTTAAATAAAACAATACAGTATTATTATTTTCATTGCGTTCTTAAGAAACAGTCCCGCTTTGCTCCACAATTCCTTTAAAACACGTTCACTTGTTAAAAGCTTTATTTTTATAAGGGATGGGACGTGAACCATCACAATGGGGAAAGGTGACACTTAATGCAATGTACATTATATAAATCATACACCCTACTGCTATAAATGCAATTCCAGTTCCATTTTACATTACCTAGATTCAATACATTTGCTTCTACATTTTTGGGTTTGAAAGGCAGTCAGGAGAATAACTGGCTGTGGTTTACAAAACAGAATGTTTCGCAGATTTGTTTCAATACTGAAAATTTTAATCAACACACAGGGGACCTATAACTGAAGCTTTAGCTATATAAATTCTCTATTTATTATATTGAAGACTACTTTCATCTGAACTCATTTCCTAAAGCAAGGATATAGGAATACCCTAAAGCTGATTCACTGCATTGACCTGTAATGGATCCATATTTAATCAATATGTAGTTTTAAAAATTGACATTATGTAGATCTATTTTCATGCCTTCTGACCATTCAGTCATAACTTATTTAATACAGGTCATGAGTCTCATGGTTGACTGACCGTGTGTCGATTACTTTCCTTTTATGATTGATATCTGTAAAAATATGCAAAGCTGGTCTGTCTTTCTTCTTTATACTTTTCCCTTTTGTAATGTAATTATAATACATTAGGGGGTGTAAAAATACTGAGGAAAACACTGGGAATGCATCAATTTCATAGCAGGATAGGTATCTGCTTTACTGCTTAGTATATAGCTATGGCCAAAAGTGTTGCATCAGCTAGAATTTTAGGACTGAGACATAAAAAAAAAAAAAAATTATATGAATATAATTTAGATCTTTTATTTAACATCATTTAGTCAAAGAAACTACAAATGTATATTGCAAAACTCTACCGGAAACCAGAATAGTAGTTCAGTATTTCAGGTTAAATTTCAAAATGTCACATTTCACAACTTTAAGTATATGGAAAACAAATAAAGTGGTATGTAATTCAATATGCTAACGTAACATTATTCAGCAGGTTTCATTTGACTTTATGAAGCAAACTTAGTTAATTCTATAGGGTGATGCAAAACATTTGGCCACAGCTGTAGAAGCATATGACTAAGGCTTAATATTTTCTGTGCTACAAACTGTATTTACATTTGAATGGGTGTACTTCCTGTTTATCCTTCATCCCTAGAAAAGCCTAGACAGTCGCTGCTTTAAAAGATCAGGACTATTTTTTTTTTGGCCTGTAATGTGTTTGGATTGCATTGTCAGTGATTCATACCTATCACTGTTCCACTTTCTGCCAGGAGGAGGACCTGGACGGCCAGATCTCATTTCTTCAAGGGCAGCTCAATGACTTGGAAGCCATGTCAAAGTACTGTGCTAAGATGATGAACGTACACATCGGTGAGTGAAGTACCAACATGAACCTGTTATCAATCCACGGCCTTTATGTCTGTCACAAACGTAACAAATTGCGATTTTATTAAAGTACTCCTTTTTTTCAACCATATTCTAAATTGTTTTACCTTTTCAGTGCCCGTGATGGGTTCCCTCGTCATTGTGTAGAATCTCGCCATGCACCAATGACAAGAGACCTTGACCTTACATTGCATGATAAAGACCAAATGCTTGATATTGGCCAAAATTTCTATTGTAGATGCCTCAGGTCAACTATGAAAGTGGACATAGTTCAAGAACAGAAATCCAGTAGCATGCAGATGAAGGCACTGGCCAAAACGTCTGTCTGCTTGTTTCTTATAAGTTGTACCTTCTATTTATATTTAGTGTTTTGAAGTTATTCATACAGGTGTTGCCCAATAGAAATGAAGTTGTTTTAATATCAGTTAACGATACATACTACTGTTTATTTTCACATTAAATCCTTCCCTAAATAAGGGCTAATCAGATACTTTCACAACCCTTCCAGTGAATGGCATTGACACTATTTTCCAAAGCTTAATGGGAATGGAAACTATTTTCCAAAGCTTAATGGGAATGGCTGGAAAGTTACATTGCATTCAAAATGATGATGTGATACAAGCTGCTGGCTTGTAGTTCTGTGATCACTACAGTAGTTGTATATTACCATGAAAAAAACCCCTCTATAATACACATCTAGGTGTTACAAATAGAATGGATAATTGTATAAAAACATCAGTAGTTGGTTGTATACTGTATGTCATTATCATGTGTTTGTTCAAATAATTCCGCACAACTTTAAATCTACTGTACAAGGTTCTTGTAAATTAGATCAATGGTTCACGCTAGGGGATTTGCTTTATGTTCTAGTCCTTACCACCCTTCCACTTTTAGGTCAGCTTTGACTGCCTACTGGTGTTTAAATGTTCAATCAACCTTTCCTATACTTGGGTAAAATGTGAGGCTTTCAGCAAGACCTTGAGAAAGGTTTGTGTGGCCTTCTGTAAAACATTGTAATGGATGGCTTGGAGTCACTTCTCACTGCAGCAGAACCATTTTCTTTTTTCAATTTGCCAAAGCTGACAGGGAGGTGTACTTTAAACCAGATCAGATCAGCACAAGCAACGTAATCATTTTTTTATTGTTGAAGCATTGACCTTAACCCTAACCCTAACCCTAACCCGTATGCTCTGTCAGATCAGCACAAGCAACTTAATCATTTTTTATTGTGTAAAGGAAAAGATTTGTCTGCATTAAAAAAAAAGTAAAAAGCTACACCTTCTTGAAGCATTTGTCAAAGATATTGATTGCTTTTGCTTATTGATCTGACAAGTGCATTTGCTTGTTCTGAAAAATAAGCCAATATAAGCCTGCTTCCAAATATAGTAGCTCTCCTGGAGGAGCCCCAGCACTGCCAGATAAAAATACACATGCCACGGTAAATGCTTTCACTTCATTTGCATATTGTGTTCGCTCTCAATAAATGGTGCTTGCTATGAAAACCGATAACCTTTTTGCTTCAGTAGTCGCAAAAAAATGACTTTGATTAGCCTTTGTTTTAGCAAATCTCTTTGTTGAACAAAGCGTCTCTCCTTGTGAATCAGTTTCTACAATGGCATCCTGTTTTCTACTGTTCCCGGATATGCAGTAGTATCATGGTAGATTAAATGATTTAGCATAGTAAATTGAGACTTTAACCTACATTGGAATTTCTAAGCTTTCTTGATCTTGCAGTTTTTCAGTGGTAGTATAACTGCACACTTCAGTAGTGAAACTGATGTGTAAGTAAGGACCTGCTACTTTAAAGTGCTCTTCATTGAGGTTTAATGTTGTCCGTATGAATTGTGAAATTGATAATCCCTGACTCAGAATGAAATGCAGTACACAGGATAGAGATGAACCAGGTTTTTAAAAAAGCCTTATTAATATATTTTAGCCCAATAAAATTATCCGAAGAAAATTGTGTATTTTGTGATGTACATTAATTTTAGTTCTTGGAGAAACCAAGAAGTGTATAACTTAAAGCTGCTCATATCTTCCAGTTTGAGCACATTCTCTATAGGTGTGTCTGATAAGTGAAGTACAAGCTTGGTCCTCCTGATGGTGGGCCCCATCAGTTACTTACAGCAGAAGGAGGTTATAACTGTAGACCTGAAATGTAATCATCCTTGTACTATTATATAAACCATTAAGATACCTACTCCATATGTTCTGTATTACAGGACAAATCTAAGAGTACTCTTCACTTTAAGCTATGACCTCAGAATGCTGCCCTATTGTGGCTGTGTGACTTTGTGGTTTCCAGAAGATACAGACTATGTTTGGAAATATTAGCTCCATACTCAGTGCAAGTATTAGTCTGTAGGTCAGGTTTGATTGGTGGTACCATACAGAGCTGTTGCTGCCATATATTGCCTTTTTAAAGAACTGGCCTCATATTTGCATGGTTATATGTACACTGTTAAGTTCAAAACAGCTTATATCGCACACCGACTATTTTAATTAATTACCAGGATTTCCATTCCTGAGTGCTACCTCCGGGATCAGTCTCCCAAATATCCCAATAGTGTTCACTATTAATGCAAGTAGAGGTGCAACACCATAATAATAATTTAAAAAGAACAAAGTTAAAAACAGAGCAACGTTTCAGCCAAACGGCCTTCATCAAGCTGTTAAAACGTTACCAGATTTCATGACCCACATGCTTGTATGATTCATGGATCTTTTAGAAGTTGGGGCTTGGGATTGCATTGTCCTTTAGTGGCTCTTTCCATCCTATAAATCCCCACTTTTTGGAAAGGAAGACAGTCTGCACAAATCCAAAACAAACATCAAGGAAAATATTTGTGTCTATTCCCACATTTATAAGCTGTCAAGCTTTATAGGTCTGGACAAAAAATGTGTCTCTGGTACTTTCTAACATATTAGAAAGTCCCATAGACACATGCCAGAATATTTGTCCATGTTTTAATAATGAAAAGCAATGCACTGCTATTACACTCCTCCTATTGCTCAATTTCATAAACCTGTATCACTTTTTGAATAGTACATCATGTTGGGTGTGAACAATCTAATCTGTGAGCAAATTATCATTGCACTCGTTCAACTTCTTGAACCAGGCCTTTAGCTATAATAGTAGCTGAGATGCTGCTTTAGGTAAGAGATAATCTATTAATTGTTTCAATCCTGCTGTTCTGGCCACAGGATATCATTGTTGATTAAATAAGTATATGGTAGATGCTGTTAGCAAGAGCATCAGATGCATAAAAACAGATTAGAGATTGCTGTACTGTGTTCCAAAATTTTTTTACTGGACAGGACATTAAGTACATACACTCAGTGGCCACTTTATTACGACAATCTTCCTAGTATTGTGCTGGCCTTTCTTTTGCGGAATTGAAATCAAGGATGAAGCGTGTTCATATTACTTTTCCATGAAGCTACACACTCTGTGCCTTTTTTTTGTTGTTGCAACACATGAAACAAGGTACCATGCTCACTTAGAGTATAACACTCTTACAATGAAAATGTACATAAACTATGTTTAACAAGGTTTGGCTGTTGTGCGACATACCAAGCTTGGTCTACAATGGTTAACCATGATAAATTAGCGTTTTACCATAAAAAAAAAATATATATATATAGTGCAATATGATAACATTATCTGGATTGAGTATGTCAAAATGCAAGCAATTTTGACATTCAACATCAGGATCCTTACAATGTGTTTCAAAAGTTCCAGTGGTTTGTGAGATGGTCGCACTCCTTTGTAGCTTCTTGTGTTCCTGGCAATGCAATGCAAGGTCCTTGTGACACGTATTACAAGATGCCGTGGTGATCAGATTAGGTGCCAAGTCTTGATCAGAATAGAATCTGACAGTTTGGTGTAAGGGTGTATAGAGATGTGTCTGAGATTTATAGATTATAAAGCAACACCAGTGTACTTGGTTGCTTGCTGACCCCAGATATAGCAAATGTCACAGTATAATTTGACCTAAGAAACCTTTTTTAATCAGTTTTTTTTACTGAACCTTGGCTCAATTAGTGTAAATGTGTATCTAACATTTAGAACACACTCTGCAAATCATCTTGCTGGGAACAAAATCTGCTTCCTTCGTGTGTTCAATTTTTAAGCCTAGCACTAAGCAACATGGTTCTACGTTTTAACTGCTAAAATCGTTTTTTGCATTTTCTTGGCTGCGTACATTATCATTCAAATATCATTACTGTGTGTTGAAAGGTCACATGGAGAATGACACAAATTAGTGGATGTTAATGATGTTGATTTAAAAAGTAATCAGAAGTTTATAATGTATCAAATTAAACTTGATCCTCTTCTTTGGTTTTACAAGACAGGGTGTGTTTCAAACAGAGGAAGTGTACTGTAAACTGCACTAACAAAATACAAACAAATCTTCAGCATATATTCTGCTGTGGGTTGCATATATTCTGCTGGTATATTGCTATGGGTTTTGTATATTCTGCTGGTATATTGCTATGGGTTTCATATATGTAGCTGGTATATTGCTGTGGGTTTCATATATTTAGCTGGTATATTGCTATGGGTTTCGTATATTCTGCTGGTATATTGCTATGGGTTTCGTATATTCTGCTTGTATATTGCTATGGGTTTCATATATTTAGCTGGCATATTGCTATGGGTTTCGTATATTCTGCTGGTATATTGCTATGGGTTTCGTATATTCTGCTGGTATATTGCTATGGGTTTCATATATGTAGCTGGTATATTGCTATGGGTTTCATATATGTAGCTGGTATATTGCTATGGGTTTCATATATTTAGCTGGTATATTGCTATGGGTTTCGTATATTCTGCTAGTATATTGCTATGGGTTTCATGTATTTAGCTGGTATATTGCTATGGGTTTCGTATATTCTGCTGGTATATTGCTATGGGTTTCATATATTTAGCTGGTATATTGCTATGGGTTTCATATATTCTGCTGGTATATTGCTATGGGTTTCATATATGTAGCTGGTATATTGCTATGGGTTTCATATATTTAGCTGGTATATTGCTATGGGTTTCATATATTCTGCTGGTATATTGCTATGGGTTTCATATATTCAGCTGGTATATTGCTATGGGTTTCATATATGTAGCTGGTATATTGCTATGGGTTTCATATATTTAGCTAGTATATTGCTATGGGTTTCATATATTCTGCTGGTATATTGCTATGGGTTTCATATATGTAGCTGGTATATTGCTATGGGTTTCATATATTTAGCTGGTATATTGCTATGGGTTTCATATATTCTGCTGGTATATTGCTATGGGTTTCATATATTTAGCTGGTATATTGCTATGGGTTTCATATATTTAGCTGGTATATTGCTATGGGTTTCATATATTTAGCTGGTATATTGCTGTGGGTTTCATATATGTAGCTGGTATATTGCTATGGGTTTCGTATATTCTGCTGGTATATTGCTATGGGTTTCGTATATTTAGCTGGTATATTGCTGTGGGTTTCAGCATTGTATTTTATCACTGCACAGTTAGTACTTTTTATTATTGTGGTTTGTTTTTTGTTTTGCTTTTCTATTTAATAGTTTGATGTCTTAAAATGGTCTTTAGTCTAAGCTATACATGCATGCTCTTTGCCCTGCAGATAAACCATAATCGTGCAATCTAAAATGATGTTTGCAAATGTATTTGAATGTATTCCAGTTGTACTGATTAATTAAACCATCCCCCTGGGTCAGACTAAGCCAGCTGTATTTCTTTTTAACCCAGGACTAAAATGATTGAAGTAATCCCCTAATCTTTGTAAATTGAAATCTGGTGTGTTGCAAAGAATGTTCAAACATATGCTTATCTACATTTAATATATTTTATATGTTCTAAGCTAAACTTCTAAATATTTTTTTAACAGGCAAAATACAGGATGTCATTTTACAGGAACATTTGGAAAAGGAGGATGAAGTTCTGGTCTCGCTAGCTGGACTTAAACAGGTCAAGTATAATAATGCAGAAGATATTTTATATGTACTGGATGAGGGAAGTTACTGAGTCTGTTATAATCTGGGGTAGTAACAGCTCATTGGGTTGTCAATTAAAGGATACATTTGGTAGCTGCTCCCATGAATTTAATAAAATGTTTTATTACAAAATCTTATTACATTACATACTGTACAGTATCCTCCGACTCTGCTTCGTTCTGATTGTTATTTCTGAAGGATTAAAAGGGTTGTAGATTTTTCATTCCTGTAATGTTGTACTGTTAATTGACATTCAGTTTAATTTAAACTGAGAAACAGGTGATGTGTCGTCCTTTAAGTAGCTTTGGGTGATAACTTGATTTAAAATACATTTTGGAGTTTGGCTAGGAAAAAAAGATATTATTGTGCTATCGCTGCCATGGCTATGAGAACACTTTGCTTTACATTGTATTTAGGTCAATAAGATTAGCAGAAAGAGAGACTAAACCAAATGCTCCTCGCTCCCCTTTGCCCAATAATGACATTCCACCAGCACCTTTAGTGTTATAGGAAGCAATAGGATAGGACCTTGGGAATAAACTTTGAATGATAAATGTTAATCATTTATTTCAGTACATTTCAGACTCAAATCCCTCCTTCAGCTGTTTAGAAAGAAAAGTAAGCACAGTGCAGTGAACTTGTTATTTTTCCAGACCTTTTGTGAACATCAAAAAAAACATTTTCGTTTATATTTCATTTTTGTACACTGTTGTTATACCACCTTTCAAACCTATATACATATACAAAATTATAATTATAAAGTTAAAAATGTATGCTAAAAAATTACCTTTTTCTAACATTAAACATACATGAAGTTAAGGCGATGTAATTGAAATGGTTGAACTTCACGGTTGTTATCTCCAATTGACCTCGGAGCTATGCCGCTTTTTCATATGTGAATTCCGTGTACTTCGATCATGGCACTTGACACTTCTTGTGGGATTTATTTTCTTGGTAGGGATGCTTGTTTCTGCACTTGCATATCTTTTTAATGAATCAGGTGGGTGCAGTAGTTTCAGTAGTAGGGATGTCACAATATTAACTTTTATGTTATTGCGATACTAGTCCAGACATTATCAAGATATATTGAGTATCGCGATATATACGTCCGGTTTTGAAGTAATTTGTAAAGTTTTCCCAGGATGGACAGTAATTTATTCTGGAACAGAACTCAATACCTCCCACAGTCCCTTTTTGGGCCAGGGCCAGGACCACGCCACCAAACCAACAAACTCTCCTGTAGCAGCTACCTGTAGTTTCCCCGTTCTCTGCACACTCCCCGATCATAACACAGGCTCCCAGCCTCTCTCACACCAATCATAACACAGGCTCCCAGCCTCTCTCGCACCGACCATAACACAGGCTCCCAGCCTCTCTCGCACCGACCATAACACAGGCTCCCAGCCTCTCTCGCACCGATCATAACACAGGCTCCCAGCCTCTCTCGCACCGATCATAACACAGGCTCCCAGCCTCTCTCGACCGATCATAACACAGGCTCCCAGCCTCTCTCGCACCGATCATAACACAGGCTCCCAGCCTCTCTCGCACCGATCATAACACAGGCTCCCAGCCTCTCTGCACCGATCATAACACAGGCTCCCAGCCTCTCTCGCACCGATCATAACACAGGCTCCCAGCCTCTCTCGCACCGATCATAACACAGGCTCCCAGCCTCTCTCACACCGATCATAACACAGGCTCCCAGCCTCTCTCGCACCGACCATAACACAGGCTCCCAGCCTCTCTCGCACCGACCATAACACAGGCTCCCAGCCTCTCTCGCACCGACCATAACACAGGCTCCCAGCCTCTCTCGCACCGACCATAACACAGGCTCCCAGCCTCTCTCGCACCGATCATAACACAGGCTCCCAGCCTCTCTCGCATCGACCATAACACAGGCTCCCAGCCTCTCTCGCACCGATCATAACACAGGCTCCCAGCCTCTCTCGCACCGACCATAACACAGGCTCCCAGCCTCTCTCGCACCGACCATAACACAGGCTCCCAGCCTCTCTCGCACCGATCATAACACAGGCACCCGTTTTGCAGCAGCAGGCAGTGGTATTTCTCTTGCACGTACACACACACACATACACGTTCCCCCCAAGCTAGGTGGCGTGGTCTGAACCCTAAAAATACACAAAACACAAATGCACAGGGCACACAAACAGGACAAACAACTAAGGCAACACAAAAGTCCAACAAGGGCTCTTTCAGTTGGTCGGGTTGCTACAATATTATACTTGCTTAATGACACATTTTATCCAAACCTGTACAACGAAGCAGTGGTTTTAGGCAGTGTAAATCCATAATAGTTAAGTTAAGTTAGAACACTGCGTGAGTTATAAAATTCAACAGAGCATAACACATACTGTATGGTGGAGTGGAGACGCTAAAGACTGCTTAAATCATTATACTGATGCCAGCCAAAGCCACGAAGCGAACCTCTATCATTTATAAAAAATGACTTTTTTAGTTTAATTTATTTAAACAGTTGTATTTTTTTCTGATAAATAATGTGTGTAAATTCTGTCAAAACAATTGTTTCTTTCCCTTATTACTAGTTAAGCCATCTACGGGTGAATACGGGTGAATTCTGTGTTAATGTCTGCCTTCCAGACTGACTTATTTGCAATACCGTGATCCCACGGTTATCGCGATAATATTTTTTGCTGCGGTATTAATACCGTGGAGAGTTAATATCGCAGTGTACCATCATATGGTGACACCCCTATTCAGTAGCGACACTGTAAACAGAATAAGAAGTAGCTTAGGTACCCCAGAAATACTGTTTGTCTAATTTAACATAGGCTTTAAGAAAGTCTACCTTAATATTATTATGTGGGGTACAAATTGTTTAGTAGTTTGCTAAGAAGATTCCAACAGAGGTGTGCATTTAGTATTGGATGTGGATTGGACTACGAAGGCCAGACTTGTGCTGTTTTCAGTAGGCCCCTGTAGGTTTCAGGATACTTGTATTAGATGTGTGCTGTATTTTTACATGTCTACAGTTTATATGACAACTGTTTTCTTTCGGAGATATTTGGGATACTACAGGGAGTTGTTTTCATAGAAAATGAGTTCTGACAAGCCTCTGACATCCAGTGTAGGGACTGTTGTTGTTGTTTTGGAACGGAATAAAAGCAGCAATGCAAATGAATAATGATGTTGATATGCATGATTGTTTTAATCTGTTCCACAGTTCAGAGCAACAAAGCGATAGAGCAGAGTCTCATACACTTTTCCAAGCAGACTTTCCAATGCACTGCACTATTACAGAAGACAGCCCAGCTCTGTAGAGCTCTAACTTGTAAGGTTAACAATCATTGGCTCTGAATGCTTAGTTGTACATCATTTAATGTAAACTTTCATGGTCTGCAAATATCCAGCGGTGTTTTAATGAAGCTTCAAGTAAATTGAGCATTTAGGCATGCTGAGAGAAGTCAAGCTGACAGATTACAAAGGGCCAAAACTCATCTACTGTAACTTCTCTACCCTCTGTACATCCTTTTCACTGTGCCACTTTTTATTTTTGCCCCCGCATCCATTAAAAAGAAAAAAATGCTGAAGGCAAAGTATGCATTTCAGTTCTTGACAGCACACTCTAGTGTGACCCCTGGTCTTAAATTAAGACTGCTGATATAAAAACATGTTTTGAATCTGTTGTGAAAGCAAATAGAAACAGCAGACTGCACATACACAATTGAAGCCACAGGATAGTCAGTACAGTTTCTTCAGCCTCCAGGCTAATGTCTAAGCCATGATCCTCCAGTCCACCTTGACTATCAATTCCAGCCTCTCAGTGCTGCAGATTGAGGGCTCCCATTGCAGGGCAGTGTGAGTTATAGAACAGTTCAGGAGTAGATGGAGCATGAGGCATTTGTAATAAAAGAAATATGAGGAAAATAGTGCTTCCCCATGTGGTGAAAATGTAATGGCTGAAGGAGTCTCTCAGTCTGATTTGAAGGTGTTGGAGCTTTTCTTTCATTCGTGAAGTAGGTCAGCACCCTTAAGTCTGTTTTCACACTTCTGGAGACGACCTAATCCAGTTGTGATGAAACGAAGGGCAATCTTTATCGCAAGTTATTGAGAGGATCAGAACCGGAGGCGTCCGTCTGTCACAACTACATTTGTTTTTTTCATCATACAGACAAAACTGTTTTAAATTTATTTGCAGTTACTTGTTTAGGGTTTTGTTTGCATTTCCATTGTGTCTGATAGGCAGCAATATGATTGCTTCTGTGCGTAGAGTGCTTGTAACCTTGCTTTATTCTTTAGGCAAAAAGATCCATTGCTCAGTGCATTTTTATAAGCATTTTAAAGAAGTGTTAACCAAGGGTTCCAAATCCATTGGCCTCTTGCTAGCAATATAAAGAGTAACAGTGGCACCCTTTGTACTGAAGATCTCTTTTCCCTTCTCTTATTTTTGATTAAAAGTTTAAAGTGAGGCATCTTGATATTTTATTACCTCCTGTCTACCATATTGTACAGGCAAGTGTTGTTGAAATACCTAGTAAGTTTACAGAGTGGTACTTAAATATGCATATCCCTTATTAAAGTAAAGAACATGGAAATCTAAATGATAAGCCTAGGAAAATTGCCATCCAATTATTTTATTTTATTATTTTATTTTGCTTACATTATACTGCTTTTACTTTTTAGATAAAAGACATTTTAAAAGGCTCCCTGCGTTTTAACCAGAGCCTGCTAGAGGCTGGGGAGAATGAGGAGATCACAATCGCCGATGATCATTACTGCTCCAGCCGTCACAGTGGAGGAGGACGTGGACACAAGCACACGGACAAGGAAGCCTTTCTCACTCTCAGACCACAACAGGTACATTCAGCCTCGAATGTGAACTTCATCGGGAACTCATCGCTCAGCAATGTTAATTTGTAACTACACACTCCTTATTTCCTGAGATTTGGCGTATCAAACCAGGTTTCTTTGTTGTCATGGAAATGTTATCAATCAATGTGTTAAAGATACTGTTTTTCGTCAGTGCAAGATCTAAACGTGGGCAATTTCTGCTTCTTCTAGCCCTTCAAAACACTTGTTTTCATTTTTGCATCCAATCATATTTAACTCTTTCAACACTGCAGACCTGGAAACATTTCTAAGAAAAGATACTCCACTCAAAACAGCACTCCAGTACACTAATCTAATATACTAATGGGTATATCTGTCCATATTTAAATTATATTTCAGCATAAGATAATTAAACTATTGAGTTTTCTGTAAAGTTTGTGTATTTTTGTGTGTGTGTGGGGTTATGTAGATGAAATTATTTAATATGACTTGACCAGTCACCTCCTACTTTTATACTTGTGCTGTTATACCCAAGCGTCTTATTCATATTTAGATCAGATATAATAATTTCTTCTGTTCTTTTAATTGAAGTTCAGTGCTGTTAAATAAGCAAAATCCTGTAGGGAAATACTTTTTTATTACAAGATTAAGCCTGCAGGGCCAACATTTGGATAAAAACTATTCATCTTATTAAGCTAAAAATTAAATAAAACAGGTATTAACAAAAACGTTGTGAAGTTTTGCATAGGGTGTGCAGTTATCAGTGGTACTGTTCTGTCGCATCTAATTTATTTAATGCAAGTAGCAGGGCTTGAGATGCTCTTTTCCATGCACTAGCCATCAACTACAAAAATGTTCAAAAAAAGTATTGATATTGAAAATAACTCTCTCATCCCAATAGTACATGAGCTCTGGACAGTGTGTTTTGCTCCAGAACCCCAGACTTTCAAAGGTAACCGTTGGGGATAAAGATACTGGCCAGTCAGGTCAGCCCCTCCCTGGTACCACTTGACTTGGAATGACTTCATTGTGGTCCGAAAGGAATTTCCAGTGTCTTACCTGTGTTCTCTTTCACTAGGACAATTCTGAGACATCAGTGAACTCGGAGGGCAGAAATTCAGACGATTACATTCTGGTATCGCAAGAGGACGATGTGGAACAGGAGCAGTGTGAGAAGCCAGACGGTGCTGTCTGTAATCCTGAGTATCCAGATTTCCCTAAGGGGCACAAGGTGGCCCTGAAACCTGAAAAAGATGCCCTTTGTGCTGCTGTTTGCTCTGACCCGCTGATGGGGACCGCTTCAGGCTCTTCCAGCACGTCCGGTTCCAGCCCTGAGGATGACAGCAGTAATAGCAAGGACTCTGACTTTACTATAGTCAACCCAACAGACCTCTGAGCCACTGCAATCTGAAACAAATGGGCATGTTTTTGATGCATTAATGCTGTGAATCATCTTGTTACCCTTCTCTGTTTCTAATTTCTCTTCTCAGCATGCAACTATTGTCCATCTGTCAGCATCAAACTGCTTTCCTATACCATCCTGGAGGATAGCAAACATTACATATTTATCCCTAATTTGATTTTATTTGCTTTCATGTGAGTTTTTAGCTATTAAAATTGCTCCTGCCTGAATCTACTCTTTAAACTTCTGCTACGAGAGCTGGGTCTTTGCAAGATATTTGCTGACTGCATTTTCAGGGTCATATGTTAGTAAAAGGGGGGGAGGGGGGATATAAATGTCTTTTTTTTTTAATAAAAGTAAATACTTAAGAATTTACAGCAGCATACAACGTCCACCCTCATAACACTTGTGTGCAGGTACCCTCTGTAATCAGGACTTGTGCGTATTAGTCTCTTACCTCCCTGTACATTGACCAAATGGCCTTTCTACACCTTGTGACCAAATCCCAGGCCAACCAGATTACTGCCCATATTGTAAACATTGTAGATCAAACACAGGCCACCGTCATAAACATGTTCTTAGAGCCCACGCCACTGTACTGTACTACATTCAGTCCAGGAGTTTTTTGTTGGAGGCTAGATCTAGCTCATAGTTGAATCACAGCCAGCTGACTCCTGCTTGCCTAAGGCTGAACTTAGAACTATATAGTAATAGAAGTGATGTGGTGGGATTTGTGTAAATCCTCTTTCAGCCTGTGATGCTTTTAGAAGATTAAAGGAAATTCCATTATATCTCGATCCAGTGGTTATCCTGCTGCTTTGTAGCTTGTCTGTGTTTCAAGTGATAAAAAAAAAAACAGTAGTTCATTAGTTGTTTGTCCTGAAGCATTTTGTTTAAAATACTAGATTAATTTAAAGGTTGAAACATGTTAAGTATATATCCTCCATTGCTGTTGTTAATAAAATGCTTTGTATTATTACTGATTGAATGAATGTGAAGCCTAAGCTTATTCTATCCCTATACAGCATGTACTGTGAGGAATCACACAGTCCTATGCATATACTGTCAACTAAATTCAAAATGCAATGCAGAAATTATTTGGCTGAGGGATTGTTTACGCTGTACAATTTTACTCATGAATGTAGGGAAAATAAAAAAATGTGACTAACTATCCTGATCACCTGTGTCTTGTTCATTTCCTCAGCAGTTGTCACTGTTTCCCTTTTTAAAATCTATAACTTTGCACCCATTCCTAATAAAAACCCCTTTGTGGCAATTATTTTTATACACCTGCGGTTGCCTGTGTTAAAGCTTCATATGTCTACCATAAGTGTTGCTGACCTTGCCGCTGACCTCTGACCTAATATGGATGTTACTGAGGTCATGTTTGGAACACAACTGTATTCTTTGATTTTCTTACTAAAGTCCCACTACTGGTGTTATCCAGAAGAAGTGAACCTATTTACTGCTGAATTGTTCTAATCCCCTTTCCGTCTTCTTTAAGCAGCACCCTTGTTTGTAACTTGACCCCATTTTGTGGCTAGCACACCTTTCTAAGGCAGATCAGTTTATTCCTAGGCAGCTGTTTTTGTACATGTGAATTGTTTTTGGTCTGATCCAATAATCTTGGTCACCATAAACACATTATTTTTTGAATAGCTGAAACATAAATGGTAAAACAATGACTCGTCATGAGTAGAGAGTATAGACCACAAAAGAAATGTAAAGCATGATTACTTGTAAAGAAATGTATTGAAATGTATAAATACAAAAAAAACTTGAATTTTACTGTAGTTAAGTGCAGACTTGTTTGCTGGTACCAGCAGGGCACTTTAAAATAAACAAGTGCCTTAGTTTCCCAAAAGTGTTCTACTGCTTGTTTAAAGTGTTTTCATACTTTAAAAGCGGGATTGTAAAAGTTGTATGCAAGTGCAAATATGTATAATGCAGATATACTGTAATCACCAATATAAATGTCAAAAGTTTCAATACCGCTATTGTGCATAAATGCTATACTGCCCAAGAGTTAGAGAAGTTACTGTGATAATATTTATTGATAACTGTCACCCAAGGGCAACAGTTTTGTTTTTGCTTTCAGTGAGAAAATTGCAATTATTGATTGTATTACAGCTTCTGATTGCCCTTGATTGCTTGTTTTTTGTAGGTCTGAAGTACTGCTGTTTACAAAAAGGAACAGAATGTAATGCTTAAAGGATTTATGTAGAAACCGCCATGCCTGCCAGCAGCATCTGCATTGTAACTGAAGGCCCTCTGAGGATACTGCCTCTTCAAGACAGGCAGATTGATGATTATACCGCCTCTTCTAGAAAGGCAGAGTGATGATTATATAGTTCCCTTCATGAGTTGTAAGCTCTCCAACAACAATCAGTGCAAGCTTGGATTGCAGGGCAGGACACAGCAGCCTGTTCGTTAGATTCATTAGAACACATCCCTCATCAGCAAGGACCTGTATAAATTGCCATTTCACGGAAATTAGCCCAATACCACGATTTTTTTCAATATTCTTACGAAACAAATAATTATGAAATAATTCATTTTTATATTTCATATGAAAAACTAAAAATCACATTAACTAAACTGTACAGCTCTGCTGTGTGCATGAGTGTACTATTCGCCATGCACATGCTGTGCAGTGATTATGTCATGTGACTATATGCAGTCTAGGCGGGAAATTAAAATACTACACTTTGATGACGTCAGTGCATTTATCACTCTATTTGCCGTTTAAAAAAATAATCTCTATAATTTATAAAATAGTTCCATACACATTCCATGAAATACGATATTTTATCTGTGGCACTGCCATGAATTAAAAAAAGAAAAATCAGCAATTCACAGGGCCTTACTCATTAGATACAATGATAGAACGGCCAGTCTGACTAGAGTGAACGATAGTTTGTATTGAAATAATTTCTGATTTCTGATTTCAATAGTCTATTTATCATGCATGCTGTTGTATTTTGCTGTTGTATTTTGCTGTTGTTGTGCGGTGTTTTAGGAATGCATACACATGGTACACTAAATGGCTTCACATTTGTCATTCCACTGAGACACTGGATTTACAGTTCTATATGGGTAAGACCGTGTCTGTATTTTCTATTATAATTCGTTTAAAGTCTGAGTATCCTGAAGATTAAAACATTTTGGGGATATTAATTGTTATTTGAATTAAATAATAATGCCATCCACTTTACCATGCTGTAGACAGCTATCTTTGCAGGGCAAATTTATTTTGGTTGTCAATATAAAGATGTACCTAAATCCATCAGATCCGATTGATTTCCCTAGAGTAAGTGCTTCCTACGTGCGCACATAAATTGAGGCATATCATTCAGAAAATAAAACTACATAATAAATCATTAAAAGAACCACAAGCCCTCATTGAAAAGGCTGTGGTTCAGTTTCTATTCCAGTCATGTACTGCACTCAGAGGTTGCAATGGGTAGATTGTATTCCATGCCTCTTAACTGCTGTTCATACATAATATTGCTATCCTGACTCCCTGCTGCACCAGAGATTACTTACCTTACTGAAGTGTAGGCAGCAGCAGCATGACTGATGGGAAACATTGTGCAGCCAAATACAAATACACTCAGTACATTATGTTTCTATTACATTGCCTGGAAATTAAGACACCTTTTTTGTTGGCAGGTGTACAATGCACAGCACAAAAGCAGAAGATAACAGGAGTATATAAAAGTAAGAGATGCATTCGCCTCTTCACTCCGTCCAGAGGTATGAGACGACGGAGGAGCCGAAACAAGCTGCGAGAGATGCATTCCGCCTCTTCACTCCGTCCAGAGGTATGAGACGACGGAGGAGCCAAACAAGCTGCGAGAGATGCATTCCGCCTCTTCACTCCGTCCAGAGGTATGAGACGACGGAGGAGCCAAACAAGCTGCGAGAGATGCATTCCGCCTCTTCACTCCGTCCAGAGGTATGAGACGACGGAGGAGCCGAAACAAGCTGCGAGAGATGCATTCCGCCTCTTCACTCCGTCCAGAGGTATGAGACGACGGAGGAGCCGAAACAAGCTGCGAGAGATGCATTCCGCCTCTTCACTCCGTCCAGAGGTATGAGACGACGGAGGAGCCGAAACAAGCTGCGAGAGATGCATTCCGCCTCTTCACTCCGTCCAGAGGTATGAGACGACGGAGGAGCCGAAACAAGCTGCGAGAGATGCATTCCGCCTCTTCACTCCGTCCAGAGGTATGAGACGACGGAGGAGCCAAACAAGCTGCGAGAGATGCATTCCGCCTCTTCACTCCGTCCAGAGGTATGAGACGCACGGAGGAGCCGAAACAAGCTGCGAGAGATGCATTCCGCCTCTTCACTCCGTCCAGAGGTATGAGACGACGGAGGAGCCGAAACAAGCTGCGAGAGATGCATTCCGCCTCGTCACTCCGTCCAGAGGTATGAGACGACGGAGGAGCCGAAACAAGCTGCGAGAGATGCATTCCGCCTCGTCACTCCGTCCAGAGGTATGAGACGACAGAGGAGCCTAAACAAGCTGCGAGAGATGCATTCCGCCTCTTCACTCCGTCCAGAGGTATGAGACGACAGAGGAGCCTAAACAAGCTGCGAGAGATGCATTCCGCCTCTTCACTCCGTCCAGCGGTATGAGACGACGGAGGAGCCGAAACATTCCGCCTCGTCACTCCGTCCATGTTAATGAGGACGTCACATCGAACATGGCGTCATTATCTGCCATGAAAATGATGGCGCTCACACCGATCCCATGGATGTCTAAATAGTTAAATACTTGGACTGAATACAATTAGCATCATTCTTCCACATGTTTCAGTTGTTGGTCAGTGCACTGTAGAAAAATGAACATGTGGGTAACAGGACTGTGGATGTTCCCTTTGACATTAGACAAGCCCATCAACCTCATTGTGCACCCTTGGGACACACTGGAATGTGGTGAATCACTTCTGAAACAAAAAGAAACTAAATAAACCAAGAGGTTGTTTAACAACCTCTACCGCATCATGATTATCCTGGCTAGCTCAGAAATTAGTTAGACCTCTGCGGGTTTATTTCAACAAGGGGACCAGGGCAGCACAGAGAGTACAATGAGAGTCTGAAAATAAGAACTATTAAATAGAGGTGAAACGGGGCACAACCCAGAACAACTGTGGTCATAAATACCCAAGAAGGTAGTTCAAAATCCATCAAAAAGTAATTTCATTGAAACCAAAAAAATAAGTAAGTGATTTACAATGGCTGGAGTAAGACCAAAATTTTACTAGTGTTTTTTTTTTTTTTTTTTTCGACAAGAAACACAATAGAGTTGTTTTATTATAGAGGTATGTAATTGAAAAAGTGATGAGAGAATTACAAAAGTATATTTTGCACCAATGCCAAATACAGTAGTAAAAAAAAGAAAACCATTACAACAGACGCATTTCTTTGTGTGTGGATTTATTTGCATTTTGTAAATCTGATCAAAACAAAAGTATTTCCTACTGTAAATGATTATCTTCTGCTCTACATGGCTGCATTTATTCTAATATGGGTTTTTTTTCATTTGGTTGCTAAACATGGGGTATTAAGCACTTCACAAAAATCACTACAGTTTAGAACTTAATCTGACAACTTTAAAAAATATTATGCAACTGTATCGGCAAGGCAGTTTGTTTAAATAAATGTTTTCTGCTCTCCTGTACAGCACATCTTCTGATAGTTCTGGTGTAACAGAGACACAGTGAATACGTTAAGGTACTTTTTTTTAAAAGGCTCAACAAGGTATACCACAGACAAACAATGAAAAAATGGCTGTACCTGGCGTTGTTGGTAACAGCTTTGGGTTTGTCTTACACATCATACATATCTATTTATATATACTTAGACAAATGTGACATCTTTAAAATTCTTATTCTTATTATTATATATTCTTTTAAAAAGCAGCTTTTCTCACTAAACCTGAAATAAACAAAGAAAAAAACTTACTCACATGAACTGGTGAAGTTAGCACTCCTTACACACACACACACACACACATTTTGGCAGACAGACCATCGAGTAGTCCATGTCTATAAACAGATTTTGTACACTGCATCCTGCTACATTCATCGCTCCAGATTTTCTTTTAAAGATTGGTAAACACCATATTATGCTTTAGGATTCCAAAAAAAAAAACACATTCTGGGCAACTGTCTTATTTTTATTAAATTTGTTTATAAATTTAGTTTGTCCAATTATTATTCCCCGATTTTCTCCCAATTTGGAGGCCCAATTTCTTTTCCCATCACCGCAGAAATTCATCACATGGCTCAGGACACCCGAAGGTTCAGTGGGCATCCTCCGATCCCATGACCAAGCCAGCTTCCTTTTTCACCCAGGAACTCGAGAGCGGATGTCAGCAAGCTATCGACCTCTGGAGGACAAAGGCCAGCCCTGCAGGTGTCCGCCTTTGAGCTCACAGGGCGTAGTACGATGAGGAGAAACAGTCCCTGCCGGTTTTACCTCCCTAACCCACAGGAGCGCCAGAGCCAATGCGACGCTCCCTTCAGAGTCCCCAGCGAAGACCGGCTACTTTGCACAGCCAGGACGTGAACCTGCGCTGTATGACTCACCCTGCGCACCACGCGGCTGCGCCTCTACCAGGTGAGCCACTCGGGGACCCCTGTTGGAAGTGTTTAAGTGCATTTTAAGCTTTTCCTGTTAAGTTTTCCTGATCAGCTCCAGTAATGAAGCTGGTCCTTAATGGTCCCCATCCGCCAGCTCCTCATCTCCAGTAATTTTTTCAGGAATGGCTCCTAGGCTGCGCCTTGGCTTGGATGACTCTGCAGAGCCGATGCTAATCTTACTCAGGTCACAGGTCAGGGCGGCATAGTGGATCTGCTTCAGGTTTTCCAGGACCTCGTTTTTAGCATGTTTAAGTAGATCTGCCTGCCCCTGCAGAGGAAAAAAAAACATTAGGAAATGTTTAGAAATAACTGCTGGTTGACAAACTGGCTTTTTTGATAAGTGCAGTCACTAGGTAGTTGGTTGATCCTCCAAAGTCTAACACAAGGCTCTATGTGTAAAATGTTGTTCTGAAATAGCTGAAAAGTGAATAATAATAATAAAAAAGAACAGAAAACTTGAACCCTATTGCAGTACACACAGCACACTAGGCAATTCATTTGGGGTAGATTCAATCTAAAGCTAAGGTGGGTGTGTGTTCTGCGGAACTACTATGCAGCTTTTCAGTACCAATCAATGATAATGAGAAAGCGCCTCTGCACATTTTACAAAGAGTAATGCTCATGCTTATAGTAAGGAAGATTAAATAGTGTTCCTTTTGTAAGTAAAGAAGTGACAACATTTCATTTGATCAGAAAAGGAATACAATTTAACTACTACTTCAGAAAGAAATTCCTGTTTCTGCAATCAGGGCAGCTCCTAAACAAAACTCAGAAAGGCTGATTAGTGTGCTTCATTTATTGCACACAGTCGAAAGAGGCTATTTAACACATTTCATCACCTTTAGTAGTAATAGTTTAATAGTAGAAAGTGGCTGAAGAAAATCCTAGTATCTATTAATCACGGCACACTAATGATACAAGCAGAAACTGCAATAGAAAAAAATATATAGAATAAATACCATGTCATATTAAATGGTAAGAAATTCAATATTCTGAAAAAAATAGTTTCTATGAAGTAACCATTAAATAAATAGAAACATTGAGATATGTAATGTTTTCATAAGTGAAGGGCCTGGTTTGCAGATTGGGCACTGATAGCATAGAGATAGAGCGAGATGGACAGTAAAAAACAAAGAGAGAAGATGCAGTTTCTAAGGCAGAAAAGGGACTAGATTTGCAGCAGTAATCAGCAATAAAATAGAATTTCGGAATTTGATATTATTGAATTGCTACTGTGTAATGTAATAACTAATTGTTGTGTAGAAATGACATTACAAAGACAGTAAGATCATTTATTCATAAAAAAAGTTTCTGAAAGTAAATGATTCCACTCTGAATATCACCATGAGTCTCTGTATTCACTTTCAATATGATATTAGTTCAAACATTGCCAAAGTGAAAATAAAAACCCGAGAGCTTCCCCTTAGCTTGGATGTTGGAAGTTACTCATAATATTTCCATACTGTCCCAGTTTAAGGACTTGGTGACCTTAAGTTTAGAGTACATGTAGCCTATACAGTTACCAGACTGTAATGCTTTGTAATTGGTTTCAGGCTGACAAAACTGTAATACACATAATGGTATTTATTATTCATAAGAAAATAACCAGGCAAATTATTATTCAAATGCAGCATCGATGCACGGTTAGTTACAAAACTGCCTCTGCTCCGTCTCTCTCTCTTTGGCAGCTTGGCATCCCCTCAGGTCCTTCTCACAGGGTTGCCAGATTGGGGGGAAACCCCCCATTTGTAGGGGGAAATCACACCCAAGGGGGGAAACGTGGGGGGAAACATTTTTCAAATAGGGGGCTTCAGCTAAAAATGGGGGATTTTATGTCCTCTGTAGTGAGCTCCTTAGTACTTTCCATGGTGTTCTCATGATCTTTTAAAAATATGAACCCTGCCTTCTGACAGTGATGGTCTAGTACAATAGCCAATAGTACATGCCTCTACCATAAGTCCCGCCTTATACTTGACTCCTCCCCTATCCACACACACGCACACTCCTCCACTGCATTGAATATAGTAGATAGGTAACATTTAGATTTTGAATGGCTCCTGATTTACAGAAAATATTTTCAGAGAAATTCTGTACTACGTTATGTAGCATTATTATTATTACTATTATTATTATAAATTAATTGTGGTAGAGAACCATTCAGATTTAAAAGAAAATCCAAAATAAAACTTTATTTTTTTAAAAATCAAACATACAGCAGTTGCTTCATTTAAGGCCCTATGTCTTGTTCTAGTAGTTTACCTGCATTATCTATTATTATCGGTATCCTATCGGTATTGGCCGATATGGGTAGATAACCATCGGCTATCGATATCGGCCAAGAAAATCTTATCAGTGCACCCCTACTTATATGTTGTGTTTCTGTTTCTTAAATATGAATCTTCAGCATTCTACATATTTAGCAGGTCCTTCTAAAGGTACTACTACCTAGAATTGTGTGAAACAGATAGAAGGATGGTACCTTCTATCTGTGGTACCTTCTACTAGGGTAGCAGTGTGGAGTAGTGGTTAGGGCGCTGGACTCTTGACCGGAGGGTTGTGGGTTCAATCCCAGGTGGGGATAATATATTTGTTTCAATGGCAGCACTAAGTTACAGAACTCCCTAATAGATAAGAAAATAATGGTTGCAAATTAGTGCCCTCTCAGTCAGCAGGATTGGTGGGAAGGAAATGCAGGCCTCTGGTGTTATCAGGGTGTTTTGTAATGCCAAGATGATTTCCCAGTTAACCATTGCTCAGAGAAATAAAATGAACCACTTGTACAGCTTATAAAAAAGGAAAAACTCAAACCTACTGTAAATTAAAGCAACATTAAAAACGTTAGGCATGCAGTTTTATATTCATTCATATCTAAATCATCTTGATAAAACACACCTGATCAGCTGAAGCTTAAACCCACACAACTTGGTGGAAAGTCATACATTCAGAATGTGCATATAACTTCGTAGTGAAGAAACACAGTGAAAGAGTTTGCCTTTGTAAGTGCGGCTGGGTGAAAGCCCTGCAGTGCACGGGTCGGGTCGGGTCGGGTCGGGTCGGGTCGGGATATTAGGTTGGCAGGGAGGGGGTTGCATTTCCCCCTGTCAAAACACGTGAGAATGCGGCTGGAGCCGACAACTGAATAAATGATTAATTAGGCTCCAGCCTCAGGTGTATAAAATAAGTGTGATTCTTGGTTTAGTCACTGGGCTGCACTGTGTGCTAGACACAAATATTTTACCATTAAACTACTGGGTGGCACGGGATGTAATGAAATCTGGTCAATCTCAAGAAAGGGTAACAAAAAAGCAAAACCATACTGAAGTGGAGGTAATTATAGTAAGAAAAACAGCCCCTATTTTCATATCAGTTACAATTATATTTTGAAAAGGCATCTCACGGACGACTCACAAACATTTAGACTTACTGAAGGTAAAAGAACCTTGGATAAAAACATCTAAAAAATACAATTATATTAAATAGCAGGCCAAGATTCTTCACCTTAATATGTTTCTTCAGCTCTTTTCCTGCGTTTCATTTTCATTGCTTTGTCTTATGTGGGTGCAAGGCTTTGAAAATCAATATGTCGTGTCCGTCCCCCCCCCCCCAAACAAATACCAGAAACTAACTGAATACATCAGATATGTGGCAATGTTGCCTCGCTCATGTCTTTAATTAAGCCAGAGATGTTCTTTTGTTTAAGCTCATACCCTCATCAGTATTTTGTTCAATACATGTACAGTACATTCCTATGGCTCTCCCTTGGGAACCGGAATATAATCCAGACAAACATTGTTTGAAATGCATAAACACTAGCATGCAAGATCATGAGAATGGTATTTTGGGAAAAGAAAATCCTTAAATGAACTTTTGCACCAGAACCCTCATGAACTTACAGCAAAACAAATAGAAACAAAAGTAAAACCAACTGTAGATGCACCTTGTTGGAGCGAATCTATCAGGAAAAAAGTTCATGTGGAAAGCATTCTCTTTAATAGCACCAGAGACATTCAAGTACTGTTTTGTTTTTGATTTTTTTATTTACATTTTTTTCAAAAGCACCCAGGCACTTATACTATAAAAATAGACCCCAATTGTATTTTCTCTCAACTGAGCCCAGGGTCCCGCAGCTAAAACTGCCTCTGCCTCTACATCTGCTACACTAACAGAAGGGGCATTCAGAACAGAAAATAGGAGGCACTTTTTTACACAAAGAATTGTGAGGGTCTGGAACCAACTCCCCAGTAATGTTATTGAAGCTGACACCCTGGGAACCTTCAAGAAGCTGCTTGATGAGATTCTAGGATCAATAAGCTACTAACAACCAAACAAGCAAGATGGGCTGAATGGCCTCCTCTCGTTTGTAAACTTTCTTATGTTCTTAAGAAATGTTGTAAACTGAGTGAAAAAACGAATAAACACTTGAGAAACTCAGTAAAAGAGATAAAGCACCCGATCAAGCAGAGATCTACTGGTGATGCGTATTTGACAGGGAAATAACATTATGCTTACTTCTTATACATTCATTTAGGTCATGCTAGAAGAGATTTCTATTCTGGTCGATTGGATACCAAAGCTCATTCTGAAAGCAGACACAACCAAACAAAACAAGATTCTCCAAGGCAATAGAAATTCATCTTGACCTTTTTAATAAGGATGAACTACTAGAGAAACAGGATGACACAGAACAGCTGGCGCACACATCTTTGATGCATCATTCAAACACCATAGGAGCATCTGTTGTGTTTTTATACACTTATAATAACCCAAAAATGCTAAGCCAAACTTACTTATTAGAACCAGGGTGTGATTTGTCAAATTTCCAGGGGGGGGGGGGGTAAAATAGTCAAACAACATCATCATGGCAAGCCTTGATACATCTGTAGTACACAATTTAAACACTGAAGAGAATCACAACGTTACTTATTTATAGTTATTATTCTTTTTATTGATACGGCATCAAAAGGCAGTAACATGGGGTCTCAGATCACGCTTTACCTTCCATTTCTCAAAGCGAGCCTGCCCTACACTGCCTGCTCTTCCAAGCCTCTCTTCATTTCTTTTTTCTTTAGTATAGTATGCACTTCCAATGATAATAAAAAATAACGGTTTGAAACACAGCAACTGAATGACGTTGACCTAGTTGATTTCATTGGTTAATTTGCCTTGCTACAGTGCGTACAGCACTACTGTTGATGACAATGACGGGTGAGTGGAATCCGAGCCTGATCCACTTTATACAGCCGAAGCTCACGATCCGGCTCCAGTGAAACTAAACTCCATTTTCATGTTAATACAATGTGCTACTGATCTTATGGTCTGAAGTGCTAAGACCATTTTTTTGAAGTCAGTTTGCCTAAAAATAAGGCAGCATACATTTATAATTTTAAATATCAGATGTTTAAAATTTCCCTAAGAAAGTCACTGTAAATTCAAAATCTTTTATTAGGGGGGAGAAAATGTATTGGTCGTTACATTAATGTTTGTGTATGCCTTGCCGAATTCAGATAAACATTATTTTCAATACTCAATTCTACGGTCTCATGAAGAACAATGAAATGAGAGCAGCTCCCTTTGAAGGAACTGTTCACAAATGAAACTCTTCTTAAACTAAAGATAGCAATTTAGTGAGACTGTGCTTTGGACAAAAGAGATGAATAGGACATACAGTTGAACAACGTTTCCATTATAAAGCAGGGCAGCAGTGATTGTAAGTCTCTGAAAGCCAATTTGACTTTTTGAATGATGGTGTATTCTCCCCTACAGTAAAAAAAAAAAAAACTTACAGAACTAAATAAACAATTGAGACTTTGACACTGTAAAATCTCTGAGGGGCAATACTCATTCAGATTAACCCTTCAAGATCCCACTTTACAGGAAAGTTTAAAATACCAGGCTTAACATTACAATGTAGCAAACTTCATGAAGCAATGCACCATAACCTTTACCACTGAGGCCAGAGTATTAGTTTGTCTCTTTACTCAGAATCTCTAATAGAGTACACCTATCAAAATTACAATGGATCACGGCCATTTTGAAAAGAGCTTTGAAACAGACTTTCAAGTTGTAAGTGTAAAAAGTTGTCAGGGTGTTAACAAATGAAAAGAAAAATGACAGGTACTTTACTTAAACAGTTGTAGCGACACGTGGGGGCGTGTAATGCTTTACTTTTCAGAACCCCACTACTTTAACAGATATTTTATTTTGTAGTCACTCTGGTTTTAAAGATCTTCACCCTGAAATGCCCAGTAAATGAGTAACATAGCAAGTTAAAGAAGTGCTGTATTTTGTGTAGCTCATAATATAGAATACCTCATTAAAGTACTTTATATGTATTGCGTTCTAGCTCATTACATATTATTTGCATAAACCCCTGTGGCATGGGGAGGGGTGCATCCATTCTGTACAAGACTTTTACAATTCAATTAAATGCTTAGCAATAAATGTGACATTAGCCCAGGTCAGTCATTACAATCAAGAAATTATATAAATGGTAATCCTAACTTGTTGCATCATATTTCATATTGTATTTTAGTACTCTATATATATATATATATATATATATATATATATATATATATATATATATATATATATATATATATATATATATATATATATATATATAGTGCCTTGCATAAGTATTCACCCCCCTTGGACTTTTCCACATTTTGTAGTGTTACAACCTGGAATTAAAATGGATTTAAGTAGGATTTTTTGTCACTGATCTACACAGTCCATAATGTCGAAGTGGGGAAAAAAAATCTACATATTTTTCAAAATTACTTACAAATAAAAAACTGAAAAGTCTTGATTGCATAAGTATTCACCCCCTTTGCTGCGACACCCCTAAATAAGCTCTGGTGCAACCAATTGCCTTCAGAAGTCACATAATTAGTTGAATGGAGTCCACCTGTGTGCAATTAAAGTGTCACATGATCTCAGATTAAAGATATCTGTTTCTGGAAGGCCCCAGAGTTTGTTTGAGAGCATATCTAAACAAACAGCATCCTGAAGACCAAGGAGCTATCAAAACAAGTCCGGGATAAAGTTCTGGAGAAGCACCAATCAGGGTTGGGTTATAAAAAAATATCCCAAACTTTTAACGGAGCACCGTTAAATCCATTATTAAAAAATGGAAAGAATATGGCACAACCGTGCCTAGAGAAGGCCGTCCACCAAAACTCAGTGACCAGGTAAGGAGGGCATTAGTCAGAGAAGCAACCAAGAGGCCAATGATAACTCTGAAGTAGCTGGAGAGATCGACAGCTGAGATGGGAGAAACCGTCCATGGGTCAACTATAACCTGGACGCTCCACAAAAGATAAGAACATAAGAACATAAGAAAGTTTACAAACGAGAGGAGGCCATTCGGCCCATCTTGCTCGTTTGGTTGTTAGTAGCTTATTGATCCCATAATCTCATCAAGCAGCTTCTTGAAGGATCCCAGGGTGTCAGCTTCAACAATATTACTGGGGAGTTGGTTCCAGACCCTCACAATTCTTTGTGTAAAAAAGTGCCTCCTATTTTCTGTTCTGAATGCCCCTTTATCTAATCTCCATTTGTGACCCCTGGTCCTTGTTTCTTTTTTCAGCTCAAAGAAGTCCCCTGGGTTGACATTGTCTATACCTTTTAGGATTTTGAATGTTTGAATCAGATCACCGCGTAGTCTTCTTTGTTCAAGACTCAATAGATTCAATTCTTTTAGCCTGTCTGCATACGACATGCCTTTTAAACCCGGGATAATTCTGGTTGCTCTTCTTTGTACTCTTTCTAGAGCAGCAATATCCTTTTTGTAACGAGGTGACCAGAACTGAACACAATATTCTACGTGAGGTCTTACTAATGCATTGTAGAGTTTTAACATTACTTCCCTTGATTTAAATTCAACATTCTCACAATATATCCAAGCATCTTGTTAGCCTTTTTTATAGCTTCCCCACATTGTCTAGATGAAGACATTTCTGAGTCAACATAAACTCCTAGGTCTTTTTCATAGATCCCTTCTTCAATTTCACTATCTCCCATGTGATATTTATAATGCACATTTTTATTGCCCACATGCAATACTTTACACTTTTCTCTATTAAATTTCATTTGCCATGTGTCTGCCCAATTCTGAATGCCGTCTAGATCATTTTGAATGACCTTTGCTGCTGCAACAGTGTTTGCCACTCCCCCTATTTTTGTGTCGTCTGCAAATTTAACAAGTTTGCTTAGATGGGCTTTATGGAAGAGTGGCGGGAAGAAAGCCATTGCTGAAAAAAACCCATTTCAAATCCCGTTTGGATTTTGCCAAAAGGCATGTGGGAGACACAGCAAACATGTGGAAAAAGGTTCTCTGGTCTGATGAGACCAAAATTGAACTTTTTGGCCTTAGCGCAAAACGCTATGTGTGGCGCAAAGCCAACACTGCTCATCACCCTGAGAACACCATCCCCACGGTGAAGCATGGTGGTGACAGCATCATGTTATGGGGATGCTTTTCATCAGCAGGGACTGGGAAACTGGTCAGGATTGAGGGCAAGATGGATGGAGCCAAATACAGGGAAATTCTAGAGGAAAACCTGTTTCAGTCTGCAAGAGACCTGGGACTGGGGCAGAGGTTCACCTTCCAGCAGGAAAATGACCCTAAACACACAGCCAAACCTATACTGGAGTGGTTTAAAAACAAGAACCTGAATGTCTTAGAATGGCCCAGCCAAAGCCCAGACCTCAATCTGATTGAGAATCTGTGGCAAGACTTGAAAATTGCTGTTCACCAACAGTCCCCATCCAACTTGACAGAGCTTGAGCAATTTTGCCAAGAAGAATGGGCAAATATTGCAGGATCCAGATGTGCAAAGCTGGCAGAGACTTACCCAAAAAGACTCACAGCTGTAATTGCCGCCAAAGGTGCTTCTACCAAGTATTGACTCAGGAGGGTGAATACTTATGCAACCAACAAATGTCTTTTTTTGTTTAATTAACTTTTGTGTCACAATAAAAAAATATTTTGCACCTTCAAAGTGTTAAGTATGTGGTGTAAATCAAATGGTAAAAATTCCAATTAAATCCATTTTAATTCCAGGTTGTAACACTACAAAATGTCCAAGGGGGGTGAATACTTATGCAAGGCACTGTATATATATATATATATATATATATATATATATATATATATATATATATATATATATATATATAGCACAAATAAGACCATACCTTCAGAATAGTGATGTTCCAGGTAAAACTCTCCACAGCCTTTTGTAGTTTCCTTCCTTTCAGATTCTCTTTCGCTGCTACAAGATGCAGATTCTCATGGAATTCCATGGCTGAAAACAATAAGAGTCTTTTTAATTTTGCACAATTACAACCTGTTCTCTTGGTTGTGATGCTGTGATGTTTGTTTATCCAGTGCCACGGAGTCTCACGCAGGATAATATAATTTGGAATTCCAATGAAAGTTATTTTTTCTTAGTTTATGCCAAGTTGGCTAAAAAGATTACATTGAAATCTGACTCATTTGATTAAAGTTACTGGCTACTGTGGAAAACAAGGTTGCTATGGTTACTGATCGATTTCAAGCCTCGGACCTCCTCATCTGTCAGTACATTTGCAAGTTGATTCTTGTTTCACTGAATACTCATTTTTTAAATTGCCTTTTTATATTCACCTTGTCATAGCTTTTTGTATTTTTGGGTATTATACTTTCATCATATGTCTTTATTTTAAGTGTGATTTGATCAGTTAGAGTTCATTTGATAACTTCAGAGCCTATGAGGTTCTGCTGTAATACAGAGCCCTGCAAAGTTTAAAGTGAATGTTCTGATTTTGCCACATCTCACAATGGGAACCAGAGCTAACAGCTCCAGCTGGAGAAGACAGGTGCTGTCAAAACTCTCAAATCTTGAGCCTCAGCATGCCTCAATGCTGCAGAGTCAATACATCACCGTACACATGTAGGGTGGTGAACCAAATTTAACAGTGGCTATCAAAAGCACGACAACTTATAATGACGGAAAGGGATTTTATCACTTCCTGTTTTAAAATGAAAAGGGAAATGAAAACAGTGATTGTGCAATAAACGAGATTTGAGCAGCTCCCACTGTTCTGTGAAGCAATACTGCAGGCTGACATTCAACAAGGACCTTGTGATATCCTTATTTTAAGAATAGCTCTGCATGGCAGAATCCTTCTTTTAAATAATAACATGATAATTAACAAAACACTATATACACACACATTACATTAAGTATACATCTAGAGACTGAATGGTACAAAACCCCTAGATATTTGATCTGCCCTGAACCAAGAAGGCATTTGAAGCACAACAATCTACACATTATTTAAAATCCAGCTGCGTTTCTCTTGGCTGGCTTTGATAACATTCTCATTGGTGTCTTCCTTGTTCTATTTAAGAGGCAGTTTTTTTTATTTATTTTTTTTTTTTTATGTGCTCAAGATTTAGTTTTTATTTAAATGCAGCAATTGAGGGCTTGAAAGCAACAGGTTTAGGTGAAACAAGGTTTTGAGCAGATACTCAAAACAGGAAGCAGTATGTATGCTTGAGAAAGCACAGTAAATCATGCTGTCCTGTATGTAATCACGCTAAACAAACGGACAAAGGTAAAAAAATAAGTGCATAAACCTTAGATAAATATGGTTTGCACAGCAATGAAAAGTAGATGGTGACGTCACGTCACTGTGTTGACAGAATGCACATGGTGCCTTATCAGTCCAAACAGCTCTCACTGCCAGGGATGAACACATATTTCTGGAATGCTTTCACCAGAGACAATACAAATAATATGCCGTCGTCAGTGGCTCAATTAAGCCTCAAGTGTGCTGGCCTCATGCACTTGAATGTAATAAGGTCAAGTCTCAACAAAAAAGGACCATAAATTGCAATGTGAATTTCAAAATATTTCTGTGCTTCAATTGTTCTGCCACTTGGGGAAGGAAGACATATTGAGTTATCCCACACCAGTTAAGCAAACGCAGTACTGACATCTAGCAGCAGGGGGAGGTACTGCAGATGTGGATATTATGCACAGACAATTGATGAGAATTTAAATCCCTTTTGTTATTTTTTTGTATTGGTTTATTATTTCTAACTTTAATTGGGATGTAGATTTTTCAAATGCTACACTATTGATATTATGCATATTTTCAAAGAGAACTACCAGCATGCATAAAAAATCAACAATGTAACATTTACTGAATATGTAACCAAACATAATTGATATTGAAAAGTAATTTTTTTTTCAATATAACGCCATAAAGTCATCAACGGCAGATCATTAATATCACCTGTATCCTGGTATTAACTAAAGACGAGCATTTACTGCAGACATTAAACTATTGTCTCTCAGGTAGCTGTCTTTATTATTATTATTATTATTATTATTATTATTATTATTATTATTATTATTATTATTATTATTATTATTAAATAATATTATTATTATTATTTGTTTATTTAGCAGACGCCTTTATCGAAGGCGACTTACAGAGACTAGGGTGTGTGAACTATGCATCAGCTGCAGAGTCACTTACAACTACGTCTCAACCGAAAGACGGAGCACAAGGAGGTTAAGTGACTTGCTCAGGGTCACACAATGAGTCAGTGGCTGAGGTGGGATTTGGACCGGGACCTCTGGTTACAAGCCCGTTTCTTTAACCACTGGACCACACAGCCTTTTTGACAATACAAAATATACAATAACTATGAAACCCATTTTCAAAAGAAAAAAACAATTTAATTTACGTCTGATTAACTAGGCCTGCTGACACAACTTAGCATACTTTTTATATTTGAGTAAAGGCAATAAATGATAAAAAGATGTAATTAGCAAACGTTTATAGCATTGTTAGAATGATCTCTTTGAAAAAGATACATGAGATGGAACAGATCTTTCTAGGCATCAAACACATGAAAGTCTAAGGCTTTAGATTCGATTTCCTTTATCAGCCTGTATTGTGCTTGGCTGCAGAATGTTGGTACCCATTTTCAGTAAGGGAGTTACATTTCACTGGCTTTACATGTTTGACCTCAAATGTTTTCGATCAGTTATTGCCCCTACAAAGATATTATTGACAAATCTTATGGCACTGCAGCCTCAGAAAGGTGTAAATGACTTAATTGTCCTTTGCCTTATGGTTTTTGATGTCATTATAGCCTATGCTTTGGACCCTAAAGTCTTCAATATCTATAGGCCAACCTCCAACCTACCATTCTTAGATAAGGTTCTAGAGAAAGTTGTTGCACCTCAATTACAAACATGAGTTGGTATATTCGAGAAGTTTTCCGTGTTCAATCTGGTTTCCGTGCTGCACATAGCACCGAGACGGCTCTTGTCAGAGTTGTGAACGATCTGCTGATAAACTCTTACTCGGGCTTTCCATCAGTATTATTTCTTTTTTTTATCTAAGTGCTGCCTTTGATACTTAATCATCTTGAAAGCACAGTAGGACTGTCTGGCCTTGTCCTATCCTGGTTCAAATCTTATATCATATTTTCTAAACTTTTATAAAATGGCTTTCTTATCTTAGTGGGTTTTAATGAGAATGACAGAGAGAGAGAGAGAGAGAGAGAGAGAGAGAGAGAGAGAGAGAGAGAGAGAGAGAGAGAGAGAGAGAGAGAGCGAGAGAGAGAGAAAAACACATTTCATTTTTCTCTAGTTTGGTTTTAAGCCTTTTTTCACGTCACAAACCGCTCTCTGAACACTGCAAATGTGTCAGTGTATTTGTAACGATAACATGTTACAGCTCCTTTTGTAATGGAGCGATAACATGTTAAAATAATATTCAAATGGATTTACGACAAGGAGTGTGAGATGGAACATGTGTTTTCTGATAGTTAATAATTTATTAACACCTGGGGAGATTCAATTACATCTGATGCTCATTTAAATACAATTTTATAGCGACTAACTAACGCACTTTCTAAAATATCTGAATTATTCTCTCTCTCTCTCTCTCTCTCTCTATATATATATATATATATATATATATATATATATATATATATATATATATTACTCTCCAGTTATTATGATATTATTATTTTCGTTGTTAGTTATTATTTTCATTGTCAAACTTTCAGTTTTATATAGGTGGCGCTTTCTACAACTTTGTTGTCATAATCAAAAATGAAAGCCCCTGATTTCCTTTTATGATCTGCTTTGAACACCGCACAAAACAATTAGAAGTAAAAAAGCTACAGGATATCATTAACATTCATGTAGGAAACACTCCTGCGACTTCAAAGGACTCACCTGCTTTCTGGCACTGCATTATCTTTTCATATACCCCATCAGCATTTTCAATTAGAGTCCTGCTGGTCTGAATCATCTGTGAAATAAATTGGAATAGGGTTATCTTGGAGCTTGTTTAATTTATAGAATTTTTAAATGGGAGTGTTAAATTGTTAGTGACCTAACAGATATCCATTTTGGAGTGTGATAGCTAATAGTAGCAAGTTTGCACCCCCAGTATCTGCTTGGTTTCACCTAAACACAGTATTACCTGCAAGTGTGAGTCCTCACACTTTGAAGTGGAACCCTCTTTTACACTATGGCTGTAATTTGTAAAATTGCTTTGTAGCATCCTCTGCATAATTGGGAGGTTTTTAGTTGGCGATTCCGAGGGATACTAATGCAAGTAAAAAAAAAAAAAATACCAGGACAACAGTTGGACTGCAATTCTTATTTCAAGCAATCTTGTTTTGAAAAGAAGATAGGAATGACCCTTTTGGGCTTTCAGATTCACCCTCTTTCATGGAGACCTGTTGGTTCTCCAGGGCTTGCATTTCAGTGATCCCATAATTTATAAACAGATCCCTCCTTTTTTTTAACAGATGCTTTTTTAACTCCCGCAGTCTGTTAATAACACTAGCAAAAGTCGCCATATCACATGTTTTAAACTGAAGTGCGAGAATGACGATAACAATCCGATTGAACGCAAAGTCAGAGGTGCTGTATTAACACCAGCACAATACAGTAACCTCAGGTCCCTGCAACAGTTGTGATGGTGACAAAACGTGTGTGAGTACTGTTCTTCTTTAGCAGCTGCATCTATCCCACATGTAAAAGATTTGGTTACATGGTGTACCTTCAGGAGTTTGGGCATGATTTAATAGCACAGCAGCTTCCCTCGTTAGATGATGAGCTGATTATATCTCTTTAGACAGACGCAGGCATGGTAATTTAAGATGTTACCATAATGAAAAACAGTAATGTAGCGTGAGCTTTGTATTAAAGCAGGATCAGTGCTGCAAACTGAGAATGGTGAAAGCACAGCACACATATACTCGGGACTGTAATTAGAAAGTGCACTACTGAGAAAAATAAAGCATTTTGTGAATTAAAATGAAATGTACTGCAGCTTGCTTGACTGCAGTAGAACAGCTGCCACTTACTAAATTTAGTTGCTAGATTCTGGGAATGAAAATGAATGATGCTGTGCAACGCGGATCTGGATCAGGCTCCACTGATCCGTAATCTTGATCCGATTCTGGATCTGCGCACGCCGTAACTAGGGAAACTGACCAATGAGCCGCTCCAGTGGTACCGGATTCAATCCCATTTTTTGATGCCGTTGGTAATGGAACTTGACTGAGAGAATCACACAGAGGATAAAGTATCCATGTCTCCAACATATTTAGCATGCAAGGGTTATATAACCCTCCAAATAAGAGGCCAGTACCTCAGATATATATAGATATGAGTAATTACCACAACAATAAATTGAAGCAGTAATAATAATAATAATAATAATAATAATAATAATAATAATAATAATAATAATAATAATAATAATAATGTATTCTATTGTATTTATCTACCAATCAGATCTCCTACAGTTCACAATATATGTGGATAAGGGCAGCAGTGTGGAGTAGTGGTTAGGGCTCTGGACTCTTGACCGGAGGGTCGTGGGTTCAATCCCTGGTGGGGGGGACACTGCTGCTGTACCCTTGAGCAAGGTACTTTACCTAGATTGCTCCAGTAAAAAACCCAACTGTATAAATGGGGAATTGTATGTAAAAATAATGTGATATCTTGTAACAATTGTAAGTCGCCCTGGATAAGAGCGTCTGCTAAGAAATAAATAATATAATAATAATAATAATAATAATAATAATAATAATAATAAGAGAGAACAACAGAAGGTAAAAACAGCAGCACCATAATGGGAAAGGAAATAATCAACAGTTTGTTGCTAAAAAGCCAAAACAACTGCTATTGACCTTAACAATGTCTGCTTTCTGAGTATCAAAATGAAACACTAATCAAAGCATCACAGCAGTTCATAACTCACTACATCTGTGATGTCAACTTGTTTTCTAATAGGTTAAAGACTGTTATCACAGTAAGACTGCTACAACCACCCTCAAAAGTCCTGAGATAATCAGAACTGAACTAATATATTTTCACCTCAAAACAAGGGTTGGTTAATGTCAATGCTAGTAGATGTAAAACACCTCTTCAGAGTCCTGCTGTATTACTATAGCTGTAAAGGAGCTTAAGTGCTCTGGAAAGCTCTTCACAAGAGTGGTGCTTTAAAATATCTATACTGTGCAGGACTGGATTAACCTATACGCAAATGACGCTATAGCGTAGGGCCTCCAGCAAAACTGCACGTGGGCGGCCGGGCCCACACACACAGGAAGAGAGGCGCACAGAAACTTGCTTTCAGTTCATTTTTTTCATTATAGGACGGCTAGGCATTCCTTCTTGATTACAGCATACCTGCTCTGAGTCTCTCATGCAAGCAGCTTCCTGCTAATGTACAATACCAAATGCCCCACGCCCTCTACCTCCTGGGAAAGATCTGTCCCTAGTCCAACGTCAGATGCATTAGTCTGCAGGATAAAATGAATGAATCAGGCTCAATTTAAGCATTCAGTTTTAGGGCCAATTTAAAAACCTGTCCTGTCTCAAATGTGTACAGTATGCCTCTTTACATTTTAGAAACTTTCCTTTTCAATTAGGAGGTTTGAATTTTAGAAATAAAAGGCAGGTAAAGGTAAATGTGTATAATGCGAGAGGTTGCTGTTCTGCAGCCGACAAGAAGGGTTTAAGTCCATAGCGTTTGTTTCTCTCCCTTTATATACTGTGCGGAAATCATGAAATTAGCCCAGTACTGCGATTTTTTCAATATTCGTTATTTCATAATTATTTGTATTTCATACACACACACACACAAAAAAATAAAAAATGAATCACATTAACAAAACTGTACATATCTGCTGTGTGCCTGCGGGTAACATTCGCCATGCACATAGTGTTGTGCAGTGATTATGTCAGGTGACTACAGTATATGCAATCTTGGTGGGAAATTAAAATACTACACACTGTAAACAAGAAAATGGATGTCTCTAAAAATGTGTCTGCAGCAGATCATGTAAAGCAGTATCCAGCAGGAGTTTTACACAGCGATGGAGGTAAACTCTTCTGTACGTCCTGCAACATTACTGTAGAACACTACAGAGAATCGTCTGTTGACAGGCATTTAGATTCAAGTATTCACCGAAAGACAAAGACAGAAATCCAACGCAGTACTGTGACTGCTTGCAAAGAAACAAAAAACAGTGGCTTCCATGTTCTAAAAGTCCACTGAAAACTGTGAAGCACAAACACATTACATTTTGACCTGACACAGGCGTTTGTTTGCGCAAATATCCCTTTTGAAAAATTGGACAACCAAAATGTATGTAAATTCTTCAGACTTTGTAGCAAATTATTATTATTATTTATTTCTTAGCAGACACCCTTATCCAGGGCGACTTACAGTCGTAAACAAAAATACATTTCAAGAATCACAGAACAGGTGTGATTGAGTGATGGAGTGATTTCTTCATCAGCCCAGCTGAGACGTGAATACTTATCTAAAGTTGCTGAGTATCACAAGCAGGAGATTATGGAATTGGTAAAAGTCAGGTTGCTTGTCAGTGGTCACCGACGAGTCGACCGATGCCCAAGATCAGTATGGGTTACACATTGTATTTGTTTTGCGAGGTCTAAATTGTGAACATGCATCTGACGTACTAGAACTGAAAGCTGTCCTTGCAGATACACTTTACCTACAGGCTGTTAATTACAACACCATTTCACCAGCTATTGTGTATTGGGCCCCCTCATCCTTTAATCCGGCCCTGATACTGCGACAACTGATTTAACTTTCCTGAAACACTGAAATCCCCTTTAAAAAAAGGTTCATTGCAACAGTCTACAACTGGGGTCTCACACTCAATTACCTATGGGGAAAACAATAAAACATGGCAACCTTCTGCAGTGTGGTGAACATCCCAGAGCGAATGGTCATCAAAGTCTAAAAAAACAAACTGTGTTGTTGTAGACATGTCAAAATTGAACTTTAAAAAAGTACCAAAAACCTTTTACATTTATTGTCTTTTTTATTTTATTTTATTTTTTTGTTGGTGTTTGCCAGACACTTGACAGCACTTAATTTCTGTAAGCTTTTTAACATTTGGTTTCAGTCAGTTCACAGACATGTTTAGATTAATAAATGTGATTTTTTGGGGGGTTTTTTTGCAAAGTGACACTTTGAAAGCAGCTGCTTGTGCAATATTTTTCAGGGTAATCAGGGTTTCATTTTATATTTTAAAAGAGGCATCCAATAACATAATGTGTAATTGTACTGTATATTACCGATTTTAAGTAACTTGTTTTGTGTTCTTCTCTGTGCAATAGACCTACAATAAAAAAGGCCAACAAAATGCTCGGATATTGAATTTAAAATCAAGGGAAGTAATGTTAAAACTTTACAATGCATTAGTAAGACCTCATCTAGAATACTGTGTCCAGTTCTGGTCACCTCGCTACAAAAAGGATATTGCTGCTCTAGAAAGAGTGCAAAGAAGAGCAACCAGAATTATCCCGGGTTTAAAAGGCATGTCGTATGCAGACAGGCTAAAAGAATTGAATCTGTTCAGTCTTGAACAAAGAAGACTACGCGGCGATCTGATTCAAACATTCAAAATCCTAAAAGGTATAGACACTGTCGACCCAGGGGACTTTTTCGACCTGAAAAAAGAAACAAGGACCAGGGGTTACAAATGGAGATTAGATAAAGGGGCATTCAGAACAGAAAATAGGAGGCGCTTTTTTTACACAGAGAATTGTGGGAGTCTGGAACCAACTCCCCAGTAATGTTGTTGAAGCTGACACCCTGGGATGCTTCAAGAAGCTGCTTGATGAGATTCTGGGATCAATAAGCTTCTAAAAACCAAAACGAACAAGATGGGCTGAATGGCCTCCTCTCGTTTGTAAATGTTCTTATATCTGTTAACGGTTCTGGACAATTTAATTTCACTCATTTGGAATTAAAAAATAAACAGAGACCCCCTTTCCTTTACAGGTCTTGTAAAAACCAAGTATTTGAATTACAGTCGCTTCTACGTCATACTGCCTGAGGTGTAGACTTGCAGATATGAAACAGCAATCGATATGAAGCTCATTATCATGAGCTGTGGTCTGGCTGAGCCAGACAAAGTATATTTATAAAGGTGTACTTGTTCTTACAGACAGTGATTAGGGCAACATACATTATACTGTAAACAACTACTTATACTGTACCAGAACACAATATGAACTGCTCTGCAGGGTATGGGGTTCTATTTGTCCTCTTAAAAGACATTAATTATCAGGATGTTTATGCAATGCTAATTGTGTGTAATAAAAGTGTTTGTTTTTGTTTTTTTTTGGTTACATATGGAAGCAAATTGTGTGAATTTTCGGTGAATCAGAAATTCCTGTAACAGATACAGTTTTTCCACCTTGACTGACAGCCAAAACTTTGTTACGGCTGTGACTGCAAACTGTCAGAAAAAATGCTACCGTGACAATGATCTCTGGCTGCTGGATAAACCATACCTCATGCTTCAGATGGTAAAATACAAATCTGAACACGATAATGCAGACTAAACCTACAAAAAAGTACCTCCACCTCCCAAACATAATAATAGCAATAAATCTGGCCTCTGTGTTACTTCAACTTTAAGATATACAGTTAGAACACCAATACAGATTCAGGCAATGCAAATGTTATTTTACTGAGCCAACACACTTGTGTATCATTTATTTGTACAAATGCAAATTCATTTCTCAATGTCCTTATAAAACAGAAGCATTGACAGATTTTCCAGTCAAAATGAGTCAGGTACTGTACAATAGAAAACCTTTCATCTGATCCCTACATGATGAGGAGTAGAGATATGTGAACAGGTATAAGCAAATCCCTGGCAAAACATGTTATGCAACAACTGTCTGGAGTAAAATGGATTATTATAATGCAAACCATTCCACTGTTTTATTATATATATATATATATATATATATATATATATATATATATATATATATATATATATATATATATATATATATATATATGAAATAAATGTTCAAATACATCGACTGGTGTCATATCCTGTTTTTTTTGTGATCTAATTTATTAAACAAAACTGAAGTATGGACTGACAAAAAGCTCACATGAGTATATAGAAACGAATCAACTGAGAAATGGACTACCAACTGTGTATATCATGGAACAGCACTACAGCAAATCTATTTCTTCCTAATCATCAAGTCTCTTTACAGATCAACAAACATGCATACCCACAGCACCTAGCAGTGATAAGTTCAACATCAGCACATTAAGGGAAACAATTAACTTGTTGATGCATGTTTTAGCACGAACACTGACTTGAATCATTTACAAATGCAAGCTGACATAAAGACTAATAAAGCTAGTCACCTGCATTATACACCCTGTATCATTTTACTACAAGAAGACTTTTTAGATACAGTATCAATGTATCTGAATTCACTTCAGTAGCTGTAGGGTGCTGTTTTTTTACAAAAGGGGAGGACAGCAAAAGCAATACTAAGAAAGGCCATGTTTGTTGTTTACGCGCTGCAGTGTACAGCAGATGCACTGCAGAATATTTGCAATGGCAAACGCTGGAAAGGTAAGAACACTCTTCATAGCCAAGAGCAGAGTTCTAATACGAAAACTCAGAGGATCCGATCCCCAAAGTGGGGGGCCGCACTGCTGGATGGATAGATCTGTGCATAAAGACCCTGCAGATTGAATTTGTTATGTTGCAAAACACAAGGGTAGCTCTAACTTCTAGTAATATTCTTTAAAGAGGTAAAGCACCTGACTTCATCCTGAGCTGTTGCTGAGGTATGACATAGGGCAAATCACAAATCAGCATATCCTTCCACTGTAGCAACACTGTACAACTGTACATCAGTAATGTATTCTTACATGTGTTACTGTATATACAGCATTCACTGAACTGATACACACATATTGTATGGCAAACACATATAAAATCAGCTGTGGACTGTAATTAGCTGCATAAAACAAATTGGGTTCTATCATCTAATATTGTTTATTTTAAAATAAGTAGCACAATTTATTGAAAAAAAGTAACATTTTCAAAAACAGTTCGGTCTCCAAGGCTGGGAAGCAACCGAAACTTCCCCCAAGGGAGATCTAGAAGTGAGAAAAAATGGGAAGATGTCAGTGTTAGATAGATCTGGCAGGGGGTCCCCCTTGTCTCTCGGAGAACCTTCCTCACGGAGGACGAAGCCAGTGGCGGCTGGGCTTCTAAGGTTGGGAAGTGAGCTTCACTCAACTCCAGAGGGAGACCGTTGCAGAGGAGGAGCGGCAGTATAGAGGAGAAGTGAGCTTCACTCACCTCCAGAGGGAGACCGTTGCAGAGGAGAAGCGGCAGGACAGAGGAGTAGTGAGCTTCACTCACTCCTAGAGGGAGACTGTTGCAGAGGAGGAGTGGTAGTTGCAGAGGAGGAATGTGCAGATGGGGGAGGAGGGGAGGATGATGGAAAACAAAAACCGCAAGTCAGAGAGCAAGCTCATTGCTTGGGGTTTAAATACGGGATTAGCAGGTGTTATTGGGGGGAAGGAACTAGGAGGGAGGAGCCCTCGCGCATGCCCTCTGAATAACACACAAGTTTACAAAAGGAGCGAATAACGAACCTGATGGCTGAAACGATCGTCAAAGATACACTGACTATCAGCACTGTTTTAACTTGACTTCTAGTTAATGGCATTCAATGATTTAACACCTACTCTGTACTAAATAAATGTAGAAGAACATATACCAGGAACGGGAGGTATGCACCATATTTAATGTGGTATGTTACTTAATATAAACATTTATTTATATGTTATAGTTATCCATTGAAGACATAATGTATTGATTTATCATAATCTGTATGTTATTATGTTGCCTTTAATTGCTTTTTGGAAATTATGCATAAGTTGGGCTTTATGCATACTGTACTTGCATTCCACTTTGTTAATAAAAACAGCTTCTTATTGAAGCATTGTCAAGTAGTAACGCGATTGTTCTTTAACATATTACTTCAATTTTGGTATTCTTTTTAGCCCGTGGCACGTTGATGTAACGTAAATAATGTAATCATTTAAATATGTTTTCTTACAGACCGTGGGGGCAGACAGATGTCACTGATACATGCTAAATGGTGGCTTTCCTATATATGTACATTTATAACTTCAGCAATATGGTGAGCATTACAATTACTGTGTGGCATTTTAAAGGCACTGTCTGTGATTCCGGGAGACTAAATCTTAACATTTGCAGAGGATATCACAGAAGGTGTTGCTGGTAAATTACAGGGAAACGTTTGTATCAGGCATGGGTGTCTATTTTTATCAGCCCACATTCAGTTTGGTTTTAATCAGCTCCATGTTTAAAATGCAGCTGTTATAGGCTTTTCTACACCAGTTTAACATGTGAACAAAGCATTTCATTTTGTATACAATGACCCAGTAAAGATGCAGAGGTTGGATACAAATACCGTTTGTGTTTCACAAGGTACTGTACAGTCTCAAAAGTAATGAGAAGAGGAGAATTTGATGTAAACTTTTCTTAAGCCAACTTGCTGAATGTTGAGCTACAATGTTTTTTTGCTCTACTTACTCTTACCTGCCCCCTATTTTACTGCATTTAATCCTGTACTTCAGAGTACTGTAATCTGCCATGTGTTTAAACTGTAGTATTTGGTATTTAATCATATATTGATGTAACTATCACTGTCACTTATCTGCTGTATTATTGAATTGTATTTTGTCACACTTGTACTTGCTTGAACTTGTCATTGTATTTATCTTGCTCTTATTGTATTACCTGTACTGTAACACTTGAAATGTATTTGCTTACAATTGTAAGTCGCCCTGGATAAGGGCGTCTGCTAAGAAATAAATAATAATGTTACGACAGGTTCTGTTTTTGTGTGCTGGTACAACATGTAACTTGGAATATGGGAGTCACTAAAAGGAAATAACAACACCTTATGAAATAATGTCAAAATGCATGTGAAAATGTCAACATGTTGTGGTTTTATAGAACTACAGTATACGCAAAAGCAGAAGACTGTGGTCATCAAATAAGGCATGACACAGCCACTGTAACAAAGTTATTAAACTCCATAGCTTTATATAAATGCCAAGGAATGCTCTATTACTCTATACCCATCCTTTAATGCAACATTTGTTCTTCTTTATATTATGATAAAATAAAAAATAAACAAAAAATAAAAAATTTATATATACAGTAGATGTCGCTTATTAACAACCTCTCGGATCCCAGCAAAAAGTTGTCATTAACCAAAAGTTGCCAATAAGCGAAACGCCACCGTTTTCAAGTGTATTTACATAGAATGATATATACTGTAGTTGTGCAAATATGGCACTGAAACATGTGTTTTACATGTTACAGTGTTAAAAAATGAACACGAGAAACACGAAATACCCAAACATAGAACTGTTTACTTCATGCGTGTGTAAAACAAAAAAAGGGTAGGCTTAAATAGTACTACACAACGATGTGTTACAATTGTCCTTACAATGAGTAAAGCAAACATAAAACAATATGTGTTGTACTTACAGTCAATTCTAAAGAACACAATTTTAAAATAAGAAATTGTCCAACATTGTCTGCTTTTTACAATGTACCACCTCCCGCTGTAAATCCATCTCAATTTCTGCCTCAGTCTGCCAGAAATACACAGTTATGAAGTCAGTGTGTTATAAAAGCTGCATGAAGTATGTGCATAAATCATGCAAGCGCGCTCTGTAGCACTGGCAACTAGTAATAAAGCTGTCAATAAGCGGCGTGCAGTTGATAATAGCAGAATTCCATTAACATTAAAAAAGTCTATGGGACAGGATTGGTTCCTGGGAAAATGTTGTTAATAACCGAAAGTTGTCTATCAGGGTTGCTAATAACCGGCATCTACTGTATATATCAGAATCTTCATAAAACAATGTCCAACTCGTGGTTAAAACACACATTTATAAAATGTTTACAATAATAGAATCCGATGCTGATCTGCATACAAACAAGAGATAACAGCGTTCAGAGTTCAATAGCTTAAGCATTTAATGGTTTTGCAAAGTGAAACAAATCCGACAGCACATAAATTCATTTTATAAATGAATACACCATCAAGACAATGCTATGTTTGAAAACTAAACTAAACTATGTGCATGTCCTACATACTGTAGTGATTTGTTACAAGTTTGTTCTAAGAACTGCAGGCTTCAGAAGAGCATCACACTGCAGCTGTGCTTCCACAAATACATCAATGGAGCAATACTGTGCATCCAATGTAGTTATGCAGGACCAGGAAGAGGGATTTAGGGCCAGAATTATAATTGCTCTCTCTACCTAACTGTTGATTCAATTCAAATACATAGTGCTACATTTTTGCTCCATTTATCTTGTGAACATACCAATTACATGATTTGTACCTCAGAACAGAATTCTCAATTAACTTGATGGGGATTTTGTTGGAAAAATCCCAATATAAAATCAGCAAAAGGGACAATGCTAACATCAATGAAGTATTGCTACATTATGTGCAAATTCAAAATATTCATGGGGTTAAAAAATACAAAGGTTGCAATATCTTACATGAATGGAATATAAATATGCAATGTAATACTGAAAATGTCATCCAATTCCAGAATACCATTATTTAAAAATGTATTTGTTTTCCTTTGTTATTGAAAATCTGACCAGAAAACCAGTGCTGCCCTCCGACCAGATCAGAGATCTTGCATTCATTCCTTTTACAGGAAATGATTCTGTATTTAAAAAAACTTAACTAAAACTGAACTATAACATATATTACTGCTATTATGAGCCTCACCGATCATCTCAGCCAATCAGGTTCCAAGTAGGCAGAGGCACCATTTAGAAACGATACTACGTTTAAAATGTGTAGTTTGTGCACCTCCTTCTATCTTACGCATTTCCCAGTCTGTGCCTACAAATCCCACAATCCACCTACTTAAGCTTTCGCCTGTCAGTGGTGGAAAAAGGGCTGTGTGTGCTAGTTTATAAACCATTCCCTCAGGACAGTATCAAGGACAAACAACTGACAGCCATGTACACCTCTCAAAAATATATTTTGTTCAAAATCGCAATCCATGTTTTCCGACACATTCTTTTTTTTCTGTCCTGTGTTATAAGTTAGTATGCACAGTTGAACCTGTCCTTATGGTATAGCAGTGTCTTCTCGCATTATTATTATTATTATTATTATTATTATTATTATTATTATTATTATTATTATTATTATTATTATTATTATTATATAACAGTTGAATATTTAACCCTCCACTGAAATCTGAAATGGCACCACTTCAAGTAGGGCACCCAATATCCCATAGGCTAAACTACAGGGAATTTTTATTTAGAAACTTGAAACTCTCTTGCTGTATTTCAAGCAGCAAGATACACTACCTCTTAAAACATATTTCATAAAGGTCTTCAGTATTAATACTTTCAGCAGGTATCAGTGATTGTTCTTTCTAAGAAGGACTGATATTCTCATTGATTAGTTTTAATTCAATGACAAAGTCCATTTAAGGGGTCATTCACCTCTACTAGGGCATCAAAGTAAGACATGATTTTAACCCTTGATTTTAATTTGTATTTCTTTCAAACTATGTAAGTAATAGTCAAGCTAGTCTAAAACAAAAACAAAACAGATGATTTGTGTTCACTTTCAGAAAAGAAAGTCATTTTAATGCAGATCATACAGGATATTCAAGTATTACAGTAGATTGTCTTACTTACAGCATCATACGCAGTCACACTCTTCTTCAGCATCTCTGGGATCAACCCTTGAGGCTCCATGGTGGGAAACTGGCCCTTGAGGTTGAATAGCACATAGGGAGCGTTGTCTCCACTCATGAGCCGCGTTGACAGTGCCAGGATACACTGCATTAGATTAGCCACAGCCGACAGTCCACACAACTCTTTAAATGGCACGATCGCATTCTAAAAAAAACAAACAAAAAAAACAACAGGGACTTAAAGTGCAGCATTATTGAATCAACACTACGATGCTCAACCAAGTTCTTAGTATTGCTGTATATCCACAGAATGAAAAGCAATCTGAGAACTGACAACGCATGTAATAGAAGGAATGCTCCAGCCGCACTTCTTACTGACATGGGAACATACTTAACTCAGTAGATCATGGTTACAGGAACATGTTGGAAAACAGATTATTGCAGATCCAATGGACCAAAGGCTAGACCCCTGACATCAGTGACTTGCCAATGAATTTTTTTTTGTTGGAAAGCCCTTGAAACAAGCTTTAAAATATACTAATGTTAATTTGTCTCAAACATCCCGCACATAGAGAAAAACAAGGTCAAAGGCCATGGATTGTGGGTAATTTGATCACATTCAGGTACATAATAATAATGGCTCTTCTTTTGAACATAAGAAGATAATTTACGAACAAGAGGAGGCTATTTTTGTTTATTTATTATTTTTGTTGTTATGGGTATTTTGGGTTAATGCAAGGAATTGAAAACAAGTTCTCAGCTACAGGGTCCCATTTTGATCTATTCTGGAGATATTTTCTTAAGAGTGTACACTACTATATATAGTGTACGCTCTCATCTTCACACATGTGTTTGCACATATTATAACATCTTCTTATAATACTGTGTTCGGTGGCTACTTCTATTCATGTTGAGTTTATTTACCTCGGAGGCAAGCAAACAGTACCAGAGAAAATGCATGATTAGAGGAATTCACCGAACAATTAACTATGAACAAATTGTGTATTGGTTTGAGGAGTTCTATCGTAATTTTAAAAGCTTAATAAATGTATAATGAAGTGTTACATACATGGTATACATGTATAATAACTAACAACTACAAACACAAAGGACACTTAAAATGTATTTATTTATAGCCTACAATTGTACATACTAAAATACATACAAAAGTAGATTGCCGTCCGATTTTTACCCACAAGCCAGATAATCGTAAACCAGCATTTTATATGTGTGTTTAGTCACTGAAAACTAGAAACTGTAACCCCTTTTAAACCACTTCAGTCTCTAGGGAACTTCTGCTGGTCTCCCAGAAAAGTCACACTTTTCTTATTTGAACTTTTTTGTGTGATTTTGCAATACTTGTGTTTTTTTCTGTAAAGACGTTTTAAAGGCCTAAATACAGTAAGAGATCATGCTATTGATGTTCAGCAATTTACTATTTAAAAAATGTACTAATTTTTAATTGTAGAGCTACAGAATGGGCAGCCCAGATGGTACACTCAATGAACTTCCAAAGAAATGCAACCCATTGGACCGGGTAAGGAAATGACTGCTTTAATATGCAAGAGAAGTCCCAAGATTATACAGCTGCACTTCTCAAAATATTCTTGTAATTATATATATATATATATATATATATATATATATATATATATATATATATATATATATATATATATATATATATAAACATTGGATTATTTTTAATTAAGGACTTTATAATGGAATCTACTGTGAATACAGTTACTTGATATTTACTTCAATTGAACCCTATACAATATTGTAAATTTATTTTGCTAAGAAATTATTGATATTATTTAAATGAACTACATGATAAATTTCCTTACAAAACTAGTTATTGTATAAGCTTCTTCTTGTTCTCAGATTACGCACACATGTAAAGCAAAAAAAAGATTAATCACTATCCCACTATGAACGATTAATCATTTCCCATCATCCTCCTGCTCACATATGTAACCGAGATGGATTTACCAGTGAGCAGTAGGATGATGGGAAATGTAGTTCTGCAAGGTCCATGCGGGTACATGGGAAGCCATCTTGAGGCAGGGAATGCAATTTAAAAGTTTAACAAAAGTGATCAAAATGTAAAAAATAATAATAATAATAAACACACACACACACACACACACACACCTTACGTAAACAGTTGTAGCAACACATAGGCACATGTAACACAATAAAATAAAAAGGTCCTTATGTACCCTTTAACATGTTATTGAAAGTTAGTCAGTGTTTGTAACTGCCGTTTTACTGATATGGAATAATCGGTAATCTGAAATAAGCCCCAAAAAACATAATCGGTGCATCCCTAGTTAGATGTGCCTCTCACCTTGAGCTATGCAAGCTTTGTGGGTTGCAGTACTGTTTAGAAACACATGCCTGACATTTATTTAGCCCTTACACTAAAATATATATATATATGTGTGTGTGTGTGTGTGTGAATAAATATATATATATATATATATATATATATATATATATATATATATATATATATATATATATTTATTTAGCCCTTACATTAATAGGTATAGTTTAGTTTATTCACTGTGTGCCCACAGGACCAGCACAGGTACATCTCAACACAAATACAAAGAGAGACATTTACTAAGATAAAAATAAAATTACAAATGCTTTTAAAAAGACCAAATTCCAATTGAGCTCATATATATTTTTTTAGATTCTATTGATTTTTTAGTATTACATGCAGGGCAGCCGCTATAAGATCGTTACCTTTATTACAAATGTGAATCTACCGGTTAAATCATCTAATGCACATAAATTAGGCTAACCAATCAAACATTTTAAAATCGAGTGACAGCTCTAATTTCAATATATAATTTGATGTGTATGTGTTTTGCTTTTTTTACTTTGTAGTTATGTCTTTACAATGTTAGTACAAGGGTTTCTTTGCTTAGAACTGGGGCGGCCAAACTACCTGACCCTACGAGCAATATACCAAAAATTTCCATACGGTCGAGAGCCGTAAGACATATACTGTAAAACATGAAATGTTTGCGAGAGCAAGACATTTTAAATACTAGCATTGTTGTGAAGTACAGTATTTGTTAGGCTATCTCTTGATGGCAGCAAAATACACAAGAACAACAGATAGAACATTGCAGAGCCTACACAGTTTCTGAGTAATTTGTATTGTACTGTAATGTAAATCTACATTGTATTAAACTTTAAAAGTAACACACAAGTGTTTTTTTTATTATTAATTCTGTTTATACTGTATGTATTACGCACATTAAATAAAATATATTCAGTTATTAGGATGCAAAATAAGACTTTTATATGACTGCTGTGTGTATTAAATACTGTTGAGCTTTGTGAATGACAAATGCACTGTATTTATTTTGAAAGGGATTACAGTACCTGCTCATGACGAGACGTAAGCTATGTAAATATAATATTCATTTTAGACCTGCAATATAACATTTAAACATGCATTCTCTAGTCTAGCGCCAACACTCCAATTTTATAAAAAGATTCATTCATCTGAATAAGTACGTTTGCCACGAGCGATATTCCATGCTTGCCATACAAAACTCGCTTGAGTCATTAAATCAGCTTCTTTACTGAACGCCAAAAGCAGCATCTGCCTTAAGTCTGATACAGGAGGATATTCAGATGAAAATGTGTTTCGTGATGTTTGAGGTTGCTCGCCTTGTACAGGCTACAGTGTGTACGATTTGTTGCAGATGAGACACAGGTTTACCACTGTTTTCAGCGAAAGTTCTTTCTCCCAGTCTGGTTTAAAGCCTCATACTTCCGTTTATTACTCATGGCGGGTTTGCTCAAAGCCAATGTCTCCATGAAACGAACAAGCACTTAATTCAAAATTATGAAATTTACTTTCAACTACACACCTGCCTTCGAAATACACATGCACCAGCGAGCGGTGCTGAAAGCCAACAAGTGACGAAATATCCTTGAGTGAACATGCAGGCTCAAAGAAACAGGCGAGAGTACGAGAGAGCAGAAAGAATACACTACCGGTCAAAAGTTTTAGAACACCTCCATTTTTCCAGTTTTTATTGAAATTTACGCAGTTTAATGTCTCAATGTACTCTGAAATTAAAGCATAGAACAAATAAACAATTGGAAATAAAAAAGAAATCATGGAATCGTTTTGTTTAACAAAATTTAATCTAAATTTTTGACTCAAAGTAGCCACCTTTTGCAGCTATAACAGCCGAACACACTCGTGGAATTCTTTCTACAATGGAAATCAAATATTGTTCGGAAAGTTCTTCCCAACACTGTTGCAGAAGTTCCCACAAATGTGTTGCACTTGTAGGTTGCTTTGCTTTCACCCTTCTGTCCAGTTCATCCCAAACCAGCTCGATGGGGTTTAAGTCTGGAGACTGTGCTGGCCATTCCATGATTTGATGCCTACCGTCTTGTTCTTTTCTTCTAAGGTAGTTCTGACATAGCCTGGAGGTATGTTTTGGGTCATTATCTTGCTGTAGGATGAACCCCTGACCAACTAGGCGATACCAGAGGGTATTGCATGGCGCTGCAAAATGCTGTGGTAGCCGTTTTGGTTCAGGGTGCCACTCACTCTGTGCAAGTCGCCGACTCTGGATCCAGCAAAAGAGCCCCAAACCATCACGCTTCCTCCTCCATGTTTGACAGTTGGTGTCACACACCAAGGAACCATCCTTTCGCCTACTCGACGGCGTACAAAACCCTGCGTGATGAACCGAAGATTTCAAATTTTGATTCATCGGTCCATAAGACCTTCCAGTCTTCAGTAGTCCACTGGCGGTGTTTCATGGCCCAGGCAAGTCTCTTTTTCTTATTTTGCCATCTTAGCAATGGCTTTCTTACTGCCACTCGACCTGTCAAACCTGCAGCTCGAAGTCTTCTCTTCACAGTTGAAACTGAGACTTGCTTACTTCGACCAGTGTTAAGCTGTGCTTGAAGCTGTTGTCCTGTGAGCCGCCTATCACGCAAGCTGACTCTCAGAAACTTTCTGTTGTGGCTTTGGGTCTGCCAGACCTCTTCCTGTCAGAGTTTCCTCCAGTTTCCAAGTGCCTTTTGATGGTGTAGGAAACTGTACTCACTGACACCTTGGCTTTCTTTGCAATTTCTCTAAAGGAAAGACCTACACTTTTAAGGGTTATAATGGTCTGTCTGTCTTCCTTTGTCTTCCTTTGCCTTTTTCTCGCCATTATGATAGCAATATACTACTTCCTGCAGTACAATACTGTCCAACTAATGCTTAAGAGGGTGTAGTAACACAGTCTGTTCCAACACTGCTTTTATACAGGAGGCTGTGTGGTCCAGTGGCTAAAGAAAGGGGCTTGTAACCAGAAGGTCCCCGGTTCAAATCCCACCTCAGCCACTGACTCATTGTGTGACCTTGAGCAAGTCACTTAACCTCCTTATGCTCCGTCTTTCGGGTGAGATGTAATTGTAAGTGACTCCGCAGCTGATGCATAGTTCACACACCCTAGTCTCTGTAAGTCGCCTTGGATAAAGGCGTCTGCTAAATAAACAAAATAATACAGACAGAGGGTTTGTAAGTAATCAACAAAAGTTGGGACACCTGTAGGAATTGTTAGCATCAACGTTCAAGGCTTAATTTACTTCCATTGCTGCAGAACAGCTGTAAGTTGTTAACCCATTATTTGTTCCCTGAAAAAGGCCTTTTTGTATAACTCTGAAATGTACATTATTTTTCAGTTTTTGGTAACCTAAACTTTTTTTTTAACCTCTGGCAGTTTACCGCTTACCTTTGTACCATTTCAGGTTATTCACTGGACTTGAACTGCTTAAATTTCAATAAAAACTGGAAAAATTGGGGTGTTCTAAAAGTTTTGTTTCAGTTAGCGTTGATATTAAAATGACAAAAGTAGAGAAATGCGATGTTTGGGTTAACCCTAACTCTGTATTCCCTCCAACCCCCAGCAGTGGAAGGGGCAAGCAACCACAGACAGCCATCATCAGTTAAGACAAACAACATCCAACTCTCTGCAGATAACACAAGAGACATCCATCATCATGGTCCACTAGGTGTATGACCTCTAAGTGCTCTCTACAGACCTGCTAGGAGGCTGCCGAGGTTATTGGGGAAGGCCCACTTCAAAAGGATGGATATTTACAGAACACATGTGTGTACTATCTACCAACTTGGTCCTAAAACACTGGAGAATACAGAGCATACTGGTATTACAGCACAACGTATACAGCCCAAGGGTGACGGTGTGGCCATCCCTCCCATTAAACTGTATTCTGTTGCTCATCTTGGTTGATCTGTGTTGTTGGTGCTGCCCTTTCAAACTGGCATAAGACAGCACATTCCACTCGCCCATGTAAACGCAGTTTCATAACAGTGTACCTCATACACTTCCATTTTTGCAGATGACAATATCATTGTGTCATACATCTTTTCCATGTCTGTTCTTAAAGTGCTCCCATTCTTGCTATCCACGTTACTATGAATGCTAATGCCGGCCCATCACCCCTTCCTCCTTTGCAAAAGACTGTATTATGCCATTGAATATCTGCAATTCCATGCAAAAGAAAGTTATGCCCGGACTTAGCCATATTACAACACTATTAGTAGTCCTGTACCACACCATACTAGGGATGTACTTTTGGTACATTTTTATAAACGTTTAAATGCTATGCAGGTGTCAGCGTTTAAACCATATCTACATACACACACACTCTTTATATTACATTATGATGTATACTGACAGCCCTGGTTAGTATTTTCTAAGCCAGAGGTGGCCAAACCGCGGCTCGCAAGCAGCATGCAGCTCTTTTGCAGTTCAAGTGCAGCTCCTGGTGAAATGCTGGGTGACGCACACTTTGTGGCTCAAATGAACTGAAGAAAGAATACTAAACAAAAATGAAAAGACAGAAAGTAAAAATAAACACAACAAGTTTATTATTTGTGTTCTCTGTATTCATTTGTGTTAATAATAATAATAATAATAATAATAATAATAATAATAATAATAATAATAATAATTATTTTTATTATTATTATTATTATTATTATTATTATTATTATTATTATATTATTATTATTTAAACCCAGCATTCAGATCTTCAAAAGGAAGAGCTTGTTAAAAAGAAATGTGTGTTTTTATGTGGTGTTTTTGGTGAAATCATGTCAGTTATTGTATTTTGCTTCATAATAACTGAATATATTTTATTTAAAGTGCGTAATACATACAGTCTAAACAGAATTAATAGAAAAACACCAGTGTTACATTTAAAGTTTAATACACTATAGAATACATATTACACAGAAATTGTGTAGGCAATGTTCTATTCCTTTTTCTTGTGTATTTTGCTGCCATCAAGAGATAGCCTAACAACTACTGTACTTCACAACAATGCTAGTATTTAAAATGTCTTGCTCTCGCAAACATTTCATGTTTTACAGTATGTAAATTTTGGTATGCGGCTCTTAGGGTCAGGAAGTTTGGCCACCCCTGTAATATATATATATAAAAGTTATCAGCTTACCTGCATGTTCTCTCTGAGATCTGTGGCTTCTCTTAAAGGCTGCAATGCATTCCTGAAGACCTCGTCCACTGCTTTAATCCCCAATATCCTCATAGTGGCATACTCTCTGGACTTCTTCCCCTTCCTCACAGAGAGCCCCCTTTTGTGTGACTTCCCTCCTCCTCTGCGGTTGGTGATGGCCACATGCACAAAAATCCAGGCATGGGGCAACATCTCCCCTGTTAGGGACTGCAGGGGAACGTGGCGAAAGCCAGGCTGCAAGCACTCGAAGGGAATGGTATACTGTCCAATAAACTCATCCCCAATGTAATCGTCATCCAGCACTACAAAGCGCACCATGGCCAGCTCCGGCAGGTTGATCTGAAACTCAAAGCTCTCATCGAAAATGGGATTGTCTCCATTCTGATTGACGGTTTTTGTCCTTTGCTCAGCACAGTCCGCTGGTATCCCATGGATCTCCACGTAAACATAAGGATCCACCACATCTCCCTTGGACCCTGAACCTTTGGGCTTGGGAAAGTTCTGCCCACTGATGATCTTAATGTGAAGGAGCTGAGGGGAGACACCAGGAACCGAATCTTTAGTGTTGGCACTGAAATAAGACACCTCTTCTCTCATGATGGCGGGCCGGAGTACGTAGCCACAGTTGCCATTTTGGCGGAACCAGCCAATATTAAGGTCCATCATCAAGCCTGGGGTCTGAAAATTCATAGCCACTATCTGACAGCCACACTTCCAGAAATCCTGGGGGTTCATGTTACTAGAATCTATTCTCATGGGACTTGGATAGACCCTTGCAAGAAACTTTTTGTTGTAGTTGACAAAATCGCCCGGGTGTTCGTTGGCATAGCTGGTTGCAAGCACTTCGTTGAAAGAGCAGGTTTCCCAGTATTTCTGATTCTGGAAAGACAGCTGGAAGTCTTTGAACGTGACTGACTTACAGAGGCTAACCATGTCGGAAAGGTCTTTGGAGAGCTGAAATGTCTTCTGGGTAACCACATTTGGTTGCTCCCCTGCTACATTACCTACCCTCTGAGACATCTCTGCCCCCTCATCTTCGTCGGTCACGTCTCCCTCTGGGCTGGTGCAGTTAGCTGCAAGCTTTTTTGCTTTCAGTAGGATTTTACCTTTCAAAACATAAGGAGATGGGAGATAGCTTTCCTCTGCATTAGGCAACTTGGTGTAGAGTTTATCCCCCAGGATCTTTTTCAAGTGTTGAAACATGACCTTCTGCTGTTTGATGGAACAGTGGTTTTCCAAACAGATTATCAAGGGGTATTCGGACGCCACAAAGGCATATTTGTTGATAATGTCAATTACACTACAGAAGACTATCTGTGACATCATGGTATGCCCCGTGTATACTACTGGCTCATTGTCTGGACCGTCCCAGACATCCATCTCAACACTTCGGCAACCCATTTTGAGGGCACGTATGTATCCTGTGATGTCAGAAGGGCCCCGGAACTGGTCTTCTATCAAGTAGGTATTGTGAGATGCATTCAGGTAATAGTGGGACAGGGGCTGATGCATGTCCTGGCACACATTCTTATGTTCAGGGTCGAATATATGGCACTCGTGGGACATGAGGTATTTGGTAAAGCCATCTAAAGACAGCCAGCCCTTCTCCCTGCCTTTTTTTGACGGCTCATATTTTTGTATAATTTCAAGGCTGGTATCCTCGTTGACGTGAGCCACTCCCTGCTCTGCCTCCAGAAACATCATGAGGTCCTTGGCATCCAGAAACTCCTTATTGCTTGAGAACTGAACCAAGAGAAAGTAGATCTCTGGTCTGGTGCAAAGTTCGTGAAAAACTTCAATGAACTCCTCCTTCGTGACAATGTTGTCTTTTGCTTTGTGAAGTTCTTTGAACTTGAGCTCTATCTTGACATTCTTCAAGCCTGGGTTTAAGGTTTTGATCAGTTGAACAGCTGTTCCTAAAGCAATTTGCTCAGCACCGTTAACATCCGTCTCTGAAAAGAGGTCGGACAGCCATGAAGTCCGCATGTTGTTTTGACTGCTCTCGATAATGTCCAGAGTTTGTTTCCCATAAGAGATCAGGTATCTCAGCCCTGTCATCCAAATGTTCGCCACGTCTGCAGAATTGGCTACCAAGTCCAGCGATTCATAGTTTTCTCCGTATATGATTGAAAATGCACAGTCTTCCGATATCTGATCATAAACTCCATTGGTGCGAAAAATATCAGTATTCTTTCCTGTCCGCACCTCTTTAACAGATTTGATATCAATCTTTGCTTTTTCAGACTCCTTTTTTGACGGCTCCCACCTCAACGACTGCATGTCTGCGTCTAATAAAAAATACCTATGGTACACCCTGGCATTAGAGCGGACCTTTTTGAGTTCTGAGCCCTCCACCATGGCATTGATACAATCACTAGCACTGCTGATCTTCTTCTCAGTGGGCATGCTGCTGAAGGAAACTGTCTTTTTTCTCTCTCGTCGCTGTCGTGAGCCATCCTAGATAACAAAAAGAGAAAACCCTGATTACTGACAGTTTTAACAGACATGGTTACAGTATGTTGTTTTGAATTTCAGAGAAGGGCAGGGGGCATTTAAGAATGCAGTTTGATAGTCCTGCTTCAGTTATTGGGAGTAATTTGAGATTTTGTAAAGTTAAGGCAGTACATCCAGATGAGAAATCTTAACACTTAAAGAGTAATGTATAAGCAACTCTAAATTTCTATAGGAGAATATAACGGATAACAAAATCTTATTAAAAAAACAAACAAAAAAAAACACCACCACATTCTTAAATTGCTTGCTTTGCACTTTACCTTTTCTAGCTGGACAGCACATTACTTACTCTATAATGGTAAGGCAGAACACAACTGAAGGCTCTGTATACTTATTAATGTTTTAGCTTATCTCAGCATGAACAAAATTTAGATATCAATTTTAAAAAAAATGTACTAAATTCTCTCACAAATGAAATGCTTCTAAAAATGAACTGACTAACACGCAATAAAAAGTAACTTGTACAAGCTGTAGTCTTACAGTAGCAACCATAACAGTAACTGTACAATTGTACAAATCAATATGTTCAATCAATAAGATTGAGTAACTCTTAAATGGAAATGCTTTTTCAAGGCTTCAATGCAGCATCTCCATTAGGTCTGGTATTGTATCTTATTATAGTGTTTCTAAATGTATTGAACTGTATAGTATGTTTTGGCCTTGGTTTCTGTTGCGGTTTGCAGAATACGTGTATAATAGGTAAACTGGATATATATATAGATATATATATATATATATATATATATATATATATATATATATATATATATATATATATATATATATATATATATATATATATATATATAGATATATAGATATATAGATATATAGATATATATACCGTGTTGTTTGTGCCGGATAATAAAACAGGTTTTTTAAATCTATTAAAAAAATAAAAAAAAAATCATATTCATATAGAATGACAAAATGTCTATAAACCAGAAGTGTCCTTACACTGAAAGAACAACAACCCAAAACAGTGGGTTCTCATTTGACTTGTTTATAGATTTCACAAGGGTGGCAAATAGGAAACGAGAAAGAGGAAGGGCACTATCAGCATTTATCAAGCAAGAACCAAAGGTTTGCTCTTGGAACATCAAACACCACGGTTACCAAAAGTAAAAAAAAAATTTAAAAAATGTACAGCTTTGCTACTAAATCAAGCATGGGCTAGTTGTATTACTTTGGCCCTCATGCTCTCTTAGAGGTGGTGGAGTGCCTGACACACATCTATACTGTACATACTGTACCATAGTCTAACAGTCAAGATACACAGTCACAAAGGGATGGGTATGTCCGTGTGTGTCTGTGTGTCCATGTTGTGTGTGTGTCTGTGTTTGTGTGTGTATCTGTGTCTGTGTCTGTCCGTGTGTATGTCAGTGTGTGTGTCCGTGTGTGTGTGTCTGTGTGTGTGTCCATGTGTGTGTCCGTGTGTGTGTGTGTGTCTGTGTGTCCGTGTGTGTGTGTCCGTGTGTGTGGTGATCCTTCCCCCATCCTTCTGTTTACCCTGTGCTTTTTCCACCTCTATTTATTATTCACAATAAATGCAGGCTGTTATTCCATTTTCCCCAGTGATCTGAATCAGTCTGATTTCACCCCTATCTGAGTGAATGCTACAATATCCTAAACAAGACTTGTTTGGAAAGTTTGATAGCATTTGTCCCCTGTGATGTCCCAGAAACCATAAGCAGTGGTGTGGCTGCATTATCAGTTATTAATATGCTAAATTGCAATGCCAGATCATTTAAGACCTTATAGTATGTGTATACCTATATGTGTAGCACTAAAACACAAATATATTACGTTACAGCAGCACGTACTGTAAATCTATTGATTTAAGTTTGTCCGTGTAATACATGTAATCAAGCAGTCATTTGTAGACAAATAAATCATTGTCATGAGCAACAATGAAGGAATACAAGCACACTGCAGCTAGCTAATTGAGGCATGACCATGGCACTTGTCTTCCATATTAATTTGGGGTAGAATTTTTTTAAATAATATTCATTATCAATTTAAGTACCAAGTAATGTATTTACAGTGCAGTTAGTGACCAAAGAGAAACAATCAGTACTAAGTGTTCGGATGGAAGCTGATTAGTTGAAGCTAATTGTTTATAAACTGCCTCTACATAGTAAAGGAAGTCTTAAACTGATCTGCAAGACCACAGGGTCCTTCTGCAATTTCCTTTAGCTGTAAATGGTTTAAATAGCGTAGTACCCTTACACGCTGAGTCTTTACTACAGTAAATGGAGGTTTTGAGAAGTTGTTGATTAGCTGCCATAGTAAACCATGACTAGTTTGCTGTATAGCATGTTATATTAAAATGTAACCAAGGTAAGGATTCCAACTGAATGCCATAGACAGAAGCAACCAGCTATAATTATCAGAGCTGAAAATAACTTGTTCACAATTAATTGCACAAAAGCAATGTCTTGAGGGACATTATATTTTGTTTAAACTGCTGTTTGTATTCCATGAAACCTCATAACCAAAATGATATCTTTATACCTCCAGTACATGCATAAACATTCTAGCTAACTACAGTAGTCTATTTCAGGAACACATTTTTTGAAGAGGACCTGCTGCACTAATGACGTTTCACTGTTTAACTACTTATTTTGCACTGGAAACCAATTGTACTGGAACTTGGGTGCGTTGTGAGGCAAAATAGCTACTTTTTAAATCTTTTTTTAAGGAAAAAAAATAAGAAATATATTATGTATCCTTCCACTGAGAAAAAATAGTCCCTGAAGACTGTTTGATTATAACATATATTTTGTACTTTATTTGCCATAAACATGACATTGAACATTGTCATTTATAGTAACATTTTCGAGATGAAATGACATTTGTGAATTGAAAGCAGACTGATTTCCCACATCTGAGGGAGGATTCATGGAACAGCCAAACACTGCACTGCACTGCACTGCACTGCACTGCACTGCACTGGCACTTGAGGGAGCAGCTTCTGAGTGTGTTTTTTTTTTTTTTGTAGGAAATGATCCTACTCAGGCTTTGCGGGCTTCAAGAGAAGCTGACCAATAACTTCAGAGGCTGTTTTCACATCGATGACTGATAACCGGCACAATTTCCCTAGATTGTAAACCAGCACTAGATGATATGTGGACTAAACGACTTCAGTGTCAGTTTGCGCAGTGCCGCAGTCCTTCCCGTCCGCGGCGAGCACAATAACCCGACCTTGTTTAAAAGCCCAACGGTTGTGTCAGCAGAGAGCAGGAGAGATTTAAATTTTGTTTTAAATATGTTTTTGAAAATGGAGGCTAGTGGTGAGATGTATCTGTTGTGTCGAATTTAAAAATTGCATACTCGCTACTCAGTTTTATAAGGTGATATTTAGTTTAATAAGTAGATGCCGCTGCTGCATATACAGTATATTACATGCTGAGTGAGACTTCCATGGTGATTTCTCAGATGGCTTTTGAATAGTGTTACTTGCCTCAAGACTTTTCTTTGTTCTCTAACTAAATAAATACCACAGTACATTTGCCAATTTTTCTGTAATTCTTAGTGACAGAGATGAAAAAAAAGATTGTTGAGTGATTTAAATGCTGTTTCAGTTGTATGTTGACATTTTTACCTACAGAAACACTGTTTAGATAATTGTTACTATTAAGGCGTAGTAATATTAATAGATCAGGTAAGTAAGTTGGTCTATGGTGTCATAGCCATGCGTTAAGACAATTATTACAGCACGGTCATGTGATCTTGTTCAGCCAATCACAGCACTTCATTTATCCAAACCATTTTATAGAAATTAGCTGTGTACCAACTGTAAAGCCACTATGATGTTTATCCCACTGATCTAAACAGTGACAGATCGCCACAGGGATATTTTATTGCTGAGAACAGTTAACCGTGCATGTAAGCCTCTAGTGCATTTCTGTCTGTACAAATATGTAAAATGTTAGAGAGGGTCCTATATAGTGGCATTTAGATCCAACACAGCCTTCAGCAGATCAACTGAACAGACTCCTATACAAACAAATACATTGGCAACACAAAGGTTCAAACAAACTGTGTGAAATCTGATTAAGATATTGCTCAATCACATTTAAAGAACTGGAATTATACGGCCAGATGTTTATTAATAAATCAATAAACTAATAAATCAATCAATCTCTGACTGCCCCACTGTCTTCAGGAAACAGAAAGGAAAAGTTAAGCCCATCCTTTCTCATGAATGTAAGTATATCCCTTGTGGTTCACACTGGGCGTGGTCTTGATAACACTGAGTCAAAAAGAAACAAGAATACAAATAATATATTTGTTTTTCTTCATTGTTTTCTTGTTTTTAAAGTGTGTACAATTAGAGATGCGCTAAACGATTGCCAACAATCCACAAGGTAATTATTTCTATACACTACAGAACAATGTTACAGTGGTATGTAAGATTCCTCCAGCAGCAGCAGCAGCTCAGTAAAGAAAGGGGTCAGAAATGCACCCTGGGCACCACGGATTCAACAGTAGGTGGATCAGATTCTATTGCAGCTGAGTTTTCCACCTCGCACAGCTCAAAGCACGCAGGGAGAAACAAAATCAATAACAATGACTAGTCTTCTTGAGTTTCAATTGTTCCTTGAAATCAGCACATATTTAATGTAAACAGACCAGACATAAAAACACTTTTGATTAGCAGATAAAAGGCACCCTGCCAGTAGTACAGATCGCAAAAAATAAATACAAGAGACTGGAGATTATTTCACATAAGTATGTTAGTGACATGCACCTACTACAGCTATAATTAGAAAGCTACATCAATGAAATCACTATAACCTTCCCCATATAAAAAGGACATGTTATTCCTCATACTTCCACATTCTAAGGAATGACAAAAACAAGTTTGTGAATTATACTCCTGTTTTCAGGGATACCAATCTAAAGGTAACATTATAAACAGCAGAATCATTTCCAGACATGCATCATTTCCAGACATGCATCATTTCCAGACATGCATCACCCCCTCTACAGATCGACCAGTGAATGTCCCCCAACCCTTACTGCATGTTGCTGAAAATAAAGGTTGCAGCATTAGAATAAACAAAGTGTAAGGTTAGAGACAATCTCATGAAATGAAGGTAGTGATCTATGAAGACAGTACTCTATGAAGGCTAAAGATGCAGAAATAAAGATTTGGCAAGTCTGCCTTCAAGTAAAATAATAAAACACCCCATAGAAATCATCATTGTCATGTAATGCAGTTTCTAAATGCTTTATGCAACGCAAACTATACTTTCTGTCATCTATATTTTCATGTAATTTACTTTGGTTTAAATTATTTTATTTTTTATTTTACTGTCCCTTTCTTTTGAGTTCAGGAGCTGCTCTTGCCTGTCATAGCCATTGCAATTACCTTCCATTTCCAAGTTCAAGAGAGAAGAATAAATCCCTTTGCTTTTCAAAATAAAGTTCTATTTACCATCACTGCAGAACTCTCTGGCAGCTGTAGGTGAGGTGGTGTAAGAGGGTGAAGTGCGGCAAAGCCAAACAGAGATGAGATGAAATGAATCTGAACTGACCTAAATACATGGAACTGTTACAATTCAGGCATATCTTATCCCGTAAGCTGGGGGTATGTTCTGCAAGGAAGGTCATGTTGAATGAAGCTGTTGTACATTGTGTACAGTGGGAGCGAGATGGCAGTTTTCAGTACAATCAGTTATATACACTTCTGCTTTCATAGTCCTAGTCCTTTATGTGAACTGTGAAAAGGTGGAAAGTGGTACACATGTCAACATGTTCACTGGACTGACCATTCCGACAGCAGAACAAACAGCATGAACAAAACTTTCTGTTATCAATCTTTCTCCATGAACACATACTGTAGAAGGTTAAACAAATCTTGATTTGCCAGCCAGCTTTTAGTGAGCATTGCACTTGGTTGGTCATTTCATCTGGAGGGTATAATTGTACCCACCCCTTCAATGGTTTATTCACTGTCATTATCCAACCAGCTGCTTCCTTGATTGACTGACATCCTTCATTATACAACCAGCTGCTTCCTTGATTGACCGACATCCTTCAGTCAGTCACATGCTTTGACCCAGAATATACTTCTCTGGGGAAAAGGACCAGGAAGTGCAAATGTCCCACATAAAATGTGGATAACTCTTGGAAACGGAGAACATTAACCTAAAGTAGTACCAGTGCATTCTGGTACATTTTACCATTCTTACCTTTAAGAGAAGCAGGACTATGCTTACCAGAATGCATTGGGTTGTGAGTTGAAAAGCCTGAACTGTCCTGCTGAACACAGAGCCATATGGTCACCTTATGTAGATGTGTATCACTTCCTCCACCCTCACCTGCCTTGTAAGACTTGTACCGTACAACAGTAGCCAAAGCGTCCCAGTTGTAACCGCTGATGTGAGAATGCATTACTTATACTGGTTCTCATGCATGTTTTCCTCATTATCTTTGCCATGCTTTTAGTGAGTGTTACACTTGGTTGGCCATTCATTTGGAGGATGTAATTGTCCCCACTCCTTCAATATCTTCTTCCTTGTCATTATCCAACCAGCTTCTTCCTCTACTAACTGACATGCTTTGACCTAGAATGCAGTTCATTACTGTACAACAGCAGCCGATAGGAGTTATAATCGCTGATGTTTGGATACATTATTTATACTTGCAATGCAAAGGAAAATGTTTTACAAAAACATGCTTATTAGGCTACTTTACCTTCTGTTGTAAAAATGACTTTATGCACAGCTATGGCCAAAATATTTGCACCACCCTATAGAAATAACACATTTGTCTTCATAAAGTCGATTGAAACCTGCTGAATAATGTTACTTTAACATATTGAATTACATACCGCTTTGAAGTTTTCCATATACTTAATGAAAAACTGACAATTTAAAATGTGACTTTTCGAAATCTAACATGAAATACTGTACTACTATTATGGCTTTGGGTAGATGTTTGCAATACCATTTTGTATAAATCTCAATTATGTTCATATAGTTTTTTTTTTGGAGTTTTTCTGTCTCAATCCTAAAATTCTAGGTGATGCAAAACATTTGGCCAGAGCTGTATGTCTTGTACTGCACGTATGAAACATTAAGGAAAAGACAAATAAAACACGAGAGATGACATTTTGAGTATGATTCATTGAAAGATTACAGAGCCCATTTTATGCACGATTGTGACAGGACAGTGTCACTGGCAAGCTGTCTCAACCAAAAAAGGAGACTCAAGGAAGCTGCAGGTTTGAACGCGCTAATGCGCACTTTAACAAATAGAGGCAGAACAGACACAGACAAAACACATTATCAAAACAAACGGCACAAGGGCCAAAACAAAAGGGTATACAAAACACTCACGAACATAACCAAAAACACGGCCGCGGACATAACTACAGCAAAACACGGAACACAGAACACCTACCTTGACCTTCCCCTTCATTTACCTTAACCATTTCTAACTAACATGTGATCACCCTATTTATACACCTGTAGCTGGAGCCAGAATTATTTAATCACTTATTCAAGCCATATTCCAGCCCCATGTGTTTTGACGGGGAGAAATTTAACTCCCTCCCTGCCAACCCATTATTCCCCTCACCAACACATACACGCGTGCCTCAGCACAGCTTTCATCCTGCCACAAAGATCCAGAATTACAGTGACACTTGTGGTTACCTCCTCGGCAACAGAACTCCATTACTGAATATCCTTGATATCCCTGGAGGAAAAGGAAAGACTTCACCAAGCAATGTACCTAACTGCCAGGCAGGCAGTTCTATATCAGCTAAATGTGTCAAAACAAAACGAAAGCCAGTTCGGGGTTTAATTTAGTTTTGATTATCGTAAAATCTGTGGCATGCCAATAAACAAACTGCATTAAGCAACAGCATTTCATTCTGAATGTAATAAATCACCTTTCAACATCAGCCCTTACTGCTGAAATATAAAACACACAATGCAGTACACTGTCTAATTACAAGCTGATGCATTTATTAGGACTAGGCTGCAAAGAAACAATAATTTAAACAAGCCAAAAGTAAACGGACTATATTTCAAAACAGCATACATTTTAGCAATGAAAGACAAACACAAAGTTCTGTATGGAGAAGTAAATATGAAGTATTCGTTCACAAAATACATATACAGATACTTAGTTTATGTTTACTGGACTTATTGTAAACAGTAAACAAAAAAACAAACAAACAAACAAACAAACAAACAAAACAATCCAAGAACAGACACTATTTTTAAGTCTGTGTAGGTGAGCAGACATCTCCTGTCTCCAAAGTGTGTGCTGTACTTTAGTAAATACTGTCACAGATGTATATACTGTATGTATACATGGATATATGTATACTTGAGTTTTGTGTGCATGACATTTTATCTGCAGCCCTTAAATGCTGCAGCGGTCTGTTAAACCGCCTTGAGTTTTACAAGTAATTTTCCATAAAGCCCCCACAGCCACATTTATACACTGGTTAGCGCTAGCATTCATTACCTACAGTAGCTGTGAACTGTGATATGCACACTTTGAACACACTGTTTGTCTAACTCTCCTTTCACTGCAGAACTCTCCTCTGGGATGGCATTCTACTTGTTGTAAAAGTTTTTTTTTTTTTTTTTAAACTATTCTTGTCACTTAACAGAAATCGTTTGACCACAAAAATGTGTGAATACTATAAATCACACATTAAATGTCACTCACATGCAAATTTCGATCATTTGATTTGTATAATCCAAATTACTTAAACAAAAGTTGATGTATTAAAATCCACTACCAAATTGTTATATGTAGCAACTCTATATGGCGCTGCAGTCATGTATGGAGCAGGATATAGTATCCAAATACCTATAGCGGTTATATTGCTTCAGTAAAATATGTACTGAATACCTTGTGTATAAGACACTGTAACAGAAGTGACATGGTTGAATATGTTTGAACCATACAAAATATATGCTAACACTAATAATTTTAATTTTTTAAAAAAAAACTGAGCACCACTATGGTCATATACCAAGCTGCTGTTCCCTGCTGCTGCAAGTAGAACACCTCTGTGCATCTCAATTGCTTTCTTCTGCATAAATACGTTGAATTATTAAAAAGCCTTTTCTCACACAAAAAATAATTACAAACTATGCCCTGGAGAACACTTCAAAAGTGATTCATCATTTTGGTTTAATTAATGGGCTCATCACAAAGATTTTGAGGCAGAAATAATTACTGTATCTTGCAGTGGCATTAAGACATTTACATTTTGGAAACATTTCCGGGCTTGTTGCTGTTAAAATGAAGCTGGGTTGGGTCACAACAGTCTTGCTTACTGTAAATGATGGTCACTGTTGGCTGTATGGGTTTTGCAATAACCTGTTAAATAAGCATTGAAATGGGGAACAAACAGGTTTTCTCAATATCGCAGAGCAAGAATTTGCCATAAAACCGGTGCTGGCTACTGGAGCCCCTTTGTGTACTTTGAGTGTGTGACAAAGGAACGCCTGACTGTTAAACAAATACTGTAGGAGGATGACTGAGCCCCACCCCACTCCACTCCACCCCACCTCACCCCACCTCACCCCACAAAGCTGCTTTTAGCATTGAACAAAGTTTGTTAAAATTGAGAAAATGTGGTCAGGCTCAAATTGAATAACAGGTTGCCAATTTGAGTCTGACCATGTCTATACATATAGATGAGAGCTAGACTTGGAACAAGGTGTTGAATTTCTTGTAAGGATTGCAGCCCCTGCAATATACTGCCAGCTCAGGGGCAGCAGGGGGTCACCAATGCTTGTTTCTTAAAGTAATTGTCCTCTTTAGCTATAGTTTAGCTTACTTGTTGTATAGTAACAGTAATAGGTCTCTGCATTATTAGTGGTTAGCGCAAAAGCCCTTGTATGGCCTTTTTACTTAAGAGATTCTTGTGTTGCTTTTGGCTACACTATGTATGAAAGCCTGAACCATGTTGGTTCCCTATGTGAAGCTTTGTAAATACAACTTGGGCACCTGGGCTCTGTTTTGCAACCACGCCCTTTTCCAAGGTAAACAACGGTTAATTCAGGTATTTAGTAAATGACCATTTGTAGAATTACAGTAGTAGTATATTCTTGAATTGTATCAACTACAGTAATAGTTGGATTCTCATAAAACGTTTACAAAACAGTGCAACATTTTCTCACATGAACTCAAGCAGCAGCATTCAAACACTCTACTGAGCAAGCAACAAGGCTGTGTTGCTATAGTAACATGTGAATATTTTGAGGCAATGCAGGTTCTTCCTCTAGGAGCATGGATTTCGATTACTCTATGCAGGGAGAGGGAAAGGAACGTCAATAGTAACAGCTGTTTCTGTATCAGTGTTGTGTGACTCGATCTTAAGGTAATTAAAATAAGACAAACACTCGATTTGTAGATTCATCATTAACCAAGTTTTAACCAAGGTAAGCAACTGCTACTAGGACATTCACATTCTAACTGTCAGTTACAGAATGCTGTTTATAATCTTAAATACGCTTTTTTTTTCCACAAACCCCGTAACTATTAATGTCTACAGCGAGCAAATTCACCATCAGGTCACATGCTAAACAAGCCAATCTCTGATGTGCAATTATAAATAGTCTAGTTCATACTCTGTATTCAGTGGGCTTTGCAACAGTAGATGTCCTATAATAAATGACAAACTGTTCCAACCCAAGTAAACTGCACTGGATTAAAACACCATCAAATGTCTTTTTAATTATCATTAAGGGGATTTTTTTATTACAAAAAAAACAAGAAATTTCAGGTTTGAGGTCAGGAACCAAAAAAGTCACATGGCCACTCCAAGAGTCCATATGGTTTATGCACAATATTGGGGCTTCAACAGAATCTCAGAATACAGTTTTGCACTAAATTTAAAAGTGTTTGGCCTGTTCAGATAATTATACATTATATGGTGCAGTGGTTGAAAAACAGTATTGTAAAAGTATAAGTCCAGTTTACATACAAATAGTTAAATATAATTTCTGCAAAAATGTCATTGTACTTTTAGTAACCTGAAATGATCTGATTACAACTCAAAAAGGCTTTGCATTCCTGGTCAGATCAAGCTGGAATGAAATGCGGTTGTTTCTTCCTATTTAGGTTACGATTTATTTAATGCTGTGTAGAGAAAGCAGAACATTTCTGCCTATGAACCCTGTCTAAAAAACTCTCATCTCATTAATCTGGGGCTGGCACTGGCTCTGTCTGTAGTCTTAAAGGGATTTGAAATCCCACCCCTACTATCAAAGACCGCAAACTTTCAAATCTCTGAGGTAATTACCTTTTCCAGAAGTGAAAGTACGTCCAACTTTTTTTCAATTGTAAGCACAACTCGCTTTTGATTTCCTGTAGCCATGTTGCATTAGCGCTGTACAGTGGGTGATATTTGTCCCTTTTTTAATTTTTTTAAACCATATAATTTTGGGCAAAGTTACTTTAAAAAAAAAATAATAAAAAAAAACCCTTTTAATTAACCTTTAAGAAACACACTATTCTAAAAACATTATACTATCCGAAAATGTGTCCAATATGTATATAGGTATATCTCCACTAGCAACATTAATTACAACCATAAATATAAACATTTCAATATATACTTTGATGTGTACGTGTTTTTTTTTTTTTGTTTGTTTGTTTTAAACTTTGTAGTTTAGTCTTTGCGATGTTAAAACGTTATTTGCTTATTTAGGGTGTATTTGCTTAGAGTATACTAACCCGGGCTGTGTGTGTGTGTAAATATGGTTTAAACGTTCATAAAAATGTACCAAAAGCACATCCCTATTATACTGCTAACCCTTAAACAGCAGCTTAAGAAGCATGTGTGAGGGAACATCTGCCTATCTGTTTCATGATAAACAACTTTCATATCATATTGAGCATTTTAAACCACAGTCACACAAGCACACAGAACATGCAGCTCTAAGCCACAGGCAGTACTTGTGTTTTCATACCAAATTGTTTCAGATCACTGGCTTAAAAGCAACAGAGAACAATAATGTCTTCCCAAAAGGGTAAATTATTCTAATTCATAGTATAGCATTTGAAATGCATTTCTGCAACATCACAGCTCCCAACTAAATGATCATTAAATTCAGAATTATTGTAAAGTTGGCATGCCCAAAACTTGTAAGACTTGCAATTTCTACTGTACATGTCTTAGTTTGTACAGTATGTGTATGGACATTGGACACTCATAACAGTAAATACATTGGACAGTGACACTGAATATCACATCTGACTGTTAACCAAATCAATTAGCCTGCAACCTTTCTTCCAATATTTATTAAAATATGAAAACATTATCAAAAGATACCAGTATAACAAACTAAATAACTATGTACCTAGAGCAAGGCCTGATTTAATTATTTAAAAAGGCTAAACATTTTCAACACTTCAGTGCCACATTTGGATTTAAAAAAAAAAACTACAACTTGTGCTAAATCCAAGTCAGAAAATGCAGACGCTAGCAAACAGGGAAGAAAGTAGCAAAAAAAAAAAAAAAAAAACCAGAATTAAAAAAATGGCTTGAACTGTAGGGGCTAAAACTATAGGCCTTAAATTGATACCAGGTCTCTGCTTTATTTAGTGGTTTATTAGTATTTAACAGTTTAGAGCCTGCAATTGATCTTGGATTTCCAAAGGCAACAGCTGGAATGAATCTGGCGGTATAGAGTAAATCAAAACAAAGCATCAATAATAGAATGGAGTTTCAGGGAAATCTGTCTTCAGTGTGCATCTTCTGAAGAGACCACCTACTGTTGTGTGCTTGCAATTTAAAAGCACCTATCTGCAAGGGGATTAAACTGAGATCAAAAACTGTGAGCGACATTAAATAAATCAATTGCTTAACCTGCGTTCCTACAAATTACAGTCATGTAAAGGACGGAAGGAGGAGTAACTTCTTTATCTTGGCAGTCACTCAGCTGGCACAGACAGGGCTTAACCTACAAATGTGTCGTTGAATACTGGAGACGCTCCATCGCCTGCCTGCAACTGCACTGCTCTACACACGATAGCTTCACTGCTGTCATCCAGCCCTAAGATCTCCAAAACTAAAACTGAAACCCATCTGTGGTTTGTACATGAATCATTTAAACTACACATTGCGGAAATGTATCATTGTGACTAACAGAATGATTTTTTGTTTCCATATATCATTGCTCCATCAGTGACTATACATCTCACACCGATGTTGGTATAAATTATATATAAAACAAAAGAAAATTGCCTGCTTCAGGCTACTTTTAAATTATACAATGTTTCACACAAACAGGACATTTACTGTAGGCCCTTTGCAAGGGAAAAAAAAAATCTATATTTTATATGTTTCTTTTAGTATTTCTACAGCTATGGCCAAAAGTGTTGCATATCCCTATAGAATGAACACATTTTGCTTCATTAAGTCGAATGAAACCTGCTGAATAATGTTACGGTAGCATACTGAATTACATCCTGCTTTTTAGTTCTCCATATAATTAACGAAAAAGCTGATAAAAATTGAAAAATGTGACATTTCTAAATCCGAATGAAATACTGAACTACTATTATTATTTTTTTTATTTATGTACTTATTTGACAGGGACAACGTACCATTTTTAACATTTCTGACATGTCATAAGATGTATTGCCCCCAGATTTAGCTATGAGTTCATTTTCATTGGCAGTCCTTGGGGCAGGTGTATAGAAAGGAAGAAAATAAATAAACACACGCAAAAACAAAATCAATCAAAAACAAAATCAAACAAAAGTAAGATTTACAGACTTTTGCGATTTTGTAGTTAAATAAAATATCTAAATTATATTCATATAGTTTTTATTTATTTGTATTATGTGTCAATCCTAAAATTATATGTGAAGGCACCAGCCAATGGGTAGCTGCCAAGACACTGCTATACACTGTGTATATACCGTATTGCATTGCAAGTTATTGTATAAAGTATAGGCAGGCTTAAATCTTTGGGATACCATTAAAACATATTAGAACACATAAACTTAACATTCTTGATGAATAGTGTCCTTCGATTTGGCAAGTGTATGACCACAAAAAATGGCAAAAAAACGTTATTTTTGTGCTGCTTACTGGATGTCACACAAGCCAGACACATTATCAGGTACAGCTTGAATCACCTGTCTGCCAATAATAGCACCGTTTAAACAGTCTTTACAAGACAGGCTTACCAACCATTAAAATGACAAGTAGCCTGGCAAAAAACTCCTGTAAAAGCACTTAAGCACAAAGCAAAACTAGTATAATCGATGTCTGAACAAAAAACAAACTCTCCGAGTTCATTTGAAGTCAACAAACTCTCCGGGTTCATTTGAGGTCAACAAACTCTCCGGGTTCATCTGAGGTCAACAAACTCTCCGGGTTCATTTGAGGTCAACAAACTCTCTGGTTCATTTGAGGTCAACAAACTCTCCGAGTTCATTTGAGGTCAACAAACTCTCCGGGTTCATTTGAGGTCAACAAACTCTCCGGGTTCATTTGAGGTCAACAAACTCTCCGGGTTCATTTGAGGTCAACAAACTCTCCGGGTTCATTTGAGGTCAACAAACTCTCCGGGTTCATTTGAGGTCAACAAACTCTCCGGGATCATTTGAGGTCAACAAACTCTCCGGGTTCATTTGAGGTCAACAAACTCTCCGGGTTCATTTGAGGTCAACAAACTCTCCGGGTTCATTTGAAGTCAACAAACTCTCCGGGTTCATTTGAAGTCAACAAACTCTCTCAGGATTGTATGTTACAGCATCACCCAAATCCCTTGGTTCAATTACTGGAAAGTATTTGAAGCCCTGCAGTCCATTATGTAAAGTATTTAAAATATTTAAAACAGGTCATCCCTTCTGAGATTAAATTTTAAAAAAAAAACACATCCCTCATGCTGGCAACAACAGCAAATATGGTTAACAAATTGCAAAGAACCATGATAATCCCTCACAATGAAGGATTGACTACCAGTACATTTCAGGGGTACTTTACAGGAACCCTTGCATGTACTGTACACAGAACTTTGTAGAATTAGTTGACTTGCTTCTTGGATTCACCACAATTGCATTCTCCTTGGATCTGGGGCTCCTCCAAGCTTTGACCTGTTATTACAGATGCTCACAAAACTACTTCAGCTGAATAGCTTTTTGCATACTGCTATTAATGTACTTCACAGTAAAAAAAAACATATTCACATTCAGTTTTCCAGAACATCCCTCGTCTTGTCAAACTATTGTTTATGCCTGTGGCAAGCTACCTCTTTTTCACATTTTCAATGAAAGACTTCATATGAATTTCTGAGGCAGTGGAACGCATTGCAGTTAAATCCAAAATACGGGAGACAACTCAGGAGCTAATTGGTTCTCTAGCTGTTATCCAGACTAATAGGCAGGTAAGTCTCCTCATAACTTTTGACCAAACACTCCGATAACTTTTTAAGGGTTGGCCACAACCACATGTCAGAGGGCAATACAGTAGTCTCATATCAGAAGAAAGAAATCTCACAAGTCTTCCATCAAAGGGAAACTGGGTCACAACATAGTGCAAAAGTCTCACTGGAATGCAAAATCTTTACACAAAGCTGCCATACCATTAAAACTAAAGCAACCTGCTCCTCAAAGAAATGCCTCTCATAACTGATGGACAGGTGTGAACAAGAATACAAGTGCACAAGAGAAGCAGTTTATGCAGATTTTCTGCAAGCAATGAAAAAAACATTTAGCTTACTGAGCTTTATCATTTTCATGGAGTAAATTAAAATGCAACTAAAATGCATACTATTTCAATGTATTTAATGCTAACAGCATAGCTGCATATTCCCAGCGTTAAAACATAATTCTTCACACTGTATGTACTGTCAAAAAATGGAAGTGTGACTTACAGGCAAGCCCCTCCTTTTTTCCCCATATTACGCTGCTCTCAATAACTTATATTGAAGAATATCCCAAGCAGGTTTTATAACAGTTGGATAAAAGGTTCTATAGATATATTTAAAACTCTGAAGTTAAGTGATATATATCACATCTGACTAAAATACAAAATAAAATAACTCCCTCTCTATAATGCACATATAGTGAAGCAAAAATGTAACTTTTCGTGAATTAACCATGCATAAAGCACCATACTCATGGATCATTTTAATTAGCAGTTTTTAAACTATAAATAGCCTGGCTAAACGGCAGTTGGGAGTTCAGTTTGAAGCGACAGACAAGCAAACCAAGTGCGAGAAGGAGAGCGGGTCGGGAGAGGGGAAGAGGGGAAGAGGGAATGGGCTCGCCACAGGTTCTGCTGCCGGAGCGGGGCTGAAGCATCATTAGGAAAGATAACCATGTAATATGCCAAATATTTATTTAGTTATAAAACAAATGTTGAATAAGATGTCTGTGTTATAAAGTGCCAGCAATGCTTTTCTTCAGTTTAATACTGTATCAAAAGGAAGCGACAGAAACTTCTTGTAGACTGAGAAGTTGTTTACAGTTTGAACAACACCGGTACTGTATTTACTGTAGAAATATTGCATAAATCACTAGTATAGGGAATTGGGGGTCATGCTGTTATATCCGAGGCGCATTATAACCAAGAGCCTTATAGCGAGGGAGCGACAGATAGATAGATAGATAGATAGATAACCCTTTTTGCATTGAGAATGACAAGAAAATGCCAGGAGGATGCAACACACTTGCTACTATGCAGAGCCAATGGGGTCCATAAATAGTTTCTGGTAATCCCTATCTGCATTTTATAATCAGACTGTATAGATGTACATCTTACAGGTTCCTCCAGTATATCCCTGCAGGCAGGGATAACAAATAGAGGACTCATTTCCAGCACCTGGGAACACAGGATCATGTGTTTCAAAGTGTCAGATACAAATCATTCAGTGAATTACATTGGAAATGAAAAGAATATAAAACAAAACAAACACTCGTAAGCAGCCAAATTGAGGAGGTAAACAATCACTAATGAATGATTCAGTCTCTCCGTGTTTCACTCAACATGGCAGCAGAGATTTAAAAACTAAAAAAAAACAACACATGAACAGCAAGTTATTTTAGCTTGCTGCTTCAATGTATAGTGAGGAAGCTGCTGTTTTAAATAAAAGCAAGCTTATCACTGGGATTAAGTAATCAACTACTCACCCTGTGTATATGCATCCAGTTTGACTCACATCCAAAAAGCCTCACTTTTGTCTACACAGCTCCCCTTTGTATCCAATGTGGCTTGATTTACATGACTGGGATTGGTGCTGTAAGATCTGTTTCGACTCACTGTTTTTGGATTCCAGCCCTAAAACTCCTCAGTAAAGAACAATGAAATCTGGTATTTGCTACATTTTTATGGACAGAATAGGCCTGCAACTACAGTCAATTCTCGTTAATACACATTTCACGGGACCAGCAATTTTTATTTATTTATTTATTTTTTTGAAATTGAAAAGTATTGTCCATGTTATTGAAAATACAGTTGTAAAAAAATTGTAAAATAACTTTTAAAAAGTATACATTTCAAAATGAACCTGCATGTTCCATTCTGATCAAAGCCATTTTTTCTGCATGATTGGTATTTTTTTGGTCAGGTAAGGAAATTACAATCGTACAATTGTACAATTACAACTGTAGGGGATTTGGAAATGTTGCCCTCAACTGTCAGACCAATTTCTGAATTCAGTTTAGTACATTTATATATAAAAAAAAAAAACAATATCTTGTGCCATGGATAAACTATACTATACTGTACTTCTTCCATCATCTGCTGTCAAAGCTAAGCAATTGAGATTCTTATTATATTAAGGCCAAAAATAAAAACAGAAGACTAAGGCAAGCTCCTGAGGGAGTGGGTGGCAAAAAGTGGCCAATGATCATCTTTCCAAATCTTCAATTACAAGGTCACACTACATTACATCACAGTCCCCACAGGGGGCCGGAGCACTGTTCATCAAAATCAATCCCCGTTCCTTTCCAGACCTGCTTCATCACGCAGGCTTGATCGGGGCTGCATTTCCTCTGTCAGTGTTGTGGAGGAACAAAAAAGCTCTTCTGTACCATTGAGCTAACAACAGCCACTCCTGTCTCCTATCATAAGGCTAGTGATTGAAAGGCGGTCCAATTGCAATACACTGGCAGTGATAGGTTTAAAAATGAAGTAAACATTTTCAGACCTCTTGTATGTTTCTCACCAGTCTTTTTTTCATTTTGCTGTAGTGTTTAGTTTTCCAGACTTGACCACACAACAGTCTGCCTGTGCAGCAGGTATCATGGCCATATATGAAGTTCACATTCACTTCCTCATTTGGTTTACAGTAAGGAGGGTTTAAAAAGGGTTTACTCACCTAGAAATTAAAATGACACCTCTCTTAAAAGGCACTTAAAGTCCATATACCACCTATTTCACATTACAATCTGATTATTTTATTAAACTACACTATATATATATATATATATATATATATATATATATATATATATATATATATATATATATATATACACTTTTGCACTGTAACTGCAGTGCTTCTGCCAAAAAATGCCCTTTCGAATCCTGACATCACTAGGGGAAAACACCAACCATAAACCATAGACATGCGTGCATATGTTTCTGGCATAAACAAAACGATCATACATACAGGCCTATTTCGCGATGGTTAAACGGTGTCAAAAATACATTTCACCTGAGATAGGGAATGCAGTGCATGAAAACAAAAAGTACTGTATTCCGTGACAGTAAAATCAGCGATCTCGTCAGTGCACAATGCAATCATCACTTCAAACAACACGGAACACGGAGACTAAAGCTTTTGTTTGTTGGTTTCTGGCAGGTACACAATTTATTTGTTCTCTTTTGTAAGACACTGGTACACAAGTTCACAAACACACTCTTTGACCATTGATTCATTTTCCCCTGACAACAGCGGAACCATTTAGAAACCGCAATACTTTTTTTTTTTTTTTATTACCAGACTTAAACAATTTCGTACCGTTTACTTGTATATCAAAAATACATTTTTAAATAGCTGAATCTATAAGACACTTCATACAGATATAAAATGATTACCATAGATTTTTTTTCTTACCCTGTACACTAGTGCTCAATACTACTAGGCTATCCACTGCGCATAATCAGTTCTCTGTAAGTGTTGCATTTGTTTTTTCAGAAGTCAGATATTATTATTATTATCATAATTATTATTATACAATATATCATTATCAAATAAACTCTGTGGCCCAAAACGGCCCAAAGAAAATAAACATGAGCACGGCTTTCATATTGCTGACTTAATAAAAACAATAACGTCAGAGTACTATAAACCAGTACAAACACATTGCGTGCTCAAGATTTCTGATGCAGAAATCAAAAGAATGAATCCACTCATCCAGCTTTTTTAGGTAAGCTTTCGATTTTCAGTTGTATCTTTAAGGTAATGTTCATATGCACATTACTGGGTAAGGGCGTCTGCCAAGAAATAATAATAAATTACGTGCAGTTCACAAGGAGGTTAGGCCTATTTAATTTCACTAAATCGGGGAAAGCAGAAGTGTGTAGTTCATGAATGAAGTTGAAGAGCTATACGTGACCATGCAAGTCATCTCGGCCCTGTAATATAAACAATGCTTTATTATTGAAGTGGATGGGAAATGGTAAACACTATTTGCAAGACATAAATGGTAAAACAAACCACATATAAAAATACACATTTTTTTTATATTGCCATAACTGCTAGCCGGGGTTAACTGTAACAAGAACAACATTCAGAATTGCCGACCTGCAGACAAGGGGGCGTGTCGCTCGCATTCCTCATACCAACGTGGTTATTTTCTCCTGCTAGCGGTTCAAAACAGTTCAGAATGGTGCCTCAAACCACTTATTCTTCCTCCCCACAATGTCTTTCATTACACACCACACTCCCGCTGTCCTTATTGTAATACACATTACTCAAAACATTGGAGAAATTCGTAATGATCGCTTTCACAGTCTGAAGCCATGTATATCTCTCAGCTGTTCCTGTATGTGTTCCCCTAGTGACGTCGCGCCAACTTCCTGCATCTCCGATGTGTTGTCGGTATTTTCTGGAATGATTGATAGATTTACGTCTCTCAGTGGCATAAAATTGATCATGGAGTTTCAATTTCTTGCTCATTGTGAAAGTAAACCAAGTACGACCCCAAAGCCAAAAAATTATTTTCTTTGTGAGATATGGACTAAAAGGTTAAAGGAAGTCTTTGCTCCTATTTAAAATGAGAATTTACAGATGTTTCCTGAAAAATCACCACTGATTCCACTGCCAGCTCTTTCTCTCTCAACAAGTGAAAACCAAAATACTGGGATGGAGCTCATCATTGTGACTTGCTGTGCTTCCGTCTCTTTTTCATTACTCCTCTTAACATGAAGAGCAACAACAGTGTAGATCATAAGACCTTGTGATTTCCTTTTCTGCCTGTTTACTGTGCCTAAGGGTAGCATACATCCTGCACCTCTGTTGCAGTTACAAAGTGCCCCCCCCCCCCCCAATACAAATCAAGGCAATCTCCCAGTGAAGATGCCATCCTAAAAAGCACAGAAGCACCAAAAAAAAGCAACCATAGTGTATACCAGCGTTTCTAGAAAAGGACATATTCGGATTTTGATTTCAGGACCTTCTGTAATGTTGTCCAAATGCAGAAACCAGAAAATACAGTCTTTACTATTTACTTACCATGAAAAACAGACTGCTAGAAAGATATACTGTGGTACTATTTCCAGTAGGAGAGGTGGTCCTGTCTGCAGACTGTCCCAGCATACAATTCTTCCCAGTACTGAACTGAACGGAATAGCAGGGAGGAACAGTCACGTTTAGCTGATGATACAGGGGTGAAAACATTTGCATGAGTGCACTGATGAATCAGGAAGCGATTCATGAATGTTGCATAAATCCTATTAATAGTTGCTATGAATACATACATTCCCTAGCTCATAAAGTTAAGCATTTTAACAAAAGAATCCATCATTACTCATTGTTTGATCACACGCCATAGAAAAGCAGCCTATCAGGATCATCACATTTGTATTGCAACCTGCATAATGTGATACTGTGCCTTCCAAGGAAAAAAAAAGAAATTCTGAAAATAAAAACAGCAATTTTAAGCTTTCTAGTGGATGATCCTACCTAGAATACTTTTTGCAATGCTCATTCAAAAGAGGCATGGATTGGGGTAAACATGACCAGGGAACCTCCGAATCCTGCTAACCGTGGTACTTCCAAATGCTGTCAGTCCCTTCACTCACCTAGCTGAATTTACAGGATACGGTCAAATTTAAGGTTGTCCAATTACTCACTTCCAGACATGAGACAGAGTTTCAAAAGTATTTCAATAAACCCTGTAATTAAACTGTATAGTAGATATGAAACACAATGAGTCTGTCTAAGAGCTACATTATTTATCAGGCTTGATTTCACTACCAACATGAGTTCAAAACTATTTACAGAAGGTCTGGAGATGGGAAACTCAACAGAAAGTCTTTAAATCACCTATTCTGTAATTAATGATTAGAGAGTGTTAAATGTAGCTTTTTCCTGGCTTCGTGCCAAGCTTTCACAGCTTAAAGCTACTCTTCGATGGTAAACATACAAGGAAACCCAATAATTTAATCAATGAAACTTGGCTGCAGTGCTTCACAGTTTACTTCCATTACTACTGTGTGAACACCTTCTGACATCGCTGTGATGTGAAAAGACAAACATATCTCTATCATCAGCAGCAGTTGTGATGCATAGTTCACCCCCCTAGTCTCCAAGTTGCTTTCAATCAATCAATTTTATATAGCGCCTTTCATAGTGGACCACCATCACAAAGCGCTTTACAAGATAGTGAAGAACAATGCATAATACATTAAATACAGTGACATACAGGGCATAGTATATTAAATACAAACAGTAAACAGTACTGTTTGGATAAAAGCATCTGCTAAAATGACTAATTAATAATAAAAATGAAAAATAATAGGGTCATTCTACGAAAATGGTGGCTTTTTGAACAGCCAACTTTTAAAAAATGTAATTCTTTTTTTTAAACCAAAACTTAGTCAGATAATAATTAACCCCTTAACATTATAAATCAACATAAATGACAGCTTAATGTATTTTGATATTTTTACTACATTACATTAAAAAATGCTTGTGCTGCCTTTTTGTCACTGGTGTTACCTATATTTTAGATGACAATTCAGGCTTTCCAGAATGTAATTTGACTATTTAATTTGCATATATAATCAAAGACAGAAAAGGTTGATGATAATATTAAGAAATTGTTTTGATGAGTAATAAATTTACTTTAAACAGGTATGTGTAAAGTTCTATTGTGTGACATTTTTCTATTTCTACCATTGTGTTTTTTGTTGTAACATTTGAAATAATTGAGGTTGAGTCATCAAAATTGAATGATCATATCCTTAAAATGCTTACTAATGAATGCAGCAACAGTTAGGTAGATACAAAAACCATATTGTGACAGGGTGGCTGTACGGTGACGTCAGGTCAGAGCAGGAACTGAAAAACACTGACACCAGTACTGCAGATTCAAAACAAAGTGACGCTATGCCGCTTTTATTTAAATAACAAAAATAAAAAGTTCAAATAAAAAAAGACTGTGCTCGCAGAGCAAAATAAAAATGTTAAACAAAAATATGATGCCAGATGCCAATATGCCATGTGACGCAATGCAACACCAGTGACACAACATAAGATTATTTCAAACAAATGTTATCAATTTATTAGTAATATTTTTCATTACAAATAATTTCAGATTTCATAAGATGTGTTGATTTAATATGAACAATAAAATGAAGGTTATTGGTCAAAGATTAAGACCAAAAGATGAAGCCTATTGACTACAATTTCATAACACAGCATTGTCATACAAACATATAAAACATGTCCACTAAAACATTAGAAACACTAACATTGAACGCAAACTAAAACGGTTTTCCCAACAGCACTGATACGAGCATTTTGTATGCAGTAAAACATGTTCATGGAATATTTCCTGTACTCACTGTTCTTCACTTTTACTTGAGATATGTTTGTCTTTGCCATGTTATTGTGTCGCGTCCATCTCTTATCATCTCCGAGCCAGTCTCCATTGCTTTCTAGCCACTGACGGATTCTTCACTAGTAGCCAGTTCACATCTGCCACTTTCACACATTCAGGTGCTCCTCCAAGTACTTCCAGATACTGTGGTCAATCTGAACTGATCTTTTGTTCACTGGCAGCGGCACTGGCTTAGCCAGTAGAACTTGTTGACTCCATTCCTGTGCATGCACTTAATTATGTTCTTCGAGCTCCAGTATAACGCCAGGGTATGGTTGTTCGTCGTAATTCACGATGCACCACTGTCCACTGTGGTGAGACTCTGACATCTGGACGAAGTGGAGCTGAGGTATCCGGGTCGATAACATCTGGTTGATGTGGAGGTGAGAGGTCACGGCCATTAGCCAGCACTGTCGGGAGGGTGACTTCTTGGAGTCCATAACATGGGCAATCCCACACGCCTTCCGCTGCTTTACAGAGACAACTTATGTCTCTATATTTTAGGATGCCAGGTATGATACTTACCACGTGGTGCATTCGCATGGTTCCTTTTATGGTTACTATTTAGTTCTGTGTCAGTGTCTGAATTTCTTTGTACAGGCAGCAAATCTACACAAATTGACTGGCAGGTTGTGAAAAACACTTGAGACTAACTTCACACTAGCATTAGTGGTGTGAAAGCGAAGTGTACCGATAACACTAGCCTTGTAGCATATCGCATTAGGAGGCATAAATTTAAAAAAAAGATTACACTTCAGTACACAATCTGTACTTACACAAGACAAAGCCTAATTCTATTTTAATGGGCTGAAATTCTATTTAAAAAAAATGATTTGCCAATATTCCTACAGTGGCAACAATATATCAGATTTTTTTGGCCCCATAAACAGTGCAAAAAGATCACAGAACAGTGGACTGGTTTTCGCCATCTCATCTCTATTGTTAAGATTTGTTTTTATGGAGTTCAACGTACTCAAATTAAAAAAAGAGAATACAAAGAATAGGTCTTAAGATTAAAAGCATACCCATGAAGGTCACCATGCTTAAGACCCAGACTTACTGCATCATATACTGGCACTGCACATGAACTAAAGCCTACAGTATATTATTGCCAGACTCAGTAAGAACACGTTGCTTCATTTCTGCTGTTTTCCCTTGATTTAGGTGCTATTGTAATAAACTACAGTATGTGTGACATACAGTAGAAACAGCCACCTAATTTATTATTGGAGCTTTAAAAAGGGGCAGTGGAGCACCATAGAAAATTTTAAAAGAACAGGTTTTCAATACACAATCTAGAACTATACAGAACATAAAAGCCACATTGCATAGCAGCAACATGAAAATGTTTATGTACAGTTCTACAGGGAACATGAATCTGGCCACAGACAATACATATGTGGCAAATAAACCTGCCAAATTAACGTCTGTTTTAAAACAAAAATAGTCTGGAATCAGAATAGCTACATACTGCAAATCCAAAATTGTTTGAGAGCCTTCTATTATGCAATTTTTGCGACTGGCTGTAGCACACGGCCGCAACAGTGTGCTTTGGAGCTTGCTTTTATTTTATTTGTATTATTTTGTCACAAGGCCTTTTTCCATCCAACTTTTAAGCTTGGTAAAACCTATGCGAATAAGAAAATATATCCAACAAAACGTTATTGAAAATAGTTCTTACTAGCATGACAAGCTCGCTCACTAGAGGTGGTTTTATTTTTTACTCGCAGCGACATTTTATTCGACACTTGATTGGAAAACTGTAACGAGCGTATTTCTGGTCCTAGCGCCCTTCTTCGCTATTCCAGTGACGTCAAATTGTTTAATGTGCACGTTCTGATGATAAAAACAAAGTTGGCAGACATGGAGCAAAGAAGAAACACAATTATGTTTACAATTACTATACGAATATGATGTTGTCTCTGCACTTGAAAAAAACAAAACAAGTTAAGAACATGAAGAAGTAACACTATAGCACTAATATGTATATAGACTCTGACTCTTTACTCAAAGCCTTCACTAGTGTTTTCTACTATTATAACAACCTTGACTTGCATAAAGAAGGAAAAACATTGAGTGAAATAGCTCGCATCACTCGATTTTCAAGGTATGGTATCCGAAGCATAATCAACAAGTACAGAGAAACATTACCTGTAATTGGCAAACCCAGGACCGGAAGACACAAAAAGCTGTCTAACAAGGATGAGCAGTACTTGAAGATAATATTCTTAAAGAATAGAAAGAAGACAAGTGTTGAATTGACAACAGAACTGGCAGAAGGCACAGGTGCTGTTGTCCATCCATCAACAGTCCAAAGCACCTTTGACCTTTGACCATAGTCCAATTTCTGTGTACTTGTGCATATTTTAGCCTTTTAGTCGTGTTCCTCCTTCTTAACAGAGGCTTTCTTACTGCAACACGTCCTTTAAGTCCTGATTTCAAGAGTGGTCTTCGTACTGTTGATTTGATGGACTGCTGATAAATAAAGTGGTAGAAACATAATTTCCTAGTGTGTGAGTTCTTTTAATGTGTATTATGCTATTAAACTGTACTTTTGAAATCATGACTATTTTAGGGAATCCTTCTGAATCATATTATACGTTAATTCAAATCATGTGATGAATACTATCCATATATGGACTGTATCAGGGGGGTTCCCAAAATATAAACCAATCAGAAGTATTAGTTTTTTTTTTATTTTATCGTGTCTCTGCCAAAAATGTGCTGATTTGCCTGACAATCACACAAGCAAATCCTATTGAATGTGTCACCTTTTGCTAAAGATATTAATTTAAAATAAATTACTCAGTAACCCCCACCCCCCTCCAACTACAATTGGTAAATGAGAGAACTGTCAGTATTATTTTGTATCATTTCGGATATAGGTAATAAGAACACAAACTGAGAAATAATGTCGGAATTTGTTCATCTTTTTATTCTTTATTCAGTAATTATTTTCTCCCATTTTAAAAGTGGGCTTTTGATTGGCTGATTTGGTGCCACTAGTCTCCTCAAGTCTCCCCTGGTGTGCCGTGCAGTGGCCTGAAACCTAGTCTCCTGAAACCAAGTTCCAAGCAACAGAGTGGCTCTGTGTTCCCTCAGCTTTAAAATTAAGTTAAGCAAACTGAAGGAAATAAAGGAAAAATTAAAAGGTGCAACACCTAAACTAAAATAATACAGAAAGGAAGAATTAACTAAACTAAACAGTACAGCTGGTTGATCAGTGATCCAACGCAATCTATGGGAGATTCCGTTAAAGGTTATAACTGCATTCCTGACAGTTATTTAAGATGAAGGTTAGTCTTAACAGGGGTATCGTTAGTAACACAAATATTTACTTTCATTAATATTTGATAATCAAAGCATCATTAAATCAGTCTCATATGTATAGTTTTAAATCCAGACAAACTATCGAGAATTATCTGTTATCAAGACAGCTAAATTTGGATTCTAGCTTCTAACACAGAATGACAATTGCTTTATAAAACCCACATCAATTTGTATAAATCACATAAAAACAATTACTATAGTGTTCATTAACTCAACGCATAAATTGAAAGCAATAATACTTTTCTTACATTCCACTTAAAACAAAGCATGAATTGTACTTTAAGCTCTGCTTATTCTCAAGTTCACAAGAGGATTTAAACACGACTCATTGAATACTTAATGGCTGTGCGCTGCAGGAGCGCTGTTTGAGTGTCGCGCTCATACTTTTGTAATGTTCTCTTTACCCCTGTGATTGGATAGTTTGGTTATTTTGGGCGGTACCTGAGTCCACGTGGAGTGTTTTTCATTGGTTGTTCTCATTCCGACACGGCCCCTTGTTCTCCATTGGTCAGCTATTTCACCCCCTGTTGGCTGGGTTTATGTCATGGACTGGTTCCTGTCTTCGGTGTCAAAGCACCCAGAACTGTCTGGCTTGCGGCACCAAAACTGTCATTCAGCGATCGTGACGATAAGCCATTTGTTTAGTAGTTAGTTTATGACTCTTTTTAAAAGCATTCTTTGTCAGCGGGGGAGTTTGTGACCAGAAACCCAGAAGACACAGAGAATGGTTTAAGATTCCCCTCTGTATATTTCAATTCTGTTACTTTCATACACAGAATGATATTATGACCCCCTCTGTTGCTATATATATATATATATATATATATATATATATATATATATATATATATATATATATATATATATATATATATATATATATATAGAATAAACAACCTTTAAACTAGTGGGAAAATATATGAAAACAATGCTGCAAGTTTTATACCTTTACTGTTGTAAGTATCTTTTACGCATGCAACACTTTTTTTACATCATTTTTGACACTCACTGCAGGTTCAGTTTTGCCATACAGGATGCACACTTTATTGTTGGTTTTGTGAACTGTGGAACTGGGCCAAGGTTCAAATTATTTTTTTTTTTTTTTTATTTATTTTTTTATAAAGAGCTTAACTTGGTAGAACGTATACTCCCTAGAGTAGCGAGCGAGTAATACAAAATTATGGAAAATCATCTAGCGAGTATATTTCTTGAGAATAACCTGAAAACAAAGCAACACATTCAAATTTGGCTATGACATCACGAAACGTCACAGGCAATTCCCTTTGACTCGCTGCAATTTGCAGTGGATGGAAAACCACTTTTTCGCCCTTATGTCGCTACTATTTTTGTAGCAATTTTACCGAGTAACTTATAAACTCGCTGGATAAATGGATGGAAAGCACACTAGTGTTGGAGTAGCACTACACTGCTCAGCTGTACTTGTACCATTGGCTGGTAAAACAGCACATTTACCTGTCCAGTGTAGAGTCCCAGCTTTAATAAACCATGAATGAAGAACCTGCAAATCCTGCGTGAGCCTCATTCATTTCCACGCAACTATAGTATACTATACTACTCAAGTCACCAATTATGATTTGTATTTTTCGCCCATCCCCAATTTGGTTATGCCCAATCGTAACATTTTACTGAAGTGAAGAATCTCAGGGTAGATGGTAACAATTTTAATATTATATGATGGTTTATTGTGAAGGCTGGTATTGCTTTGAGTCACTTGGCGGACCGTACTATACAGGGTTAGCAACAACAATCATCGTCAAGAAAAATATTCTTTGAAATCCTCTGCTTACTTCTACTACTTTCAGATTTCTTAAAACCAAAAATTTGTAACTAATAAAAAAACGTATTTCTCTGTTATATAATTAGTCACTTTACATTGTCACTGGATAAACTGCAGAGCCTAGCCCAGCGATACTCAGACCGCTGCTCGCGAGCCGCAAGTGGCTCTTTAACGTAGCACCTGCGGCTCTTCGGCAGATTCATTTTTATAAACTCCCATATGTGTCTTCAATCACAAACACAGTCTCTGATGAATCTATCCGCCCCATTTGCATTGGTTATTGGGAAATGTAGTTTTATAAATAGCTAAAAATGTAACCGACAGATTCTATTTCGAGCATATTGGGCTATTTATAAAACTACATTTCCTAGTAACTAATGCAAATTTCCTCACTATTTGCAATATTGACCAATCATGATTCTTCACTTTAAGTATTTCCTGAGGAGCTTCCGAGAGCTGTGAAGTGAAAGAATGTTGACTGTTAAAAAACGACGATATGAGAACGAATGTAGATGATTTCGTGAAGAATGGGGAATGGAGTTTTTCTTTGTCGAGGCTGGCGGAGGTAAATGTGCCTGTTTATTATGGGATGCCACACTGGTTCAATTAAAAAAATCGAACTTGGACAGACATTACCGCAGAGCTCACCCTACATTTGACAGCGATTTCCCATCTGCTAGCGCCCTGAGAGAACATAAGCTTAAAAAACTCAAACAACAAAGGGTGAATCAACAATGCATGTTTAGCAAGGTTTGTAACGTAAGCCAAAAGGTTACACTTGCATCTTACAAAATGACATAGAAGATTATAAAACAAAAGAAACCGTATGTAGACGGCGAGATGATTAAATATTGCATAATAATTGCATCTTCAACGCTGTTCGCGGATAAAAAGGATCTAGAAAAGGAAGTGAGAAAAATTCAACTTTTTGATTCTACCGTAGATAGGAGGGCTACTGATATTTCAGAGAACATTGAAAATGCATTGTAAGAGAAATTGTCAGGGGCTAGCATTGCAATGGATGAAAGCTTGGATATTAACAGTATCCCTCAGTTACTGATATTTGTCAGAGCAACTTCCCGGGAACTCGATGTGACAGAAGACATGTTGATATGGTACCAAAATGGAAGAGGACATAAAACTCACTGCTATGGATATTCTGAAAAAGTTTGAAGTGGCACTGGAGAAAATTACAGCCATCATAACAGCAATGCTAGGTAAGAGAATCGGTGCTGTTTCTTTGCTTAAAGAAGAACTGAAGTCTGAAAAATTAATGCATCTTACCACTGCATTATACACCAACAAGCATTGTTTGCAAAGTTCACTTTTCTTTGCTATGCAATGAAATATGTTATTGAGTTGGTTAATTTTATCAGAGCCAAAGCAAGGAACCATCAGCAGTTCAAGATTCTGTGTGAAGAATTAGATACGCAGTACAGTGATTTAGTTCTGCACACTGAAGTAGTGGCCATGCTCGCCCATGTTTTGGATTTGTTTGAACCACTCAAGATCTTCATTATTTGATGTGGTGAAACTTCCCGCTTTTGATTCATGGATGACACTGACTGGTTGCTGTGTCTTGTGTTTCTGTGCGACATTACATAGTACTTAAACGAGTTAAACCTGAAGTTGCAAGGTAAGACTAAAACTGTGTACGAGTTACACTCGGCTGTCACAATTTTTTCTTGCAAACTTCAAGTACTGCACAGCAATGTTAGGAGCGGTAAATACAAGCTTTTTACTCATGTCCAAAGCATCATTGAGAAAAATCCTGATGCTGTTGACCTGCTGATGAAGTTGAAAAACTCTGATGAATTGCAACGAGGATTTCAAGACTACTTCTGGAAATTAGTGAGCCAACTTCCACATATCACAAAATTGGCAAGGCGGTTTATTTTCGATGTTTCCATCAATTTACAGATGTGAAGCATCTTTCTCTGCACTCGCTCAGATTAAAAATAATCTGCGGAATCGACTCGGTTTTCAGCACACAAAAGAACGCCTTCGAATTGCAGTGCCCACCATAGAACCCGACACTTCCAAGGAGGGCCATGTATCTAACTGACAGCCATACAGGTAAGAATGAGAGCTTTCATATTTTTATAAAGCATACTGTAAGTGTGTTTAATAACATAAACCAGTAATGTGCATTTGTACTTGCAGTTAGTTAGGAGAAACACCACAAAGAAGAGGGTTAATTAAAATAATTTTACTCAGTTGGACTGTGCATTTCACTAATATTTAGTTTAATAATTTTTATTTAATCTTGAATGTTCTTTTCATACATATTGTGCATGTAGCTGACACTTACTGCTCATGTGGCTCCTGAGCAAGTGAGGACCGAGTATCACTGGCCTAGATACTAGTCCTACATTTCCTGCCTCCTACCGGTAAACTCTCCACTGCCGCATTCTCGCTCACGAGAGCGTAAGATTGAGCTGATCACAGTGACACAACTGGTTGCTGGACCTCTAGGCAGGCACTGTGAGAGCTGCCTGCATAGATCACGGGGATGATTAATTTTCACCAAAAAAATGAAACTCAGATTTTTCACCTCTGAAGTTTGGCCCTGGCCCTGTTGAGCCAGCCCGAATCATGCTGTAGTTTTATGGTTAAAATGTATGGTTAACAGTTCTAGTCCTATTAATATGCCCCCATATCATTTCCTTATGAAATCTATTAAAATTCATGGCATGCCACCTAAATACAAACATTTTTTTCAATAAAAAAACAATTACTCATAGTAGAAGGCGTTCCCTGTGTGAAGCTGGGCTCATTTCTTTAGTTCATCTTTCAAAGCAATCTGCCTCCACAGCCCTGCTGTTTCACTTCCGCTGGGTTTAGGGAGGGTCACATGCAACAGTAGCTGTACAGCTCTACCTGTCCAAGTACTGCACTACACCAAAGACAAGCTGCTATGCACTGCCAACCACATCCTCTGGAGCACTGCATGTGGGAGCCCTGACAGCACTGAACAGCAGGCTCTACAGCAAGAAGCCACCCTGCACTCTGTACACAACTGGCTCCTTTATTCTAAAGGTAATCGTAAGTGGAAATCACCTCACATGCAAGGTACCTGCTGTAAGGCTTATCACAGATTCACAGAGACAAATGACTTTGTTTTGTCAGAGAAGGATTTGAGATAATAGCGCCTTGTTTTGCCTGCCTTAACAGTTACAGTACCCACATATTTTTAATCAAATAAAATAAAAAAATTGGGAAGAGGTAGTGGTTGGGTGAGTTGATATCCTGGGTCACAGACATCTGGACACTGGACTCTGCTGAATTTTTTTATTTATTTTTATTAAAAATTGTCATTGCCAATTATTTTTTTATTATTTTCTCCGCAATTTGGAATGGCCAATTATTTTTAGGCTCAGCTCACCGCTACCACCCCTGCGCTGACTCGGGAGGGCGAAGACGAACACACGCTGTTCTCCGAAGTGTGTGCCATCAGCCGACTGCTTTTTTTTCACACTGCGGACTCACCATGCAGCCACCCGAGAGCTACAGCGTCGGAGGACAACGCAGCTCTCGGGCAGCTTACAGGCAAGCCCGCAGGCACCCAGCCAGACTACAGGGGTCGTTGGTGTGCGGTGAGCCGAGGACACCCTGGCTGACCTAACCCTCCCTCCCCAGGCGGCCCTCGGCCAATTGAGTGCCACCCCCTGGAAGCTCCCGTCCTTGGTCGGCAAAGGAATAGCCTGGACTCAAACTCGCGACGTCCAGACTATAGGACACATCCTGCACTCCACACGGAGCGCCTTTACTGGAGTTGCGGCCCTTGTGTGTTTTTACTGAAATCCATTTCAGGCTTTTGTGGATACTATTGCTATGCATTTTTGTTCTTTGTTCTTTTAGGCAGAAAAAAAAACATTCTGTTTGTGGCTTTTAGTGTGTGTTTCTTATTGGTAACAAATTGTCAAAACTTTAAAAATGAATGAAGAAGAAAAAAAATCAATGCAAGTACAATAACATTAAGACTTTGTACTGGGGTTACGAGATATCTAGGGAAAAATGCAACTGTCCCAGTTTTCAGCCTTAATTTTGTTTTCTGTTTCGGACAGCCCTGATATTGACTTACTGTTTTCATTACTAGTACTGTAGGTAGGTCTAATATTAGTAGATCAAGTGCTTTATAATAATGGTGACTGCTTGTCAAAGCAAAGGATTCTCAGAGTAATAACTACAATATGCTCTGCAGTCATTTGAACCTGCAGTAATTTATAACAGAGGATGTGTCCATGATCATCTCAAAGAAATGTGTTGGTTACACATCTCTATTCATATCAATCACAGATTTTTGAATCGTTACTGGGCAGAATAAATGTTAAATCTACTCAAGTATGCAATCGGTGTGAGTATATCAGTACATTTGTGCAGATACATTGCCTGGCCAGGATTTCTCAACCTGATTGGTTTTGGCATTGCCCTGGCATGGGGCATGTTCTCCTGGTATACCCAAGGTTCTTTAGTGGCTTTGGAAGGCCGAACAAATGTTGTAGTTTACTTAAGCACCATTGCAGTCCACCCAACAGCGCTGCACTTGTACTCTGATAGCGATGGCTACAGTACTTGTGCGTACAGAGTTTTGGAAAGCATGGCATAGAGACATCAGGGTTCAAGGAACAAAAACAGGAATCCCCCAATGACATTGTATGGGCAAATGCAATTATCTATCCATTTGCTTGGTCCTAATCTGATATTAAATCAGAGGAGGAAGCTCATTGTGCAATTCTCATCAGTTTAAAATACACCCCCTCCCCCTCCCCCTCCCCCTCCCTCATGGCACACAGTCCTTCCAGATGGGTCTGCAGCTGCAGGCCAATACTCAGCAGCAGCCTGACTTTCATAGTACAGTATGCTGTACCAAAAGAACCAAATCAAGGACATAGACTGATAAAATCAAAGGTCTTTACACTAAATCAAATCTGAATTCCTCATGAGAAATGTGTCAGCATTTGAGAAGTGTTGAGAAGTGACAGCCATCATTTCTCTTGGTGTGTTGCAGTTTCCAGAACTGAAGTAGCTCAGGACCCAGTCACAAAGACCCACAGCGACCATGACATTTCTTTGCTTCTCAACTGTAAAAATCAAAGTGTGACGCAAATGAAAAAGGCCTGGTACAGAACTGTATATGTTGTCACAAAAAAAAAAAACACAGTCTTGAACATAACAGGTCTTCATTTGAGCTCTGCTGGGTTACTATTAAGTCTGTAATTTGTCACAAATATACCTTTTTCCAAAGTCTCGGGGCAAGGTTGGGTGCCAGTTCACATTCAAGCTCGCTGAAATAACAAGGTGACGTTTTCATCACATTGAATAATTCACCCCTTATTAGTGCAGAACTAAAAACAGCTATCCAGGGTATACCCCATTAGGATTGGATTACAATGGTTTCTTATCACGAAATATGTATTGTAGCACCTACTGAAGATACAGCAAGTAAAGGAAGAACAAGTATTTGGTTCAGCATTAAATATCATTTTGGGATTGTTCTGTTATTAGCAAATGAAAATACATACAATTATACATATATGTGAGACTTTACCATGATTTTATTTATTTAAAAACAGATTTTGGTGTGTATTTAGTGCAGTCAGGCACTGAGGATTCCCACAAAGCACTGCTAATGCACCTTAATCCTGACCTGCAACCCAACCTCATATTCAGCCCTAGGCCCAAGAGACTGCTAAGTTGTCAGACTGTGCCAGATTGTGTCGTTGTTGTGCCCTAAACCATATTGAACATATAGCTCAACAGTATTTACAATTAGTGTGCATGTACAATAACTGTTTTGTGTACCCTATCCTTACTTAGTTGGGTTTTAAAAACTAAATTCACGTTTTTTCTTTTAAAATAAATCTTCCCTGTTTACAGCACCGTTTAAATACACCTGTCTCTGTAATCGAAGACCTCCTAAACCAAAGACTTTCAGTTGTACCTGAAATTGACTGATTGGCTAGCATGAGAATGCAGCAAGTGGCTTTTTCACAAATGGTTGGATCAGTCAGTCAGTCAGTCAGTCAGTCAGTCAGTCAGTCAATCAATCAATCAATCAGTCAATCAATCAATTAATTTTCCCCCTAGGTAGGCACCACAACTTATGAAAAAATAAAAAAAATAAAAAAATTACTTTCAAAAGTAGTTTCAAATGTGTCATCATAACAACGAAGTCCCAAGTCTGCAAGTTCATAACCCCTCAGCTCCAAGCTAGTGCCATTGGAACCCACATTGTTACTTTTTCCTCTAGATCAATCATCAGAGAATGCACAATTAAAGAAATAGCCAGTTTGGATACAACTATGTGGTACTTTAACCTCACCAAAGTGTCCATAAGCAATGCTCGATTGCATGACAAATGCAACATCAAAAATCCAAAATCCCCGGATACCAACATATTTTGCTTGATACTTGTAGATCTCATTAACATCTATCCATCTTTGGGTGACTTTTTGAGTCCCCTACACAAGTTATTCCGCCTAAACTTGGTACAAATAGCAAAAATTCAAATTTCAAGGTTTTTTTTTTACATAATTTGGAAGACTGTTCCTAAGTGTCTTGCAGCAATACTTACATTTTAGGACCCACATCCCCTATAGGGTAAAGGGTTAGGCTGAAGTTCGAATAAAACTCATCAGTTACCCCTCATCTGGCAATTTGCTAGAAGTGAGTAGGGTGCTCCTAGTATTTTGTTCTGAAAAGCCCAATTCAGTACGAGTAGAACAAGGTGCTAAACATGATGGTAGCATCTAAATTGCACCCAGGGTGATTTTTCTGGTCAAGGTCCCTTTCTCACTTTAGGTTGACCTTTGCAAGGTCACAGGTTAAAGGGGATTTTTTTTTTTTTTTTTTTTTTTTAATAATGGCTATCATTTCTGAACTCAGCGTGTCTGAAAACCCCCAGGTGAATTTTTCTATGAGAATCTGAGACGGATGGGCCACGGCACTGGTTGAGTTGGCACGGAATGACCCATTACAAGAAATGTTTTGGGAGTTCCCTAAGTGCGATCGGCTGATGAAATTCCAAATCTCTTATGTTACTGTTGGATTTCTTCCTCATAGCATCACTTTACTAAAAGTATTTTTTACAGCAAAGAAGGATGCTTCATATTCAATTCCTGTTTTCAAAAGGAAAATACTGCTTTCTGCCCTCTGGGAAATTTTGTAAGCACAGTTTAAAGAAGTTGACAGACCGCACACAAAGAAGTCCTAGAAAGTCTTTATTATCTGCATCAGAACAACAGCAAAAAGTGCATGCAGCTAATAATTTGCTGAGAAACATGCATGGGGCATTGGGAAACACTAAGCCAAAAGCAAGCCTCTTAATGTACAATAGCACCAGGTCAGTATTCATGTTGTATTCAAATCATGTCATTTCACTTGCATTGTAGATACTTTTGAATAAAACAAATGGGCTCAAGACTTAATTATGGTATGCCCCCACCCCCAGTTAATGTATATTAACTTATACATATTATTATATACATTAACTGTGGAAGCTGCAGTAAGCTGCCTCTTGCCATTTGGTCACAGTACATACTTTTTAGTTAAGGACTTGTGTATCAGTGTCACTAGATTAGTACAATGAATATTTGATATCATTCAAAAAATTACTCCCTCATTATTTTGCTCCCTGACTTACACATCAAAAGATGTCAGGGGCCATGAGTTACTGTAAAATAATGGACACTACACAGGCAAGTATACTATTGTACATGCACAATTTAACATCAACATGGCCAAATTAGTAAATGTTCAAATACCACAGTACTATTTCATAACAATATTTAAAAAACACAAGTTACAAAAATGAATGTAATTATTAACTGTAAATTCAGAGCATTACACACAGGCCCTTTTGACTTGATTATCGTCACACAAGTGAGCATTATACTGTAGAATCAACAGGTTTAGGGTTAGGGTTAGGGTTAGGGTTAGGGTTAGGGTTTTCAAATCATGACAGCTTTTATGCACAGTACCAGACCAATTACAATTAATCCCACAGAGATATTCAATCCTGTTCTACTTCATTAAAAAATATTTTGCCAGAATGAGTAAAAACACAAAAAAAAGGCAAAATATAAATTTAAGTGGTGCATTGGTGCATAATTTAATTTATATTGCCAGGTTTCATGCTATTTTTGAACTTAAATAAGCTATCCTAATAAATCCAGCATACTGATCAACAATTAGCAATACTGTAGGTAAAGAATATTGTTCAGGAGAGCAAGAATAATGGTAATCCCAACTGGGAAATCATGATATTATGGAGAAGAGTAGTAAACGCCAATTTTAAAACGCCAAATTTAAAAAAAAATTTAAGTGGTGCTTAAATCGCCATATTGAGCAGGGTATTTCTAATTACAGTAACAGTTACATTAAAAAGAACTGGAAATACTGATGTAAAAATCAAGTATGTCAGTACAGTACCATAGCTGTAAAAGCACTAGTCTGTTTTAATGGGGTCACAACAGTAGCGTCTGAGAGAGTTGAAAAGCAGCCCCCCCTCCCCCCCTACTCCTCCAAACTGGCATTTCAACCAAACTAGAATATTCTTTCTGGGCTTAGTATTAAGATGTAAAACCTGCTATGTTTTTAACAATAAACACCCCACGATGTTCAAGTGTCTGTGGATTTTGTGTTGCATTAAAAATAATCCTTTATTCACTTTTCTTCTTTCTGAGACAATCTGAATTTTAAGCAGGCACCAGTTACAGTAGGTGGTTTTAATTTAAATGGCAAAAGGAGAAACAGGATATTAAACAGCTGCAATGCCTGCAGTGTTATAAAGGGCATCATAAATTCTATCAATTCCATGGTGTTTAAGGTAGCTGTAAAGACAGAATATCAATGCAGCTGCAGAATGATTGTTTTTAATAAGAGGACTCTGATTGGAGTTCTTTCAAAAGCATTATTAAATGTTTTAGCACTCTATCAACATGTGCTGTAGAATACCCAGACAGCCCAGACAGACAGAAGAGGAGAATATAAAAAAGTGGTGAAAGGACTACATGGACACACCAGCCCTGACTGCCTGCTGGAAAAAGATGTTTTTCTTGCAGAGTACAAAGTTCCTTTCTTAATGGGCATCTGCGGCCAATGTGGTCTAGTGAGAGTCAAGGGGCTAAGGCCAGCTCACCCCAGACTGCAGCGCGATTCCCCTAACCTCCAGCCCACCCAGCAGGAGAACGGTCTACAGCCCAGGGAATGAGCCGATATATTAGAGAAAAAAAAAGAACTAAATTAAAATAAACACTTTACATAACATGTGCTGCATTACAGGGTGTGCTTGCTTTTGTCACTTCTTTCCAGATCTCTGTGTGGATATTGATTGCGTAGTTAATGCTTTACAAACAGTAAGTTCAGGACAGTATGCAGCTGCACCTTGCTAGTACAGACCTATCCAAAAAGACTCATAGCAGTAATTGCTGCCAAAGGTGCTTCTACCAAGTACTACTTAAGGGGCTGAATACTTATGCAACGAGTAAATTTCATTTTGTACATTTTCTTTGCAAGTTTTGCTGACATTTAACCTCCTCCTCATATAACAGTGTTCAGTTTAACCAATACAGCTTTGAATAAAAAAAAGTTTGTTTGAAAAACTCACATTATTTGTAATTCAACAAAATGTGACATTATTGGTAGGGGGTGAATACTTCTGCAAACCACTGTACTACTTCTGCAGGTAAACTGCAAAGACAAAACCAATCTAATCCCAAAGGTTCTGCAACACAGCTGTCTAAAAGAATGTGACTGGGAACAGCAGTTAATATTGTGACCCGTGCTTACTGTACCCACAGTGCTTTTATTCTTTATTCTGAAAGCTGCTGACTTCCTGTTGCTCAAGGAGAGGTACACACACCGTCATGAGCACCCAGACTACATGTTTACAGCAGCTGCAACTCATGTCAAGAGCATGCAAGAACTGGGCCAACAAGATGGCCACAGATATGTATTTATTTTTGCTTTGATCCCTGGCAGCTCAACAAACCTTTTTTGGAGCTCTGGGATGCTGAGTCTTTTCCAAGGTGATTGCACAACTGTCTTGTTTTCCACTTGATACGTATTGGGGTGTGCAGCTCTGAGCTGCCAGTCTGTAGCTAATTATTCAAGCACAGCTGTTGCCAAGGATAAAAAAAAAAGTGTACGAAAGAGAGTGGACCTTTTCTTTCTTTGTGTTGTGATTTATTTCTGTACAGACTCCATGCTGTGCCATTGATGTGCTGTGTGAATGCAACAGGAAATGCACAACACACAATATCTTGAGAATGCTGCTTCTGCCTTGTTCTTGCCTAACAAAAAATGTGTCACAACAGTTATTAGATACCCTGTAACTCAGCTGTTGAAGTATGATCCTGTACAAGGTGATATTATTATTCTAAAAGAGTGTTTCTCAAATGCAGCCACTAGTGTGACTTTGTGCAGCCACAACAGTCTGTCAGTATTCCATTAATAAACAAGTACCTTAATTGACACAGCTTTCATTCACTTCTTTGCTGTCACTGTTCCAACTTGCATTTTCATTCCTCATACTGCTTCAATTCCTGTTAGCTGCTATTGACAAGTATTAACATTCATCATCACTACAGGTATTGGCCAAGCTTTCATTCCGATCACACTTCATTTCAGCATTTCATCTCCGCCCATTTCGCTTTGTGTCATTGCTCACTGGTTAATCGTTGAGAGATGGCTTTACACTTCAGTAACGCGACGTGAAAACATGAAATAATATTTATTTTTTGTCCTGTGAAAAATATCCCAATATTCGAACGAACATTGCACCAGATATATTCAAAGCCAAAGAAATATCTGTGTCTGCCACAAATCACATGGTTGATAGAAATTAGAAATACCTCTCACAGAATGTTTTGTCTTACACAGATTGACCACCATGTCAGACTTTGGCAAGGAAAAAAAAACGCTCCTTCCATTATGAGCGTTTTTGGCAGCAAGAAGTAGAGTCCAGATTAGGATGCGTACACAACGCATGGTGCCAAACAGGTCTCTGAACTGAGCTAGCACACTCTCGTGGGTCACTGCTTCTGGGAGAATCTGGTACATCTATACACAGCATGCACTACTATATTTCAATGAAAATAAATACTTCTCACCTGTGCCAAATCTTTGCCTCACAATGGGCCATAATAAGAATAGTAATACTAATGCGAAGAGCCTCACACTATTACTGTACATAAAAACTCAGATATAAAAAGACCTGTCTATTCTCAAGCATTCACTCAATTCAGCTAACAAGTTCATTTAGAAGACCAGATCACCCATTGACGTAAATAGCACATGCTTGCTATTCCTGTCTCGGCTGCCTGATTGATTTCTTTTTTACACAAGATATTCAATTGTTTTTATATTTTGTAAACATTTCCAGGGTCATTAATGAGCATGGGTCCCTGCCGAGTGGTATAATAGATGACCTCATACACATGGATGTCTGTTGCATTGTCAGAGCTGCAGCAGTGACAGGCGTGACCTTTACAATGTCACACACAAGCCAAGCGCAACAGGCACTGGCTCAGTCCCAGGGCTTCCAAAAACACAGTTGTGTCAGAGATGGATGCCAATCTGAAAAGCCAGTATTTAAAGCACTGTCTCGAGGATTCAACCTATTAAACCCCTTGCAGGACAGGAACATACTTTAAAACTGACAGCGGTCTACAATTTTGAAGAAATGTCAACAAGATCTCACAGGTCTTAAACCAGTAGACAAATTAATGAGGAAACTTTTTTTAAAAAAATACCTGTTCAATTATAGTACTTTAAAAAAAAAATGTCCAGAATACAGAGGGGGATGGTAAATTGTGTTTTATAATCTGTTATTGCACTGAATTGTGTTAACATAGGTCCTTGTGTCAGGAGCCTAACAGATATTAGGTCTGCAAGCTCAAAGGTTCAACATATCCTGTACAAGGGAAAGGTTGGCAATCGCTCAACTCGACTAGATACCCAAATCTCCAGGTTAGGCCCGTGGTCCCCTAACCCCTGCCGGAAAAAAATAAGCAGGTGCTCACAGCAGTACTGCTCGAGCCTATAGACACTAAGCTTAGAATCCAGCTAGGCCCCAATACGCCAGGCTGCACAGGCACAGATGGCACAGAACCCTAGGCACTAGGCCTGAAACGGTTATGATTTTCCTCTAACCGAAACTGACATTTGCAAAGAATTCAAAATCTTGCCCGTGGTATGGTCTTTTTAATAAAAAAAAAAAAATGTATGGAACAAAATGTGGCTCTGCTTGTTATACTGTTAGTAAGTAGGACTTGAAACCAGGATCTCCTGGTTTATTCTAAAAGCATTACAGCTCAAATTGTTTTGGTATTTCATACAGTACCAGCCCAGAAGAAGCCATGTGGTCTTCAGTTCTCTTTGCTCTTATTCATTCACCCAGGACTGCACAGTAGTTTTACAGCTGGCTGGGGTAAAGGGCGTGACTCATCTCAGGAATCACAATTCTGCATGTAGCCTATGACATTTATAACTAGGACCTCCTGCCCTTTCTCTCAACTTTTACCACTACACTACTATTCAATTATGCCAGTCTTGACTAGGCTTTTTAATTCAACAAATTCCTTGGGAAACAACACACCTCTGAGCTGCAAATGTAATAAAAGTTGTTAACAAATATAAAAAATATACATGAAAACAAATCAATTATAGGTAGAGTTACTATTCCCAACTAATTTTAGTAAACATGAATATCACTACCACCTATGGGATTTAAGTGGCAGACACTGTAGATTCATGTGACCCATTTAATCAATGCATTTACATTTTCTTTTGATTTGGGTTTTATTTTTGTGCTATAATATTGCCATTCATCCTTGCATCCATTCATCCTTGCATTATATTTTATAAGCCTGGCACAAAACTTTGAATCCCAGGGCCTAAAACTAGGAGTAAAATAATCATGTGTGTTTGACACTTAGTTCCACAACTGCATCACAAGTTTGTTTTGGACATGATAAGATTTGAGGGCTCTCCAATGAGTCCAATCAATGTAACTGTACGGATTGATGCTCACAGTGGAGTCCTGATCAAAGAGGAGCATTACAGTCTTCACTCCCAAGAGATAACAACTACCACTTTATATATTGCAGACCACAATATACTGACTTCAAATTATTTCACTGATACAGTATAGTATACCAAACAACCCTTCCTCCATGTTTCATTTTAACTACAACTACTATAGAATTTTTTGTTAGAATTATGAACCGTTTAAGGTGGAATCCCAGTGCAAACCACAAAGTAAATGCTGTTAGCTCATCTGAGTTAAGTGACTGGAAACTAATCTGTAGTCTGCTGAGAATACTTCTGATCATAGTGCTTCTAAGATAAAACCTGCACGTGTTAACTGCAAGACGATGATCAGAATACATATTCACTTAATAATTGCAATCCTAAATCTAACAGTACAGTACCTACCTATACATATGAGGACATTTTTAAAATGTGTTTTTAAGGTATATTTTGTATTGCCTTGTTTTAGGCGAATTAAGTTGCTGTTTAAAGAAAGTTTCAGTTTTATATTTAAAGGCCGTTTATCTTACGATAATGAACGTTCTACTTGAAACCTGATTGGCTGACACAATCTAACAGGTTTCATGATTGGTTGAGACAATCCAGCAGGTTTCAATTAAACAATTGAACAATTAAAAGTGTGTGTGTGTGTTTTTTTTCTAATAGAGCTGTAACACTTTTAACCATATGCTGGAAAACCAGAACTAGATACTTTTAATCAAAATCACAAAACTGTCCATGTGCACATGTTGATCAATGTAATCGATACATGCAGATAAGCAGATGAGGTTCCACAGCAAACACACAGCTCATATAAATATTTTCTTTGTGAACAGGTACTGTACATTAGATACTGTGTTTTGTAGGACTTTAGAGAATAAAACTAGGATTCTCTATAAACTGGAGGGGAGCCACGGCAGCTTTCAGAGATCAAGTCTAATCCACTTGAATGATAATCCGCCATAAGTCCAAAGCATACGGTGATATATAATTGTATTACGTCAGAGACAAGTGTCTCTAATCCCATGATTTACTGTATGGTCCTGCTTCTTGTAATCAATTCATGCAATTCAATGCTTGTGTTTTTACCTATAGAGTGGTTCAGGACCCTTTTGGGGAATAAACCAAAAAGATATTTATTTGATTGACTGAAACTGACTGCATGCCCCCCAAAAAACAAGCTGAAAACACATCTCCAAAACATTACTATTGTTTTTGTGTCTCGTTTTAAATGTTGTATAGCAGACTATACCACCTGTTGACTAACAGTAGGGCACAAGGACGCTTATTCTTCTAACTGCCAATAGGCTTAGGACACACATATATTTGGTCTAAAGTTTGTTGTTACCGAGTACCTATAAGGAAAAAGTATCCGAGCACCTGGGCACTATTTGGGGACTCCAATTCAGAGGACAAGACAACCAGCCCCGCCTTGAGAAAGAGTGCCCGGTATACAAGGGAGTCATTAATCAGACCATTTATGTTACCTTATAACTAGTTGACTAATATAATCTGTATAAGAATATATGTTGCTAGAATTGTTTGCTGCTATATCACTATGCAATAATGGTAAGTGTAATTAAATAAACGTATTTGATATACTGTAATCAATTTGCCATTGTCTTTACTGTGCTATTAAATCATATAAGATTTAGGATTAAAGTTATGCATTTCCACATCATACTACATTCCTTTAAGTGCACTTCTGTCATATTTGCTGCTCCAGTCTCTTACATACTGGGAGTTGGCCTTCTCCTTATCACTATGGGGGAAACACATGTGTATATCTAGTCTGTACAATAATAGCAGAAGGAAGATGTACAACAGAAATCCAGAAAAGGATGATGATAGCAAAGAAATCCTACACTTACAAATAAGATTAAGAACACTGCAAACCTATGTATGGGCAGCTCTGCTATATGGATGTGAAACCTGGACCATAAGCAAGGAGATGCATAGTAAAATAGAAGCAGCAGAGATGTGGTTCTTGCGCAGGATGCTAAGAATTCCCTGGACGGCACGGAAAAGTAACAAAGACGTACTTAACACAGCAGACACCACCAGGAACACCTTGACACAACTAAGAACAAGACAGCTTACATTTCTAGGACATATTTTAAGGAGGAATGGGTTGGAAAACCTGAGCCTAACCGGTAAAACTGAAGGGAAGAGAGTGAGAGGGAGACACAGGCAAAAATATCTGGACCGAATACTGGTGGACCTAGGAGAGAGATGGAAAGCATGTGAACTGCTCCAGCTAGCAGCAGCAGGACAAGGTGGCGGAACATGATCGTCAATGTCAAGGACACAGCACCCTGTGGTGATGATGATGATGATGATGATGATAATGATGATGATGATGACTACATTCCTGGCTATCGGTACAAGCTGTCCTAAAGGTATTCAATCCCATCACATTCACCAGAGAACCAAGTACTCTGCAGAAACCCACAACTTCCTCATTCCAGCCAAAATTTAAAAATGACCACTTCAGAATATGCTTGTACTGTTTTTTGTATGTGTGTTTGTGTGCTCAATTATCTGGGTCTGGAAAGCTTTTAACTAGTTGCTAGATGCACTTTGAGTTCATGGACACCATTCATTTCTGTATTAACTAATACAGTAGGGCTATACTGTAGTGTTTGCAACTGAGCAACATCAGGGTCCTTTACTTGAGACTCAGTCCCTCTCTCCTTCTTAAAATCTGTGATAATGTACACCTGACCAGATGATCATTTCCCAACAACTACTGTAATAAATAAATAAATAAATAAATAAATAAATAAAAAACTGGATATGTAAATGAAAAGCTGCTACTGCAGATAACGGGAGTGTCTACCAGAGGGTACGATATTAAAACAAACACAAAAAATAAAATACAAAAGTCAGTTAGGTAAGACATGCAGGCCATGATAAAATACGTACAACATCCGAATACAATCTGTATGTGTACAGACAGGACGATATTATTATTAATGATTGTGACTTGTAAAAGCGCAAAACTTAAATGAGATAGTGCTGTGATGTATTCATCCTGTACCAATACCAAATACGTTCACATTCATCATTCTGGAACTACTTGGTGGGCTACGTGATGCTTTTGGTGCTAACGTCATGAATTTTAAAAACCATTTCAGCATCATTTTTAATGATCCAAAGTGGTACACTGCAGGGCATTTAAAACAAGGACTGTTGAGGGATATTTCAAATTATATTCTTTGCCTTTTTCAACAACACTAAAACAAGTTGTGGTTGGAGATGTAACAGCAATTTAAAACAAAACTGAGCAAGATCAACTTCAGCAACAACACACTTAATTAAGCCACCAGCTCACACACAGTAAGGACTACAAATATTAAGCCAGTAAAGAAAATTCTAACAGCTACAGCTACGGACAAAAGTCTTGCATCACCTAGAACTTTAGGAAAACAACTATATGAACATAATTTAGATATTTTATTTAACATCATGTAATAAAAAATAATAACAATAATAATAATAATATCATGACAGAAGTCTACCGGAATCCATAATAACACGGTATTTCGTTTTTGATTACAAAATGCCACATTTTTCAATTTTTGTCAGTTTTTTTCGTTAAGTATATGGAATACAACAAAGCGGTATATAATGCAATATGTTAGCGTAACATTATTCAGGAGGTTTCATTTGACTATGAAGCCAAATTAGTTAATTGGTCCAGAATTACAGTTAGTCTGGTGCTTGTTTGACCAAGAGTCTCCTTAGTCCTGCCTTAAGCCCCATATGTGTAACGCTGCTCTAGTTAAAATTAAGTTTGCATATTTTCTTAGGCACAGAACAATTTCCTTTGATACAAATATCATACAGCTTGCTATAGCCTGAAATTTGAAAGCCCCACAAGTATTTTAGCATATCAATATCCCTATTACATATTTATATAGGTATTGTTTATCTGGGCATAAACAATAATGGAATTCTAAAATAATAATAATAATAATAATAATAATAATAATAATAATAATAATAATAATAATAATAATAATCACATGAAAAAATATGAAAAACGGGCATACTATGTGTTATTTTTAGTACACGTCAAAATGTAGAGAATAAAAATCTTAGGACGTATAACTGGCTGAATTTGTTAATTTGCTTATGCAAATTACATGCATCATCCGATTTCACATAGTAACATACAGCATTCAAACACAGTAGTGTGTTGCTTTGTAGGCTTGTTTTTTGGTCAATAGGAACAATCTTGAAGCCACACAGAACCAGTAGCTCAGGCTCTGAACCTAGAGAGCAGCGGTAGGTACATTCACATCTAGAACGCATCTTCCAGGAAAAACGAAACACAATACTACTAGACACTCGACCAACCCCACCCCTCCCTCCCTCCCCTCCCAAAAAGCAACATGTTTACATATCGCTTGCCACAAGAATAAGGTATATTGAACCTGCTAAAACATACATACAAGGTTGAGTGAGTATACTATAAAAATGATTATACTCCACGTACAACCCCTATTGCATCTCTTCGGTGTAGGGTGTGTGTTTTGGCGACCTTACCTTAATGATGCTGCTCCTACGCGGGATGCCAGGTTTGCCCTCCAGTCTGGCTGTTGTATTGTTAGCGATGTCTATCCCAGGGCTGCTGGGGGTCGATGGAGATCCCGATTCATCAAGCATGTCTCCCACGCCACAGTCTCCGTTTGAAACCGAGTCTCCACACTGTGCGTTTCTGTCAGCTTCATCGCCGGGGTTGAGAGGCTTCTGCCCCGGGATCTGTGAGGAAGCCACGCCGCCGTTCTCCTTCCCAAACTCCGCCATAAGAATACAGCTTCTTTCTGTGATTCGATAATTTCTGTATTGTTGTGTTTTTTTTTGTTTTGTTGGGTTTTTTTGTTTTTGTTTTTTGTTGTTTTTTTTGGGGGTAGATTATAACAAAAAAATGCAAAATATTCAGATAAAAGTGAATTGGCTGATGTACTGTAGTCAGACTTTAATATGCCATTACCACTAATGGTAATTCCATGTTAAGAGGATTTTACATTAACTAAACTGCATAAATTGTCATTGTGACCCAACCAGCTAATCAAAAAAATAATAAGAACCCGGTGTTGACTTGCTACTCTCTTTAAGATTAAACGCTGCTGGTGTCGGAAATATTAAAAAAAAAAAAGAAATCTAAAATTAAAAAAAAAAATTACAGTATCCAATCGAATGCAAAAATGGGAAGCTGCGTTGCACATACCTGCTTGATATGACAACTGTGACAGTGGTGTTTAAATCTTCGCAGGAAAAAAAACAACATTATACAATCTATTCACACAATCAAACCATGTTTGCTAGGGTTGTTAATTCATGTTGCTGGACACCTCGACTCGCGCTTTCTTGTTAAGTTTTAAGAATCCACATAGTTTTCAACACACCGCCAAAGGGAAAATGCACAATGACCAAAAAACGTTATGTTTCATTTCCAAAAAGCGGTACTATTGTAAAAAAAAAATTGTCGTCCTTTTAGTTGCAAGTAGAAGATGCTGTTGCAAGAAAACCACCTTCCTGTGACAATGGCTTTCTCTCTCTCTGCATATGTGAAAAAACAAAAACAAACATACAGTAAATTAAAACAGCAATATTGAAAACATCTTCAGTCAGGCACCACAACGAAATGTATCTTGTTTTCGATGGCAATTCGTATTGATCTACAGGAGCCCTGGGTGTGATAGTTGTACCAGTGGCTGTGGCTGCAAAGCTCAAAATACAAATTCTCTCACACACAGACAGGCAGGTAGGTCGCATTCGTTTGCTCAAACAGACTCCTGTCGCTGGAAGCTTCTGCTGTCAAACACTCCAGTTTACTCTTCATTAGGAAATGGCTAATGAGCCCCCGCCCATAAAGTTGAGGAGACGCCATTTAGAGTAAATAGGCTCTTCTTGTTGGTTAGCGTTGTCAAACCTCCACCTACGGTAGTAAAAGTACCGTCAGTCAAACACACTTCAAGCAATTGGCCAATACCTTATCGACTTCACCCACACAAGAACACCATTCGTCAATTCATGCACTCAACGAGGACGCTGTATAAAACACTTTCGCTTTTTGTTGGCGGTGAAGATCTACCTGGCTGTAAAGATTCATACTTCTTCTGTCTTCGGAAGCTGCTGTCAAACACATACAGCTGTTTGGGTATTAAAAAGGTTACACCAACAAACAAGTAGGTTAATGCAAAGGTTATTCCACTAAGTACTGTGTCCAGTGTGGGTGTGTGTGTTTTCCCAATGTCACCGCACACATGGATGGGTAAGGATGCTTTATTGTTTTTTCATTGTACATTTTTAACTAAATAAAGGGAACAGAAAAAAAATGTCCGGCTTAATTTGATACATAATGCTTTCTACATAATGTATAATGGTTGGGTTGCAGTTATTTTTACAATATAGTAAACATTTTAAAAGAAGTTTTTTTTTTTTTTAGACAGCAAAGCAATTGGTAAGTATGCAAAACAGATTTGCAACTACATATAAAGATAGGGTCCCCAAGGTTTACTGCACAAAAGTATCGTACCATCTGCCTATGGTGGCCACTTATTTTTTACAAGCAGGGTTGACTGTATAGTTTGTAGAATGCATAATACTAAACAAATTACACTACAGCAGTGACCATGACGATTCTTTTCACCAGTCAGGTTTTATTTTAATTTTATTGAGTATATGACACAGTGGTGCAGCATGTCATTTAATGTTTGGTGGAGCACTTCTGTTATGGATAAATCTGACCCCTATGGACAAAATGAGATCAGTGGAATGCAGTGCTCTTCTTAACCCATGTAAACAGATCGACACTTTTATAGAGTGCTTGCATGCTTAGAACCAAGTTAGCAACTTAGCGGGCAGCCTTTGACTGGTTCATATGGTGAGCCAGAAGTCCTGAGCCAGGAATTCTTACCTGTGCAGCCACACTCGTCTCTGTTGTTCTTTCCATCATTTAGTTACAAAAATAACTAATTGGATTTTAATTTAAAATACTAAATTAAAAAAGGTAACATTGTAATTAATGTAACCTTTTTTTATAGTATTTTAGGATTATTACAGTATTTTATAACGACAGTAATGGACGTTTTGCAAGCGTGTTAGTGAATGACAGTCACAGTTTCAGTGTGTGTTGATTGTACATTACCTGCCAGTATGTAGTGGGAATAGTGTATTATTGAACTCAGCTATGACACATCCATATTACCATTTAGCAATGCAGATAACTATGCAATTACCTCACTATACCACATTTTGAGTTTAATAGTTTAAAATAGTAAAACAAATCTGTGCACACAAAAAATATATAATTACAGTATTACTATTTGTTTATTTAGCAGACACCTTTATCCAAGGTGACTTACAGAGACTAGGGTGTGTGAACTATGCATCAGCTGCAGAGTCACTTACAACTATGTCTCACCTGAAAGACGGAGCATAAGGAGGTTAAGTGACTTGCTCAGGGTCACACAATGAGTCAGTGGCTGAGCCAGGATTTGAACTGGGGACCTCCTGGTTACAAGCCCTTTTCTTTAACCACTGGAACACACAGCCTCCTATTAGACCACACAGCCTCCTATTCACAGTAGAACCAAATGAATAGCACTAAGTAGTAACCAAGAAATTCTAAAATAATGACAGCACTTTGTGTTTGCAGTTCAATGACCCATTCCATTTCCAGTTCAAAGGTTAGTTCCTATTATTGTCCAATTATTTTGTTTAGCTCAGCTCACCGCTACCACCGCTGTGCTGACTCGGGAGGGGCAAAGACGAACACACGCTGTCCTCCAAAATGTGTGCTGTTAGCCGCCCTTGGGCAGCTTACAGGCAAGCCTGTAGGCGCCCGGCCAGACCACAGGGGTCACTGGTGCGTGGTGAGCCGAGGACACCCTGGACGACCTAGCCCTCCCTTCCCCCGGGTAGCTCTCGGCCAATTGTGCACTGCCCCCTGGGAGCTTCCGTCCTCGGTCGGCAAAGGAATAGTCTGGACTCGAACCGGCAACATCCACACTATAGAGCACATCCTGCACTCTACACAAGTGCTTTTACTGGATGCGCCACTCGGGAGCCCCCTCAAAGGCTTAGTTTTAATGGATAAAATACTGTTTGATATTCATGGAACTGATCTAGGCTTGTTGCCGCCTTTACAATAATTACATTTTCAACAATCCAATTCTCTGTTGTGTGCTTTAAAAAAAAAAAAAAAAGTTAAGGGGTCCCTGAATGGCTCACCTGGTAAAAACACTGCCGCGCAGCGTGCAGGGTGAGTCATACATCTAGAGTGCGCAAGTTTGAATCCTGGTTGTGCAATGCAGCCGGTCTTCGCTGGGGACTCGGGGGCCATATTGGCCTTGGCTCCCGGGGTTGGGTAGGTGGGATCCGGCTTGACTGTTTCTCTTCACCGCTCTGCGGCGACCCCTACAGGCCCGGCGCTGAGTGAGCTTGGGGGCGGAGAGGCCAGTAGTCTGCAGACATCTGCTCTCGAGTTCCTGGGATCGGGGGACGCCCACTGAGCCTTGGGTCCCTGAGCTTTGTGGGGAATCAACCCAGTGAGGGAGAAATAATAGTAATAATGATAACAATTGGGCATTCCAATGGTTGCCGGGTTTCACATTTCTCAGTGGAAGACAAATACTGTAAGAGTTTTTGATTTTTTAACTTGTAGCTAATCCATGACTGTTTTTATTGCCAAGCAGCTTATAACTCATATCTGGGATAATATACACAGCCTAACACTGTTTAAGATATTTTGGTCATGCTTTATTAAAGTAAAGCATTTCTGAAAGTAGTCATCCTTTTAGAATGTTTAATATAAATAAAAATGCACCAGCAATACTTGCTCCTGTTGTCAGTAGGTTATAAATGTATTAATTTTAAAACAAACCAGAAAATAAAACAGAGTCTTTACTTTATTTCCAAACAATGCTCTTATTATACTGGTAATTTTTGTTAGTGGGTCATTTAGCTTACTGAAACAGTGCCAGTTGTTTCGTCATTTGTTGGATCAGGCTCTGTGGTTTAACAAGCAACTAGCGCATGAATGTGTTGCCACTCTGCAGAAGTTAGTCTTTCATTTCAATTCACTCTGTATGCCATTGAATTCAGCCTCTCTGCCTATCACACTGCAAACTTGTCCTACAGAGTAGGTGTTGGAATAATATCCACTTGTGCATTAAAAGCTTGAATTTGTGCTCTGATTGGAACTGTTGGCCGAGGTGAAGCTGTTAGAAGTTCTTTCAATTGAGTCACATGGCATGAAAACAGGACCCAAGGTTTCACTTATCGTTCCTCTTTTTTTTTTTTTCCTCCCAGAATCAAACATTCATTTTAGCTTTGAGTGGCTTCAACAAACAAGCTCATACTGGAATAAACAGGACTGAAGTACATTGCCAGGGCTTTCTAATTGTGGTTTGATTTATAGCAGCATTAATATCCTCATTACTGTAGATAAGTGACCTTGCCTATAATACAGTAGTCCCCTCTTCTGATGTATATAGCCGCCTTATGAGGTGAGTGCTACTGTACCCAAGTATCACCTATTTACTGTTAATGCAGAACACCTTGGTAAAACATTTGTCCATAATACTTCTATACCAAAAGCTAAAGGCATTATCCTTAAATAATGAATAGAAATTTGGAGGGGAATTACTGTTTTCCTGTCAGTCAATCAACAGAACACCTACAAAGCTGCCAAAGCTAAATGAAAAAGAAAATGCAATACATGCACACACTTTCTTTCACATTGACATACAGATGGGGATTAGAGTTTGCTTAAAAATTCAGTATCATTGTTTTACCTTCATAGTGTTGCACATTGTGACCGAGCTGTTGTTGCAGTGAAGTGTGGGTAGTGATGTCACAGACCAGGAAGTAACCAAAGGCAAGAAATGGCGGATGTGAAACTGAACGCAACGGCGCTCAGCGTTTTATTAAATAATAAAATAAACAAACAACAAAACAAAAATGCGCGTTGGCCAAACAAACAAACCTAACAAGTATTGTACTGGTTTTTAGCCAGCGCGTATATAGCAATTGTTAAATCTCGTTCTGCCACAGACTTACGTCTCTCCTCCGACACTCTCTCCGAGGGTAGAGAGCTGCAGGTTTATATACGGTGACCATCTCCTGATTAGCAACAATTAATCAATTAATTAATTCAAGAGATGGTCACCGCCTGCACGAGTTTAATAAGGACGTGTGACTGTCAGCTAGCTAAATAAATCACAAGCTGATCAGTCACGCATCCTCACAAGGTTTTTAAAAACACAAAAACAATAACAAATACGCTGCGCTTTTATCTGCACCGCAAACAATAATACAAATAATAATAAAACAGTGCACATATATATATAGGGGCAGGACACTCCGCCACACATACCTCCCCTTGTGCGCAGCACACATGGCCTTTTCGGCCACCACCCCCCTTAGTCCCCAAAGTCCCGGCTAGCAGTCCGGCCCAGGAACAGGGAAGCAAGGTGTCTCCAGGGCGGCCACGGCGGGATGTCCTCCCACCCAAACAGCTCCCCAAGGAAAATTTGGGGTGGTCTCCAGACCTCCCCTTCTTCATGGCTGGCAGCTCCCCTCTGTGGGGCTCCGGCCATCCGTTCTCCTGGCAGCGAAATTGCTGCGGGGGGAGCTGGTCTCCTGACCTCCCCCCTTTCTTCATGGCCAGCAGCTCCCCTCTGTGGGGCTCCGACCACAGTTTCTCCTGCCGCAAAAGTGCAGCTGGGGGAGATGGTCTCCTGACCTCCCCCCCTTCTTCCTGGCCGGCAGCTCCCCTTCATGGGGCTCCAGCCACAGTATTTCCTGCCGCATGGCAGGACTGGTAGCGACCCCAGGCGAAGCAGAGCCCCGGGAGGTGACGGCAGCAGCACCGGAGCGAGGCAGGGCAGGAGCTGTCCTTCCCATGGCAGTGGAGTTTGAACCAGCAGGTATTCACCCTCTACTGGTGGAGGTGGGAGCGGTAAGCTGTCCTCCCACAGTTGTTGAGACGGAACCAGCATGTATTCACCCTCTGCTGGTGGAGGTGGGAGGGGCAAGCAGTCCTCCCATGGCGGTTGAGGCGGAACCAGCAGGTATTCACCCTCTGCTGGTGGAGGTGGGAGCGGTAAGCTGTCCTTCCACGGTGGTTGAGACGGAACCAGCAGGTATTCACCCTCTACTGGTGGAGGTGGGAGCGGTAAGCTGTCCTCCCACGGCTGTTGAGACGGAACCAGCATGTATTCACCCTCTGCTGGTGGAGATGGGAGCAGCTGCCTCTCAGGCTTTGGATTGCTGCGGTCCCCCCGTCTGGGCGCTGGACACTCGCGCTCCCCCCATCTGGGCGCTGGATGCTTGCGCTCCCCCCGTCTGGGCGCTGGATGTCCGCACTCCCCCCGTCTGGGCGCTGGACACTCGCGCTCCCCCATCTGGGCGCTGGATGCTCGCGCTCCCCCCATCTGGGCGCTGGATGCTCGCGCTCCCCCCGTCTGGGCGCTGGATGTCCGCCTCCCCCATCTGGGCTGGATGCTCGCTCCCTCCGTCTGGGCGCTTGATGTCTGCGTTCCCCGTCTGGGCGCTGGATGCACGGGCTCCCCCCTCTGGGTGCTAGATGCACGGGCTCCCCCTCTGGGTGCTAGATGCACGGGCTCCCCTCTCTGGGTGCTGGATGCACGAGCTCCCCCCTCTGGGGCTAGATGCACGGGCTCCCCCCTCTGGGTGCTAGATGCACGGGCTCCCTCCCTCTGGGTGCTGGATGCACGAGCTCCCCCCCTCTGGGCGCTAGATGCACGGGCTCCCCCCCTCTGGGTGCTAGATGCACGGGCTCCCCCCCCCTGTGGGCGCCAGTTCCTCCTCTTCATAATAGTGGAAGGGACAGTTGGCAAACAGATGTCTTTGGTCGCAGAGGGGGCACACCTAAATAAATCACTAGCTGATCAGTCACGCATTCTCACGAGGTTTTTAAAAACACGAAAACAATAACAAATACGCGGCGCTTTTATCCACACCGCAAACAATAATACAAATAATAATAAAACAGTGCACATATATATATATATATATAGGGGCGGGACACTCCACCACACACATGCATTCTTTTTCAATTATAAACAATTTTTCCTGACCGGTAAAAGCTTTCGTGCTGTGTTTTCATGCTGTGTTTTCGTGCTGTGCTTTGCCGTTTCCCATTTCAGAGACCTGCCTCCTGCTATGTTACCTGAGCACATCCAGTCGTCAAAGTGCTACCGGTACTTAAAAATAGCACTGACTTGGTTTCAAAAGCCAGAAGTAATGTCATTAGAATCATTAGAAACATTTGCCAATTATTTATTAAAGGCCAATTATTTATGACAATGTAGCGTGAATTTGGAGCCTCTAAACTGCATGTCCAGAGTGGACTTGGTATTTAATTTACTGTATACAATTACTGTTGCAGTAGGCATTTTACAAACATTGAAAAATGAAATTTGAATGGTGTCTGAGAATACCAGAAACATGTCTAAAACCGATAGGCCATTGAGTTCATTCATCCCATAAACACTACCTCATGTAACACCAGGCACACCATATTTTAGCAACATGAGCAACATCTATAAAGGTTAGTTGGGGTGAATTCTGGAGTGAGAATAAGAGGTGCAGCAACTTAATTTCATCATGGTTCACCTGCTACCACCTCACTGAAAAGAATGAAGATGCTAATTCTGGTATTGCAGCAAAAAATGTTAACATAACACCAAACTTCGGGACAGATGGGAGTTTGCTGAAGCAGTTCATAATGATGAAAAAGTACTGAAAGTTATTCCAAGTGATCCAAGAAGATAGGACACAGCACAGCAAGGCCCAATACATCTTCCACGTATTGTTAAATTGTGCAACTCATTGAATTGATACAGTTTTGCTGATTGTGAAGCAGATACAAAATTGACACAATTTTAACTTATTTAAGTTATTTAAAGACTTGTTTTTAAAGTCTTTTGTAATTAACTAAATATTAATCCATATTTCTGAATAACTTAAAAATGATTTGAGTTAATGAAAAGAGCTCATTGTGATGTTGAGGCAACATCCAATGAGTTCAAACAAATCTGAAACTTGGCCTATACCTTTTATTAGCCAGGATTGATTACTGGCATTGAGTAAATTAATCTGCAGACTAAAAAAAACGTCTTTGAGTTGTCAGAGGTGTATTATTGTAGGAGAAGTAGATTGTACAACACATATAATTGACTTATTTTAAGTTCCCGATGTGCTCACAAAAGGTTTCGTATTCCATGGACCACAGTCAGCAAAATACAGTACTGTATACCGTATATACATTTCAGATTTCTTATTAAACAGCATCAATATAACTTCAATTAAGAATTTCTAGCATAAATCTACTCCCAAACCTAATACACTTAGACAATGACATTGAATTATTGAGGTATTAATGAACGATTGTATTGCCCTGTAATTCATTTTGTAAAGCAGGTTCACATAGTATACAGTATGCCTCTTCTTGTGACCTGCTCCATATGAAAACTATTACACCTTTTTCTGTACTTTGTTCAATTGAGAAACAACCTGAACGTCGCCCCAGTAGGACCAGCCTGTTTTTAATTACTTTACTAGGTCCCAACCTATCCCCACCTTATTCCTGTACCGATAAGCATATATACTCTCCCCACTGCGACTCTTCATCGCACAATGTTAGCCCTGACTGGTCACATTTCCAATTGCTACCCCAATATTAGGGAGTTCAGGGATTGAAATAAGACTCCTATTGCATAGCACTTTCACCCATTCCAGGTTTTACTACAAGCTTGATTAGCCACAGTGTGTAGGTAACAAGCTCAGGTGTGTCTTATTAAGCTCCTAGTAAAACCAGGAATAGATAAAACCGCTATGCAATGGGAGTCTTATTTCCATCCCTGGAGTTCATAAATGTGCTGTCAACACCTCCACCCACTGAACAGCAGCATGCTCCATACACTCATCACCTTCCTGTCAGAAAGGTTCTTGATGAGAATTTGGTTCTGTATGCTTTGTACTCTGGACTGTCAGTTCTCAAAAGGCCAGTCTTCTCTCACAGAACCTGTCTGACAACAAAACACAGCACTCCATTTTATAAAATCAGTGTCTCAACCTATGAAGGTTTTTCAATCTAAACAATCACAGTATGAAAAAGGCAAGCACACATACCACACATAGGGATATATCCCCACTCTCTATTTACTCCAAATCGTTATTAGATTTTTCTTTCTTCCAGAAAAGAATAACGCATCCAATATATTCAACAAACCAGAAACATTCAAGAAATTTTACATAATAGCTTGTAAGTTGTCTTAAGCTGTTTTTTTTAAATTTATTTTAGAATTATATATATATATATTTTTGCTATCAGATAAAATGTGTAAATGACATTGGTGTAAATGCTAGATTTGAGAAGCTACAGTAATCAACATTGAAATTCATACAGTATATAATGAAGGGTGAAATTCCGTACCAGGTACGAAGGGTTAACACTGCTGTGGTTTTACAGTGGTATACCACACCCATTTTTAAAAGCAATCAGCCTGCTCTAAGACAGAAGGCTAGATTTCCAAAGCTTTTTACACCAAAGTCCTGCAATAAATGACCAAACCAGAAATAATCAATAATGTTATTGGTGTTTTTTTTTTCCTTTTTCTTTAAGATTTGGGAATTTCGCTGAATAATTTCACTAAACGTTCAGCAGTAATTAAAACTCCGAGTAGAACAGAATCTTATATGCAGCACTGATATGTGTCACACAGGAAGTGCAATGAAGGCTGTATATAATGTTGTGGCAGGATGTTTACCCCAGAAAGTGAAAACAAAGTCTTGACACCTAAAGAACCAAAAGCTAAATGAGAATAGAAATTGAAAAGGTTAATTAAGCTATTGGCTTTTACACATTTTAGGAGTTCAAATGTAAGTCTTATTTTACCAAGGTATGCTTCTATCAATTGGTGCCTATGACGAACAGAAAACATCAGCTCTGATGTTAGTCAGATGAAAGTGCTCAGTGACCCCAGCTAGCTCTGTTTGTCTAATTTCAAGTAGCACATTTATTTAAAAAGTCAAAACATGTGTGGGCTCAACAGAATCAGTTTAAACGAATGTACCGGAAGATTATGAAACACAAGGCTGAAATACAGTTATTTCTTTTAACTTAAAACATGTGGGTGAAGTGGTGAAATACCATACATAATCCAAAGAGCCTGGTCTTGATTGTAACATAGTTATTAAAAGATAAATGCAACTGATTGTATTTGTGTCTGTGAAATACTTATTTTGTACCTGAAATGTTATGCATACCGCTTAATCTAAGTGTTCTTGGTTTCTCTGGGTTTACATACCTTACATTTAATCCTTAAGATATAGCAGGCTGTATGAACAAAGCTAACTTAAGGATCATAACTTTGTGACTAGTCCAGCATCTGAAAGGGGATCGTTTCCCTGTGGAGAGGGTGTATGTTTGGCAGGAATCAAGCAGACAGATTGTTAGTGCTGCCAAATAAATCTACTTCAGAGACAGTAACACATGGAGAAAACAATGTGATTACGCAGTGTGTGGATAATATTTATTTCAGGCTCACACAGAGACACAGATACAGTCTGTTATCAGCATGCTGCAGTATTCGTTGCAATACTGGTGTACTAGTTTCTTTTTGGTTATTCTTTTATATTTTGTGTCTATTACTTATCTAGAACCATATGAATGTTACATTTTTTATAAGTCTTTTAGACACCCATTACTTATAATGTTACTAAATGACTGTTTAAGGACTGCATTTGTATTACTGTACAGGTTACTTAGTACTACTGCCACTCAGAAGTATACGTGAAAAAAATGAAGCTTAAGTTGTTATGCTTTATGTGAATGTAGCACTATGTAACAACACTTTCATAAAGGCTGCATAACACTGAGGGCTACATTCTCAAAGCAATTTACTCCATTGCCATTAATGGATTATTTGTCTGAAAGAAATAAAAAGCATAATTTGCATTTCTAAAACGAATGATAAACAAATTTAGAATAATCCCAATTATTTCTGGGCTGGTAACTCTATTGGGTGTGTTTCTACTACAGTATCTGCAACAACAACAAAAAAAAAAACGTGCTAATGACAATTTGGAATTAATGGCTTTGAGAATCTAGCCCTGAGTACATAATCAATCGTAATCACTTTGAAAACATGCTTATCAGTAAGTATTGATAATACTGTTGCCATAACACTTATTACTATCTATAACGCAGCACAAACAGAAAAAGTGTCACAAGTCACAGAAGTTACTTTTCAAACTAGCAAATGTTTTTACAACAGTGTTATGAATACTTTTGTCTGTTATGTCGATTTTCAAAGTCATTTTGATGGATTATATATGTAGATTAAACAGTGGTATGCAGTCTTTGTGAAGGTGTAATGAAAGCTACAGTGTCCAATTCAAATAAAACGTCACCAATTAAGCAGTGTCTGAGTACTTAACTTATTTCCTACTGGGTTATAGACTGTCTTTAACCCCAAGTTGTTAATGCTGAATACCACATGACTTACTAAACTTGATACTACCAGGTCTTTGACCTTTGCTTTAGTTGAACAGGTTTCTAGTTACGTTAGTAACTTAGCAGAACCATGTACTACCATTTGTTGTAAAGAAATGCCGCATCGTTTCTCCTGTGCTGTCTGTAGCACGCTTCTCTGAATGTAATACCTGTCATTTCAAACCACAATAAGTGCTTGAAAACTGACTCCTGCTGTGATTCTGAGTGCTAAGGCACTAAACCCTCTATCAAAAGTACTCTTCAATGTTATACAGTACCCAAATGAAACATGTTATGACTGGGAACGGACACTGCACACTGGGTTTCAGCTAACAGGTTATGGTTTAGATATATACAGCAGCTACCTTATGAACTCAGCTCAGCTCTTAAGCCAGTGTTGTAAAGCATGGTGCTCTCCTTTTGGAGAATGGCTGTGCACGGCAGTGCCATCTGTTGACAGGACCATCTTGATACTATTGAGAAGCACAAGCAAAGATCTGTAAGGGACTTTATAGTATTTATCTTAACACATTACAGGATGTATCTTCAGTGGATTACATTGAAGTAGGCCAGGTTTTTTTTTTCTTCTGGAAATCCTGTTTTTAAAGTTTGGTTTAAGTGGCTGACCTCAACATTTATTAAAACTCTATAATACCATTGAAATACTGAGTTTCTACTTACCATACTTTATTCTCATAATAAAGTAAATAAAGGTTATATTAACATTAATTCATTAAATAACGTTATAGTATGGATTATATTGTCAATCAGCGCATAAACAGAGCTATATTTTAAATGCACTTCTAACTGTGTCAATGTTCCCTCATACTCAGACTCTAATATAGGACTTAACCTGCATATTCTTGAGCTTGTTTGCCTGACAGAAATGGTGCCAATCCTAGCTTACTTCAATATTTGAAGCTAAGCCAGGCTTACACTGACTGGAGCCATGTGCAAGGGAACTTCATTTAATCTATTATATAATTTGTTTAACCTTCAAAACTATTTATTTTTACCCTTCTGAAATTCTCACTTTAATTTCATGTCCAGCTGTGGTGAATGATCTGTGTGAAGAAAAGAGCCACCTGTAGGGTAGTAGAAATGCTACTTTTTTTAAGGAGCATTGGTATTGGTGGGGAATGGCTGTTTTATTTGGCCCATGGAAGTCCTGCCAGCTTTATAAAGGATTAGATTAGTTTATATTAAATTTTATAGACATAGACAACACACGGGCAGCAGTGTGGAGTAGTGGTTAGGGCTCTGGACTCTTGACCGGAGGGTTGTGGGTTCAATCCCAGGTGGGGGACACTGCTGCTGTACCTATGAGCAATGTACTTTATTTACCTAGATTGCTCCAGTAAAAACCCAACTGTATAAATGGGTAATTGTATGTAAAAAAAAAAAATAATGTGATATCTTGTAACAATTGTAAGTCACTCTGGATAAGGGTGTTGGCTAAGAAATTAATAATGTGTGCCTAAAACATACATCAGAGGAAAATGCTGAAGATATTAAGATCTCCAACAAAATCTGTCCCAGGCCTACAAAATTCCCGGTTGTCTCCCCTGTGTGGGCAACACTGACTACGCTTATATATAAACCCTGATTCCAAAGAGATAGGACAGTTTACTTTATTAATGCAGGGTTTATTTAACTAATGTTTATTTTGTTAGTTGATAAGATATAAGAACATAAGAATGATGTAAATTCACCACTTAGTATATTAGGCTAAAGCCTGAAAACCTGAAGACAGTTATTTGATGTTTTACATAAACAAAAGCAAGTTTACAAACGAGAGGAGGCCATTCGGCCCATCTTGCTCATTTGGTTGTTAGTAGCTTATTGATCCCAGAAATCTCATCAAGCAGCTTCTTGAAGGATCCCAGGGTGTCAGCTTCAACAACTGGGGAGTTGGTTCCAGACTACCAAGATTCTCTGTGTAAAAAAGTGCCTCCTATTTTCTGTTCTGAATGCCTCTTTATCTAATCTCAATTTGTGACCCCTGGTCCTTGTTTCTTTTTTCAGGTCAAAAAAGTCCCCTGGGTCGACATTGTCAATACCTTTTTTTTGCTTGAATCAGATTACTAAGTAGTCTTCTTTGTTCAAGACTGAATAGATTCAGTTATTTCAGCCTGTCTGCATAAGACATGCCTTGCAGTAAGTGGTATGTAAAATTAATAAGTGGAAAGTTTCAACTGGAAATATTATGTTAGCGTTTAAAATATTGTTCAACTTTTTGTTACAACAATCATGGTCATTTTTATTTTATATTTAATGGATATATTTGTTTTTTGACATTAGTTGGATTTACTTGAATATTCCCAAACAAGAACCTACTAAGTAATACACTGTAGGATTTTAGAACTGGCCTGGTCTGATGATGTGACACCCAACACGCGCCCATGACTCCACACGTGTCAACACCTCGCTCCTGGCATTAAATAAATAAATAAATAAAACATTAATGCTATATCCTGTGCTAAACCTATTTTATTTTACAATTTAAGTTTGTTTGAAATGTTGAAGTTAATATACTTGTGATTCAGGGGTTCTTTAGTAGCAAAGTGGACTTTTTTTGCAAAAATAAGTTTGTCAGTTAACTGTTAATATTAAAATGTTCTGCACTGTTGTAAATCAGTGTAAAAAAAAGGGTACTCGCATAAAAGAGAGGCGAGTCAATTTTTTTCATAAAACGGGGGCGTATCCACCTAATTTAATCATAACAAACTATACAGATCATGAAGGATACATATACTTGATTAAGCTTCAACTATACGAGATGTATTTTCAAAGCGTTCTTAATACCCGATACACATAACAAAAAGACGTGGTTGTATTTATTTAAAAAAAAAAAACGCCCCCAACCTGCGTTATGTGGATTATGCCAAATTGACTGTGCAAGTTGATTTAGGGCAGAACAAAGCTGCGTGTGCGCACGAACAGTCGTCGAGAGGTCGATGTGGAAGTTTTATCAAAACTAAGAAAAATAAGTTTTATGCGTGGGACACATTTATTAGTTTAAGTAATTGTTTTAACAGTTTTAAAAAAATGGTAAGTAAGAGCATAATGTGTGTCGGTAACAATGCTGTCAATCTAGGCGCACCTTGTTTTTTTTATCTTGATTGGTTTGGAATGAAGCGGGAACTCAACAATTACCAGGACTTTGTGTTTACTTGTTTTTGAATTTTCACGCAAATATATTTTAATTAAATAATACTACATTTTTGGTTGTTGACACGTAGTATGTATTAGACCACGTTTTCCTACCATTTGTCACTGGTGATTGGCGGGCGTTGTTTTACACTGTAGCCCAAATAAATTTGGATGCAGAAACGCGGTTAGTAAGGAAATTGATAGTAATGGTAAATCACACTATCAATGTGATTAACTTTTGTACATTTTTTTTGTATATAAGAAAAATCACTTCTTAATTACCTACATTCCTACAAGCTTCGCCTTCCCTCTTCAGATAGCATGGCGGAGCCACGGCTGAGGTGGAGAGGTGGCTAACGAGTAAGAATAATTCGATATTTTCAGTTGGGCCATGGATATTGGATTTATATGCCTTTTTATTGAGTTGTTTGATGTATTGCTTATTCTTGTAATTGTTGTCATTATTTCTTCAGTTTAAATTGGGACTACATTGTGCCTTTCTGAGTCAAGTCTGGTACATCAGTGGTTAAGTAACTGATCCGCCGCGAGAGCAGCCGGGCATGCTGTCTCGAGTCCTACTGAGCAGTTCAGAGCAGGTTTCATCGGTGATGTGACTAAAGATCCCTTTGTACAAAGCAGTTACTTAACGCAACAAATATATAGGATACTGAATTCGTGGCATACGGTTTTTATTCACCGCAGGAGGATGTCCCAGTGGTTTATGTAAAGGAATACTTCTAAGGGGAATAAAAACCGTATACCACGAACGGTCATTCAGTATTCTGTTTATACCACTAGTATATTTGAAATGGCAGTCAAATGTGTACATGTATATTAAATCAATTAATTCAGAGATTAGTTTACCTGGCGGATCCTTACTTTCATTGCCAACAGACTATGCTTACTCGCTGGGCTTGAATTTTAGCGCGGGAATCGCGCATTTTCCAAGTTGCTTTCGAATGTCTGCAATTTCAGTGCGTGAGAAAACCCGGAGAGATATTTTAAGACACCAAGCTCCTGTATTTTGCACCAAATATAGAATGCCTAATTTAAAGCGCAACTGTTATCTCTAAGGAAGTGGGTGTCAGTGACGAAGGCACTATACGCCGCATTCTGAGTATTTTAGATGCAGCGAGACTTTATTCTCTCGTACAGGATTCTCCGCCGCCATCTTTAAGCATTCCACTGTATAAAGTAAAGTTTTGAAAAAATATATATATATTTGTCTATCTAGGTGTTTTGCAAGCGGTTACTTTCGCTTTAAAACAAAAAAAATGGTATAGAGCATTATAAACGTCAAAATTAAATAGTTATTTTGTTAATTGGTTAATTTATAAATTAGTTTGTAAGTTAATTTGTCAATTCTTACGTTCAATCGTAAGTGAGCTAGCTGTTTGCTAATTGAACTTTCAAGTTCATTTGGCAATTTAACTTTTTAAAGCCTATGTTTGAACATTGTCAATCACACGAGGGGGCGTCTACAATCGATAGTGCTGCTAACGGTTTTTTATGCCTTCGTGATGTCCTTGTATTTCCTAGTGTGTGTCTGCAGACCGGAGGCTCATGAACACTACAGCTGAAGATCGTTAGCACATGTGGCGTCAAATGGATTAAAATAAGGTAAGTAGTATATTTGTAAACCTACCACATGCACATGTTTACCCCCAGGCTTTAACAGACCGGCATAGTTAGTACAAACGTATGTTAAATAGATAAACATCGCTTACATATTTTTACATAATATATAGTGTATGTAAACTAATATATAATTACTATGGAGTTCTTTTTATATATTTGGTTTGTGGTGTGCATGGTTGGGAAACGTATTGTACGGAATAAATATATTTATACTTTAGTTAAGGAGGAGTACCATCAACTCGGCAATATAGGAATAAGATTATCATTAAAAACGGGATTTACTACTGACAGAAACAACATTTTGAGATTGCTGCATATTTTTTTTTTTTGGTTTTCCATTTGCTTGTGTTCCACATAGCTTAATTGGCCAATAATGAAACAGTGCAATCATATGTGTCATTGACATTACTGTGATGTGCCGCGCAAGTGCATTTATTATTTAGGGATCATTCAAGTATTTCTCACAGGCCTACATAAATTGAACAAGGGAGATACAATACGTTTCCCAACTATACACACCATGAACCAAATATGTAATAAAGAACTTCATAGTAATGATCTGTTAGTTTACACATATTATAGTGATCTCGGTTAACGGAGGCAGGTGCATCACACGGGGCGAGGCAATCCACACACGGCAAAGAGTGGGCATGAACCCGGTACCTCTCGCACTGAAGCATAGCGCAGATACAAAAGAGCTGGCTCTTCTGCAAGGAGCGTATATCGAGCTTATGTCCCAGAGTATGATTAAGTCACCTACCTGCTGCTGCTTCCCCCGTGCACGCTACACACTCCCCTGCCAGCCTCAAGTCTGCCTCGGACTTGCTAACCAGGCTACAGTCCGAGTGCGTGCCCCGGTACTTGCATCCGACTGTTGACACCAGTGTAGCGATCTCGGTTAACGCAGGCAGGCGCATCACACAGCAGAGAGGTCCTGGGTTCGCACCCACCCTCCGCCTATATGTGGATTGTCTCGCCCTGTGTGTGATGCGTCTGCCTGCGTTAACCGAGATCGATACACTATTATATAAAAATATTTAAGCGTTTAATTTTATTTTCCAGCTATTAAAATGTTTGTATTAACTGCCTGGGGGTAAATATGTGCATGTGGTAGGTTCACAAATTAATATACTACTTACCTTATTTTAATCCAGTTGACGCCACAGGTGCTAACAATCTTCGGCTGTACGGTTCATGAGCCTCTGGTCTGCAGACATACACTAGGAAGCATAGGCATAATTTACACGGGGGACATGCCCCCCTCACTAGTCACTATAGAAGTCAATGGGAAGAAAAATGGGATCGGATCCGGGATCACTGGAGCCGGATCATGAGATGGTGTTTTACTACGAGGATCTGGATCAGGGTCCACTGATCTGTAATGCTGATCCGATCCTGGAGCTGCACACACCTTAACTAGGGAAACTGACCAATGAGAAGTGACCATATGTGGCACGTAGTTTAAAGGCCCCAATTCAGCCTGAGATCACAGTAATGTTGGGGGGAAAATGGCAAATGGATAGACAAAGATAGAGGAGGATGCACTATGTTGCTGTATCCAAAATACGGCAATGGTTTAAGTTTGTAATTCACCATAGTTCGTGTTATTTACTAATGTTATCACACTGAGGGTTCTATCTACTTATAGTGTAACTTATTTATAATTGAAAGTAAACTCAACAGCAAAATGACCTTTGTGCAAATGTAGACATCAATAACAACTAAATACATTACCAAATTTTACACAATTATACCAAATTAATGACGATATATTACTGATTCTAAATTATTCGGTGTGTTTAAGTACATTGCACAGACTCTCGCATCTCCTATTTATCAGTGATCCAAAAAATCTGTCACATTTTACTAAACATTTTTAAACTAATTACCATAATGAACATTATCATATTTATCATAGTAAAGTTGAGTTCTTACCTGTAAACAGGAACACATTTAAAGTTTGGAACTCATTGTGTGGAGCTTGGTGTTTCTTTACATTACCATCGATACACTGCGGTTTGAGGTTCAAGCTACAAGCGCATCTGCATATTTTAAGTAGATGGAAGCTGAAAATACTTTTTGAAAAACACCCTTTTCTTATAACAGCACATACTAGCATCATTTTAATAGTAAAACTGTAGTTATCAAGTATTTCAATTGTGGGGAAACCCTCAAAAAAAAAAAAAAATTCAAATTATTCGTCCCAGGGCCTCTGATAATATGGCGCAATATGGAGCTATGCACTGGCTTGAATGGCCAGCAAGGTGGCGACTATGGCAACCAAACTCTCTCTTGTCTTGTGCATCTGATCCACAAACACGAAAAACAAATATATATTTATAGGAAAATAGGTCCTTCTGCCTTCAATGTTGCCATTTCTCTTATTTTGTAAAACTTTTGTGTGGAAAAAGTTTGTTTACAGCATGAGGTAGGTCTGTCATACAGCGCAGCAGTAACATTGCAAAACTCATTCACGGCTCCTTGCATGGTCCAATACCGGAAATACACGAGTAGGACCTTGTTTTAAAGTTCTGATTCGCCTCTTTCCATTGGTGTATAGCAAGCAGGGCTGTCTTGCAGTGCCTGAGTAAAAACATTTAAAGGGCCAGGTTGCCGGCAGTACATTTAATATTAGGCAGACCCTATAGAGTTAAACATCCGAACAAGTACATGCGTGACCACGAAATCATTTTTATATATTTTTTTATATAAATTTAGTTGTTACCAATACCATATTCTTCTGGGTTTTCTGTGTATTTAGGCATTTTACATTTCTCCACAATTTGCAACTCTGTTTTAAATTCCACAAGCGTGTAAATACTGTTATCGAACTGTAATATAGCTTTAAATTTCACAAGTAAGAACAACCCTCCACTTAGTTACAATCCTCCAATAGAAATGTAGGAATGTGTTGTCACTCAGTAGTTGGGGTGGGTTTAAAGTATTCAGGACGAATCAATGCAGGATACAAGTCAGGAAGGAGGGACATTTTTATTGGAAGTTTATTTATTTATTTTGTGTAGGTTACTAATTTATTTATTTTTTACGGGGAAAAGGGTCAAATCAACGATTATTGGCTATGCACCGATTTAATTATTTTGTGGGGGGGGTTTATCGGTTAAAACCGAAAATCACAAGCCCTACTCATAATAGTTAAATTATAAATATTTTTTTAATAAGACCCAATCAATCTTTTAATTATGTAACATTTGGTTAACTTTGGGAATACTGAACATCACAAATTATTATTATTTGTTTATTTAGCAGACGCCTTTATCCAAGGCGACTTACGGAGACTAGGGTGTGTGAATTATACATCAGCTGCAGAGTCACTTACAATTACGTCTCACCCGAAAGACGGAGCAGAAGGAGGTTAAGTGACTTGCTCAGGGTCACACAATGAGTCAGTGGCTGAGGTGGGATTTGAACCGGGGACCTCCTGGTTACAAGCCCTTTTCTTTAACCACTGGACCACACAGCCTCAAATATGAATAAAACAAAATTGCTACTGGGAAGAAGCAGGTCGTTGAAATAGGCATTTTATTTATTAGGCATAAAGGTTACACAATATAAAAATTAGGTTAATTTTGCAGTTCACTTTATTTTGCAATTTTTTTTCTCCTTTTTACAGTCTGTCAAAGAATCACAGCGTCGTAATGTTGGGGAGAAAGGACCTCAAATTTCACCATCAACAAAAATGGCAAATGGATACATCTTGCCAGAAGGAAAAGTCACACCGAATACAATTTTTGTTGGTGGAATTGATATGAAGGTATGCAAAAAAAAAAAAAAAAAAAATTACTGGGTATATTTTTACATTTATTATGTATTGATTATGATGGCTTAATCCATTCCTTTTTTAGGTGGATGAAAGTGAAATCGGTGATTTCTTTGCAAGATATGGGGCAGTGAAGGAAGTTAAAATAATCACTTACAGAGGAGGTATATGCAAAGGGTGAGTATCAAGCCAAGGTAGGATGCTTGTTTCTTTGAATACTATGGAGTGGCAGATCATTTTAAAATATAATTTGTTTTAAACAGGCTCAATTATGTAAGTAGGCTTGGATGGCACCCATTGCAGGTGCCATTAATTTAAAACTTGTGCTATTAATTTTACTTTCATTGTGCAGGGGTCCAGGCTTGTACTCCTAAATAATTATAAATACTTGAGCACTCATTTTATTACGAGTACTCAAAAATGTAAATACAGTGCACTCTGTTTAAGAAACAATGATAGAAGAATCAACCACATACAGTGATCAAAACCACTTGGACAAAATCATTCCTATACTAACCAATATAAAATAATCCGCTTGTAAGAATCGAGCAATCCGCTTATTAGAATAATTTCGGGGCAAACTGACTACATGTAATACGGTACTTGATCAAGTGCAGTGATGTGTACAGCCAATAAAGCTGTTTTTGAATTTGAATTTGATCACATGTCGTGTGATTAGGCATGTACGCAGTGTGGATAGTGCAATGATGCAGGAAACACTGCATTGTTTGTAATCAAACTGACTGTGCCACTGCATTGGGCAGGTATGTTTTTTGTGTTCTCTTTTACTGAAAATTTGTTTCAATAAAGTGAATACACATTCATTGAATACATACCGAGTACAGCAGTGGTATTGTGTGATATGCATGTAGAGGGAGTGGGATTGTGGCGCTTTGCATCTCCGTTTTAATGAAAAACTGAGACTTGCATCGCAACAGAAAATAAGAAAGCCACAGGTGCTCAAATGCAGTGGTAGTACTGACAGTAAAATGCTGTACTGTAATGTCATTTTAATTCAAATTTCAATTTGTCGGGATGTCTTCAGATTTGAAGATTGAACATGTTGAATCGTTTTTCAGACGCAGTTTTGTTCAGATGTGATCAGTCTGTCTGTGTGTGGCGGTTGCCGACCAAGACTGACTGAGACTGATTAGTCATAAGGGTGTCAACCAATGGTGAAGCAGGTTTAAGTGATGTAGCTTGTAATGTAACTTGTCATTACAAGATGGCGGAATATTAACAGCTTTAGTTCCACAGGTAAAAATACATTAGTCTTGAATTGCTCTGAGTGTCCCGAATTCAAAAATACCAGATGTGTACATTTTGAATAGTTGTTTTTTTTTTTTTTTTTAGGCTTTTACTAATCAAAGGTAAATGATCAATTTACCATATCAATCTACTGGCAGCCTATATTTTCTTGCTGCGCTAAAACAGAAGTAACCGGTACGTCGATCTCCAATAGGTCACAAATCACAAGCCCCTAGATCCACACGCTGAGAAAAAAACGCCAGTCAAATAAAAATCAACAGGTTGGATTTTATTTACCACAGGCTAAAGTGTAGTAGACAAACTATACAAAAAATCAAACACTGCCTGAAACCTTTGCACGGTGTAAATGGTCAATAGCTAAATGAATAGGCCAAGCGCTGCTTTTGGTTGCCTCGCAGCACTGTCTCCACCGTCTAATCAGCATACGATGCCATGCATAATGTGAGGGTCGTTATGTTGGGCTAAGTTAATACAAAAATGTGTACAGGGCAGTATTAATTAAATTTGCATATATAGTAATCACCAGTATCTAGTTGTGGTCAGTAATTCAGGCTTAGCAGTGTGCGACACCCAGTCGGGAAAAACTCAATTGTGACGTAGAACCAAAAGTAAGCACAATATACTGCTGTGCATCTCCACATGGATCACCTTGCTTCCACTTCCACAAACACAGACATTCAAGGAGAGCAAAGCATGTTGTACAGCAAATGGAGAATCTTGCTTTTGCAGGGTTTTGTCATTTTTTTTTACATGATCTCTTCTCAGAGGTGTCAAAGCTTAGCCTTGCACGCCAAAATAAGTAATTTTTCCCCAAGCTGTTGCTGTAGTTGAGAATTGTGTCTTGACAATTAACCCTTTGCGGTCCATTTATTAATTCTGCGTCAGGCTTGCCAGGTCCAATTTATTTTCACGCGCGCAGTTAATTTTAGGCAGCTGTTTAAAAGTATTTTTCCACAGTCAAACGGGTTTAAATGGCCCTGCATATCAACAAAGCACTCACTAGGGATCTCCAGCCCTGCCCCACCCTTTCGTTTGCTAACGCTTTCACATATGCTACCAAATAAAAAATAATAATAGTCGTACATACCGATCAATCGTCTCCTGATGACTCGTTTTATCACCAAACTCCTCAATAATGCAATCCAAGTCATTATTTTATTGCTATAACATCTCAAAAAAGCTCTGCAAATGTCCGTGATAGTCTCTGTGCGCTGATACTGTAACTCCCAGCTTGTTTCCATATGACCGCCCCATCTGATGCCAGGGGGTTGTATGACTATTCATGAGATACAGGGTTTTTTTTTTTTTTTTAAATCGGCTTGTCTCGGCTCCTTTCGTTCCCACTCGGCCATTGAATGGTTTTCTCGGCTTTTTCCGTTGAAAAACCGACTTTTGCGTTTTTACGTTTTAAAATGTCGGACAGGGTCCGACAAAGGACCTGATGGGAATAATTGCAATGTCGGACCCAGTCCGACAAAGGACCGCAAAGGGTTAAAAGTATGAGGGAAAGCCATTGAAAAATGGCAAACTAGAACATTTTGCAGCAAGTGGATTCCCAACCAGAGCCAGATCCATAGCAGCAGGGTCAGTCAGGCTGCAACTGGGGCAGAGCTACCAGCAATAGATTTACCAGCATTACATTTCAGGAAAATAAACTTAATGACTTTAAGACACATACAGTGCCTATAGAAAGTCTACATCCCCTTTTTAACTTTTTTTCTCATTTTGTTGTGTCAGTGCATCAGTTTCATGCATTTAAATGATTATTTTTTCCACTTATCTACACACTATACTCCACACTTAAGGGGAAAAAAGTTTTTATTGAGAAATGATATATTAATTGCAAAACTGAAATCCTAATTGGATAAGTCTCCACCTCCCTGAGCTAATACTTGGTGGAAGCACCTTTGGCAGCAATTACAGCTGTGAGTCTGTTGGGATAGGTCTCTACCAACTTTGCACACCTAGATTTGGCAATATTTGACCATTCTTTAAAAAACTGTTCATGTTCTGTCAAGTTCCTTGGGGACCGTTGATGGACAGCAATCTTCAAGTCATGCCACAAATTTTTGATTTTTTTGCATACTTCAAGGTGGGCTTTCTTGAGTAATGGCTTTCTTCTTGCCACCCTACCATACAGGCCAGATTTGTGGAGTGCTTGGGATATTGTTGTCACATGCACATTTTGACCAGTCTTGGCGATTAAAAGCTTGTAGCTCTTGCAAAGTTGCCATTGACCTCTTGGTAGCCTCCCTGATCAGTCTCCTTCTTGCTCGGTTATCCAGTTTGGAGGGAAGGCCTGGTCTAGGCAGGGTCTTGGTGGTGCCATACACCTTCCACTTCTTAATAATCGTCTTGACTGTGCTCCAAGGGATATTCAAGGCCTTTTGATTGATTGATTAATTAATTTATTTATTTATTTATTTATTTATTTCTATATATATATATATATATATATATATATAATTATACCCATCCCCTGATCTGATGAAGAAGGGAACTATGAAAAAGACCTAGGAGTTTATGTTGACTCAGAAATGTCTTCCTCTAGACAATGTGGGGAAGCTATAAAAAAGGCCAACAAGATGCTCGGATATATTGTGAGGAGTGTTGAATTTAAATCAAGGGAAGTAATGTTAAAACTTTCCAATGCATTATCAAGACCTCACCTAGAATATTGTGTTCAGTTCTGGTCACCTTGTTACAAAAAGGATATTGCTGCTCTAGAAAGAGTGCAAAGAAGAGCAACCAGAATTATCCCGGGTTTAAAAGGCATGTCGTATGCAGACAGGCTAAAAGAATTGAATCGATTCAGTCTTGAACAAAGAAGACTGCATGGTGATCTGATTCAGACATTCAAAATCCTAAAAGGTATAGACAATGTCGACCCAGGGGACGACTTTGACCTGAAAAAAGAAACAAGGACCAGGGGTCACAAATGGAGATTAGATAAAGGGGCATTCAAAACAGAAAATAGGAGGCACTTTTTTACACAGAGAATTGTGAGGGTCTGGAACCAACTCCCCAGTAATGTTGTTGAAGCTGACACCCTGGGATCCTTCAAGAAGCTGCTTGATGAGATTCTGGGATCAATAAGCTACTAACAACCAAACGAGCAAGATGGGCTGAATGGCCTCCTCTCGTTTGTAAACTTTCTTATGTTGATCTGTGCCTTTCAACAAATTTGTCCCGGAGTTCTTTCGAAAGCTCCTTGGTGCTCATGGTTGAGTTTTTGCTTTGAAATGCACTACCCAGCAGAGGAACCTACAGGAACTGCTGAATTTATCCTGAAATCATGTGAATCACTACAATTTAACACAGGTGGAGGCCACTTAACTTAGTGTGTGATTTTGAAGGCGATTGGTTACACCTGAGCTAATTTAGGATTGCAATTACAAGGGTGGTGGACTTTCTATAGGCACTGTATGGAAAAACTGTTGAAATCAGTTCGGGGGTCTTGAGTACATGTTTGGCAACATGATTAAGCTTTCCACTGAGGAAATACATTGTGGTATTAATATCCAGATCAACACCATGCTTAGGTTAACAGTGACATTTAATAAAGCTCTTTGTCTGATGCCTTGGTGTTCACTGTGGTGATCATCTGATTGCAGCACATATCATTGGTATACAAGTTTATGGCATATTCTGTTGCATTTCTGTTTCTAGCTTCATATCACACTGCAATAATATTTACTTCAAAGCAATATTTTGTGGAAAAGACTGCTTGTCTGGTTACAGAAGCCAGAGTCTTTGCGTTCCCAAATCGGTCAGCATTGGCTCACACACAACTTATTAACTGAAATAAATAATTTGTACCCTTAGGTACGGATTTGTCTCATTTGAAGAGGATGTGGATATTCAAACCATTGTTGAAGTAAGTATTGTAGATTTCAGTATGTTTAAACATTCCTGGCACAGACCCTGAATAGCTCTAATCTTGGAAAACTTTACCTAAATTAACATTGAGTACAAGGCGAGTGCTAATCCAGAGTCTTTTAAGCTAGCCAAAAGAGTGAAATAAGTAGCAGTGTAGAGCTTGATGTGTCAGAACGGACTAGTTCTGAAATTTGAAACCAGTACTCCCCATCTCTTATGGGAGTCTGAGAGGATGATAGAATACATGTTTGTCAAATATGAAACCAAGTGTTCTCTTTTCTCAGTTTATAAATTCACTTTTTTTTTTCTTAGCAACAGGTCAGTTTTAAAGGCAGAAAGTTGAAACTTGGACCAGCAATAATGAAAGAAAGAAGTCTATGTAAGTTTCTGCATACAGTCACTGTAGCTGTAATTGTACCCCACAACCAAGTTATCAATAAAATGTATTGTTTTTGTTGGGTAGGTTCTATTCAGAGTCATATTGGACCTTCACAATGGATGACGGCTCCTTCGCAACAGGTGTATTGTGTGTGTTGCAGCCAAATGATGGAAAATGTAATGCAGCCTTCTCCTGTTATGAGCCCAGGAAACCAATATGTTCAGGTAATTGAAATATTCTGTAATTAAGGGATAGCAAAATGTAATGGTCTTTTTGGTAGTGGACAAATGCATGTTTATACCTTTAAAATTGGGTTAAAACATTTGCTCAAGGGTCTGTCAAAATTGGTTTATGTACAGAAAATAGGGGGAAATGTCACAAGATAGATCTGTGGCGCTTTTGTTTAGTACAGGTTTGTCTAAAAAGTAGAAATAAAATGCCCCTTAACCTACTCCTGTCCCATGTAATAACTTCATTACACATTTTATTCATAAATAATGGAAAATAGCTTTTATTATTTCTATTGCTAGGACCTTGATGTTATGCCTCCACTTATATGCTCACTAGTATTGCGCACCAAAAACGGTCCTGTATGATTTTACAAAGGTACATCGCAACAGCTATTTAAAGATGAGGTTTACACAGATTTATTTTTTTAAAGTAAGTTCTCAAAGTAAGAACAGTTGACATGTTTCTTTGTGCATCTTGCCCTGTACAGTGTCATGCATCGTGCTACACTGGGGGAGCGCTTAACAGGAAGACTTGGGTAAAACTTATGTCTGTACATTACAAATGTAATTCGCTGTTCTTTTGAATTAGACATAAACAAAAAATAGATAAACTGACGGTTTTTAGGTGTAATACCCCAAAATACCCCTTTTTTAGTACATTAAATTGGCAGTAGTCAAATATGAACAGTATTTATTCATTGTTTTAAATGTCTACTAAAGTGTAGTGCATTTTAGTTAGTGTTGGGACAAAAAGCCAAAGTCGAACGTATATTTTTTGACTTGTGTTCGGATAAATTCAGATGTTTGTATTTACTACAAATGACAAATTCCTTGCTGTTTTAAAAGTTCTTTTAAATGTTCCTTTTCACACCAAAGTCAAAAAAAGACTTGTGCTCTTTCCAAATCAAAGTCTGAATAATTCTCAGGAGCTTCCATTGAAATTGTGTCGGAATAGTTCTCAATAAAAACCCTGCAGGCCTCATCCAAGGTCTTAAAACCATGATTTTTGAGAGTGTGTTTCTTGTCCAAATTCTTGGCCGAGTGTCAGCAGGTAAGATGCTCCAATACCTGAGACGTGCGCAGTGCTACGTGGGGTACTGAGACCTCAGTTGTTGTGTTTTTTTTTTTTTTTTTTTTTAAAAGAGGATGCAGGGAGCAGTGGAACCATTTTTACACGTTGCATTGCATACAACTACTGCGTAATATAAACAATTATTGGATAGGGATGAAATGGGGATTTGTTGTCTTTTACATCTGTTTTAGAAACACACTGCTGTTATTGGTTTGTGTTTATTAATGTCGTGCGTATGTAACGCAGAATTCTGCGTAAACGTGACCTGAAATGCGTTGTCAACTTTATGTACTATTTATTTCGAGAAGAAACAAAACCATGTTTAACTTGAACTGTTTGACATCCATTTTGTAGTTAATTCACTGGGGTAAAGTAAGGCCTACACAATGTATTTACTCCTGTGATTTTTTTACTTTGACATGTTACTGTAACATCTTGCTGTAAAACACAGGCACACACACGGGCCACACACCCCTGCCCCTGCTGCTATGCTGTTTCTGCTGCTTTCTGAACAATATAATGGCTTTTATTACTTTTTGAATCCAAACGTGAAAATCCTGTGTTCATCCCAGCACTAATTTCAGTATAATATTATTCCTGCAAAGTAGGGAGGGGTGTGCTGATTCATCGACTCACATGGTGAACCATGAATTTTTTTTTTTTTACACAATACAATTATCTAGATTTTATTTATTTATATAAAATTGTCTGCTAACAAACATGAGCATGCATTAATTTGTGTCTTCACTGATAATTAGAGAATATTATTATTTATTATTATTATTTATTATCATGTACTCTAGCAGCCTCACCTAACATTCACTGGTGTTCAGGGTGTTTTTGTCAAGTCTGCTGGCAGCTGAGCGAAACGGAAGCTGAGCGGAGGCGGGTTAGTAAGGATGATGATCTCATCAGGGCAATGGCAGAATTCAACCTGATCCGGACGGTTTAAAATCCAGTTTGGACTCTGCTCATGTTCTAGATGTCGCGCTGCATATCATATCATGAAGACACTGCCGATACCCAGCCCTAATGCAAAGATGTCAAATGAGTTTAATTTAACTCCCTTTGAGGATGCATGTCCATGGTGATGGATGTATTGCAGGAAACTGTCCGTACAAATCTGTCTGGTCAGAAATCGCTGCTGGGAGGTATTTAGGTTGATTTTACATGTTTTTGTGTTCAGAGACGGATATTTATGTTATTCACAGGTTTGTTCTAGTAAGGAAAAGAAAAGCTGTTTTCATTATTAAGGTTTATGGGCCTGTTTATCACGCTGATTTAAATAGTTGAGAGACTTTCTAGGTTTGTCACTGTATTACTTGGAAATGTTTCAGTTCAAAGCTGTATTTCTACACACCACCACAATGAATCAAGACTCTAACTTAACAATGTTTTTAAAAAATTGATATGTGTGTATGTATATGTATATATGTGTGTGTGTGTATGTGTGTGTGTATATATATATATATATATATATATATATATATATATATATATATATACAGTACTGTGCAAAAGTTTTAGGCAGGTGTGAAAAAATGCTGTAAAAGTAAGAATGCTTTCAAAAATAGACATGTTAATAGATTATATTTATCAATTAACTAAATGCAAAGTGAGTGAACAGAAGAAAATCTAAATCAAATCCATATTTGGTGTGACCACCCTTTGCCTTCAAAACACCATCAATTCTTCTAGGTACACTTGCACAAAGTCAGGGATTTTGTAGGCATATAGTCAGGTGTATGATTAAACAATTATACCAAACAGGTGCTAATGATCATCAATTCAATATGTAGGTTGAAACACAATCATTAACTGAAACAAACAGCTGTGTAGGAGGAATAAAACTGGGTGAGGAACAGCCAAACTCAGCTAACAAGGTGAGGTTGCTGAAGACAGTTTACTGTCAAAAGTCATACACCATGGCAAGACTGAGCACAGCAACAAGACACAAGGTAGTTATACTGCATCAGCAAGGTCTCTCCCAGGCAGAAATTTCAAGGCAGACAGGGGTTTCCAGATGTGCTGTCCAAGCTCTTTTGAAGAAGCACAAAGAAACGGGCAACGTTGAGGACCGTGAGCGCAGTGGTCGGCCAAGGAAACTTACTGCAGCAGATGAAAGACACATCATGCTTACTTCCCTTCGCAATCGGAAGATGTCCAGCAGTGCCATCAGCTCAGAACTGGCAGAAAACAGTAGGACCCTGGTACACCCATCTACTGTCTGAAGAAGTCTGGTCAGAAGTGGCCTTCATGGAAGACTTGCGGCCAAAAGCCATACCTCCGGCGTGGAAACAAGGCCAAGCGACTCAACTATGCGAAAACACAGGAATTGGGGTGCAGAAAAATGGCAGCAGGTGCTCTGGACTGATGAGTCAAAATTTGAAATATTTGGCTGTAGCAGAAGGCAGTTTGTTTGCGAAGGGCTGGACAGCGTACGAATGAGTGTCTGCAGGCAACAGTGAAGCATGGTGGAGGTTCCTTGCAAGTTTGGGGCTGCATTTCTGCAAATGGAGTTGGGGATTTGGTCAGAATTAATGGTCTCCTCAATGCTGAGAAGTACAGGCAGATACTTATCCATCATGCAATACCATCAGGGAGGCATCTGATTGGCCCCAAATTTATTCTGCAGCATGACAACGACCCCAAACATACAGCGAAAGTCATTAAGAACTATCTTCAGTGTAAAGAAGAACAAGGAGTCCTGGAAGTGATGGTATGGCCCACACAGCCCTGATCTCAACATCATCAAGTCTGTCTGGGATTACATGAAGAGAGAGAAGCAACTGAGGCTGCCTAAATCCACAGAAGAACTGTGGTTAATTCTCCAAGATGTTTGGGCCAACCTACCTGCCGAGTTCCTTCAAAAACTGTGTGCAAGTGTACCTAGAAGAATTGATGCTTGATGCTGTTTTGAAGGCAAAGGGTGGTCACACCAAATATGGATTTGATTTAGATTTTTCTTCTGTTCACTCACTTTGCATTTAGTTAATTGATAAATATAATCTATTAACATGTCTATTTTGAAAGCATTCTTACTTTACAGCACTTTTTCACCTGCCTAAAACTTTTGCACAGTACTATATATATATATATATATATATATATATATATATATATATATATATATATATATATATATATATATATATATATATATATATATAGTCTACCCCACTTAAGTATGTAGTTTTAAGTGTATATCCTGCTTAAGTGTGTTAACTTCCAAAATTCAAAACCATTACCAGTGCTGTATCATTAAATGCACCTTGTTTAAGTTTAATATTGTAAGTGCATATTCCTGTTACACTGTACAGCACATGCCTTGTAAATGGGCCCAGTGTCAGGAATGTGAAAGATTTCAATACATTCCTGCACTGAAATGGCTGCAATAAAGGAAACCAATTCTTCATTAAGAGGATTGATATGCTTAAAGTAAAAAGGGATATTTTGTGAATGCATCACTGCTCGTTGTTGACCATTTACTGTACATTCATATAAAGTTATAAACTGATGGTTCTGTGTTTTCTTATTCAAGTAAAATAAGTGTTGGCCTGAATTGAGCGAAGCCTCACAGGGCTTCAGACTGCAACTTGTACAAAAACAAGTTCAGCTGCTGCAGGGAAAATGGTGTATTTCTCAAACTGATCATTTTAAGAACGGACAGTTTTACTATCACTTTAGTGTCTTATAATGTTGCTGTATTTTAAGCACTTGAATTTGAAAGCAAACAACTTGCTCCTAAAGTGGCACTAAACAATTGGATTTGGCGACCCAATTATTTTTTGGCCAAGAAGCCATTAGCTCCTAAGGCAGAATGTTTGTTTTCTAGAGCCCTGCCTCAAAGAAACAGTAAATACTGTAATAATTGGGATTACAGATCACCAACACGCTTAAGTGTATACTTGTGTAGAAATATTCATGAAAAATAGGTAATATGCTTAAGCGGATTAGACTGTTTAGTTGGAAGAACAATCTTTGGAAATATATTTTAAGATATAAAAGCAGTAACATTTGACCATACAAAAAATATAGGAAACTAATAACCTTAAGCTCTTGCCAGGTATTTTAGTAGGTCTGCATTGTCAGCAGGTGGCACTGTGGGCTTAAATATACTAAATTCTTAATTTTGCATAGAAAAATATGCTATGAAATATTAACCTTGCGTGGACAAAAAGTGTAGTACTTTAACACTAACTATTGGAGATTAGATAAAGGGGCATTCAGAACAGAAAATAGGAGGCACTTTTTTACACAGAGAATTGTGAGGGTCTGGAACCAGCTCTCTTTAATGTTGTTGAAGCTGACATGCTGGGATTCTTCAGCTGCTTGAGATTCTAGGATCAATAAGCTACAACCAAACAAGCAAGATGGGCTGAAATGGCCGTCTCCTCGTTTGTAAACTTGCTTTTGTTTATGTAAAACATCAAATAACTGTCTTCAGGTTTTCAGGCTTTAGCCTAATATACCAAGTGGTGAATTTACATCATTGGATACTGAAGGTAATTTCAAGGAATAGGAGCTAAAATTAAAGACGATTTGGGGGCTTTATTTATGCTGTAAATAAAATGTGTGTGTTTGTTCTTTTTTCTAGCCATATACTTACCCAGGTTTCCCACCAGTTGTAATGCCACAGATGCCTATGGGCTATTCTCAGAATGCTTATGTATATCAGGTAATGTAGTCTTTTTTATATTTTCTGTTTATTAGCGTACAACAGCTTTTTAAATTCTTGTTTTCTAACCAAACCCTGTCATTAAGCAGCAGCAGAGGGGTATTATGCTTTATAAATCTTAGAGGTTGACGATAGCAGGAAACACCCTAGGGTTGAATTTTAAAATGGGCTATTTCTGTGGAAATTGCAATTTTACTGGCGCCGCGGAAAGAGTGAAATTAGGCCAGTACCGTGATTTTTACAATATTAAGAAAAAAATAATTTCATTTGTATTTCATACAAAAAACATTAATGAAACTGTACAGCTCTGCTGTGTGTCTTGTGTACTGTTCGCCATGCACATAGAGCTGTACAGTGATTGTCATGTGACTATGCAATCTAGGTGGGAAATTAAAATACAACACTGTAAACAAGAAAAGGAAGTCTCTAAAAAGGCTAAAAATGTGTGCAGCAGATCACGTAAAGCAATATCCAGCAGGAGTTTTACACAGCAATGGAGGTAAGCTCTTCTGTACGTCCTGCAACGTTACTATAGATCACTACAGAGAATCGATTGTTGACAGGCATTTAGATTCACTGTAATTCACCGAACGAGAAAGGTGGAAATCCAGAGCAGTACTGCGACCTGCTTTACTTGCAAGAAAAAAGTGACTTCCATGTTCCAAAAGTCCACTGAAAACCGTGAAGAATGAAACACGTAAATTGACCCGACAGAGGTGTTTGTGCAAATATCCCTCTTTAAAAATTGGACAACCAAAAGTTAATTAATTCTTCAGACTGAGTGTAGCAAATGGTGGAGTGATTCCTTCATCAGCCCAGCTGAGACGTGAATACTTATCTAAAGTTGCTGAGTATCGCAAGCAGGAGATTATGGAATTGGTAAAAGTCAGGTTGCTTGTCAGTGGTCACTGACGAGTCGACCGATGCCCAAGATCAGTATGGGTTACACATTGTATTTGTTTTGCAAGACCTAAATGTTGAACATGCATCTGACGTACTAGAACTGAAAGCTGTCCTTGCAGATACACTTTACCTACAGGCTGTTAATTACAACACCGTTTCACAAGCTATTGTAAAGTGCTTGAATAACGTTGTTGATTTTGATGTCATTAAATTTATTGTTTTGATTTTTTTTTTTTTTTTTTTTTTTTTTTTTAAAGTAACCTGTACACAATTTATAAAAGTTCTGTGCACATTCCGCGAAATACGTGTAATATTTAAGCCTACTCTGTTTTTGTTTTTTTGTTTTTTTTGTTTTGTTTTACACACAAAGTAAACAGTTCTATGTTTTGAGTTGTATTTCTCATGTTAACTTAACACTAATGTTTAAAACACACGTATTTCAGTGCCATATTTGTACAACTACAATATATATTCCATATAAATACACTTAAAAACCGGGGCTTTTCGCTTATTAGCAACTTTCGGTTAACCCTTTGCTGCTGACCTGCTCTAATTTCGATACTATGATGTTGATTACATAACTCATCACATCATCCGTTCAACTAGCAATCCTCTTTTTTTTTTTTTTTTTTCTTTTCTTCTCTTCATTGAGTCATAGCCAGACTACGGTGAATGCCTCCATGTAATGGGTTTAGGGCTGGGGTGGGTGGGGATTTTTTTTTTTTTTTTTTTTTTAAATTACAAGGATGATTAACTTGCGTCTGCCATTACAGCCGAATTCAATGGGATACTCACACATTTATACGTCCTAAAGTGCTGATCTATAACCCCTCAAAGCTAAGAATTGGGGAATAATTAATCGCTTTTTTATTTTTATGTTTTATTTAATAAAAAAAAAACCTAAGTTACTGTACAGACATCAAAGATCCCCTTTTTTTATGATTTTTTTTTTGCTGTTTTAATCCATTTTATTTATCTCCTGTTTTAAATGTTTCCTTGGACGGAGGCGGAACTAATGTAAACAAGTTACACGCATATGATTCCTAAATAACTAACTTATTTTAATTATTAGTGTACTATCCCTATGTTTTCTTCGTTTCAGTAGCATATATATATATATATATATATATATATATATATATATATATATATATATATATATATATATATATATATATGGTTACGTGTGGGGTTCCTCTGGGTTCAATTCTTGGCCCAATTCTGTTCTCCCTATATTTGTTACCTTTTGGAAAATATCATTTGTAGACAGTTCATTTTCATTGCTATGCTGATGACACTCAGCTTTACCTGTCTCTCAAACAGGTAAAGCCGAGTCTCTCAAACAGGGTGATGTATCTGCTGCTAATATTTTGAATACCTGCCTTGCTGACTTTAAACATTGGATGTTTTAAAAACTTTAATGTTAAACTCAGACAAAACAGAATTGATGATAATGAGACCTCAGAAGCAATACAAGAATATAGATTCATCTGATTTTCTACTTGACGGTCTCTGTACAGATTCTAGAGCAGAGATAAAAATAAAAAAAACCTAGGTGTCATTTTTGATTCAGACCTCTCCTTTGAATCACACATTAAATGTTAAATTCCTTTTTTCATTTAAGAAACATAGCTAGACTGAGAGAGGTGTGCTTTCCAAGCAAAATGCAGTGAGATTGATGCATGCTTTTATATCTTCGAGGATTGATTTATTGTAACAGCCTTTTTGCTAGTATTAGTAACAGTTTCATCTCGGCTGCAACTTGCACAGAATGCTGCTGCAAGAGTTTTAACTGGGAGTAAGAAACGAGATCATATCACCCCTGTGCTAGCGTCCTTGCATTGGCTCCCTGTTCGATTTTAGGATAGATTAAGATGCTATTATTAACCTAAGTCTCTAAGTGGCTTAGCTCCACCCTGTTTTTAAAGGATCTTTTTAAAACCATACGTTCCTAATCGTCCACTTCGATCACAGGATGCCAGGCTACTTTCCATACCAAGTATTCAGAAACAAAACTCAGGTGGTAGATGCTCCAGTTACATTGCACCGAAATTATGGAACGACTTGCCCAGTACTATAAAGGAAGCTCCTTCTGCCGATGCTTTTAAATCTCGTTTAAAAACACACTTGTATAGCTTAGCTTACGCAAGTTTTTAAGTGATATTCTGTCGCTTCTGTGTATGTATATAACATATAATTGTATGTGTTTTATTGCTGATTTTATTATTTTTATATATATACAGTACTGTGCAAAAGTTTTAGGCAGGTGTGAAAAAGTGCTGTAAAGTAAGAATGCTTTCAAAAATAGACATGTTAATAGATTATATTTATCAATTAACTAAATGCAAAGTGAGTGAACAGAAGAAAAATCTAAATCAAATCCATATTTGGTGTGACCACCCTTTGCCTTCAAAACAGCATCAAGCATCAATTCTTCTAGGTACACTTGCACACAGTTTTTGAAGGAACTCGGCAGGTTGGTTGGCCCAAACATCTTGGAGAACTAACCACAGTTCTTCTGTGGATTTAGGCAGCCTCAGTTGCTTCTCTCTCTTCATGTAATCCCAGACAGACTCGATGATGTTGAGATCAGGGCTCTGTGGGGGCCATACCATCACTTCCAGGACTCCTTGTTCTTCTTTACGCTGAAGATAGTTCTTAATGACTTTCGCTGTATGTTTGGGGTCGTTGTCATGCTGCAGAATAAATTTGGGGCCAATCAGATGCCTCCCTGATGGTATTGCATGATGGATAAGTATCTGCCTGTACTTCTCAGCATTGAGGAGACCATTAATTCTGACCAAATCCCAACTCCATTTGCAGAAATGCAGCCCCAAACTTGCAAGGAACCTCCACCATGCTTCACTGTTGCCTGCAGACACTCATTTGTGTACGCTCTCCAGCCCTTCGCGAACAAACTGCCTTCTGCTACAGCCAAATATTTCAAATTTTGACTCATCAGTCCAGAGCACCTGCTGCCATTTTTCTGCACCCCAGTTCCTGTGTTTTCGTGCATAGTTGAGTCGCTTGGCCTTGTTTCCACGTCGGAGGTATGGCTTTTGGCTGCAAGTCTTCCATGAAGGCCACTTCTGACCAGACTTCTCCGGACAGTAGATGGGTGTACCAGGGTCCCACAGTTTTCTGCCAATTCTGAGCTGATGGCACTGCTGGACATCTTCCGATTCTGAAGGGAAGTAAGCATGATGTGTCTTTCATCTGCTGCAGTAAGTTTCCTTGGCCGACCACTGCGTCTCACGGTCCTCAACGTTGCCCGTTTCTTTGTGCTTCTTCAAAAGAGCTTGGACAGCACATCTGGAAACCCCTGTCTGCCTTGAAATTTCTGCCTGGGAGAGACCTTGCTGATGCAGTATAACTACCTTGTGTCTTGTTGCTGTGCTCAGTCTTGCCATGGTGTATGACTTTTGACAGTAAACTATCTTCAGCAACCTCACCTTGTTAGCTGAGTTTGGCTGTTCCTCACCCAGTTTTATTCCTCCTACACAGCTGTTTCTGTTTCAGTTAATGATTGTGTTTCAACCTACATATTGAATTGATGATCATTAGCACCTGTTTGGTATAATTGTTTAATCATACACCTGACTATATGCCTACAAAATCCCTGACTTTGTGCAAGGGTACCAAGAAGAATTGATGCTGTTTTGAAGGCAAAGGGTGGTCACACCAAATATGGATTTGATTTAGATTTTTCTTCTGTTCACTCACTTTGCATTTAGTTAATTGATAAATATAATCTATTAACATGTCTATTTTTGAAAGCATTCTTACTTTACAGCATTTTTTCACACCTGACAAACTTTTGCACAGTACTGTGTGTGTAATATATATATATATATATATATATATATATATATACACACACACACCATTTTTATTTTATTTATTATAGCATGCTGCCCCACATTGGCCTGCAGGAGTTCATGGGACAAGACTGGTGAACCAGGTAAGAAATACAGTACTGTGCTAGAACTGGTGTATTAATGGTGATGCTCTTTCTACATCTTGCTGCCTTTAAGGGAGATGGTATATATTTTGGTGGTATTTTGGTTTGAGCCATTCGGTCCTGTCTATTTCACACCTGTGAGCTGTATTCGTGCTGATGGTGCTTCTATGATAGATTTCAGTGCTGTTCAGTTAAAATGTTTTCTGAGTTACTGGCATCAGTCTTTCTGAAAATCTTATGATTGAGTGTACATTTATGGAGGATATCAAGTTATCTGGAACTGATTGAATCTAATTTGTTAGCTTTGTTCTTTATTTTGGGTGTTTTATGAAGGCTTTAGGAAATAACAAGAACAGGCTATTTTGTATGAAGATAATGTTCACATGTCTCCATCTGTCACGGAAGAAACGTTACAAAAGGTGATAAGTTATGAGAAATATTTTATGCATTTCTTGATTTGATTTCTTGAGTGAAGGCCCCTTGCTCTTTCTGTACCTTCTATGACAATGTTTAAGATACAGATCTCTTGTTTGGCGGATTTAAAGAAACCTCTGGTGGTGTAAACCCTAAACTTGACCTCTGACCTAATATGGTTGCCATTGCTGTCATTAATTTATTTATGCAGGACATTAACCCATTGAGGCCGAGGCCTCATTTACAAGGTGCTCCTGTCATACACAGACACAATCATACATAAAACAATTTTAATATTTGAGTGATTGAGCCTTGGACAGTAACAGCAAATAAACAAAGGAGCAATAATATAGTGGCTTTCTTTTTTATTTTCAATGTGTACTAAAAGAAAAGCAATGGCAAACTACCAGAATCATGATATCACAAACTATAGCCAGGATTGACCTTTTTGAGCATACCGTTAACTTTGTCATGCCATTTTTGGCTTCAAATTTTGTATTAAGTATCTCCTGTTTTTATACTGAGCCTGGGTAATGCTCCTTCATATTAAGGCACACATTTCTGGCAATTCCTGGGGGGGGGCTTAGGTCGGCCAGGGTGTCCTCGGCTCACAGCGCACCAGCAACCCATGTAGACTGGCCGGGCGCCTGCGACTTGCCTAGAAGCTTCCGAGAGCTGCATTGTCCTGCGACGCTGTAGCTCTTTGTTGGCTGCATGGCGAGCCTTGCAGAGTGAAAAGAAGCGGTTGGCTGACCTACACACGTTTCGGACAGCGTGTGTTTATCATTGCCGCTCCTGAGTCAGCGCGGGGGTGGTAGCGGTGCGCTGAGCCTAAATACAATTGGCCATTTCAAATTGGGAGAAAAACGGGGTAAAATCAATTGCTGACCTACTAAATTAAAAAAAATAAAATAAAATAAAACATTATTCAGCAGGTTTCATTCAACTGTGAAGCAAAATTAGTTAATTCTATAGGGTGATGCAAAGGTTTTGGACATAGCTGTACAAATTGTTAGTTTTTTGTTGTTGTAACACATTTGGATTGTTTCTTTGTTTAGCACATGTTATACTTAAGGAAAGAAAAGAACTGTAGCCTAACATGGTTGATACTATTTTAATCGTCTTAATGTCTGTAACATGCTCTTGTTTCTAGAATTCCGTCGACTGTGGTGTGCAGACACTGCTGACCCTGTTATGATAGGCTCTACACAAGGGCCTCTTTCCCAAGGTATGTGTTTAAGCAACTGGTATAATTCATTTTAATCACAAAAAAATAACGTACTTGGCTGGTTTTGCTTAAGGTGGGTACTTTTAACGTTTCATCATCAAAAAGAAAAAAGATGTAATGGGGTGTAAATGCACCTCACACAAAACACACAAACGTGGTCAACTTCAAGATTTGAGCTTGGCTTTTCATAAAAAAATTAAATGTAGGAAGCAACTGTGCTGTCAACAGTAAAAGCCTTTCAAATTTCACTAACACAAATATTAACTACAATAAATATACTGTACCTGGATATTCAACACGTACAGAGTCTCGTATATGTCCAAACCTGTGCTTCAATATGAAGTTGGAATTATGTCTTTAAAAAAAAAAAAAAAAAAAGGTCTTGTCATTTTGTAGAGAGAACAAAACAAAAACCTAAAATGTATAGTGCACAAAGAACTTACCTGCAGAGCAAAAAAGAGAGATACAAAAGCTCCAACCCTCCAATAATAAACAATGCAAATCCAAGTAGTGCCGTTATCAGAGTTTCAGAGTTCGGTAGATGAGGGCACATTTACTCGGGATTGCTTCCCCCATAGAACAGGAGCTGTGCAATAATGGTAGTCTATATGAAATACATGTCTTTTTTGCAACTCCACAGAAGACAATAAATAATCATTAAATAAAAATATTTAAATTAAATATTTATACTGTACTGTAAGCAGGATACTGTAAAGAATGCATGTATAAATAGTGCTGGAAACTAATGTGTAATTGTGGCAGGGTTCCCCGCCCCTGTGTATTTTGTGTTTTATGTGTTGTGTATGTAGTGGTGCATGGAGTGTGGGTTAAGTAGCACGGGTGATTTTAAAATGTATGTTTGTATTTAGGCACGGTGATTGCGCAATCACTTCACATGCAGATTAAAAAGGTATATTGGTATGTTAGCACAGGAGTGTGTGTAATATTGGGCGACAGGGAGGAAGTTAAAATTGTCCCTGTAAAAACACGTGGCAATGTGGCTGGAGCCATAAATCAAATAAGTGATTAAGGCTCCAGCCACAGGTGTGATTTAATATGGTGATGTATCTAACACAGATGTATTAATATGGTGATCACGGGTGATGCAGGGTTGTGCGGTCAGAGGCGGAACGAGAGACGCGAGAGAAGAGAGTCAATATTATTAGAAAGCAATTGCTACCTGTGCTGGTTTACACTTTGTTTTGTATTTGTCTATTTTGGCCTGTTTGTTTGTTTGTTTAAGTCTGAGCACCAGCGCAATTCAAGCACGACTATGTCCTGCATTTCCTGGCCTGACGTCACCACCAGCCAGCCTGTCAGTAATACACACAGTTTTTCATGTTTTATCATTTTAAAATTGTAAATTGACATAGGACTAAATATGTAGGGCTAAATCAATATTAGAAGCAATACACCGTTTTCTATAGCTCTTCCAGCTCCCTTGTAAGCAGAATGGGATGCAAAACTACCTTAATGTACGTTTTGAAGGATTATTCTGGTTTTTCTTTTTTCGGACTAGGATGTGCTTGGTATCTTCAAAAGAAGGTGTTCATTTTAACCACACTGGGGGTTTGTTTGCACCCTATTGCTGTTGATGAAAGGTTAATAGTATGAGGTTTTGGTATTTTGGATGGTGGTAATGGGATGACGGGTAACATTTTCTGTGCAGTTGCTGCAGGTTACCTAAAAAGATTATCATGTTTGGTGTGCTCCCTTCAAACAAATTCAAATATCTCAGTAAACCACATAGACCAATACTTTCAGTGACACAGTTTTTCAGCACAACATGTGGTACAATTACAGACCTGCTAACCTCTACGCATTTTGAGTTGGTAATACGAAGGTACGCTTTTATCAGAGAATACGTAATCCATATTTCGCTCATCGTCTATGATGATGTTGCCTGTAGTTGGACAAAGTGTTGCATCTAACGGCAGGGCCGGCCTTAGGGCAAGGCAAGCAAGATAGATTAACCAATCAGGTTTTGCGTTTTTAGATGCGTGATGGAATAACCAATCCGCTTTTGAGTTTTAGTTGACGATCTAACCTCTGTTTTAAAAAAAAAAAAAAAAAAAAAAAAAAGTTATCGTGGGTTGACTGACAGAAATTCCTACCACCCAGTTTCTTTGTATAATCACTGCCATTCTACTGTAGCCTATCAGGCTTTGTTGAGCTGACTCGCTTGTGTTTCAACTGCCAGTTTCAGACACACTAGAGGGAGTGTGAAGTACTGTGACTTGTGAGGAAATTATTTATTTCAAACTTGCTACGGTACCTTTGTTTTTTTTAATTAATGCATTAGTTATGCATTCAATTTTGTCTGGGGGGAAAAAAACCACTTGCGTTTTAAAAAAAAAAAAAAAAAAAAAAAAGTGCTCTGTTTAGATAGCTGCATTGCATGAAAAGAAAATATAGCTGAATGAGGATTTTACGAGAATGGCGAGGGAGTAAGCACAAACATTTATTATAATATAGTACAATATTTAAGTTTAATATTCTGTTTTTGGCTCATTGTCCCGTTTTTCTCAAACGCCTGTTACCATACAGGGATGTCAGTAAAATTTGATTTTATAAAAATGAGCACAGCATTAACATTGTTAATGTGGTTAAGGTACGCAAGGCTTCTGTTCACTTTGCGAGTAGCGTAAAATTACATTGTAGATAAATGCCGTTTCATTGTGCTATAAATAAGTCATAAACGGCTGGTTTGTGATTTTATGTTGAAGTTCAGAAAGATCATTAATGTAGCATTATGGATTGTTAACAGTAAAATATTTTATGTAAGGACTGGTAATCACCGACCCGCATAAGTGTAATCCTGTAACTGTATAGTTAAATATTTATGAAAAAAACGGCCACACAAGTAAGCGTGTTAAAGTGGGTCTTTATACTACTAATAATAATAACGTAATATCAGAACTACCAATATATGCTTACTGATATTAACTTTTTATATGAAGCGCTCACTACAAATGAATGGATCCAGTCTTTTTCGTTTTTTTTATTCTCTTTTAATCGCTGAAATCCATTTTACCCTTCTGTCTGGATCAGCAGGAATCCTGTAGAAGGAAACTTTATATTTCTGTCCAGAACAAAAAAAATGGGGCACTACTGTAATGTTACCGCGCTAGGCATTTTGGTCATCTTCCACAGTAATGCTGACTGTGAAAGAGTGTTCAACTTGGTGACCGAAAACAAAACCCAACACAGAGCCAGCCTGAGCACAGACATGCTGAGTTCACTGGTAACGCACAAAGTCATGATGTTAGCGACGCAGCAAGTGTGTCACACACAAACCTTTAGTGACACCTTGCTCAGGAAAGCCAAGTCAGCCGCCTATGAAGCTAAACATTCAAGATCTGATATTTTCTGTACTTTAAATAATTTCAGTTGTTATCAATTAAAAAGGTTTCATCTATACTAAGGTAAACACAATTAAATTTAAACTGAAACAATCATAGCTAATCTCATTATTTTTTACTGAAAAATTCATACTCAAAACTCACCAGAGTGTAGCATTTAGCTGTTTTATACCCTAAAACAATTCTGGGGGGAAGCCCCCCAGACCCCCTGAGATGTTTGTGTGAAAGAGTGCTACTCAACAAAAAATGTCAAGGTTGGCAGGTCTGCAATTGTATGTCCTGAACAATACTATACCCTTCAAGAAATTCGGAAATATATACAGTAGAAAATCAAAAAATTGTAAACTAACCTGATCACATTTAAAAAAAAAAAAAAAAAAATACCTTTTTACTAACAATACATATAAAAATAACAATTTCTTCTAAGCTTTTATTTTGCATTTGATTTGTAATATTTAAATAGTCATAATATTCAGTTAAACAAGATTCTATGTTATAATGCATTTTAAAAGATGATGTCCACAAACGTGAAGATAGTATTCTGTCATTTCAAGACAAAGCCACTGCACACCTGAAAGACAATGGCAGCCAATCAAAACTGATTAACTACTTTTTAAAGTAGTAGAATAGTGAGAGAATACGTGGCTGCAAAAAAGATTAAAGAAACAATGGGCTGGTGTGCGCGAATACTAAAGCAAGATGTAAAACCAGACGCAAAATGATCTGTTATATTCGGTTATGTTTTCTAACAATGCATCTAATCTGTGTTACTCCCAGTAATTGCTATGCAGTTAATAAATAACTATAGGTATTAAATATTGATTTGTATTAAATGCTGCTTTTTGTGTCAACAAAAAAAAAAAAAATCAATCATCTGCTTAATTTACAGGAGAAATGGCAATACTGCGCTGAGATGGGCATCTTTTTAAGAACCAGCTGAAACTTCAGTGTATCCATTGCTCAAGGGATGACAATTTTAAAGGTCATGAGGACATGTACTGCAGACTCCTTTTATTGAATTGTTCAAGATGCACTCTAACATTTTAGTATTTTCATATCATTCCCTCTAAAGCAGCTGCTTGGTAAATTGTTACTCATAATATTTTAGTTCAGTGTAAATTCTCTTTTGTATATATATGTATTGCTTTATTTATTTAAACAGCATGTCTGCTGATGTGGCTTTTGTTTGTGTCCCTGCATCTTGTATGAATGTGTGTTGTAATTCATAGATTCTATACCGTGATTCCAAATGCTTTATTAAATGTGTATACATATAGCTATTCCTGTATGTTTGCTAGAGAAATGTACGTACTTTTAGTAGAATTTCAGTTAACAGGCCAGATTCTTAAACCGGAAGGAAATGTAAACTGATTTCCTTGGTTTCCTTTCTTTAGTTATAACATAATGTAAACCCGTACAAAAATATTCCACCCATGGATGCACATGTTCTAACCCAGAATTATGCTGTCCATCATAAAACTTCCAAGTGCCAAGTGGACAATGAGGAGCCTTAAACTCAGCAGAAGCTCTGTTCTATCATGGGGAAATTGTATTTAAATGATTTTGGTACTATGCAAGGCCTTGTTGGTATTTCTATTTTATTTTTTAATTGTGTACATGGTCATTCTTGTTTTTTTTCACTATCTTGTTTATTGTGTATCACTGGGTTAGATTGATTTGCAATCTAGCAATTTTTGTTTTGTTCTTTTTGAAGTTGTTTGGTAATTGTTGGTGGGTTTTTTATTTTTTTTATTAGTAATGGTTAGAAAGTGTTACACTTTTAGTAATCACTTACATTTTAAAAATATATCTTCACTATAGAAGGTTTTTGTGTAGTGTATATCTAGTCTGTTGAGGGGGGAAAAAAGCATTGCATCTGGGAGACCGATTATGAGCCATGTACCCAAGACTAATCATAGCATCAAAATTCATAGCATGGAACACGTTTCAAGTGGTTGATTATTTTGCTATTAGGTGACACAAGCTAGGCCTTGTATAGTTCTAGTATTAATGAAGGTAATTACTCAATTACAAATGATAGTAATCTCGATCTGGGGGCATTAAAATAAATTACTGCTCACAACTTGCTGTGAGTTTTGATTTAAATGTTCACCTTTTTAAAGTTTTGTTTTGGTCATTTTGCTGTTCTATTTGACTTATTGGTCATATTTGCTGTGAAATATTGGATCACAGGTGGCTTATACAAATGTACTACTAGCATTGTAAAACCAAGTATCTCTTTCTTGAGGTTTTCTGCAGAGTAAGTTCTTCCAACTACAAGATGGTTGTGTTCTCTAGCCACAAATATTGTGATTGACTGTTGGTGGTTACTGATGAAAAGCATTTGTACAAATCACTGTAATGTTAAGTTAATTTTTGTTCTGTATGTTGATCTGTTTCACTAAAGGCTGCTTGCCATGTGTGTGTGACCTAAAGTTGAAAAATAAAGAGTTTAAATTATTTTCTTTTTTCTCTCTCCTTAATGTTGTGCTTTCCTCATTTTGTTAAGTATGCTAATGATTCCTTCCCCGTTTTGATCTTGAACTTATACATACATGCGACATCCCTAGTTACCAAGCTGTTCAGAAAATATTTGCATTGCTCAATTTCTTAGGTATCGGCAGGGAATACAGGACTTTGTTTTTTTAAATTCCTGTTTCGTTCCATTGACCCCTAAACATTACGAGGACTGGTACAGTGTTGCAAACATGTAGGTTTTCAGGGTTGTAAACAGTCAAATATACATTTTAGAGTTTTAATTGTCTTTTTTAGGATTACATAATAATGCAACTTGTACAAATTCCTATTGGATGCTGTTTTCAAAAATAAATAAGTAGCACTGGAAGGTGGAGCTTTTTGAACTAATAGAAATCTGATCAGTTTAGCACTAATCGTGGATTACCTTACCTAATGTAACATCAGATTCCTAAGGCTATCGGTGAGCTCCGGAAACAAATTTCAGTTAGCACCGAATATAACGGCAAAAGATAGGGCACAAATGTAACATGCAATTCCAGTATTTCCAATAACTCACCGTCATAGCTCCTGTTAAAACGGCAGAAGACCATGGCAACGACCATGGCTAGACAATGTGGCTACTGATGAATGAAATAAGGTAATATTTTACAAAAGGATTTCACAGTTTAGTCAAGTTCAAAGCGAAGCGTTGCTCTGTACTATGTGAAAGGTCAGAGAAATAATTACGACCTTGCTTGTAATTTACTAATTGCTTATTTATGGAAGTACACATTTTTTTTGTACATGGTGAAGTAACATGAATGCTCAAAAAGGAAGGGGGTGGCGAACTATATTAGATATTATCCGATTACTTGGTATGACGTAACATTTTTGTGAAAATCCTCTGCTTTTGTATGTTTTTTACTTTTGATTTCCATAAAATATGGCAAACTGTTTTGGGTTTTTCCGATTTTAGCAATGTGTTTTTTTTTGTTTGTTTTTTTTTTAAATTTAGTCGTCGCCAATTTTTTTACCCCAGTTTTCTCCCCAATTTAGTATGCCCAATTATCTGTATCATTGGCTCACCGCCCCGCCGACTCTAGGAAACGGCGGCTGCCAAGCCGTCATTTTTCGCACTGCAGATCCACAGCAATGCCACCAGACCTATAGTGCCGGAGGACAACACAGTTGTGGCGGCTCCACTGCAGAACCACAGGCGCCCTATCGGCCACAGGGGTCGCTGATGCGCGGTGAGCTGTGGATTCCGTTGCCGACCTAAGCCCTCCCTACCTGGGCAGCGCTCAGCCAATTGTGCGCCGCCCCCTAGGAAGTCACGGTCGGCTGTGACATAGCCTGCGATCTCCAGGCTATAGGGCACATCCTGCACTCCGCGCGGAGTGCCTTTACTGGATGCGCCACTCGGGAGCCCCGTTAGCAATGTGATTTAATAAAAATGAATGTAACTGACTGATTTATTTATACTCTAACACTGTTTTCCATTTAAGTCATTTGACGCAACATTTTGCAGAAAACACTGTTCTCGTTGCAGTTTTAGGGCATTTTACCACAGAATTCCATGGGGACTAACAAACAGTCTAAGCAGTGGTCGGCAATATAATTTGACAGCGGGCCAAATGACCTGAGGGCAGCCGCAGAGCAGGCCATGTGCAATACCAACCCCCCTGCCCAATACCGGCTTGTCGGTCAAAAAAAAAAAAAAAAAAAACCTGGTTGAAAACAAACCAAAAAAGAAGAAATAAGTAACAATTGTGATAGTTTGTCTGTAACCTCCAAATAAATATTAGTAAAGTAATATAGCATCTGTGTTGTCACTATTAAGAGAGAAATTAGTAAGTGGTAAGTGAAATGTAACTCAAAATGACTCCTAACAATGACAGACCTTTATTGTACAGCTGAAAGACAATTTCAGTGCTTGCTTTGACAACTTCAGCATTCCCAGGTACGCAATCATTTTTGGCCAAGATCCGTTTTCAATCAACCGTGATGGTGATTTCTCGTCCCATGCAAAGCAAGTGCTTCCCGCAATCAACGAAGCAGCAACTAGAACTAGTAGTATATTTGCAGGCATCGGCATTGCTGAAAACTGAAATAATTAACAAAGCAAATCAGGAATCATTCTGGTCCGCCTATGTATGTCCAGACAGCTACCGCTGGCTCTGTCTGTGCTCTCCATGTTTGGATCTACTTATACATGTGAAGCGGCTTATTCCACAATTAATTCAATATTAAAAACAGATGCACAACACAGGCTGACACAAGAATCTTTAGAGGACCTCCTACGTATTGCCGTCACGTCTATCACACCTGCTGTTCTAAAGCTGATCGCAGAACCAAAGTGCCATTTTTCTTATTAAATTTGTCATAAAGCAATGAAACAGTAAAAAGAAATGTATGCTACTTTTGAATTGTGTTTTATGTTATTCTGTGTTCCAGTCTATCATATGAGGATTCCAGTACCATAGCGAGGCATAAATGTATTATCACAATCAGCAAGGACTGTACTTTGGAATCGATATTGCAACACTTAATTTTCTGCTTACTCACAAGAAATATGTATATTTTAATATATACCATCTCCCATAAAGGCAGCAAGATGTAGAAACATCACCATTAAAACCAATTCTAGCACTGCACTGTATTTCTTATCTGGTTCACCAGTCTCGTCCTATGTTCTCCTGCAGGCCACTGTGGGGCAGCACACTATTTAAAAAAAAAAAAAAAAAAAAAAAAGTGTGTTTTATTTATATATATATATATATATATAATTATATAAAGGGGGTCCAAAGTGACACTCGGTTTACCTTGTTTGGTCTGTTGTATTGCATACCTGTACATAATTAAAACATAATATATTGATGATTGTGTTTAATAATGAAAGAAGTCATTCGTAACGTGTTATTTGTTTTACATTTTTTCAGCAGTTATACAGTGTGTCCACTTCCCTTCTGGAACATTTGAAATACTTTTTTAATAAAAGAAAATTAATAAATTAAGTTGGCAGATAAACAAGTATGTTATTGGGGCCCTCCAGTCAATTTGACTTTTTTTTTTAATGTTATTTATAATAATTTTAGCCATTTAAACACCAGCTTCACTTGGTGTCAGATGAGTGTCCCAGAAGCAGACTGCCCTTTTGCAAGTCTCCTAAATAATGGATTTAGGCTACAGGGGGCCTCGTCTGGGGGTTTATAAGATTATACAGATTTCATTGAGGAGTGAAGTGAGCAGGCTAGTCGGTCTCTCCTAGCTGTTGAGCTGGTGCTCTCTCCTGTAAGCACACTTAATGTTTCAGACTCCTCTCTCTGCTGGACTTTATCACTTGGCTGGAGCAACAGACTAGTGTTTGGAAGTTCACTGTGTGCTTGAGCCTAATCTTTTCATTTTGCAGACAGTTTTGAAACTAGGTTGCATGGCGGGAGAAGAACCATGCAATCGGAGGATGTGGTTTTCCTGAGTTTGCAGAACTGCACTGAACATACTTTGAGCGTGACTTATTAGCAACGTTTGCTACACGCACTCAACAGATTGAGGTGCTGATGTCATGAAAATGAAAAGAGATATCTGTAATTTTCAGTGTACGTCAGATGCTCTCTAGCTGGTGTTTTTTTAAAAAAAAATTTTTAGCTTGGTAAAAACTACAGAGAACTGTCTTCCGTCACTTTTCTGCTGCTTCGGTGATTCAGAAGTGAGATTTCTTCAGAACTTCAAGCTCCACTTCCCTTAAAGATGAATGTGCCCTTTGCTGGCAGCTTGCTGATTGAGATTTGTGAGTCTTGAGTGTTCAGAGCCAGGACAACAGCATCATCTTACTAGGTAAGGGTGTGGTCATCTTCTTGATTTAAGTGCTGGTGACTGCAGAAGGAATTGTTGAAAAGCAGCACCAATAAGGGTGTTTTTTTATGTACTCTTCCATGCAAGGTATACCAGAAGAATTACATTGTTGTAACTGCTGATATTTGTTTATATATATATATATATATATATATATATATATATATATATATATATATATATATATATATATATATATATAACTTCAGAACGCCACCATAAGAAAATACATTACAAAACAAATAGTGTGGGCATATAACACAGACAGTATCATTTTTGTATTAGAAAAGATTGTATAATTGATTGTAGGTAATCTGATGTAGCAGTAAGTGTTGGTAGTAGTAACAGAATGGGTACATACTACAGTGTGTAACATTTTAAATGTTTTTTCTATTTCAGCTGTTTTTTTTTGTTGTTTAGTTATTATCTATACCCCTAGTAAGTAAAACTAAAATATTATTGTATAAAGAAATACAATGAACTCTTTACAGCGTTTCAAACAAGATATGCAAGACATCTTAAATCGTAAGCAGGGCTTCCAGTGAGACTTGCTGGAAATGCTTTATGAAAATGCAGCTAATGAGTTCCAGAAGGCAGTCTTTAACCATTTCAATGCATGTCTCCTTAGTATCTAAAACAGGGTGTTAATTTACCACTTTTAATTACAAAACTGAAGGAAGCACAGGAAAGAGCTCTGCTTGTATGGTCATTTAATAAGCACACACACTAATTTATTTGAGTTTGCTAACACCTTATTTGGTGTTTAGCCAGGCTTTTTACATTGAGTATATTGTATGCATGTTAATCTTGGTCTCCATATAAGCTTTTCGGTTAAACATTTTGTTTTTATCTGGAGAATAGAAGCAACGGCTGTTCTCAAAGTACACGATTCTGCTTGGTGGTGTCACAATACTTGAATGTTCTTATACTTCTTATGTTCTTATGTTATGGAATGAAACCAGAAAGAACTGGGACAAATCACTAGAGCATTCCATTTTACGTTTGAATGCAAATCATCTAGTCTGGCACTGAATCACTCAATTTAGAAAAACAATAACATAGGGTCTTTGGGGGGGGGGCGAGAAAATGTATACCATTAAGATTGAAAATGTAAAGTTAGCATAGCATCTTTTAAAGTTTAAGCTTTCGTCTGCAACTGCTTAATTTCCACATAGGTAATGACATGTTTGAAAATCTAGTCTCACTGTAAGTAGATTGATTTGTTTCTGTGTACCGTATGTTAGGAACAGACATATTTGTTTCTTTTGGATGTAGCACATTTCATGTATTCTTTACTGAATTAGCAGTTGAATACAGTGATGTTCGTGCTCTGAGAACTGATCAAATTGGGACATGTTTTGAGGGACACATGGGTATCTATCTTTCACAGCGTCTATAAAGTGGGATGAAAATAGTCTGGTATCCAAGTTTACACTTTGTTGCCTCTGATCTTTTAAATGTGACTGCTCTCTCATATACAGGCTTCCAGCATGACAATTAAAAGGACTTGATTCAAGTCAGAATCACAGTTAATATCCCAACACACTCATCTGCCCAAGTACTTCCATATGAAAGTAAATGGGGAATCGTTAGGTCCCAGGAGGTCCCATCAGTGGCCCAAGGATTCTCTTTACATTTGAACTGCAGTCTCAAAAGATAAGACCTCATTTATTGAGCTGGCTTAAGCAGCCATGAACCAGCGACAACAAATCTATCACAAAATCCAAATCAGTATGATGTACACAATCAGTCATATAGGCACATAGCCACGTTTCCCCCAAGTCAGATAAAGTGATTCAGATTCCTTTGAATACTGTCTAGGGATGCTGCTGAGCGTCTTTTGTACAAATCATCTGTTTAAACTCAGGTAAAATTATAACCTGCATAGAAGCTGCATCATGTGCTTTGAACTATGCATATGTAAAAATAATGAGGTATTGGTACCAAATGTGTGAATTTAAAAGACCCACATGAACATATTTCAACTCCTTTTTTTTGTTCATTCTAATAGTTATACAATAATGTTGAAAATGTGTGTTTTGGTACAGAGTTGTCCGTTACACTGTGTGTCAACAAACAGGTAGAATAGCATTGTGTCCGCGTAGAGTGGGTGTAAGGGTTACCATTACCTATAGTAATTAAAATTGTAGCAGGTCTGGTAGAAATGTTTGGCCCAGCTTGTTCTCTAAGATCTGTATATTTTTGCCATGAAAGGATGCTTAACTGGCAACATTGCTTATCATTTCAGGAAAACCAAAAGTTTTCACCTGGCCAATCATAGTTTAAATCTGGCCAATCAAAGTTTTTAAATCTGGCCAATCTTTCTAAGTAATTACCATCTAAATACTTGATTAAGCTGTTAAAAAATAAACCTTGCGTTGCATTAGACAGAACCCTTGCCCTCTTCATCCCTTACTTCCCAGACATTTCTGTTGTGATCAACTGGAAAGTAGCCCAAATCAGCAATGTTCAAGGGGGGTATGTGGGATATTTTTGTTTTTATAAGAGACAGAAATGCAAGTTGAACCTTTTGCTTGAGTGCGGTTCCTTAATGTAATCAAACAAAACTATTGGAAGCCAATCAGGTAGCAAGACAGTCCGCTGAATCCCTGCATGCACAATCTGGTTTTTAGTTCCCAATCAGTAAACACTTTTGGTATGCAATGGGATGTAGTGATTGTTGTACTTTAAAGTTCCTATCAAGTGTCATTTTGCACTTTGTTGCCGCCCTGCAAGGAGCATTGGGAGACCTGGTTTCCTGCTGTGGACATTTTGTTGGAGCTGCAAGCCTGTTAGCAGAGATCCATTGTTGATGTCCTTATTGTTCTATTAAATGAAACGACACAAACAACACACACAAACTGTATTCATCTTTAAAAAGTTAGCATTTACAGCCAGGCTGGTGTGTGTGTGTGTGTGTGTGTGTGTGTGTGTGTGTGTGTGTGTGTGTGTGTGTGTGTGTGTGTGTGTGTGTGTGTGTGTGTGTGTGTGTGTGTGTGTGTGTGTGTGTGTGTGTGTGTGTGTGTGTGTGTGTGTGTGTGTGTGTGTGTGTGTGTGTGTGTGTGTGTGTGTGTGTGTGTGTGTGTGTGTGTGTGTGTGTGTGTGTGTGTGTGTGTGTGTCTTTTATTCATGTACAGTATTTTATAAAATCTTACTACACATTTTCCTTACCTTTATTTCTCTCCCTGAGACTCTTCATGCTACCTATATTGTTCCCACATTGTGATTCTTTCTAGGTAGACACAGATCTGGACACCCTAATTCTACTTTACCATGAGAAATAATTAAGAAGCCCTTAAGACCTAGCATACCTAAGTATATTCTCATTGGCAACACTGACATTTTCCTTGTTTTGTTAATCATGGCATCCTTTGCAGTCTAATTTTCATAATGCAGAAAATAACCATCCCCAGCAGGCGTTACCTATTATGGCCTGAGCGTATCCTTGGTTTTGGTGCTGTCAGGAAGAATTTTCTTATTCCAGACTAAAAATAGTCTTGCAGCTTAGGTGTCAGCAATTCCACGGTTTCCTAAATTCCTCATTTAGTTTGACAAGCCATTTATCTTTTCTTTATTGTGTTTCAGGAAACACCCTGAAGGAGGTGGCTCTTTGTCTGTGTCTGTGTTTCTTCATCACGTACAGTACAAGGTGCTGCAAATGCAATGGTTTATTTCTTCCCTGTTGTGTGGAGCAGAGGAGAACTAATTGTTGTGTTTTACTCCGTTTTTCATTTCCTTGGGGACAGAAGCTGCTGAGATGGGCTGCGGACTGCCGAAACTGGAGAAGCCAGACGAGAACGGCCCCGGCAAAATCTACTCCACCCTGAAGAGGCCACAGGTAGAAACCAAAGTCGGGACTGCCTACTCCTACTGCTTTCTAGACTTCACACTTGGGAAGGATGGTAAGTTGTTAAGCCCTTACTTCATTGTATGGCTTTTGTAATGTTTTATATTTACTTTTTTTTCTGGAGATGTGAAAGGTGTAATACAGTATACAATGTTGTGTCAATTATTTTACTGATACATTATATGCAGTACATTGCATGTGAGTTTGAGTTCAACAAAATGAAAATTAGGTCAGTCTTATTGACATTTGGTAACCTTACTCTTCAGAAAATGGTTTCTGTATTAAACTCTTTCCAGATTTTACTTTATTACCAGTCGGCTCCTAATTTCTTATCACCTACCCCTTAAACCTTTGCCAGCTGCTTGAAGTACAGGGGTTGCCAGTTTTACAAAGATACTTTTATATTAAGAACCACAATGCCAGGCTGCTTTGGAAAGCTGTTAAAATCCTTTTAGCTTGATATGCAGACTGGGATCGTTTCAGAGGACATTATAAGTGATACGAAAATCTGAAGAACCTAAGAAATAAATCTGACAAACCTCTACGTAATTTATGTATTTGCAATTCAATGAAATGCAAAAAGAAATATTACAAACTTCTTTACTGGGATATATTACTAATTAGATTTAGCTGGTGCATTGGTAACACTATTTTCATTTTTTTTTCACGTGAGATCTTTTCATAGCATCTTGCTTATCAAATCTAAATATAGAGGCTTGTGATGCAAGCTGCCTGCACGATGTACAGTAACTCTCTGTGAGCCTTGAAATCCTTGGCCCGGGTAACACTGATATTATTCCCTGTATAAGCGCCTCAGAAAGAACTGACCGTAGACTCACATTGCATCAATTCTGAAATAAATGAGGCGTGAAATTCAGGGGAATGTCTGTTAGGTCTTTTTTTTTAGTCAATACTTTCTGCAACGTGCAGCAGACTAAGGAAAAGATTGGAGTTAAAATATAATATATGTATATATAGCACTGTATGCACAATGGCATGTGTAATTGACCATCTGCAAATAACAGTGACATTTGGTTAATTGGCTTTGTGGGTGGATAGAATTTTGTGTCTGCATGTCTGAATGACATTTTCATTACTTGTTTTCATTATTCTCTTCAGGCTTTTTAATTGGCTTGGAGAAATTGTGTACAATTTGTAAGACTAAATTAGGATGGAATACTCTGCACTGGAAGAGTAATGATATACTTGAAACTTTCCTTAATGATTTCCATCTTTTTATAAAGCAATGTACCAGTGAAAGCCCGCTTATAGAATATTATACTATCAATAGATTACAAGCCAAGCTTTTTGGAAATTGATCAAATGAAATCAGAATTGTTCAAAAGCTCACAATTTTGCTATCGTCTACCAGAAATACTGAAAATATGTGCAGTTTTGTTGTTTTTATGGACAGCAGTGGATATTCTTAAAATCCTGTGCCATTTCATATATATATATATATATATATATATATATATATATATATATATATATATATATATATATATATATATATTACGACCGAAGGTCGAGTAATTTATAAACTGTCACAGAAACCCGAGATGGAATTGTTTTCTTGTAACTCACTGAAGAGGCCCATCTATTATTTTTTTTTATAAAACATGGATACCCTTGTGATGCTAATATTAAAGAAGACGAGGTTCAGCAGTACAGCTGGGTTTTTTTAAACGTAGTGTTTCAGTGCTGTACAGACGTTCTGTGTCGTTATCTGTTAGAGCTTCAGCTTAATTTGCATGATTGCCTTTACCTTGTTTTAAGTTCCCCTTCCTCTCCAGTTTCTCTGAGATATGAATGTACCAGCTCTACATCTTTTTTTTTTTTTTTAAATGTATTCTTATTTTGTTGATCATTAATGAACATTTCTGTACTGTGGATGTTGTCGAGTGATTGAAAACGAGACATTTTGTGTTTGAATTGAAAGTGATGGTCTCGGGGAGTCGAATGGGTCAAAGTTCAAGTATATTTTCCTCTAGAGGAATTATCACTTTTTGACGTCACTACTGTGGTATTATCCCTTTTTATTCTAATGGCTCAGGATGCAACTATAGCCTTCATCTACAGTACTGTGCAAAAGTTTTAGGCAGGTGTGAAAAAATGCTGTAAAGTAAGAATGCTTTCAAAAATAGACATGTTAATAGATTATATTTATCAATTAACTAAATGCAAAGTGAGTGAACAGAAGAAAAATCTAAATCAAATCCATATTTGGTGTGACCACCCTTTGCCTTCAAAACACCATCAATTCTTCTAGGTACACTTGCACAAAGTCAGGGATTTTGTAGGCATATAGTCAGGTGTATGATTAAACAATTATACCAAACAGGTGCTAATGATCATCAATTCAATATGTAGGTTGAAACACAATCATTAACTGAAACAGAAACAGCTGTGTAGGAGGAATAAAACTGGGTGAGGAACAGCCAAACTCAGCTAACAAGGTGAGGTTGCTGAAGACAGTTTACTGTCAAAAGTCATACACCATGGCAAGACTGAGCACAGAAACAAGATACAAGGTAGTTATACTGCATCAGCAAGGTCTCTCCCAGGCAGAAATTTCAAGGCAGACAGGGCTTTCCAGATGTGCTGTCCAAGCTCTTTTGAAGAAGCACAAAGAAACAGGCAACGTTGAGGACTGTAGACGCAGTGGTCGGCCAAGGAAACTTACTGCAGCAGATGAAAGACACATCATGCTTACTTCCCTTCGCAATCGGAAGATGTCCAGCAGTGCCATCAGCTCAGAATTGGCAGAAAACAGTGGGACCCTGGTACACCCATCTACTGTCCGGAGAAGTCTGGTCAGAAGTGGCCTTCATGGAAGACTTGCGGCCAAAAAGCCATACCTCCGACGTGGAAACAAGGCCAAGCGACTCAACTATGCACGAAAACACAGGAACTGGGGTGCAGAAAAATGGCAGCAGGTGCTCTGGACTGATGAGTCAAAATTTGAAATATTTGTCTGTAGCAGAAGGCAGTTTGTTCGCCGAAGGGCTGGAGAGAGGTACACGAATGAGTGTCTGCAGGCAACAGTGAAGCATGGTGGAGGTTCCTTGCAAATTTGGGGCTGCATTTCTGCAAATGGAGTTGGGGATTTGGTCAGAATTAATGGTCTCCTCAATGCTGAGAAGTACAGGCAGATACTTATCCATCATGCAATACCATCAGGGAGGCATCTGATTGGCCCCAAATTTATTCTGCAGCATGACAACGACCCCAAACATACAGCGAAAGTCATTAAGAACTATCTTCAGCGTAAAGAAGAACAAGGAGTCCTGGAAGTGATGGTATGGCCCCACAGAGCCCTGATCTCAACATCATCGAGTCTGTCTGGGATTACATGAAGAGAGAGAAGCAACTGAGGCTGCCTAAATCCACAGAAGAACTGTGGTTAGTTCTCCAAGATGTTTGGGCCAACCTACCTGCCGAGTTCCTTCAAAAACTGTGTGCAAGTGTACCTAGAAGAATTGATGCTGTTTTGAAGGCAAAGGGTGGTCACACCAAATATTGATTTGATGTAGATTTTTCTTCTGTTCACTCACTTTGCATTTTGTTAATTGATAAATATAAACTATTAACATGTCTATTTTTGAAAGCATTCTTACTTTACAGCATTTTTTCACACCTGCCTAAAACTTTTGCACAGTACTGTATATATATATATATATATATATATATATAGAGAGAGAGAGAGAGTGTATATATATGTATATTATTGAGACATTGTCTATTTCCTATAGGTTCCCTGAATAAACAGTAACTCATCCTCTAGTTATGACTACACATCACAAGGAGTGGCTCAAATGCACTCTATTGTGATAGAGTTTGAACAACAGGAAAACCAAAACCCTTTAAGATGTTTCCTTCTCTTTTCATTGTATGCCTGCTGCTCTGTTTTATTTGTTCTTGTCAAAGTAACAGTAGCTTTTCAATGAAAGCTTGAAGTCCAAGGGCAAATCGTATGTCCCTAGCTGATGTCTGACACTGCAGTCTGGTTACTTCAGCTAATTTCTACATTTGTCTGAAAGCAGTATGTTTGAAGGAAGTTCGAGTTTTTTAAACAGTAATGAATATATCACAGATATCATCCTTTCAAATTAAATTTGTTCTAGCTGATATAAAATTCATAGCACTGATTTGCTTATTTATCAGACAGCTGACATACCATTATCCAAATGGTTTGTGGTGATAATTCAAAAAAGAAACAATGAACATTTATTTTAAAGATTAAATGTTTGAAATAAAATATGTGTCATTAAATTGTGTGCCAGATTACTTCACTGATGGTAATAAAAGCCAAGGGCTGCTTCAAACCAGAGACTCAGAAGTCATATATTTTCGAAATCTCCTCCCACTTCCAGCCCACCCCCAAGAGTGATATATAGATAGGGTTCACGTACTAGAATTTCAATATAGGCTATTGCCGCACTGTCTTGATTAGATCTAGCTTTATTGATTTTGTTTAATTTGGTGCCTTATTGCAGAAAAATAAATAAAGTTAATAAAGATGTATTAAGCGAAAGGTATTTTTATTTATTTATTTATTTATTTTTCGCTCCCGGGTTGGTTTTGATTTCTTCCAGGCTTACAGTTTATTACTTTAATTGTTGCTAATGTTTTAACAGCTGTCCGCAAGGAATTCATATTTAAAAGTCTACTACATAGAATTGCCATTATAATAAGTGTACGCTGTAGGGTCACACACGCATCCACAACTTCCTGTTTGAGAGGTTCATCTCCTCTCGGTTATGTTGTTTCCAAGCTGTCTGCTTATGTTGATGCTACTTTACTTTGATTGACTTGTCTGTCATTCTGTGGCCCGAAGATCTGAATAGATCTGTGCTTAATCAGTGAGTCCCCCTTTGCCTTAAGCAACACACAGCTAATGCAGCAGGATGGAAAATGAGTAAAACCGTTTTCTGTGGCTGCAGAACTGCAGTGACTGGTATGAAATGAAGTCATCTTTTCCTGTGTGCTCATTTTAACAGCTTAAATCGTCCTATTACATCTCGCTGCTTGTCCAGTTCTGACTCAGATAGACTCGGTTTAGTTATTTCAGTTTGTGTGTGTTTCTGTTGAAATATGGTTTCCGATGCCTCTGTACGTATTGAAAATTCAGCTTGAATTGCACAGATATGATTTCCTTAGCTGGAATTCCCCTGTAGCTGGTTACCATAGTGGCCTAGGGAGAAACAGAAATAAATGGTTTTGGTTCTAGATCCACCAACAAAATATGCTTTGAAATAATTCTACCTGGAAAGCTTGCTAAAATACCCTGAGATACCATAGCATGATCAGGAACTGTATAATGTGAATTTTTATTTGTTTTTCTTGGTCCTATCCAGTTCCAGAATGCATGCTTACACACCCATTTTAAATGAAAAAGTAACAAAAGGTCTTAAGTCAGTGAGTTGAAAATTGAAAATAACCTGACTCGACATTTGTGAACTTCAGCACAGTTCCTTTCCAAGATGGGTTTAATTCAAACTTCCTGTTTTCAGAGGCACTATGAGTCTGTCAGGGTATTAGAAGCAGTGATGAAAATAGATTGAGGAACTGCTTAGATTGTTTTGGTAAAAAGTGCATCAGAATGACTGTAGAAGGCTGGTACCATCTTAACAACCAACTCCTATTTCTAGACTTTTTTTTGTCAACATTGAAGATAGCCGTCATACTATTGCAACTCATTGATAATGGCCTACATTTTCACTCAGTCATAGCTGCCTAGCAACAATGACTAATATAAGAGGTGAGGTGAGACTGGAGTCGCACAGTAGGTCTATCAGTACCTAATCTTGATTGAGGACTACTGTAGTACTGAAGAAATTCTATCTATGATCAGCACTTGGTTTAAAGCCAGCCAGAGCTGGTTGGGCTTACTTTTCAGCAAGCTGGATAAACAGTAAATACTTCCCCTCTTAAAGGTAGAATAAATAGGGTGTGCTCCTCGTTAGCACTGAGGACTGCGAGTGCTCTGCTGACTGCACGGAAAGATAATTGCATTTGGGCTTAGCGTGTTGCATACAGAGTGAACACGTTTTACACAAAACATTTGCTGTCAGAGAAGACTCAGGCTTCAAGGAGTTAAGGCATTTGGCTCCTGAAGGAATTTCTCACAATGAGTTATTAGTTTCCTAATTGAATTAAACTCTTTTTCCATAGTCTTAGAGTAAGTAGTGGAGTTCCGAAAAATATAGTGCTACACGTCCCCACGTATTGCTACAACTGTTTAAGTAACATACCTGTAATTTTTTATTTTCATTGTTAACATCCTGACAACTTTTTACACATAACTTTAAAGTCTGTTTCAGCTCTTTTGAAAATGGCCACTCTAGTGCACTGATAGTGTAAGGATTATTGCCCACATTGTCAAACAGGTAACACAGCAATAACGATCCATGATGTGGTACGGAACAGAAAAGCCAGAGCACTTGTTATGTTTTTTTCTTTTACTTTTTTTTTTTAAATCGCTGCAGTGAGGACATATCTCAAACCCCAGTGCACTAGAGCGGACATTTTGAAAAGAGCTTTGAAACAGACTTTAAAATTATAAGTGTAACAGGATGTTAACAATGAAAAGAAACATTTTCTGGAACCCTGCTGCTACTTACTCTATAATTCATATTCAGGAATAATTAAGCATGACCTTTTTGGATTGTTATGACATGAATCTACTTTACCCTTTATATTGTCAAATTACTTTAAATGCGTTCTAACCCAAGGGGTCTGAATTATTATTTTTAAAAACATGACTAAAAGCATGGTTGATCTTTTCACAATGACACTGAGAATGTGCGTATGTTTTGTACGTATGTATAAAATAAATCTAATAAAATACAAAACAAGCTGTGGTGGTTCTTTCTTTATATTTGAATGTGAGAAAAAAACAGTATGGAAGGTTCTGCTATTCAGACGCAAGTTGAAACAGAAAATACATCAAATACGGTATTCCTTCGAATTTAAGATACAGCCTAAATTTCCCACCCTCAATTTGAGGAAAAAATAAAACCTCAAAAAAATATGCATTTACAAAGATACAACCTCAATTATGCATATGGAGGCAGTTTGCAGCCGTCTGCTATCACACAGAGCATTACAGTTATGTGCTGCTTCTCATTTCTAGTTGTGATTACTCATACCTGTTTTTCTCCCAGTTTGTGAACTGTGGTATTGCTTGGCATGTCGAAAAATACAGGGGTCTGATCAGCATTTCCGATCTGTCCAAGTTGGTACTGTTTGTTAGAAACGCTGAAATTGTAAAAGCTTCTCTTCGAATTCCTCAGGAAAAGCTAATGACACTTCTTTGAAAATGGCTGCCTGTATGTCATGGATGATTTGAGATCGGGCAGTAACGTCTTTGTTCGTCTTTTCTCAGCAGTCAATTGCGTTGCTGTTTGTGTACTCGGGTAGTCACGTCTGTTGGCAATTTTTAATACATGCATCACTGTACTGTACTGGAATTTAAGATGCAGGCTATATCTGAGAAGCAAAAAATGGTTCAAAAATTACGTCTTAAATTCGAAGGAATACGGAATGTTATGGTTACTGATTGAGCAGTGTACAGCGTGATCAATCACTTATGATAATGAAAAAGGCATGCAATCATTTTATTGTACAGTATATGTTCCTGGGTTACGTTCACTAGTATAAGCCTTTTCTGTATTCTGTTCTCTGATACCTGTAATTAATTTATGTTAATATCTTACTTTTCATAATACATTTATTAGCAAGAAAACACCCATTTCTTCTGTCATATTTGCATTAAATGGCTGTTAACTATTTGTAGAAATTGTAATAGTCTAACATGACCCAAACATATTTGTTTCATTCTTTATGATAACTGTTAAGTGATGCACACTCACGTGATCTAGTATTACCCAACACCATTGCACCATTACTTCCAAGAAAACAGCAGAAGTGTATTTAACCTACAATAGACCCATGAAATTTCAACTAAGAGGACATGGATTACAAATATAAATGCAACCGTGCTGTTTTTTTTCTGACCATGTTTAAAGCATGCCTTCAAGCCACAGCATAAAAGCAGAATGTTTATATCGAACTATTAATTGAAATGCATTCTCCAACCACTCTAGAGCCCCTTTCACACTGGCACTCCTACCCAGGTCACAATCCTGTGTAGTGTGAAACCACATACCTGGGTCCCAGCGACCCACCTCAGGATGTGGGTCGACATGCTTTGACCCGGGTCGAGCGAGACAAAATGCATGACGGCCGATCGTGAGCCGACTCAATAACAAACAGCCACACCTGCGTGAAGGTTTCACTTCCACAAGGAACGTTTCTGTTTATTCTTTTTAGCCATATTTTTTGTTGCTTGAGACACACAGTGAGCCAGATTGCAGCAGGGATGAAGAAACATTTGCTCTAATCAACATTTGGGCAGATGTTTCAATCCAGAGAAGCTTGGATGGAAACGTTCTAACAAGCTGCTTCAGGGGCATTGATACGCGCATTGTATACTTGCGTCTGTCACCCAGGTCAACCCTGCTTTATCAAAAGCAGTGTGAAATCACATACCCGACCCGCATGGCACCGGGTCCTGACCCGGGTAGAGCATGATGTGTGAAAGGGGCTTATGTGCTATCCTGCAGCATGCATAGATGCATAATAAACATCTTGCATCAGTATGAAATTATGTATGGTTAAACACACTTTTAGATGTAAGTGTGTCTTGTGCTTGTACACACATTAGTAATTGTATTGAAATATTATACAGTTCTGGAGCTCTCATTCCAGTTCTGCTTTGCTCATAGCATGTTTTCTGACACCCTCTCATCAGATGCCAAGTTTGTAGAGGAATAACTATTCACTCACCCCTAGAACAAATCAATTTGCAACAGCAGATTTGTAGTGAAGATTGCTTAACACCCCCCAATGTGAGAATTGTAATTAAAAGTCTAATTCTGTTCTATCTGTTGTGCAAATTGTTTCTCATAACGCCCTTTCTGATAACACCGATAAATGCTTGCGGCGCAATTCACACAGACGAAGAGTTGATTTAATAATTTTATTTTTTAAATGGTGTCCCGGTATTACTAATTTCATGCCACTCAAAAATGTTAACATTTAGATCCTTGGTAAAGTGTGAGATATCAGATTTTAAAAGCTGCAGAGACTACAGAGGAGTGAATGTTTTGATGACAATGTAAGAATGCTAAACTTGCTAGTGTAAGAGACTGCAATAAAACAAAGGCCAGTAAATACTATAACATAAGCCAAGACATCAGTGGTATGTTGGTTTATTTTAATTATTTACACGACCAAAGTTGTTTATGTCCGCCACCATTCAGATCAATAGACCCCAGGGCAACTTAAGTGCAGTGCAAAATAAAGAGTTCCCAAATAGAAAGTGTATGCAGTACCTCCACTGTAACTATATTTGAAACATACTGTGAAAAATCTGATACATCTTTATTGGCTTAGAAGGGATAGAAACTATATCACAGACTGCACAACGCGTGTTTTCTCTGGGCTATATCCACACAGATATCTGATTGGATCTGTTCCTCTGCATGGACATAGACACTTAATTTGGAGTGGATGCAGGTGTTCAGTTTACAGTTGGAAACCACAGCTGCAGGTTTTCTGTATCTCTACTCTGCTCACTGCAGGGCTGCCTGTTTAGTTATGTCAGCCATAAATACTTCACAGTCAGGGTTGCCAACTGGTTCCAGAATTTACGGACACTTTAAGCCAGGTCAGGTTTTTTACCTCACCACTAAACCACAAATGAATTGATGTTAGTTAAATCAACAAGTGAAGTGGGTGTGAATTGCACGAGCAGCTTCAATAAATGTGTTGAATTGTTTAATTGCGCTGGCAATTCTATCCGGAGAGAGTGTATTAAAATCATATTGCTTGAAATGCTATATGGTAAACAATATGTATCAAAATAGTGCAGTTCCATCGTTGTAGAGAATTATGCACACCTGCACTTTCTCGTTTAACTTAATTAAGTTTACTAATGTAATACTTACTTTTGCTTCGCACAGTCCCGCCCCAATCAGACAAATACATCAAATCAGCAATCTGTGTAGGTCTGATTTGATAGGAACGATCCTCATAGTAATTCCCGCCCCCAGACAGGTGTGTGCTTCTAGTGATAGTTAGCAAAATAATTCCTTTCCTTTAGCGGCAGCTCACGCAATTTACACTCACGTTTACATGTTAAATCAAATTAATGAATTTGCGGTTAGAGAGGCGAGTTAAAAAACCTGACCTGACTTAAAGTGGAGCCGGTTGGCAACCCCGTCTACACTGTTTCATATGTTGACATATTTGCACAGGATTAACACTGTATTCACACAGGGTGACTTCATTGAGATGTAACATCCGGGTTACATGGATCTTCTGCCCCTAGGGATAGAACGACTACTGTTTTTTTTTTCCCCCCCATATGTTTCTTACCACCCCAGAAATATTTTATAAGGCCTGTCTTAACCCGTTAAGTACCAAATGAACACAAGCTGTATTTCTGTCAATTGATACATTACATTTCGACTTCACTTTTGCGGTTAACAAAATTAGAGTAAGTTATCATAACAATATAGTTAAAGAAAAAAATTAAATAACAGGCAGATAGATACCTGTTAAAAGTGCTTCAAAAAGTAATTACTGTAGATTGAGGACAATGGCACTCAATGGGTTAAAATGAGATGCTGATTTGTACTGGATCCCCCTGCTTTGAGAACAGGGCCTAATAGCATGAGCGTGCTTCTAGCACTTGACTCCTTGCCTGCTAGGAATGGAAGCCTGCTGGAAACAGACCCAAGCCATGGCCTCTGTATACAGTGCGCTGTACTGTAAGGGTGTGTGCTTGTGATATAGCCACTATTGTCCTTTATAATGTGTGTAGACATGAGGCATGCAGGGGAATGCCAGTAATATTCTCTGGCTCAGAATTAGGGGAATTACAGACATTGGAGTTGCAAAACTCCCTACACAGTGGAACAGTAATGAAATACCTGCTGTTGCCAAAACAAATAAAAGACTGTTTGGCTTTTTTTTTTTTTTTTTATAAATAATGTGATGCCAAAAACAAAAAAATGTGTTTGGCTTACACAGGTTTTGAATATGGATGTTGTAATAATGTGCTGCTTCTGTAGCAACAGTAGCATACAGTGTTTGGTTTGGGACAATGTACAGCTACAGCCAAAGGTTTTACATCACCTAGAATTTTAGGATTAGGACATAATTTAAAATATGTACTATTTATATATATATCTAATCCAGTGCTGACAATGGAACGTGAAACAAGCAATGTGATTGGTCGAGCAAGGTTCCAGCTGTCTGTATATTGGATGGCTACGGACAGTTGGAGTCTTGTCACATATTCTAAATCACCGCGCTACCTCACAGAATTGAAAGTATCAGATGGTAGCCATCTTGATTTTACAGTTACAGATATATAACTGTAACTATGAAACTGAGTGACCAATTACCTGCAGAAAATCTCAAAGTAGTAAGTAGACATGCCGATTTGGATGAAGATCAGTTAAATGAACTGGAAGATAGCAAATAAATGTCTATACTCAGTCTCCCCAACTTTGTCACTTAAAATAATGTATTTTTAGCGATTTGTAAACGCTATAGAAAAACACAGACACTTCTGCACATTATCCACTGCTCTCACACATACCTTGAAAAATTACTGATAACTAATGATACTACTTTATTGACATAAGGATATTTAATAAAAAACACACTAATAATTTCTTGCCCTAAAGATGATTTATGCTTTTTTTTCTTCAAATCCACTAATTGACCTGGATTATAAATGCAATGAGGCCCTTCAGGGAGCCCATATACGTTGAATATACATCCTTCTCGTGGGTGTCCATATATTAGACGTATACGGACGGCCTGTCGGGCCTTATTGCATATATATATATATATATATATATATATATATATATATATATATATATATATATATATATATATATACTGTATATATATATATAGAGAGAGAGAGCTTTTATTTATTTAACATGTACTGTAATCAAACTACAAAATATCGCAAAAGTCTACTGAAAGCCATAATAGTACAGTATTTCATTTTAGATTTCGAAATGTCACATTTTTCAATTTATCAGTTTTTTTGTTAAATAAATGGAAAACTACAAAGCGGTATGCATTTCAATATGTGAACTTGACATTATTCAGCAGGTTTCATTCATCTTTATGAAGCAACATTAGTTCATTCTATAAGGTGATGCACTTTTAGCTGTACAGTCAGCTCCCTGAGGCACTGCGAATCCAAGGTCAGGAGGGTACTACATTTAGACTGAACTTCATCTTAAGGGGTCAGCCATCACAACCCAGTTATATCAGTTGGTTCAGAGGGTCCTTTTCAGTCCTGTTTTTGTCCAAGCTTAGCCCTTCACTCTAGGGTTCTTGGTTAGTAAAGTCCATTGCTTAGGTTTTGTGGGTGAAAAGAGGCTTGACAGTAGAAATGGAGATCCTGTTGATCTTCAGTACTGAACGGTAAGGGGCTGGACACATGTTGGACATTTCAAACTGGGTAGAAAAGCAGTGGTGAAATTGTGAAGAAATAAATGAATAAATGCATTTCAAAATAATTAAATGAGTTGAAATGGTACCTAAATGGCAATGAGAATTGCAGGTGTTTCTTATTTTGTCTGACACCATCTGATAAATGTGCCATTTCTCACGGAGGGGAAAAAGCTCATCTGAATAAGATGGGCACACTAAGTGAGACCACGTCTGCATTTCTCATCTGCCGAGATGACAACTTTCAGATGGTTCTGATTGAACTGGTATACATTATTAACATGCAATGATTTATTTGGGTCTCAATACTGGTTGTCACTGAATGGTTTCCCTGAATTGATAATGTTGACTGGGTTCTTATTTCTTTAAATTTTATTTTAGCAATAAGGAATGCCAGCATGACATCTTGTTCTGCTCTGATAAATTATAGTGAACTGAGCTCGCCAGCATTTCCCCCTTTTATACATTTTGGCTTCAAAATGACACAGCTGCTCACGAAGGGTGGCTAGAAAAAGATTGGAGACATACATCTGAGAATCAATTCACACACAATGGGCCAAACATGCAGCACAGCGTAAACTTGCAATTGACATAGCAGTGTTTCTGGTGCACTCTCCAGAAGGAATTAGTCAATTAGTGTTGCACAGCTATGACTTAAATATACCGTCCGTCGCAAAGCGTGCTCCAGATTGATGCTGACCATGCTTTTTATATAGCTGATCTAGTCCATTGAAATGCATTTAAAAACCCACAACCTGTGCTTGCCATAGCCTTCACTAAATTCTGACCCAAGTCCAATTCATGTCCCAAAGCATGGATAATGGATAATTCCACAGTTCTGTGCACAATTTCAATGAAGACCCTACCATTACATGGACTATTAATTTGATACAGCAGCATATCAAATGTATTTACAGTATGTGTTTATGTACAGGGTTATTATAAAGTTTGATTTAAAAGTTCGTAATCCCTCGTGCCTGTGTTCAACATGATATTGACCGACGAGAAGCAGCTGGGTGTGGTTGCATCTGTCATAAGACCACACAGTGCCCCCTAAACAAAACCCCATAGGTAATATCTCTTTTTGGTGAGACTTTATGTAGAACGCCAGAGAGGGCAAATAACTAAGAAGTAAATTGCAGTGATTAGCCAATCCTGTTTTGTAAATTGCTGGCAAACATGAAAATGAGTCCTATAAAGTTAAGTTAGTGTTCAAGTAATCAGAGGGCTATGGGAGTTGCAGCTTCCAGTAGTCGGTTAGTGACCTGAGGAATGCAGTCATCAAGGATTCTGCTGCGGATGTGGTCAGAGTTCCAGAGTTGAGCTACATTCTAAGGTTTAAAGTCATTCCTGTGCCTGCCCAGATTGTTTAAGGTTTTTTTCTTTTAAACTATGTGTTCATAGTTAATCATGACATTTACATACGGAAAATGTTGCTCGATTTGAAAAAGCAGGGCGAGACCTTAGGGTCCAGCTATACCCAAGTTCACTATTTAATAAATACCTCAAGCCCTGTAGTTAAACTCCACAATAGGATAGCTTCACGTCCCAAGCTGTTACCGGCAGGAATTAGAGACTCCGAGACAGAAGCTGCAATCTAAAGCATGCATTTATTAAACAAAAAAACACAAAGAAAAAGGCACAAGGGCCAAAATAAAAGGTTAAACAGAACAATACAGTCAGTGCCTGTAGGCTTGGCCTGGGCCTTCGCCTCCAGAACATAAACACAGGTTCAATCTCTCTCCTCTGAAACACCAACCCCAACAAAGGATTTCTCCCTGCTTTTATATATGTGGCCACTCCCCAATTAGCACCAATTACCTAATTGGGGAATGGCCACACCTGTGATTGCTGGTAGGGATAGCTTTAACCCCATCCCTGTTTTCTCGAGTGGTTGATTTTGCTACGGGCTATTGTAGGTTACTAATTAGCAGAAAGACCTGCCTCAGATCTAATTACTAGTGATAAGGTTTTCAACTTTGATACAACATCATACAGAATCTTTTCATACAGCAGTACTCTGCACGTGTCTTTTCTTAAAAATAAAAGTAAGAAATAATCTTGGCTGCCCAAGAATGAAAATGATCCATTGCTGAATATGCAGGGGGTTGGTTGGAAATATGTCATGAAACAATAACCGTATAGTCTATTCTTTATTTCCTGTATCAGCCATACATTTAGCAAACGTCTGGTGAGCTGGTAATGAATTAGGCTCCCATTATTCATTTGAGCATGGGAGATCGCACACTACTACCTGTGTTTTTAAAAAGTGTTTCTTTTTTGTTGTTGTTCTTGGTGTCCCCAGCAGAGATCAGCGGGTCCTCAGCAGTGAAGCTCTCATCTCTCTATGAGCTGCCCGTCCAGCTGCAGGAGTTGTACCAGCAGGGCTTCGTCCTCGCTGCGGTCCACCCCTTCGTGCACCCGGCCGGCAGGAAGGACCAGACTCCACAGGAGGGCCTCTTCAGAGCCGTGCTCATCAAGCAGGCAGACAGGTAACCGCTTCCTCCCTCGAGAGAGAAACCAGCTGCCTCGCATTTCATGCTGTAGTAAACATGTTGCAGTGTGGAGTAGTGGTGAGGGCTCTGGACTCTTGACCGGAGGGTCGTGAGTTCAATCCCAGGTGGGGACACTGCTGCTGTACCCTTGAGCAGGTACTTTACCTAGATTGCTCCAGTAAAAAAAAACCCAACTGTATAAATGGGTAATTGTATGTAAAAATAATGTATAAAAAAATAATGTAATTGCGTGTAAAAATAATGTGATATCTTGTAACAATTGTAAGTCGCCCGGGATAAGGGCGTCTGCTAAGAAATAAATAATAATAATAATAGCTAGTACAGATGCCCAATATATCTGAAAGGAAAACTTAGATAATATGCTAGCTTGCACTTCTATTCAGTTCTTTCATAAAAAAAAGTTTTTTTTATTTGAAGCACAATTGGATAGGGTCGAAGTTCAAATAAAGGTTGGTACAGGGCAGCAGTGTGGAGTAGTGGTTAGGGTTCTGGACTCTTGACCGAAGGGTCGTGGGTTCAATCCCAGGTGGGGGACATTGCTGCTGTATCCTTGAGCAAGGTACTTTACCTAGATTGCTCCAGTAAAAACCCAAGTGTATAAATGGGTAATTGTATGTAAAAAATAATGTGATATCGTGTAACAATTGTACGGATAACAGTGTCTGCTAAGAAATAAATAAAAAAAATATAAAAAAATAATTCATTAAATGTATGAAGTCCAGAATAGCAAGGTGTCACAGGTGCATGTAATGCACACACAGAGACAAATCTCCATCTAATAATAAGAGAGCAGTTTAGATTAAGGATACACTTGTGATTTGGTTAAGAATGGTCTTAAGATTTAACAATAATAATCTTTATTTTTAATATAGCGCCTTTCACAATTAAAATTGCCGCAAAGTACTTCACATGAATAAAAACATTAACAAACATTAATGAGAGAATGTAAGAAAAAACACACAGAACAGTAAAACAAGACAGACTCTTGGTGCTTCCCTTACAGAGCTAGGCAGATCATTTGAGAGTTTTGGGGCCCTAACTGAATGCTCTACCACCTGTGTTTTTTTATGGGACAGTAAGCAATTCTGTGATCTGAGGAATATATGGTATTGAAAGATCATTTTAACTATGATGGTGCAATGCCATTTAATGCCTTATAAGTTGAAAGCAACACCTTAAAATCTATCCTGAATCGTACCGTTAGCCAGTGCAGAGATGCTAGCACAGAAGTAATGTGTCCCGGTTAAAATTCTAGCTGCAGCATTTTGTATACGTTGCAGTCTAGATATAACATGGCTATGAATACCACAGAATTGGGAATTCCAATAATCAATTCTAGAAGAAACAAAAGCATGCATGAATCTCTCAATATCTGAGTGAGGAAGAATACTTCTCAATTTGCCAATATTTCTTAAATGATTAAAATACATTTTAGTAATATTCCTGTGTGTGTCTCAAAAGAAAGATCTGGGTCAAAGGTCACACCCACATTTCTCATTTCGTCTGCAAGTTCATAAGAGAAGCCACCAAGGAGTAAATCAGACATATTATTATAGCTTCTGAGATCCCAGAATGATCATTTCCATTTTATCTGAGTTTAACATTAAAAGTTTTCAAGCATCCATTTTATGATGTCAGCAAGACAGGTACTCAGAATATTTACAGCCGAGGTGTCACCCTGTTTCAGGGATGAATATAGCTGTGTATCATCAACGTAACAATGGAAATTAACCCCATAGCTACGAATAAAAACAACTGGGCCAAGATTTGAACCCTGTGGGACCCCACATGTAACCTTTGACAAAAAAAGAGGTCTCCTCTATTTTAAGTAATTGCGACCTGCTTGAGAGAGGCTCGAAACCAAGACAGAACACAACCTGACAATCCTACCAGATATTTAAGGCGATCAATTAAAACAGAATGATCAATAGTGTCAAATGCAGCACTTAAATCTAATAGTATAAGAACCGAAGGTGTGCTCGTGTCGGAGGATAACAGCACATCATTATCCACTCTAATAAGAACCGAAGGTGTGCCCGTGTCAGAGGATAAAAAACACATAATTAACCACTCTAATAAGAACCGAAGGTGTGCCCGTGTCGGAGGATAACAACGCATCATTATCCACTCTAATAAGAACCGAAGGTGTGCCCGTGTCGGAGGATAAAAAACACATCATTAACCACTCTAATAAGAACCGAAGGTGTGCCCGTGTCGGAGGATAAAAAACACATAATTAACCACTCTAATAAGAACCGAAGGTGTGCCCGTGTCGGAGGATAAAAAACACATCATTAACCACTCTAATAAGAACCGAAGGTGTGCCCGTGTCGGAGGATAAAAAACACATCATTAACCACTCTAATAAGAACCGAAGGTGTGCCCGTGTCAGAGGATAAAAAACACATAATTAACCACTCTAATAAGAACCGAAGGTGTGCCCGTGTCGGAGGATAACAACACATCATTATCCACTCTAATAAGAACCGAAGGTGTGCCCGTGTCAGAGGATAAAAAACACATCATTAACCACTCTAATAAGAACCGAAGGTGTGCCCGTGTCGGAGGATAAAAAACACATCATTAACCACTCTAATAAGAACCGAAGGTGTGCCCGTGTCAGAGGAGAACAGCACATCATTATCCACTCTAATAAGAACCGAAGGTGTGCCCGTGTCAGAGGATAAAAAACACATAATTAACCACTCTAATAAGAACCGAAGGTGTGCCCGTGTCAGAGGATAAAACACATAATTAACCACTCTAATAAGAACCGAAGGTGTGCCCGTGTCAGAGGATAACAACACATCATTATCCACTCTAATAAGAACCGAAGGTGTGCCCGTGTCAGAGGATAAAAACACATAATTAACCACTCTAATAAGAACCGAAGGTGTGCCGTGTCAGAGGATAACAACACATCATTAACCACTCTAATAAGAACCGAAGGTGTGCCGTGTCAGAGGATAAAAACACATAATTAACCACTCTAATAAGAACCGAAGGTGTGTCCGTGTCAGAGGATAAAAAACACATAATTAACCACTCTAATAAGAACCGAAGGTGTGCCCGTGTCAGAGGATAAAAAACACATCATTAACCACTCTAATAAGAACCGAAGGTGTGCCCGTGTCAGAGGATAAAAAACACATAATTAACCACTCTAATAAGAACCGAAGGTGTGCCCGTGTCAGAGGATAAAAAACACATCATTAACCACTCTAATAAGAACCGAAGGTGTGCCCGTGTCAGAGGATAACAACACATCATTATCCACTCTAATAAGAACCGAAGGTGTGCCCGTGTCAGAGGATAAAAAACACATAATTAACCACTCTAATAAGAACCGAAGGTGTGCCCGTGTCAGAGGATAAAAAACACATAATTAACCACTCTAATAAGAACCGAAGGTGTGCCCGTGTCAGAGGATAAAAAACACATAATTAACCACTCTAATAAGAACCGAAGGTGTGTCCGTGTCAGAGGATAAAAAACACATAATTAACCACTCTAATAAGAACCGAAGGTGTGCCCGTGTCAGAGGATAAAAAACACATAATTAACCACTCTAATAAGAACCGAAGGTGTGTCCGTGTCAGAGGATAAAAAACACATAATTAACCACTCTAATAAGAACCGAAGGTGTGTCCGTGTCAGAGGATAAAAAACACATAATTAACCACTCTAATAAGAACCGAAGGTGTGCCCGTGTCAGAGGAGAACAGCACATCATTATCCACTCTAATAAGAACCGAAGGTGTGTCCGTGTCGGAGGATAAAAAACACATAATTAACCACTCTAATAAGAACCGAAGGTGTGCCCGTGTCAGAGGAGAACAGCACATCATTATCCACTCTAATAAGAACCGAAGGTGTGCCCGTGTCAGAGGATAAAAAACACATCATTAACCACTCTAATAAGAACCGAAGGTGTGCCCGTGTCGGAGGAGAACAGCACATCATTATCCACTCTAATAAGAACCGAAGGTGTGCCCGTGTCGGAGGAGAACAGCACATCATTATCCACTCTAATAAGAACCGAAGGTGTGCCCGTGTCGGAGGAGAACAGCACATCATTATCCACTCTAATAAGAACCGAAGGTGTGCCCGTGTCGGAGGATAAAAAACACATAATTAACCACTCTAATAAGAACCGAAGGTGTGTCCGTGTCAGAGGATAAAAAACACATAATTAACCACTCTAATAAGAACCGAAGGTGTGTCCGTGTCAGAGGATAAAAAACACATAATTAACCACTCTAATAAGAACCGAAGGTGTGTCCGTGTCAGAGGATAAAAAACACATAATTAACCACTCTAATAAGAACCGAAGGTGTGTCCGTGTCAGAGGATAAAAAACACATAATTAACCACTCTAATAAGAACCGAAGGTGTGCCCGTGTCAGAGGATAAAAAACACATAATTAACCACTCTAATAAGAACCGAAGGTGTGTCCGTGTCAGAGGATAAAAAACACATAATTAACCACTCTAATAAGAACCGAAGGTGTGCCCGTGTCAGAGGATAACAACACATCATTATCCACTCTAATAAGAACCAAGGTGTGCCGTGTCGGAGGATAAAACACATCATTAACCACTCTAATAAGAACCGAAGGTGTGCCCGTGTCAGAGGATAAAAACACATAATTAACCACTCTAATAAGAACCGAAGGTGTGCCCGTGTCAGAGGATAACAACACATCATTAACCACTCTAATAAGAACCGAAGGTGTGCCCGTGTCAGAGGATAAAAACACATCATTAACCACTCTAATAAGAACCGAAGGTGTGCCCGTGTCAGAGGATAAAAACACATAATTAACCACTCTAATAAGAACCGAAGGTGTGTCCGTGTCAGAAGGATAAAAACACATCATTAACCACTCTAATAAGAACCGAAGGTGTGCCGTGTCAGAGGATAAAAACACATCATTAACCACTCTAATAAGAACCGAAGGTGTGCCGTGTCAGAGGATAACAACACATCATTAACCACTCTAATAAGAACCGAAGGTGTGCCGTGTCAGAGGATAACAACACATCATTAACCACTCTAATAAGAACCGAAGGTGTGTCCGTGTCAGAGGATAAAAACACATCATTAACCACTCTAATAAGAACCGAAGGTGTGTCCGTGTCAGAGGATAACAACACATCATTAACCACTCTAATAAGAACCGAAGGTGTGTCCGTGTCAGAGGATAAAAAACACATAATTAACCACTCTAATAAGAACCGAAGGTGTGTCCGTGTCAGAGGATAAAAAACACATAATTAACCACTCTAATAAGAACCGAAGGTGTGTCCGTGTCGGAGGATAAAAAACACATAATTAACCACTCTAATAAGAACCGAAGGTGTGTCCGTGTCGGAGGATAAAAAACACATAATTAACCACTCTAATAAGAACCGAAGGTGTGCCCGTGTCGGAGGATAAAAAACACATAATTAACCACTCTAATAAGAACCGAAGGTGTGCCCGTGTCAGAGGAGAACAGCACATCATTATCCACTCTAATAAGAACCGAAGGTGTGCCCGTGTCGGAGGATAAAAAACACATAATTAACCACTCTAATAAGAACCGAAGGTGTGCCCGTGTCAGAGGATAAAAAACACATAATTAACCACTCTAATAAGAACCGAAGGTGTGCCCGTGTCGGAGGATAACAACGCATCATTATCCACTCTAATAAGAACCGAAGGTGTGCTCGTGTCAGAGGATAAAAAACACATCATTAACCACTCTAAAATAGGGGTCTACTTAAATCGCGATAAATTTACGGAATAAAATTAGGATTTTGCTGACATTTTGCTGACCTGTTTAAACATTAAATAGACAATACCTAAGTAGACAATATTTCAGAGCACTATAAAAGCATAAATAAAGTGGTACTTGCTTCCTTACTAAAACAGAGTGCTGTCATTTGTTAAAGGCAAGCATGCAACATCCCCCAGCAGTTGCTGCCGACATTCTCTGTCTGGTGTGGATTTGCCCATACATTGAGACTGCACGTCTGCATCCACTGAATTGGAGCTTTGCCAAGCTATACAGATGTGGAAATCGATTAGAAACAGTCCCAAAACTCGGTTACCCAAAGGCATCTGGCACACTTTAATAAAGGCAATATATGCAGCATGTTTGTTGTCATATTTTTTGTCCTATCCAATCGTTTATTTTATTAGTACCGAGTCAAAACAAAGAAAAAGTGCCTATTCTGGTCTAAAATTCTAACTGTTTTAATAAGAAAGTAGCAGGTTGTTTGAAGCGAGGTGGCTGTGCTAGATCGTACTTGTAGTACTGATTTAACTTGGTTACAATCGACAGGAATACTTTTTGTCTGCACTGACTTTCCAGTTTGTTTTCTAAAAGCGGTTTATTTTACGTTCTGTTCAGCAGCCTCTGTAATAGCCTTTCGTTTAATGTGTGATTCTGAAGCTAAATAGCGATCGATCGTATGCTGAAAACTAGATTTTAGCTAAAAGCAATGCAGCACTGCCTTTGTCCCACCCCCTACTGTACAGTACAGGTCACAGAAAAGCCAGTACAGACGCACTGATAGGCTGATTGTTGTCATTTGAACCATAAACAAGAATGTTAACCACTTTTGGAGTATTTTTTTGTAAATGTTATTTGTCTAAAGACCTATTTTCTTCTTTCTTGCCTAAAACTTTTGCACAGTACTGTATATATATATATATATATATATATATATATATATATATATATATATATATATATATATATACAGTACCAGTCAAAAGTTTGAGTACACCTGCTTGAAACCAGGTTTTTCATGATTATGTATGCTTTTAACTGAATAAACTTGTCTATAAACACTTAATATTTCATTATATGATGCGTGTACTTATATAAGCTGATAATCATAAGTGAATTGCATTCAAAATTTTTATTTTTAAATGAAAATGTAAATCTTGTCAATTTCAATGAAATGGTCACCCAAAGCAAGGGGATTTCAGTCTGAAGCCCAAGTCAGTTAAAAGTCTGAAATGTGTATAACATGGTGTTAGAACACTGGCCTAAGTATAAAAGTGTCTTTGTTAGATGTTCTCCGAGTTAACTAGCATGTTACCTAATTAACCTTTTGTCACCAATTATTGTTAACATGTGAGGGTCCATGATTACTGTAAATATAGGTAGCATAGGTACAAGTATGTCACTCCTGAATGTAAGGGAGCAGAAAACAGCAAAATACGCTCAGTTAAGCAAAGAAAAAAGACAGTCTGTAATTACTTTAAGAAATGAAGGTCAATCTTTAAGACAAATCGCAAGAACTTTGCAAGTGTCTGTGACTGCTGTGGCCAAGACCATCAAACGATTTGAAGAAACTGGCACTCATGAGGACCGAACAAGATCAGGCAGGCCAAGGGTGACCAGAGAACAAGTTCATTCGAGTCACAAGTCTGCGAAACCAGTGATTAACTGCCCCTGAAATACAAGCTCAGCTAAATGCTACTAGAAGTACAGATGTTTCAACATCAACTGTTCAGAGGAGATTGCGTGAAGCTGGCCTAACTGGAAGAATTGCTGCAAAGAAACCATTGTTAAGAGTGCAGAATAAGAGGAAGAAACTTGCCTGGGCCAAAAAACACAGAAACTGGACATTTGAGGAGTGGAAGTCGGTCGTATGTACCGATAAGTCAAAATTTGAAATATTTGGGTCCAACCGCTGAGTATTTGTAAGACGCAGAGAGGGTGAGTGCATGAGTTCTGCATATGTGGTTCCCATTGTCAAGCATGGAGGAGGCAGTGTCGTGGTCTGGGGTTGCTTTGCTGGTGACAGAGTTGGTGATCTTTACCAAGTCCATGGCAAGCTCAACCAGCATGGCTGTCATAGCATACTTCAGAGGCATGCCATTCCATCAGGATTACGGCTAGTTGGGCAGTCCTTCATTCTTCAGCAAGATAATGACCCGAAACACACCTCAAAGTTGTGCAAGAACTATCTGGCAAAGAAGGAAAGTGAAGGACAACTCAATTTAATGATCTGGCCTGCCCAGTCTCCAGACCTTAAACCCATAGAACTTGTATGGGACAAACTGGACAGAAGAGTCAAAGCAAAGCTACCCACAAGTGCCCTACATCTCTGGGAATTGCTGCAGAAGAGCTGGGAAGACATGTCGGGTGATTTCCTTCTGAAACTTGTTAACCGAATGCCTCGTGTTTGTGAGGCTGTTATTAAGGCAAAGGGTGGGGAATCCAAGATTTAGAGACAATTTTCAATTTTCTTGAACATTGCTTTGATACTCCTTATGTTTTGTGTTGTATATTGTAACATGTGTTTTCATTTTCAAGTATTTACAGAAACGTATACGACGTAAAACATTGTCAATTATGAAAAAAACCTAGTTTCTAGCAAGTGTACTCAAACTTTTGACTGGTACTGTATATATATATATATATATATATATATATATATATATATATATATATATATATACACTACCGTTCAAAAGTTTGGGGTCACTTAGAAATTTCCTTGTTTTCCATGAAAACATACATGAAATGAGTTTGAATAGGAAATATAGCAAAATGAATAGGAAATATAGTCATTGACAAGGTTAGAAATAATGATTTTTAATTGAAATAATAATTGTGTCCTTCAAACTTTGCTTTCGTCAAAGAATCCTCCATTTGCAGCAATTACAGCCTTGCAGACCTTTGGCATTCTAGTTGTCAATTTGTTGAGGTAATCTGAAAAGATTTCACCCCATGCTTCCTGAAGCACCTCCCACAAGTTGGATTGGCTTGATGGGCACTTCTTACGTACCATACGGTCAAGCTGCTCCCACAACAGCTCAATAGGGTTGAGATCCGGTGACTGTGCTGGCCCACTCCATTATAGACAGAATACCAGCTGACTGCTTCTTCCCTAAATAGTTCTTACATAGTTTGGAGCTGTGTTTTGGGTCACTGTCCTGTTGTAGGAGGAAATTGGCTCCAATCAAGCGCCGTCCACAGGGTATGGCATGCGTTGCAAAATGGAGTGATAGCCTTCCTTCTTCAAGATCCCTTTTACCCTGTACAAATCTCCCACTTTACCACCACCAAAGCACCCCCAGACCATCACATTGCCTCCACCATGCTTGACAGATGGCGTCAAGCACTCCTCCAGCATCTTTTCATTTGATCTGCGTCTCACGAATGTTCTTCTTTGTGATCCGAACACCTCAAACTTAGATTCGTCTGTCCATAACACTTTTTTCCAATCTTTCTCTGTCCAGTGTCTGTGTTCTTTTGCCCATCTTAATCTTTTCTTTTTATTGGCCAGTCTGAGATATGGCTTTTTCTTTGCAACTCTGCCTAGAAGGTCAGCATCCCGGAGTCGCCTCTTCACTGTTGGCGTTGAGACTGGTGTTTTCGGGTACTATTTAATGAAGCTGCCAGTTGAGGACCTGTGAGGCGTCTGTTTCTCAAACTAGACACTCTAATGTATTTGTCCTCTTGCTCAGTTGTGCACCGGGGCCTCCCACTCCTCTTTCTATTCTGGTTAGAGCCAGTTTGCGCTGTTCTGTGAAGGGAGTAGTACACAGCGTTGTACAAGATCTTCAGTTTCTTGGCAATTTCTCACATGGAATAGCCTTCATTTCTCAGAACAAGAATAGACTGACGAGTTTCAGAAGAAAGTTCTTTGTTTCTGGCCATTTTGAGCGTGTAATCGAACCCACAATTGCTGATGCTCCAGATACTCAACTAGTCTAAAGAAGGCCAGTTTTATTGCTTCTTTAATCAGCACAACAGTTTTCAGCTGTGCTAACATAATTGCAAAAGGGTTTTCTAATGATCAATTAGCCTTTTAAAATGATAAACTTGGATTAGCAAACACAACGTGCCATTGGAACACAGGACTGATGGTTGCTGATAATGGGCCTCTGTACGCCTATGTAGATATTCCATTACAAATCAGCCGTTTCCAGCTACAATAGTCATTTACAACATTAACAATGTCTACACTGTATTTCTGATCAATTGGATGTTATTTTAATGGACAAAAAATTTGCTTTTCTTTCGAAAACAAGGAAATTTCTAAGTGACCCCAAACTTTTGAACGGTAGTGTATATATATATTCCATACCGACATCACATTAGACACCGTTGCTCGTGAAACAACAGCAAGTTGAGCTGTCTTGGTCATTGAAGCTCCTGCCATACGCGCCCCAACAATCACTCCTCTTTCAAAGTCACTGAGGTCTCCTCTTGCAGCCATGCTAGCCATAATTATAGGCAACCAGGCCTGTCCAGCATTTTTATACATGACCCTAAGCATGCTGGGATGTTATTTGCTTAATTAATACATGAACCTGTGTGGAAGCCCTTGTTTTCAATATACTTGGTGTCCCTCATTTACCCAGGTGTTTCCATTTTTTTGTCCACTACCTGTGTGTGTGTGTGTGTGTGTGTGTATATATATATATATATATATATATATATATATATATATATATATATATATATATATATATATATATATATACAGTACTGTGCAAAAGTTTTAGGCAGGTGTGAAAAATGCTGTAAAGTAAGAATGCTTTCAAAAATAGACATGTTAATAGATTATATTTATCAATTAACTAAATGCAAAGTGAGTGAACAGAAGAAAAATCTAAATCAAATCCATATTTGGTGTGACCACCCTTTGCCTTCAAAACAGCATCAATTCTTCTTGGTACACTTGCACAAAGTCAGGGATTTTGTAGGCATAGTCAGGTGTATGATTAAACAATTATACCAAACAGGTGCTAATGATCATCAATTCAATATGTAGGTTGAAACACAATCATTAACTGAAACAGAAACAGCTGTGTAGGAGGAATAAAACTGGGTGAGGAACAGCCAAACTCAGCTAACAAGGTGAGGTTGCTGAAGACAGTTTACTGTCAAAAGTCATACACCATGGCAAGACTGAGCACAGCAACAAGACACAAGGTAGTTATACTGCATCAGCAAGGTCTCTCCCAGGCAGAAATTTCAAGGCAGACAGGGGTTTCCAGATGTGCTGTCCAAGCTCTTTTGAAGAAGCACAAAGAAACGGGCAACGTTGAGGACTGTAGACGCAGTGGTCGGCCAAGGAAACTTACTGCAGCAGATGAAAGACACATCATGCTTACTTCCCTTCGCAATCGGAAGATGTCCAGCAGTGCCATCAGCTCAGAACTGGCAGAAAACAGTGGGACCCTGGTACACCCATCTACTGTCCGGAGAAGTCTGGTCAGAAGTGGCCTTCATGGAAGACTTGCGCCAAAAAGCCATACCTCCGGCGTGGAAACAAGGCCAAGCGACTCAACTATGCGCGAAAACACAGGAACTGGGGTGCAGAAAAATGGCAGCAGGTGCTCTGGACTGATGAGTCAAAATTTGAAATATTTGGCTGTAGCAGAAGGCAGTTTGTTCGCCGAAGGGCTGGAGGCGTACGAATGAGTGTCTGCAGGCAACAGTGAAGCATGGTGGAGATTCCTTGCAAGTTTGGGGCTGCATTTCTGCAAATGGAGTTGGGGATTTGGTCAGAATTAATGGTCTCCTCAATGCTGAGAAGTACAGGCAGATACTTATCCATCATGCAATACCATCAGGGAGGCATCTGATTGGCCCCAAATTTATTCTGCAGCATGACAACAACCCCAAACATACAGCGAAAGTCATTAAGAACGTAAAGAAGAACAAGGAGTCCTGGAAGTGATGGTATGGCCCCCACAGAGCCCTGATCTCAACATCATCGAGTCTGTCTGGGATTACATGAAGAGAGAGAAGCAACTGAGGCTGCCTAAATCCACAGAAGAACTGTGGTTAGTTCTCCAAGATGTTTGGGCCAACCTACCTGCCGAGTTCCTTCAAAAACTGTGTGCAAGTGTACCTAGAAGAATTGATGCTTGATGCTGTTTTGAAGGCAAAGGGTGGTCACACCAAATATGGATTTGATTTAGATTTTTCTTCTGTTCACTCACTTTGCATTTAGTTAATTGATAAATATAATCTATTAACATGTCTATTTTTGAAAGCATTCTTACTTTACAGCATTTTTTCACACCTGCCTAAAACTTTTGCACAGTACTGTATATATATACAGTGCCTTGAAAAAGTATTCGGCCCCATCCCTTTTTTCACAATTAAGTGGATTTTGATGCATTAGTTTGGGAATTTTTATTTGTGAGTCACACATTCTTCTTCACAGAGTCCCCCCCCCCCCCAAAAGAAAGAAAATAGTAAACAATAAAATAATAAAAATTAAAAAATGGAAATGTCATCATTTTTTAAGTATTCATCCCCCTGGGTCAATACTTGGTTGAACCACCTCTGGCAGCTATTACAGCCAGTAGTCTTTACAGATAAGTCTCTATTAACTTTGCACACCGTGATGGAGCAATAATTGCCCATTCCTCCTTGCAAAATTGCTCAAGCTGTGTCAAGTTAGTTGGGGAACAGTGATGGACAGCAATTTTGAGGTCTTGCCACAGATTTTCGATGGGATTAAGGTCAGGACTCTGACTGGGCCACTCAAGGACATCTATTTTTTTCATTTTAAGCCACTCCAGTGTTGCTCTAGCAGTGTGCTTTTGATCATTCTCCTGTTGAAAGACAAACTTCCTCCGCAGTTTGAGTTTTTGGCAGAGGGCGCAGGTTTTATCCAGGATTTCTCTGTATTGTGTGCCATTCACCCTCCCATCAATCCTGACAATATTGCCAGTCCCTGCTGCTGAAAAACATCCCCATAACATGATGCTACCACCGCCATACTTTACGGTGGGGATGGTGTTACCTTGCTGGTGTGCAGTGTTTGATTTGCGCCACACATACCACTTAGCGTTCAGACCAAAAAGTTCCACTTTAGTCTCATCAGACCACAAGACGTTCTGCCACATAACTGCAGTATCTTCTAGGTGACGTTTTGCGAACTCTTTGCTGGCAAGGATATGGGTTTTTTTCAGCCAGGGCTTCTTCCTTGCCACTCTCCCATTAAGGCCCTTTTTGTGGAATGCCTTGGAGATTGTTGATAAATGAACATCATCGTCCATCGCATCCACTGACTTCTGTAACTCATTCAGTCACAGTTGGCCTTACAGTAGCTTCCCTAAGAAGCCCTTCTTGTCCGGCAACTAATTTTAGAGGGGCGGCCTGATCTAGGCAGTGTGGTGGTAGTTTCGTATTTTTTCCACTTCTGTACGATGGACTGCACTGAGCTCCGAGAGATGTTCAATGCCTTTGAAATGGTTTTGTACCCTTCCGCAGATTTGTGCTTCTCTATAATCACATCCCTGACTTGCTTAGAATGCTTTTTTTATAAAACATGGATACCCTTGTGATGCTAATATTGAAGAAGACGAGGTTCAGCAGTACAGCTGGATTTTTTTTAAACGTAGTGTTTCAGTGCTGTACAGACGTTCTGTGTCGTTATCCGTTAATGTTCAGCTTTATTTGGATGATTGCCTTTACCTTGTTTTAATTTCCCATTCCTCTCCAGTTTCTCGGAGATATGAATGTACTGTACCAGCTTTACATTTTTTTTTTTTTTAATTTCTCATTTTGTTGATTAGTGAACATTTCTGTACTGTGGGTGTTGTCGAGTGATTGAAAACAAGACATTTTGTATTTGAAATGAAAGTGATGGCCCCGAGGAGTCGAATGGGTCAAAGTTCAAGTATATTTTCCTCTAGAGGAATTATCACTTTTTGACGTTACTACTGTGGTATTAGGCCTTTTTTACGAAAGGCTCAGGATGAAAATATAGCCTTCATCCATGTGATTAGAATTTGATCAGTTAATTTATGGGCATTAGTTGATTAATCAGTAGATTCGTCACTGCACATTTTTTAATAAAGGTAACAATCTTACAATGGCTGTCCTGCATAGTAACACATACACAAATCAGTAGAATCTAAAAATAAAATACGCCCAATGGGCATTTGGTCATTTTAAAAGCATTTTTATTTTAGTTAATGTAACACATTTTCACAGAACAACGTCAATCCATGAAAGTGTTTAATAGCAAAATATAGCAGGTTTTCGGCATTAAAAAAAAAAAAAAAAGAATTCAAGACCATGAAACTGTCCTACCCATGTGCCACAATATAAGCATCGGTATACATAAACAACTTGAACAGTAATGTAATATTAACAGTACTAACATCAATTAAACAAAACGTTACAGTCGCAGCTTGTGACACTAGTAAAATGCATTTACTCGCTTGAAACCATGCCAGACCAAATGAAGGAATCGTGGAAAAATAAATCATCTATCATTACAAATATTAACGTTCAAATGAAAAAAGAATGTAAATATTGTAAAAGAATTTTGCTGTCACGAGTTCGTGCCCCTTTAAAATTACGACCCACAACAACAGAAATGGATTTTCAAGCGCGGTTGCGCTACTTTTTAATAAACACAAAAACAAACCAATACAAAACAAAAGCCTAACTCCGTTTTGGAGTACTTACTACACAGGTTATTCCCTGACTAACTTGCAGGACGGCTAAGCCGTTTACCTGGCACACAAACAAACCCACACAGGTTTACACAGCACTTACTTTTTCTCTGACTGCTCGGAAGCAGAGCACCTCTCTTCTGCTTCCTTCTACTCAGCAGCCCTGAGCAGACTGACTGCTCCTCTTAAATACCCTGCACCTGGTCCCAATTCAACAATAGCTACCAGGTGCAGGGGATAATTAATAATAAAACAATTAAATTAAACAATAAAACAATTAACAAAACTAATTAACAGAAGCACAAAACAATTAAATAAACAAAAGGTGCCATTTTTCTCTTCAGGGAGGTTTTAACCCCCTCCCTGCTGTCTCACACAACCTGCTGCCTTACAATATGTATTAACAGTGTTACAGGTGTAAACATATACAGTACAATGTTTTCAGTGCATTTTCTTCAAGAAGTGTTAATAGTGGGCCACAGTGCCTAATGTAGCTGCACAGGTGGGCCTCAGGTAAAAAAAAGTTTGGGAACCCCCTGCACTAACAAATAGTTTGACTTTAAAATATATAGACAAATGTAAAAGACAGTCAAAACCAATGCTTTTAGATTATTTCAGTATTGATGTGTTAACTCAATAGTACTGATAGTAGTAGTTTGCAAGCTGTGCCAACCAAAGGACAATTTCACACGCAGATGGTTACATTTTCCGATTCACATTTCTCCTCAAGTAGGCGTCACTGCACGTTATGACAGTGGTGGGAGATTAGATGGGGATGACTTTACTCCATGGGGAGCTGCCTAGACCGTTTATCTTTCTAGCTCTGTTTTACAGGTCAGGAGCTGCTAATCTCCCTTTCTAATTTCCAAACCAAGCCCCAGATTGAGTGTAAGGAGTGTGTAATACTAAACCCTAGTTGTGCTTTTATTAATATGAATTGTTGCAAGTGTGGTTAATCAATAAAACCTGTGGTAGATCCGGCCCACTGGTCAGCAGCTGTTAAGAGTCAGAGCATACAAGGCTGGGGCCCTGGAGATAGTCCCAACTGCACGTGTCTTATTTATCGCTCAACACACTTTCTAGAATTGCTGTGTGGAAACAGACAGACTCCCCTTGTGGTAAGGGATTAAAGCAGGCCACATTCTTAACAGTGATTAAAAGCGGCTAGTTGATGGAATCCAAATGGAAAGTTGTGGCCTACTAGGCATGCAGACAGCCCAGTGAAGTCAGCTCAGAGAGTGCTGGTTTGGAAGGAGTTCTGAAATCGCAGGTGCCGCAGACCTAGGGCAAGAGTGCAAACATTTGCTAACTTAAAAACAAAAAAATTCAAAAAACATATGGAGGAGTCTGTAAAGTGTGACATACGTGTGTACAACCACCTCTACTATATTTCATCACCAGCCGGGGATAAGAAGGTATTATGTCTTTATTTGGTGAAAGTCAGTAATCAAATGACAGCCCTGCACTTTTCTTTCAGACACAGAGCATTCTATTTGGGTTTTTTGGGGTGGGGTCTGTCAAACTGTAAATGCATACTAGCTGATCTGTACTGTCTGTAGCAGTGGTTGTCAGTGGGTGTAGCCCTGGTTAGCAGTAAGACTTTGTTATAATTCACATGTAAATCTGTTCATATGATAGTGCTCTTTGCAAAACAAGTGCCCCATTCTCGTTGGCAGTCCTGAACAGAACTGAAAAATCATCATTTAAAAAAGCAAACACAAGCTAGATATAAGCTATATGTTGGAAACAAATATGGTATAACAAAACTTGACTCTAATAAAATGTGCACAGATTATTGCTGTAAAAATGTAATTTAAGCACGTCTGGTAACTGGCACCCTTATCGTGCAGCCTCAAGCAATTAATGACCGGGGCAGATAGGAAATAACAAGATTTCTGTAAAATTAAAATCAAAGTTTCGTCCTGTGGTTTTTACAGAAAATTAAAATTCCTGAGTGCCGCTAGCACTTTGAAGGCACGGAGCACAGCGACCCCAATACGCATGTTAGAGATCAGACCCAGCTGTGGATGGTTTGTCTCCTGTCAACTGTCAGCCTTAACTTGAACCAGCTGAGCAGGAAATGACAGCAGTCTTTAAACACATCCATTACAGGGGGATCCAGCGGCACAGCTTTTAACAGAGAGCTAGCCAGTGGTTTGGCTCCTGACCCAAACGCTGCCTCCTCCACTGTTAACCACGCATTGATTTACTGGACCTGTAGTGAAACTGCCTCCTGATCCAAACACTGCCTCCTCCACTGTTAACCACTCAATGATTTACTGGACCTGTAGTCAGCGGTCCAGACAAGCTGCCGTACCTGCCGTTTACTACAGATTATAAAACCCAAAATACGCACTAAATTAAAATGTAATGCGTAGAAATACGCATAGCAATTTTGCTGCACAGCTTGTCTGTCTCCCCTCCCGCCTCCCCTAAAATGTCCACTAACAACTACATCTCCCACAATACAATGTCTTCAGTTGCTAGGAAACTGTACACAAGAAAACACAATCCAGCAAACATTATCCGATCTCTGGCTAGCCCTGTTGTCTTTGCAGCCAATTACAGTAATAAGAAAAATTTGACGCTACACAGGTTGAAGTGTAAACACCCCAGTGCAGCTACAAAACTGGAACCATAGTCAGAGACAACCGCTAAAAATATATAAAAAATGATATATAGTATTATAACTTATTAATGTATTTCCCTATTTTAGTTGGACCTGTATCCTAAGCTCAGTATTGCCTTGTGTCTGCTTTTCACTGTGCCTGTCATGTGAGGGGAGAAAAGCTTTTCATACCTGAGCATGAAATTAATCAAACTATTTACTTTCTACAATGTCAGAGAACAATGTGCACCAGGTTTGCTGAAAACTGGATTATTCAGCTATAATTGCTGCTGTGAAACCACGAAAGGTTCATTTCTAACTGTCTTTGTGAGTGGTTTTTCTGTTTGTTTTTGTGATTGGTGTTGTAAAATCCAATGCAAATAGTCATTGTTGCCCTGTTTGAAAGTCATGGAGTACAGTAGTACTGGTAATAGAATAGGGGCCCCAGAATCGAGCTTTGCATGGGGATACCGCGAGACAAACTGTTTGCAGAGTCACTGTGATACCTCGAAAAAAAGGCGCTGAGCTGGTAAAGAACCTTGTAGAACACACGTGTGGTTGTACAGTAGTTCAAAGTAACACTGCAGTTAAAATGGAAGGCTTTTTTTTTTTTTAATTGAGTAATCGTCAATTATTTTATTATTTTCTCCCAATTTGGCATATCCAATTATTTTTAGGCTCAGCTCACCGCTACCACCCCCGCGCTGATTCGGGAGCGGTGAAGACGAACACCCGCTGTCCTCCGAAGCGTGTGCCGTCAACCGACTGCTTTTTTTTCACACTGCAGACTCACCGTGCAGCTACCTCTGAGCTACAGCGTCGGAGGACAATGCAGCTCTGGGCAGCTTACTTACAAGCCCGCAGGTGCCCGGCCAGACTACAGGGGTCACTGATGCACGGTGAGCCGAGGACACCCTGGCCGACCTAAGGCCAATTGTGCGCTGCCCCCTGGGAGCTCCCGTCTACAGTCAGCAATAGATTAGCCTGGACTCGAACCAGCGACCTCCAGGTTATAGGGTGCATCCTGCTCTCCACTCAGAGTGCCTTTACCAGATGTTGCATTTTACCCCCTGAAAATACATTTCACTCTCTGTGTTAAAATTAGAGGGTAAGTTACTCCCAGACCCAAAACCTATATGTGGAGCGCTTCCTGTAGTGAAACTGCTTCCTGATCCAAACACCGCCTCCTCCAGTGTTAACCTCTCAATGATTTACTGGACCTGCAGTGAAACTCTGCTTGCGCCTGGAGTTGATACTGGGACCTTTCTTGTTAACCAGAGGTTTATAAAAATAAAAAAAAGATATTGGTTCTAAAATAATGTGGTTATTATAGCCACTCCAAACTGTTGAATCATTATACTTTATTATAATTTCCCTTTTAAGGTGTTATTTATCAAAAGTGTTCATAAGGGTCTTCTGAACATCATAGTATTTATCATAGTATTTAGGACTGAAAGTTTTGGACTTAAATGAAAACGTATATATTTTTTCTAGTTGCTAGATCTTTATATACTGCAAAGTGTGCTGTGGATCTAATAAAATTTCAATGCCAGATGCCCCTTTATTCTTAAGTTGCAAGGTTAAATAGCAGCTGATTCTCTTTTTCCAGGGCAACAGAAAAGCAACTGAATCAACTGCAAGTTCTAGGCAGTGGTGCTTGAAATGCATCAATCAGAAATGCATACATTTTTCCAAGTGACACTATTGAAGTGACAGTTGCAAAAAGTTCCTCCAGGATAATTTAATTTGGAAAATGGATAAAAGCATTTTGTAGCAGTGCATTAGCCGAATGTTGCGTCCGTTGTAGTTATTGAAAGATCGTATAATATGAAAGAACAGAACACAAGCATGTTCAAAAGGCATTTGATAAAATGTCTAAAAGATGAAAGTGTACAAACTAAACCTACCAACTTACTCTTCAGAAGAACAGAATTGTATTACTTCGTTGTTTGGTTCTAGATGTGTGAATTTACAGGTGGAGTTTTTAAGGTTGAACACAAGAAGAAAATGGCTGCAGGGCTACTATAAATTTGCTGTTTGTGGCTCATAGAATGGAAAAGAAGTATGCTGCCCTTAACCAGCAGATTATTATTTAAAACCAACAGGACTCATTGACTCACGTCGGCAGTAAAAAAAGAAAAAAGAAAAAAGAAAAAAGAGAGATGTAGCAGAGATGTAGCATGCTGGTAAACGGGAAACAACTCCTCATAATAGGAAGTGGCCAAACTTGTGTGTGTGAAATACTTTACTTATTATATATCATTAATAGGATGCATGATTAATATGCAGTACCGTGGTGTTTGGAAAGCATTCAGACTGCAGCATAGTGAAAGTACAATTCAGTGGAATGCACGATTTAATCCAAACAGACCACGGTTCTTCGGTATGTTTTGTTCTTAATGTATGCTCTGTTAAAAGTGTTGCCCTCTTTTCCATACAGCTCTGAAAAGAACAACCAGAACAGTGAACCCCACAGCCTGGAAATAAACATGTGCCTGTCTTCCGACCAGCTTCCTGGTGCAGAACTCATTCAGGGCTTTGTTAAGAGAGTGAGTACCGGAAAGCAGCTGTAGTCATGCAGTGCTAGATTCATGGGAATGGGTATTTGATCAATTTGGTTTCAAATGTGGTTGTACAGGCTATAACTCATAATCTTAGAACACTTTTCTAATGAACACAAGTTCACATGGGAGGGGGCTTCTCAAAAGAGAGAGGGGGAATTTTAGCCTTTGGCAGTATTATATTAAAAGAGATAATGAAAAAAATAATGACAACATTAACATCCAGACATTGCTAAAATTTAAATATTATTAGATTTATAATTCTTATACAGATTTCAAAATGTCACATCACAGTTTATTGCAAACGAGCAAGAGTAGGATGTCATTAATCTTACACAGAAAGCTATGTTGCTTTATATATGCGAGCGCCTGTTTTGAATGTTAATGCTTTCAATTGCAAATCCCTGCACTAAATTATTATTTGTTTTTAATTCAAATCTGATATGCATATATAGGAATCCATTTTTAATCTAGAAATAAATGAGCTGACATGCAATTTATTCACTGGGTGCTGTGCAGCTGAGATTATTCACGGCTCAGGGGAACCTGTCATATGAGCCTCTAATGCAGGTCCTCGCTTTCTCAACCATCTTGTCCTTCTTCGTAAAAAGTAAGGAATTTTTAAACCAGGGTCGCAGTGAAGAACAGTAAACAGAAAAACAGTGCATCAGCAATACAAAAACATGTTCATTCCTTTCCTTATCGTTAGTAAATGCTGTTTTTTTAATTTTTTTATTAAGACCTTGTTTTAGTTCTTATGTATGTCACATGTTAAATACAGACTCTTTTGTTATCTTTTGAATCCATAGGTGCAGGTCGCTGGAGAACAGGGAGTGAAGTTTGTGGGGTTCATTCAACAGTACGGTTTTCCAGTGAACTCGAATGCACACTCCTCTGAGGCTGAATCCTCATCATTGCATTGCAGCCTGAGTACAGAGAAGGAGGAAAGTTCACAAAATGTCAACCCTGAGAGCAGACCAGGTTCAGTGGAAGTGAGCAGCTGTGAATCAAATCAGGCGGCAGGAACTGAAAGCAATTGTGAGCAGGTGGAGAGTCGCTCGGGTGACCTGGAAGTAAATGTGGCGCAGCAGGTCACCGAGAAATTATCTCAGACTTTGTCAAAGGAAAATGAAGGACAGACTAAAACAATGAACTCTGCTGAATTGGCAGAAGTCAGCAAGGTGGGGGATAAGGCTTCTGAGGCCGACTCGCTGGCACCCACAACAAACGGGCCTGCAGAACATTCAGCAGAGGATTCCATTGAGCACATTGGGGTGGACCAGCACTCTGAAAACAACAGGGACAACGGGACACCTGGAAACACTGAACACACAGAGCACAAAGAATCGAAAAAGGGTACGTGAATCAAAAGCAATGTGCAGGTTGATTCAAAAGTAATACAGTAAGAAAGTTTTATTTTAAAAAAGGGAAGGAAATGCATAAAAAAGACCTGCATTTGTCCTTACCTATAAATTAGGAATAAGTAATGGTGATGTAATAATGGCAGCAGTGTGGAGTAGCGGTTAGGGCTCTGGACTCTTGACTGGAGGGTCGTGGCTTCAATCCCAGGTGGGGGACACGGCTGCTGTACCCTTGAGCAAGGTACTTTACCTAGATTGCTCCAGTCAAAACCCAACTGTATAAATGGGTAATTGCATGTAAAAATAATGTGATATCTTGTAACAATTGTAAGTCGCCCTGGATAAGGGTGTCTGCTGAGAAATATATATAATTAGACATTGTGCCTACTTGTACCAAACTTTGATCTACATTATTAACCAGGCTGGCATTTTAACAAATGTTAGCCTACAAAGATATTTCAGGTAATTGAGATGGTTACATAGCGTATGTCAACAAAAACAATTTTAAAGTCTTCATCTAGCACCCGTGGCATTGTGGCATCATTGGCTCATTTTTCTTCCTTTCTGATTAATTTCTAGATTGGGATCATTACAGGCCTCCGTGCCTTTATGTTGCTCAATGCATTGTTAGTTTTCCTTTGTGCACAAGTCCCATGCACTGCCCTAGCCACTATGATTGCTGAAAGCGGTATTCAAAGGGTCTAACAAAAATGATTTATGCATGTTGCATGTTAAAAAATATTCTTTGCATGTTGCCAACACTGCAGTGTGGATCTATGAGTCCTGATGGACAGTGTGCTGTATGTTGATGTTTGTACACTGTTTCAGAGTATGAGCTAAGGATGCTTTAATTGTGTACATGTGCTAACTTACTCGAGTGCTGCTAAAACAAATACTTAATTGTGCAAGAAAAGGTCAAATGTGAAGGTTTTTGCTTTTTTGCAGACCTTATATCTTTCATGTGATGAATGAATGATAAACTTTTAGCTAGCTGGTTTATTAAATAAGGACGCTCACTCATCACTCAGACATTATCCTATAACCGATACACCACAACTAGCATCGAAACGCACACTGGCAACTGGTTGCTACTGTTTTGTTTCTCATGTAAATCAACTATCAAACTAATTATTTTCAAACTGGGGCCAACCACCAGCCGAATTCGACAGAGGGGTGCCAAAGAAGGTGAAATGAGTGTTGATTTGAATTCCGTTTCAGCACCCTGGCAGCTTTGAGATGTGAAGATAGCAGCTTGCCCCACATGTGTAATGTCAAGCATAGGATCTCCACATAGTCACAGCAAACATTTTAATGAGGGTTTTGCACCAACTGAATTCATGAGAAGGGAAATAAATTAAATAAAAACAAGTTGCTTCTTCATAGTTAAAGCATCCACACACACACACACACACACACACACACACACACACACACACACACACACACACACACAGGTTTTATGAACCAGAGGAAATCTCCGTGCTGGCTTTTCTATGCAGTTATCCTGTTTTCCAACATGAAGGCTCAAGGGCACAAGATACCACATCATTGTTATAAATGCATCAATAGATAACTATTTTTGAACTGGTGAATACACTGGAAAGAATTGGTGAAGCAGGAGTTAATACAGAAAAACAGATCACTGTCATACATTGTTTGGAAAAATGAAAACCAGTCACTCCTGTAGATGAATAAACAAAGAATCTTGAGGGGTTTTATGTAGGCATTGCTATATTGGAATGGATTTTATTTGATGTTAAATATTATTTAAGATACAGAGTTCAATAGCCGAAGGGTTATTTTAGACTGACATTTGGTTATTTCAGGTTAGTTTGCTTGGTTCGGAACAAGCTATTAGATTGTAGAATTGATTAGTAAAATAAGTTCCAAATAAAGTGGATCCAAATAAATATCCATTCATGTTACCAATGTCTATAACGTACACAAAGGTATTTTAATTTGCTGCTTTTTAGATCTATTGTATGGACCATCCAATATCTACACAACCCAGATGTGATATTCTGTTACATTAAAAAGAACACAATGTGAGCCAAGCAATAGCAGAGGCCTGTCATTTATTCATTGCAATTGATATTGATATATGCTGCAGACCTCACACACATGCTAAACCTTTTACTTTGTTTGCATCGCCAGGATATTAAGAAGTGTTTCTAGCTGAATTAGGAATAAACAACTGCATTGGTTTGTTTTACTTTCCCCAAATAACTGAGAGAACCATATGCTAGCAATTTCGAATTCGCTAACTCACCCAGACAGATGGTTCCATTACATTGTATGCTGTGGCTAGCAATTTTTATGGCTGTCTAACATGAAAGTGTGAAATTGTAGAACACTTTTGTCCACATTTTACGAGACTAGCGGTGGAACGATAGACAGTGAACACACTTGGATGTGTACCTATCCTGATATGCAGGTCGCAATACAATATGTATCAGCATCAGATGCTATTGTTCTTTTTGATTATTTATTCATCATAGCACAGTACACTCAATGCACATGACAATACAATGTATCATGTAAAGGGCAGCAGTGTGGAGTAGTGGTAAAGGTTCTGCACTCTTGACCGGAGGGTCGTGGGTTCAATCCCAGGTGGGGGACACTGCTGCTGTACCCTTGAGCAAGGTACTTTACCTAGATTGCGCCAGTCAAAACTCAACTGTATAAATGGGTAATTGTACGTAAAAATAATGTGATCTTGTAACAATTGTAAGTCGCCCTGGATAAGGGTGTCTGCTAAGAAATAAATAATAAAGGAAATATCACAATTCAGTGATGCACAATCGATCGTTACAGCTCTACTCTTCATATTACTACCTACCCTAGTGTTTACCCTTTAGTTTTCACTGCATGCCATTCATTTTCTGTGTAATTAAGAAGGGGTATGAAATACTGCCCCAAGAGGCATTCTCACAGCTTAAATCAAATTCCTGAATTGAGGTCCAGATTTAGAAGTCTTTTTCACAGTGTTGTAAATTGTATAAAACGATTTTGTTGTTGATTGTTCCCATTTCTAACAACAGAAGTCCAGACATTTGCACTTTTCAACACCCCCAGCAGCCAGCAGAGCTCGTGCAGGTATTACACAGTGAAGGTTCCCCTGAAAGTCCACAGGAAAGGCCAGGGGGTCAGCAGTGTGGAAGCAGACTGGCTGGATCACATGACCCAGCACTTCACCAATGGGGCGCTGCTGGTTGACGGGTACTTCCACCTTGAAGCAGAAAATGGTACAGTATCTCTCTCTCTCTCTCTCTCTCTCTCTCTATATATATATATATATATATATATAGTCAAATGAAAGGTGGTATACAGAAAGATTTAATTTCAGTCAAATTTCTGTTCATTTAAAACAACAACAAAAAAATGTAGTCAGCTGGCAGCAGTTAACAAAGGCCAGGCAACAGGACCCAGTGACCCCTGAAAGAGAGGTGGAGGGAATAAGGAGGAATGTAACAAGAGTTCAAGAGTACATCCCTACAAGGCTCTGCGTGAGACTTGTGTTTGAAAACAAATGGTTTTGCTGGGTCCATCAAACACCTGTGAAGTGTATCCGTTTGTTTTGAAATGAAAACAAGGGTAGGGGCGGGCCGCTGGTTTAACATTTTTAGCTTTTAATCCTTGTGATACCCTCATGCATATAACAATGCTGTTAAAGCATTCCTGAGTCTAGGAAAGATGTGTTAAAGATGTATATACAGTGGGGCTGAGAGCATTACCCAGCAGGGATCTTTCCATTGGACATGTGGTGTGCCTCAGTAATAGAATGTGTATTGGAGAAGTGAGACTGAGGGTATTGACTGTGTAGTTCTATAAAAGGGAGGATGGGGACAACAGATTTGATCTCACCCAGTCTTAGTTAGACACAAGTGAGGGCAGCACATACTGTACTCCTATTTTACAAACACTACTATTATACTAAGTAAGGGCAGGTGGCATTTTTCAGTTCTCTGGCATATTTACTGTAAAATAAGCAGTACAAATCATTCTGAAGCTAATAAACGGTAGTGAATTGAATTCATGAGGCACGTGCGATGCAACTGCCCTGACGCAAAGTACACTTTAGCCTTATGATAATAATAACATTGAGTTCACTGCAAGAACATTTCACACAGCAAAATCGTATCTTCACAGCAGTTACACAGGGCAGCATATCTGAGCTCTGCTCGTTTTGTGCTATCCTGCACTTTCACTGTAATTTGCGGCAAGTTGAGTTTTGTACATGACTAACACTGTTGACATGCTACGATACTACTCAGAAGAAGAGTTCAGCACTGGTCTCAGATTCACTCCAATACAAACATGCAGATGAAAATGCTTTCTTTTAGTATGCAGTGAATGTTGATTCATATTACATTTATTCATCACTCTTACAGTCAGCAGTAGTTTATCTCGTCTTATACCTGCTGAGATGTTGCTTCCTAATAGATCAGCGTTTTGCTGCTTGAGTGGAAACGCGTATAAAATGCCTGCTGTTGAAGATCCTTTCATTAGTATTTGAGATCTCTTAATGAGCTGTCTGGACTGCAATTCACAGGCTCAGTGAGAGAGGCTGATGTCTGAAGTGGAAGACAAGTCCAGCATTACATTGCAGATCAAACCTCATTTCAGGGATTTGGCGGATTCACACAACGATTCCAGGAAAAGTTCATTCTGGTTCCAGAAATAGTTTTCAGGGATATAGTTTCCAGGAATTCTATGAATAATTCTGCACCACATGAACTCATTATCTATCTACAGCATGTTGATCTCAGGAACTGAACTAGGAAAATTAGGTTATTTACAAACTACCTGTTGCTGAAGCGAAAGTTATGTAAAGTTAGCCTCTTACTCTACGTGGTTTCAACATGGACAACAGCCAGCCACCCATTATGACATTTTACCAATAAAGCACATGGTTTCTGTTTCTGTGCTGTGCAGAATTGACACCCCGGTCAGTGGAAGGCACTTTCATCTTTGAGGAGGCTTCTGAGATGGACTCGACAGCTGCACAGGCCTACGATGCCATTGTCGTGGAACAATGGACAACTTTCCAAGTAAGCTGGGTTTTTATTTATTTATTTTAACTTGCTGGGGTTTTTGTTTTTTTTCAAATCTTGATGCTTGCAGGTTAAATTATGGTGGCACAGTCTATGAAATGACTGGTAATACGACACTTTGTACTGTACTGTATGTGTTTTTACAAAATATTAGGGGAAACAGTCTCGTACAGTTCACACAATTGGAAGCAGGATCTATTCCGTATCTTATTATGTTTTTTTTTATCCTAGTTAACATACAGTGAAGTAAATGCTCTGGGATTGAAAGGCATTGCTCAATAACAATAGGAATAGCAATGGAGTTGTACCAATGGTGTCCTCAGTCACCACTGCCCCCTCTGTTCAAATTAGCTTAGCCAACAGGGGTCTTTAATGGGAATATATATGTATGCAATAAGGCCCAGCTGGGCGTCCCTATACGTCGAATATACAGACGCCTCGGGATGTCTTCAGCCCCCGAGAAGTCTGTATATTCAATGTATACAGGCCCTAAAGGGCCTTATTGCATTTATAATCCAGGTAAAATAGTGGATTTGAAGAAAAAAAAAGCATAAATCATGTGTAAGGCAAAAATGTAGTGTTTTTAATTAAATATCCTTATGCTAAATAAAGTAGTCCCATGTATAACTTTGAACTACACACTAAGTTAAGATGAGTAAATTAATTTAATTCTAACATGTAAAAGAAAGTAGATCATTTTTTGCTAGTGTGCACATTGCCATTGAAAATACACCAGGGAGGGGCTCCCAAGTGGCATCCAGTAAAAGCACTTGCGTGAGTGCAGGATGCGCTCTATAGTCTGGACGTCGCGAGTTCGAGTCCAGGCTATTCCTTTGCCGACTGAGGACAGGAGCTCCCAGGGGCGGCTCAATTGGCGAGCGTCGCCGGGGAGGGAGGGTTAGGTCGGCCAGGGTGTCCTCGCTCACCGCGCAACAGCGACCCCTGTAGTCTGGCGGGCGCCTGCGCCTTGCCTGTAAGCTGCTCAAGAGCTGCGTTGTCCTCCGACGTTGTAGCTCTTGGGTGGCTGCATGGTGAGTCCACAGTGTGAAAAAAGCGGTCGGCTGACGGCACACGCTTCGGAGGACAGTGTGTGTTCGTCTTCGCCCTCCCGAGTCAGCGCAGGGGTGGTAGCGGTGAGCTGAGCATAATAAAATAATTGGCCATTCCAAATTGGGAGAAAATGATAAAAATAATAAAAGAAATACACCAGGGGGCGGAGTTGAGACAGCACTGATTTATTTTTTCCCGTCAGTGCAGACGCACTGAGCAAGACGTGAGGAATAAAAATAAATTCAACGACGTCTCGGATTTCAGTAATTTGTTCAAGATCTGTGTCAGAGAGGGGTGGATAATGTGCACAAGTGACTTTTTGTGTTTTTCTTTAGCGTTTACAAACCGCTAAAAATACATTATTTGAAGTGACAATGTCGGGTGAGTGAGCATAAAAACAGCGATTTTTTTCTTATTGATTTATTTATTTTTGGTATTTTGGTATCTACTTACTGCTTTGGGATTTTCTGCAGGTAATTGGTCACTCAGTTTCATTGTTACAGCTGTACATCTGTGAGTGTAAGCAAGATGGCTACCGATACTTAGTTTAAATTCTCAGCTCAGTTACTTAAAATATGTGACAAGACTCCAACTGTGCGTACCCATATACGGACACCTGGAACCTTGCTCGACCAATCACATTGCTTGCTTCACGTTCCATGCCATGAGTTTTTATATATATATACAGTGCTCCCTCACTATATCGTGGCTCTCGGGGGACACACAGTATGAGCTTTATAAATGAAGAGCGTATAAACGGGGCAGGGGGTGGGAGGCACCGTGGGACACATAACAACACACATCTGACTAAAATACAAAATAAAATAACTCCTTCTGTATAACGCACATATAGTGAAGCAAAAATGTAACTTTCCATAAATTAACCATGCATAAAACACCATGTAATCAATGCTATATTTTTTACCAAAAAAAAAAAAAAGGTAACATTCCTACTCATGGATCACTTTAATCAGCAGTTTTTAAACTATAAATAGCCTGGCTAAACACCGGTCGGGAGTTCAGTTTGAAGCGACACCCAAGCAAACCAAGTGTGAGAAGGAGAGCGGGTCGGGAGAGGGGAAGAGGGAATGGGCTTGCCCCAGGTTCGGCTGCCGGAGCGGGGCTGAAGTGAAGATGAAGTGTCTCATCTCCCAGTGAAAGCTGCAGCTCCTCTCGCAGCAAAAAAGTAAATACATTGGGAAAGATAATCACATAATAGGCCTAATATTTATTTAGTTAGAAAACAAATGCTGAATAAGATGTGTGTGTTATAAAGTGCCAGCGCAGCTTTTCTTCAGTTCAGATACTGTATCAAAAGGGAGAGACAGAAATGGAAGTTAGACTGAGAAGTTGTTTACAGTTTGAACAACTCCGGCACTGTATTTACTGTAGAAATATTGCTTGAATCACAAGTGTAGGGAATTGGGGGACATGCTGTAGGAGCGTTATATCTGAGGCACGTTATAAACGAGAGCCTTATAGCGAGGGAGCGCTGTGTGTGTGTGTGTGTGTGTGTGTGTGTGTGTATATATATATATATATATATAAATAAAATAAAATCCACTTTACCCATTGTAGGCGCCTGTTTGTTTTGAAAGCTTGTATCTGCACATTATTTATTGTACTTCTTTCCTGCCAGGGCCCTGATGGAATGAACACATCCCGTCAGTGTCCAGAAATGGTTTGTTTTTGGCACAGCCATTATGTTTGCAGATAACATATTGAGCCTTTCCAGCAGAACATTTTTCCCTAGTGGGAACGTCAAGTTTTATGCTTTTACTACAGGATTGTGGCAGGGTAGCGGCGAGACAGAGACTCTGAAGCCAGGAAACTGTAGTCCAAGCGCTAAAGAGCACTTTAATAAACAAAAAAATAACACAAGAGTACCAACAAAAATGCACACGGGCAAAAGGTTTAAACAAAAATACAAAAACTGTTCAGGCTGGGCAGAGCCTTCACTGAACTTTTAAAGACAATACAGAGATACAACAACACAGGTCCACTCACCAAAGTCCTCTCTCCAAATGGAGCCCTGGGCTCTCCTTTTATTGGATGTTGCTGGAGCCTAATTAATCAATAATTGGCAATGATCTAATTAAGGCTCCAGCCACACTCACATGTTTTTGGCAGTGAGGAATTAACCCCATCCCTGCCAACCACCACTGAACACCACATATCCTTCCCCTTGTGTAATGCACACAAGGCCATTCCACGGCCACCTCCCCCCTTAAAGGGCCCAAAAGTCCCGGATAGAGTCCTGCCACCGGAACAGAAGCAACCATGGCGCTACAGGCAGCCGCAACAACTCCCCGAGGTCCAGCCGCAAAGGGGCCCCAGATGGCAGTAACAGGCAGCAACCCCAGGCAAAGCAGGGCGGGCAGCAACCCCAGGCGAAGCAGGGCGGGCAGCAACCCCAGGCGACGCAGGGCGGGCAGCAACCCCAGGCGACGCAGGGCGGGCAGCAACCCCAGGCGGTGCAGAACAGGGCAGGTGCGGACCCTCGGGAGGAGATGGCAGCAGCGGACCCTCGGGAGGCGACGGCTGGGCCCAGCACTCCTGATGTGGACGTTCTCCTGGCCTGCGCTGTGCTCCCCTCAATAATAAATGTAGTGCGGGAGACGGCGGCGCTTTTCCCTCTGGCACTGGAGGCGCGAGCGGCAGGCAGTCTCCCTCTGGCGGTGGAGACAGCGGGAGCGGCAGACAGTCTCCCTCTGGCAGTGGAGACAGCGGGAGCGGCAGGTAGTCTCCCTCTGGCAGTGGAGACAGCGGGAGCGGCAGGCAGTCTCCCTCTGGCGGTGGAGACAGCGGGAGCGGCAGGCAGTCTCCCTCTGGCGGTGGAGACAGCGGGAGCGGCAGGCAGTCTCCCTCTGGCGGTGGAGACAGCGGGAGCGGCAGGCAGTCTCCCTCTGGCGGTGGAGGCCGTAGCTGCAGGTACTCCCTCTATCTCTGGAGACTGGTGCGGCTCTGGAGACGCTTGCTTACCCCTCTTCGGCCGTGGATGCTCGGGCTCCTTCCTTCTGGGTGCTGGACACTGGCTTCCTCCTTCTGGGCCTTCTCCGGACACAGCCGCTCCTCCCTTTCACCCTCTTTTGGGCAGACAGTTCCCTCCAGGCTTGGCCGGAGCAGGGAGGCTTTGGGTGGTCACCCTCCCCACAGGCCAAGCACCTCCAACGGGGCTCTTCCTCCCTCTCTTCAGGCACATCAGACCACCTCTCCTCCTGGTATTGGGAGGGGCAGATGGCCACTGTGTGCTCAAAATTGCCACTGCCGGGGCACCACTCCTCTGTGAGGCAAATTTGACAAGATACCGCATGTGACAGGGTAGTGGCGAGACAGAGACTCAGAAGCCAGGAAACTGCAGTACAAGCGCTAAAGCGCACTTTAATAAACAAACAAAAAAAACAACAACGCAAGAGTACAAACAAAAAGGCAGAAGGGCAAAATACAGGTTTAAACAAAAATACAAAAACTGTTCAGGCTGGGCAGAGCCTTTACTGAACTTTTAAAGACAATACAGAGACACAACAACACATGTCCACTCACCAAACTCCTCGCTCCAAATGGATCCCTGGGCTTTTATGGGATGTGGCTGGAGCCTAATTAATCAATAATTAGCGATTTATCTAATTAAGGCCCCAGCCACATTCTCACATGTTTTTGGCAGGGGGGAATTAACCCCATCCCTGCCAACCACCACCAAACACCAATAAATTTACATGGGCAGAGTTCTCGCTCTGCCACAAGGATATATGTGAAAAGTAAATAAGGAAAACAAAATAATACTGAGAGAATTTCATCTGAGCTGCAGGCCGGGTACTCGAAATTGGAGGAAGGATCTAAATAAAAAAACAGTAATAAACAAGTCACCGGAAAGCAAACACACAAGAAAACACCAGGAGACCAATTCAACAGAACATATATAGTAAAAAATGTAATAAATATTATATAGTGAAACGGTTTTGAAGCGAATTACTGCATTTAAGAGACTGGGCTTTGTCTACCCTTAAACTCTGATTACACCAAGAAAGCACAGTCAGGGTGTATAGGTCTGCCAAGTTGACTCAAAGCACAGTATAAAGATTTGTGGTGGGCTTGGCTTGCAGGGAGAGTTTCTGCATCCATCCATGGTGATGTTGAGGCCAGAGTGTCATAGACATACTTTTTAAATGTTTCTAGCCTTAGATATTTTAAATTACAAATATGTATATGTGCCAAATTTAGCAATCAACTAAAAGTAACAGTTTCCACATTATCCAGTTTTAAAAGTTATGCATAATACATTTCAGCGTGTTGACGTATAGTTTCTGCAACAAGTACAAGGCTAATTTGAATTGCATGTGAGCTGAGAAAAGCAGTAAACAATTTGAAATGAAACACTCATTTTTTTGGCCCTTGACAGGACTTCTTTGGAAGTTGAGTCTATAGCCAGGAGAACCCGTCAAAGCTCTTGCTTCACTTCCCTACTACACCCAAACACTTCTGCTCTTGAGGAGTCTCCCTCCTGCCTCACTATGGATTCCATAGTCAAAATACTTTGAGTTTAAAGCAAAACCACATTTCGAATACTGCACATACAGATCAAGCAAAAAAAGAAAGATATGGATATTTAATAACAAACTGCTGTGTTAACTAATACGGTAATCACTATCCAGCAAATACAATGCTGTTAATCATGGATAACGATAATTAATAATAATTAATAATTTGTTATTGTATTGCGCCTGTGACTCATATGTTAACGTCTATTTCATAATATCTTGTATATGTTTGTTTGATTGTTTTAGTTAATTATAGAGACTTCTAAACAGAAATATTAATAATGATTTTAAAAGGACTGATCTTCTCTCATTTTGTAGGTGGTAGTGGATGTTATGGTTAAACCGACACAATGGCCACACTGGTAATACTGTAATTATTAACACTTTGTAGCCTCAATGTAAACAGTTGCAATGGTGCTGCCCCAATCTGTCTTTCAGTGTGGTGATGGTATGATGTGTTAATGTGGCAGCTGTGCAAAACACAAGTTCCTGTTTTGAGCTGTGGTGAGCCATGCTGTCTGCACATGTTCAACCTTCACTCGCACGGAACCACAGAGCACTGCAATGTTTCACTGAAGAACAGCATGTTAGCACGGTCTCTCAGCAAGCAAGATTGTAAAATGTATAATGCGGCTTTGTTGTGGACATGTTGAAATAGCAAGTGTGTAATTTACAGAACTTACAACAATGCTGTATTTATGTTATAAATTATCTCTTTTCCAGGGTGCTGAGGTTAAGACAGATTATATACCCCTGTTGAAATCTCTGGCTGTCTTTGGGTGGAGGCTGACCTGTGTGCTTCCTACTCCAATTGTGAAAACAAACAGGTATTCAAATAAAGGAATCTACAAACTAGTTTGTGTTATTAATAGCAAAGCAGACAAAAGCAACAAACGCATTGTGAGCGGTTCCCTTTACCAAATGAACTACAAGGTAAGTTAAGGCTGATACCTCTCTGTGTGAACGTTTCACAAAAGCACACGTTTTGCATTACCTAGAATTGTAGGATTGAGACATAATTTTAAAAAAAAGAATACATAAAAACAATATTAACACAAATTATAATTTAGATATTTTATTTAACATCATGTAATCAAATAAACTATTAAGTGATATACCAGAAGACTTCATAGCAGTACAGTATTTCATGATAGATTTCGAAATGTCACATTTGACATTTTTTGTCAGTTTTTCGTTAAGTATATGGAAAACTACAAAGCCGTATGTAATTCAATATGCTAATGTAACATTATTCAGCAGGTTTCATTCAACTTTATAAAGCAAAATTTGTTCATTCGGTAGGGTGATGCAAAAATTTTGGCCATAGCTGTATACTGTTCTGCTTATCTGAATGCATATCAAGTATGTGCAACTTAGACAGGTACATCCAGGTTTGCTTAAGAAATTATAGCTTAGGAATGCAGCTTCAGGTGGGATTTGCCATGCTGTTCTGGAAATGATCGATCTTCTCTTCACATTGCAATGTCTTATAAAATGTTCATAGGCGGTACAGGACGGCAGTCATTAATTGCATGCCTGAACTGAACACTAATTTACCACTATAAAAATAGGTTATGTCTGTTTTGGGAATTCATCTAATTAATCAAAGATACTGTCCCAGTTATAACTCTCAATGTTTATACGTGACTGATTTAATTGAAATTCTGCCAGGAAATACTTGCTTCGTTACAAAAGTGCCTTCTTTCCTAACTGACATTTGAGGCAAAAAACTACAACATGCTGTTTATAGGAACCAGTACTAAATGATTGAAGAAGAGTGCAGTCTTATTTATTTTTTGCTGGTTTAAGTGGAAACTGATTGCTCCGGTTTGGGATTGGCATACAATAGGGTGTAATAAGAAGGATAAATGTGTGGTATGTGTGTTCTCTTCAGTAAGTGGAGCCATGCACGAGGCACATTAAAAAAGAGCTGCAGACATTCTCCTGTGCTATGGAAGATTCATTTTCCTTTACAGTGGAAATGGACCTGAAATATAATACAGACAGAGCCTCCAAATAGTGACTGTGAGTCCATGAGAGGGTTATTGTGGATGTCGGCAGACCCAAGCAGAATAAGGCAGAGGATTTAACCCCTGGCTTACTGACTCACTCTGAGACCTGGAGGAGAGCAGATCACTTGTCCTGCTGGTTGCCAGTCCTGGGTTTTATTACGTTTCCTGTATTATCAATATTCTTTCTTATTACTGTTCTGCAACTCAGGCAGGAGCGAAATTACAGGCATTATTAACATTAGATAGATAGATTACGTTTATAAGTAGGCATGCTTAAAATTCAAAGGTAGAGCCCAGCACACAGTCACACTAAAGATTCAAGATGTGCAGGTAACATATTTATTTACTGATGAAATACAATTCAAAGTTGCTGCAGTATGTCCACTGTTTTGTCATGCAAAAGCACATTGTGAAAAACGCTAGAATAAAAGTTGCTACATTTGAAAATATATAAACACATGACATTTTTGGTCCACTAAAATAAATTGCTTAACTGGAGTGTCCAATGTGAAAACACAACACGAAATAATAATAGTAATAATAGTAATAATAATAATAGTAATGTAGCACTATAGGGTTAAAATGTTCAATATCAAAAAACGCCTGAGTTAGAAGCTTTATCGTGTCTAAAAAATAAAAAAAAATAATCCAAAATATGGATTGTGGAGTAACAACTGGAAAGCTTAATCAATCAGACTGCAGAGTCTGTATCATCTGATCCGAAACCACCAAACTCCACATCATCGTCATCTGAACCATCATCATTGATGATGCAAGCAATTTTCTCAATCATTAGAATCATTAATGCACGGAGCAACTACTTCTAGGAAGTTTTTTCTATTCACCTGAGCTGCGATATTTCCCATCAGCATTATTTGCGCATGGTTATTAAAAAACGGAAATCAATGGTAACATTTTACTTTCAGCTAAAATTTGGGAGAGGGCGGGCGATCGTTCAAACTGGGGAGTTGACGTGTCAGAATCCAGTATAATTTATTATAAACTGGTATTATATAGTTTCCCAATTCTTCAAACGTTTCTTTCAATGGATTTAATGAATGTTCTATTTTTTTTCCAGTGAAGGGAATTTGGCGACAAAGCAGATTGTATTTCTTCAGAGACCTTTCCTACCCCGAAAGAAAAAGGAATTGAAGGTAACTGACCTTGCATTCCTCAGCTTGTTTCTCTTGGCAGTAATGTGATATTATAATAGGTTTTCTACAGAAACATGTGATGCAGTGTGTCTAATTTGATACGGCCTGAATGGACATGTTTTGTTTGCAGAAGCATAAACATTTAAAGTGCTGGTAATACATGTTCTGTAACACTGGTGCACTCACCACTCAGAGACACGTGTGCACTAGAACATTTCACCCACAAAGAGCTCCCTACTGTCACTTTAAATTGAAATCCAGAAAATATTCTCATAACATATGAGAGGGCTGTTGATAAAACTTCACTGAGTGTAGGCTGGCTGTGTTGAAACTACTCTCTATATTCTAGCAGCTTGCACCTAAACCACATCATTTTAGGGTAAACATTAGTCAGTTCTGAATAAAGCCATTGTTTTAACCCTGCATAGGAGAAGTTTCTTTTCATATTGTTACAAAGCAGATAGAAATTGAGCACATTTGTCTGTAATCAAAAATAGCTTGCCTTCCCAGGTGCTCAACCTCAGATATTTATTTCCTCATTTCTTTTCTTTTTGTTTTTTCAGAAATTAAGCTTCAAGACACGAAGCAAGCTAAATAAAAACGCAATCAAAGATGTAACAAACCGGAACCGAAAAACAAACGCATCAAACCTGAAAGAGAAAGAGCAGGAGGACCAGAACATTCTAGAAGATCTGCAGAAAGAGAATGAGAAAGAGCCAGAACAGGAAGACAGAAAAAACAGCGTGGAGAAAACCAGTCCAAATGAAACGGAGACACAAGCTACAGGAAATGAAAAAGACAAGGAGAGCGCAACAGAGAAAGAGAGAGACAATGAGACAACTGCACCGGAACAGAACACAGAATCGCAATACACTGAGACCAGCGGTGGAAATGAGGGGGGCAGCAGTGACGGCTGTGATGCCTCTGAAGAGGCTGTCCAGGAGACATGTGGAACAGACACTTCACACGAGACCAGCTGTGACCCTCAGATGTGATTGTGATTAGCAACGAAAGCAATACCAGAACTGCAGCCCCCCCCCCTTAGAAAACAGAGAAAATGACAACCAATAATCACCTGTAAGGATATTAATAATGTTCAGACAGAAACAATGAGACATTATCGAAGTCATGGCACAGATACTTTGGGTTGCTTTTTTTAACTCAAGCAGCCTTGAGCAGTTAATGAAATGAGGCACAAAGGATACGAAACTAAAGATGGTTGTTAAAGGGGAACATGCTCTAATGCAAACTGTACATTTCACCAATAACCTACAATACATACACAATATTCAGGCTTTATTTAAGCACCAATTGAACCGAGATCAGTAAACTGTTTCTAATATGGAAGGGTAACCAAATTACTTTTAGTATACCAGTACGACAAAAATTGTTCAGTCATACCCTTAATTAAACACAAGCAACCGTAAGTTGCACAGTAAGTTTGCTTTCTTTAAAATATAGCTTATTTTCAAAGTCTAAGGTAATCATATAATGTTGTGGTTGTTTCCTATGATGTGCATCAGGGCTTAAACTACTGTTTGCAAATGCAAGCACACTGCCACTGTAGTTTCTACAGTCTACCTGAACTGTAGTGCTTTCAGTAAATTAAACATTTGTGAAGATTGGAATGTTTTTGGCCTCTTAATGTTAGGTATGTGTCTTAATGGTAAGCAGTGTTGTTTTGTATTGTGCAGAAATGTTTTAACACTGTATGCAACAGGTACAGCAATACACAACAGTACATAAGGTTCTGGATAATACAGAATTCAAACATTCTACAGTGAGAACATTTTCTCTTCTTAAGCGTCAATAAGCACATACCTTAAACGCTTTCTAATTAAACTCATTTAATAAGAAAAAAAGGCAGAAAATAATGTAAACGAAGATTGGAAAAGTAAATTGGACCCTTAGATTCTTGGTGTTGAAACGCCCTTATAAAGGTTTACTGTGGTAATTTTGCAATTTTCCCATAGTTTACCAGGGTTTGCCGTATTTTAAAATATTCTTTACCATGCTTACCAATGGTTTCAATTACACTTTGCTATGCTTTTACTATGGTAAACTTGTATAAGGGTACTTACAGCTGTAATACAAAATAATGGGTTTATCTGCTTGTAAAAAGCATTTTATTTAACATGTTTGGAACCCCACGTGTTATGATTATTTCTACACTACTAACGCAGTGTGTGAATGATCATGTTTAATTTATATAAACAGATGGAAATTATTTTATGTGAGCAGTACTCTATGCCATATTTAAATATTTTAATTAGCCTGTCGGGATGTATTCTCACTAGGCACGTTTCCTTTTTAAGTGAGAAATACACAATTTTTGAAAAACAAGTTAATTGAAGCTACGAAAGAGAATGTATAATCTGCATAAATTTAAATGTATCATAAATCATCAGTAATGTACATTAAAAAAGAAAAAGAATAATCTAACTAATCTAGTATGGGATCCTAAATGCAAACTAAAGAAGTCTGTTTAAAATAGGTGAGAAACAGTAGAAACATTATTACTGTGGATAAGAACAGCGTGCTCTCTTTCCATTCTCTTGATTTTAAATAAAGTCTCTGTTGACCTAGAGAGGTCCAGCGATTGATAAGAAACAGCTCGGCAAATACTTCAACATAATTAGAGAGCAACTATGTGAGAATGGGGATGAAGATTATCTTTTTGTCACGATTTGAGTGACCTGTTGCTAAGATACCAACCTATCTAAACTGCCACATTTTCTGACTGATGTTCCCTGGATTCTTATTGGTTGGGTGGTCTTATAGGTTTAGTGGAACAGTACATGGTTTATTTATTTATTAGTTGTTTTTTTTTAACTCGCTTCACAATGCATTATGGTAATGTAGTCCTGGATACTTGGGGACGATGACTATGATACTAGCAAACCATATATATAGTTTAAACACATACTTTAAATATGTCGCTTGCATTTCCTGTAGTCTATATTACCCTTTGATTACATCACTGTACCTTGTATGTATATAATGGCATTGATGGCAGGCATTATGTTAGGAAACCTGGCTGGACAGGTTTCTATTGAGAGATCATGAATATTTTTAATACAGGCTGTACAAGAAATCAACTTACCAAGAAGAAATAACCGCGCCTGCACGTGATCTGCCTACACCCAAAGCATCATTAACTGATGTGGAGACCACAATTAAAGCAGAATCGAATTCTAGAATCTCATGTTAACAGTTACAGACAGTTTAATATCATCACTACTCATATGGTTCTAATTTTAAACTGTCGTCCTTTTTTAGAAATTCTTTACTGAGAAACTGCTTTGTAGTTTTAAGTTTGTAACAAAAACAGCCTTCAAAGATATTTCCTTTAATACACATTTATTTGAAACAGACTTTTAAAGCTGTTTTGTTTGTTCCAGGTTTGTCCGAATGCTTGATATTTGTTTTGATATATGCTTTTTCCTTGGCTTTGAAAAAAAAACAAAACAAACATTTGATGTCAAGTAAAGTGTATTTGAATCAAGTACTATTGTATATTGTTCTACAGTTATACAAGCAGTGGTCAGTTATACCGGATGTAAACTATATAATACATGTTACAAGATGTTTCATTACTGCGTGTGGGACTACACTGTATACTGATGTTTTTAAGACATTGCCTTGTTTTGTTTTGGTACATTTAAGCACAACACACATTTACAATCCATTGTATAAAACGTGTATTAAAATTCATGTTTGTATCCTGTATTTTTTTTAAATACAGTTGCTTACATTATACAGCTTATTAGGATAGTATTACAACTATAATTCACATATACTGTATAGTATTAAGCAGAAAAAAAAGATGTTGACAGATTCCTTCACTGTTACCAAAAAAAGATGTTTCCCTAAAACCCGTAACAAATACAATGTCCTCAATTTGCAACGTTTGGATGTGGAGCAAATATAATTGCATGGTTCTGATCAGGAAATGAAAGAAAACAACATTTGCATTGACATAAAATACAGGCAATGCAGTGTTATGAGCACTTGAGACCTGCAAGACTTCCTCTCCTCAGATTATTGTGTCTCCAGGAACTGGAGAAGTGTGAGTTATTGTTCCATGCTAGATCCACCATATGGTTTTCATTTTACTGAAGACAATGTATATGCTATATTGGAGCTCTATTGCTGTCAAAGTGAAGTGAAATATTGATTGTTACTGATTTACAGCACTTATTTAGGTAATTTATTGATAGGAACCATGTTCACATAAACAACCTGTTAATCAGGAGAAATGTTTAAAAAAATCAAACAATGCCACCAAACAGGTAAAAATGTCAATATGGTTATCATTTAGGACTGCATTAGTTAAGGTGAAAAGAAAATAGATATAATAGATAGTCCAGCATTGGTAAGGGAGAAACAAGGCAGGATACAAACAAACAAACAAAGCTCCATGCAGACAGTTCCAACAGAGGCAGACAAGCTCGTTGGCATTCAGGTTCCAACAGAGGCAGACAAGCTCGTTGGCATTCAGGTTCCAACAGAGGCAGACAAGCTCGTTGGCATTCAGGTTCCAACAGAGGCAGACAAGCTCGTTGGCATTCAGGTTCCAACAGAGGCAGACAAGCTCGTTGGCATTCAGGTTCCAACAGAGGCAGACAAGCTCGTTGGCATTCAGGTTCCAACAGAGGCAGACAAGCTCGTTGGCATTCAGGTTCCAACAGAGGCAGACAAGCTCGTTGGCATTCAGGTTCCAACAGAGGCAGACAAGCTTGTTGGCATTCAGGTTCCAACAGAGGCAGACAAGCTCGTTGGCATTCAGGTTCCAACAGAGGCAGACAAGCTCGTTGGCATTCAGGTTCCAAGTTGTTTAGCCAAAGGTCAGAGGCCAACTACCAAATCTAAATCAGTGGGCAAGCAGGAAAGACGACCCACCATAGCCCTGGTCAGTGACGACAGCAGCAAAGGTCAAGACGGTTCCAGAATGCTCTTCAGGTCAAAAGAAACAAAAAGACCTGAAAACAAACAGCTGCTGCCCTTATATAGGACAGCTGTGGGGTACTAAGTGGTTGGGAATGAGCTACAGGTGCAGGCCTAATTAGGCATTAACTGGTCTAATTGATCTCAAGCTTAACACTTTCTTATCCACCCCACAGGCCTTCCACCCCCTAGTTCCGTGAGGTCATGGCAAGCTGGCTCCACTCCCACCAGGGATCTTTCCAATGGACTTTCAGGGTCACTGCAGGCTATGTCCTAGCCTGCCAAGAGCACCCCCTGCTGGTCCCGCTGTGAGCTGCCACACACACACACATTGGTTTGCAGTATTCACCCCCTACCAATAATGTTACATTTTGTTGAATTACAAATAATTTATGCACAGTTTATCAAACAAACTTTTTTATTCAAAGCTGTAGTGGTTAAACGGAACACTGTTGGAGGTTAAATGTCAGCAAAACTTGCAAAGAAAATGTACAAAATGAAATTTACTGGTTGCATAAATATTCAGCCCCTTAAGTCAGTACTTGGTAGAAGCACCTTTTGCAGCAATTACTCCTAGGAGTCTTTTGGATAGGTCTCTACTAGTTTTGCACAGTAGGATGGTGACATTTTTGCCCATTCTTCACAGGAAAATTGCTCCAGTTCTGATAAGTTTGTTGGGGATCATCGATGGACTGCAATCTTCAAGTCTGAGAACGCGTTAAAAAAAGATGTAAAGCTGATACATTCGTATCTCAGAGAGACTGGAGAAACGGATAACGACATAGAACGTCTGTACAACACTGAAACACTACTTTTAAAAAAACCAAACCGTACTGCTTCACCTCGTCTTCTTTAATATTAGCATCACAAGGGTATCCATGCATTGTAAAAAACAATAGATGGGCCTCTTCAGTGAGTTACAGGAAAACAATTCCATCTCGGGTTTCTGTGACAGTTTATAAACTCGACCTTCGGTCTCATAATTTATCACGTCACAGAAACCATAGATGGAATTATTTCCATGTAACTCACTGAAGCCCATCTATTATTATTATATAGTGTTCCTGAGATTGCATTTGTTACACAGATTTACATTCCAACTATGCATTGTTATGTGTTGCAATAACGTTTCAGCAGATCTGACTGGCTGAATAAGTGATTGGTTGGCAGGTGCTTCTATTTCCAAGACAACTCAAATTACTGACATTTAATGAGGATTGGTTTCAATGTGATGTGATCATTTCCAAATGCAACCAAAAGAAACACGTTTTGACCAGCCCCTTGTATGTTGATTAAGTTTAGGGTTTTTATGTCTCCTAATTTTTACATAAAACTTTTACAACAACAAACACCTTTAGAAAAGCACAAATTATCATTCAGTCAGAAATACCGAGATGGATTTCAGTAAATATGTAAGAACCAAACACTTAATTATATGGACAAACTCATTTTAGACTTTTATGAATATAGCAATTAAGTAGTAAAATATCCACAGGAAGCAGAATAAATAAATAAATGAATAAATAAATAAATGTATCAGACATTCCTTAAAACTGCAATACCTTTTTAATAAATCTGTTTTGTTTGAAGGGCTGTTAACGAGAACGCTTGTTAGAAAAGTAAGGGAAACTTTTGAGGGGAAGAAGAATGTACACAGTCACCAGCAGATAAAAGCTGCACAAAACTTAAAGCAATCCTACAAAACTCGGCTTTACCTCACATTTCAAGACAACGGGGGGAGGCTTACTCAGCTTTTTCTCCAATGCAAACTTTAAATAGTTCAAAACCTCAAATGAAACTACTGTACCCATAATGTTAATATTATATATATATATATATATATATATATATATATATATATATATATATATATATATATATATATATATATATATATACACAAGTATATATTTAATTTAGCAATTTCATTATTCGAGTTAGTAAAAAATGAAATATTTTCTCTGACATGTTATCCTTTAACTCTAATGCTTCAAGTGATTCTGGTGCAATAGCAGCAAGATACACTGCATAACACACATGGTCATTTTAGAGGCACTGTATTTTGAATAAGGAATTACAAGTAAGGCTAAAAAGTCTTATTTATATTAACAGAAAGAATAGAATACATATTTTAGAATACATGTCACTAATTTCAAAATAAATTAAAAAAACAACAATAATATTAATAGAAAATCAATAAAACATTTAAAATAATAAAAAAGTTATACAAATAATATTTTTGATAAAACAAGAATTTCTGCATTTCCAAAATATTATTTCCAAGAGGTATATTTCAAAAGGTGTTTTTTTTTTTTTTTAGCCCACAAATATAATGAACACTAAATAGTGAACAACCTTCAGGCCTCACGGTCACAAAGTAGCCAGGGCTGCTGACAGTGCTTTTCACTCGGGCAGTTCCACTCTGTTAAAAAATGAATGGATGCTAATCTGGCATTGCTTGTACTGCGGGACCACTGGTTGTGAACATTCCCATTGTTGCCTCAATGCATCGTCCTCACAGTGTCTGCTGTTGACTACCACCACTTCTCAAAGAGGATTCTCTCCTTCGAAACCCCCAAGTGCTCTAACTGGCCAGAGATTGACTCTATCATGGGAGGAGGGCCGCAGATGTAACACAGGCTGTTATCTGATATGTGTTTCTCCAAGACCTCTTCAGAAATTCTTCCCTCTGCAAAAAAAACAACAAAAAACTGTAAATGAAGTACGTTCAACAGCAGAAACATCTATACAATATGTTGATTTTCTTTTTTTCTTGTGTTCCAGGAAAGGGTTTGGTTGTGAAACAAAATCCCAAAGAGCTTGGAATGTCTTCTTAGAAATATAATACATATTGCACCCCCAGCTTCAGGGCCTGCCATTTGAATGTACACAGAGGCATGCATGCTTTTTGAAGCAAGTTATCATTCAGCACTAATATTCTATATACTGATATACACGTATATCCCATTTCTTTATAGGTGAAAACATATTGAGTGGCCTACAGCAACGATACCAGTATCCTGCAATCTACTCTACAGCATTATATTTGAAATATTTGCATATCCAATCAACATAGAAAAAACAAGTTAAGAAAAAAAAAGGATTCTCTGTACATTAAAAAGGAAACTAGTAACATTATTATTAAATCGAATAAGAGGTGAGTTTGGGATTTTAAAGCCTTGGCACTCCTTTCTGTAATAACAAAGACTAATCAATTTTCTTGCTTGCCTGGTTGACACCAATTCATTTCTTTTTAAACAATGCAGCGACATACTCTAACCAAGAGGGGCAGGCATTATTATTATTATTATTATTATTATTATTATTATTATTATTATTATTATTATTATTAATCTGGCAGACTGTGAATTTACTCAGCATGGTTTTAGAGCTAGTAGCCTGGTACTTATCCAGATTACCATCTGTATCTTCAGTATAACTTACCCGTTATGTATGGTCCAAGTTCTTCCCCGATTTCTGTGTCCTGCTGTGTAACATACAAGTCACATGCAATCTTGCCTGGAAACTCTTGCGCAACCCCAATTATGGCACTCTGAAAAGTGAGCAACAGCAGCGTTAGCAGCATTTTATATGACAGCCACATGATGCAAGGATTAGTACTTTCAACCAAAAGTAACAGTAATGACACTTTAATTCCATCTAAAATATGTATCCAGAAGCTTTCTAGCAATTTCCAGAGTAGGAGGAATCTGGAAATGTATTAATTTAACTGAAACGTAGTGCAGAACAGCATGGTGCACATTTTGCTTTGCCAGTTCATCTTTGGCACATGTGCTCTTCAAAACAATCTAAACATTACAGCAACTGTGTGACCAATTGCAGAATGAGAAGAGTGTGCAAAGTTTAAAATGGTTTGAGCACACAGGACAATTCCAAAAGCGTGCTTTGATGCTGCACTGCAAGTGTCCTGTGACTCCTGGCACAGAGTTGTGTTTCTGAATAGGTGCAATTCCAGGTTCTATGATTTACCTTTAGTCTCCACATAATATTACCAATTTCAAAATTGGCTATGTTATGTAAGAGGTACCACAGGAAGGTTAGCATACCTATCCTGGAGACATACAATACAAATAAAAAATCCTTCCATCACGAACCTTGAAAAGCAGTTCCTGTGTATTTTTTGCACAGTAGCACAGCTGCACTGCTCCTGGCTTATACCCCCAGCCCTGGCTGGCCCTCAGCCGGTGGAGGTCAGCCACATGCAGCAGTATGGCGTACAAGGGGTTAATCCCGACTCCACCAGCCACCAGCAGCAGCTCCACCTCAGGCTCAGAAGGCACAGGGTCGAAATAGAAATCCCCTCCCACGCGCAAGGCAACTTCCGAGTCCAGTGTGCACTGGGAAAACACAGGATATTATTAGAAACAAAGAGCAGAAGGAAACCATTTAATGCAGGCCTCTAAAAGGAGGAACAGTAACTAGCAGCTCAATGTGGAATTTGAAAGGTCCCAAACCACCTTTATTTTCATCAGCTTGCTCTCTATACTGTATGCTGAGTAAAACCACAGTTGGCAGGCATCTTGTGCCGATACAATGGGAAAGAGACTCGATGTTGGAAACAAATTATGCCATTTAAAAGTATATTTAAAAAACAAACTGGTGAAATGATGCAGGGCGTTATTCTAATATCTACATTCTTAGTCAAAAACAGGCTGATGGCCTGTTTTTGACTACAAATCACTTTTTTGGCAGCTCTTTAGAAGTTAATGCGGGTGTCAATGCTAAATAATAAGGATCAAATATGAAATGGTCTTCAATGATATACGATGGGTCTTAAATAGGTAACCTGAAAATACTTTGCTCATACAGGTATCCTCAAGCAATATGAATAACTAAAAGTTTTTCCTAAAATGATACATTAAAAGTCTATTTTTATTCCAGCATTTTGTTTTATATTTTTGAATTTGTATTATGGTGAAGCATGGTCTAGTTTTTGCAGGAAACAGTGAGAGATCTGTAAATGTTAACACGTCCAGTCCATTGGCTCTCTTTCTTGCGTCCTCTCCTTCATCTGCTGAAGAGGAATATGCCTGTTCAAATTCCTGGGCTTGCCTGACATGCTCAGCAATGTCAATATAAAAAGCAAGCCCACATCCTTATTAACAAAAAATTAAACATTTAATTTCACACATTAAAGGATGGAAGTTCCTTCTTCCAGGTCAAGCCAAGAACCTAAGCAGAAAAAAAGATTCCTTTCCAGTGCAAAATTGAAATTATCAGACTACCTAAGTGTTGCATCTTAACCTTCAGGGGGACTAATTTGGCCTCCTGCCAGCTTTCTTCACAAAATAATGAAATTGAAATAAATAAATAAAAATAAATTAGGAGTGTAAAAAAGGTAAATCCTTCAAATGTCAAGCATCTTTTTTTTTTTTTTTTTTGCAATTGTAGTTTATTTGCTTTTTTGGTTTTGCTGTATGACAGTGTGCAGGACACAATTTGAATGGATTTTAAATCCAGTGGCTGATGCTTAGAATACAACGTCAGGGTGAAGCTATCTTAACGTACTAAATGTCTGGAGTTTACAGTTCATGTGGGGAAACAGTGATAGGAAAAAACGACTGTGTGCTTTACAACAAACCTGTTATTTATTAATTCTGGCCTTACCTCAAGCTATGCAATTCCACAGTAAGTAGAAGCGTCTCTCTCTGCTTTGCTATGTTACAAATTGCACTATAAGACCATTATTGTTGTAAACACAAGTTACAATAACATATCTAAAACAAAACACTAAACATCTCAAACAAGACATCTGCTCACGCAACCAATTACTTCTCATCAGAATTGGATATACAGGTGATTTCAATCTTACTTTCAGTACTTAGACTTTGTCTTTTGTAATATACTGTGTAAGGGATTTGGTAAAAAAAAAAAAATCATTAAAATGTGGAAAAGACAATATAAACAAACTGGCTGGTAAACAAAGTGTTAAATAACGTAGTGTTTGGGATTAAAACTAACAGGAGTTAAGGGTATTAACATGTAAATGATAAACTTGTGTTAATGAACAAAGCTTAAAAACAAATACATTTGGTCTAAAAGTACTAAAAATAATAAATGTATTTATGTGAGGATGATACACGAAGGCATTAAGACCATGTGGAAGCTTCTGGAGTCAAGCTTGGCTCCAGTTTGAATTAATTGTTCACTTTAATGCTTTGTCAATTGTTTAACCATGTAATTGATTATCATTTAAAAGCTCAGTGTTTGTGAGTGTTTGGACGAGGGGATCGTAAGGAGTTTGGTTGGCGAGTAGGAGAGTAGGAGAGTAGGAGAGTAGGAGAGTAGGAGAGTAGGAGAGTAAATGATTTGTTCTTGAATTGCTCGTAAATGAACACACTGGAACAGGTACTTGGGTTACGATTCTGCATTTTGATTTGGTTTTGCTGATGAGGGAGTCTGCCTCGTATTTAGGTAGTAACAACAACTGTTTAGTTAGGGCCCGAGAACGGGTTAGGTTTTTGTTTTGTTTATTTTTATTTTGATTGAGGAAAAAATAAAAAACACACGATGTAGCGTTTTCTGGCATCTTGGTTTCATTTGCTTTATTTGAAGGAAAAAAAAAACATGTGGCACAGATACAATCCATCACGACTTCCATTGTTTTGCCAGAAGACATTCAAAATGTGAAAACAAAACCCCAAAAAGTCTTGTGTGCCATGACAGGTAATGAACATTTTAATTATTCATAACACAATTCTTCATTCTGCGTTCTCAGAAAAAGATTAATTGTTGGCTTTTGTTTTGCAGAAGTAGATTATTTTAAAATGATTATTTTATTTAACCAAATTCGTATTTGTTTGCTGTTTTACAGTTCAGTTGGTCCTGCTGGACTGCAGCCCTGGTGTGTAATGTTCAAGACAATGGACACTTGCAAAAGCTGGCCATAGCCTTGTATAAAATTAAATTTGATGTCACATACAGACAGTCTATTAAAGAATAGAGGTGCCTATTCAAAGAAACACTGCATATGTAGTTATTGCTGATGTTTTCCAAACGTACTGCTAGCTCTTTCGTAAAAAATAACTGTCATGTTGGTTAAAAGCAAGCTACCAGGAAATGCATCTAATGAAATATTGATTGCACTATTTCATCAGGGCTACTTCTAGGAGATTCAGATGAGCCTTTTTCACTTGGTTGGGCAAACTTGTACTTTGGGGTACTTTCTGAATGCTAAAATGTATGTTGAGATACAGCTTAATTTGTCATATTTAATGATTCACCTTTTATAATGGAATGTTATTGAAAGAAAACACTAGCTTTTGCACGGGTATCTAAAGGTCCTGATACATTTTAGACTGAATCTAAAAACCCAATCTACTCCGTCCAACAGAATCAAGTGTCTGGTCATTTTCAGAGAATTGTTCCACTGTACCTTACTGCCCCCTATGTAATAGGATTGGGGTATCTGTGTTATCCTACAGAAATAATGAAATAGCCCAAATGTTTTATTTTGTATAATGCACTTGGAAGGAATGAAGTGGTTTGTTGGTGCAGAACCCTCATCTTTATTATTGAAGCTCTGAGACCTACTGTAAAATGTGGCATGGGTGAAATGCTTTTTTTAAAAAGACATATTTAGAAATCGGAATTAATTTGTTAGGGGTACAAAGGTAACACTGTGCCAGAATGCACAGCTGGATAATACTAATGTTCTTGCAAGATTTGGACACAGCATAGATAACGTAATAAACTATAGAAAAGGTCAGCAATAGTGGCGCAACGGAGGGGGGTGGGGGGGGCTCAGAAGACTGGAGCCCCCTCTCTTGGCCATAGACGCTACTACAAATTCATGATTGTACAGTCACATTTACGCAAACATATTCTATGGAAGCAGTGTGGCAACCATTGCTTCCAACAAAGAATGAAACCCATGAATGTACGCAGCTTACAAAATGCGGAAAGGTGCTTGCCTGCTTGCCTATGGCTACACGTGTCGTTTCTGGAAGGAATATTTGCATACTGTAGCTCTGACCGCTACAGAACTGTGCAGGATGCCAGGACTTGTGCTTGTTTCCCCCGGGACTGTTTGTATGCAAGACCCTGTTTGCAGCTAAGCTGAGCGTGCAGCTCCAGGACTGTTGCCCGCTTGCACCTGCAGTGACCTTCCCCCGGGCGCTGGAAAAGAGATGCACGACTTGGGGTACACTTGGTGGGAGGTGGAGGCAGTTGGTTGAGTTTTGTGGACGAGAAGAGATGCCTCTCAGAGGGCGTGATTACAGATAATTTCAAGTGAAACAGCCGACTGTCAACGAAGGAACCTTCTGAGCTGCATTACGTCTTCGCTTAGATGCAGCGGAGGAGAAAGTCAAGCAAAACTTTCAATCCACTCCCAGTAATGCATCATACCGGAGATATAACATTCCAAACAAAATAATAGCTGCTAATTGCCATCAAAATCAACAACAAATTGTTGCCGATGTTTTGAGAGCCGAGTTCTTTGCATTGCACATATCCCAAAAGGAGCAGCTAAGTATTCTGTACGCTATGTTCACAAGGATACCATAGCTGAGGATTTTTTAACATACATCGACATGGAGGGTACAACCGGCTCCAGCTTATCTTTTGTAATTCTTCAAGGGGCTGCAAAACTTGGCCTCAATTTCGAATTGCTCCGTGGACAAGGCTATGATGGAGCCAGTGCCATGAGCGTCATACCTCATTTTACTTCAGTGATGAAGAAGTCCTGGGAAACTGCTCTTTGTAACAGTGGAATTTGTTGAGCTTGCATTCGTTGTGTATCTGCACTTGCTCTAAAACCTGAACATTTGTTGATTAAAAATAAAAAAATATATTTTTGTATCTTTGGCTTTTGAATGAGTCCACCTCAGACTGGGACTTGCGTTCCTGTACTATACATTTGTTGAACGTGTTTGTTTAAGGTGCAGTATTTTTTGCATTTCTCCTAAGACAATCATTTTATTTCATTGTAGGTGTATCAGTCAGGTGTGGCACAGCCCACTGTGGTTGATGCTGAAATAGACAGGTGGCACTTCAAATGGGCAAATGTTCCAGCAGAAGAAATGCAATTGAAACACTGGTGCAGTGCAACATCACAATCTATCCGAGTATCTCCCTGCTACTGAGAATTATGGCTACGCTGCGTATCAACTGCTAGAGCAGAGAGATCCCTCAGCACTCTCTAGCAAATAAAGAGCTATAGACGCCCAACTATGGGAGTGCATCGCAGTGGGTGCATTTTGGTGTGACTGTGACTGACATTCTTGACGATGTCTTGAATGTCCCCCGAACAATCCTGGTTGCGCCACTGGTCAGCAATAATATACAGGATTTAATGTGAACCTACCGCTGTGTAGTTTTACCAAAGCACGGCCACAACAATGAGCAATTCTAATTAAGAAAATAAACAGATTTTTCTTTCTTCATATTTTTGTTCAATTTGATGCCAGAACTAAATGCCAGCAGTGATTAGAGAACTTTTTCCAAAGTTTTCCAATGGGAATTGCTTTCATGTTTCCATGATTGCTGTGTTTCAAATCCCAGTTACAGTACAGTAGTATACAGTTTGTATATCGTGTAGTTCTTAGATTTAGGGTTGCCTGGCTCCTGCTTCCTCTTGGCCCTGAACCCTAGTTTAAAACGAGACCTGTCTCAAGGGACAATGTTTAAAGATGAAATAAGCAGGATGTATGGCCTTCTTTCTCAGCTAGATTGTTACCTCAGTATGCACCCAGTGGGCAGGGGGATGTTTGCTGTACTTGACAGCTAGCTCCAAGACTCCCTCTCTTTTCAACAGCCCAGGGGTTGAGCAGATTGAAAAACCACCAACCTTCGGAACTCCAGGGACAAAGAAATCCACCCTAAAAACATGAAACAATATTATAGTATAATATAGTATCAGGGAAAATAATAAGCGTGGTTTACATGTGTGTTCAGTGTTCATGTGTAATGCATAATGTATATTTTTCTGGTAATTGCAATGAAAAATCATCAAGACATTCAGTTTATGACCTTGCTAAATTAAAATCTGTTTAGCATTAAGGACTTGACAAGATGTGGCAGCTTGCAGAAAATATAATACTAGCTCACACTACATTTGAGCTGAAGGTTTCAGTGGCTGGAAACCACTTCAGCTCTGGATTAAATCTGACTGGTCAAAAGTGATTACCTAATAAAGAATGATGAACTTCAGTTTCCATCAAAGTACAATTGTATTGCTGTGTGTCTCTTACATATGTGGCTTTCCAAATTAAAATCAGATATGTATTGAATTAATATACTAACACCTTGCCCATGGAAATTGCTTTCTTTTTAGATTTTATTGTTGGTAGAAGGAAGACAGTTACATTTCAGTTTCAATTAAGCCTTATTTTTAATTTTAGCACAAAATAATTGTCTACAAATTCCTGAATAAAAAATAAAACATAAATAAATAAATACATAAATAAATATGTAATGTAAAAACTATGTAATGTAACTCAAATATAAAAAGTGCAAACAGTTTAAATCTACCATATATTGTCTATGGAATCTCTGTGCAGTTCGATGGCAGTTACAAATATTTGATCATTTGTAGAGAATAGACATGCCCCAGTGTTGCAGTATTTTCTTCAACACAAGGTTGTCAACTTTAACTTTATCTGCAGCACCTTCTTGTGGGTATTTAAGGTAATACATGCTAAGAAAATAAGGCTAAAATTATTATTATTTATTTCCTAGCAGACACCCTTATCCAGGGCAACTTACAATTGTTACAAGATATCACATTATTTTTACATACAATTACCCATTTATACAGTTGGGTTTTGACTGGAGCAATCTAGGTAAAGTACCTTGCTCAAGGGTACAGCAGCAGTGTCCCCCACCTGGGATTGAACCCACGACCCTCCGGTCAAGTCCAGAGCCCTAACCACTACTCCACACTGCTGCCCTAAAATGCCAGGTTCTAGCACACAGATGTCTGCTCGGGCCTGAATTTTAAGCCCAACCTGACTACACTCAATCCGAAACCGACCGAGCCCGTGCAAGCACATCTTTTTTTGGACCCGACCCGACCCAATTAAGCGCACGTTCTTGTGTAAAATCTGATGACAATTTGCAATGTAAACATACTGGTAAATTAATGAATACATAATAATAATGAATCATATCTAATTTACTTCATAATTTACCCGCTGTCCGGATAAAGAAAACAAGGGTTGAAAACTACAGATGAACATTACGGCCTATTCACAAAATGGAATTTTTTTTTATTTTTTTTTTTAAATTTGCTGTTATGATCACAAGCTCAATTTTCCGTTGAAAAGAAGCAAACATGTTGTGGAAGTCCATCTGAAAACAATATATGTACTGTACATCCAAACCTCTTACCATTATGGACAACAATGAAATAAGCTAACCATTCATTCAAAAAAGGATTATCTTGCATTTACAGCCCCAGGCAAGGTTAGTTTCCAACAAACATAAAATCACTGCACTACAGCTTTGCAGTGTTAAAAATAATATTTTTTTTTTAAAAAAGAACATAAACTGGTTGTGGGAATTATGCACTGCGATCCACCTTTGTCATCCAGTAAGTATTCATAAGCAAAATTTAAACTTTTGGCATGGAGTGTTTAAGTCTTTAAAAAGTAATCATTTGGCAAAGACGCCTGTTTCTTTTCCAGGCTAGAAAGGGTGCCAATTAAAAAAAATAAATAAATAAAATACAATTTAAAAAAAAACCTTAAAGTGTCATTTAAGAAAAGGCTAGCGCACCAGTTGATGGCTTGAGGGCTGTCCTCTGTTGATCTATGGCCCTTCCAGCAACACTAAAGTTCCGCTTGCTGCTGCTGCTGCTTGTGGGAATACACAGCACACGTCTCGCCAACATTGCCAATACAGGGTACACAACGTTGTGTTCCTTCCAGTAGTTAAGCAAATCACATTCATTTTCCATCACCAGCTTCTGCGTTGTATAGTGCTGTACTTCATCATCGGAGGGGCTAGGCTCTGCATGTATATTCTCTCATTCATCAAACTCAGTCAGTGTTTTTTTTGGCAGCTGGTACATCCTCATCCACTTGGCTTTGATTTCCGTTGAAGTTTTTGAGTAGTCTGCGTACTTCAGTGTAAACTTCTTTACACTCATGGCTAGGCAGCATTAGAAGCCATTCACTGTGTCGTTGCTTGACAACTGCTTGCATTGGAGAGTATCTGAAGGAATTTGGCATTATTGATTGTTTTCTGGAGCTTCTGAAGCTAACTCATATGAATCAAGAGCATGTGGAAAGAGTTGTACAAGTGGTCTTGACAATTTAGGCGTCGGTATGGTCTTAGAGCAAACACTATGTTGGTGCCCTGATCTGTCACCCACACTACTTTATTTAAAGCAGCCAGGTCAAAACCGAGTCTGTTCACTAGCGCCTTAAAATTCTGCGTCTAATGTTTTCACCGGTTATTGCTTCTTCCAAAGGAAACATAGCGGTAGTTAATACTCTGGCTTTGAGCTTGAAGTCTGGTGTGACGTAACGGCAAGTCACTGCTATATAGTGTGTTTTATGATAGTCACATGTCCTCATGTCGGCTGTCATTCCGACACTCGCCTCTTTCAGTATCTCACTAATCTGAGGAATTCGTTCTTTTCTTTTCTGTTCAGCTACATCACGGCGTCTCCTTCAGGCTGGACTGCGGTAACTTGCGGACACTCGGCCATAAGTAGCGCCAACATGAATCAGTTCTTGTGCTCGATCGATGAACCCCTTTCCAGACACAGCTTCGAAAGGACGAATATCCTTGCAACAAAAAGTGACGCATTTCTCTGTAGTTTCTAATTTTTTGATGTACTGGCACAGCTTTTTCAGACTGTACAAATGATGCAAAGTACGACTGACTAGCCCCAGTCATGTGCCGCTGCAGAGATGAATTCCCTGCTGTTTTTTTTTGCTGTCGTATTTAAACAACAATTTGCAAGACTTACATTGTACATAGCCACTCAGATTTTTGTTAGCACTGAATACAGCAACGTTGAAATTCTTACATTAGATTTAGAGTTACCTTTTCCTGTCACAGCGCTTTCTACAACTACACATTCTCCCGTCGATGTTTATTTTTTTAATAGTCTCTGCATCCATACTTGAATAGGCTATCTAGAAAATCTTTCAAAATCCTTGTAAATCGCTTTGTATATAATAATCCACCAAAAAATATACAATAGGGCCTACTGATTTAGCCAATGACTTGCCACCTCGTGGAATGCTTGTATAACACAAACTCGCAAACGGGAAGTTTGAAGTGGGTTCACAGTCACATCCGTATGATTAAATTTTTTAAAAATTCTAAAATAAAAGCTCATTTGCAATCTTTAATATAACACTACATAATCGACCCAAACCTGTTTGTATTAAAACTACACTGACCCAACCCAAACCTGACACATAGTCTTATTTCAAGGCTCTAAGCACACCATTTTTTTAAACTTGGGGCACACCCCCCTGGGGTTATTAGGGGGGCGCCAATACCTGACTGGAAAATAATTTTTTCATAATTCCTGGCGATTGTAAAAGCTCTGCGGTAAATTGCAGACTCGAGGGCCTCCAGGATGATTGACTTAATCAGCTGCCCAGGCAGGGACCACGTTTAATCTGACCAACCCCCGTCCACAGACCTTGTGTCGTTTCAGACCTATCGTAGCTCAGCGACTTTATTGCCCAGCCTGCCTTCATTTGAAAGTGCAGCGGCGGCAGGTTTTAATATCAAATAAATTTGGATATTAAGTTTAGATGGGGGTTGGGGGGTGTCTTAGCTTTTAGTTTAATTTACGGGTGCAACATTTTAGTAAATAAATATTTTATAAAGTTATAATAAAAAAAAATCTATCTGGATAAACATTACAATTAGTATTCGTAATTGCATTAACATTAATAAAGACGAGTCACTTATTAAAATGTTGCACCCTCATTTTCAGGCCCTTTACTCTGCTTTCATTTTACATGCAACGTTACAATATGTTATTTTAGCAAAATCATATTTTTGTAAATATTGTACTGGTTTACTAGAAGGGGGGGTGCAGCAAAAAATAAATCTCTGAAGGGGGCAGCAGCAAAAAAAGTTTGGGAAGCCCTGTTCTAGAAGCACTAGATACAATTCCAAGCGCTAAATACTTAAAAGCCTTTTACTCCAAATCACCATTTAGCACAAGTTTTGTCTGAAATTACCTTTTTTATTCTTTTAATGTCTGTATTCTAAACAGAGAACTCACCATTGTCCGGCTTTGAAATTGAAGTCTTTGTTTCTTACTGCCAGCCGAAGTCTTTTGACTGTATCAGACTCGACTACAATCCCACATACTGTTGCCTGAGAGAGAACCTGGAATGTGTAAAACAAGCTTTAGATCATGGGTCTTGTTAAAATGCCCTATACCAATTCAGGTTTGAGGCACTGTTTGCCTTTTATAAAATGCACACTACTGCAAAAAAAGATACTTGGTATTACAAATCAAACAAACCTTTCATAAGTGACCTTTCACTTGCATGCTAGCGTTTGAAACATTTGTCTAATTATAACCAGTTTCCTTTTTAGCACTGCTGACTTAAATGTTTTTGACAGCCATTATTATTATTCATCAGTTTTAAAGACCAATAAAGAAAAATCTTACATTGTTTTTCAAATTTAGCTCCAAAAATAACAGATTAACTACAAACTCCTGACTAATATTGTACTGTGATTTCTGAAACACGTGCTGTATATAGATGATCATTATCCTGTTTTTCAAGCAAAGACTAGACAGAACGTCCAATTTTAAAACTGTTAAAACTATGTGAAGTTTTACTTCAAGGCAGAAACTACAGCATGAGCTTTCAACTTTCCTGACTAAAACCCTTGTACCCTTTGTCATTTTTTGAGGTTTGAAGGAAGGACTCCAGGCATATGATATATTGAATCTGGCACCACATTCCAGGTCAAGATCATAACAGTGAGAAACTGAAAAAACAAAACATATCAAAAATGCTAAACTATGTTACCATTGAGCTCATTTTAGATGAAGAATTTACAGAGACTCTGGCTGGCTGAAAATCATGCGACAGACACATGCCTTTCACTCTCTGGTGCAAAGTTCACCCTAGGAATGATAGAGCACTTGCATTGTTACACAATTGGTTAAGTCCTTTTGCCAGCAATGCAGAACACACCATATTGCCACATCTTGTTTCTAGCATTTAAATGACACTGACCTCCTGTCTGAAGTTATTAGCAGTTCTCTCCAGGTGGTCTGTTTTTCTGTGTGATGTCATTTTTCTGCTAAAAGGATAATATAAAACATTAAAGACTACCTACTAAATCAATTAGCATAAACTATCATTAAGAAGCAGTTGAACAAAATTGTGAACATATATATATATATATATATATATATATATATATATATATATATATATATATATATATATATATATATATGCTTAATCCTATCCTGTATTATATAAACGCATATGACAAATCAAAATGTACTTTTCATTCAAGTCACTAGCATTGGTGTAGCAAAATCCTTTAACAAAAAAATAATAAATGGTTCACCTTTTGGTCTTGTTCTGTACAGTAGTAGTATTTACTTGCTGATTTAAATTACAAATCAGTACTGTTCAAAACACACTCTACCAAAAGCACATTTCTAACTTGTCTATTTTTTCCCATGTTATCCATTACCTTGTTGTCACCTAGACCAGGAAAGCATCATGCTGCAAAGACTTAGGCATTGCAACACAAATTCAGATCAGGTGATACATGTATTGTGCTTACAAGCCACCAATCAGGCCATTTTGTTAAACAATAAGAATGACTCCAACAATGGCCACCCTTTTCCAGATTGTGAACTCACCTATTGAGTGTGCAGCCACACAAAGCCCTGGTCATCAACAGCACTGACGCACGCTGCCCAGGGAAGGTTCCAGCAGTCCTGCTCAATAAATGGTTAACTGCTGCTGCAGCACTGGCCATGGTGAGCAGGTTAATTGGTTACAATCACTGCCTGCAAGTGAATTAGTAAAGAAAAAAGGGAAAGAACAAAATGACCTAACAGAAGACAGTATTTGTCAATTTACAAAAAATAACTACCAGTCCAGGACTAGGTACTGAATCAAATCTTGTGACCATGTATAGAGCTGCAACGAAGGGAACATTTTGACCTTCGAAGGTTCGGAACATTATTTCTCTCTCAAGGGTTTTTTACAGTTATTGTACTCTTTGCTTATTTGTATGGGTGATATACACATGTATATCTATCTCAATATACTAAATAGGCGCAGAACAGTTCAATATTCTACATGTGAAGTATGGAAGCGGTGATCTCCCTGCCCAGGAAGTGAGGGTTCAGTGCTCGCTGACGACCCGCAGCACTACACTCCTGGTAACATTTATGTTGATTAAAAAAAAAACTGTGGCAAAAGTGTACAAGTCTTATTATTTCTAATCATATTCTATAATTGTTAACATCATAATTAATAACGTGGCTATAGATTGTTAATGGATACCTAACTAAAGTGTTACCCAGATCCCTTCATTCTCCAAACCTACTGGATGCTCCTGTCTAAACAAGTTATTCACAAGTAATCCAATTTAGATTCAATTGTTTATCCCTGCTATGACTGTGTAACACAAGCAAGGATACACAAACAGTTTTATAGTTTAATGTTTTGTTTTTTTGAATGGCTGAAACAAAGCAATTAAGAAGCCAGTTCACATGATAGAACAACATTAAATAATGTCACTCTTTAGACAGTGTCATCTGGAGTGCACTGTATGTGTGTCATAAGAGAGTTTGTCTGTTTCCCTGGACATTTTACTCACTCAGAAAGGAAAAATACAAATTCAATGAGAAATGCCCGTAAAAAATAAAATGTCATATACAAGACACACAAAGACTACTGTATAGCATACCTCTTTTACTGAGTTTGTGAAGCAACAGCAGATATAATATAAAGAGAAAAGCACAAGGAAATAAAACATGACACTTCTAACAATTAAAATGCACTCTCTAACAAAAACTAAGTAGGTACTTGCTATTTTTTTTACTGTTACAATCAGTTCACATTCCTCTCAACAAATTCACCTGCATTTACTTTACAATAGCGCCCTCTCCCAACATAACAAAGCAGTAATGACTCCCCTAGTGGTTATAGAGGGAATCCTTTAAAACGTGTACACATGTCCTAAGACTAGTTGTAAAACCCAAGGGCCAGGTGCTAATTATTATTATTATTTATTTATTTTTTTTATTTACCCTCGGTGTCTGCTAATTATTATTATTATTATTATTATTTTTTATTTACCCTCGGTGTCTGGATGTAACAACCTGATTTTGAACCAAGATGCTCTGAAGACAAATGGTCTTTTCAACGGATTTAAACACTGTTTACTGGATTAACGTAAGGCTTTTGTTTAGCAAGGTTATTAAAAAAAGTATCTAACAGTTCGTGTGTGTCGGTGTATTATTTAAATGCTGTAAATGACACCAGTATGTAGAGCCTACTTCATCTAGATTTCAGAGTGACAAGCAAGCCACCAAACAGGCAAGCAGTTTACTGCTGCAGCATACAGTAATTCCATCTAAAACGTGTTTTATGACCAGCACAAATATACCATTTAACTGTAGAAAGGAAGTGTGACGTACCTGCTTCCACAGATCTCGTAACTTCAAATGAGATATTTAAATCTTCATTGATTTTGTATGTATGTGTGGCTAGGAACAGAATTAACCTTCTTTACGCGTGACCCTGTCAAACGCCACTGACACCGGAAATAGTTACCGGCTTCTGAGGTTTCCTTGAAGCTAAAACTGATAGCGCCCTTGTCACGTGTTAAGGGACGACTGCCGCTCAGAAGCAGGGTTGCCAGTTACGCTTAAAACAAGCGGAATTGCCTTGTAAACTGACGGTCTGTCTGCGCGAGCCTTCAATGTTTCTGTACACAACACTCAGAGAGAATCGGAGGAGACGCTGTCAGACTGACTGTCTCGTTCACGCAGAAATTACCACAGAAATAAAAGAGAAATGGAGATCAATGGGAATGTAATTATTAAAGTCGAAAATATATAATGTTCTTTTTGATGCCAGTGTCAGTGGTTATAAAGACAATACAAAGAAAGACGCCATATGGTAAGAAATAACAGAACAACTGGAAATTGATAGTATGTCTATCTCTTTATTTCAGCTTAATTTTGGTCTAATAAGTGACGGGGGTTTCTGTAAAATTACGCTTTTTTGTTTTAATAATGTTGACCAATAATAATAATAATCACATTCACACACTAACTGAAGATTTTATTAAAACTGAAAATCAATTAAAAAATTATATTAAACTAATTTTCTCAGTATTTACAAAGCAATATGTGTAGCTGTATTCTTTTTTTAATGATTTACATGGTAAACCAGATCACATATAAACATTCACTGTTAAATGTTTTCAGCAGGGGTCTCACTGGTGTGAACACTTAGGGGTTGACATGTATGTATTTTAGGCTTTTCTTGTTCATGAACTCCAGGTTTGTGTCTGCGGCTGGAGCAAGGCGACAACGGTCAGGGGTTTGAAGATTCATCAAGGGAGAATGAAATGCTTGAGGGAGAAGGGACAAGGGCCTCGCATTGATCAGTACTTCTTACGAAGTCAGTCAAGTCAGTCGAATGAAATCCAGCGACAGGAAGCAAACCACAGTTCGCAGGATATCAGCACCCCTGTCATAGATGTGAGGAGGACTTGCATGGACACAGTTAGTGATGAACCTAATGATCCTTGTGAACCCGGTCAGACAAACCAGCGTAAGAGAGAAAAGAACCTCAACGGGCACAAGCCTGGAGTTAAATGGCCAAGAGCCTGTGAGAAAACTGCATGGGACACAGTAAACACAGATCTCTTCTTTGCATTGGAAAGGTTAAGTGGAACAGTTGAAAAGAAACTGGATAAATTTGGGGACATCATCTACGCATATGGAAGCGAGAGGTTTGGAGTTGAAAAAAGGAAGGAAAAAGTACAAACTATTCCTGGAAAGTCTAGACGGCAGCAGGAGATTGAACGCTTAGTTAGAGAAAGGAGACAGCTGAGGAAGCAATGGAGAAGAGCAGAAGAAAGTCAGAAGGAGGGACTCAATCTCTTACAAAGGGTCATAAAAGATAAGCTTGCAACATTGCGCAGAGCTGAGCCTCTGAAACGCTACAAAAAGAAGGAGCGTCGAGAACTAACTTTATAAAGACCCATTCAAATTTGTAAAGAAGTTATTCACCAGTGAGAAGAATGGCACACTAAAAGCATCTAAGTTTGAGTTGGAGAGATATTTGGAGGAAGCATACAGATTCAAAAAGGCAGGAGCCTATGTCAATTCCTTCAGACATCCCACCTATCAATCCACCAGAATACCAAATGGAGGACTGTGCACCTAAGTGGAAAGAAGTAGAGCAAGCTGTGAAAAAAGCAAGGGCTTCATCATCTCCAGGGCCTAATGGAGTTCATTACAGAGTGTACAAGAGTGCTTCAGGAGTTCTACGAATCCTGTGGAAACTGATGAAAGTAGCATGGGAAAAACAGGTTGTACCAAGAGCATGGCCGAGCAGGTGGAGTCTTTATACCTAAAGAAAAGATTCTAGCAGCATTAGTCAGTTTAAGTCCTATTTCCCTATTAAACGTAGAAGGCAAGATTTTCTTCAGCATTATTGCTCAGAGATTGTCAACTTACCTATTAAAGAACTGCTTCATTGACACTTCAATACAAAAGCGGGCATTCCAGGTTTCCCAGGATGCTTAGAACACATCAATGTGATCTGGCAACAAATTCAATCAGCTAAAAAGGAGAGGAAGGAGCTCCATGTGACATTCCTGGATTTGGCTAATGCATATGGTTCAGTGCCACATGAACTTCTTTGGGCAGCATTTGATTTTTTCAGTGTACCAATGACAATAACAAATCTAGTGAAAGCCTACTTTGGAGATTTGCAATTTAGTTTTTCAACTTCAGAATTCAGCACTACATGGCAATGCCTAGAAGTTGGAATAATGGCAGGATGCACCATTTCTCCACTGGCTTTTACCATGGCAATGGAAGTAATCATTAGGGCATCAAAATGGGTAGTGGGAGGAGGCTTGGCTTCTGGAATACGACTACCACCAATTCGAGCATACATGGATGACATGACAACCATGACTACAACAGTAGCCTGCACTAATCAGTTATTGGGCAAATTAACCAATAACATTGAATGGGCACGAATGCAATTCAAGCCCACTAAATCAAGGAGCATCTCTATAATTAAAGGTAAAGTAGTAGATAAAACGTTCTTCATTAATGGTGAGGCAATACCAACAGTGTCTGAGAAGCCAGTGAAGAGCCTTGGGAGATGGTGCGACGGGGATCTAAAGGACACAGTTCGTGTGGGAGAAGTTAGACAACAAGCTGTGGAAGGGTTGAAGAGCATAGACAGCAGCGCTTTACCAGGCAAACTAAAACTCTGGTGCTTTCAGTTTGGCCTACTGCCAAGGTTGCTGTGGCCACTGACTGTGTACGAGGTTTCTTTGACAACAGTAGAGAAGCTGGAAGCTTTAATCAGTTCACACATCAGGAAATGGTTGGGAGTTCCACGCTGCCTCAGCAGAGTGGGACTTTATGGTAAAGGAATACTGCAGCTACCTGTCTCCGCTCTAACCGAGGAGTTTAAGTGCGCCAAGGTCCGACTGGAAATGACATTAGTAGAGTCACGCGACAAATGCGTAAGGGAGGCAGCACCTGTGTTGAAAACTGGAAGAAAGTGGGTGGCAAAGAAAGCTGTGGAGGATGCAAAGGCTGCCCTTCGAATTGGTGATATCATGGGGCAAGTTCAGCATGGAAGAGGGGTCTTGGTCTCAGTTCAGCTCCTCCTACATGGCACAAGGCAGCCCCAGCGCAACGGAGGAAGCTTGTAGTCAACGAGGTGCAAAAGCAGGAGGAGAGGATGAGGTGTATAAAGGCCATTTCCCAGGGCAAGCAGGGAGAATGGATGAGATGGGAGAGTGTGGAACAACGCAAGATTGGCTGGCAAGACCTATGGTCAATGGAACAGAGCAGGATCAGTTTCCTTATAAGGTCAACATATGATGTTCTCCCATCACCACAGAACCTAAACCTCTGGGTAGGAGAGGATCCCTCATGTCCTTTGTGTTCATCACCTGCAACATTAAGGCACATTTTGACAGGATGTAAGGTGGCTCTTAGCCAAGGACGGTTTACTTGGCGCCATGACCAGGTGCTGCGATGTTTGGCCTTAGCATTGGAAGACAAGCGTAACATGACCAATAAGTTGCCACCTGTTCCATCAAAACATTACACACACATTCCTCCGCCCAGGAGAGCAACCACCAAGAAAAGGTGTTAAAACCAATCCTCGCCCAGGACAACTGGAAGCTGCTAGAGACTGGAAAATGCTGGCAGATGTTGGTCAACGGCTTATTTTTCCACCTGAGATTGCCACCACAAACCTTCGACCAGATATTGTCTTGTGGTCTGGATCAGCACGCCTTGTTCACCTGGTAGAGTTAACAGTGCCATGGGAGGATGCTGTAGATGAGGCGTATGAGAGGAAGAAACTGCGGTATGCTCAACTAGCCACTGAAGCGGAACAGCGAGGATGGAGAGTCTGGGTTTACCCAGTGGAAGTGGGATGTCGAGGATTTGTGGCACACTCTACAACCCGGTTTCTCAGAGATGTCGGATTCAATGGCCAAGAGTTGCGTCGCACAGTGAAGAACTTATCTGAAGCAGCAGAGAGGAGCAGCAACTGGCTGTGGTTGAGGCGGAAAGATTCTGGCTGGGGATCTCAAGCACAATAGAAAGAAAGAAAGGCTGATGTACAGGTAAGTAAGCTGGGCTGAGTTGAGTGGGGGCGGAGGGGGTGATGCTGGGACGCCAGAATCACCGTCGAGCCCTCTTGAGGTGTCGTGGGCTAGTCGACGAAACACCGAGGATGGAAGGTGCCCACTTGAAGACCCCAGAGATGTACCCTACTTAGCTCAATCCAGACGGTTGTCATGCTGATGCGCTGGGGAGACCGCACTATGGTTGATCCCCGGAGCCAGCATCGCAGCCGTTGTGTGTGCTGATGCGCTAGGGAGGCAAAATAGGCTGATCCCTGGAGCCAGCATTACATTTCAGCCATCAACACCAGACAGAAGGATATCTATATCATCATATGGAAGGAAGCGCAAATGGATGGAGACACATATGGATCACATTAGTTTACTGTGAAGCTACGTCTTAGTTGGTGCTTATCTTGGCGAGAGCCAAGTTCAAATCAGCATGAAGTTTTAACATCTACTCTCATGTAATGGAAATCATGAGGTCCAGACAGGTCTTGAACTGCTGAAGACCCGAGTGATGATGAGGTCCAGACAGGTCTTGAACTGCTGAAGACCCGAGTGATGATGCGGTCCAGACAGGTCTTGAACTGCTGAAGACCCGAGTGATGATGAGATCCAGACAGGTCGTGAACTGCTGAAGGCCCGAGTGATGATGAGGTCCAGACAGGTCTTGAACTGCAGAAGACCCGAGTGATGATGTGGTCCAGACAGGTCTTGAACTGCGGAAGACCTGAGTGATGATGAGGTCCAGACAGGTCTTGAACTGCGGCAGACCCGAGTGATGATGAGGTCCAGACAGGTCTAGCACCCCAGGGAACTGAGTATTGTTAGAGAAGGAAAAAATGTGGTCCACCAGAAACACTATTTTCTGGTTCATTTGATGCACCACCAGAAGATGCTGATACCTTCACACCATATCCCTACTTTATGTAATTTGTCATTGATGATGCTTTCTGAAATTAATCAAACTCATCTTTATAGTGTTCAGACCAGATCCATTGATTGCTATACCTCTAGATGGGGATTGTGCAAATGTCAAGTGTGAGGGTCTATTGGGAGAATAAAACACGCTATAGCCCTGTAGCTGATGCAATGTCCAGGAATCATTTTGAGAAACTGGTGACCATGTTACACTTCACTGCTAACAATGAAGTATTTGAAGAAAAAAAAAGGATAAGATGTGGAAACGAAGGCCATGGCAAAGCCCCATTCACACTGGCATGCTCTACCCGGGTCAGGACCCGGTGTCATGTGGGTCGGGTACGTGATTCCACACTGCTTTTGATACAGCAGGGTTGACCTGGGTAACAGACGCAAGTGCACAATACACATATCAATGCCCTGAAAGCAGCTTGTTACTGATACTTTCAACCAAGCTTCTCTGGATTGAACCATCGACCCAAATGTTGATTAGAGCAAATGTTTCTTTTTTTTTTAACAATTCTTTTTTATTCATTTTTCCAATTTTCTCCCTTTCCAATTTTGGAATGTCCAATTATTATTCAACCTGGCTCACCACTGCAACCCCCGAACTAACTTTCGGGAGAGCGAGGACGAGCATTTCGTCCTCGAAATGAGTGCCGTCAGCCGTCCGCTTTTTTACACTCTCAAGCCTGCCGTGCAGCTATATCAGAAATTAACATGTCAAAGGACCATGCACTTCTGAATTGCGTACAGGCCGGCTTGCAGGTGTGTGGCCAGCCGCTGGTGTGCGGTGAGCCAAGGACTCCCCAACCGACCTAACACCTACCCTGCCCAGGCAGCGTTTGGCCAGTTGTGCGCCGCCACCTGGGAACTCCCGTCCATGGTCGGCAGTGACATAGCTTGAGAGCAAATGTTTCTTCATCCCTGCTGCAATCTGGCTCATGGTGTGTCTCAAGCAACAAAAATATGGCTAAACAGAATAAACAAAAACGTTCCTTGCGGAAGTGAAACCTTCACGCAGACATGGCTGTTTGTTATTTTGTCGGCAGTCATGCATTTTGTCTCTCTCAACCCGGATCAAAGCATGTCAAACCACATCCTGAGGTGGGTCGCTGGGACCCTGGTTAACCCAGGTATGACCCAGGCAGCCAGAACCCGGGTCCAGACCCGGGTAATGGTGCCAGTTTGAAAGGGGCTTTAGACACAATTTTCTACATGTTACACCTGAAGAATGTAATTCAGTGGATGAAATCATGGTGCCATTCAAAGTTCTGCAGCAAAAAAGGCAAGTCTAAGGTTGGTGCATTTGATGATGTTGCGTTGCAGCTAACATCTACTTTGACATCAGGAAAAAAACACAAGGTATTTGCTGACAACTACTTCACATCAATACCTTTGATTCAGACGTTGAAGGAGAGTATCTTATATTATGTTGGTACTGTTCGCACAAATAGGTTGAAGAACTGTGACTTGAAATCTGAAAAGGAACTCCAACAACTGGGATGGAGCTCATGTGAGTATAAGATTGAAACAAAGCATGACATAATTGCTGTTAGATGGTACGACAACAAACCAGTTAATCTTGTATCCTCATTTGTTGGTGTTGAGCCCCAAAGCAAAATTCGATGCTGGGACCAAAAGAAGAAGACCTATGTTGATGTTTTAAGGCCAGCACTAGTGGGTGAATACAACAGATTAGTGGGAGGTATTGACCTGCTGGGTATGCTCTGCTCACTCTAAATTCTCCCTCAATTCCCGCAGGTGGTATTTGTTCATTTCGTGGCACAGGTTACCATGACAGTGGTTAACGCTTGGCTTCTGTATCAGAGGCATGTGCAGCAGCTGGGCCATGGGAAAGGTATGCTCCTCAAACGCTTCCAAGCATAAGCAGATGCAAGTCTGACAAGTGCTGGACAAGGAAAGCCAAAAAAGGGATGTCAATCTCATTCTCCAGGTCCACCTCTAAAAAGGAAGAAACAGCGCAAGGATGAGTGTAACCACTTCCCAACATGGCAAGGAGTTCAGCAGTGTTCTAAGCTTTGCCCAGAGTGATTCTCTCATGCAAAGTCCATCTTTGCCTCAATAAAAATACTTTCAGTACCATGGAAAGTAAGACCCTGATTTGTTCCTCAATGGACCTTGATTTTATATAAGTTTCATCCGCATAACATACAGTGCATAATGGCTCAGTGTTATTATTATTCCTGCTGTTACTACTGTGACTTTTTTCTAAGTTTTTTTTTGTGGAAAGTAAATGTAGTGGATGTACTCCATTTCAAGGTCAGAATTGCATGTCTTATTCGATGTAGGGACATTTGAAGTTATGGCTAGACTTACCGATGCTCAACAGAATAATGCTATTGGACATTTGGAAGTCTGCGAATCTCAGTCTGCCGTGGTACAGTGTCTGAATGTTTCCCAGAGCACTATAGGACGACTTTGGCACTGATACCGGCAACGGGGAACAACACTTGACCGCCCAAGATCCGGTAGACCATGTGTGACGACGGCAGCCCAGGACAGATTTATATGCCTATGTCATTTATATGACAGGCTCAACACTGCAACCTCTACAATATCTGCAGTACCAGAAATGCGTAGAATTTCCGACCAGACTGTCAGAAACCGCCTACGGGAGGCAGGTATCTGAGGAAAAAGGCCAGTTAGAGGAGTGATTCTTACAACGCAACATCATCGACTACGACTTCAGTGGTGTCATAATCACAGAGTATGGTTCATACAAAGATGGAGAAACGTGGTGTTCAGTGATGAATCCAGATTTCTGCTTCGACGTGCAGATGGAAGAGCCTGGGTATACAGATGACGTCATGAACGCTTTGCGTCCACCTGTGTGCGACAGGTTGACAGATTTGGTTGTGGGAGTGTCATGGTGTGGGCAATCTCAGACAGTGGCAAAACCAACCTTGTTCATGTTCAAGGCAACCTGACAGCTCAGCGCTATTGTCATGAGATCATACGGCCTCGTGATCCCATTCGTGAACCATCGTAATGTAATTTTCCAGCATGACAATGCACAACTGCACACAGCCCTGGCCATCACAGCTTTCCTCACTCAGAACAGTGTTCAAGTGCTTCCTTGGCCGTCTCGATCACCAGATCTGAACCCCGTTGAACATTTGTGGGACAAGCTTGATCGACGTGTGCAACGACGTCACCCGAGACACAGACATAACAAGTACTTTAACAGGCACTTGAGCAAGAGTGGGTTGCCATTCCCCAGCATGTTATCCAGGCTCTGATTCAATCCATATGCAGGGGATGTCAGGCCGTCATCGATGCCAATGGTGGGCATACCCGTTACTGATTTCTGTTGACCTTGAACTTTGTTTGACCTTTGAAAGTGACTTTATTGAATGTCTTAATGATTTCTCTACAGATTACAGATTACCATGCTAATGCTATAAAAAGTACATTCAAAACACCTATGCGTGTTTATTCAGCTTATTTATTAATTGTATTTCTAGAGGAAAGGGGTGTACTGGTAGAAGTATATATATATATATATATATATATATATATATATATATATATATATATATATATATATATATATATATCAGACTTGGTTTGTTTTGTGGTACTAGCCTAGCAACGATGGAATATGTACACGTTTGCATCTGTTTCTGTCTTATTACTCTCCACAGTATCATGTGAACGAAATGTGAATAGTGTAGTGCAAAGAGCTGGCAATGAGTTTGCAGACAGAGCTGTTTATTCCACAATTTAAGTCACCAATTGGGGGCAGTTTTGGAGACTGGACCTGGTCTGAAATGTGTCCTGAAGGCTTCTACGCTTCTATGCAGTCTAAGGGTAACTTCTACATTCTATTTAATCACTGTAGACATTATAGATCTATGCATGCTGACAGTATACTCATATGTTATTCTTTTGTTTTTCTCTTAGGTGGAAGAGCCTCAAATAGGCGGTGATGACACTCTGGTGCCCCTGTGGAGCACTGAAGTCATTCCAGCTGAGAGTAGAGCCACATGGTGGGTTTTTTGGGGACGACACATCAGCCAACATCATCAAATTCCGCTGCAGCAGCTCGCCTGTCTTAGAAGGGCTTAGTGAAACTTGGGGTGAATATGGGAACTGCAGCTTTGAATGCAAACAAGGCGGGATCTGTGGTATCAAAACCAAGCAAGAGCCCTACCAAGTAGTCTTGGATGATACAACTCTGAACAATGTGCAATTCTGCTGCTAATAAAGCTGTTCAAATGTGATCTGATCTTTGAAAGCTTGATGAGGAGGGGTTTCTTCTGTTTGAAATAACTGCTTACAGATTGGGATGTTTCCCAGAAACAGTAATTTGTGCTGTGTTTGTTGCAAGTAACTAACTTTTCAATATTCTAGTTTGTTGTTGAATTTATAATAGAGAAATAAAGAAAAACAAAGCTACGGTTTGTCTGTGTGTTATCTTTATATGTGGTTTAGAAGTCTTAAGAACATAACTGTCTGCATTATTTTTAATTATCTATGGCAGCTGTACTTACTGTAATTGGGTATTTGAGAACTCTTCCAAGTCATCATTTGGGCTGGGTATAATGTACATATGACCTGTGTGTTTTCAACCTTTATTTTCCATTTGTATATACTAGTTCACTGAGGACAACTGACCATTCTATAGTATTTTATGGCAAAGACCAACCCTCGTTTTAGCAGGTATGAATAGGTTGTGTTGTCTGTCAGCTAGAAAAACAAATGGAAAAGCTCTGTTCAGGATGGAGTGTTTTTTTTTTTACCAACACAAAAGAGCTTTGAGCTAAAGAAACTGCTAGGAAAAAACGTCAGAGTCTCACATATTTAACGACACAGTTGTCTATTAAGGAAACAAGTAGGAAGTCTCGGGTGAAATGTACAAAACACGTGCAATACTGTTTGCGACATTTTTTAGGGAATGCTTTGCGGCACTGTGACGAAGAGCAAATGAATCCGAATCAACAATCTCCCTCTCGATCGGTGAGGGCACTGTACAACAGGAACTGCGGGCTTCGTACTGAATAGTTGGGCAGTTCATTCCGGGGACAGTCGGAAGCCGGCCATTCAGGAAGAGGGCGGCGTTACAGTACCTGGAGTCATCGCCCTAGTACGGTGAGCGAAGTTTCAGTCATGAATTGGAGGAGACGTGATTGAACTAGCTATCGGAGGGGGTGGGGCTTAGGGTACTTTAGGGGGCGTGACGCCGTGATCGGTTCCTTTGTTGTAGTTAATGGGAGGAGACAAGGACGGGATCCTTGAATGAAGTGTGGGTCTATTGATAAAAACGCTTGTATTTGTTTTGTCAGACGGCTGATACGAAGCCAGGAGCTGCCGCGAGAAGCCAGCCCGGACCTGAACGCACAAGAGCACCAGCACTCAGAGCACACAGTCTGGAGACGTGTTGTTTGTGACTGTATTACGTGTGTTGTGTTTGAATTATTATTTCGGGACTGCAACCCCTTTGTTTTGTCGCTGGCAATACCCATTGCTGGGTAGAGCCAGCTTTATTATTTGAGTCCAGTTTTCGCTGGCAATACCCATTGCTGGGTAGAGCCAGCTTTATTATTTAAAAACCCTCGTCAAGGAAATTAAAGAACCTGACCTGTGAACTTTGTGTTTGTCCTTTTTCTGGAGCACCTTGAATCACCTGTACAATGGAGCACTACAAACCACTTTGCCACAGGCACGTTTTCTTTGTGGCTCAATCTTAGATGAATATGTAATTATGGGCATTCCTGCATAAATTCGCAAAAAGGGGTGGGGATAGTGCAATTAAGGCTTCTCAAATATTATAATGAGATGTACTAAAGCTGCCGGCAGTGGTGTAGTCGAGGGTATATACACAGGTAAACGGCGTTTACCCACTTTAAATTTGGGCACTATACCGTTGACCCACCTCATATAAATGATACACGGTTTACTCACTTCTACTCTCCTGTGATATGCAAATCCTGGGTTGAAGACAAGCTATTTTAATGATGAGCGTCTGTGGCCACTGGACTGCGTGCTCTCTGTGTGTGTGTGTGTGTGTGTGTGTGTGTGTGTGTGTGCTCTGTGATTGGTTGTTTATGTTTTGTTAATGTTAAGAACATAAGAACATAAGAAAGTTTACAAACGGGAGGAGGCCATTCGGCCCATCTTGCTCATTTGGTTGTTAGTAGCTTATTTATCCCAGAATCTCATCAAGCAGCTTCTTGAAGGATCCCAGGGTGTCAGCTTCAACAACATTACTGGGGAGTTGGTTCCAGACCCTCACAATTCTCTGTGTAAAAAAGTGCCTCCTATTTTCTGTTCTGAATGCCCCTTTATCTAATCTGCATTTGTGACCCCTGGTCCTTGTTTCTTTTTTCAGGTTGAAAAAGTCCCTTGGGTCGACATTGTCAATACCTTTTAGAATTTTGAATGTTTGAATCAGATCACTGCGTAGTCTTCTTTGTTCAATACTGAATAGATTCAATTCTTTTAGCCTGTCTGCATACGACATGCCTTTTAAACACGGGATAATTCTGGTCGCTCTTCTTTGCACTCTTTCTACAGCAGCAATATCCTTTTTGTAACGAGGTGACTAGAACTGAACACACTATTCTAGATTAGGTCTTACTAATGCATTGTAAAGTTTTAACATTACTTCCCTTGATTTAAATTCAACACTTTTCACAATAAATCCGAGCATCTTGTTGACCTTTTTTATAGCTTCCCCACATTGTCTAGATGAAGACATTTCTGAGTGAACATAAACTCCTTGGTCTTTTTCATAGATTCCTTCTTCAATTTCAGTATCTCCCACATGATATTTATTATGTTCTGTTGTTAGTCACACTGGACCTGCAGGTCCTAGCTCACGAAAAGACACTCACAGAACTGTTCACGTGAAGCGCACTGCCGGGTCTGTGAACTGCACCTGAAAGGGGAAATAACAATTGTTGCTGGCATTTCCCAGTCCGCTTTTTCTCGTGCGTTGTCAGTTGTGCTCAATGCATTTTTGAGGCGAACACCCACATACCTATTTTTCCCTAAAAGCAGGGTGTATTTACAAGCCTTGAAAACATATTTCTATTTCTGGTTTCCCCAACGTGTTGGGAGCAGTAGACTGCACACATGTGCCGCTAACCACTCCAGCTGAACATCTGTATAAGAATAGAAAACACACCTATTAATGTGCTGGTGGTTTGTAATTGTGCACAATTTAGCACTGCACCACTAACTAACTTAACAGAAACAGACAGTATACATTTGGCTTACAGGCTACTCATGATAATACGAATTAGTAGTATAATGCAAAATTTGTTGCTGGTCCCTTGAAATTCGTATTACCGAGAACCAACTGTCCTCTGTAAGTATCATAACGTGTCAATGCGGCAACATGATCTATTTTGTGTTAATTGACTAGGTTACTAGCCCTCTCCAGACTGATAACAATGGAAGACAAGGAATGTCAACAACGTCCTGACACAAGAGGGCACACCTTAGCTGTAAATGTAAACAAGGGACTGCATTAAATGAATTGATGATTAACAGAAACTAACCATGAATATTAGTGCTGCAGGTTAACGCGTTGGAGTAATATGTCCCTGGAGGGGCTTAGCCCTTTCAGCCCTTAATGACCAGCCGCCACTGATAAAAACTACGTTTATGTACAACTTCACCTTCTGAATTGCTTATTTAATTCTGTGTATTTTTTTTCAACTTGAATTAAATAAAGCAGGATGACCTTACACAGGATAGCATTTTAAATAAAGCTGCAATATGCATGTTTCAATGGCCATCATTGTATGTTACATTATTAGATATATTAGATATATTAGATAAATATGCCAGTCATATTCACAAATTAGAGATGAAAGTGGTATACATTGCCAACAGACAAGAAATAGTTTATCATATATCAGCCAATGCCAAACTTAACATTTCATAATTTGTTTTATTATTTGATTAAGAATAAAAAGAATCAATTTAATTAAATACTGTACATCTACTGTACATAACATGGTGTATACTGGCACTAGATTATTATGCATGCCTTAAAACAAAAAACATAGTTGTTACAATCACCTGACAAAATCTTTTGCATTGCCATTAGGACTGTCAAAGTCAGATTGATAGAATAGAATCATTTAAATACAGTCGGTGTCACAATCCCCAAATATCCCTTATTTTTAATAGCGTGAAAAAAAAACTGTAACGCATTACTTTTTTTTTTTACATAAATATTCAATAACCAGCATTTTAATACAAAATGTAGACTAAGGCATCTTGGACATGCATAAATCATTGGTTTCGCTTTAATTAGGATTCCATTTTAGCCAGCTAATCATCCTTTCTGCAACGTTTGTCTGCATATCCCACTCCACAGCTCAAAACGTTGCATGCATCACACTGTAATAGAGCAGAGTTCACCCCTCGTTCATGACTATCAGCTGCTCAAAATGCCAATGTTGACTTGCAACTGGACTGCATGGTCGCAGAAACAGGCCCAAACTTGCTCCACTTTTCACAGCTTCTATGCATTTTGCAGTTAGGATATGGGCAATTCCACCACTCTGCTTCAAAACAAATAAAAATGTAAGGAATTTAATGTTAATTATAAGGTTGAAAAGTTTATGTGTAATATATTTTAAATATTTAAACCCTTTGGACCCTATTTAGCAACGTTTGCAAACCCCCAAGCCAATCGCAAAACACTTTTGTGGACACTTAGCGCACCAGAATCAGGCTCACGTGTGGGCAAGCAGACTTTGTTCACCTATGTGATTTAGCAGCACATGTTTTTCTGTCCACTCGGGAAGTTAAGATCAGCGTTTGACATGGGCTGAACTTGGGGAGTGTCCTCATTTAAATACAAATGTAGCAACTTAGCAAACCATCAACAACATTAGCGTTTGCGTTTCACTAGACATATGAAAACTAGGTCCAAATTGTGTGCAAATGACATGGTTGACTATAAATACCAGTGAATCTACCAGGGAAAGAGAAAAAAATAAAAATAAAAGAAATATGGAGTGCGCACTGGATTAATGTGATTTTTTATAATGTGATACTTTGTATTGTGATTTTGTAACAATTGTAAGTTGTCCTGGATAAGGGTGTCTGCTAATAAATAAATAAATAAATAAATAAATAATTGCTAAATAGGGCCCATTGTGTATAATTTAAACTATGACATTTTTAATAAAAAAATAGACTTCGACGTGTGTTAGCATGTACTATTAACGTTTTTCAATTAATTTCTATTCATTTAAAGTTTTTCATCAATTTTCACATATATTATTTATTACAGTGGTTTACAATGTATCAATTATTATATTATAAACGATAAATTATAAACTTTCTGAAAAATTGTAAAAATCAATACAAGATTCTCATAAAATGTTTAACAATTAAACATTTAGTAAAATACCATTTTTCTTTTTCTTTACCATTTAAACACTCAAATCTTTACAGCGTTAATAATAAAACAAATGTGGACCCGTCGTTTGCAGAGTACAGCGTGTACAAAGCTATAGATTAGCACACAGTCTAAGGGAATTGTATTTACATACAGTACATCTTACCTTAAAATAAGCTAATGCAGTTTCTGAATAATAATTAAGAAGTTTAAGTAATAAATACTGCAACTCAGGTTCTCATTGGTTCAGGAATAATTTAGTTCTATGAAGTACAGGCTTATGGCCAGTTGGTGGCAGTATAATCACCGAGATAACAACAATTCTAAAAGAGAGGCTCTTGTGCATTTCAGATTTTATATGCCAGTACGAAATAGCCTTTCAGTCCTGGAATTTACAGAGATGAAACAAAACGGTGCATCTCTTTGAGGGTTGACCTTTCAAAAGCATGTATTTATTTTACAGACTGCCTTTCTGTATAAAGGTCAGTTACCCGAATGCAATATAAACAATGCATCTGTTTTTTTTGTTTTGTTTTTACACATACCTGTCGTACTTCCCATTGCTGTCTGAAGTGGGGTTGTTCTTGTAAGGTGCATTCAGACACAATCACCTGCTCCTGTCTGACATCGAAACAGAACTGCCCCCCGGAGCCAAACCGGATTTCCTTCATACTGTTGTATTCGTGGTGCTGTTCCAAACCAGAGTGACATACTTTATTTCAACATAAGTTTTTAACATTAGAAAATCATACAGCTGAGAAATTATTAAGATGTTTATACAGCGATGGCCAAACGTTTTGCATCACCCTACAGAATTTAATTTTGCTTCATAAAGTCGAATTAGACTTGCTGAATAATGTTACGTTAACAAAAACTGGCAAACTCAAAAATTAAAAATGTGACATTTTGAAAGCTAACATGAAATACTATTATGGCTTCTGGTAGACTTTTGCAATATCATTTTGTAGTTTCCTTGATTACAGATCTAAATTATGTTTATATTGTTTTTTCTTTAAAATGATGTCTCAATCTTAAACTTCTTCAGTTGCTTCAGTCCTGAAAAACATAAAAACTCTCAAATCCCCTGATTTAGAAAATAAAAGACTAAGATCATGTATAGATATCTGGAAATTGAAGTGAACTAATAATTAAGATGAGAATGTGTATAAGTGAGCATTCTGTACTGTACCTGATTGCCGTTACCACTGCAAGGAGAAAGCTGGACAGGATCTCCAGCAGCACCCCACCTGGTCTTGTAATCTGCACAATAGCCAGTGCCAACATTGTACAGCTTTAAATATAGGTTTTTAGAAATATATTAATATTGCACTCAATGCACAAGTTTTATTAACTATTAATATTATATAAACTAACAAAAATATTTAGATCAGATCATTATTTTTTAAACTAAATCAAGCAAATGAGGAATCCTAATCCCTTTAAGGCAGTGTTTTGTGAATAAAAAATTTCATAAAAACACACATCTGCATGTTGTCTGCATCATTAATGTATCCAATGTGTATATATATATATATATATATATATATATATATATATATATATATATATATATATATATATATATATATATCCTTTGCCTCCCCAGAGAATCCTCGTCTGTCCTCTGGTATGTAGAGTTCTGGGTGGATGTTTGACAGGAACCAGTGAAAATTTTTGCACCCGAGTCTTCTGCTCAGTTGTACCCTTTCTGTACAGTTGGGTGCCTCAGCCTATTGAAGGAACAGGAAAATTTCCAATGACAAGCATTTAAAACAGATCCCTACCAACACTGATATGAAAACACACATTAACAGTCACAACTTGGAGCATTTCATTGGTGTCTATGTACTTGCATGGCTTTGGGTATATCCACACTTGCCGTGGCTTGTCTTGCTGATGTAGGTACTAAGTTAATGTCACAGATCAAGACATAGGGAACACAATGATGCATAATAAATTACCCATATGACGCCCATATATGCTTATCACATGGTTTATTAACTCAGCAGCTATAATGCTATGTGTTTGAAGCATCAAGTCATTTATTCAGCAATTAACCATGTCATATGGGCTTCAACACTGCACCCCAATTGGCATTTTATTTAGTTGTTGTGTTCCCCATGGCTTGTTCTGTACCAGTATTCAAATTAGCACTTGACATCAGTCAGATAAGCAACAGCATGTGTGTATAACCCAAGCCACTACGTGCTAGCCCTGTACACTTATTGGTAGTCTGAAAATTAGATGTGAATTATCTAAACTTGCACAGGATTTTAATTAGACTATGCTTTCTATAACATGGATAAGATATCAACTACAATTCAATCCCTCCTAATTTAAATCAACCCACAAGACCCACCTGTTCTCTCTTGCTTTCCATGCTATTTAAGCCTGATATCTGCTATTAGCTGCTGTGTTGCTGCTACTATTTCATGTATTATGCACTTTCCACTGTATTTAATGTACTATTTCATGTATTATGCTACTATCATGTATTATGCACTTTCCATTGTATTTAATGTATTATGCTTTTTTTTTTTTACTGTATAGCATGTATTATGCATGTCTCTGTATTTAAAGTATTATGGATTTTCTTGTTGCTACTGCATCTTGTAAAGCGCTTTGTGATGGTGGTCCACTATAAAAGGCGCTATATAAAATAAAGATTGACTGATTGAAGTGTATTCTGCACTTTTTTAATGTGTACCTTGCCTATTAGGTATGCAGCCATGTCCCGCTTGTAGAAGATGTTCTTAAAGGAGTCAAGCCAAGTCTCGGCCACTCTGATCTTGTTCTTCACGACAGTCTCCTCGTCGGGTAGAGAGTATGGAACACGATGGTGGTACAGGTGCCCAACCCGGGAACAGGGCAGGATCTCCAGGGACCCGCCACACAACCACACCTGAAATCAGGGACCCGCCACACACCCACACCTGAAATCAGGGACCCGCCACACACCCACACCTGAAATCAGGGACCCGCCACACACCCACACCTGAAATCAGGGACCCGCCACACACCCACACCTGAAATCAGGGACCCGCCACACACCCACACCTGAAATCAGGGACCCGCCACACACCCACACCTGAAATCAGGGACCCGCCACACAACCACACCTGAAATCAGGGACCCGCCACACAACCACACCTGAAATCAGGGACCCGCCACACAACCACACCTGAAATCAGGGACCCGCCACACAACCACACCTGAAATCAGGGACCTGCCACACAACCACACCTGAAATCAGGGACCCGCCACACAACCACACCTGAAATCAGGGACCTGCCAAACAACCACACCTGAAATCAGGGACCCGCCACACAACCACACCTGAAATCAGGGACCCGCCACACAACCACACCTGAAATCAGGGACCCGCCACACAACCACACCTGAAATCAGGGACCCGCCACACACCCACACCTGAAATGGAGGCTAGAACTGTGGCTTGTTTGCACAATGGAATTTACCACCATTTGTTTTCAGTATATAATGTCAGAGCCATGTTATTGTTATTTACACTGAAAGATACAAACATTTTACTTAGAGCCGTCCCTGACAGAAGTATACATATGTTTTACAGACATTAGTGTGAAATAGGAACTGTTGTTCGTGGTCGAAATCTTCCACAGTGGGCCTTGAAAGATGTATCCATTAATGAAGAGACAGAGTGCTAAGACAAAAATAAATCTGGTCTTTCGATGTTTATAAGTTAGAACACAACAGAGACTTACATGCTGGTAGATGTTTCCTTTCAAAACATTTAGTACATAATGGGCAAAGTTAATGAGAAAGTTAAGCACCCGCTCTTTTTGGATGTTACTATATCAAGAAGTATATTATAACAGAGTGCAGTGGGTACTGTTATACATTAGTAGAAGGTAAATTAGTCTGGTGTTACAGAACCCCCACATAATTTGTCACAATATAGAACTTGCCATTCTGAACAGCTAAGGGCTTTAAAGCAAAGGTGGTGATTCATGTCAAGACTGAGGTACTTTGACACAGCTTTGTGGGGAATATTTGATATTATCAGTGATATACAGTGATGTGACAGACACAAACCTTATCATTCAGTAAAAGATAAATACATCTAAAAAAGTATTTACCCTGATCGACAGCTCCATATTCTCCACCCCCCATATAGACATGCCAGGATCATAGGCACCAATGTTCTGGAAGTAATGTCTCTCCACAGCCAGCACTCCCCCTGGCAAAGCAGGGCTCCTGGATCACAGTGTAGGGAAATAACTCATGAAAAGAATATAAGTATAAAACTATGATTGAGATTCAGCTGTGTTATCTGGAGGGCTGACTGAAACAGAAACAAAGACCTGTGCAGTGCTTCTAAACTAGAACAGTACAGCAGACCCGTACCAAGCAGTTCTTTAAGATCTGCTATTTAAAATGTGCACACTGTATACAAACCCCCTTGGTTTTTTTGAGGGACGCGGGTTCTGTCTGTGTACTGTGTGTTTTAACTACACATTACAAACTTAGTTCTCTTCACATCTCTTCCCCATTATTAACTTTTCTAAAATACATGCAAACTAAACCAGAAAAAAGTAAAACCAGTTACCTAACTGGGCTGACCAGGGAGCCATGCTGCTTCTTCTCATACTTGGGGACCGGCTCCCAGTGGAAATCCAGCTTCCAGTCAAAGACTCCTCTCTGTGGGTCAACCGAGTGGTAATACTGAAACGTCTTCCAGTCAATGACATCTAAAACTGGAGACACAACACGGCTTCTGTTGGAGAAAAGGAGGGAATTAAACAACATTTGCTATGGTGTCCTGAGTTAAATTTCAGTCTAAAGCCCCTTTCAAACTGGCACTCCTACTTGGGTGCCGACCCTGATTCTGGCTACCCGGGCCACAATCCTGCGTAGTACCTGGGTCGTATCCGTGTTGACCTGGGTCGCAGCAACCCACCTCAGGGTGTGGATCAATACGTTTTGATCCAGGTCGAGCGAGACAATACACGACAGCCGTTCGTAAGCCAACGAAATAACAGCCACGCCTGCATGAAGATTTCACTTCCACAAGGAACATTTCTGTTAATTCATATTTTTGTTCACTGAGACACACCATGAGCTAGATTGGGATGAAGAAACATGTGCTCTAATCAACATTTGGGCCGACGGTTCAATCCAGAGAAGCTTGGATGGAAGCGTCCATAACAAGCTGTTTCTGGGGCATTGATACGCGAGTTGTGTATTTCCTTCTGTCAGCCAGGTCGACCCTGCTTCTTCAAAAGCAGTGTGAAATCACGTAGCTGACCCGAATGACACTGGGTCCCGACCGGGATAGGGTCTGACCAGGGAAAAGTATGCTAGTGTGAAAGAGGCTTTAGGTGGAAGGCAATTTACAAATTGTGGGAATCTGGGAGTCAAGAGATCCTGTTTTCAAAGTTTTCAAAGTATTATCACTGTCTTGTTTTATTTGTTACTACAAAACAAAAATAAATAAACAAAACAAAACCTAACTCTCACATGAGGTGCTAAACTAAACTTTGTTTTTCCTTAAACTATTCCACTGGACAGCTACGCCGTTTACCAGTCACAAAACACTTATCACACAAAGGTTTACAAAGTCTCTTACACTGACTGACAGCCTCTTGCCTTCACACAGACTGCCCAGTACAAACATTGTAGTACCTGTTATATACCTGCCTGCTAGTTACAGGCAGGTGCCACCAATTAAATAAAATTAAGTTAAACAAGTACACCTGTGGCTGTGCAAACACAGCCACATCCACACTTATCTGACAGGGACAAAAATTAACCCTATCCCTGCCAACCAGCAACAAATGTTTTGCATCTATATATATATATATATATATATATATATATATATATATATATATATATATATATATATATATATATATATATTTCAGGTTGTGTGCAAATGTGCTTGGCTCATAAGATATGATACCTACCTTTCTTTATTCATTGATTGTTTGTTTAATATTTTGTAAACTATACTGTTCAGTAGACGAGTTTCTGAGTTGGAAACAACACAGTTTTAGTAGATAAAATAACCTACTCATAGTCCAAAGTTTGGGAAAAAAATGACTGTTCATGGTACTATCTACAAAGAAAGTTAGCTTCAGCATCTTTTTTCAACCACAAGCCCAGCTCACTCAAGAAAACATTTTTAGATTAATGAAATTTTGGCTTATATTACCATCAAGAACAGTTTTCTGGGAAAATAACCTGATAACTCACAAACATTTGTGCAATCACTCAACCCAAAAGATATTGTGTTTGGGCTGTTATTGATTTTACTCTTAAAGGTATCTGTATTCACGTTTTTTGTAATTGCTCTTATTTGAAAATCGTTCTTAACCATTTATCGTACTTACTACGTGCTCTTAATGGAATTTACTCTTATAAGGAAATATCTTTACAATAAGTTTCATTGCTCTTTGTCGAATTCACTCTTAAATGTAATTATTTACTGTATTCTTTATTTTGCTCTTATTTGAATTTGATCTTATTTTCTACTGATTTTACTATACTTTATAACTACTCTTATCTGTAATGTGATACTTTGTATTGTGATATTTTGTAGCAACTGTAAGTTACCCTGGATAAGGGCGTCTGCTAAGAAATAAATAATAATAATAATAATAATAATAATAATAATAATAATAATAATAATAATAATAATAATAATAATAAAGGATATCAAATTAAACTATGGGCTATCAAGTTTGTTCCACAACACACAAATGAGGGACAGATGAAAGAGAATGTTTTCAGAAGATAAACATTGGATTGTTTAAAATCATGGTCCCCGCAGCAAAATTAGTTGTCATAGTTACCCCACTTTTTTTACATAACTCTGTGGCACAGATGTTAGGAACCTTGGGGAACTCCACTCATATCAACAGAAGTTATAAATAAATACACCAATGGATTTTCTATTTATTGTTATTACCATGACAACTGGTACTAAAGCTAAGGAACAAAATATTCTTGCAAATATACATATGTTCTTTGTTTTTCTCCATTGCCAATCCTCTTAGCTATGCCTGTTAGATAAATTAGTTTGAGATGTTTATAGAGGATTTTGAGCACATGGTGTTCTTTAAAAGATGGACAAAATACAAATTACTGTACTGTGATTATAAGTGTCGTGCACACAAATGTGATATTTTTCTTCTACAATTCTATTGTTTTGACAGAATCAAAGCAGCATGTTAATTAAATATGCATTATTAACTAAACATAAATGTATGTTAAGCATATGAATGTAAATCAGTTGAAAACTCTTATGACTGAATAACGAATTAAGGCTGCCACAGTTAAACCTACAAACCCTATAAAGTAAACTGAACAGCAATGTTTTCAAAGATGGGGAGGGTGGGGGTATGGGCAGATGTGCCACAGTTTAATCAGCAAAACCACATTTGCCTATACCTACTTTGAAGCCTTTAAACCTGGGACTCAAACAAGCACTGAGAGTTTTTTTAACCCCTAATAATCTATATTTTGTGTAAAGGGAACAGAGTGCCCTGGACTGGATGGCCAGACAATTCATTCCCAGGGTTAGGCAGAAGTCGGCCATCTAGAAAGGGGGCGGGGCTACGGTACACTAAATCATCGACGCAGAAGGGATACGATGTGGCAGCCGCGGATTGGAGGAGCGGTTGCACTCGTTAACCAAGGGGTCATGATTTGACGGTACAAAAGGGTATGAAGCGAAGTGATCTACTCCTTTGTATGGTTAATGCTGAACCAGAAGGAAAACCTGTATTGTTATCATGAGTGTTTTGTTTGTTTTGTCGTGTCTAAAGAATTACTTGTTTGTTGTTATTAGATGGCTAACACGATCCGGAGCTGTCGCCAAAGGCCAGCATTTACCCGGACAACACTGTACCATTGTTAACTATTAACTGTATTTGCACCACGAGCACTACAGCACTCACTGTGGACTTGTGATTGTGTTTGTGTTACGTGTAGGTGTTTAAATATCGAGACTATTATTTCGGGACCAACCCGTGGATTAAACGGAGGAATACACAATGCTGTATTGCCTGTTATCATCATTGTTTACTGTTTTTGTCATCAGACTTTGGATTATAAGAATAAAACACCATTGTACCTGGATTATCGTTGCCTGCCTGTTTATTGATCACTGCAGCACTTCTGCACCTGCACACTGTTAACCACTTTGCCACAGTACTGTACAGAAAAAAGTGAGTTTTTGGGGTTTATCATTATTATTTAGCAGACACCTTTATCCAAGGCGAATTACAGAGAATAGGGTGTGTGAACTATGCATCAGCTGCAGAGTCACTTACAATTACATCTCACCCCAAAGACGGAGCACAAGGAGGTTAAGTGATTTGCTCAGGGTCACACAATGAGTCAGTGGCTGAGGTGGGATTTGAACCGGGGACCTCCTGGTTACAAGCCCTTTTTTTAACCACTGGACCACACAGCCACCTGTTATCATAGGTAATTATTTATGAATCTCTATGACATGCAAAGAAGAATTATTATAACACGCCTTTGAAGATGACCTGTTCCGTCATATGCCTTTTGTTAAGGAACAATAAAAGGTTTTGATGGCCTGGATCTAAATCAATGTGACCAGCCCATCAGCTCAAAACATCTGTTTTCTACATATTCAGCTACAAAATACATGTTTTTAAGGCGCAACGTGCAAACGTCATTTTCAAGAGAGGGTAATTTGGAGTTGGATGTTTTGTAATTGCCCTTGTTATTTAACCTGTGCAGAAATAAAACACTTATTCTGGCAAAGAGTTGCTAATTTCACCCAGAGGGATGCAGCCAAAAAAAGCAATTTATTGATTTATTTGATTTATATAGTGCCTTTCATACCACAGTATCTCAAAGCGCTTTACATGTCGGTTAAAACTAAAAGAATAAGTAGAAATGACAACATAACAATTAATAATAATAATAATAATAATAATAATAATAATAATAATAATAATAATAATACACAAAACTATTGAAAAAAACAGGAAATGAATAAGAATGATTAAACACAAAATTATAAAAATAAGCAAATAAAATAAATTATATTTTTAAGTCAGGTTAAAAAGGCTTAGCTATAAAAGTAAGTCTTTAATCTTGATTTAACAATAATGCCTGAAGCCATGTCTAATGAGAAGGGCAGTGGGCTCCACAATCTGGGGGTATTATAACTGAAGGCACTTTCTTCTCTCCATTTATCTTTGGGAGGTACAAAAGGCCCATTAGCTGACCTTAAACTGCGCAGAGGTTTAATGGGAACAGAATCTCTCTTAGGTAATCTGGTGCCAAGCCATTCAGTGCTTTATATGTCAAGAGTAAGACTTTCAAATCAAGTTTTAAATGCACTGCAAGCCAGTGCAGTGAGGCCAACACAGGAGCCCATTTCTTTGTTCTAGCACATTCCCTCTGAGCTGGCTCATGGGTTCAAAACCCAGTCCAGAGCAGAAAGACAATGTATTTCTACAGCTCATTACTGTTCTGATTCAAGCCTGGCAGGGGGTGGCTGTGGGAAGTTGACGAACTGCCCTGGCAGATGCTGAAATGACATAAAATCTAATTCGACATCTGCCCGCTGCAGATTGCATTGTTTTTCGTATACTCCATGAACTGATCATTGGGTTCCTGATGGTCAAAGCTACAGTATAAAATATAGGCAACATCCTGGGGGCCACACAAGTAGTCTTCATTTTAGCATCATATTGGGGGCCACAGTAGGATTCTGCTTGGCAGGCAAATCCTTAAGAGAGGTTTCTTGCACAACTGGCCTCCTATTAACTACTGTGCACTAGGTAGTAAAACTATACAAGGAAGAGAGAGTTGAAAAATCAAAACCAAGGACAGGAAGACCACCCAAGTTGCCATCCAGGGGACTGCATGGTCTAACCCACACTAAACCCCTGAAAATGAGGCACCTGCAGTGGGTCAAACAACATAAAACTGAGGGAGAAAGGGATTGTGTTCTTTCTTTCTTTCTTTCTTTCTTTCTTTCTTTCTTTCTTTCTTTTAGAGGTGATATCCCAGTTACATCATAACCATTTTCTGGTGCATACTACATAAGGCAATCAATCTTGCTTGCCTGAAAGCAAAGTGAATGCCAAATTTTCGACTAATTTATCTAGTATATAAAGCATCTGCTGGACGTGCATCTAGAAGGAATTGGTGAAGATTGGCCTATAAACATATAATCAAAAGTATGCCGTGGTCATGTGACAGCCACCCTGGAATCAAGTAGAACAGTCCTACTACATATCAAGCCTTTTTTATGCTTATTATGCATAAATAAAGAGTCTGTATTGTCTTCATACATCTAAAGGTGGTCATTAACGTACATACCATCAGAGACTGGCAGACATTTGCAGAAAACTGCTGTTAAAAGCAAAGCATCAGACCTACAGGTACTGCATGCTCCGTTTTAAAAGTATTTATTTGCTCCATATTTATTTATTTGCTCTGATTAGTGTGTGCCAGGTGTAATGTTAGAAGTTTTGGATATTGTACTGTACATGATGTCTAAAATCAATTTAAATGCTCCTCTCTCTTCACAAGCGGCACTGCAGCCTCTGATTTGCCAAATGTATAATAGATTGGGCTCATTTCTCTAATTTAACTGTTTTGTGTTGTTAAAATTAAATAGTAAACGGTTTGGTCACTTCTAAATACACACACAGTAGTGTGTTTTCATGTGTAAATTGTCAACAATCTAATTAAAATACTGTTTAATGTAAAATACTATTTCATTTTTTTCATTTAAAAATCGATTTTGTAAAAAGCAGAAAAAAAACAAAACAACAAGCAACAACCAAGACCGGTGGGAACTTAACAGCTAATCTGAGACTAAAAGGAAAGGAAACATAAACTTCAAATATCCCAGAGGAAAGACTGGCTAGCTGAGATATTAAGGTAAACAATTTGAGTAAGCCAAGATACATTTGAGTAAGTGTGAGCAGATATGTTGAACACACAGTAATGTTTCAGTAAGCCTTGTACTTGGGTTGAACCATATTCTCACAAGCAGCTTTATAAGTGCCTGGTGAATATTAGTCTATGCTTTCTAACAAACTATTTTATTTTAAAACTACACGTATACAGTTTTGGTACAAACTTAACACCATTAAGTTGGACCCCTGATAACAAGATACTAGGTACAATTTTGTAGGTTATTTCTTTGGGTCTTCAGTAGGCTCCCTTTAAGTAGGAACACTAAATCATATACACTTACTAGCATGTGTGTGTGGTAATAAAGCATTCTGGATACCAATATGATTAGGACTGCATGTCTTTGTTAAAGGTGCTATCAAGTAACCTGCAAGCATGACAGGCTGGAAAACAGGTGGGACAAAAGCTCAACAGCTCACTCTTACCTGTCCCCCGCAATTCTGTCCAGCAGCGGCTCCAGCCAACCCTTGTGACACTCACAGTGCGAGTCCATGAAGACAAGCACGTCCCCAGAAGCTCGTGCAGCTCCAAGCAAGCGTCCACCAATAACCCCCAAGCGCTTATTGCTCCGGATCAATTTCACACCATCCAGCCTGGAAATGTACTCACTGAGAGCGGTCTTCAGATGTCCTGGAAGAAAGATGAATCATTGAGAGAGGGTAAGACATCACACTGACACCAGAACAGCAGCAAGAGATATCAACTGCAATCCATGAAGTTCCATACACTGACACCAGAACAGCAGCATGAGCTAACAACTGCAATCCATGAAGATCCATACACTGACACCAGAACAGCAGCAACAGCTATCAACTGCAATACATGAAGATCCATACACTGACACCAGAACAGCAGCAACAGCTAACAACTGCAATCCATGAAGATCCATACACTGACACCAGAACAGCAGCAACAGCTAACAACTGCAATCCATGAAGATCCATACACTGACACCAGAACAGCAGCAACAGCTAACAACTGCAATCCTTGAAGATCCATACACTGACACCAGAACAGCAGCAACAGCTAACAACTGCAATCCATGAAGATCCATACACTGACACCAGAACAGCAGCAAGAGCTATCAACTGCAATCCATGAAGATCCATACACTGACACCAGAACAGCAGCAACAGCTAACAACTGCAATCCATGAAGATCCATACACTGACACCAGAACAGCAGCAAGAGCTATCAACTGCAATCCATGAAGATCCAAACACTGACACCAGAACAGCACAACAGCTAACAACTGCAATCCATGAAGATCCGTCTCCAGCCTGTTTACTCATCTCTTTCATGTCAATGTGCAGAGTGTTGTCACTTAAAGAGGGAAATAAATTGCAACAATGTGGATGCCAACTGAGAAAGAAGTCAGTGTTGACACAACAGTTCACCAGAGGTCGTGTATTTAAGTCTGCAGTCATTTAAAGAATGAGGAATATCTTTTGGTATATTGCTGTATGTGTATAAGGGGATGCTGAAGTACTGGAGTTAAATAAGGAATAAGGTGAAGGAGAGTATTGCTTAAATGGTGTTAATGAATACCAATGCATGATGTGTTAAATTCTGGTCAATCTGTGTGGAAAAAACATTCACTAAAGACAAGTTTCAGTATACTTGTGAAAATACTATGGGATAGTAGACTTTACTTTTACAAAGAGACATTTTTTGAATTTCTGATTTAAAAACTATGGTTCCTAATGTAATGAATGTTGAATTCCACCTTAAGTCCTTGTTATTATCTATGTCAACTTACACTAAGACATGTGAATTAATATATCTGATTATGTGGTTTCACATTGTCCTTCTTGTGCATTGCTGTATTCATTATACAATGTTTTAATTAACTTGTTATTTCTCTTTTCTACTCGGGGTTATATTGAATCCAGTACTTATAAACTTTATCAAGCCTTTCTGATTCATTGTCATTTATCATTTTCTTTAATTTTTGTAGATGTTCTAGTGTTGTAGAATTATATTCTGGCGACATTGTAGCAAACTGCTGATTAATTGGCACATGAATGTACTTTACTAATGTGTAATTGTATTCACCTGCTCTTTATAACCGCAATTGTATATAACTCTGTAATCCTACACTTGCATTTTGCACAGTGACAAAAGCACCTTCTGTGTTGAAACGTTGATGACATGTTTCTATGAATGAAAGATATTTTGGAGTGCAGTTGAGTGTGCGGTTCTCTCTTTTTCTATACTGATTTATGGCTTCAGCCTTGTGAACATGCACCTCATCTACTTCGGTGTGCAGATCCTTTTTTTCTCTTACACTTTAGCCCAAAGACATACATTTTCCTTGACCTGAATATTGTCGAGCAGTGGAATTTTTAAAGATGTTGGCTAATAGCACCAGCTACATGGCAAATCTTATTCTGTGAATCTATGAATTGGGAATGACAGCAGTGTAAAGGGTCCACGTGACTTCATAGGAACCCTGTACAGACAAAAAATAAAAACATAAATACATTGACAAAACAAAAAATAATAAACATTTAAGTGATTAAACAGTACAGGGCACTCCGTTTATAAGAATCACTGATATAAGAACCAACCACATATAGTGATCAAAACCACTGGGACCAAATTTCTATGCTAACCATGCTAAAATAATCTGCTTGTAAGAATCAAACAATCCGTTTATAAGAATAATTTCGGGGCAAACTGATGGCATGTAATACAGTACTTGATCTAGTGCAATGACTTGTACAGCCAATAAAGGTGTTTTTGAATTTGAATTTGATCACATCTCGCATGATTAGGCACGTACAGTGTGGATTGTGGAAACACTACATTGTTTGTAATCAAACGTGACTGCGCCACTGCATTGTGCAGGTATGTTTTTGTGTTCTCTGTTAGTGAAAGAGTGTTTCAATAAAGTGAATACACATTAATTGAATACATACCAAGTACAGCAGTGTTATTGTGTGATATGCATGTAGAGGGAATGGGATTGCGGCGCAGCGCGGCACAGTGAGGAGGAGAAGGAGGGGGGATTGCAGAGCTTTCCATCTCCACTTAGTGAAAAACTGTGAGATTTGCATCGCAACTGAAAAAAAGCAAGCCACGGATGCTTAAATGCAGTGGTGGTCCTGACAGTAAAATACTGCACTGTAATGTCATTTTAATTCAAAGGCCACGTAACACCACACGGCAGTTACACTAGGCACCCTCACAAGACGACTGCTTCTCAAGTATACTGTAGTAAAATAGGATTCTGCAGCCTTGAGTAAACATAACCGTGATCATATAACAAGTTGCTTACCCACAAGGATTTGTTTTGATGTATTGTCCTCCATGATTGAGCACCATTGACATCTGTATACTGTATTTAAACTGCTGATGGCACACTTTCGCTAATTGTAATGTGACGTGGCCGAGGGCAGTGTAAATGATCTGGCTGGAGTCTTGATTTACAGTTTAAAACCGGTGCTGGTTTTATTTTTCTTACACTGCGATGGGGAAACAACCGCTAATAAAACAAACAAAATAAACCTAGCTCTCAGTTGGAGCACTAAGTAAACAATACTTTGTGTGGAACAAACACTTGATCTCTTACTCACATTTTGGTTTCTTTCTTTCTTTCTTTCTTTCTTTCTTTCTTTCTTTCTTTCTTTCTTTCTTTCTTTCTTTCTTCTGCTTCCTTACTCCACTATACCCCCATCACAAAGGTGTCGGCTAAGCCCTTTTTATCGAGGTGTCATTAACTTTAACAAGCAGACAGTTAACCAATTGACCATTATCCTTAATTCTTTAAGGAAAAGTAGCTGTGGATTTTTCGTGGGCGTGCATACATGCAGGAACTTGTGACATCTAGTGGTCAACCCTTTACACTGCAGGGAACAAGCACCACAGTACCTACTGCATTCAAAGAGTTTTCAAACAGTTCTCCCATATTCAGCTATACATGAAACCCAGTGCAATATGCTGTCAGTTTTTAAATGGTGTTTACCTTGTTGGCTGAGGTCGTCCACAAGGATGACTTCCTTCAGAAGATTTTTGGGTGCTGTGTCCAGAACACTGTGTATGGTTCTCAGGAGGGTGGACCAGGCCTCATTATGAAAGCAGATGATGACACTGGCAGTGGGCAACTTTCTGTTGTACTGCTGATGCAGACATCTGTGTACAAAACAGCATTCAAAACAACTCTATTTGCATTCACGCTTGTTAGTTTCAACTACAAAAATACAACTATTGTTGAAATTCTTGAAACACCTGACCTTAGGCCTGAACTGAATTCTAATGCAGTGCATTGATTTGAATGGTCTTTTTTGTTTACCACCGCACTCCACCCCAGTGGCTTGTATAGAAACAGTTTTTTCTCATGGTAACAACTAATTACCACACTAAGTTTTCCAAAGTTGAACCAACAAGTGGCAGCCAATTAAGTGATTAACCAAAATATTTAATATGGGGTGGGGGATCCACTCATAGGCTACGTTTGGATGTCTCAACCAGTGGGCAAGAGTCCAGTGGAGTCTGGAAGTCAGTGGCAAGGGGTCTTTGATCAGGAGTTTTAGTGTGGTCTCAGAGTTGTGTGAGGTAGCCAGTGCCAGTGTCCACCACCTTTTGTGCGAACTAAATTCACCAAAACGTAAAACAAATACAATAAAATAATAATAACAAATATATACTGTATATGCCTGAGTGGGAGTTTTAAAGACTACAATTAGCTCAAATACCTTCATTTAATTATGTGGTTAATTTATGCCATATATAGTTGCTCATAACATGCTCTTTGTTACTATAATAACCCATACTGTCTGCAGCATCTTTGTCTCAGCACTTCAATATGGGATACTGTAATGCTCCAGATTCTATAACTTGCCTACAGAGGGTACTTCATGAAAGTGAACTGCTAACAAAAGTTCATATTTTGTACAACTAAAGAGGATTCTTAAAAAAAAACACGTTTTATAGACTGCTTAATGTATGGAAGAATATGATGAACATGGCTGACCTTTTCATGAAAAATGCTGTGTGTTTGTGTTAACTGTGAGTCTATTAATATCAGTGACACAGAAATGCTATGAAACTATCTATTCATTATCTATATTTAAATTTACATGTATATCTCCTAAATGGTGTACTTCTTTGTGTTTGTTCCGTGGACGTAATTCCATTCTCCGATCTTTTACATATTATACAATAGTAGGCTACTACGATATTCGAAATACTGAAAACAAAATCCAACACGACTACATTTTAAAATCGAGACGGAAATGTTACAACTGTTTTCTTCATCTAAAAACAAAAGGCGCAACCAAAGATACATGCAGCTGCATCATAAAAACGTTACACTTTGATGTTGACAGAGGTGAATATAACGATATTATCCGTGTAAATAGTACACACAGGAATGTGTCTGGGTGAAAAGGCCATGAGTCATCAAGAATCATGTTTTTGCAAATACACGCGACGCAGCTGCTTAAACAAACAGGAATTTCAAAAGCAGCAAAAGAAGAATAAAACGAAATGGATATATGGTCAAATTGTTGCAAATGATTCAATCCCCACTGCTATTGAACAAAGTGTTCTTAAATTAAATTTTAAAAAGTAGTGCGCTCCACTATCAGTGTTTCTATACAAATACCATTGCTGATAATTTACTTACAAAGGATGGCGTACCTCTGGGAGCCTCCTATGCAGAGAGATTCGCTCACTGACAGCTTCATTAAACCCGTGCTTTCCCAGTCCAGACTCTTCTGTATCCTTTTCAAACCCGTCCAGTTTAAGATTAACTGGTTTTCCCAGGTCGCCGTGTACAGCAGTACTCTTTTCACCTTTCTTACCACTACCAGGCTTCACAAATTTGTAATTCCCCTTCTTAACATCATTTGTTTTCCTTTTAAATTTCGAAGGGACGATTATCAACTGGTCCTCTTTGAAAGACTTCTTTAAAGGGGAGAGTCCGTCCATTTCCAGCTGGTCTCGCGCCTCCAGAATTTCCTCGAAGTCTGGTTGACCCACCACGCGCTCATGCCAGGCAGCGGCTGGTTCCTTAAACTCCCCAAAAAGAGGGTCCAGGTGTGTCACTATCATGACAAAGAATCCTAACAGTAACCAGAAAAAAAGAAACGGTAGCCTGCATAATTTAAACCTCCACCTTTTCCTAAATGTCATATTGTAAAGACAGCAGGATAGACAGAGATCATTTTAAACAGCCCATTGCTAGAGTCGTCCTGCTTTACTCCAATAGCCGTTGCATGTATTTTGCAATAAGGTATTTAGCAGTTTTTTAAAATTAGCAGTTATGAGCAATACAAGTCACCACGCTGTAAAAGGTAAGTTCATTTTATCCAGAACATACAATTTGTATATATTTTGCTTTGAATTTGTAGCTAATAATTTCGTTTTGTATCATTTAACAACTATTTGTTTTTACTTTCCCTTAGTGCATTTTCCAAATAAAAAAATAAGCAAATACATTATAAAACATATTCTTGCATGCTATCACATACAGCTAATCCTGTTCGGTGTTGACACTTAAATTTAATCTGATGAACAGATGTAAACTCATTCTCTGACTGCTTTCTCAGCTCAGGCAGGCTGTATGTACTTTGCCAGACAAAATATACAGCCTTGGGTCTTCTTCATGGTCCTAGTGCTTGCCAATTTAAACCTTCATCCACAGACATTCCTAGGATCTACAGTAATAACACAATGATTGCAAAAACAATGGGTGAAATTTAGCTAACACTCATTATCATGATATTAATCATAAAACGACAAACCATTAATAACTAACTTAATATGATACACCATTAATAACTAACTTCAAATGATAAACCATGAATAACTAACTTCAAATGATACACCATAACTTAATATGATACACCATTAATAACTAACTTAACATGATACACCATTAATAACTAACTTAATATGCAGATTGCAACATTTTCCAAAGCATTTATTAGGAGATGCCATTCTTTATGTTGTTGGTTTAGTTTATGGTAACCTCTTTTTTTTTTGTTATCAATTGAAGGCTACACCTTGGGAAAAGTGTTATTTATTTATTTATTTATTTATTTATTTATTTATTCCAGGGAATTAAATTATGTAAAAAAAAATCTGAAATGTCTGCATATTTATATGTATATAAAAAAAATGTAGTGTCTTAATTCAGCATATAATTCGTATCCTTTTTGCTGTCAGAGGATTTGTGGATTCTGTTTTGTGAAGCTGACAGCAGATTGTGTTGCTGCATGTGTGCACAGGAACGTGGACTGCCATCCCCATGGTGACCAATGACACTTTACTCTAGATGAAAACACAGCCTTTGCCTTCGACTCCTTCTTTGCAGCTGCAACATTTTTGAAGCTTAGGCTGAAATTCGGGGGAGGGATTATTGAACGATTCTTCTCCCATTTAGGATTATTAAATCACTTCCTCGTATGACATAGAAATCACAGCTAAACTCACCTGGGCATTGCTGTCGCAATCCCAGTTGTAATCCTACCCTCCACCTCCCCAACATCCACCTTAATGCAGGCAGCCCCCTTGTTGGGAGGAAGGACGTGGCTTCATCACGGTCCACCCCTGGCATCGCCAGATCATTTCCTCTTTCAGAGGGCGGTGTCTTCTTCTTCTACCCTTAACAGACGGGACAAGCGGCCAGATTGTCTATAATCACCACTCTCACCATACCCATACAAGCCGTCATGATCCCGACATTGAATTAGTAGCATATCCAAGGGGGCACACTGTGATTCGAGGTAACCCTTGCTCTTCTTCAGCCTTCTTCTTTTTAAATCGCTGTTATAAAGTGCTGAGGGGTTTTCAGCTAATCATCATAGCGGGGGCCCACAGAGAGCACAACGTTGGTAATTGTGCTCCTTTGGGTTAGGATCGGAAATTGTCTGGGGATAGTTTGCCTCACCAGGGTAGACCAGTGAGGCTATCCAGAATTGGCCACACCAAGGTTCAGTAGCTTGATACGATCCATTGCTTAGCTTCAGCATGTGAAGAAAAGCTGTTTGCTTCACTATTATTCGATATCGATAAGTGGGTTTCAGAAGTAGGTTGGGGAGAAAGCCGGGGTAAAATAATTAGGCATTCTAAATGTATTTAAAAAAAACCCACATATTCTACTATGTTGCCTAAATTAACAGTAAATCTTTTTACAATAGAGTTATAGGCTTATGAGGATCTGTGTATGGGTTCTACTACAGCAACAGGTGAAGTGTTCCATCATGCGATATTCCTGCACACACAGATGCTTTCAGTTCTGTAACTGCTTCGAAGTAGGAGTTATGACCAATCATACTCTCAAGTGCAGTACTACCCCAAATAGTATCCATTTGCTACCAATGCAGAATGACTGCATGGGACATTTGTTCTTTATTGTTTTTAAATTAACTTTTGCTATGCCAAGACTGGCACGTCATTAAAAACTGGGTGCAATGTTTTCTCATTCGAATACTGGCTTCTGTGAGAAGAACAGCCTTTCACCCATCAGCCATCTTGTGACTGACATTGCTATCCCAGCAGTTAAGGTCAGAGCTGCAACAGTTTTCCATGCATTTTACTCCACTGCATCAATTGGTGACTGATTGAGAAGACGCACACACAGTGACCTCATTACTGAATGCAGTTACTTTATTAGGGACTCAATGCTTAATACTGAGGCCACAACCTGTATCAATCCAGACAGAATGTACTGTATTTATTTATCAAAAAATATACACATACGCACCAGGAAAACCTCATTAAGTTGGCACAGTCAGCTTGTTTTACAAGAGAGACCCAGGAAACAAAGTAGACAGATATACATTTAACATGATCGATTCTTACACAAATTTTCCTTTAATAATCAGTGATTGAATATACTTTGAGCAAGAAAGTAATTGTGAATCAAATGTTTGAATTGACCTGGTGAAGCTGCATTTCGAAGCTGATTCCAGAATTCAGGAGCTCTGAACATTAGTCTGACCTGTCTGTGTTCTCATAAAAGGAATATTCCGTTTTCCTTAAAATCTAACACTCATTACCTTCACTTGCTAACATGTAAGTATCTTGGACCCTCACCATGTCTACATTGATAAAGTCTTCTAAACTGCAATGGTAACAAATCCATTTCAGTATACATGTTAAACCAGCACAGTCCAAAGCAATCCTGCAAAGTCTATTCAACACAGTGTTCCAGTGATTTAGAGACATGTAAATAACATCTCTGGAATCAATAATAAGCAGCAGTACTAGTTGAATGAGTTATGCATTTGTGCTCCAAAGAAATAATGATTTCTGTACTGCAAACCCAGTCACATACGTACATTATTTGCTAATATGTTTGTCGAAAGTAAGATTTAGGCTCAAGCCATAAGCCAAGGAACTGAAATGACTTCACTCTTGGTAAAGTATGCCCTTCCAGACTCTTCACTTGCAGTTCATCATTTTGTCTAGAAAGGTTTTAAGAGGTTCCAAATAGCATTTTAGTTTTCAAAGATGAATTTGTTACTTCTGAATGTTTCCTTTCCAAGTTAGTTCAATTTTCATCCTTATGGGTTTAAAGGTTAAGAACAAAGGTGGCACTACACATTCTAACATTCTGTTCTCAGGGACCCAGTGCCAGAAAACACAGGATTATCTTTTATAGGTGCACAAGAACAAAGCCGGCCCACTGATGAGCTGGAATGCAAAGATGTCTTATGATTTACTGTTTTTTTTTTTTTGTAGCAACATCAGACTTTCCGTGGTTTAAATTGTTTCCTGGCAAACTTTTTTTTTCTTGGCTACAAAACATTCAAAAACGACATGAAGGCTCTTTATTCTTCATGTACCTCTGGTCCATTGTCTGCTTCTCAGCACTCAGTCACTTTATTAAAGGGGACTTTCTTACAGTTAATGAGGCTAATCTCCACTGGATCCTTCCTGAAGATGATGTGAGACAACATCTATTAATTTCCTAAATTCAGAATCAGAAATAGGTCAGATGTGACCTGTTAATGCTATGTTAGCTTTATCTGATTTTTACATATACAAATATTCATATTCTAGCTATTTTTTTGTGCAAAAAGAAACTGACTGAATCCAGAGTTAATGTATTTACCCATTGTTTTATACTACACGTGGAGGATGTCTGCAGCTTACATTGCAGTTACTGTAAACATGAATGGCAAGATTTCCTCAAAAACATTTACCAGCAAATGATAAAAGTTAGATTGCAAATCTTCAGGTACCAGTGGTTTCTTGTGGCCAGCATTTCAACTGATATACTGTTTCTGTTTACCCATCCGATTAAGCAAACTGGGACAGTTTGTTCTTGAACCAAGATAACCAGCTCTTCAATCTTTTTGTGTGTGTCACTTTTTTGTGTTTTTCCTTATTCTTTCTCCCTGTATTAGTCTCATAAGGGAGCATCAAGTCCCTCTTAATGCATTTCTCTGATGTTTCTTTTGAAGAACTATCAGTTTTAACCAGATTTGGTTTTGTTTAGACCAGTGAAATATGGTAAAGCTTTTCTTTATTTTTTGGTGCTGAACACAGTAATGGGAAACCTATATGAGGCTTAGCAGAAAGCTGCTCCAAATGAATGTGCTCAGAAGAGCTTGGCAGGTGACCATCTCTGAGGTATTCCACTTAAACAAATTAGGAAATGAAGAATCACGGCTTACTTAAGATCCAGAAAGGTTTCAAGTTTATGGGTTTCAATGTGTGAGTTCTAACTGGCTGGCCTGCTGTTTTACCTAGCTGAGCAACTGCTGTCATCTACAGAGCAAAAGTAAAGAGATGCCACACATTTAAGTGTGTACAGAGCAGACTCATTTCTTACTTTCTGTATTGTGGTGTTAAATTGTGCACATTCCATGCCCGGTTTTGAAGAAACCAAGAAAAACTCAAGGGCAAAGTGTTTCACTGTACATTTGCATTGGATTGCGCATTCCCCTTCATGTTGTGATTTTGAAGGGAGTTTGAGCTGTGTGCTGCCAGAATTCTGTTAGTGCTGACCAATGAAGAAAGAGTGTTAGTCAGAAGGTGCTAGAAAATCAGGAGCAACTGCCACCTCCTTTAAGAAAATGATAGCCCTAGAGTTTGCCTCGGGGCTCTCTGTATTTTTGTTCGAAAATTAGTATGTGTATTAAGTAACATTAGAATGTTTTAATGAAGATTTTATCGTTTACTAAATATATGTAAGTGCTGTATTGCTTCTGCCTCTTGCTCTCTTTCGACAGGTGTCCCCCAAGGCTCAGTCCTGGGACCCCTCCTGTTTTCTCTCTACACCCGCTCCCTGGGTCCCCTCATCTCCTCCCTTGGCTTCTCGTCTCATTTCTACGTTGATGATGCCCAGATCTTTCCCCCTCAGACTCGGACATCTCCTCCCGTATACCTGTCTCTCAGCCATCTCCTCCTGGATGAACTTGCATCATCTCAAACTCAACCTCTCCAAATCAGACCTCCTTTTCTCCCCCTTCTTCCCTCACCACTGATCTCCCTATCTCTATTCCTCTTCAATCCACCACCCTCTCTCCCTCCTCATCCACCAAGAACCTTGGTGTCACCCTCGTCCCCTCCCTCTCCTACTCTCAGCACATCTTTACTCTGGCACGCTCCTGTCGCTTCTTCCAACATATCCAGAATTCGCCCCTTCCTCATTAACTACTCCACACAGCTCCTAGTCCAGGCTCTGGTACTGTCCCGCCTTGACTACTGCAACCCTCCTGGCCGGCCTCCCTGCCTCTGCTATCCGTCCACTCCAGCTCATCTAAAACTCCACTGCTCGCCTTGTCTTTTTCCTTCCTCGTTTCTCCCATGTCTTCGCCGCTCCAGAGTCAGCGCGGGGGTGTCAGCAGTGAACTGAGCCTAAAAAATAATAATAATAATTGGCTATTCCAAATTGGGAGAAAAAATGATAAAAACAATTGGCGACTACTAAATAAAATAAATAAATAAATAAAAAAGGATCCAAATGAAACGAACAGTGCTAGTGGAACAATGGATGCTGTATAGCATCTTCGTCTGGTTTAGTAAGCTAGGTATAGTATATAATACAATCAAGGAATGGAAAAATATACTTTTGCACCTATATGGTTAATTATGTACCCAATCTGTTTTACATTCAGTGCAGGATTCCAGTAGAACTGAAAGCAGAGTGTCATTGAGAAACAAAGCAAACTGCAGATGTACCACACACTCACACAAACTATACCATATATTTAAGCAGCAGTCACACTACACTTTGCAGTTTTTCATATTTTTTGGCCCCTCTAAGGTTGAAGCCTGAGGGGTTGGAAACACAAATTTCAGAGGGGAATAAAAGAGAATATTTTTTAAACAGCATTCCTGGAAAAATTTTAATGATGGCATTCAGCAGAGGCTGATTACAAGTTGGTGGCTGTCTGCACCTGTAATTGCTGAGGACTGGCTGAGGGAACCTGAGCAGAAACGTTAGTGTCAAATTACCCAGAAAGGCTTATCGGGTTGCTATGGTGAGCAGCACTATCACGCAGAGGCAGGAACCCACAACTTTCAGCATGTTTTCACAAATGGAAAGACAGACACAGTTTGAACAACAACGTGTGAGCTGTGAGATGATTAGTTACCAGGAAGCAGCTTTTTCTCTGTATCTTTGCCAGTGATAATAAGCATTGCTGGTTCAAGAAACCTTGTTCAGCACAGTTAACATGACAGTCCATATTAGAGGTAAAATGTCTGAAGTTCATAATAACATGAAAAAGTGACGTGCACTTAAAACAAGTGTCACTAATGTCCATATCAAAGTTTTAAGTTGAATACACAATTTTGAAATATGAGCTACCCTGTGTGAGCTCCCCTGTGCGAGCTCCCCTGTGCGAGCTACCCTGTGCGAGCTACTCTGTGCGAGCTACCCTGTGGGAGCTACGCTGTGGGAGCCTTCGTTCTGCAGTGATATACTCTTGGAATTATAAATACTGTATAATAAGCTTTTTAGAAATGTTCAGGTTTTTTTGGTAGATGACAAAAATCTGTGTTTATCTGGACTTTTATACTATCTAAAAAGTGAAATGAGTGTTTATTTTATTGCCCTAAGTATTCTTCTAGAGTTTGTTTTGAGGCACCCTTAGAACTGCTCTAGCCACGTCACAGTGCAGCTGTGACACACAGTGCTTGAACTGCTCATAATACACAGTTAACTGCACCAAACACAAAATAAGTAGTACAAAGTGATTTTTTGATAAAACACAAATCAATGTGAGAGCTTTCAAATGCATTTGCTTTTATGGCTAATAAATCTAGACTGAGACTGTTGACAGTTTGATTGGTTAGAGACTTGAGAAGAATGATGTACACATGGTAAGCATGTACATTCTGAATGTGGAATGGAGTTTGAAATACATGGACTGGAGTTGGAAAAGGTTCACTCCACAGATACAATATGAACCACTGGGTCTGGGAGAGGATGCTCAAGGATGAGAACAGAATTGCATGGCAGCAAGCCTGCATTCAGTGCATTTTTGCTAAAAGTGAGTACCTGGTAAAATGAAGTCTAAGGTGATCTTGTATGAAATTGGCCACATTCACAACAAGTACCTTCCTCTTATGCCTCGTTTTCATCTACTGTAACCTGGCACAGACTTTGCTAGTGCTTTCCATCAGCCAATCCTCAGCTATGTCAGGTGCAAAAAACACTTGGCTTGCCCAGTTCAGTGATATGCCAAGGAAAGAAGTATAATAATAATGAAACTTGGCAGGTAACAATAGACTATAGGGAGGAGGATAGTATGGGGCACTTCACTGCCCCATACGTCACAAGTAAGCAATGCGAATAGCTGAGATGTGGGTTATCTCAGAGAAACTGTACACCTACAGTACAGTGACTTATTGTGTCGCGTGATCTGCTGAAAAGTGCAGGTGTGTGGATTGGATTTGATTTGGTAACATTAGCAGCACCACAACACAGCACCGCCTCATTGATCAGTCACGAATGAAATGCAAATGAAATAAATTAAAGTTTACAAACCGATATTCATATTTTGGAATTCATGCTGAGTAGAATAGATTTTCAAATATTATTTTTCAATGACCCTAACAAGGATCAAATCTGCTCAGTGAAGCAAACCCAGCCAGCACCAGGGTTTCTGAGGTTGCTGAGGTTGCTGTTTGTTTTAATGACACACCATGTGCTAAAGAAGCAAGTTGAGTGTTTACTTTGCAACGTCTTAGAAAGAATCAGCTGTCAAAACATACACTAGTGCACAGTTTCAGCCAAACTGTTTTGGGGTGACACAAATGCACATTGAACTGGCTTGCAAATCTGCTTTTATAAATTGCTTAGTTTAGATAAAAATATACTTCTTTCCTATAATATATATATATATATATATATATATATATATATATATATATATATATATATATATATATATATTTATATATATATATATATATATATATATATATATATATATATATATATATATATATATAGTAACACGGCAGGGAGGGGGTTAATATCCTCCCTGCCAAAAACATAATTGTTTAATTGTTTTATTAGTTAATTATGACCTGCACTTGGCTGTTATTGTAAATTAGAGCCAGGTGCAGGGTATATAAAGAGAGCAGCCAGTCCTTTCAGGGCTGCTGTGTGGAGGGCCTGGTTGATGGTGTTTTTCAACTGTATTACTAATGGTAACTGTGTGTTTTGTTTTAGCCGGTAAACAGTGTAGCTGTCTGGCTCATTAGAAAAGGTTCCTGACGTGGTGTGACAGAGATCGAATGGTGCTTGGTGTTAGATCTCCCTCTCGACCTGTGAGGGCACGGTGTAACGGGAACAGAGTACCCTTAACTAAATGGCATGACAATTTATTCCGTAGGGTAGGTGGAAGTTGGTCATTTAGGAAAGGGACCCAGCTATGGTATCCAAACTCAATGACCCAGACGTTAAACGGTGTGGCATCTGAGGATTGGAGGAGCAGATGCGCTCGTTAAACTAGGGGTCATGAGCGAGATATAAATAGAGGTCATAAATGACGTGATCTGTTCCTTGGTAAATGGTTAGTGTTGAAAACCTACAAGGAGTCTGTGTGCTGTTTCGTGAACCGTGAGTTTTGTCTTGTGTTTGTTAGTGTTTTGTTAACTGTTGTCTGTTTTTTAATAGACTACCAGTTGCACGATCCGGAGCTGTAGCGAAAGCCAGCATAAACCCGGACATCACTTTCACCCCTGCATTTCACGGAGAACTGTGTACACCACTTGCACGTATTCACTATCACTAACTGTGTTTGTGTTTTGTGTTTAGTGTTGGTGTGTAAAACTGGACTTTTGGTTACGGGTCAAACCCGGGGAATTACAAATACCGAGTGATACACGCCGCTGTATCACTCCATCATTATAATTTACAGGTGTTTGTCATAAGGCTCTGGACATTGTAAATTAAATCAATAAACACCCTTGCACCTGTAAATCATTGTCTGTCTGTTTTATAGTCGCTCTGCACTGCACTCACCTGTATTCACTCACCACTTTGCCACACGTGGGTAGTCAGAACTCAAAAACTATTGGTGCGAAAAGTGAAGCCTCTTGAACCACTGAACCCTCTGAACCATTTGCTTCATAAAAGATTTACTGAGCCGAATCACTTGAAGCGTTTCGTGCTCCATAGTGACATCTATTGGTAGAGACGCGTCATTGAACATACTTGAACATATGAGTTACACACAGGCTGGTATTTTGGCTTACAAAATGGTGTTACATTTTATAATTTCTCTGTTATCTGGTTCTATGTCAACCACACATGTGATTACACAAACAAAAAAGCCAGTCACGCATACGCATTATCATCCTTGAAATGTAAAATTGTTGTACAATTGAAATCACGATAATGGAAAGGTAGGCATATCTGCCCTCAGGAAATGTACTCGGCTGGGAAATTAGTGTTGAAACAAGTAAGATATTTGAGTTGTTCGCCAGTTTCCCGGTGGCGCAACACGTTATGAAGTCGTGTAATTACAAATGCTTGTCAAGCGCAGGATCAAATCCCTGCTCCTGCGAGGACGTGTGCGTGTAGAGAACTTGTTTTAGATTTTAAAAAATAATAATTACATTTTCCAAAATACAAAGCTAAAGAATCATATTTGCTGATATTTTTTTTAAATAAACGAATTGAAAAAAAAGAGAAAGAAATAATAAATGCTTCCTTCCAGGAGTAATCTAGGCTATATTTCAATGAAGTATGGTATTGATTCACGTGATGTGTTGCTTCATGCGGAACAGTTTGCTTCTGATGGTTCAAGGCAGGTTACGTCATTTGTTTGCTTCACATGAGCAGTGGTCATTTGAATCACCTGAAGTAGTGAATCACTGAATCATGTGACTGATCCGAAGCCTCAATGAGCTCCTGTGAGCGATTTGAAGCCTATGAGGCAATGAACCCCGTGTATGATTTGAAGCCTCAATGAAGCAATGAACCTCGTGAATGATTTGAAGCTCCGCACTAACGTAGCTGAATCAGTTGAAGCCCCTCTCCAAAACTCACAGGCATAGGCATAGCATTAATGGGTCATTAGTTCAGTGTCTCTCGGATGGTTAGATTATTAGAGATTATTTTTAAGCATACAACATACTTGAAGTGTAACCCCAAGTCAATTAAAACCTACTGGACATTAAAAAAAGTGTTTTTTAAAGTGCATAATTATATAGAAACATAACATAATGTTTATTTTATTACATTTCAGTAAAACATATATAACCCCTACTCATTAACGTGACTACATCAGTAAACAGGGTTCACTAAATATGTAAGCCTTACTTGGGGTCGATTATATAACTGGCTGAGTTATGTATATATTAACCTACTGGCTAAGCAAGGTGTAGCAAACTGGGGCTATCCTACTTTAAAACTCCCCTTTAAATATAAACTACTATCCAGTCAGGGGGTTGGCTACTTTACAGGCTGTCTATCATGCAGTACTCCTGGCCCTGGCCCCACCCAATCAGATGCTCTGCGTTGTGTAAAAGTGTGTAGATTGGGTTAACACGATACTCCCAAGCTTGCTGGTCAGTTCAATGGCTCTTTATTTTGTCCTCCTGCAATTAAAACACATCAGGAGGGACGTTTAACAGGGCTTCTCATAATAGCACAGTACAGGAAAACACTGCACGTAGCTTCTACATTAACATTCTCGCGAGATCCCTTAAGTGAGATCTCGCACCCTCCAGCTAGCTACAGGGTCGTAAAGAAAACCAGACCTGGAATTAGAATGATAGGCTGGTAACTATTAATACAGCATTAAATTATGCTGCCTACAACGAAGGTCCTGTACTGCTTCCCCACATGTCAGCATCCATATATTTAACTTAAGCTACCCTTGTTACACCCTCCCCCGGTTTACAGAATGACGGCTTAGTCATTTACACAATATATTTTACATAACATGTGGCCTCAATAATTTTCTCCAGCTTAAACTAATTCAGTCCCTTCTTTTCCTTGTGCAGTTCCCAAATCTCTCTCCCTCGGGCAATCTTGCTGTGGTATTCCAGGGAATTAGGGTCTATAACATGGCTTTCCAAGGACAGTCTATTTGGTGCCCGACGCACCCGCTGTGACCGTCTTGGGAGGGGTGGAGTTTGCTCGGTGTGGTTGTCTGGTTCATGGTCCTCTGCTGAAACCTCCCAATCATGTCCGCGTGTCTCAGTCCAGTCCCTATCATTATCCCTGAATATATTTTCTGAGGGGCCTACTCTATCAGGGGACTGATCACTAGTGGTATGGCTATTGAAGCTCTCCCTATCTACAGGGCTACCTTCACTACCTCTTGCCCTGCCTGAGGCCTCCGTATGGTTTTCAACATCCCCCCCCTTGCTATCCTCCCCTTCCAGTCTGACCTCTCACTCTCCAAATCGCCGTTGGGTGACTGTTGATGGAGTGGCTGGCTGCTGGTGGTGGCTCCTTCAGATAACTCTGGGACGAATGTGCAAGGTTTTAGGAGATTCTGGTGTAATGTGCGTTCTTCGCCACCATCTTCTGGCCTCAGCGTATACACTGGTAGGTCTCCCTGCTTCCTCACTACTATATGAGGCCTCCTTTCCCACTTGTCCCCAAGCTTCTGCTTACCCGCTGGCTCTTATTAGCTACCAGGACTCGGTCCCTGGCCGAAAATAGACCTCCGTTGCCTTCTCATCGTATTTTCTGTTCTGGTCAGCTTTAGCTTTACGGGAGTGAAGAGATGCTAGGTGGTATGCTTCTTGTAGTGCATTCTGGAACTGCACAACGTAGTCTTCGTAACCCAATTCTTCCTCGGATGACCTGGTATCAAGTATAAGGTCGATAGGCAGTCTGGGGTGTCTCCCAAACATGAGCAGGAACGGAGTGTACTGAGTGGACTCGTGCCTAGTGCAATTATAGGCATGAGTCAATGCCTCAATGTGGTCCTTCCAGTCCACCTTCTGCTCCGGTTTTAAAGTGCCCAACATGTTCAGGAGGGTGCGGTTGAACCGTTCGGTGGTCCCGTTTCCCTGAGGGTGGTAAGGGGTTGTTCTACTGCGCACAATACCCATGACTTTGCACAGCTGCCGGATGAGATCACTCTCGAAGTTTCTGCCCTGGTCTGCATGTATCCTCTCTGGGATCCCGTAGTGGCAGATATACCTCTTCCATAAGACTTGGGCAACCGTGGCGGCTCTCTGGTCTTTCGTTGGATAGGCTTGAGCGTACCTGGTAAAATGGTCAGTCACTACCAGGATATGCTCGTATCCTCCTCGGGATCGCTCCAGGGTCAGGAAATCGATGCATACAAGTTCCAGTGGCCTGCTGGTGTGGATGGAGGTCAGCGGAGCCCGGGCAGTTGGTGCAGGCACCTTGCGCAAGCAGCAGCATTCACAGCCCTCGCACCACTGCTTGATGGCGGTGTACATTTGGGGCCAGTACCCCCGTGCTCGAACTAGGTTGGTTGTTCTCTCGACTCCGGGGTGCCCCATCCCATTGTGAAGCTTCCTGATTACCTCATCCTTCATGCTCTCCGGTAGGACTATCCTCAACACCTCATTCCCCTCTGGACTACGGGATTTCGGAATAACACTCCATCTTTTATTACCAGCCGGTCCCATTGTTTTAGTAGCAGTCGTACCGTTGGACTCTCTTTCTTTTCGGCGAGAGCATTTGGCTCTGGGTCGGGATTTGTGGAACAACACTCTCGAAATGGCAATGTCGTTGGCCTGATGGTTTCATAGTTCCTGTAGGGACATGCTGGGTATCACTTCCAGTCCCTTCTCCAACTGATCATCTCTCACTGGCGGTCTGGGTACGCCTGCCACCTGGCAGCCTGCTTGGAGGGCCTCCACGACCTCGCTCTGGGGCATCCTGGAAAGGGCGTCCGCGTTGGCATTGCTCCTTCCGGCCTGTATTGGACGTCAAAATCGAACATGGCCAACTGAGCTACCCACCTCTGTCCAGTGGCATCTAATTTGGCGGAGCTGGTCACGTATGCCAAAGGGTTGTTGTCAGTCTGAGCTGTAAATTTGTGTCCATAGAGGTAGTCCTTGAATTTCTCTGCCACTGCCCACTTTAAAGCTAGAAACTCTAGCTTGTGGGCAGGGTACCTTCGTTCTGCAGGTGACAGGCGGCGCGGCAAACGAAATCACCCTCTCTTTACCGTCTTGGACTTGAGCAAGGACTGCCCTAACCCTTCTAATGACGCGTCAGTCTGCAGAAGAAACGGCAGATTATAGTTGGCATAACCCAGGACCGGGGTGGTGGTGAGCCTCGCTCTTAGGGCCCTGAAAGCCTTTTCACAGTCTTCAGTCCACTCGAAAGCTGGTGGCCAGTTCAACAGTCTTCGAGCTTTCTTCTTCCCCTTTTGGGGCCCCCCGGTGAGTTTGAATAAAGGAGCTGCCAGCTGCGAAAAGCCTCTAATGAACCGCCGGTAGTACCCAGCGAACCCCAGGAACTGCAACACTTCTTTCTGGTTGGCGGGGGTCTTCCAGTCCTGTACTTGTCGCACCTTTTCAGGGTCAGTGGCTATCCCTCTCTCGGACACAATGTGCCCCAGGTACCGGACTTGGGTCCGAAGAAGATGGCATTTCTTCGGCTTAAGTTTTAGTCCATGCTCCTTCAGACGACAGAAAACTCTCTCCAACCTTTCAAGGTGTTCATCAAATGTTTGGCTGAAGATTATGATGTCATCTAAGTATAGTAAGAGGGTGGAAAAATTCTGGTCCCCCAAACAGCTGGTCATAAGCCTCTGGAAGGTAGCAGGGGCATTCTGAAGTCCAAAGGGCATTCGATTGCACTCATAGAGGCCCATTGGAGTCGTAAAGGCTGTCTTGTGGTGATCGTGTTCTGCTACCTCCACTTGCCAGTAGCCTGCTGTGAGGTCTAGGGTGGTAAAGAACTTTGCTCCGCCCAATGCGTCCAGGGCTTCTTCAATCCGGGGCAGTGGGAAGGCATCCCGCACCGTCTTTGAGTTTAGCTGCCTGTAGTCCATGCACAGGTGGATCGAGCCATCTTTCTTTTGGGCTACCACGATTGGAGAAGCATACGGGCTCTTGCTAGGGCCGATTGCCCCTGCTGCTTCCATGTCCTGGAGGTGTTTGCGGACGTCGTGATACTGCGCTGGCGGTATCCTTCTATAAGGCTGTCGGAACGGTTTGGTGTCGACTAATGGTATTTCGTGCTGCACCGTAGAGGTGCATCCAAGATCCAGATCGCTCTTGGAGAACACGTCAGAATGTCGACAAAGTAGTTCCTTTAATTTCTGTACTTGGGTCTCGTCCTGAATGGCCGCCTCATCCAAGCTCACCTCAGGCAGGGTTTGGTCTTCCATCGTGGCTTCCGTCGGGGTTGCATTTCCTTTGGGCACAACTAGTTGAGAGTGTTCCATGGGCATTATTCGCTCCACCAATGACATTTCTGCAAGCCGGCAGCCTCTTTTCACCTCTACAGGCAATCGTCCCAGGTTGTACACACAGACTACGGTTTTCCCATTTTTTACATCTGCCACTGACCTTCCCACCCCCAGGCCATCGGGGAGGAGGCAGTCCTGTGTGCCTTCAAGGAGCACAGTGTATGGGCTCCACCCTGTCGACCAAGGGGCGTGAGCTGGTACATTCATCTGCTGTCCAGGTCCTATCGTTAATGCTTTACTCCCCATGTAACGGGCACAACCCACCCGGTGCTGGTGGCAAGATGCTCTTCGTGCAGTAACCCTTTGATACGCTGCATGCCAGGCCGCAGACTTCTCTTTCACCTTGTGGGAGAATCCCCTACCCCAGCGCTTCATTAGGTCTTCTTTACTAGCTCTGATCACGTTTGTGCCCAGGAGGACAGGGACATCCTTCCTATATGGGGTGGCTGGTACGACAAACGCTGGAACTCCCTGGTAAACTTGGCCCAAAAGGATATGTCCACTTTAAGGACTCCTTTGTGAGGTACCTTCTGGCCGCCTGCCCCTCGATATCTACGTTGACCTCTTCAGGCTTCCGTGACCTCAACTCAGGATGCCTTTGCCAGAAGTCTTCAGTCACAGATGTTATCTGCGACCCAGAGTCAATCAGGGCATTGCAAGTTACGCCACACACACGGATGTGGTCTTCGTTTGTTGGGCCAACAAGGGTGTGCACAGGGTTTCTCTTTTCCTTCCACGGGCTCCCTTTAGCTGACAGCCGCCGTATAGCCTCTGTTGTCCAGGTGCTGGAGCTCCCTAAGTTTGTCGTCCCTCTACCCGCTCCGCAGTAGGGGTAGAACTAGTTTAAAGGCGGGGGTCTACAGTGCTGGCCCCCTTGGGCTGGGTCGGCACTGTTGGGTTACGGCAGCCTCTCTTGATATGGCCCTCCTGTCCACAGTTAAAACACACCACTGGCTCGTTAGGCCTTCCAGCCCCGGGGTAAGGTGGTGTGCGGGGGTAGCCCCTCCCTCCTCTAGTCGGATAAACCATGTTGGTGGCACAATTCTTCTCCCATCCTCCTATCTTGTCTTCAAGTTTCCGCTGGTTGGCCACCATCTCTTGAACAAGAGCCGAGAGGTTCAAGATAGCCTGCTCCTGCGATAGCCCAGCCTCTGGGGCGGTAGTAGTGGACTGCCCCTGGGCAGGGCCAGCCTCCTTAGCCATCTGGGGTAAGCTCTGAGCGTTACAAGGTTTGTTGCTGCCCCCTGAAGACATCCTTTCCCGTGTCAACTGTCGCAGTTCTGCCTGAAGCTCCCTGAACTTCATATACCGGGGCCGCATCGGGGCTATCCTTTCTCTGGCTTCCCTATCTTTCACGCCCCTCATAAACTGCTGGGTAAGCTTATAGTCCCGGTCTGGAAAGGGACGGTTGTGATAGATCCTTTCTTCAATGGTGCGCAGCTGAGCTTCTAATTCGATCGCATACTCAGTGGCTGTCTCCTGGGGTCTCTGCCGCCTCTCGTAAAAAATCTGCCATTGGGTCGAAAGACAAATGGCAATCGCTATACTCCGCCCTCAACTCTTTGAAGACCCTGGCCATATACTGCTCATTTAGGGGCAGGTTCAGGACCAACTTTCTTGCACCACCCCCAAGTGCCTCACAATTGTGGAGAACTGCAGTGTGGAGGGAACAGAGGAGGCTTCTAACAAATACTGGACATCTTTAATCCAATCTTCGATATCCAGTCGGCAGTCCGCCCCCACTAAAGATCGGGACGCCCTTTATTTGGTGTATAGTGGTGGCGGGGCTCCCCAGATGGCTTGGCCCTTGGCTCGTGTAGGGCATGACTGCTCCTCCATGGGTAGGAGGGGTCATGTGATCTGAATAAGGTAAAGGTCCTTGTCCCTGCGGCGTCTCCATGGTTACTGAGTAATCTGCATATGGTGCTGCCAGTAGTTCCTGTCTCGCTGGGGTGAACATCTTTGGCGGGTGGAGGTGGACTGGGACGGCTCCATAAATAAAATTATTTATTTATTTATGTATATGTATATATTTATTTATTTAATAAACTATTACTAACCCTAATAACTATAGTGCCAGCTATCCGGGTCACGGCACCAGAAAAAATGTAACCCCTACTCATTAGCGTGACTACATCAGTAAACAGGGTTCACTAAATATGTAAGCCTTACTTGGGGTCGATTATATAGCTGGCTGAGTTATGTATATATTAACCTACTGGCTAAGCAAGGTGTAGCAAACTGGGGCTATCCTACTTTAAAATTCCCCTTTAAATATAAACTACTATCCAGTCAGGGGGTTGGCTACTTTACAGGCTGTCTATCATGCAGTACTCCTGGCCCTGGCCCCACCCAATCAGATGCTCTGCGTTGTGTAAAAGTGTGTAGATTGAGTTAACACGATACTCCCAAGCTTGCTGGTCAGTTCAATGGCTCTTTATTTTGTCCTCCTGCAATTAAAACACATCAGGAGGGACGTTTAACAGGGCTTCCCATAATAGCACAGTACAGGCAAACACTGCACGTAGCTTCTACATTAACATTCTCGCGAGATCCCTTAAGTGAGATCTCGCACCCTCCAGCTAGCTACGGGGTCGTAAAGAAAACCAGACCTGGAATTAGAATGATAGGCTGGTAACTATTAATACAGCATTAAATTATGCTGCCTACAACGAAGGTCCTGTACTGCTTCCCCACATGTCAGCATCCATATATTTAACTTAAGCTACCCTTGTTACACATACTTGAATGCAAAGATTTCTACATATACTGTACATCCATATATATTTGTATTTAAAAAAAATGCATAGTACATATATGACTTGGCAGACACGAACCCAGACCTCTGGATTGAGGTTAATTACTTTATCTCTAAACTCATAGAGCCACCACGGATCCTACAGTCATAACACACAAACATCAACAAGATATGGTGCTTTAAGGTGTAATGGTGTTTTTTCAATAGTATAGCAATTTGATATTTATAAATTATATTTATTTTGTTGATGTATCACAATGAAATAATATTGAATTCAAGACTTATTTGACAAAGGTTTGAAAACACATTTTATTAACAATTATTTCTGGAAAACATCTCAAATAATCATTACATTTATTTTTATAATAATTAACAATAATTAAACTCCCCCAATTTCACATAGTAGTAGCCAGCATATGAATATATATATATATATATATATATATATATATATATATATATATATATATATATATATATATATATATATATATATATATATATATATATTAATTTAACAAAGATTAATTGAAATTCATTTAAAATGTAATTTGACAAACAGTATATTCTTCCTTCCAGTTCTAACCTACGTCAATGAAGCATTATTGATTCGCAGTAAAGCGTTGTATTGGTGGTTTGTGTCTTCTTTTGTAAATATACCATCAAAACGTTTCGATAGTGCACCTACAACACCGTTGGCAAAATTTTACTCCGTGAGCGTGTGTGAGTGAATACCCCGAGCGTCTGCAGCTTCAGAGGATCCGTAGAACTGCTGGCGTTTGTGTCACGTGATGTATTGCTTCATGCGAACCAATTGAACCTTTGATTCACAACACTGTTTGCTTCTAATGGTTCGAGACGAGTCGAAGCGGGTGAGGCTTTGTACCCATCAGTATCCAAAACGGAGTTAAGTGTTTTGTTTGTTTTGTTTATTTGTATAATTAAAAGTGCGCATCAGCGCTATTTCTTTCAAATTATGTGTGTTGTCCTGACTTAGAAGGGAAAAGAACCCAAGCGAGCCTGTGTGTTGAGTCTCTGGGTCACATTATATATATAATGCTCTCACACCTGACTTCATGCTGGCATTCAAAGCATCTGTGAAGCATTGATCACACTGTGCAGCAGGACAGGGAGGGTTTTCACTCTGGTACAGAGAAAAACAGCTTTGTACTGATCTCATAGGCTCTATTTTCATTCTAGAAGCTCCAAATAAACAAGGAGATGGGTCTAGAAGCATTACATGAGATAATAATGCAGCTTCTCTCTCCTCCCATCATGTATTTGGATTGGCCTGAATCAGTGACACTGTCTGTTTCTAATGAGAACAATGTGAAGACAGTTTAGCAGTGTTATTGTACCTGATAAGAGCAACGCCTGGTTCAATATGAGGGAGAGCAGAAGCACTGTCAGCATCATTCTCTTGACAGTAACGATGACTCCTGTGAACAACAACCTGCATTATCTATTAATCTATAGATCAAAATGAAACCCTCAGAAGTGTATCTGGTTGAAAGGACATACCGGTACCGGTACATTACCACTCACTTTACTGAACAAAACAGGTTGTGGGTCAGGCAGTATTACAGTACAACAAGGTGATTTGTTTTTTACACATGATTTTGATTAGGTATTTCACTGTTTCTCTTTTTTTCAGAGACATAATTAAATATATATATATATATATATATATATATATATATATATATATATATATATATATATATATATATGAACATAATTTAGATATTTCATTTAACATCATGTAGTCAAAGAAACTACAAAATTATATTTCAATTTTTTGTCAGTTTTATATGGGAAAGTATATGGGAAACTACAAAGCGGTGTGTAATTCAATATGTTAATGTGACATTATTCAGCAGGTTTCATTCGACTTTATGAAGCAAAATTTGTTAATCCTTTAGGGGGATGCAAAACTTTTGGCCAGAGCTGTACTTGTCTATTCAAATAATTATTGAAATAATAGACATGGCAAATGTATTTTTTTTATTTCTTTAAACAAAATATCTTTTAATAAAGGTGGATCAGAACACATGTTAAAGGTCTGTTGAGATTAGTGCTGTAACATTATAGGACTTATCTTAGTTCAATGTGGTTAGTTATGTGGATGGACATGCTTATCCAAGAACATTATAAGAGTACAGATGATTGATGGTGCTGTTGTTCAGCAAGATACATGGCAGCCATACCCTGGCAGCTTCTGCAGCTGACATGCATGCATATGGTCATGCTAAACCTAATATGCGTACCTCAATGGAGGGAGGTGGTTCAAATTAAATAGATAAATGTATAGGTCAGAGTTGTCCTTGACAAGATGGCACAGCTTCATAAAAGTTCAAATCTTTTTGTTTGGAAGGATTACACATACAGTTGGATTACATGCATTATTCTGTTTTCTAGAAGTAGTCACAATTCCATTGCACCCTTGTTTTCTGCACAAAGTATCACAAAGTAGTGTTGTGTGTCCTCTTTTTACACTGAGTAAATTGAACTGCATTCCCAGTTCTCAGCCCTACAAACTGAGCAACACTGCATCTTGTACATAAAACCACAGGCATAGCACATGCAGATTTGTGTAGTGTTTGTGAAAACACAACCACTTAAAATCATAGGGCTCTGAAAATGCTTTATGTTTCGCAAGATACAGTAATTGTCTCAACATAATCCCTTTGGGTTAAAAACAATACTAACATCAGGGTATCAGTCTGATATCCATTCTTTTGTTTGTTTGTTTGTTTGTTTGTTTTTAATATACATGTACTGTCAGTGAATTACAATGTAAAGATATATGTGGACAAAGTTAAAAGTGTTTCGTGTATGCTCCTTCAGAGATGTATATGGCTACCAGCCAAAACATTGTTTGTTACGATTCTCCTACATATATTAAAAAGACTAGGATAAATGATTATATAATATAAATCTGCCAAGCAAACTTCAAAGAGATGTTATTTCTAGCTTTTTATTATTTTAATATATAAACCCTAGTGAAGCTGGGAGTATGAAAGTGAAGGAGCGGGGCCCAGTCATGGAAGGGAGGCTAAACTACAGTACTGCACAGGAACTTATAAGAGAGTTTTCTAAATACATAATGTTGCATTTGTAATTTGTAAAATCAGCATATCCTTTAGTAAAGTAAAAAAAAAAAAAAATCAGCACAAAGAAATGGTGACCATAGACAGAGACACTGATAAAGAGGTAAAGAAATTGATTACATGTTGTGGCAGGGCTCTGCACATGTAAATAGTGTATTTTTGTATTTCTGTTTCTTTTGAGCTTTGTATATAAATTTTGTTTAATTTGAAAATAGAAATGTGTGTTGAATGTGGCTGGTTTATTGATTATCAATTAACCATGGCTACATGCTTTAAAAAAGGAGCAGGAAAGCACAATCCTTTGTTCTTTTTCAAGCCTGAGATGGATCAGCTGAAGGCTCATGGCTGTGTGTCTTAACCAGGGTGAGTGAACCGTGTGTGGAACCGGGGTTGTTAGTACAACCTTCAAGAACAGGGATTCATTTTGTGTGTCAGAGGGAAGAGCTCCTGCAGCGGGACCTCTCTTACAGTGGCAGCAGCACGCGGATGCTGCTGTTGCCAGCTTTTGTTTTGTTAGCTCTGTTTTTACCCACTGTGTTTTATTTTTCCTTTTTGTATTTATTGTTAAACTTGCTGCGTGTCTGCCCGTGCTCTGCCTTCGCTGGTATAGTCACAAGATTGTTTTGCTTTTATATAAATCCTGTGTGTCATCATCAACCTCTGTGTCTCTCAATCTCAGAGGATTCCCAACCACTTTTAATGTGTTATCATTCATTATGAGAGTTGTAAATTGGGGGCTCCCAAGTGGCGCATCCAGTAAAGGCACTCTGCGTGGAGTGCAGGATGCACCCTATAGCCTGGAGATCACCGGTTCGGGTCCAGGCCGTTCCACTGCCAGCCGTGGACGGGAGTTTCCAGGGGGCGGCGCACATATGGATCGGGGTGGGGAGGCGCCTGCAGGCCTGCTTGGAGGTGGCCCAGAGTTGCGTGGTTCTCCAATGCTGTAGCTCTGAAGGTAGCTGCATGGCAGGCCTGCAGAGTGAAAAGAAGGTTGTAAATTGAACATTTTTATTTCAACAGGGAATTAAAGAAAGAAAAAAGCGAAAAGTTACAGTTGATATACAGGTGTTACTGTGCAAATGGCAGTTTGAAGAGTTATTTTCACGAGTCCCTGCAGAATAATTGAATCCCCTTGCAGTCACGTGAACCACCTGTGTATGATTATAGGTATGGCAGTTATCAGTGTGTAAGATCTAAGGTATTTCCCCTGCAAGGAACACCACCAAGAAGAGTGAAAAGAAGGTAACTGGAGATTAATATCTAACAGACTGAGGGCTCGTTCATGGAAAATACTATTGTGGGCATTGCATTCAATATATTGTATCAATTTGTAATGGTTAAAGCTAGGCAGAGGTGTTGCTTTCATGACATGCAATGTTCGCAAACTTCAGAGCAAAGCAGAATGCCCAAAAGTTTAAATCCTTGAAAATAAAGAAAGTAAAACCATGTTAAGTCTCAAAGGCTTCTTACCTTGCGACTGAGTAACCCAGCGAGATGAAAAGTTATCTTGAGCTTATTTTAAAATGCATCCAATCAGCCACTCAGGTGTATGTTTGTTTTATCCTCCCCGATATGTTTTCAATCAATCAATCAATCTTTATTTTATATAGCGCCTTTCATAGTGGACCACCATCACAAGCTCTGAAATCTTTAATCTGGGCTGTGATTTAAACTCTGAAATCTTTAATCTGGGCTGTGTTTTAAGCTCTCTGAAATCTTTAATCTGGGCTGTGTTTTAAGGTCTGAAATCTTTAATCTGGGCTGTGTTTTAAACTCTGAAATCTTTAATCTGGGCTGTGTTTTAAACTCTGAAATCTTATATCAGGGCTGTAAAGAAGTAGATGAAAACTGGGGCCTTTGGGCTCATTTGGGTTATGTCTTTCTACTTCTTAAGCCAAAAGCAACAGTGTTGACTGTGCTGGTTTCCCTCACAGCTCCCAGGATGGGTTTGGATTCATTTAGAACTGGGTTCACGAATTCCATCATCCTCATTGGCCAGATCTTGGCTGTGCTCCTATTAGCCAAGAAGATGTAAAGGGACAGTAGAACAAAAACATAACAATTTATCTAGTTTCTAGTCAAAAACACAGAGGGAACGTTGCAAGTTTTTGTTCATTGATTATTCTGACAAGTTGTTTTTTTTTAGAGGAATACAGAATGAAATTCTTAGTTTGAAATCTGTTCTTAGTTTGAAAAACACTGAAACAGTGAACAATATAAAACCACCCTATTTGCTTTCTACCAGTTTTTTTTTTGTAATACTGGTGTTCGCACAGCATGTGTGGATGTACCCCCAGCAACTTTATGCCAGCCCTGCAAATCAAAATGTGCTTAATTTTCTGTCACAAATGGACAGCTTGTTAGTTAGTTAATTAGTCGTTGTTAAGCTGTCTCTGCATCCTAATAAAGAGAAAGCAACTGATTAAAGACTGGGTTTAAGATTATTGTTTTCTTTGCTACAAATCAAGGAGATTTTAAATGATGGACTTGCTATCAGTGTACACATTCCGTACTGGGTATTTTATGCTGACAACTCTGTTAAACGAGTGAAAATAACAAAAGCACAACAATAAACTAGGTGACTGCAAGAATGAAATTAAATCAGGATCAGTGATGAGCAATTAACATAATTTGTCACATCTGTTTGAAATAAAAAATTAAGCGAAACAGAATCAGGCTCAGTCAAGATATGAAGGCAAAAACAAGTGACATTGTTTTGTAATTAACAGCTTTTTCTGAGTTTAATTAGGAAACAGAATCGGCTCAAAATAAGTTTAAAGGGACGTCATGCGATCAAAAATAAAACCCCAAAAATTTCAAGGCCTAATGGAAGAGTAATTTATAATTCATGGAATCATTCATTTCTTTTTTTGATGTAGAATCAAAGGCAAGTGACTGGTAAGCATTAATGAAATGAATTATAAATTATTGATATTATCACAGCGAAATGGGATTAAACATGAAGGCATTCATTTGGCCTCAGTGGAATATGACTAATAGTAACATAAAACAATGTTTACTTAGTCTTGTGTAACAGTATGGAATATGGGAGTAAGCTGTGTTCAGCTCATCAGAGACCAGGCTTCAAGAAGCAGACATGGAAACATTCAGAGCCAATATAGACACACATTTCCAGAGAGAAAAAAAGGAGGCTTTAATGCAATTTAGGTATATTCCCAGATAATCTGTTTCCAATGAGAAAGCTGTGAAACCTTGGGGAAAATGTGCACATTTTCTAACTGCTAACTCAATAAAGAAAGAAGTCTAGTAGACCAGTTTTGATAACTTACGACTGTAATTTTTATTGCCACTGTGACAGGGTGGATGTTTTCCCGCACATCTTCCAGCTTTGCAGTAGGTAAATATACCGGACACTGTAAATATTGTACAGTACAATGTATATTTCCCTGTATGTTTGATTACAAGCTGGATTTTCTTTTTGCTTGTTATGGTTTTGAATGGAGCCTGTGCCAGGCCATGTGTGGTGTCAGTCAGCAATAGTTACTCAATGACAGTACCTGCAGACTGGGGCTCATTAGACCTGCTACAGGTATGAAAGAGTGGGGTGGTCATACCTGGGTCTGCTTTATTCAACTGGACTAAAAGAAAAAAAAGGTTGTTGCTGCAGTCTACACGTGTCTGTCCCAAAAGGAAAATAAAACTGCTCTCTTAAGTGTGAAGGAAAGGTATTTGAAGATACAGCTTTTTGTTTTGAATTAAGAATTTATTTATTTATTTATTTAGTCTATAAAACAAATAAAAGTGCACAGGACCTCTGAAAAATACTTATTAGTGGGGCTTGCGAAGCAAGATTCCCCACTTTAAATCTTCAACATACTTCTTCTTCTTCTTCTTCTTCTTCTTCTTCTTCTTATTCTTTGGCACGCTACTCCTCTTACACCGTTTAAGCTAGAAACGCTGTTCAATCTTTAAAACGTGTAGACCGGGCTGGAATAGTGTGCTTGTATACAACTTTGATATCTATTATACTTTTTAAACTATTAAGCTTTTTGTCCTTTTTTTGTCCATCTTCATTCACTTTAATGGGACTTTTTTCAACATTCTAAAGCTCCCCATTGTTTAAAAACTCCCAGACTTCCAACATTCTATTTACTGTAAACGATGTAACTTTTGACACAAATCAGCTACTTTGACCACTTTCCCAACAAGTAAGACAAAAAGTTAGAGCATATGGAATCTTCCCCTACTTCTCTGCTATTCAAATATGAAATCAAAACCGAAATAACTTTTACCAATCAAGAGGTACACCTGTTTTAGTAACCACACCAACTACGTTTTCTGTGAACTTTTAGAAATAACTGCCGTTTTGATCAACTTTATCAACAAGTTCGACACATACGTCGAGTAAATGAAATCTTCATCTACTTCTCAGCTATTCAAATATGAAATCAAAACAGGAATGGCGTCTACCAATCAAGAGGTACAGCTGTTTTAGTAACCGCATCAACTTCTTTCAGTAGGCTACTTCCCACGGTTGAATTAACTGTCATAGAACTTTGAGAAATTTCAAATTATAGCACATTCTAAGCATGAGACAATTAGTAAACAATGTGACTTTTGACACAAATCAGCTACTTTGACCACTTTCCCAACAAGTTAGACAAAAAGAGTGTATGAAATCTTCCTCTACTCTCTGCTATTCAAATCTGAAATCAGTTCTACCAATCAAACAGTACATGTCTGATGAAATGTGTGATCTAACTGCCCTACAATCCAAAGTAATAAGGTTGATATAGTAGTCTATCAAAGTAATCAGACCAATTATTTTACTAAATTTAACTTTGACTGTATGTAACTGCTTTGCTTTAAAAAGTAAAACTTTTTAAACTTCTTCCACTACCTCAAAAATACTTTTAAAGAGCTAAAGCAAGTCCCACAACTTTACTTGTAAAGTTACCATCTAGTTAATTTTTGTTAACAATCATTATCCTGACCATCTCCTGACACAAGAAAGAATCATTCAAATAAGTCGGTGATCTTACGGAATGGGATCTCACTCTCCCTTATTTGATTTTACAGACCTCATGAGTAAGGCCCTGTGTAAATCGCGATTTCACGGGCTGGGCGGAAATCGTGAAATTAGTCCAGTACAGCGATTTTTACAATATTTTTAAGAAATAAAAATACATTATTTCATCATCATTATTTGTATTTCATACAAAAAAACTCACATTAACGAAACTGTACAGCTCTGCTCTGTGCCTGCTTGAACTGTTCGCCATGTATAGTGCTGTGCAGTGATTATGTCATGTGACTATATGCAATCTAGGCGGGAAATTAAAATGCTACACACTACAAACAGGAAAATGGATGTCTCTAAAAAGGCTAAAAATGTGTCTGTAGCAGATCACGTAAAGCAGTATCCAGCAGGAGTTTTACACAGTGATGGAGGTAAGCTCTTCTGTACATTCTGCAACGTTACTGTAGATCACTACCGAGAATCGGCTATTGACAGGCATTTAGATTCAAGTATTCACCGAAAGATAAGAGAATACCCTGCACCCCTGCCACCTAGCCGGCAGGAGAGTCGCTGGGAAGCCTACCTCTGCCTTCTCAAGGTCTCGAGTTGGTGCCCTACCTGTGGGGAGTGTGGGCAACTTCCGACCAACTGCCCCCTCCCAGGAATGGAGGATGAACCACTGCCGACGGGCAATTGGGACGCCCAACTTCGCCTTCTCGAGGTCTGGAGTTGGTGTCCTGCCTGCGGGGAGTCAACTGCCCCTCCAGGAGGGGGAGGAGGAACAGCGGCCGGTGTGCCCCGCTATTGCCGCTGCGCCCTGCTATTGCTGCTGCCTCCACCTCCACAGGGAGTAGGCACGTCCACACCAGGGCCCAGAGGAGAGCCACACCAGTCCCCAGCAACCGAAGGAGAGCCTCCCCAGTCCCCAGTGATAGAGGGACTCCGGCTTCGTCGTCAGGGGAGACTACCTGCTTCTCCGCCTCCGCCACCAGGGGAGAAGAGCTGCCACCACCACCACCGCCACTACCACCACTTTTACCTTCATAAAAGTAACCTGTTATTCAAATACTGCCACCTAGGAGAATGACAGCAATAATAATTCATCAGTTTGTAAAAGAAAACTATTTGTTCTAGATATTAAACCTAATACGTTACTTTAATTAGTGTATCAGCATTAAACATGTCAGTCTAAATAAGTACTGTATGTTTTAACAGTTTTCTACTAAAATACATATAATCAAATATGAGTGTCTGAGATTGCAAATTGTGACAGAAAGACAATGATTTTTGGTGGTAAATCTCCCTCTCGACTTGTGAGGGCGCTAAGTAACAGGAACAGAGTACCCTGGACTGCGTGGCCTGACACTTCGTTCCGAGGGTTAAAAGAAGCGCTTCGGTACACTAACTCACTGACCCGGAGGGGAAATGATGTGGCAGCTGCAGATCATAAAAAACAGCTGCAATCGTTTACCAAGGGGTCATGAGTGACGGTATAAATAGGGGTCGAAGCAATGTTATCTGTTCCTTCGTTTTGGTTATTTATGAAAGTGACCTGGAAGGACCTGTATTGTTGTGATTAATCGTGTTTGTTTTGTTCTGTCTATTTGTTTGTTTGTATTCACTAGACAGCTAACATGTTCCGGAGCTGTCGCAAGAGGCCAGCACAAACCCGGAACAGCACTGCACTCATATCACTAATCACTAATCACTAATTCACGCACTAACCGGACTTGTGTATGTGTTTTGTGTTTAATGTGGGGATACAATAACGGGACCATTATTTCGGGACCAGCTTGGGGATTATAAATGTAAGTAAAACACACCGCTGTATTACTTACCAGCATTATTGTTTACTGTTTGTTTCATCGTCAGGTACTGGACAAAAACAAATAAAACAAACCTTTGCACCTGGAGTACAATTGTCTGTCTGTTCTTTGATCACCTTCACACTATTAACCACTTTTTGCCACACAAATGCATGAGGTTTACATGTGTGACAGCACACACAGCAGCAATCGGTGTAGTGGAGCAGGATGTTCTGCTCTCTGCTGCAGAGGAAATCAGGCGCAATGCAGCTGCTGCACAAGGGGGAAATAAAAAGGAATACATGGAATTTGTTAAGCAGGTGCACCTTGCTGCTACTTGACATGCTACCATAATTGACCACATAAATAATACATACACTACCGTTCAAAAGTTTGGGGTCACTTAGAAATTTCCTTGATTTCGAAAGAAAAGCAAATTTTTTGTCCATTAAAATAACATCAAATTGATCAGAAATACAGTGTAGACATTGTTAATGTTGTAAATGACTATTGTAGCTGGAAACAGCTGATTTTTAATGGAATATCTACATAGGCGTACAGAGGCCCATTATCAGCAACCATCAGTCCTGTGTTCCAATGGCACGTTGTGTTTGCTAATCCAAGTTTATCATTTTAAAAGGCTAATTGATCATTAGAAAACCCTTTTGCAATTATGTTAGCACAGCTGAAAACTGTTGTGCTGATTAAAGAAGCAATAAAACTGGCCTTCTTTAGACTAGTTGAGTATCTGGAGCATCAGCAATTGTGGGTTTGATTACAGGTTCAAAATGGCCAGAAACAAAGAACTTTCTTCTGAAACTCGTCAGTCTATTCTTGTTCTGAGAAATGAAGGCTATTCCATGCGAGAAATTGCCAAGAAACTGAAGATCTCGTACAACGCTGTGTACTACTCCCTTCACAGAACAGCGCAAATTGGCTCTAACCAGAATAGAAAGAGGAGTGGGAGGCCCCGGTGCACAACTGAGCAAGAGGACAAATACATTAGAGTGTCTAGTTTGAGAAACAGATGCCTCACAGGTCCTCAACTGGCAGCTTCATTATTATTATTATTATTATTTGTTTATTTAGCAGACGCCTTTATCCAAGGCGACTTACAGAGACTAGGGTGTGTGAACTATGCATCAGCTGCAGAGTCACTTACAACTACGTCTCACCCGAAAGACGGAGCACAAGGAGGTTAAGTGACTTGCTCAGGGTCACACAATGAGTCAGTGACTGAGGTGGGATTTGAACCGGGAACCTCCTGGTTACAAGCCCTTTTCTTTAACCACTGGACCACACAGCCTCCTTAAATAGCCTCATTAAATAGTACCCGCAAAACACCAGTCTCAACGTCAACAGTGAAGAGGCGACTCCGGGATGCTGGCCTTCTAGGCAGAGTTGCAAAGAAAAACCATATCTCAGACTGGCCAATAAAAGAAAAAGATTAAGATGGGCAAAAGAACACAGACACTGGACAGAGGAAGATTGGAAAAAAGTGTTATGGACAGGCGAATCTAAGTTTGAGGTGTTCGGATCACAAAGAAGAACATTAGTGAGGCGCAGACCAAATGAAAAGATGCTGGAGGAGTGCTTGACGCCATCTGTCAAGCATGGTGGAGGCAATGTGATGGTCTGGGGGTGCTTTGGTGGTGGTAAAGTGGGAGATTTGTACAGGGTAAAAGGGATCTTGAAGAAGGAAGGCTATCACTCCATTTTGCAACGCCATGCCATACCCTGTGGGCGGCTTGATTGGAGCCAATTTCCTCCTACAACAGGACAATGACCCAAAGCACAGCTCCAAACTATGCAAGAACTATTTAGGGAAGAAGCAGTCAGCTGGTATTCTGTCTATAATGGAGTGGCCAGCACAGTCACGGATCTCAACCCTATTGAGCTGTTGTGGGAGCAGCTTGACCGTATGGTGCGTAAGAAGTGCCCATCAAGCCAATCCAACTTGTGGGAGGTGCTTCAGGAAGCATGGGGTGAAATCTTTTCAGATGACCTCAACAAATTGACAACTAGAATGCCAAAGGTCTGCAAGGCTGTAATTGCTGCAAATGGAGGATTCTTTGACGAAAGCAAAGTTTGAAGGACACAATTATTATTTCAATTAAAAATCATTATTTCTAACCTTGTCAATGACTATATTTCCTATTCATTTTGCTATATTTCCTATTCAAACTCATTTCATGTATGTTTTCATGGAAAACAAGGACATTTCTAAGTGACCCCAAACTTTTGAACGGTAGTGTACATGTGTATGTGTATCATTTGCAGCTTTTGAAACCAAGTAACACACTAGCATATTCCAAGTAGCAGAAGATCTAAGACTTTCTTATATTCATTATATGCTTATTACACACACATTATCTAAAGGGCAAATTCCAAATACAAAAATCTGCAAGTTGTAGTTGAATTATTATGGTATGCTTTATTTGAATGTGAATAACAGCAACATTTGCTGGTATAGCGTTATTCATTATTTTACTGGAGTTGGAAAAAATAAAGACAAATATTCCCTGAAGGATCATTATAGTCATCTGGAAAAAAAGACAAAAAAAGCTGTATTTTATTATGTTTGTGCTTTCTGCCATTCCTTGTGATATTACTTTAATAGTAATAACACAAGGAACGACAAAATGGCATTCTTTCCACTTCATACTGTATGTGAGAATAAAGCTATTGCTGTTTTTGTGAGTTTTCTGTAAAAAAATTAGATTATTATTTAATTAATTGGCGTGGAAACTCCATCATAGAAAGCACAATTGCCAAAGGGATTTATCAAAAAAGCCACCTCTCACCAAACCAATTTACAATCTGCATGATTTACACAATACTATTTATTTCCAGGACCCTTTGGGTACAAGAATTATTGGTATATAAACTGACAGTGGTGCTACAGTAGAAATTAAACAAGTGTAACTTAAAAAATGTATGCGCCTATGCTCACAGAATCACATTACACAGGGACATAAAAAGTTAAGGATTATTAGATGCAGGGGTGCAAATCGTTTTGAAAATTGGTGCTAAACTGCTTTGAAAGTTTAGCACCAGAGAGCCTACTGGGGCTAAATTATCAAACCCTTCCCTGATGAAGCCCCACCCCCCCTCACAACTTCCTACACGACACGAACCTTATCTGCTGTGTATGAGGATCATGTGAGTAGTCCAAACCCAATGAGAAACTATCATTATCTATGGTTGCTAAGTAATACAAAAATAAATAAAAATACATTTTTGTCTTCTGGCACAAGAATTGAATGTTGAAATTTGCATTGCTGAGATGGCCAGCCTTCTTGAAAAATAAAAGATACTCAGCGCACTTAATAAATAAGCATACGTGTCAGCCCTAACATGAATGAAATGATGTAGCTGTCCTATTTGAACCATACACTTTATATACACCCTCTCCAGAGGGGCTGTATGCTTGCTATGCTTTTTGTAGTTTGTAGATTGCTGTAACAAATAACAAAGACTGAACTGTATTTATAAAGGATTAGTAAATGTTGTAACTAAAGTTTACAACTTGATCATACAAAAATCATGAAGCATCTATATAGAGTTAATTTAGCATTCGTAAATGAGACCATGCTGGGTTGGCAGTGGACACCACTAGGTCTGTGGTCTGTGAAATGTATACCAATACTGTTTAGGCAATCATTAGCTAGTATGCAGCGCTGCAAAACCAAAAGAGAAAAACAATATTCCCCCCTTTCTATGTGCACTGCCTTGTGTGATTACAAAAGGATCTGGAAGATATTCACTGTAATTACTAGCATTGGCTACCATGCAAGCTTCACCCTTGATCTACAACATACGGATGTATGCTCTCCAGATCCTTGTTATTCTTGGAGCAAGAACTCCCAGTTGTAATACACACACAGTAAAGATCTGTGCTGCGTTTTGTATTCTACAAAGTGCCTTTTCCCCTCTACATGTATTTCCAGGACTGCTATGCCACTGAAGCATCCAGTGAAATGTGCTGTTAACAAAGATAGGGAAATCAGTCACAAAAAGACAAAGGTCTTTTTATTAAATAAAAACGTTTACAACTCTCTGTTACCAATTATGACTTTTTAAATGAATTATGTGACTTTTTAAATTAATTAGGTGACTTTTTAAATTAACTGGGTTTTGGTGAGGCTAGTTTTAGGTTAATACATTAAAAACTGCTCGATCAAATTACTGGTAATTTTAATATAAAGTGTTACCACTAATTAGTTAAGCGGTACTCAGTTGTATCTCTTTCACCCTATTCGCTTCTCTTAAGTAATGCATGATCAATTATATGTTGAAACAATATAATTACAATAACCATAACTTGTAAATATTCCTAGCCACCTAGTTTCCTAGTTGTTGTTTCAGACAAGCTTGGCCACTTCCTTTGAATCCTATAAAGCTTGGTTATTTATGATGAGTACATCTCCATTTATTAAGCTCTCAACCAGAACATGCAATTACAGTTGAAATGTAAAAGCAAGTATAAAGTAAACTTTACATAAAATCCACTTACTAACTTAGTAGCTTATAGCACTGCCTTTAAAACTTCATACAGACTCACCATAACAGAGCTTAACAGCACAAAAGATCTTAAACCGCCTGTTACAACGCTCAACCCTTTTACATTTTTTCCATAACTATAACAGATTTTTTTTTTTTGTGAAAAAACTTTGTGTATAACAGTGAACCACCAAATATAATACATTTCATGAAATATAAATATAGTCAACTGGGCATTGCAATTTTGGCAAACTAAATGGAAACTACAGGATGCCTACTGGGATAATGATCTAAGTTTGAGAGTTGTCCACATAATGGATGATAAATACAGCATTGGGTTACCTTGGAAACTGGAAAGAGTCGAATTCTCACACAACAGACTGTTATAAAGTGTCAGAGCAAATGGAAACTGACATATTTAATAGCTGCCTCCCAGCAAACATGCTGGGCAGATATGTACTGTGTGTAACTCTAAATATTTTAACATTCGGCTGTCGGTAACAAATACAGAACTCATGCTATGCTTGCTGTCTGTTCAAGACCGTCGAAAAGTAGCATATTGCTGTGAGGGGAAGTCTGGAAATTAAATAATTATCTTTATGTTAAGGACAAAGCAAGTGTAGCTAAATAGATTTGAATTTGTTAACAACGGTCATGCAATCCAGTTTTATTCATATTGTATAGGTATTATAAAGAAAACTATGGGCTTATGCAAAGTATAGAACACTCTTCATTCATTTTCAGGAATATTTAGAATCCTGGATAAGCGGTTCCTGTCCACAACACACAATTTCAAAAGGAGGCTGTGACAGGGCAGAGGCCATGCACAGTAAAATATGTGTATCCGTAGCTGGCAGCCATATTGTCTCAAGAGTAGGGGAACAGCCTGGAGCCAATATGGCCATCCCGTGGACAGTCACATGGCAATTAAGGTAATGGTTTTGGTGTGGTGTCTTTCTGGAGTGATTGTCAGGCAGTTCCTGGTTGGCTGATCAATCAATCAATTGTCCACCTGGAGACACCACACAATTTAAAAAGGACAAAGAAATGTTTGTTTGTTTGTTTGTTTGGGGGTGTATTGTAGAGACAAGACACAAGTTGTGCTCCCTAGCTTGGGTGCTGTTTTTTATGTGTTTTGCATTTGTTTGTTTGTGTAAATCTTTTGTTTGTTTAAAAAAGCACCGTACTGCAGTCTTCCACCTCTGGTTATGCTATTTCTGAGGCTGTCCAGCCTAGATCACGACGCTACCACACCACAGAGGCATTATGAAAAGCAAAAAGGTTGCTAAGCTGACAGAGTTGATATCCAAGTCACTGGAATGACATACACAAGAGCTGGTAGCATGGCAGTGTTTGTACTGAGCACAGCTCCTCTCCCCATGAAAAGTCGAATGCATTCATCTTGATAACTTTTTATGAAAAGACCTCTTTAATTTACGAGTCAGAACTGGAAACATGAATTGGAAAGAGCATAAGTTTAAACCTCTAGGATCAGAAACTCCTCCCAATAAGCTCCAGGGATACTGGTCAGTGAATGAGATGACATATTTCCTCTAGAGCTTCCCTGGTTAGTCAAAGGGATTTTCTGTTATTATTTATTATTTGATGCCTTTTAATACATTTGGTGTTGAAGTTGGTCATATGTCTTTACAAAATTAATGGAAGACACATGATCTTAACAACGTATAAAAAATAAATTAATCACAGATTGTTAATCTAAAAACATACTTTGTAAAACTCATGTTACCAAACAGTGAAAACTAATTGCAACTTTGGAGTAAAAAACAATTGGGTAAAAAATACAGATACTGATTCTAAGAATTGTAATCATTTAGAATGTAATTGTTGATCAAGTGTTTTTTTGTTTTTTGTTTTGTTTACTCATATGTGAATCTAATCGAATTTGAGTTAGCTGTTGAGGTCTGGAGTTGTTTCAGTCTCAGGTTACAAATAAAATGACGTAACTTTTTCCAATTGCAATGCCTTAAACACACATCATTAAAGTTGTAAAAAGCCATTATGGGAGTAACAACTTATTTATTGTGGGAAATAAAAAAAAAGTCACTTATTATTACTTGTGATTTATTGCCTCGCTCTTTAACAGTTTTTACCATTATCATAGATCACATTTGTAAAGGTAGAACTGTTAAAAATACAGTAAAAATACCAGCTGCATTAAGATTATCAGGCATACATAACCAAGTAGTACCATGGTAATAACTACGAATGTGCCCTGCTCTTAGAACTGGTGAAATATGTTTGCAGTTACATGGAAATAGTCATGATGTAACCATGTCATTACTCTAGGTAACAAATTGTTGTTCATAAGGGCATGTAACTACACACATCTTACCATGTAACATATGTGTAATTACAACAATAATTACATGGTTATTATATTCTAATTATATGGTTATGCATTTACTGCAATATAAAGCTACCAAAAATAGCTATTATTTATCATAATAGCGAATTACTTTAATAACAAATAAGAATGAATATCTCACACATGTTATATGTGTTTGTGACAGTGATAAATCTCCCTCCTGACCCGTGAGGGTGCTGTGTAAAGGCAACAAAGTGCCCTGGACTGGATGGCCAGACAATTCATTCCCAGGGTTAGGTGGAAGTCGGCCATCTAGAAAGAGGGCGGAGCTAAATCATCGATCCGGAAGGGAAACGATGTGGCAGCCGTGGATTGGAGGAGCGGTTGCAATCGTTAACCAAGGGGTCATGATTGATGGCATATAAGGGGATGTAGCAAGGTGATCTGTTCCTTTGTTATGGTTAACACTGAACTGGAAGGAAAACTGTATTGTTATCGTGAGTGTTTTGTTTGTTTTGTCGTGTCTAAAATATACTTGTTTGTTGTTATTAGATGACAAACACGATCCGGAGCTGTCGCTAAGGGCCAGTACCAAACCTGTACAACACTGCACCACCAGCACTATAGCACTCACTATAGACTTGTGATTGTGTTTGTGTTATTTGTGGGTATTTAAAAACTGGGACAATTATTTCGGGACTAAACCCTTGGATTAAATGGAGCAATATACAACACTGTATTGCCTGTTGTCATTATTGTTTACTATTGTCATCAGACTGTGGATTACAAATAAATAAACCTCAATTTCACCATTACTCTGTTGTTTGTCCTTGTCTTGAGCACTGCATCACCCCTACACCTGCGCACTGCAAACCACTTTGCCACACTGTCTCTGAATGCCGATAACGTGTAGTGAAGTTGCACGATAGTTCCTTGAATAGTACTATATGGGTTTTACATTCTCTGGTTTAAAATTGAAAATAAAATCATGGTAAATCTGGTCCCACACAAGAGAAGATGAGCAGAAGATTATGTGTCACGTCTGGCACATCAAATTTAAGAAATGTGTGGTGGGCTTTCATCAAACCTTCTGTAAAGATTAAAACTAGTGGGCAAAAAAAAAAAACTGTTGTGAATGTCAATTGGCAAAGGGAATCCCAAAAATGTAATTCAATTTCTTCAAGTGCAACCGCTGCCCATTTGCAATCTAACAGCTTTGGGTTACAAAAGGATGAAGAAATGTCTGTACACTTCGTCAGTACTGTTCTGATTGTGTGACTTCTGTAGGGATAACATTTTAACCACTGGAAATATGTTGAGATAATGGGGCACATACCAATTAAAAACCCCAATTTTGCACAAAACAAACCTTTCCTAATATGATCCATACATTTGTAACATGAAATATAACATTAACCGTTTCTAGATTGACAATGTAAAGTCTATGGACATTATATTAATTATATACAAGCACTTAAGAAAATCAAAAATCGAGATTTTGGAAGAAATGGCACGTAATCACAGTTAGCAGATGTTATCGCATTTACTATCCATAACCTTGTTTGTCTGTATGGAATTAAAAGAGCAGCCAACCATTGCTTTAGACTTTTAATTGTAAACACATGCAAACCATGCATATGGAAATCTGATAGAAAGTGGCTATAGAACAGAGAGACAGTGAGGATAATGACGTTTGTAATAAATGCCTGTTAGTTGTCTTACAGTACATTGTATTTATACAGAGTTGTTACATGGTAAAATCTGTGTAATTACAAAACAATGCAGCGCTCCGGCTGGATTAAGTTTCAGCATAAGGGTCCGTACTCATGTAGCTGCATCCCCTTTGTACTGCTAAACTCCTCCCCATTATCAGCACAGCACCACACTCTATCCAATCATCGTGCACAGCACAGCTGATCACAATAGAGTCGTTCAGCAGTCTTATAGCTACGCCCTTTTCCCAAGGTGATCGACTTCCGGTTCCATCCTACCATCGAGTCGGCCCATCCCTGTGAAGGTGTACCACCAACCTTACTTAGTGCCCTCCCTGGTCGAGAGGTATACTTGCAGCTCAGATTCCTTCCCTCCCGTTCACAAGAGTATTTGTATTAAAAATAAAAATTCTAATATTGTAGCATGTTGTAATGATAATAAAATGAGTAATAGCAATACAATGGGTCACATGTACTTTCAATCTTGATAATAAGCAAGTTGAATTGAGTTTTGTTTGTCCCTGGGAACAATGCAATCCATTTCATCTTATTTAACTTGACCTTTATGTTCCTGTAATCTTTGAAGGGATGTCGGTCTGACTTTTTTCCCAGATGACTGTCATGCTTTTTGTATCCATGGTAATTTGAATAACAAAGTTTGGTTTTGATTAAAACTGCATAAAAGTAAGCTTACTACTAAGTATGAACCATCATTTGCATATAAGAACAGATACTTTAAAAGATTAACAAAGTTATTTACTCACAATAAAGCAATATATAAAATGAATGGCCAAACAGAATGAGTACAGTATTAACTAAAGTAACACTGTAATATATTTGATAATTGCTCAAAATAGAAATAGTTCTCAGCACAAAATAACTACTTAGTCGTTATTGATTCCTGGGTCAACAAGAATAAATGAAACAAATACTTATTTTTTGGCTTGAGCTTAAATTATATTGAACTTCCCAATTAGATTTATATCCAAAGGACAGCCAGTTTCACAATGTACATCTACTGCAGCATGTGAAATGCTGCTAGCTAGCAACACATCTTAACTCTTTTTTTACTACCTATTTTCTTGAATATTAAAGTTCAGTAAAAGCTGCAGAGAATCCATTTTTGGAAAATCAATTAGGGTTAAACTAACGAGACACTGCTGGTAGCCATGGAGACAGCACTGTCAGAATGAGGAAGTGCACGACTGTTTTTTTTTTGTGTTTTTTTTTTAATGAACTTTCTGCAGTGTGCTGAAGTAGACATTTCCAATGCATGAGGATGCAGCACAAAAGGTGCAAAGCTGAAAAAGAAATTGACGGTGGTAAGGATACCATTTATTAAAAATAACTAAAAGCCTGTTTTTGCCTTATTTCCTTCATCGTTGTGATTTAATTGCAGACGCGCTTGGAGCATCTCCAGGCACTGTCCAGATGTGGAGTGGATTTCCTGTGCACTTGTAACACCAAGGGAGTTCAAGGACTTTCCACTAACTTTTTTTGTTTTTCAGAAATCTGGAATGCTCTGCTGATTCTGAAAGTTTTCATTTTATGAATAAACGATGGAGGAGTCAGCCTTGCTGAGGTTGTGCTTCTGTGGTTTAAAGTTGCTGATCGGGCCTATCTTCCCAACAGTACGATCCACAATGAGATCCAATGGGGTCCAAGAAGCAATCTTCAGAAGACTATATTCAGACTGTAAAACAAAGTGCTGTTACGTGTGCACTGGAAAACAATGCATGTTTTAAACTAATATTTAACTCTTGGTTGAAACAAACGCAAGGAAGGGGGGACACTTGTTTAAAACTTGATAAAACAACAGGTTGCTTACCATATACATGTTTTAATGTCTGTAATTATCAACTAACTAACAGTGTAGCTTTTAGCACGGTTGCCATCATATTCGTATTAACCTCCAACTCTGTAGAGATTGCTAAGGGATACACCACAGATTTTGGACCAGTTTGTCTTCAGCTTATTCTTGTTTAAAAAACTGGTCTGCTATTCCACTTCCAAATAATAAATACTCATTCTGTAGAAAACGCTAATGAACAAGGCTCTGGCCCACGAATACATTATTTGTATGTGGGTTGATCCTGTGAGTCATTCTATCTTGATTGTCTGAAAAAATCAATAGAAGCAAATATTAAAGCCAGACATCTCATAATAATTCTGTTTGACCAGATGTCCCTGATGTAGTTGCACAGCAAAGCAAATACATTCTTTTGTGTGCAAAAAAACAAAGCTTCAGTAGCTGACAAAAGATCCCAGCGGCCATTAAGGAGTCTGCAACTTTTAAATCAGGACTTTTTTTTATATTGTGACTTGTCATGTGTGCAAGGTTACAAAGCATTCCATTTTAGAAACCATCCAGAACGTGCCATATATACAGACATTCCACCCAAAACAAGCGAGTTGTGCTCTTACCAAACCCCCAAAAACACAGCAAACCAGATAATCACCCACACTCCTAGCAGCGTCTTAACCAGAGCTGACATCCTACCAGGTCAAACTTAGGTTTCAAGCTATAGCTGGCAGTATTTATATGACTGCTTGATATTTAGTATTCAACAGAGAAAATTAAGGAGTCTTTTGTACTTTACAAGAATTTTTACATGAGCATCAGCATTGATGATGCAAAAAAACAACCGAGGAGACGACCTTGGAGTCCTCATAGCTTGTTAAGACCACGACTCCTAGTCCATGATACATGTTTAAAAAGTATTTTAAACCAGTCGTAAAAGTTTGCAAAAAGGTGTAGAGGGAGACCCCTGCTGGAAATAATATAAACTATTCTGTATATTTAGTATATTTATATACTTAGTTTTGCTTCTATAAATGTGATTATCGCATCCTTGTTTGGCTAAAATAAGGATGATCAGAAATATGCACATCCAGTATTGATGTTAGCTCCAGTATTTAGTAGTAATTCACTTTATATTCATTATTTATTCAAAGTTACAGCACTGTATTGGAGATATTTTTCTGATTAGTTACAAAGTCTCTATATGTCAATATTTCACTATTCAAACTGTTTTTCTCATAGTATTAAAGTTTAGGAACTTAAACAAACTCTAAACACCCACCAGGATAAAATATTGATGTATAAACCAGCGTGACTAGTATCGCCCTCAATGACTCAATGACAATATTGTTCAGACACTCTTAATAGGTGGAAAGGTCGCTTTGCACAGACTGAGAGGATGATGATGTCAGTGTCAGAGTATTACAAATAGCCCCATAGCACTAGCTGTAGCTGAGAAAGTAATGCAAAATATTGGATTTGCACACCTGCCAGCTGTTTCGTGTTTTTGCTGTCATGTTCAAAAAACAACTAGATGGCGATGTCTGCAAAAACAGAATATTCAATGCTGTTGCCTTGCAACAAAAAACGTGAATTAATATTGATTTCATGAGGTGGCTATACCTCCTTTTTTTTGCTAATTTATGATAATGTGTACAAATATATGACGCTTTGGATGTCTGTGGTAAGGGTTTGTTAATTGTTACATATAGAGCAATTTTTTTGGTATTTTGTGTAGGGTGAGAGGGGGATCTTATACAACATCCTGTGCAGCTTTTGAATATTACTGCACAATAGGATTACAGTCTTCAAGAACAGGTTGCTTAACTGTCTCCTTTACATAATAACCTGGTTTGACCTGACATTCTATTAGTGATGATAAATAGTTTGACATTTAAACTTTCATTGAACCTTGCGAAGGGAAGCAGGGTTTTAAATAAGGAAATCAATATAAAAGAGTCATGTGATCTGCTGGAGTGGAATTAGTTACATCCCTGTCCACAGCAAATATCAGAAAGCTCATCAAGGAGGAGGAGAGTTCAACTCTCCAGGTCCAAGAAGAAAAAACGCCTTGGCTCTGGCGCTCCGGTGGGGTAGCGAAGGCAAAACCGGCAGGCACATAAATATTAAAATGATATTTTTTATAATGGCTCCATGTTATATTGAGATGCCTTTTTTTTTTTAAATCATATTTTGCATTCATGCTAACAGTCCCTATATGGTCGGGACAGTTCCGATTTCCAAATGCCCGTGTCTTGATGCATAGTGTAACGACCCAAAGGTTCAACTGCAGCAGATGTTCAGGGTCGTCAGAGACGGGAGAATTGTCACCAATCAGGAGCTCGGCTTGCAGTGTGAGCCGGATCCAGTTGTAACACTGTTGTCACAAATCAAGAGTCAATTATTACAACAATGTTACAAGGGATTGAGAGTGGGAAACCAGGGGCCAAGAGTGGGAAGCTGTGCATGCTTCTGATTGGTGGCTGGTGCACCAGGGGCGTGGCCTGGACGAGGGGTTAAGTAGCCTAGTGAAGACAGTGGCAGGCTGCTGCAGAACTAAAAGAGAGAACTGGAGAGAACATCTAAGGAGAGCCAGAGAAAAGCGGGACTAAGGGACAAAGAAGGAAACCAGCCAGAGACAGCACTTAGTTGGGCGTAGAACATGGCCAAAACAGTGCGTTGGACTGAGCAGTTTCTTTTATCTTACTACCTGGCAGGGGTTGTGTTCAGATGACTAGATCTCAGTTTATTGGCATATGTCTTATCCAAAATGTGGAGCCAATGGAACGTGAAGGACTGGAGTTAGCTACACCTTTCATTTTTGTATAGCATTTGTTGATCACGGTTCTGAGATATATTAAATTCAGTGTATTTGGGTCCCTGAATGGCTCATCCAGTTAAAGTGCTGCTGCTGGGAGCGCAGGATGAGTCACACAGCTTGGAAGGCGTCAGTTTGAGTCTGGGCTGTGCAAAGAGGCTGAACCTTTCTAGTGACTCAGAAGGGGGCATCACACTTGCTCTGATGTCCCAGGGTAGGGGATGGGAAACGCTTTCTCCTCATTGCGCAACAGCGAACCCTACTGGCCAGACACTAAGCATATTCAGAGTGGATAAAAAGCAGGGCTGGTCTCTGTTCTCCGGGATCGGTAGCCCCACCCACCTCTGCTCTGGATTGCTTGGCGTAAAAGAGATTCTAGCTTCAGGCTTGTGAGATCAGAGGATGCTCACACGCCCTCAGAACATCTGTGCTGTTTGGGGACCCACTGCGGTTGGAGAAAAAACATAATTGGACATTCAAAATTGGGAGGAAAATAAATAAAAATAATAATTGGTCACTCTAAATAATAATAAAAAAAATACAAATAATGGCTTCTATCAAAGCTAATCCATTCAGATGAGGGAGAAGTTCACACAGAGGGGCTAAAGACTACATGATATAGAAAGAGCATATTTAAGAGTGAAACATACTGATAGAAGTACTTTATTTGAAAGAAAAACTAAAACTGTGCACAGCCATCATCTCTGTTTTTCCACTGAATATAACCCACAAGCGAGTGCAATCAAAAACATCATTTTAAAACACTGGCACATTTTGGAAAGTGACAAACAACTTCATATTTTCACTTCCTTGCCTCCTATGATTACGTTTAGACGTGCACGCAATATCAGAGATAGGGTGGTACATACTGTACACTCACCACCGTCTCTTACAAAGAATTGGTTTCCTTGTAAACCACAAGGTAATTTTCGTTGTGGCCATTGTACACATTGCGCTAATACAATGGATACAAAAGCTTTTTACCATCCACACACGGGCACTAAATATAAAATAAGAGGTTGTATCAAATGCAATACGAGACATGTCGTTTATATGCTTAAATGCCTGTGTTGTCTTGTATATATAGCCCAAACGAAAAGAGCCCTAAAAGTACGAATAGCCGAGCATAAAGCAGCTATACGTAATAGAAATATGGACTATGCTATTGCCTGACATTATATTACAGCTAATCATGGCAGGGCATCTTCCTTGAAATTCTTTGGTATAGAGAAGATTAGTCTCTCAAGTAGAGGCGGGGACATGATTAATAAGTTACGACGCTGTGAGTGCTATTGGATTTATACTCTGGATACTTTAGAACTGAGGGGACTTAATGAAGAACTTAGCTTTCTCTAGTTGTTATTGGTATATATAATACCATCTTTGAAGTAATCACCGCAATTATGTTGTTCCTTATAACAGGATTATTAGGGGCTTTTTGAATTTTAATGTATTCCTTTTCCTGTATTGTTTTTCCTTTTTTGATTTAAAATTGATATTTAATGTTTGTTTAGTATGCAAGTATTTAGTGATTATTATTGAGTCACCTCAATATGTTGAAACCTGTATACACTGGGTTTTGGTAGACAATTCGATCACTAATTCACTAATACCGATATGGGAAGTCTTTCCAATTATGTGTAAATGACCAATGGTGTTCTTGCTAATTGAATCAAAGTTTATATGGGGTCCGTGTATACTAGTTTCTCCAGATTGCTCTGAGGAAGACGCTAGCAGCGTCAAAACGTTAGCACCTCTGTATGGACTACAATAACTGTCTCACATACATGGATTAATTCAAGTTACACTGCGAAACTACCAAGTGTGCTCTCACCTTTTATACTTTTCCTGGAGAGTCCATTTAGTGAAGTGGTCGGTGGTAAGCTGCCTATTTTAATAAAAGAACGTCCTCGTTTAACAGTGACGAATAAAGACTATTCATTTATTCTGCGCAGTAGGTTTAGTGAAAACCACGTGTTCTGCTCTTTTTCTGGCCTTGACTATATGATAATGAGTATTTGCGTCTATGTGTGTTTTTATGCGTATGACCCAACCCCCTCCCACCCCATCTGGGTGTCCCGCTGAACAGATTACAAATGTTGTGTCTACTGCTCAATGGACTATCTGCCATCTTGCTTTTGATTTTTATATTGTCAAATTTGACTTCAACACAACCTATACCATGAATGTTATATGAGTTGACATAAGGCAACATATAAATCATAGTGTGAGTGCTTCATATACAACAACCTTTACTTTTCAATACAAATGGTCAGCCTCATATAAAAGTAGGATGATTCACTACTTGAGTTACTTGGTTGTATAATCCTTGTTAGATAGATCTTGAAATCCCACACAAATCCATTATCAAAGCTCTGTGAGTACCTCCCACTTCAGGGGTCTTTGTAAAATAAAAAACACCATGACTAACAAACATAAAAGAACTTGGAATAAACTTTATAATTTTTTTCATCAAGGGAGATCAATCATGTAGGTAATCTAATAATGATTTTCCAGATAATGTTGGGAAAACATATTTGCTTGAGACAAGTCAATCGCTGTCCTTTTATCTTAATAATCCTATGTTGCCCTTGGCTTCCTACATTATCAGGAAATGTTGATTGAAGATGCTGTTCTTTGTGTTATAAGCAGCCATGTTGTTTATTGGGGCAGGTGCTTTTCTGCATGTCACCACACAATCCCTTCTGGTAATGCATTCAGTAGCTTATTAAGACCTGTTGCTTAGTTTTGGCGGATGGCTTGACAGCTAGAACTTAGGTCACATGTTAATCTTCAGTACACACGTAAAGTGAGTTGCTGGGGTGTGGCAACATTGAAAATGGCCACAATAACAGGGTTCAAATGGAATTTTCAAAAAAGCTACTATTAAACTTTGTTTAATTTGGTAAAATTTAACATGCTTTTAAATCCTATATAATTTAAAGTTGTTTTTTTTTTTTCTCAAATGATAAAATACATAAATCAAAACCATTGACACAAATACTAAAATATGTATAAATATCTAAACTGCTAACATGTTTGCAAAAGTGATCACACATTTCACTTCTAAACAAACACATAGCAAGACATTGAATACACCCTCTAATTCTGTGAAGAGAACGCCAATCCAAATGCACCTGTTTCTATGTGAATGATTCCTCCTCAAAATGCAGGCATTTTGTGCAATTTCCAACAATCAGCACTCGTTTTTTTAAACACATGCTCCACACCTGGAATCTCATTTAGTACCACTTAATAAACATCTTTACAAGGGAAAAGTGTATCCATTATGGCCATCTCTAGGGCAGCCTATATAAAAGGACGATTGATATGGTCCAGGCAGAAAATGACATTCGCATGAGAGAGATCCAGGACAACATTAGTGAAGATAAGGACTTGTCTCAAGAAATACACAATGCAACCTTGTTGACCATTGACCCAATTGTCAAGAAGTATGGTCTTCGCATGAAGCAAATCTAGAGGGGACTGTATTCCACTTCCATGGAATGGCCTAAATACTTACTGTATCGTCCTGCACAGAAATATAAGGGATCCGTTTTTCAAATTGATATTGTTCTGCATTCAACTCAACACATTTATACAGTATGCAGAGCTTATATTCTTCCTTTTATATACAGTGCACCCATAAGTATTGGGACAATGAAGTAAAAATTGCTATTTTTGCTGTACACTCAAGCAATATGAAAATACAAGTAAAAGATTAATATGAGGCAAAAGTACAGAATGTCACCTTTTATTTCTGGTGGTTTCAAGACATACATGTTTTACCAACTAAGAATAACAGCACTTTTAGAGTTCCATCCCCCCATTTTATGTGAGCATAAGTATTGGGACAATTCATCTTAAAGCAAATATGAGAAGTATAAAAGCTAGTATTTAGTCGCAAATCCCTTGCATGCAATAACAGCAGTGAGTCTGCGACCCATTGACATCACCAAACTCTTGGTATCGTCCTTTGAGATGCTTTGCCAAGCCTTTACTGCAGCCATTTTCAGCTGTTGCTTGTTTTGGGGAGTTTCTGACTTCAGTCTCCTCTTCAGCAAGTGAAATGTATGTTCAATCGGATTTAAATCAGGAGATTGACTTGGCCAGTCTAAAACTTTCCACTTTTTTCCCCTGATGAACTCCTTGGTTGTGTTGGCAGTGTGTTTTGGGTCATTGTCCTGTTGCATTGTGAAGCGCCGCCCAATGAGTCTGGTGGCATTTTCTTGTACATTGGTAGCCAAGATGCTTCTGTACACTTCTGAAGTCATTCTGGTGCTGCCATCATTCGTTACATCATCAATAAAGATGAGTGAGCCCGTTCCAGAGGCAGCCATGCATGCCCATGCCATGACACTACCTCCACCATGCTTCACAGATGAAATGGTATGCTTTGCATCATCTGCAGTTCCTTTTTTTCTCCACACTTTTGCCTTCCCATCACTGTGATAAAGGTTAATCTTCATTTCATCTGTCCATAAAACTCTGTTCCAAAACTCTAATGGCTCATCTCTGTACTTTTTAGCTAATTCTCATCTGCCCTTTCTGTTTTTGGTGCTGATCAGAGGTTTGCATCTTGCAGTGTAGCCTTTGTAATTCAGCTCCCGAAGTCTTCTGCAAACAGTAGATTGTGACACTTTCACCCCAGCATTCTGGAGGTCGTTGGTGATTTCACTGACGCTTATTTTAGGGCTGTTTTTCACAGCTCTGGTCATTTTTCTGTCATCAACTGCTGTTGTTTTCCTTGGCTGACCTGGTCGTTGCCGATTGCTGAAGACACCAGTGGTTTCTTTCTTTTTCAGGACATTCCAAACTGTTGATTTGGCTATGCCCAACTTTTGTGCTATGGTTCTCATTGAGTTCCTCTTTTCTTTAAGCATCCAAATCGCTTGCTTTTCTTTCATAGACAGCTCCCTAGTCTTCATGTTGGATTATGCCTACTGACACCAAACGCAGACTCCAAAGGCAAAAGCAAAGGATAGAACTGAGACTACACATTCACAGCTCTTTTATGTGTGAACAATCAATGCAACAGGAAACACCTGATCAATTAGAAACACCTGTGAGCCAAATGCTGTTCCTCTTGCAGAAGATCTCTTCTGTTCTGGTAGAGTCTGCTTCATCACTCATAGTGCTGTTCCTCTTGCAGAAGATCTCTTCTGTTCTGGTAGAGTCTGCTTCATCACTCATAGTGCTGTTCCTCTTGCAGAAGATCTCTTCTGCTCTGGTAGAGTCTGCTTCATCACTCATAGTGCTGTTCCTCTTGCAGAAGATCTCTTCTGTTCTGGTAGAGTCTGCTTCATCACTCATAGTGCTGTTCCTCTTGCAGAAGATCTCTTCTGTTCTGGTAGAGTCTGCTTCATCACTCATAGTGCTGTTCCTCTTGCAGAAGATTTCTTCTGTTCTGGTAGAGTCTGCTTCATCACTCATAGTGCTGTTCCTCTTGCAGAAGATCTCTTCTGTTCTGGTAGAGTCTGCTTCATCACTCATAGTGCTGTTCCTCTTGCAGAAGATCTCTTCTGTTCTGATAGAGTCTGCTTCATCACTGATAGTGCTATTCCTCTTGCAGAAGATCTCTTCTGTTCTGGTAGAGTCTGCTTCATCACTCATAGTGCTGTTCCTCTTGCAGAAGATCTCTTCTGTTCTACCTGCTCTATAGGTAATATGAGACCCTGGCACAGCTCACTCATTACTGCTGTCACAGGGATAAAGGGAAGGCATGCGCACAGTGTCATACATACATTTATACATACGTTTATGGTTCCTTTAGGACATTCATTACCGTACGTTATTAAGAATATCATAATCTGCGGTTATGAGGTCGTCTCTCTGTCTTTACGTATGTACTGTACATAACAGTACAATCAATAAAACAAAGTAGGGCAGCAGTGTGGAGTAGTGGTTAGGGCTCTGGACTCCTGACCGGAGGGTTGTGGGTTCAATCCCCGGTGGAGGACACTACTGCTGTACTCTTGAGCAAGGTACTTTACCTAGAATGCTCCAGTAAAAACCCAACTGTATAAATGGGTAATTGTATGTAAAAATAATGTGTAAAAAATAATGTAATTGTATGTAAAAAATAATGTGATATCTTGTAACAACTGGAAGTCGCCCTGGATAAGGGCATCTGCTAAGAAATAAATAATAATGCTTATGCTCACAAAAAATGGGGGGATGGAACTCTGAAAGTGCTGTTATTCTTAGTTGGTAAAACTTATATGTGTTGAAACAGCCAGAAATAAAAGGTGACATTCTGTACTTTTGCCTCATATTCATCTTTTAATCGTATTTTCATATTGCTTGAATGTACAGCAAAAATAGCAATTTTGACTTCACTATCCCAATACTTATGGAGGACACTGCATATATATACTCCTAAAACAATTATCAAAACACTGCGCATTTTCAACATATTGCAAATGTGCAAAATTAAGTGAATATATGTCAAATCTATTTACACAACTTGCAAACCATGATACTGACATCAATACATCAAACACAAGTGCATTTAACCCCGGTCCAAAATAAAATACAACTGTTTTATCTTTGAAATAACACAGCAGAAGCTACAAAACTTTATACCAGTTTGTGCACAAATAAAAAAATAAATGAACCAATAGTTCAATACTTTACAAAAAAATGAACATAACATGAATGACCCACAATTTGTAGTTTTAGAATAAATACAATTAGATGAGGTACAAACAGAAGAATAAAGGAAAATAAATAGATGAACAGACTCAACCCCATGATGCCTGAAGGTTTAAATAGAAAGGAATAGTAGTTACAGTAGCTCTCAAAAGTATTCACCCCCCTTGGACGTGTACAACATGGAATCAAAATTGTTAATTAGGAGTTTTTGCCACTGATCAACACAAAATGTCAAAGTGAAAAATAAAATCTACAAATTGTTCTAAATTAATTACAAATACAAAACAGAAAATAATTGATTGCATAAGTATTCACCCCCTTGAGTCAATATTTGGTAGGGTCATTGTCCTGCTGGAAGATGAATCTTCTCCCAAGTCCCAGGTCTCTTGCAGACTTCAGCAGGTTTTCCTCCAGGATTTCTCTGTACTTTGTTGTATCCATGTTGCCCTCTATCTTCACAAGCTTTCCAGGCCCTGACGCAGAGAAGCATCCCCATAGCATGATGCTGGCACCACCATGCTTCACGGTAGGGATGGTGTTCTCAGGATGATGTGCGGTGTTAGGCTTGCGCCAAACATAGCGCTTAGCTTTGAGGCCAAAAAGCTCTATTTTGGTCTCATCAGACCATAGAATCTTCTTCCACTTGGTCTCAGAGTCTCCCACATGCCTTCTGGCAAACTCTAGCCGAGATTTGATGTGAGTTTTTTTTCAACAATGGCTTTCTTTTTGCCACTGTCCCATATATTATTGATATTTTGCTGCTAAAGAAAATGGGGAAATTAAGACTCTAAATGCGTCTGTTTAATATTTACCAATAATAAATGCAGCCTTTTTGTCTTTTGTTTCTCTGCTTTCGATAGTCTGAAAAAACACTAAAACTAAAACCAATACCAGGGTATTGTAGTCAGTATGTCGTACAATAATAAAGCATTTATTTCAAACACAGAAACGTCGCGGCAAGGAGTATGGCAGCAAACAAGTCATCTTGTCTGGAAATGTCCAAGTCAGATTTCCAAATGGTAGCAAAACTTTTGGTTGAGGTCCCCCGGGATACGACGATTTGCTCCATGAAGTAACAATCACATTGGATAGCACAGAAATCACATAATGTTGTGCTCTTTGTGCAACTGTTCCCATGGAAAAAATATTGTTCTTGTCAACTTTTCCTTGAGCCTTATTAATATGCTGGCAGTTCTGACCGTCCTACTGCACATTCTACTCAAATCAGCATCGTAACCAGAGCGACATTCTACCGAGGTCAAACCGAGGTTTCAAGCTATAGCTGGCAGTATTTATAACACTGCTTGGTATTTACTATTCACCCTCCAAACCTATGTTACACGGCACACCAACAGAGAAAATGAAGGAGCATTTTGTACTTTACCAGAATTTTTACATGAGCATCAGCATTGATGATGCAAAAAAACACCCAAGGACATGACCTTGGAGTCCTCATAGCTAGTTAAGGCCATGACTAATCACTTAGAATTGAGAAAACAGTAAGGGATTGTATTATACCAGCACTGAAAGAATTATTTTATTTTAGTCTACTGTACAATAACCGCCATCCACCAAATAATGTTTGGAGAGCTGGTGGTAATCAAGAGTGACGTAAAATGACTTTTTGTTAAAGCACAGCAGTATTTTACATGTTCGATACATTGACAGGTGCATTTTTTTTTTTAGTTTTCATTTTGTTTTACTATCTACCGAGTTTCTATGCACTACCCACATGTATTGCATATTTAAAAATGCTCACTCTCTTAACTTGAATATGTTGTTTAGCATTATGAGATGTGATAAATAATAATACAAAAATGTAAAAGATGGTGCTCATGCACATTAAAAATGAATAAATTACCTTATAATAAGCATAATTGCACAAGTGGGCCTGCTATATACGATTTGATAGGCATGGGAAAAATAAGACTGTAGCAACAGACCAGTTAATTTCTGCAACGGTAGTTCCATTAGGTGAAACTACTTCCATTGTACAGTAACAATATCATTTTATAGACCAGTGCTTTTCAACCTTTTCATCTCAAGTAGCAGTGTTTCCAGCAGGGACCACCAGGTGTACCAGTATGTGCAATCTTAAGGCTGTTGTAAAACCGAGACCTACCCCATTACAACCAGCTTTGTTGTGTCTGTACTCACCTGTGTGTTGCCTCATTGTGCTAAACGGTTAATCTATGCAGCTGACGACTGAAATTAAAGCATCATGTTTATATTTTAAATATTTTGCAAGTGTTGCGTATTGAATTGGTGACCGCACTTTCAATTGTGTCCAGCTGTAATATGGAAATAGCATGCTGTATCTCCCATGCTCAGTGTTTGTGAAGTCTCATCTAACAGCATGTAACACAGCCAGCTCTTATGAGTGTATGTTACCGTTTATTTTTCAGTAAAAACAAGTTAAAATGGCAGTGAGCTCGTTTTGTTATATGTACGATATTAAAGACACCACAACAAGCACATTGTCATATATTTTAGACATTTCTATTACCACAGTCTGAGAGCTAAATTGATTAAATGGCGTTTTTCTTTACAGCAATCAAGTAAACTACAGTACATTTCATTTTTAATTACCTTACATTTTGTTTTCTCATTAGTACACTTCCTAATTACACAAGTATTTCTGTTCAGCTTGAGAAATAAACTTTGTTTTCCCTGCAACAGCTGACCCTGCTTTAGTACAAAACTCACGACTGTTTTTCATTATGGTACGGTACTCTTAAATTACTGTGTCTGCTTCTTTGGCATTTCAGCCCATCATTAATTATTTTAAGTTTCCAGGGCATTTTGTTAATGGCACGTGTGCCAACACACAAACCTTAAGTGTATTTTAATTTTTCGCTGTTTTTGTTCTACATTTCTTAAATGCAAGTGTTCATTTTATGCTACATCTGTGGTACACAACAGTCCACACACGTTTGGTCCCCATCACAACTGTTGACAGAAACTCCAGTTCCCGTATTCTGCTGGTGTTAATGCGCCTTCTGCACTTACAAGCATTTGTATTCGATCAGACCGACGTAATGTCGCATTCATAAATATTGACACATGTTTTTAAAAGGGAGTGACAGCATTTTTGTGTATAACCCTAAAAGAAACATTTGTCAAAACTTTGTTGTTGTCGTACTTGCAACCATCTTAATCGCAGTCTGGGACCCTGCATCATAATTTCTCATGTGTCTCAGAACACCTGTCAGTGCGTACCAGTTACAAGCCTGTCACGTACCAGTACTGGTACGCGTACCACAGGTTGAAAACCACTGTTACAGACCATTGTCCTTTCCTTCGGCTATGACCATGACTCTTGACAATGAAGGCAGCCTACCTCGTATTAAACTAGCCTCGCACAATGATATGTATGCTGCAGCAAGCTGGTGAAATACAGTATAACGACTTGATTGGGTGTCATCAGAACACAAAACGTAGTGGTAGTATGGCAAGCCAAATTATCATTTAGAGATATCTCTAATTCATTTATAGATATCTCTAAATATTTGAAGATATCTCTAAATCATTTCCAGATATCTCTAAATATTTGAAGACATCTCTAAATATTTGAAGATATCTTCAAATATTTAGAGATATCTCTAAATCATTTTAAGATATCTAAAATACATTTAGCGATATCTCAAAATGATTTACAGATATCTTTAAATGGAGCTTTAAATGAGTTATCTAAAATGCATTTTCAGATATCTTTAAATCATTTTAAGATATCTCTAAATGTTTTTGAGATATCTTTAAATACTTTTCAGATATCTTTAAATCATTTAGAGATATCTCTAAATAACATCCTATTCATTTAAAGATATCTCTAAATCATTTAAAGATATCTGTAAATCATTTGAAGATATCTTGAAATAACTTCCTGTTCATTTAGCGATATCTCTAAATCATTTAGATATCTCGAAATAACTTCCTGTTCATTTAGAGATATCTCTAAATCATTTGAAGATATCTTCAAATGAACAGGAAGCCATTTCAAGATATCTCAAAATGACTTCCTGTGAAAATGCTCTATGTTTTCAATGGACTTCCTGTCCATTTAAAGATATCTTTAAATGAACAGGAAGTTATTTGAAGATATCTTCAAACGATTTAAAGATATCTTTAAATGAGCAGGAAGTTATTTCGAGATATCTTTAAATGATTTAGAGATATCTTTAAAACCCTCATTTTAAGATATCTCTAAATGACATTTGGCGTGCCATGCTAGCACAATCCATATGGTTTCCATAGTATTTAAAGATATCTGTAAATCAATTTGAGATATCTTTATTTCATTTTTAGATATCTCAAATTGATTTACAGATATCTTTAAATTAATTTTAGATATCTTAAAAACTGCACAATTAAAGATATCTGGAATTCAATTTGAGATATCTTGAAATGTTTTACAGATATCTCTAAATATTTCAAGATATCTTAAAATGCAATTAGAGATATCTCTAAATGATAATTTGGCTTGCCATACATCACGGGGCTTTGGTTCTTGCTGTTACAATGATTGGATAATCTCTCTACGCCAAAACGCTTTTATCACTTCAGCAGCACTCCAGCGGAGTTTTCTGCCCGTACCCTAACCAACACCGCCTGCCCCACCACTCGTCATGGCCTTAGTTACAGTTACCGTGCCTCCCTCCTGTAATGCAACCTCCCCTTCATGACGTGTATGAGCGCCCTCCGACCAACCGCGATCCCTCTTACTGTCCCGCCAGCCCCTCTTGTGTCCAACCTGGCTTCCTGTAACTGCTGAGTGACGGTGGCGGTAATGTGGAGTTTGTGCCTTCTGTGTTTGTCTATTTCAGGAAGGAAAGAGGAAGCCCAAGCCGAGTGCAAACCGAAATAAGAAGGGGGTAATTGAACCCACGGGAGCCTGTGGACCCGAAACGCACCCAAATACAAAGGGGTTTCATTTATTCTGTATGTGAAGGGGTCCGCTCTAAGATCATGGTGTTTCTTAAACTCCGGGACCAGGTATGTTTTACGTTGAATGATTCCCCCTCAGTGGTTACTACACAGACAGTCACGCTGACTGAGTGAAACTGTGGGAGCCATAGTACTTGCAGACAGGGAGATGAAACTGATCGTACCGTTGCTGCTACTGGGGTTGTGGTTATTTATAAGTTATTGCGGTGACTTGAGCACTCGCTTCTATTTATACAGTGTTGCGACAGCAGATAATCTAGGCCCTTTCTGGGCCTCGCTGCGCTGAATGTATTTATAATGTTTTGTGTTGCGACGTGAAAAGGAAATGCAAGGGTCACGTATCGCGACTGTCATGCTGTGCTGCTGGTTTAATAATAATAATAAAAGTATTGGCGCTCCTAAGTTTTAAGTGTTAAAGAAAAGAAATCGCAAGAAATCGTACTGACAGTAGCCTGTGCTTGCTGTGTAATTTTATGTATATTTCTTTTGTCTGGGGGACTTGGTTTAATGCCTTCTAAACTAACTAAATCCTACCTTTACTTACCAAGGGTAGTCTAAGAAATGGTGTTAGGTTGCTGTATGTTAAAATAACGTGCGCAATAATACCAAGAAGAAAAAAAGGGATTTTTTTAGCAAGTTATCTTTTCTAAACTGTATGCCTGTGGCATACACATGTACTATATGTCATTTTATCTGCAGGAATTTAATGAGTAGTGCCAGTGATAAGTGCGATGAGAGAAGAAAAACTTGGCTATTGCACAGAAGCATATGCTTGAATGTACAGTAACTGCTGTCTATGTTGTAGTGTCCATGAATGTAAAAAAAAAAAAGTAACTTGTGTACTGTATCTGAAACGTTTGGAATGGTTTAGGTAGCACCAACATTCGCTCCTTTTTAGATGTATTAAGTTATTACAAATGTTATACTTTTGTGGTATGCATCCGTGTACTGTTGGGGTTGGGGTAGGTGGATCTTGGCTGGAGCAGAATAAGAACTAAACATTGGCAAGTACACTTGTAAGTGTACTATTTGAAAGCTACACAGCCGTGCTTAATTCGGTGGTGGGCCAATACATCAGGTAGGCTAATGTGTTTTTAGCTCATTTACACAAACAAGGCAGTGAACTTGCACCCTGTAGTAAAGGCTACCCACAGTCAACGAGTCCAACCTTTTGTTAAACGTAGCCTTGTTAAGGCTATTTTTCATATTGTAATGAGAAGCATAGGTTAATCCTGAGAACTATAGCTAACGCCATAGGCGGTACAGTAAGAGATGCCTTTTAGGTAGGCTTCATTATATAATGCTGTTCTCATGGCTGTCAACAGGAAGTGTCTGTCATGGAGCACTTTCTCTGTACACCAGTGTTCAGTTACTAGAAAATACACAATGAAAGAGGCAAAGGCTGGACACTTAAGACTTGCCAGCGGCTACGATTTGGAGGTTCTGCTACGTCGAAGGGGTATAATAGTAGGATTTGTATTAAATAAAATAAATGATGGATACTCCCTGAACGTTTATGAAATATTATTTCAATACCGTGTGTGTTTCTGTTTTTTTTTAATATGAATGAATGGTTCTTAAATAATACTGTATTTCACTGACAGTTTGTGTCATTTTAACTGACATACTATACTAAGCTCTTAGCCGGGTTGCTTAGTAACCAGTTTAGAGGTCCTTCAAAAACTGCTGCACAAATGTCGTCTTGCAATCACGTTATCGATCGCATTTGCTTATCACTGTCAGTGTTTGCTTATCGCTGTCAGTAAGGCTGGGATTAAGTCACGTGGTCACGTATTCCGTGATTTTAGTAGAGAACATTGAACTTTACCAACACAACTTGATATTCCACTTTAACAAAAACAAACCAAAAAAGCGTTTTTTTCAGTTTAGGTAGTGATGTTGAACTAGCTCGGTTGCCTTACTTTGCAATGTAGCCATTCACGCTTTACATCAATTGACAGCGCTGAAAAAAATGACACATACATGCAGTGCAACTCTACTGCCTGATTTTGTCAACCTGCAGCTGCATTTTTCAATGCCTGTCGGGTCTTTGACTCGAATCAAGCGACGTCTCTCGGCATAGCTGAGAGACGTGTTTGAGGCTATTCTACTGTTTGCAGCACAGCGTGAATAAGGTGCTTACTACGAAATTGTGAGAAATGAAATGTGACAGTGTTTACCAGTTCTAGAAAAACATGCAAACGCGATTCCCAGCTCTTGCTGTAATCATTTTCTGTGTAGAAAAATGTACTTGGGGATGATGGGCACTGCAGAAAGGCATCAAGCATGTTGTAGCAGAATAATATGTAAACAAACAAACCAAAACGTAAAATTACTGCAAACTACCACAGCAGATGCAACAGGTGCACACAGAGACAGTCATTTTGAACTTCAAACGTAATTTTTTGAAGCTATGTAAAACCTAAAGTTTTGAGGTTGAATATTTCAGTCCAGGTTTGATAGCACTTACCAGATTCTAAAGCACTCTTCATTACTATTATTTAAATCCAGAATAAATACAATTCCAAATTAAAATAAATAAATCAGTGTTGAAGTGTTTTTTTTTTTTAATTTCTAAATGCCATGTGTTTACAATTACCAAAATTATAGATTGAACAACAAAAATTAGGTAATTGGCTTGCCACAGCATAAGAACCTTTTAATGTCTAGGGGCTAGCAGCCACATGCTACTATTTTCTCCTTTTAAATCTCTGATTTAGCCAGTGAAACGAACATGTTTGGGGAATGTGAAAACTACTGTAAGCATTCCAGTTTTAGTTTGATATTTATGCTGTTCAGAATGTGTTTTTTATTTTGTCATGACAACAGTAGATGGTCAGTATCCATGGTGATAGTATTATCTAGCTGCTGCCTTCTGGGTAGGGTTTAAAAACATAATCTTAAGCCGAGGGGACACTAGTCTGCATGTTGCTAGAAAAATGTAGAAAGGTCTACTTTTTTGTAGAAAGTGATGTGCAAGCTACAAGTTTCTGGCAAGTTTGCTGCAAGCAACTGTATCAAAGGAAAAATATAATCTTTGAACAGGCTATTCTATGAAGATGGGATACAAATTGACTGTTCTAGGATGCCAAACGTTACTCCATGCTTGGAGCAGTTGCTCCAGTCCTGAACGTCCAACAGGAGCCTCACTGGGTGCAAATGCCACAAATTTAAGAACGTATGTGTCGAGTGCATTTTGGAAAAGGGTATTTTCTTCAACTGCAACGCTAATTCAAAACCGCGACATCACAATGGGTCAGGTAGAGTACGTCTGCCTCTAAAGGTAGTTCTTTTGAAATGTTTTAAACAAATCTAAATATGAAATACTGGAACAGTAGAAATACTAGATGCAACATGAGTTGCAATTTGTAACTTGTACAGATGTATGGAAAGTGTGTTTTATATGGGGTATCAATTTTGTATCTCCCTTTTGTTGCAGTGTGACCGGTTGTACAATCGGTGCTTTAAAGTAAATTAGTTATCAGCGTGTGCCAATTCTTTCACTAGTTCAGTTACTAGCGCCCTCTTCTGGTATATGGGCATACTTGCCAACATTTGGTAACTGCTTGGCTGGACACCTACAATAGGGAGGGCAGTGATATGTTGCATCAATGTAAATAAATGATATTAGCAGCACAGCAGAGCTTGTTAATCCCGTGCAAAACCTATTATAAATTGCACAGCTGATGCCAAGCTACGAGATTAGAGGACTTCTACATATTACCAATAAGCTTTCATCTTTGTTGAATCCCTGACTGAACCCGCCAGCTCGTTGTGGTTCTTTACCACGGCACACCAACTGAGTTTCTGAGGTGCATGTTACTGCTTCTGTGCATCTTAATGACGCAGAAAGGGCAGCACATACAAGAGAGAATTGTGATGAATTCCCAGAAAACGTTGGGTCATGGGACACATGGTGGGGATTTGGGACTGTCATGTAGATACTGGTGGCATGTGGGTCCTGTCTGAGCACCTCACATTCCCGACCTGTGCTTCACACAGACTTTGACTGTTACCCTGCTATTTCATAGAATAGTGGGGGCAGGGTTGAATTGGGTACCTTTTCCAAATGACATGTGCATCTGTGTTAGGCTCCAGAAAATGAAGAGGAATACAATTCTCTTTCTGAGTGAAGTACTGCAGGTGATACCCTGTAAAAACTGCCAGCATTGCAACCACCAGGGGGCCTCCAAGTTTAACTTTTTTTTTTTTTTTTTTTTTTTCACTTGTTTCTATGTTTTTATATAAACTTTCCAGACAAACTTTTTGCCTTAACAGCCAACGGCTCTTGGCCCAAAAAAATTGCTTGCCAAATCCAATTATTGGGTGCCACTTTAGGAGCAAGTTGGTTGCTATCATAGTCAACTGCTTAAAACACAACAACTTGCTAAGACACTAAAGTGATACTAAAACAGCAACTTAATGTTTGTGCTCCCTTGTTTGTTGACTCATTCTGTTGAATGGTTAATCTATGCATCAGAGAATGCAATGAACTTGGCATGTTTTATATTTTAGATATTTTGAGAGTGTTGTGAATGGAATCGGTGACTGCACCTTTGATTGTGTACAATGTAATATGGAGAACTAGCATGCTGCAGCTCCCATGCTCAGTGTTAGTTAGTGAAGTCCTTATCTGAGAACATGTAACACAGCCAGCTCTTATGTTTACTGTTTATTTACTCGGTAAAAACAAGTTAACGTGTCGGTGAGTTTGTGCCTGTTGTTTTAAATACACTATAGCAATCACACTGTCATATTTTTAGATATTTCCAAATCATTATTTTTCATTACCACAGTCTGAGAGCCAGGCCTAAATTAAGTGAATAACAATTTTTGTACTGCAGTCAAGTAAGCTGCAGTGCATTTAATTGAATTCCCTAAGTTTTTTTTTTGTCAGTAATACACTTCCTAATAACAGTCCCAAGTATTTCTATCGGGGTTGGTGATTCTTTTTATTTATTTATTTTTATTTTTAAATACATTTTTTTAAATTATGTTTTTTGTAGTACTGTAGTTGCAGCAGTACCTCCAAACTGTGAATTTAAGGATGTTGGAAATGGTGGTTTGAATAGTTACATACCAAACTAAATTACTCAGTCTTAAATGTATATATAGATAAAGCAAATTATTTATCATTGTGACATCCTTTAAATGTGAACTACAAGAATTTAGCGATGGAGTACGCCAGAGAAAAATCCCCCTCACTCATTCCAGTCATTCTTTTCTTTTACTTTTCTTTCTTTGATTTCCTCTTTCTGTTTCAGTCCAAACACACGCAGTTGTTACTTAGGTCTACTTTGCTTTTTATAGTGTGTTCAATTGTTAAAGTTCCTTATTGCACCGCTAAATAAATCTGGTTTCAGCGGGTCTTAACACAGGACTCCATTGCACTGTCATCCGAATCGCTTTGGCGAATGTTAATGATGGGGCAGACACTCTATAACGGGGCAAGACATGTCTTCAGAATACCATTTCAGTGCAGCATTATTATTTTTTTTTTTTACATCTTAGCTCCATTTATGCGCCACAGAATCGGGGGCACTCGCATTTGCGCTGTGATCAGAGTGCAGCCCTAAGAGTTTGTTTATAGACAGTAAGAGTTTAAGATGTTTGTGTTAAGTTTTTTAGAACATACTTTTCATGTCATTTCCTTGAGAAACTATACAAAATAGGTAGTAAATGAAAAAATGATTTAAATCCGTGATTTAAATCGACTTGGTTTAAATCAGCCAACCCTGATTTCTATCTGCTTTCACTGTTCTTGAGAAATAAACTCTGTTTTCTCTGCAGCAACTGGCCCTGGCCTCATGTTTACTGTTTTTCATTATGGTAACGCCTTAAATTACCGTGCCTGCTTCTTTCGCTGAAGAGATATTATCAGCTCATCATCTAACGAGGGAAGCTGGTGTGCTATTAAATCATCCTCAAACTCCTGAAGATAAACCATGTAACTGAATCTATAATATCTGGGATAGATGCAGCTGCTAAAGAAGATGCAACAAACAATCGAAATTGGTTAGTGAAAACTTTATTTAGGCACCCTGCAATCTGACTGGCGAAAGACAACATATTGGAATTCATGAAGAAAATGTATTTCGGCTTGAGCACTGTAACCCTTTCCAGTCTTTTCATTTTCATTTAAAGTAGGAGGTTAGCAATCCTAAGTAGAAGGCAGGGTGGTATGGGAGTCCCAGCGCAGGTGCAGGGGGGTATGGGGGTCCTCACTGAAAATTAATTTCAGGGTTTTGTAGAGGTCTAAGTCCTTCATATCCTGGGCCTAAATATCTGCCTTAGTAGGGCACCAAAATCCTAAATAAGTGTATAACTTTGTTCTTTTTCTTTTATGATTTTAGGCGTCCAGGTTTAAAGAGCAAGTAAAAATTACGTATATGTATCTATGAAAAGTAATTACAAAAAAATGTATTTATAGAAGTTTAAAACCACAAACTTGTCTTGTCACCAAAGTCCAAGACAAAGTTTTGCAATAATTTTACACACAGAAAAAAAAATGGTGAAAGAAAGACGGAACCAGACACCATTGAAACAGAGAAATTATATTTTAGGCACAAAAACAAACAATGTCATGTTATATAGATACCATAATACTAAGTGAGACAAGAGAAAAATGTGAAGCAATTTCTAAATTAGACATAAGATAAGAAGCAGTATTAATTGGTAGTACATTTGAATACATAAAAGGTAAGCCAGAAGCTGTGTTTTTTGTTTTCTATTTTTTCATGTATTCCAGATTTTCTTTTGCATTTTATACAACCCCCACACACACACAAAGAAACCGATTTTAATTTCTAAAAATATTCATGGAACCACCAGTCCTTGCATTTATTTTTAGTCTTCTAAAATTCTGAGTATCTGTACTTTCCCATGGCGCCGTTTCTCATTAACTACCGAGTCCGAGAATGAGCAAGTGTCAGTCGAACTGTCCGCGGTAGTTGAATTACTTATATCTCTGAAAACATTTCTGGATGAGATTCGTGATCATTTTGATTTAGAAAACCGTGCAACGGAAACTGCAGTGCTGAAGAAATATCGAGACGAAGAGCGGCGGCAGAGATGACCACCCGGTGCTCTGCAGGATCACGATTGCCCCAATGTAACTAAAGATTTATTACAGGGCAGAGACAGATTTCATGTCCATGTTTTCCTAAAGATTTTGGATACTCTTTCAACAGATTGCTTGCACCGATCAAAAGCTTATGTTACTGTGCATAACTTGTTTGGCTTCTTTACCGACTTTCAGAACATGTCAGAATATGACATCAAAAACAAAGCTGCTACACTCGTGCAAACCTGTCCTTCAGATCTGGATGAATATTTCCCTATCAGAAATGCTCCAGTTTACTAAATTTGTTTTTGGCAAGGACAAGAGAACAGCATTTGACCACCTTCAACTTATCGTGAATTCTCAAGTGATTTCCACGTTTCCGAATGTCACCACTGCTCTGTGCATTTACCTATCCTTAATGTGCACTAACTGTTCTGGGGAACGATCATTCTCGTGCATGGGACTCGTTAACCCTTTGACGCCTAGGTAGAATGACCATATTCGGGCTTGAACGTGATCACTTTGTGTTTAGCGCTTGTAGTTTGGCAACCTTACATCAGAAATTAAAAACCAATGTATCTATAGAAAGGTCTTTAGTATTACAATGTATTTTTATAATGTAAACTGCACCACCCAAAAAACTATTGAAAAATGTATAATAAATATTTTTAAACTGCCGATTTCGACCCCTTTCCAAGTTAGACCGGAAAAAATTATCAGCATATGACCGATGCAAAACGTTGAGGATTTGGGGGGGGGAGGGGGGGGGAAATTCAAATATATTCTACTATTGAGGAGCTTTGTCTGACGAGCCGTGGTCTGTATGCCAAAATTCCCAAAAACTGCCCTATTTTCAGAACTGTCAGCTATTTTATGAAAGTAGTCCAGAGTAAGCAAAATATCACAAAGTACATTGCCAAATCTTATGAAAAACCTTTTATGGTAATGTATGAAAAAAACAAGGGAAAATTGAGTTGTTTTTATTAAAAGTTTCAACTGTGGGACAAATTTAACAGGATAACTAAACATTTTATAGCAACTATTTTATATAGCATCTTGCCACACCTGTAAAAACAAAATAAAAAACAAGATTAAAAGTAAGAATTATAACACTGGTGGATACCTACCATTTTGGATGTTTCATCAACAAGCCCAGCTAACATATCTTGGCTGTCCATTCCTTTTCAACCCAATCCATCTACAGTCTGGTGACCAGCAATCCGGTGCGTTGCGACACTATGTACAGCGGTGTTTGGTGGGCAAGGAGTGGGCCTGGATCTGTGGTGGCCATACTATGAAAGAAAGACAAACAATTATGCATACATACAAATTAGGAATACATGAAAAGTTATTTTGAATATGCAAAAAACATATCAAACAATGAATTCTTTAAACAATGCACTTACTTGACAGTGGAAGTGCTGGGTTGGGGCTCATCTGGAACAGCTTCTTCCTCTTCATCTCTACCCTCTTCTGTCATCAGCTGCTCATCCAGCTGGTCCTCCTCCAGTGGATCCATCCCCTCGTGGTCCTCAAGGAAAAGGGTGTTGATATCCTTGATCAAGTGGTTTTCTGGTGGTCTTCAGGGACTCCATCAGTTTCTTGTAGCTTCTTCCAGCCATCTTTCAAACCTGCAAACTCCACACCCACACACACAAAACAATTCAACAATCAATCAATCAACCAATTAATTTTTATATAGAGCCTTTCATGGTAATGCCACGCCAAAGCACTTTACAGGAAAAATACAAAAAATACAAATTACAATGTCATAAACTAAAAACAGGATTACAACATTACTATTTGCCTCAAAAAAAAAAAAAAAGTGTATAAATGTGTATTGAATTATAATTTCAGAGACCATTACCTTCAAAAAGAGCTGTAGATCAGGCATCTGTTCTGTTGTGGACGCTGACATTTCTGGAACATTGAGTTGTGTGACTCGATAAAAACTTAAATATGCGCTGGTGGACGCGTTTCCTGTGTGTCACTTTGACGTGTATCATCAAAATTTGCACTTATTTATTTATTTATTTTTAATTCAATGACAATGCTCAGAAACACTTTCCCCCATGGCTTGTTTTTGCCGTGAGACATCTCGGAAGAGAAAGCGAGAGTCATCGGGGCTAAAGCACCCAAATTAGAATGGCTCGGCACCGGAGGGTTAAGAATGAACTGAGAGCCACCATGAACCACGATCACCTAAATACCTGTGCCATCATGTCCACGGAATGTGTAATACTCAGAAAATGGGATTTTACTGACATTATTAGACTTTGCACAGATAAAATCGAGAAGATTAATTTAAGGTAAGTGTATGATTTATTAACTCTGCAATGTAAGGTTTACTTAGAGGTGATTAGGAAAATTTGAGTAACTTGCTGTTTAGTTTTAAGATTGTGGTATTGAGCACTTTCTAACATTTTAATATTCCTAACATTGTCTTTTAAAGGTTCTTTTCATATTAATCCAGTTATTAAAAGTTGTGTATTTAAGTCACTAGATGGCGCTGTTCACGTTTAAACAATGGCGTGGTTATTTGAATCTGGTGTCGGTCATATTTTCCTTCAACGTTGCCTTTTACATTGTTATAACAGTATTCATGGGGGAGGGGGTCTGTCCTGGTCCCTTGTCCCTTGTCCAGGGGCTCATGATACCAAAATCCAGCCCTGTCATTTGTGTTCGATCAAATTGTGACTGTCCTTCTGTTTAATACATGTGATTTGCAGTCTTTTCTTTTCTTTACAGTCTGACATCATAGCACAGTCCTAGATATTGACATGTTTTTAAAGGAAGAAGCAGCATTTTTTTGTTACAGGTGCCAATGGCGCTTAACTTTTTAAAACTAAAATAAATTGCCTTATTGATCACCATTTTAGTCAGTCTGGAGCCCTGTGTTTCTTTCAGTTAGTTGCAGGGTTATTTTTTAAATCAACTTAATTTATTCTGTCTATTTTAATTTGAAACTTATTTTAAAACCAATGATTGAGTTAAGGTAAGGAAATCCCGTTATTTATTACAATCCAAGTGTAAATGTAATTGGGATACCCCTATTTTAATACCTCTACAGAACCTCAGTGAACTAGATCTGCTCTGAAGTAGTTCAGTATTAATTAAGCCTATAAATGAATAACTATGGACTATTTTCCATTAGGCAGTATTTGTGATAAGAGGAATTTTGAATTAAGAGATCAGTTTTGAATAACTATTGATGGTTTAAAAAGTTCTTACTATTCTGTGATGCTCATTAACTAACAAAAGTAAGACACACAAATGAAGATTACATTTTTTGTACCACGTGCTAAAGGATTTTGTGGCACACAATGTAGATAAGAAATTGATATGAGAATAATAAAGAATTGTATACAGTAATACATAGGCATCTAGTGATAAATTTTAGCCTGATGTCTGTAGATTAAACTGTAGAGCAGTCTTAATTAACTGTCCACAGGAGCGTGACAGCAAATCTGTCTGGCAGAACAAACAGTTTACAAACAAATTAATGGACTCGGCAACCATTACTGGACGGGTATTCCAACCCTCTAGTACTGTATATGAGCAGGTTTGGACATGTTTGACTTATTTATTAGCTTTTTGTGACTTCAGTAGTTCAGAATTAATTCTTTCTTGGAGGTTTATCGCTGACTGTAGAGGGGTACTTTGGAATGTAGTGTACTTGTTAACCCAGTGTAAATGCAGCCAATCCATCACACATGCAGCTGTTGCTGTCAAAAAGATGTTTGCTTCTCCTTACTGAGATATTTTTGTAGTTTGTGACGCATGAACCTTAGCATTATTGCCATTTCCTTTCCAGAAGTTTTTTTTTTTTTTTTAATACTCCTAGTTTTAGCATGCAGTACTAACTACTGTACTAAACTATGTGCGAAATAGGCTAGATGTTGACAGTCTAAATGTGAAAAAGCTCATGACACCCACTTAAAATATTACATGAATTCTGAGGCAGGGTGACAGGCAGCTCTTGTCCTCCTGGCTACAAAACTGTTTAGAATCAAAATCTTAGACAAAGAGAATGCTTTTTGTAGGAGTGCCATTTTAAAAAAATTAAAAAAAATAAAAAATTCTGCCATCAAATTGAATGTCACATCTTCCTACAGTAGTTCATACTTTTAAAGATTTACTGCTGCACATGTTCTGTGTGTGTGGCGAAAGGATTGTCTTCAGGTGCCATGGAACCTTCAGAACATTTTGCTCCCCATGACAGGATACTGAATGATCCTTCATGGTATACGATTGTTATTCGCCCCAGGAAATCACGAGCCACGACAAGGCGAATAAAACCCGAATACCTCGAACAATCATTCAGTATTTTGTTTATATCGCAAGCAGCATTCCCACTAAGCTTTTTAGATACTGAGAAACTTGCTGTTTTGACTGAGAAGAGGGCCTTTTCGCCAGGCATTAACCCATTTAAAATGGCTATATTATTTTTGTTGCATTATACAATTTTGAAACAAAATTCAAACACAAGTTTCAACAATTTTACAATTTACTTTAAATTTGAACAAGACACATATTGTGGCTCTGCCTCCTGATTCTGAATCATCCTCGGATATTATATATATATATATATATATATATATATATATATATATATATATATATATATATATATACATATACATATACAGTGCCTTGCAAAAGTATTCAGACCCCTGACCAATTCTCTCATATTACTGAATTACAAATGGTACATTGAAATTTCGTTCTGTTTGATATTTTATTTTAAAACACTGCAACTCAAAATCAATTATTGTAAGGTGACATTGGTTTTATGTTGGGAAATAGTTTTAAGAAAAATAGCAAACTGAAATATCTTGCTTGCTTAAGTATTCAACCCCTGTGCTGTGGAAGCTCCCAATTTACACCGATGAAATAAATTGCCCTAACGAGGACACAATTACCTTACCATTGGCCTCCACCTGTGAATCATTAAAGTTGCTGTCACATTTTCTGGATAAACAGAACGAGAAGAACGAAATTTCAATGTACCATTTGTAATTCGGTAATATGAGGGAATTGGTCAGGGGTCTGAATACTTTTGCAAGGCTGTGTGTGCGTGCGTGCGTGTGTGTGTATATATATATATATATATATATACAGTACTGTGCAAAAGTTTTAGGCAGGTGTGAAAAAATGCTGTAAAGTAAGAATGCTTTCAAAAATAGACATGTTAATAGATTATATTTATCAATTAACTAAATGCAAAGTGAGTGAACAGAAGAAAAATCTAAATCAAATCCATATTTGTTGTGACCACCCTTTGCCTTCAAAACAGCATCAAGCATCAATTCTTCTAGGTACACTTGCACACAGTTTTTGAAGGAACTCGGCAGGTAGGTTGGCCCAAACATCTTGGAGAACTAACCACAGTTCTTCTGTGGATTTAGGCAGCCTCAGTTGCTTCTCTCTCTTCATGTAATCCCAGACAGACTCGATGATGTTGAGATCAGGGCTCTGTGGGGCCATACCATCACTTCCAGGACTCCTTGTTCTTCTTTACGCTGAAGATAGTTCTTAATGACTTTGGCTGTATGTTTGGGGTCGTTGTCATGCTGCAGATTAAATTTGGGGCCAATCAGATGCCTCCCTGATGGTATTGCATGATGGATAAGTATCTACCTGTACTTCTCAGCATTGAGGAGACCATTAATTCTGACCAAATCCCCAACTCCATTTGCAGAAATGCAGCCCCAAACTTGCAAGGAACCTCCACCATGCTTCACTGTTGCCTGCAGACACTCATTCGTGTACCGCTCTCAGCCCTTCGGGCGAACAAACTGCCTTCTGCTACAGCCAAATATTTCAAATTTTGACTCATCAGTCCAGAGCACCTGCTGCCATTTTTCTGCACCCCAGTTCCTGTGTTTTCGTGCATAGTTGAGTCACTTGGCCTTGTTTCCACGCCGGAGGTATGGCTTTTGGCCGCAAGTCTTCCATGAAGACCACTTCTGACCAGACTTCTCCGGACAGTAGATGGATGTACCAGGGTCCCACTGTTTTCTGCCAGTTCTGAGCTGATGGCACTGCTGGACATCTTCCGATTGCGAAGGGAAGTAAGCATGATGTGTCTTTCATCTGCTGCAGTAAGTTTCCTTGGCCGACCACTGCGTCACGGTCCTCAACGTTGCCCGTTTCTTTGTGCTTCTTCAAAAGAGCTTGGACAGCACATCTGGAAACCCCTGTCTGCCTTGAAATTTCTGCCTGGGAGAGACCTTGCTGATGCAGTATAACTACCTTGTGTCTTGTTGCTGTGCTCAGTCTTGCCATGGTGTATGACTTTTGACAGTAAACTGTCTTCAGCAACCTCACCTTGTTAGCTGCGTTTGGCTGTTCCTCACCCCGTTTTATTCCTCCTACACAGCTGTTTCTGTTTCAGTTAATGATTGTGTTTCAACCTACATATTGAATTGATGATCATTAGCACCTGTTTGGTATAATTGTTTAATCATACACCTGACTATATGCATACAAAATCCCTGACTTTGTGCAAGTGTACCTAGAAGAATTGATGCTGTTTTGAAGGCAAAGGGTGGTCACACCAAATATGGATTTGATGTAGATTTTTCTTCTGTTCACTCACTTTGCATTTAGTTAATTGATAAATATAATCTATTAACATGTTTATTTTTGAAAGCATTCTTACTTTACAGCATTTTTTCACACCTGCCTAAAACTTTTGCACAGTACTGTATATATATATATATATATATATTATATTTTAAAAAAATTATGAAGAGTGTCGGTAGACTGCATGCTTAACTGATGGTCTGCATAGAATTGCTTTATACTACTGTATAAAATACTGGCATCTGCACTGCCTTCAGTTGTAACCATCTTTAGGGCTACTGACTTTCCATTTTTGGGAATAGCAAATTCAGTTTTCCCCACATTTTATCATAGTTTAATTAATGAAACATGGCATTTGAATGTTGATAGTTAAGATAAGTAAAATAATAAATATTACCACAATTATTTTTATACAGTCAAAAGTAACGTACCTGAAGAGGCTTCAAGCCTGTCAATGTTTATCACTGGCTCATTGCTGGCATTAAAATAAGCAGGAAAACCTAAGAATAATATTACAAGAGTTCAGAAAACAAATGTCCAGCAGTGTTGTGAGAATCATATTTACAGTCTGCTACTAACAGTGTAGTTCAACCTACAAATTCAGGTGTTTTGGAAAGACCTGTATTTTATTGCTGGCATTACATTAACAGTACAAAATATGAAACAGTTTAGTAAAAGTCCAGCAATGTCATGTGAGAGTAATCCTACAGTACTCCACAAATTTTAAGTTTAGCATTTTACTGGCATTACAATAACCAGGATAAAATATGAAATGCAGATTAAGAAAAAAAAAAAAGGCGTACTGTTGACTGACTCGTTGCTATACACATCCTATCCATGAAGATCATACCGGGTTAAAACATCACTTATGGGCGTCTTATTGTATCCATATACCTTTGGTGGGGAAATGCATGTTATTTACATCCATTGTCTGGTTTAAAAACATGTATAAGATTGGTAGTGAGTGGCTGCTTGAGACACAGCTTCAGTGCCGTGTATCACCTGATTTGTAATTTTAAATAACGCCCCTTTTAATATAAACGCATAATTAATCCTCCCAATTGTTTCTTCCTAATTTTGCTTTATTTTCTAAATTTAACAAGAGGTGTGTCTCCGGACAGAAATCTCTCTGAAACAAAAGCTTTGTAAAGAGTTTGTAAAGTAAAGCGATCAATTTCCTTTAAAGAATGTATAGCTATAGAAAAATAGCTTTGTGCTTATTTCTTCGTCAGACAATAGAATGTAATTAAGAAATGGCCTTGGTTTTAATATTGCTAATTATAGCTTTATTAAGGCAGATGTAGTATGGAAAAAAATAAACTAAACAATAATTAAACAAGCAATTCATTTGGCTAACTTAAGCCCCTTTAACAGTGGCACTCCTACCTGGGTCCTGGCTTCCCGGGTCACAATCCCACGTAGTGTGAAACCACGTACCTGGGTCGTACCCGGGTAACCCTGGGTCCCAGCGATCCATCTCAGGATGTGGGTTGACACGCTTTGACCCAGGTTGAGCGAGACAAAATGCATGAAGGCCGTTCGTGAGCCGACACAATAACAAACAGCCACGCCTGTGTGAAGGTTTCACTTCTGCAAGGAACGTTTCTATTTTATTCTGTTTAGCCATATTTTTGTTGCTTGACAACACCGTGAGCCAGATTGCAGCAGCATGCCAGTAACAATCAGTAACAAGCATCGGTAACAAGCTGCATCCGGGGCATTGATACACGGTGTGAAATCACGTACCTGACCCGCATGACACCAGGTCCCGACCTGGGTAGATCATGCCAGCGTGAAAGGGGCTTTACTTTGGGGAAGCCCCACCTGAGTGCAGTCCAGTACCTTAGTTTTTCAGCATAGAAGAATACAGTACGTTTTTCTTTTACTGAAACATTGCATTTTTTTTTCTTTGTTGGTGCAGCTGCCATGTTGAGTTTCAGCAGAGACACGTGATTGAAGTCACATGATGAATAAACTCAACTTGCACATGGTATTCAATTATATATTATACACTTAAATGTGTATTTTCGACTAATATTTTGATCACATTTTTACCAGTTTCAAAACGGTTGATGTTGATATTTCTGAAATGGAAATAAAACAAAAACCATCAAAATGAATTTTGTAATTTGTATTTGTTTACCGTAATTTTATTGAGTATTTCTACTTCTAAATAATGCAGAAAAATTGTGCTTCACTTTAGTATTCAATTATACGACAAGTTAAAAATTGTAAAGTTCATGAGCAGGACTCTCCATAGTCAGAATTGCCAGACGCCTGCTTCGCCCACCCTGCACTAGTAGATTCGCTGGCACCTGAGCAAGCTCTAAACGAATGTGACATGCATTTTACAGAGGGAAATCAGAGAATCAGCTGCAAGACAGACACAAATATGCTTATGTTAATGCTTTGCAAGAATGCTCTCAAGATGATAGGTTTAACTCGATTTTCAAGGTTGATATTTGATAATAACTTGCGACAGTTAGTGTGAAGGTTGTTGCCAGTTATTGTGAAAAATGTGCCCATTCTAGCCTTAGAGGGAACGATGATCACGAGTCTATATTTAAATAAATAGCAACACAATTTTACCTTTTTCTTTTATTTTTAATGTTAAAATAATCCCTGAATTTAATTTACCTGACAGATCTTTACTTTCATTGCCAACAGACCTACGTTTTTGACGCAGATTCATTTCGAGCCTTGTTTATGACCACTTCACAAGTGTCTTTTTAGATGGAACCTTGAGTTCAGTCTGTCAATTTGCAGTCTCTCTGTTTCCTACCAGTACTGGTGTTAATGAAGGGGCTACAGGCTGTTCGGATAAATCAGATGTAGGCAGATCGGTAACTAAACTCGTTCAAGGAAATCGGAATCAAAACAATAGAAATTTGAAATTGTTATAAAACGCTCATTGGTGGCCGTATTGTTTGAACTACTGAAGCGCAGCTCCGTCATGAATTCCAGCAGCGCACCACTGGATTGGAATGTAAATGGACACATTCGAAACTAGTCCTGCTAAGCATATTATCCCACTCATGATATAAATGTATCCCATACTAGATATCCCCACGCTTGTGGTATAAACTGTAGTATACAGTATGCAGGGTTCTGATTGCTTGATGGTCCCCAACTGACCTACAGTACACAGTGCACAGTGACTTGTTTTAAATAAGATGAATATAATTCCCCTTTTTCCCCGTCCGATAGGTTAGATCTGGTGGTTGGAAATGCCCTGGGCTGTGTGAGTCATCCACTTCCCTTTTTAAAACCATTATACAATACTTGTGAGGACACCCTTTGGGAATCTGCTATTTTAGTCTGTGACTCAAATGTTTTTTCCCAGAAATGGGGAACTTAACGGATATGTTCGTGGGACAGCCTGAGATTTTGAAATGTAGCTAGGCCTCTCTTTAACAGTAACTGTGTGGGCCACAAAGGAATGTGTGAAATTCCTGAAACATTCCCAGCATGTTGAAGGTCTTGATAAACAGATTTTTATTTATTTTTTTGGAACACTGGTAAAAATCATTTTATGTAAAATGAATTGAGTAAAAAAATTTAAAAAAAAATTAAAATGTGTGTGGTGGTGTTGTTTTTTTTTTTTTTTTTTTTTTAAATAATGATGCTTGTGTACAGTTTCAATGCCCATAACGGACAATGAAAGATGACAGAGTATTCCGCCTCCTGAATTGCCTTAGACAAGCCAAGCGCTCTGATTGCCCAATACCTGCATGCATATAAATATCACAGAGTATTATAATTTTATCACACAATGAAATACAGTAGCTAGTTTCTCACTAGTAATAGCAGACCAGAAACAAATCAATGGGAAAGCATATTCAGTATACAAGTGACATCATTTAATTTGTCTTGAACTAGGTTCTGTGTCTTGTGGGTTTGTAGTAGGGTTGACCGTGCTCTGGCTTTGCTCCGGCTCCGGGAGCTCAGCTCCAGCTCCAGGCTGGCTTCAGAGCTGATGGAGACCCCCCCTGCTCCAGCTCCAGGCTGGCTCCAGAGCTGATGGAGACCCCCCATGCTCCAGCTCCAGGCTGGCTCCAGAGCTGATGGAGACCCCCCCTGCTCCAGCTCCAGGCTGGCTCCAGAGCTGATGGAGACCCCCCTGCTCCAGCTCCAGGCTGGCTCCAGAGCTGATGGAGACCCCCCCTGCTCCAGCTCCAGGCTGGCTCCAGAGCTGATGGAGACCCCCCTGCTCCAGCTCCAGGCGGTCTCCAGAGCTGATTGGGACCCCCCCTGCTCCAGCTCCAGGCTGGCTCCAGAGCTGATGGAGACCCCCCCTGCTCCAGTTCCAGGCTGGCTCCAGAGCTGATGGAGACCCCCCCTGCTCCAGCTCCAGGCTGGCTCCAGAGCTGATGGAGACCCCCTGCTCCAGCTCCAGGCTGGCTCCAGAGCTGATGGAGACCCCCATGCTCCAGCTCCAGGCTGGCTCCAGAGCTGATGGAGACCCCCCTGCTCCAGCTCCAGGCTGGCTCCAGAGCTGATGGAGACCCCCCCTGCTCCAGCTCCAGGCTGGCTCCAGAGCTGATGGAGACCCCCTGCTCCAGCTCCAGGCTGGCTCCAGAGCTGATGGAGACCCCCTGCTCCAGCTCCAGGCTGGCTCCAGAGCTGATGGAGACCCCCCTGCTCCAGCTCCAGGCTGGCTCCAGAGCTGATTGGGACCCCCCCTGCTCCAGCTCCAGGCTGGCTCCAGAGCTGATGGAGACCCCCCCTGCTCCAGCTCCAGGCTGGCTCCAGAGCTGATGGAGACCCCCCTGCTCCAGCTCCAGGCTGGCTCCAGAGTTGATGGAGACCCCCCAACTCCAGCTCCAGGCTGGCTCCAGAGCTGATGGAGACCACCCCTGCTCCAGCTCCAGGCTGGCTCCAGAGCTGATGGAGACCCCCCGGCTCCAGCAGCTCCTGAGGCGCTCCATTGCAGCTCCACACTGCTGCTCCAGCTCCGGCTCCAGAACCACTAAAACCTCTAATTAGTAATGTATGTTCTTGTCTATCATAGTAACAGCCTGTTTCCATTTTCTTTTAATCATTCAATCAGGTGAAATTTGTTTTTTTAAAGAAAATCTAGTTAAGATTTTTTTTTTTTTCCCTTAAACACATTTTTTTAACTTAAACACATTTCTATGAATATAGACTATAATCTCCTTGTATATTAGGCGCCGTCCAAAATCATCAACTTTTTTTGAAAGCCTACAAAGCATGCACTTGGGTGGGTGGGTCAAGGGCAGTGCACGGTTTGTGATAAAACAAATGAGGACATTTTTATATAGCTTGAAGTATTCCCATGCCTTAAATAAAATGTAACCTTTTGAACTAACTAGGCCTACAAGAATAAAGATCACGCTGTTATCCGCAGCCCGCAAAGTGGAGAGTGGATACTAAAATTATGCTTTCATTTTTCACACTACATAACTCACAAACTAAGTAGGTTTTGGTGGTCATTGTCACAGGTAGATTAAGGCATATACAAGGATTGTGGGAAACCTCTCACTTTTTTGACCTCCAGGTCAAGGTTGAATCCTAAAAAACATTGATAGTTTAAGTTGTTGTTTACAATATGTGTAGCCTATACAGTTACCAGACTAACATTCACCCGGAGTAATGCTTTGTAGTTGGTTTCAGTTGCAGTGTGTGTGTGTGTGTGTTTTTTTTTTTTTACTGTATAGGTCAAAGTTATAATATGCAATGTTTAACAGTAGGTGGCTATAAAAGTTAATGTCACGCTATATATTTTTTTCTACAGAAATGTTTTTACTAGTACAAATGCAAAGTATTATTTTGTGTGACTGTTGTAAAACAAATGTATAAATTGCTGACAAGCACACAATATAATACTACGTTATTCTTTGTATTCATTTTCTGAAGTAAATGCAACAAGTAAACAATACCTGTTCATTTTTGGACATTTATAATTTTATAAAGCAGTTTAAATATAGGCCCTATGTCTTGTTTTAGTCGTTTACAATAGCTTAACTGCACTATCTATTATTATCAGTATTGGATGATATGGGTAGGTAACCATCGTCTTACATATATATATATATATATATATATATATATATATATACAGTACTGTGCAAAAGTTTTAGGCAGGTGTGAAAAAATGCTGTAAAGTAAGAATGCTTTCAAAAATAGACATGTTAATAGATTATATTTATCAATTAACTAAATGCAAAGTGAGTGAACAGAAGAAAAATCTAAATCAAATCCATATTTGGTGTGGCCACCCTTTGCCTTCAAAACAGCATCAATTCTTCTAGGTACACTTGCACAAAGTCAGGGATTTTGTAGGCATATAGTCAGGTGTATGATTAAACAATTATACCAAACAGGTGCTAATGATCATCAATTCAATATGTAGGTTGAAACACAATCATTAACTGAAACAGAAACAGCTGTGTAGGAGGAATAAAACTGGGTGAGGAACAGCCAAACTCAGCTAACAAGGTGAGGTTGCTGAAGACAGGTTGCTGAAGACAGTTTACTGTCAAAAGTCATACACCATGGCAAGACTGAGCACAGCAACAAGACACAAGGTAGTTATACTGCATCAGCAAGGTCTCTCCCAGGCAGAAATTTCAAGGCAGACAGGGGTTTCCAGATGTGCTGTCCAAGCTCTTTTGAAGAAGCACAAAGAAACGGGCAACGTTGAGGACCGTAGACGCAGTGGTCGGCCAAGGAAACTTACTGCAGCAGATGAAAGACACATCATGCTTACTTCCCTTCGCCCAATCGGAAGATGTCCAGCAGTGCCATCAGCTCAGAATTGGCAGCAAACAGTGGGACCCTGGTACACCCATCTACTGTCCGGAGAAGTCTGGTCAGAAGTGGTCTTCATGGAAGGCTTGCGGCCAAAAAGCCATACCTCCGGCGTGGAAACAAGGCCAGCGACTCAACTATGCGAAAACACAGGAACTGGGGTGCAGAAAAATGGCAGCAGGTGCTCTGGACTGATGAGTCAAAATTTGAAATATTTGGCTGTAGCAGAAGGCAGTTTGTTCGCGAAGGGCTGGAGAGCGCATACGAATGAGTATCTGCAGGCAACAGTGAAGCATGGTGGAGGTTCCTTGCAAGTTTGGGGCTGCATTTCTGCAAATGGAGTTGGGGATTTGGTCAGAATGAATGGTCTCCTCAATGCTGAGAAGTACAGGCAGATACTTATCCATCATGCAATACCATCAGGGAGGCATCTGATTGGCCCCAAATTTATTCTGCAGCATGACAACGACCCCAAACATACAGCGAAAGTCATTAAGAACTATCTTCAGTGTAAAGAAGAACAAGGAGTCCTGGAAGTGATGGTATGGCCCCACAGAGCCCTGATCTCAACATCATCGAGTCTGTCTGGGATTACATGAAGAGAGAGAAGCAACTGAGGCTGCCTAAATCCACAGAAGAACTGTGGTTAGTTCTCCAAAATGTTTGGGCCAACCTACCTGCCGAAGTTTCTTCAAAAACTGTGTGCAAGTGTACCTAGAAGAATTGATGCTTGATGCTGTTTTGAAGGCAAAGGGTGGTCACACCAAATATGGATTTGATTTAGATTTTCTTCTGTTCACTCACTTTGCATTTAGTTAATTGATAAATATAATCTACTAACATGTCTATTTTTGAAAGCATTCTTACTTTACAGCATTTTTTCACACCTGCCTAAAACTTTTGCACAGTACTGTATATATATATATATATATATATATATATATATATATATATATATATATATATATATATATATATATATATATATATATATATATATATATATATATATATATATATATATATATTACAATGCCTTGCATAAGTATTCACCCCCCTTGGACTTTTCCACATTTTGTAGTGTTACAACCTGGAATTAAAATGGATTTAATTGGGATTTTTAGCATTTGATTTACACAACATACTTAACACTTTGAAGGTGCAAAATATTTTTTATTGTGACACAAAAGTTAATTAAACAAAAAAAAAGACAATTTGTTGGTTGCATAAGTGTTCACCCCCCTGAGTCAATACTTGGTAGACGCACCTTTGGCAGCAATTACAGCTGTGAGTCTTTTTGGGTAAGTCTCTACCAGCTTTGCACATCTGGATCCTGCAATTTTTGCCCATTCTTCTTGACAAAATTGCTCAAGCTCTGTCAAGTTGGATGGGGACCGTTGGTGAACAGCAATTTTCAAGTCTTGCCACAGATTCTCAATTGGATTGAGGTCTCGGCTTTGGCTGGGCCATTCTAAGACATTCAGGTTCTTGTTTTTAAACCACTCCAGTTTAGCTTTGGCTGTGTGTTTAGGGTCATTGTCCTGCTGGAAGGTGAACCTCCGCCCCAGTCCCAGGTCTCTTGCAGACTGAAGCAGGTTTTCCTCTAGAATTTCCCTGTATTTGGCTCCATCCATCTTGCCCTCAATCCTGACCAGTTTCCCAGTCCCTGCCAATGAAAAGCATCCCCATAACATGATGCTGCCACCACCATGCTTCACCGTGGGGATGGTGTTCTCAGGGTGATGAGCAGTGTTGGCTTTGCGCCACACATAGCGTTTTGCGCTAAGGCCAAAAAGTTCAATTTTGGTCTCCTCAGACCAGAGAACCTTTTTCCACATGTTTGCTGTGTCTCCCACATGCCTTTTGGCAAAATCCAAACGGGATTTGATATGGGTTTTTTTCAGCAATGGCTTTCTTCTCGCCATTCTTCCATAAAGCCCAGCTTTGTGAAGCGTCCGGGTTATAGTTGTCCCATGGACGGTTTCTCCCATCTCGGCTGTGGATTTCTTCAGCTCCTTCAGAGTTACCATTGGCCTCTTGGTTGCTTCTCTGACTAATGCCCTCCTTACCTGGTCGCTGAGTTTTGGTGGACGGCCTTCTCTAGGCAGAGTCGCGGTTGTGCCATATTCTTTCCATTTTTTAATAATGGATTTAACGGTGCTCCGGGGGATGTTCAAAATTTGGGATATTTTTTTATAACCTAACCCTGATTGGTGCTTCTCCAGAACTTTATCCCGGACTTGTTTTGATAGCTCCTTGGTCTTCATGATGCTGTTTGTTTAGATATGCTCTAACAAACTCTGGGGCCTTCCAGAAACAGGTGTATTTAATCTGATATCATGTGACACTTTAATTGCACACAGGTGGACTCCATTCAACTAATTATGTGACTTCTGAAGGCAATTGGTTGCACCAGAGCATATTTAGGGGTGTCACAGCAAAGGGGGTGAATACTTATGCAATGAAGACTTTTCAGTTTTTTATTTGTAAATAATTTTGAAAAATATGTAGATTTTTTTTCCCCCACTTTGACATTGTGGACTATTTTGTGTAGATCAGTGACAAAAAATCCTAATTTAAATCCATTTTAATTCCAGGTTGTAACACTACAAAATGTGGAAAATGTGGAATATATTTACTACTTCTGGCTGTCAAAAAAATTAGTACAGGTTGGGCTGCGCATGCAACACTAGCTGCCAAATACTTTAATGATGTGATATCTGCTCACATGCAAAGTTACAATGGCAAGGATTATTGAAAGATATGCGTTGTCTACTTTGTTTTTTAACCATCACTACTGTGGCATCCTTTGTTTGGTAATTAACTCACAAGGGTAGAGTAAGACCTTTCTTAATTCTAGGATATATTTTTCAACTTTTAGTGTTACATATAATGACTTTGATAATGTTTTGCAAATGATTAAATATTCAAATATATGTCTGAATCGTGAACATGAAAATGCAATGTTCACTCCAGCAGTATAATGAAATGTTACGTGGATAGAATCAGTGTTCTATAAAGTACAGTATCTAGTATATGTTACGAAATGTCCCTTTTGAGATATTTACAGGCCACTCAACATGTACTGTTAAGTACTTCATCCAATGAGCCCCAGTTTTGGGAAACCAAATGCGCTATTTTGTGAAATGCAGTCGTTTTAATTGTTGACATGTTAATCTAGCAAGTTTTTAAAATATTTCTGCACTAGGCATGCTGAACAAAGTACTGTAAGCGCTTCAGGCTACAACTGAGATGGCAAAGGAAAATGACTTGCACGCTGGATTGCTGGTTTTTGTCTGTTACATACAGTAGGCTCTTTTTTTGTAATATAATGTATTGTTCTTGTAGGCTGCACTTTAATCCATAGTAAGTATTAAAGCTGTAAATCTAAGACTTCTGTTTTTATCCTTTTAAACCTTTTGAAGCCTTAAGTTGTCATATCATGGTATCCTTTAGTTACCAGACCACCCACCGCTAGACTTTGTGTACTTTTAGAATGTATGTTCACATAAAGATTACATTTCCACTTGTCCAGTACTCCAATAAGTGTGAGCATAAATACAATTCCTGTTGAGCTGCTCAAACCTGAAGTGTGTGTTACTACAGTAGCCTATCCAACGTTATTTTAAAATCACTAGCAAATTAGGAGACAGTTAATTACATTACTTTCAATTCTGAAATACTTTGATCTTAACTAGGAAATGCCTCACAAGGGATATAATGGACTGTGTGTGTGGTGAGGCTGGCATGAACACAGTTAAGAAACTGCTGGACTTCATCAGTAGCCTGCGTAGAAAGCAGAGCTCTGTTCGTCAGAAAAGCCAATAAGGCGGAGAGATTTATTTGCGTCTTGCAGTAGGGGAAAAATATTGAAGCTTACTCACAGAGTCTTTATGGTCAAGCTGATTAGTCATGAAGTTGGCACAGATCGTGTGTCTGGGAAACCTGCCCAAAAGGCAGTTTTGTTCTTTGGGACGGGGAGAGGGGATTGGATAGCTCTGAGATCTGAGCGCCTCATCTGGATGGCATTATAGCAGGCAAGTCTTATTGGGTAGTCCTGATTCATTGCGGAGGAGAGAGCTTCTTGCTCCGTCGTGGAGTTATGCAGCAGAGTTGCTGAAGTGATGCTGATTAGTGTTTTGCTAACCTGCCTGATTCCTGCTCTAAATGCAGAAATTCATAGTTTTATGGCTCCAATGGTGATGCCTGAGAGGATGATTCTATAAAGTGAAAGGATTGCTTTACATAAAATGAAGCAGAGGGGGGAAGCCTACAGTACTGCAAAAACAAGGTGAAAGAAAAGGGCCTGGATCTTACTAAAGACGTTTCTGGGTTGTGTTTTTTTTTATTTATTTATTTTTTTTTAATAAATGTTTTTTGTTTCCTGAAGAATAATAAACCTTTCGTCTTTGTTCCATTGCTGCATATCAATATAGGCATTGGAGTGATTAAAATACTTCAGCTGGAGAGGATCTGAGGCAATAATTCATGCTTTCACACAACTGTTCATTCACCAGCACAAGCAGCGCGTACCAATCTAGGATGATTTTGCTGTAGTGCACACCTCCCCCTCTTTCCAGTCATCAGGATACCTGCAGTGGCTGCTGTAACCGCATCTTCAGTGAAAAGGGGCGCTTCAGCATAGGCTTTCGAGCATGAGGTATTATAGCTGTCAGAATCTCTCGTGGAGACTGAAAAATTGTAAACTTTGTACTGCTGTAGCAGGATTCCCACTGGAGCACATGGTCTGACCTGTCTGTACTTCATGAAAACGCTGTTGCAGTTGCCTGGTAACTCATGCAGAGCAGCAGGGCTCTGCGCTAAGAAACACCAGAGGAGGAATTTGCCTTCAGAGCCCTCTGCAAGCCACTGGGCAGCCAATGCTTTCTGATAATCAAGTAAGACTTGGAATGATGTTCTGAAGAACGTATGCTTGAGGAGTGACCTTTTCTAAAAGCCTTCAGGCTAGGACTTCGCGACCTCCTCTGTATTTTGCTTGTGTGAGACTACTGTACCAGCACCTTGCTCCACTCCTGCAGTTTCTGTGTCACATGGACTGCTGCTTTACTCTGCTATGTGCAAAGCACTATCCTGTCGCTTGCAACCAACAGTGATTGCTCTGTGTGGCTGAGCAAGCCCTCTCAAAGGCAATGCGATCAGCAGTGTCACTGTCTGATCTTGCATGGCTGCGCTCACGCAGAGTGAAAAGAATTCTCATGTATGCTAACGATCAGATGAGTCAAGCGTTTTTTTAACGTGCCTGGTTTTTACATGTAAACGAAGAAAACAGGAAGCCTATTGTTGGAGTCAGCGCAATTGCTGGATGCAGATAATTGTGAGCCAAATTGCTTGTTTCAGCAGCCTTTGGATGAATGGGGAGTTCAGTGGTTCTAAATATTGTCTTCACCAGGCTCAAGTAAACAATCGGCACGTTGGAATATTGTTTTTGTTTTCCCATTGGGTTTAAAAATTTTAAATGATTTCATGGGTGCATGTTAATGATTTCCTATTTGAATCATTCTGCTACTGCTGTATACTTGAACCAGTGATGTGAATTTCTACTATATCATGCCCTCTGGCATTTATAAGGCATCGGTCTGACGGCTCCCTTTGTACCTTGTTACTGGAGCAGTGCAGCGGAAAGTTTGGAACATTTATAGGGTTGTTTTGAAAGGGGATCGAATGAGCCGTGTGTGTATTGTGGTCTTAGAGGAGGTGGAAGAGGATCCCTCCACTTTTGTTTCGAAAGTTCCTTTGGACAGTTTTCTACCTGCATCACATTTACGTGCTCGGGATGTAAAGGTGAGATTTGGCTTTCTTTTTTCCTTTCTTCTTTATTTCCTTTATTTCCTTGCTGGATATATTTGATTTCTCAATGCTCAAGATTGTTTGGCCTAATTGTGCATTTCTTGTGTGGAAATCTTAAATGTAGGAGAAAAAAAAAAGCTTAATTGTGAGTGTAGTGGTTTAAATGGAGGCTCGGGCTTCTGCAGGCCTTGTGTGTTATGGAAATACTGCATTGTAAAATGCATTGACAATTTCTACAGTTCAATGTTTTAATAACGTACTGTACAGTAGCTTCCACCCTTCCTTCCCTGTAGACCAAAAATAAGTTAAACAGTTTAAATTCAAATGATATGGATAGTGAAGACTGGCAGATGTTTGTATTTCAAGAAAATGGGCTGTATTGTGAAGGCCTAATTGGTATGCTGGTTTATTTATTTTTTGTAAGAGTTGGCAGAATGTTGGCACCATTTCTTGGGTATTTCACGACATGTTTTAAAGTATCTAGAAGTAAGAATATGTTGTTATATTTAAGTGACTATTGTCAAGAATGTGACCTGTTGCAACTTCAAATGCTTGTTTTAACTCGGTAGATTTGAAATATACTCTATTTTTCTGAAACCAGACGCCTATTGCTCATGTTAATTTCCTCAAATGAATGATGGTGACATATTTGATTTAATTCTGTCAATGAGGATAATGCTCACCATTTTGTTTTTGCTATGTTTTCAGCCACCACTGGTGCAAGCTATATTTAATGTGGATCCCGATGAAGTCCGATCCCTTATATTCAAGAAAGAAGATGTAAATGTACAGGTAATACTACTTTTTTATGTATTTATTTATTTTATTAAACTGTCTTAAAGTAATTTTGGATTATTGAACAATCATTGTCTCTCTAGCTATCTCTCTATCAATAAATAGTCTGGAACATCTGGGAAATTCACTATACAACAATTTAAATTGTCTGAGGATATAATTTCTGTTTACAAATCCCAGCTCATACACGGACTGAGTACCCTAGGGCAGGCCATTAGTCTTCCATGTGCCTTGATCTCATTCAGCTGTGGAGCTGGATAACAGCAGGAGGGACCCCATTGTATTTTAAATGAATAGTTCATCACTTTACAAGGAACTTTACAAGGAACAGACCCACCATGGATGACCTAAAGTTTGTGGTTTTAGAAAACACAATTAACGAATGTATGTATAGAAAAGTAAAATACATGGATAAATAGACTAGATACCATGATACCTGAAGGTTTAAACAGAAACTTCCCCTTGACAAAGGTATGTTAAATATACCGAAACGTTGGGAAGTTGGCTCTTTTGAGCAAAAACTTCATTGATGCTGATGCAGTAGAATAAACAGTTATTTTATTATTTTCTGTGTGTTGTATAAGGTCCCGAGCAGGCAATTCAATTCAGCCTGAAACAGCAAAATGATTTCAATTTAAAGGAACACAAACAGGAAACTTTTGAAAAAAACTTAAAAAAATTAAAAATAATGCCGTTTTTGTAAAACAGACAGTTGTAACCTTGTGTGAATATGCTAGAAAGAATCTTGGATGTTAACAGAATAACTTTGCACAGAAGTTGATGGATAATCTTGTTCAAACAGAATGTCAATTTGAAAAAGCATGTGCTGCTGAAAAGCTTTTCTTTGCATGCTTCCTCCTTTCACCTGTCAACAGATCATTTAAAAATTCCAAATGGATTTCAGAACACTGCTCTAAATAATTAAGGGAGCTGTATATTCAGAGAGCTGTATAAAGTGTGTCGGTGATAACGATATAGAAATCTTCAACATTAGTCTATTGTATTCCAGGAAAGGGAATCCCAAATGTCCACTCTCCACACCAAACCTGTTGACCATAAAACTGTGTGGTATGTTAACATAATGCACACTAACACAGGCCTGGCATCGATTATTTAGATTAGAAATACAGCAGGAGTGCCTGTATATGTGATTTAATACACACCCCTCTAAAAATACTTTAATGGTTTGGAAACTGAAATTGTGTTGAACCTGTTGGCAGTGCCTCCAGGTTAGATTAGTTTTATTATTTTGAGGGTCGTGGGTTCAATCCCAGGTGGGGGACACTGCTGCTGTACGCTTGAGCTAGGTACTTTACCTAGATTGCTCCAGTAAAAACCCTGTTTAAATGGGTAATTGTATGTAAAAATGTGATATCTTGTAACAATTGTAAGTCGTCCTGGATAAGGGCGTCTGCTAAGAAATAAATAATAATAATAATAATAATAATTATACACCTATACATGTTTGCACTTGTAGCACAGTGTGGTATAGTTTTTTTTTTCTCTTTTTTTCTCACAGGTTTTATGACAAAGTTGTTGCATTTTTGTTTATTTCAAAGGACTGTTAGCTTCAAGTTAATTGACCTAATGTTTATTGTTAAATAGTTAAGGTGGATTCATGGTAGTTCCATCTTTCATCTTCCTTATTGAAGCCTTTTAATAGTACCATATTGCTGACCATAGTGATAGTTTTGTAAAACACTGCAGATGTTTTGTAAAAATGTAACTGCTAATTCTTTCCGGGCCAACAGTAAGGTGAATTCATTTTCTAAAAATATGTTTTCTGTAGCCTTTGACATTTGATCTCTGAGGCCACTTAGCTGTGTTTCTTTGAACAGCTGACATTGTCAAAGGTTTGTTCCCAGTGTCAGTTTGCAGGGGAATCACTGTTGTTGTGGAGGTGCTTGTTTGATTTACTCATGGAATGACTTGGCCAGAAGTCTTCAACTGCCTTCTGACCCTCTCCCTCCCCCTCCATCACCTGTTTTTACAAAATGTATCCCTATTCAGAAAGGTTGACTGCAACATATAGTTTAATAAAAGCATGCATTTCTTGGTTTTCTCCATCTATAGCGTGAGTGCATTAATGTTTCATACATAAGTTTGTAATTTTACTTTTTTATGTAATTTTTTTTTCTTCTAAATGATTCCACAAAGTTTCCCATATAAACAAGTCATGCTTTATTACTACAACATGGTAGATCCTTTATGGACAAATGTTTTTGCTTTCATCTCTGTTTAAACTGGCACACTAATACTGTTTTTACATTTGCACGAAATGAATCCAGGAGTTGACTCTGGTAATTCTATCTAGGAATAGTTTAATGCGGCTTTGTGCCCTGTTCTGTTCACACTTGAAACGAATCCAAGATTTGATGCAGCTTGGCTTTCCTTCAGTGCATATAATCTAAAGCTAGGGTTGACTCTGCAGTGCATTGCTTTGTTCTGCACATGTGTAAAGCACCCCCCCCCGAGGACTAAATTCCAAACATTGTGTTTTATAAATGCATGTTTGGGGATTTGATTATCTGAAAATTAGCATATTTAGACTGCCCTGCGATATGTTTGAATCATACTACAGTGTGATTTGATTTTTGTGACCGTACTCCATTTGTGCTCTCTTAAGGGGATTTAGAATTATTGGTCTTCGGATTGAATGACAATATCTTATGCAACCAGAGTCACGGTTGTTGCTGTGGCTAATTTTAAATGAATATACATTAATCTGATTTGGTGATATTGATATGAAAGCTTAGCCTAGTGCTTGTGATGATGTTGTGGTTTCAGTATTACTCCATTGTTATATTTTCAGTTGTCATGAGTTGTCTTATGATCTTGTTGTCAGAGTGAGTCTGAAGTAAATCCGGTATTATAGAACTTGGCAGCATTTTAAAACCAGCAGTCTTGAACCGTATAATTTGATTTGTAAGGTGTCTTGGTTCTGGACCCATGTTGGAATCTTTTTTGCATTCATTGCAATGCCAGAATATAAAATTGCCATCATTGCTCAACAGATGCAGAGGTTGATTTAAGGAAAGTAATCCTCTGAATCCTGCTGTTAAAGAGATTTAATTATACTTGTTCAATGAACAGAATACTCCATTAACATAGTGAATTGTTCCTTGTTGCTGGAAATGGTGGCAGACCGAACATGGCCACTGATTCTGGCTCATTTCAGATCAATTCCTGCGGCAAATGGAAACTAGGCAGAACTGTGAAACATCACATGGCTACTTTTATGAAGGATACGTTCGGAGATGTTTGTGGTCACAGAGGGGAATTCTCCACTTCGTTTATTACTTACACTTCTTAAAATAACATCCTGATGGTGCTGCCCAGCATTGTGTTCTTGTGACGTGTTAATTCCTGGGCTGTTCTCACACAAATCACACAGCAGATATTTAAATAACAAACTGTATTCTGTTGACGATCAAAGGTATCGACATTGAGACCTGTTGTATTTCAGAACCACGGAAATGGAGTGAAAGACAGGCGTGCTGTATTTTTTTTTATTTTTTAAACATGGTCATTAGATTTGTCTTCTAAGACTAATTGAAAAGACTCCAGAGAACTGTTGTGGTGACAGCACAGAAAGCATCTCTGAATACAGTAGATGAAAAATTAAATTTTACAGCTTTTTTTTTTTTAAACCATTTCAAGCTGCCAAGAATCATGCCTTAAAGGATCTGGAATTCATCTTGATAAGAACTGTATAACAAAAACCATAACTACATTGTTCCAATGCATTCATTCTTTTGGCTTTTTTAAAGTTACATTTCTTTAGGGAGCCCCTGGTTTAAGTGCCTATTTCCAAGTTTTATTCATTTAAGTATATATAGGGTTCTTTTTGGTTTTGGTTTTTTCAATTAAAAACCATGAGAAAATCAGTGATTAAAAAAAAATAGGTAAGTGATGTTTGGGGAAAAATAGGTATTTATATCATTCTCAACAATGTGATTTGTTTTGGTACTGTGCCTTGTAAATGCAAATAAAAGGCAACATATTTGTTGAACGTGTGTGGCCAATTCAACAACTGACCAACAGCCTCTTATATTTTAAGTGTCTTGATGAAATTCAACATTTTAAACGCACCTCTTTTAAGGTAGCGTTATCTCACATTTATCACCAATGTGATACTCAATCTGTTGTATATATAGATGAAATATGAACTGCCATTTATAAAAACAGCTACAACACACAGAATCCTGCCACAACTATATTGAATTGATGAAGCGATTGGAATTATACAGGTAAGGGTTTAAACAGCATAGTAGTATGACCGCAATAATATGCTATTGTGCTCATCACTGCTTAAAACTTTGTACAAAAAATGCCCTTGCATATAATTACACACAAACTACAGCCTCGTATCAGAACCAGCTGTTTGATAATTTTTTTAATGCAGAATAATGACATTGCTCCAATATTGTTTTGCTATACACCAAAACCAAGTTTGGATATATTTAATAGGAAAAGGGCAAAACACTGAAATGACCCTTTCCTGTAAAGAACATGTTGCTGCATGTAAATACAAACATTGATTAATTTTGGTATTTTCCCACTGCAAAGTTTTTATTTCTATTCTTGCAGGATAATGAAAAGAGAACCCCCCTACATGCCGCAGCCTATCTAGGAGATGCAGAAATTATTGAACTCCTTATTTTGTCAGGTATGTTGCACGTCACTCATGAACTGTTTTGTTCCAATAAAAAAAAATATATATATGTTGCACTCAGTTAGGATTCAGTCCATCACCGAAAAAAAATAACAGTTTTGCGATTTTGATCATTTACAAATGATCAAAGAATGAAATGAAAGATTATTTCGGTCTTTTGAGCAACTTATTTTGATCAAATTGCGAAATATCAAACAAGCAAAGAGCAAAATGCAAAATACTTTTTTTTTTTTTTTCTTTAATTAACAAAATTAATGAAATGATGTTTATGTACATTTAATACAAATGATCATTGGTTGTAACTTTAACTCATCAGACATATATTCATGAAAGTTCACAGCCTACCTCTGTAAAGCGCTTTGTGATGGTGGTCCTCTATGAAAGGTGCTATATAAAAAATAAAGATATTGTTGTTATTATTATTATTATTCTCAACAAAAGTTCAGTTTGTGCCATGTTTAGAAAGGTCTGAGCTCTAATAGTTTTATACTAGTCAGGGTTCTTCACAAGAATTCTGTGCAGCTGAGTAGCAGAGCATTACAGCCGGGACACTAACAGAAAAATAAAATTGCCTTACCTTAAATATATAATAAGACAAATAATCTGAATAATAATAAATTGAATATTGACTAGTAATCCACCCTAATTTGTACACAGGCTACACTGCTCCATTTACCCCCTGATCCTTTGCGATCGTTTTTGTGTTTCTAGCAGAGCTTGCACTTCATACTATGGATGAAAAGATAGTACATTTCCACGATATGAATAGTTGTGAGCCCACTCTTTCACGATACACCGATTATCACGATAGCGGTTATTTTTCAATTACTTTTTTTAACTGAAAAAAAAAAATAAAATTAACAAGTTATGTCTTTTTTTCTCTGTGGGACACAAGGAAACTGACTTTATTGCCATTATTAAGTTACAAAAAATGATACCTTCTTTTAAGTCTGTCAAAATGGGACTGCAAGCTTTTTTCCTCCTTATGCTTGATTTACACATTTTAGCTATTAATGTACCTGGAGACAGGTACATAATTACAAAATGTGAATCAACTGTATTTCAAAATATTTAAACTACTTGCTTTCTGTAAGGCACACACATATACTGCTAACTGTTCTCAATTATTTTTCAAATAGTCTGCAAAATAAATACATTATTTTGTACTACAACCTGTAAGTATGGAATAGAGCAATATGGGCATGATGTTCTTTGTGCATATTCCTTTTTTTGTCGTTATTATTTTATTTATAATTTAAGAAAACACATTTTAGTACCATTATCAACTTTACCCAAGGTAGCCTGTTTTTCTGGTAATCGCCTATAACGTGTACGTTTTAATTAACGCGTTAAAATTATATACTGATAATACAGTATGGAGCAGTGGTTAGGGCTTTGGACTCTTGACCGGAAGGTTGTGGGTTCAATCCCAGGTGGAGGACATTGCTGCTGTACCCTTGAGCAAAGTACTTTCCTTAGATTGCTCCAGTAAAAACCCAAAAGTCGCCCTTGATAAGGGCGTCTGCTAAGAAATAAATAATAATAATAATTGAGGGTGGAACAGAGAACAGTATAGGGAGGGACGCCGGACTGAAAAACAAAAAAAAACGTATGTTATTAGTTACCTTGCTTGTTGACTGCTGACGTATTTTAACTCCACCGGGTGGCAAGTATGGAAGGGCATGTTTTTGAAGTTGTTCCTGCTTTCGTCGTTGTGTTTTTGCCACATTCTGCGGATTGGATGGACATCCTGTGGTATTTCCCTGCTATATATTTTTTTTGTAGTCAAAGTTCACACCGATGATTTTGCCCTTATTTGGAGAGAAAGCATCTGTTCTGATTCCAGCCATATTGAATGAGTATGTGACTATTGTTTTATACAATTATCGAATAATTAAATGTTCACAATACGATTTATCATGAATATTTGTACCCGATATCGTACTATCGAAAAATCGTTTCATCCCTACTTCATACAACCCAATTCCTGGCTGTAAAAAAGTCATTTCCATCCCCAGCTACGTAACATCATGCTCACTATCGGGATGTTTCGTCTGTTTTTATTTATTTTAATGCGCTGCCCCTCTTGTGGTTCTTCTAATTTGTTTTGTTGCCCTTTGTTGAGTATTGGGATGCTCCTTTTCATTTTCTACATTTTCTTTTTATATTCATGAGACAAATTGAAGAGTGGCCTATGTGGTGCCAAGATTTTTTTTTTTTTTCATCCAGCGCATGCAAGTGATCTAGTCTGCTAGCAGCGCAATCAATCCTTATCGCTAAAGGCACAGTAGCATTTGCAAGACGGGTGGCTTTGTGTTTCAGCTGGGCAGCCCGTTTGGCGGAAAGGCCTGGAAAGAACCTTGCTAGCAATGTGTAGACTTGCAAAGGGTGCTTTTTAAAATATAAAGCTAATGTCTAATGTCAAGTTAGGATCCTGGATATTTGACTGTGGAACATCAAATGCCTACAATTTTAAAACTATTACAGTATATTAAGAGTTTCAGCATAACAGTGTAGCTATCCAAGTGTGCATGGTTAAGTGTGTGTGTGTGTGTGTGTGTGTGTGTGTGTGTGTAAAATTGCTCCCTTTTTCGTTTAATGCAAATATTGCTTATCTTTCAGGCGCTAGAGTTAATGCCAAAGACAGCAAATGGTTGACTCCTCTACACAGGGCAGTTGCTTCTTGCAGTGAGGTAAAGCTATTTGTGCTTCTTGTTGGGATTTCATTAAGGAAACTACTTTAATGTGTTAAGGGTGGGGTTAGAAATGGGATATAAAGCCTTTGACCTTTTGGGTTTCACATGCCAGTTGTGTCAAAACATCAATCCCATTTGGTGTCTGCAACTGAACCAATCTGAACAGAAGCCAGAAGCAGTGGCGCAATGGCAGTCCTAAAGTGACGCTTTAGTAGCTGTCACATTCAACATAGCAGAGCGGTATCATTTCATTTCCAGTAGGTGATTTACTATCATGGTTTCACTGTGTGACCTACAGGATCAAGAAGCTATATTTTTGTTTGGGAAAGAAGTCCTATCATATCTCCAGAACACATGTACTTTCTTGAACCAGAAAACCACACCTAATTTGTGTGTATTTATTTATGTATTGATTGATTTTCTTTTAATCCATCTGTAAAACTAAAGCGAACTGTCAGAACTGTGGAATTGGTTGTGAATGCATTTGTTTTCTGCAGTGAACATCAGAATTAAGAGCATTTTTATTTATGAATATAATACATTGCTGTTAATGTTGAAATGTAATCCAAATAACAGCATTGATAAATATATTTATCAAAATGTGTAAGTTAGTTTTAAAATTAAAACCATTATAAACAAGCTTATTTCGATGAGTTACGGGTTTATATATTAGGCATATAGTCTGGTTGAGAGTTAGCATGGCATAATACTCAATGTGCTCAAAGTTCAAAAAGCTCAAGTATTAATGACAACTTTGAATAGTAAACCGTTCTCATCCAGACAATTTGAAGCGCCATGTGTTATGAACTATCCTTTGTTTAGAAATGGGTGAGAATTTGTATTTTTTAATCTGTTACTTTTTTCTCTATTAGACCTGGGGTCAGTCATTGCATTTTTTTATATTTATTTATTGCTTCTATTGCTGGAATAATTGTCACAACTTCTGTAGATATAACTTTGAGTATGATGCATCTAAATTATAGCTATTACATTTATTCCCGAAGAACAAAATGCTTACATAAGAGTTAAGATTGAGAACTTGCTATAGCTATTAAAAGTTTGTGTGTTGTGCAACTTCAGCACAGCTGCTGTTATTGATACAGAGAGGAAATGCCCAGGTAAGCAACTCTGCAGCTGTTTAGTTTTATGGGAACAATTGACAAGCTAATCAACACAATGCTTATCACTAATCCTTTAACATTTAATAACCTATTTTTCTAATGTTATTGCTTATCTTAATTTAAATACTAAAAGGGATCGTTGTGCAAATGGTTTGTTTGCTTTTTCACAGCTAAACTGATCATGTAGCATGCATGTGTCCTCTCCTCTTTTCATTTGAATCCTGGTTAATTCCAATCTCAAACCCTGTGGTAATTATTAAAATCGGAATAGATTAGGGAGCTGGTACTGCTGTGGTACGCTGTTCATTAGAGGCATTTTGCCTGAGTTCACAGAACCAAGCGCAATGTATGTTTATTTGCTGATAAATAGCCAGGTTCATAGTTAACTGATCCTGACCTGTATGAACCTCTCTTTTGCACCTGATATTTCTTAAGCATGTACTACTAAACATTCATAGATATGTTTTATTCCAGCTTGTGGTGAATATAAGGTTCATGAAAGCATTATTTATCCAATATAGTACATTAATGCTCAGAAAAGGGTGATATATTGAAAAGGAATAAATGTTTTATTTAAATGTATTAAGATTTACTCTTTTTGTATGGAATACATGATCCATATGGTGAGGACAACAGGATCTTGTTCACATCTTTGTCAGTCTTATCAGTGGTGCTCAGTTGCTGCAGACCTTTTCATGATATTTTGTTTTCCTTTCCAGGACGCTGTTCAGGTGTTGCTGAAACACTCAGCTGATGTCAATGCCCGTGATAAGAACTGGCAAACCCCTTTGCACATAGCTGCTGCAAACAAAGCTGTGAAGTGCGCAGAGGCTTTGGTGCCACTTCTCAGCAATGTCAATGTCTCAGACCGAGCAGGGAGGACTGCGTTACACCATGCTGCCTTCAGTGGTCATGTGGAGGTAAGCGGGCTATTACCTGGAGATATTTGTGTTTTAAGTGTTGAGCTAGCTAGCGACCAGACAATCTTGGCAGTGATCAATGCCACCTTTTAAAATGTATTTTAAATGATTAATTGATTCTCCTTTACAGCTTTGCAAAGTTAATAGTGTCAGCTTAAAAATTGGCGGGGTTGAAGTAAGCCCAAAATCTTGTGGTGTGTTTTTTGACTTGGTATTATCTTTTGAGACTCATGTTAAAAACATCACCAAGACAGGAAAAACGCCCGATCACCCATTGATCGCAGCCTAGTTTTTGGAACACTTAATCAAGGCACATATGGGGGCATGAAAGGTTAAAAAAAAATAGAAAAAACACGCAAAAAAAAATATTCAGACAGAAAACCGTAATAATACAATTGCAGTTCACAAAATAATATTGTTTACAAAAATGAGACTTTAATTTGTAACTAGTAAACTAATCAGTAATTATCGCATTAATTAGTGCAATGCACAAATAGCGAGTAATACACAGAGAAAAAGTAACAAGTACTCGTCTGTGTGTGGCTCTCCTGTCAGGTTTCAGTCCTCAAAGGAAAAATGACTGTGTCACAGGCACTGCATGCAGCTTTATATATATTCAGGTTCAGGGTCTTTAGGAGGTAAACACCCATATGGTAATGGTTACATTTCGTACTTGATAGGGAACTAGTTTTTGATCCTGATATTCTTTATCTTTAATTTATTCACTGTTGCAGTATTAAATTGGGCATTGGTGTTGTAGAGCTTTAAAGACAACGCTGTACATCATACTTACTTATTCCACGTGTCCTGGGGCTACATATGTAGCTTTAAATACAGCATTTTGCAGGATATGCAACCTGGCAGTACATATTCTATTCCTTGTTCTTAGATGGTGAAGTTGCTGCTGTCGAGAGGTGCCAACATTAATGCCTTTGACAAGAAAGACCGTCGTGCTCTTCATTGGGCTGCTTATATGGGTATGTTACACAGTCTGATTTATTCCTTTTCCTCATAGGGATTCATGAGCTGTAACTCTGAAGTCTTAATACAGTAATTGAAAGCAATTGAACTGTTTTTGATATCTGCCTCTGGCTGTGATAACTCTCTGGCTTCAATATCCAGGCCACATTGAAGTTGTTAAGCTCCTTGTGTCCCATGGAGCTGAAGTGACCTGCAAAGACAAGAAAGCCTACACACCGCTTCATGCTGCAGCCTCCAGTGGGATGATTAGTGTTGTCAAATACCTTTTGGACCTTGGTGTTGATGTGAGTGCCTTAATTCAAAATAAATATAAATAAATAAATAGAAAATTTATTGAGAGAGGATTTACTTGCCAAGATAGACTTGTAGTCGGTGCTGATGTGCTAAAGACTAATCCAGGGCTGCTCCTTCGAGATGTTCTGAGGAAACTGATTGTTTTAGAAAAGAAGAGAACAGCCATTGTTTAAGATGCAAAGGGACAGTAATTTGCAAGTTTTTTTTTTTTTTGTGTGTGTTTTTAAGCTGTGCAATGACTCTTACAAAGTTGTTTGTTTTACACATTACTATGTATTTAGCAGTGCAGAAACTTAAGAAAAAAACAGTTATTTAAACACAAATATGCATTCCAGTGAGGACATGGAAATAACATGTTATCGGGACACAAGATACGTTTAACTCCAGAATCTCAACATAACGAATTTGTTGAGATGCTACAATGCTTTCAGTAAAAATATTGCAATTTACGTTATCCAGGGAAGCTCTCATAACATTAGAGACTGTATAATTATAACCTGGGGCCTAATGTGTAATTTTAGCTTTTGGAGCTTAATAATCTATATAGATATGCTTTTAAAAAATGTAATTACTTTGAATCCGCAAACTCTTGCACACCACGTGTTTTATATACAACTTGTTTTTTGCAGATTAATGAACCAAATGCCTATGGAAACACGCCACTTCACGTGGCATGCTACAACGGCCAGGATGTGGTAGTGAATGAACTTATTGAATGCGGGGCTAATGTCAACCAAGTGAATGAAAAAGGTTTTGCTCCTTTGCACTTTGCTGCAGCATCTAGACATGGAGCACTGTGCTTAGAACTTCTCGTCTGCAATGGTGCAGATGTTAATATCAAGGTAAGATGGTGAAGAATATGTATTTATTATTATAGTCATCAGTTCATCTGTTTCTTTGCTTGACTACAAAGACTGCAAGGTTTCTACATGCCTTTGGAGTGTTTACCAAGTAGTCTAAATTAGGAGCAGTTAAACTTAATTACTATGAGGGTTGGATAGCCAAATAAATTATGTTCAGCCTAATCTCCAAAGAATAATTCAAAGGAATATATTGATGCAGCCTCACAATATCAAAACGTGATACATTTAAGGAGATTAAAGGTGGAACCATTTAAAATGTGTTTTTTTTTTTAAATGTTCATTTCCCAGCAGATTTTCAGTGTTTTTCTCTTGTTGATGCACAGCCAGCCAGTACATCATTAATTCAGAATTAAATTGTTTGTTTTGCTCCTGCTTTATTTATTTGAATGTGCATTATAACACTCTGGTAAACTCATTGTCCTGTCTAATCTGGGGAACCTGCAGAACGACATGCTTTCCTCACACAGCAAATAGGCCGGTCCCCATATAATCTTGTTGAAGGAATAACCTTTTTAAAAACATCAGTTTTTCATATTAAAAAGCATTGATGCAAAATTAGACGAATGTTGTTGTGTCTGCCGTAGACTAAAAAAAAAAAAAAAAGTCCTTTTTTGCAAAGATAGAATGCAGAGAGATTGTATTACATTGCATTGAATACCTAAATAACATTTTAAACTGAATCTTCAGCTCTGCAGTTCAGATCCATGGCAGGAATGTTGAAATATTGAAATGCAATACGTTTCTGCTAGAACAGTCAATAAGTTAGACAGACTCCTGGCAGACGCATATGTTTGTGTTCTACCAATTGAAAGATTTAGCACAAGCTGGTAAAGAAAATAAATACTGAGAGACACATATTCATATTTCCAAGTTCCAACATGCACATCATGCACATATAGGAGGCTGTGAGGTCCAGTGGTTAAAGAAAAGGGCTTATAACCAGGAGGTCCCCGGTTCAAATCCCACCTCAGCCACTGACTCAATGGGTGACCTTGAGCAAGTCACTTAACCTCCTTGTGCTCAGTCTTTCAGGTGAGACGTAATTGTAAGTGACTCTGCAGCTGATGCATAGTTCACACACCCTAGTCTCTGTAAGTCGCCTTGGATAAAGGCGTCTGCTAAATAAACAAATAATAATAATAATAATTTTTTAAATAAGAGCCTACAATTGCAGGAAGTGTGTCTGCAATTCTTTCATCATTTCAAACCATGGTTAAACAACTTTATTATGACATTGTGTGGCTGCTACCCTAGCAATTAGATTCTGTGATTTAGACACAAACCTCACTTACTTCTTCAGTAAAACTGTATTGGACTATTAAGTAGGTGTAATGGGTTTGTTTTGCTCAATCCTTGGAGTTTTTTTTGTTTTTTTCACTTCTTAGAATGATTTATACTGTTTGATTTACTGCTTCGGTAAGCCGTAGTCTTACTTAAGCAATCAAAAGGTTCAGCCATTGGATCTTAGCAGAATTTCACTGAAAAAAGCAGAATATGTGTCTCCCACTTTTTTTAACAGAATTTTTACTTTTGTAATCAATTGCGATGCCCTTAAAATTGGGCTTGTTCTTGCTGGTGGTATAATACCATACGTTTTGGGGACTTCTAAGCTTTATTCATAAATATGAAGATGTTGAAGTTTTTATTTTTAGCATAAATTTACTGTTTGTAAAGCAATTCTACACTAAAGAAGTTCTAAAACATTTAAAAGGCGTAATTACATGGTGCTAACAGCTGTAGGGAGTAAACTTGGAAAATACAGAATGCTGCGAACAGAGTAATTTTATAAAGCATTGGCACTCGAGTTCAACTGTAAACACTGTGTAACACTCACCTGGTATGCATTCCTATCTAAACAACAATGAATAATGGACAACCTGCATATAATGCCTCTTTTCCACTGCACAGCCGAGCCGTGCCGGGGCTGTACCGAGCCCTCACGGTGCGGTTATGGAGACCCTGGGTGGTTTTTCCACTGCACAGCCGAGCCGCGCTGGGGCTGTACCGAGCCCTCACGGTGCGGTTATGGAGACCCTGGGTGGTTTTTCCACTGCACAGCCGAGCCGCGCCGGGGCTGTACCGAGCCCTCACGGTGCGGTTATGGAGACCCTGGGTGGTTTTTCCACTGCAGAGCCAAGCCGTGCTACTGACATCACACGCAATGAAAGACCGTTGTTATTAATTAACTCAGTTTGCCAAAAGATGCACAAAACAAATGGTGTTCAAACATGTATAAACCAATGGTACACCTGTATTTCGTACTGCTATTTTGTAAATATATGTAGGAATTTCTTTATAACCGCAAATTTTACTGATTTATACCGACTTACTAAAGTAAAGTTAATAGCAAGTGGAGATCCACCCATACCAGTACCGTACCGAGCCCTCGCGGGTCGGATGTGTCAGGGCAGAAGGGGTATAACAGGCAGACATTCTTGTCTTGCACTCCCCTGATGTGCTGGCCTTTCTCTGCTCTTCCTTCACCGCCCCCGTACCCCTTGACAAGCGTGTAGTACTAACCTTAGTGAATGCATTAGTGAATGCATTCCTGTGTTCTGATTGATCTGCTTAATTAAATTTCTGTTACAGGTGGGTTGCGGTGAGGACAGTATGATGCCTGGTTGAGTAAGAAAGTTGCCTAACGGATTACTGCAGGCAAAAGATTTAGCAAAGCAGTAATTCAATACACATGCACCAAGCTCATTGTAACTCATTATATATATATATATATATATATATATATATATATATATATATATATATATATATATATATATATATTTTTTTTTCCTGCTTCCCTAGAGTAAGGATGGGAAAACGCCGTTACACATGACAGCAATTCATGGCAGATTCTCCAGGTCACAGACCATTATTCAGAATGGTAAGGCATTCAAAAACAGCCATGCCTAATAGAGGGGGGGTGATTATGATTCCAATCCAGGACAATCCAATACAATTTTTAATATGCTGTTCTTACAAATTCATTACCAAGCAAAAGCGGGTAGGCTTCATACCTGTATTGTTGACTAATATGATAATACCGTTGCAATTAATTGGATCCTCTTGTAACTCTTAAGTATTCATAAACAATTGGTATATGCTTTGTTTACAGAATTACCTTTTTTAGTACGAGTAAGAATATGCCATACATTTTACTAAGATTTTTTTTACTGAAAGTGTCCTGTGACAAATAACAAAATGAATGTCTACTGCAGTGCATCTCACAAACTAATTTTAACGTGTTGTGTGTTTTTTCTTTTTTTTTTTTATTTATGTAGGAGCGGAGATTGACTGTGAAGATAAGAATGGCAATACTCCTTTGCACATAGCAGCTCGATATGGCCACGAGCTCCTTATAAACACTCTAATCGCCAGTGGAGCTGACACTGCAAAGTGAGTAGAGCATCCTGTATTGATTCTGACAGATAGCAGCAACATGGATTACATTAACTTAATGAGCCATAGTTTGCAAGATTCCCTCCTGTGGCTTGGTTTAAACAATTTTCCATGTTCCCAATAGAGGCTGTTCCATGGATGTAGTGCAGTCCCTTGTTGGTACATTTAGTGAGATGCTCTTATTTTTGTACTCCCCTACCCTGTCTTTAAGTTATCTAACTGTCAAATGATTAGGGGTATAATTTAAAGTTAAATGTAAGTGAAAGCTACTTTTTTAATAGTTTTATGTAAGGGATATATTGAACAAAAAAAAAAGCATTTCATATATAACGTGACCAAAATTAAAAATACAATTACAAGTAATGTGGTGGAATGTTTACTGGGGGTGAAGTACTGTAGCAGTAAAACTGGAGTCTTTAAGAAAGACACTCTGTCCTTGTACTGGAATTGTGATTAACCTTGATAGACCTGTAGTTTTAAAAACTTACTGCACTGTGTACAAAAATAGAACTGAGGTATTTTACAGTAGGTAGTGCTAATCATTTTACCGTAGGTTCTGCTATTCGGGGGTTGTGGCATCAGAAACCCCACCTTGTAGGTTTCTTTACCGCACAAGTTTTAATTTTAGTGTTGCCCTGGAGCGTTGCTTCAAGAATTTTCGTTTCTGTGGTGAAGACTAGCCCCTGTGTCATGCCATGTTCTAACCCCAGATTCCACAGTGTGTCCAGGAGCAAATGATGAATGCTGACAATGAGGTTAATTCATTTCACTCTGGTGCATTGCAGGCGGGGTATCCACGGAATGTTTCCGCTACATCTAGCAGCACTTAGCGGCTTTTCAGACTGCTGTAGGAAGCTTCTTTCCTCTGGTAAGTAACCAGTCCTAACTCCTTACTTATTAACATGAGGGATTTGCTGCATCCCATTTCTGGTTCAAGAAAGTGAGACTTTAACCCAGTAATGCCCTGGTGAAATTATACTTTGCCACAATGTTGCATTATGTCTTCTATGAATGCAGTACATATAAGTTTCATTAAGAAAAGGTAGTTTGTCATTACTAGATTAAATGATATTTCGATGTACTCCCCACTTTTTCCAGGTTGGAGAGTGGAATTACTCAGTCACTCCACGTTGTGTAGCTTTTAGTTTCTTTACCTCCTGTTTTGATTGTGCCTTCAAGGAAATTACTTTTTCCCCTTTGTGTGTTGGAGGTTCTCACTTTCATTTGGTACACAGATATACATATATAAAACATATATACTTATATATATATATTTTTTTTTTTCCAGCATACAATGCCTATAGTAAGTGTTCACCCCCCCTTGGATGTTTTCACAGTTTGTTGTGTTACAACCTGAAATCTTGATGCATTTAAATGGGATTTAAATGGACATTCACTTTCTTGTTTTTAAGTCACTCCAGTTTCGCTTTGGCTGTGTGCTTGGGGTCATTGTCCTGCTGAAAGGTGAATCTCTGTCTCTGTCCCAGTCTTAGGTCTTTTGCAGACTGAAGCAGGTTTTCCTCAAGGATTTGCCTGTATTTAGCTCCATCCATTTTGCCCTCTACCCTGACAAGCTTCCCAGTCCCTGCCGATGAAAAGCATCCCCATAGCATGATGCTGCCCCCACCATGCTTCACAGTAGGGATGGTGTTACCTGGGTGATGTGCTGTGTTGGGTTTGCGCCAGACATAACGCTTTGCATTTAGGCCAAATAGTTCAATTTTTGTTTCATCGGACCACAGAATATTTGCCACATCTTTTCAGTGTCTCCCACATGCCTTTTTACAAGTTCCAAGCGGGACTTTACATGGACTTTTTTCAGAAATTGCTTCCTCCTTGCCACTCTTCCATACAGGCCAGATTTGTGGAGTACTTCAGCTATTGTTTGCACATGGGCAGTTTCTTCCATCTCAGCCATGGAACCCATGGTCTTTCAGAGTTGTCATTGGCCTCTTGCTGGCTTCTCTGACCAATGCCCTTCTTGCCTGGCTGCTCAGTTTGGGAGGACGGCCTGCTCTAAGCAGATTCTGGGTGGTGCCATATACCTTCCACTTCTTAATGATCGACTTGACTGTGCTCCAAGGGATATTCAATACCTTTGAAATCTTTTTATACCCCTCCCCTGATCTGTGCCTTTCCATAACTTTTATCCCGGAGTTGTTTTGAAAGCTCCTTGGTCTTCATGGTAGTATCTTTGCTTTGAATGCACTACCCAACTGTGGGACCTTACAGAGACACGTGTATTTAATCTGAAATCATGTGAACCACTTTTATTGCACACAGATGGACTCCATTTTTAACTTATTGTTTTAATCCTGAAGGCAATTGGTTGCACCTGAGCTTATTTAGGAGTGTCATAGCAAAGGGGGTGAATACTTATCTAATGAAGACTTTTCAGGTTTTTATTTTTAATTGATTTGTTTTTTCATCCCCCCCCCAACATTTTTTCACACATTGAAAGTGTTGAGTATGTTGTGTAAATAAAAGGAAAAAAAATCTCATTTAAATGCATCAAGATTTCAGGTTGTAACACAACAAACTGTGAAAACGTCCAAGGGGTTGAATACTTACTATAGGCACTGTACCTCCTATCACACCAGCACGTTACCTGTGTAAAGTAATTCTGGAAAATACAGCATTCCTTGTTTCAGTAAAAGGGTTTCCTTCATTTCATTTTACACAGGATTTGACATTGATACCCCAGACGATTTTGGGAGAACCTGTTTACATGCCGCTGCCGCTGGAGGGTAAGAGATCAGAAAAGAGAGTATTTTCAGAGACCTTTTAAATAGTTAGTTAATTTGCCTCGTCTCTTGATAACACAACCCTTTTAAATACAACAATGAAATCTTTTTTGTAAGGTTCTTGAATATTCACCTTTTCACACCCTTAAATTGTAGAGCAAAAATAATCCTGCATCAAAGGGCCATTCTTTAAATCCCAATGTCCTCCCTCAGTATGTTGTGTTTATTTTGTAGTTTAGAAACTGCTGCTGAGATACTCCATTGACATGTTTTAAAACTGGTCTGTGATTGTCTATCCCTGAGTAAGCAGGGAATGATTTTTCACAGTGCTATTGCCAGCAGTATCTGTTTTACAGCCAAGCTCTGACCCCATCTTTTTTGAGAAGATTAACCCTACTTTACACAATCAATACCTAAAAACCCCTTGCAACAGGTCCTTACCTTACTGACATTGTTGCTAGTAGATGGAAAACCTGTCTGTTCTCAGTTCTTTTTTTAATTGGCTGAAACATTCATTTTTTTAGATGCGATTTTCATTGTAAATGCCACTTCATTAGACTCCACTTGCACAAGCTGTTTTCTTACTGCAGATTCCAGACCCTCACAATTCTTGGTGTAAAAAAGTGCCTCCTATTTTCTGTTCTGAATGCACCTTTACCTAATCTCCATCTGTGACACCTGATCCTTGTTTCTTTTTTCAGGTCGAAAAAGTCCCTTGGGTCGAAATTAATTCCTTTTAGAATTCTGAATGCTTGAATCAGATCACTGTGTAGTCTTTGAAGGCTAAAATATCTTTAACCCTTTGCAGTCCATTTATTAAGTGCGTGTCAGGCGTGTCAGGTCCAATTTATTTTCATACGCGCAGTTAATTTTAGACGCGCTGTTTAAAAGTATTTTTTTCCACAGTTAAACGGTTTTAAAAGGCCCTACATATCAACAAAGCACTCACTAGGCCTCTCCAGCCCCACCCCACCCTTTAGTTCGCTATAGCTTTCACATATGCTAAGAAATAAATAATAATAATAATAGTCGTACATACTGATCAATCATCTCCTGATCACTCGTTTTATCACCAGAAGGTGACCATCTCTATATATCCGAGCATATTGGCCTTTTTGTAGCTTCTCCACATTGTCTAGACATTTCTGAGTCAACATAAACACCTAGGTCTTTTTTCATAGTTTCCTTCTTCAATTTGAGTGTCTCCCATATGATATTTATAATGCACATTTGTATTGCCTGCGTGCAGTACCTTACACTTTTCTCTATTAAATGTAATTTGCCATGTGTCCGCCCAGTTCTGAATGCTGTCTTGATCATTTTGAATGACCTTTGCTGCTGCAACAGTGTTTGCCGCTCCTCCTATTCTTGTGTCGTCTGCAAATTTAAACAAATTTGCTTACTATACCAGAATCCAAGTCATTAATGTAGCCTCGCTCCATTTTGAGGTTTCTCCTCTCAGTACTTCTTGTTTTCTACATGTTAACCATTCCCTAATCCATGTGCATGCATTTCCTTGAATCCCTACTGCATTCATGCGGGACTTTGTCAAAAGCTTTCTGTAAATCTAAATAAACCATGTCATATGCTTTGCAATTATCCATTGTCGATGTCGCATCCTCAAAAAAGTCAAGCAGGTTAGTTAGACACGATCTCCCTTTCCTAAAACCATGCTGACTGTCTCCCAGGATACTATTACCATATAGGTAATTTTCCATTTTGGATCTTATTCTAGTTTCCATAAGTTTACATATAATAGAAGTCAGGCTTATTTGTCCTGGTTCGGTTTTGTCTCCCTTTTTGTGGATCGGTATTACGTTTGCAATTCTCCAGTCTGTCGGTACAACCTCTGTGTCAAGAGACTGTGTTGCATGGTTTTGGTTAGCGGTTTGTAAATAACTTTTCATTTCTTTGAATACTATTGGGAGGATCTCATCTGGCCCAGGGGATTTGTTTATTTAAAGAGCTCCTTTAACACTTCTGCCTCTGTTATGCTAGTTATTTAAAACTGGATAGGAACAGGTTGACATGTGGGGGTATGTTGCTTGTATCCTCCTTTGTAAAAAAATGTTTTCTCTTCATCTATGATTTTGCCATTTGTATCTCTTGGACATTTTACCTCCTCTTTTGAATGTTCTCTTGCTGTTTATAATATTGGAAAAACTTTTTGGAATTGGTTTTAGCCCCCTTAGCAATGCTCATTTCTATCTCTCTTGGCCTTTCTAACTTCCTTATTGACTTGTGTTTGCAGTTCCAAGTACTCTTTCTGTGTACTTTTGTTCTTGGTCATTTTTAAATGCTATATAAATTGCTTTTTTTTCTCTGAATATTTTTTTTAATTGATCTATTAAACAATTTTGGCAATTTTGTTTTAGATTTTAGATTTGTCTACTTTTTGGGATGTAATTGTTTTGCGCCTCTAATACTACATTTTTAAAAAACAGCCATCCTTTTTCCGTGGATGTTTTTTCTATTTTACTCCAATCTACTTCTGTTAGTCTCCGTTTCATTCCTTCATAGTTTGCCTTCCTAAAATTGTAAACCTTAGCTTTAGTCATTACTTTGGGGTTTTTAAAAAGCACTTCAAATGAGACCATGTTATGGTCTGAGTTTGCCTTTTGTTCTCTGACCTCTGTTTTAGTTGTTCTGTCTTCGTTATTTGAAAAGACTAAATCAAGGCATGCCTCCCCTCTAGTCGGTACCTTGACAAATTGCGTTAGGAAGCAGTCATTTGTCATTTCCACCATATCAATTTCGTCGGTCATGCTCCCCACCAGGTTTTCCATTTTATATGGGGGAAGTTGAAATCCCCCATTAGTGTGGCTTCTCCTTTGCTGCACACATTTCTAATTTCATTGTGTAACAGATTATTTTGCTCTGTGCCTGAATTTGGCAGTCTGTTATGCCCTTTAGATATGATTCTACGTTTGTTTTTTTTCTTCCAGATTTAACACCTGGCCTTCAAGACTATTTTTGATGTATAGCGCTACCCCTCCGCCTCTCTTGTCCTGTCTGTCTTTCCTATACAGTGTATACCCACTAATATTATATTCGTTTCCATCAGTCTCGGATAACCAAGTTTCTGTAACACCTATGACATCGTAGTTACTTGTTAGTGCAGTAGCTTCAAGTTCTAACATTTTGTTTGAGACTTCTAGCATTTAGGTAAATACATTTAATGGCTGTCTTACCTGAGTTGTTGCCGTTGTGTTGATCTCCCTTTTGTTTTTTTGTTGATTTCTCCCCCCTTCCTTTCTAGTTTTAAATGCTTCTGAACCTCCTCGAGGATCCTTTCTCCGAGTAGATTGGTTCCCTTTTTAAGTGCAGTCTGTCCTGCCTATATAGGTAGTCCTTGTTGTAGAATGTGATCCAATGTTCAAGGAAGGTGAAGCCTTCCTGTGTGCACCATGTTTTTATCCATGCGTTTTAGATTAATTAATTATTTCCGGCTGTCAGTATGCTCCTTTGCAAGGTGCCGGCAGTATCCCAGAAAATACCACAGTTTTGGTCTTTTTAATTTCCTTCCTAGCTCTCTGCATTTCGTTTGTAGGGATTTTGGCAGGTCTCTTCCAATGTTGTTTGTACCGATGTGGACGACTACTTCCGGGTCGTCTCTTGTTCGTTCTAGGAGCCTGTCCACGTTCTCAGTGATGTGCGTGACAGAGGCTCCTGGAAGGCAGCACATTGTTGTTGTAGTAAGGGGATCCAGACTGCGAACTGAACTTGCTGTGTATCTCAATATGTCTCATGGGCTGATACATCTATAAACACATTTATAGTCTGTATAGCAGTAATATACCTTTCTGTAAACCTGAGTTATTCTGCTTGGCATTTTTTTTTGTAATTTATTAGTGAGTTCTGAAAAGAAAAACACGTGAAATTTGCTCTTTTTCCATATGCCTGCTCCTTCCAGTCACACTTGCAGTATTACTGTTGTATGGTTTTCTAGGAACTTGGAATGTTTGAATCTTTTGCTCAACACTGGGGCAGACTTCAACAAAAAGGACAAGTTTGGAAGGTAAAGTGTATTCTTTATATTCTTGCTTTTCCAGTTGCCCTGTACGGTAGCTTCTACTTAATTTAAATTCTCTTGTTGTAGAGACAAGTCCAGTAACTGGGAAATTACATTCGGTAATATTTTCCCTGATCATGCATTATCTTATCCACTTGATACTTTTTTGCAAATACATCCCTGTAGCTAGTATATAGCCAACCACTGCACTATGACTCACTGACTGTATTTATGTTTTCCAATCTGTTTCTGCTTTTAGGACTCCGCTACATTATGCTGCTGCCAACTGCAACTACCAGTGCCTGTTTGCCCTTGTGGGATCTGGAGCCAGTGTTAATGACCTTGATGAGAGAGGCTGCACACCACTGCATTATGCAGCTGCATCAGACACGGATGGAAAGTAAGTTTAATCACAGATTCGCAAAAGTTAATTGGCACAGAGCTGACATACCAATCAGTTCAGTTTTATTCTCTGGACTTGAGTTGCTGAGGCAACAGATGTTACCATTGCTTTTCAGCAATGATCCACACAGTGATGTAGACTTGTTCATTATAGTAATACACCACGAGGTAAATAAGGGGATTATGCTTACAGGCAGGTTTTTTTTTAATAAAAGTAAGTGAAAGGTGTCAAATGTATGTCTAAAATTGTAAGTGTGGTTGATAAAGTGTTCAACAAAAAAGTAGGATGGATCTCGGGGAAAATGTCAGTCCCAAACTTGAAGGCATGTAGTCTTGCACCTAAGGTACAGATCGGCTGTGATCATATACCCTGATGCCACCAAAGTCAGCAGGTCACTTTATTACTTAGAAGAGCTACATTTTAAGGTCAGTAATCGCTCATATTCAGTGGGTGTTCACCAGTGTCACTTGGTTTCCTAACTTGTTAGGAATAATAAGATTAATTTATTCTCCCCAGATGCCTGGAGTATTTACTCCGCAATGATGCAAATCCAGGGATTCGAGATAAGCAGGGTTATAATGCTGTGCATTATGCAGCTGCTTCTGGCCATCGGTTGTGTCTTGAGCTGGTAAGTGATATGCTGCTCCAGCATGTTGGCAGGCTGTCCGTGGAGACAGCCATATGGGGTGGGGTGGGGTGGGGTGGAAGGCTGAAACTGCTATTGGACTGCATGGAATACTCAGTTTTGAGAAAATATAATTTAATGTAAAATGAAGTGTATTCAAGTGACAGCTTTGACTTGTTCATAAAAAATAGGAGGTCTGTATGTGGTGTCTAAATGGCCTGTCTGGGTGTTTTTTTTTTTGTTTGTTTGTTTGTTTTTTTCCAGATTGCAAGTGAAACGCCTCTAGATGTGGTAAGTCTTTGAATATTTATAATGCGCAGTATTGGATTATGTGACGACAGCCTTTTAAGATATAAATGGAGGGTCAGGAAACTGACAACACTGCTGTACAGTGTCTAATCGACAAACAAGATATTGGTGTCCAGTCTTAAACACAATTAAGAGATGCACCTTTTGTTTTGTGCCTTTTCATGGTAGTAGGGAGAGAATTTAAACACAGAAAATCTATTAATGAGCTTTATTAAAATGCTGATGTAACCAAATAGTCCAGGCAAGAGAAAGAGCTTGATTCCATTACAATGTGTCTTTTCTTATGCCAAATTAATTTTGAAAATGTGTTGGATTTGTTTAGACATAGGGTAATTGTCTAGAAATCATTGAACTATACCATACCTGTAGTTCTCATTAGATTCTGTACCTCAACAGAACAGGGGGGAGGCCCTGAAATCATAATGGGGTGATGCAATATTTCTGCAAAGATTCTTAAATCTTTGGAATGATTTAAAATCCCTTGTTGAAAATGGAAGTGCATGAAAACCATATTAATCAAATAATACAAGTACACTGTCCCCCTTATGACCCATGCTGAAGTTCATTAGTTCTTTTATTTGTGGTAATCATTGGTGGTATATCAGACCTATGCTCTCCTACTTTCCTGCTGAGATGCTGATAGAGTTCAACATTGTTTAATCAAGTCCCTCAGTGGGAACATTTTGCCAACAGCTCTGCCCTCTGTGTAAATGTCATGGTATTGATCTTGGTGTTTTAGTGGCTCCCTATTGGAAATTGAATCTTGCAACTATTGCCTCAATGAACCGCCTTTGTGGCTGCTTTTAATCCTGAGCTACATGCATTGATGTTTCTCCATCAATGGCTGTAACCTGTTAATTGTATTGCCCATCTAATTACTAATTGGTAGGTCAAGTATTCAATCTATTAAATGCCTAATACAATTACAGGATGGGCACTTACAAGAGAGGTTTTAGACCTAAAGATTGTATGATTTTTAAAAAGGAAAAAGCTTCTTGATGTATAACTATTTTATATAAAACTGTTTAAGCAATATCTTGTTTTTCATTTTCTCAGTTAATGGAAACATCAGGTGCAGACATGTTGAATGACTCGGATACAAGAGCACCAATTAGTCCTTTGCACTTAGCTGTGAGTATAACTTCAATGTTGTAGATTTTAGTTCTTTTTTTTTTTTTTTTTCTGGGGCGCTCTGCTTTTGGAATTGTGATCAAAGCACTGCTTTATTCAAAAAGTAATGAGAAAGGGATAATATACTTGTTTTGTTTTCCTCCTTCCAGGCCTACCATGGCCATCACCAAGCCTTGGAGGTGCTTGTCCAGTCCTTGCTGGATCTGGATGTCAGAAACAGCAATGGGCGGACACCCCTGGACCTTGCTGCTTTCAAGGGACACGTGGAGTGTGTGGATGTGCTGATTAATCAGGGAGCCTCCATCCTAGTCAAAGACTATGCCTTGAAGAGGACACCTATCCATGCTGCAGGTACTGTATCTGAGTGTCAAGAGTTTTAGCATTCTTTCATCAAAAAAGAAGTTACTCTTTTTGCAGTTTAACCATTGAAAACATATTTTTACCGGTAGTGTTCATAGTTAAATCTGCTGCATCTGACTTGATCCATGGAATATTATAACCTTGGAAATGGTTTAATGAAGGATAAATCTTCTGAACCTCCAGCCCAAATATAACATTGGCAGTGTTTGAAACTCTTACTAGCCCTGCACCCACAGCAAAGTATATTAATTGATTGATTAGTAGCCAGATGCAATCAGACTTGATAAATAAATTTCTAAACTAAATGGTTTCTAAACCAGAAGACTTGGATGAAACATGTTGATTCTGTGATCAGTGCAGTCAGAGCAGATTCAGCACAGGCCTGGCAGCTGGTCATTTCGATAATATACCTGAACAGGAGACGTTCTTCGCTCCAGGACTGGGTGCCTGGCTCCTGACTAGTTCACATACTTTGCACTCTGAATTCCTTCCTGTGAAAGTAGGAATACTGGGATACAGAAGTGCTGCATTTGAAAGAGATGTAAGGAGGGCTCTGTACATTTATTAAACCGTTGCTAAGGGGAAAAAAATTGTAAAACACACGCTTGTTTTTAAAGATGTATTGTTTTCACTGGCAGTGGCCTGTTGTATTTTTTTTTTTTTTTTTTTTAACTTGCTTTAAAATATTCCCCCTCCTCTCCCCATAGCTACGAATGGCCATTCAGAATGCTTGCGGCTGCTAATAGGCAATGCAGACCTTCAGACTGCTGTTGACATTCAAGATGGGAATGGACAGTAAGTACTGTATCTTAAAAAAAAAAAAAAAATCATACAGTAATACCAACCAGAGGTAAATGCATATTGTATTGTTCAGTAGCGGTCAAGCTCCAGTAATACTCTACATTGTCTCCAGATGTTAATAATTTAATATCTTCTTTTTTTTTTTTCTCCTTAGAACACCCTTGATGTTGTCGGTTCTAAATGGCCATACAGATTGTGTTTATTCACTCCTTAACAAGGGAGCAAATGTGGATGCCAAAGACAAGTGGGGGAGGACAGCACTGCACAGAGGGGTAAAATGAAATTCATTTTAAACAGGCGCATCAGGATATGGTTCAATGCTGTCCAGAAAAGGAAGTGTGTGCTGACCAGTTGTTAAGGCCTAACCTAATTTCATTAAGTGATCCTACAGTAAAACAAACCATAGCTGCTGGGCAGTTAGAAATATGCCATACTGGCAGCACTAGAAGCTACACTCCTTATTCTAGAAGTGGCAAACACTCCTGCCATTCTGTTTTAGGTTTATATGTTGGTCTCATAACCATTTAGTACTTGGCTTCTCTGAGAGACTGTGTCAAAGATGCCAGTAGTTTGTCTTTCTTAGATAGATGCATGTCCGCTTGATCCCGGGTTTAGATAATCTGACTTGTGTTAAATAGGCAGCCTCTTGGAAGCAAAGTGTTTTATAAACTATATCCTTTCTTTATCGCTCACAATAGCCAGGTTGAGGAAATAAAATGACTTCTATCTTACTGCTTTGTATTTTCCCAGTTGAACACCTTGACAGTGGCTTGTATCCAAAAAATGTGTAGGGTTTAAATTATAGTAATTTTGAAAGTATTAAAAAAATAGGCAATATTCTGTAAACTACCACCCCCCCTCCCCCCCAGTTTAAATGATGTTTGTTTCCCGACCTTCCTCCAGGCTGTGACTGGTCATGAAGAAAGTGTCGAGGCTCTGCTGCAGCACAGCGCTGGCTTCCTCACCCGGGACTGCAAGGGCAGGACCCCTGTGCACTTAGCAGCTGCCTGTGGCCACATCGGCGTGCTGGGCGGACTGCTGCAAGCTGCACAATCCATGGAGATCCTTCCCATTGTAACAGATAATCGTGGCTACACACCACTGCACTGGGCCTGTTACAATGGTACATACTGCTATCGTTTTAGTATAACCGGTGTTTATTGTTTAAATTTAGCATATTAAGGCGTGCAAATGCTATGCAGTTATAAGATTCTATTATCCATTCTTGCCATAAATTAAAAAGTTGATATCGGTGTTAGTGCCCTCTGGTGGTTAACTGTCAAGACTGTTGGCTTATTGAATTTGTTCACTTTTATTTATTTATTTTTGTCAGAATTGGTTTGTGTTGCTCTTTTAGTGTAGATCTTATCAAGTGATCTAATTTGTTTGCCCTGTTAAAACATAAACAAAAAAAAAATGTAAATGATAAGTTTTACGAAGTCTGAATTACTTAAAGTAAGAAACCAACTTTCAGAAGCAAGTTCATCACAGGTTATACTTAGTCTGCTTAAATCGCAGAGAATTTGCATATTTTTCCCAGGTAGGTTATGGAATAAAATGTGGATTTCGTGGACCTGTTTAAACATGAAGTAGAAAATATTTCAGAGCACTATAAAGGCCTAAAAATAGAGTTACTTGCTTCCTTACTAAAACAGAATGCTGTTATTTGTTAAGCAAGCATGCAATATCCCCCAGCAGTTGCTGGTTGTTTGAAGCGAAGTGGCTGTGCTGGATCATACCTGTAGTACTGATGTAACTTGGCTACAACTGACAGGAAAACTTTTGGTCTGCGCTGACTTTCAAGTTTGTTTTCTGAAAGCTGTTATTTGTTTTACTTTCTGTTTAGCGGCCTCTGTAGTAGCCTTTCATTTAATGTGTGATCGTATTTTCTCCAAAGTCACTTACAAGATGGGAAATTTCTTGGCATGATCCTCAGCCGAAATATACTTTGCTTTATTTTGCTTTATCATCCATTTTTGGTTTTTTACCTCCAATGCTGAAAACTAGATTTTAGCTACCTAAATCATAAATAATAATGCAACACTGACTTTATCCTACCTCCTACTGTACAGTACAGGCCACAGAAAAGCCAGTACAGATGCACTGAGGCTGATTTAAAACATGGCTGTCATGTGTACAGTAAACAAAGTTAACAGCTTTGAGTTTTTTTTTTTTTTTTTTAAATGTTATGTCTAAGGATTTATTTTTTTTTTTTACCTAAGAGCAATGCACACAGGACGGCTAAGGAATAAAAAAAAGCCTATCTATAGAATTAAGATATGTAGTTTTCTTCGCTTGCGTTGTGCAGTAGTTCATTTAAAATAGGTTTCTTTTTTTTTTCTCTCCGTACTTGTACGGTATGCATTGGCCCCTAAAAGAGGTGAATTCCGCGGTGACCCCTCAATTTCCGTGAAATCGCGAATTAGGTAGCCCCCTAGTTCCACTTGTAGACCTGTAATGTACTGCTGTGCCCTTGTATTGAACACCAGTAAGAAGCTGCTTTAAACTCTGTACACTATCTTGTGTTTCAGGGCATGATACCTGTGTAGAACTTCTCCTGGAACAGGAGGTTTTCCAGAAAATGGACGGCAATTCTTTCAGCCCATTGCACTGTGCTGTGTAAGACCATAAGCATTATATTTCCGATAAGTGAAAGAGAAACTTTTCCAGAAATTGTTCACTTGTGAATTTTTATTTATTTTTTATATTCTTTCTCAGGATAAATGACAATGAAGGCGCAGCTGAAATGCTAATAGATGCACTGGGTGCTAAAATTGTCAACTGTACAGATTCTAAAATAAGGTAAGGACCCTTTTCCAGGCAACTTGGTACTGTAATGGTGTACTGCAGTGTTGTTGAGAAAAGGAGACATGTTTAGCAATTGTCCTTTTTAACATGAATATTTAAACCCGTTAATATTGTATCAGTGCTTCTGTTGATGCTGGTGACTACAGGATGGTTAAATTGTCACCTTTGCAACATTTGAAATCAGTGTAATGGTCTGTCAAACTTTACAGTAAGTGTTAATGTGCATGCAACATTATTTTGTTCTCCTATTCCTTGTGTTAGGACTCCTCTTCATGCTGCAGCCTATACAGACCATGTCGAATGTTTGCAGCTGTTGCTCAGTCACCATGCTCAAGTAAATGCAGTTGATTCATCTGGAAAAACTCCATTAATGATGGCAGCCGAAAATGGGCAGACCAATGCCGTTGGTACAAATGACTTTTTTTTTAAATTTATATATATATATATATATATGTAAATTAGTGTCCAAGCTTAAATTAGTTTTTGTTATTATGAGATACTGTAATGCAACATAGACTTGCCAATGTCCATATTCTACATTTATTGTGCATTGGAATTGATCTTGATGTGAAGATATAATTGGTAGAGCAGGGTCTTCAGCAAGGTCTAAAATGGTAGACATCTACATTGATCTATAATGTCTGCACCTAACAGTTTCTTTGAAATGCCATAATATGATTTGGAAATGTGCTGGTCCCATCACTGCTACACATGACTGTAAATTAGATTTACGTTGGCCTATGTACCTTTTCCATCAGTTCCCCATTACTTTGTATGGGTGGGTAATTTTATTTTTGTTAACTGCTTATACATATTTTTGGGGGCTGATATCAAGTTTATCTAACGTGCTTGCTTGCTTTATTTATTTATTTATTTATTTATTTATTTATTATTTTTTTTTTTTTTTTTTTTTTTAGAAGTTTTGGTGAGCAGCGCAAAGGCAGACCTTAACTTGCAAGATGCTAACAAAAACACAGCTCTTCACTTGGCTTGTAGCAAGGTGTGTATTTCCAGGGAATATCAGTAATCCAGGCCACACACTTGGATGTCTTTACAGTCAGCACACAGCTGTGCAATGATTCTTTGAAGCTCCATAAATCCTTTGAATGCATTGTGTGGAGGGTTTAAATTAAATGTTTTTTTTTATTTTTATTTTTGAATTATTCAACTGTATCCTTTTCAAATATACTTTTAGGGCCATGAAACCAGTGCCTTGTTAATATTGGAGAAGATACTCGATCGGAACCTCATCAACTCAACCAACACAGCTTTGCAAACGTATGTATGGCAAACAAATTACTGTTGAATTATTTTTTATTCTCTTGTTGCTTTTATATGACATGTGTTAATATAAATCGGTAATTTTGAAAAATAACATCCTGTTGCTGTGCATTTTTCAAATTACTGTTTCAATTATTGTCCAGGAAGGTGCCTGTTAAAGTGATTGAAGCCAACAGGAGAATGCCATAATGATTTAGTCCTGCCTGTGTTTCACTTGCATTAGTGCATAGCTCTCAAATGAGCAGCTTTAAAGGAAGTGTAGTAGTCTTCTTGCTGAAAGCATGTCGGTCACTATGGGTAGTAGCTGGGTGGTTAATGACAGGAAAGAATTGAAGGGGATGGGAAGTGAAGAAAATCTGAAAGTATGCAGATTTCTTGAACTTAGTTTAGGCCTGGATAGTAGTTACTGTAACATGTGTCTCTTTCCAAACTGCACATTGAGACCTGTATAATGAATGGAACTTCACAGCAGTTAACATTTAAAGAATATTGTTCACTACAATCACTGTAAGGCCCATACTTGTTTATAGGACATTCTTGACCTGCAACAATATTTTTTTACAATAAAAATAAATTAAAAATCTTAAATAAACTGGTGGGGGGGAGCAATAATATGATAATGCTTTAATACTTTTGTAAGATTTAATTTAACTAGCTGAGTATTTTGCTGTCCACAAATGCTCAATTTGTAGTGTGCGTTTTTATACACAAAGCCAATATAGCATTACTTTATATACACTGCATGCCCCCTAGTGGTAATAGACTTCAACCAAGAAATGGTATTCCCAAATATACTCCAGATGGATATAGTATGCTAAATCATTATTATAAAAACAAAATACAGTATTATATTTACTGGACAAAAATATAATACCATGAAGCACTATTCATGTATTACTATAGAGGAGCAATATTAGAAATAAATAAATAAATAAATAAATAAATATTATTATGCACAGTGAAAGCGCAGCAGTCTTAAGTTTTACATCAATAGCTCATTGTGCTCAGTGAGCTGATAGGTTTGTTGATTGTTCTGAGTAGTATTGTTCCTTGGGATAACAAAATACTGAGCTCAAGTCATATGATTTCATAAAAATGCCAGGTGCTCAGTGTTTGTTATTTGAGTGGAGTTTAATTAACACAAGAACAGTAAAAGATCCAACCATGCCCTGCTTGAGTAATGAAGATCACCTGGTTGCTGTCGGCATGATTTGAAGGCGGCCTGTCTGAGAGAAGTTGCCTGGAGAATTAGATGTTCAGCAATCAGAAGACTAGTCCAGAGAAACCAGGAAACCGGCTCTGTGAGGTACAGGCCACGTCCTGGAAGGCAGAGGGTTACCACACTGGCCCAGGACCGTCGCATCCAACTGATCCATCTGCGTAATTGTTTTAACTTTTTGGGAGAGAGAGCTAATAAAAAAATGAGTCGTTTTAATCACTATTAAAACCAGCCCTGGTGTCCTGCCTTTTCTGCACCGCCACTGGAAACCCGGCACACAGTCTGTACATTGTTGTCAGAAGTGGAGGCAAGGCAGGTACCCCAGCATGCACTTGGAATTTGGCAGAGGAGAAATGCAAACTAGACTCGCCCAAGTAATTGGCATAGGCAAAACTAGATTGGCCCAGCATTGATTGTTGAAGCTTTGGACGAAACCATACTCGCCCAAATTAATGGCATGGGCGAACCAGATTCAACCAGCATCGAATCTGAAGCGTTGGACAAAACTAGACTTGCCCGGCTAGCCCCAAATTCAGTGAAAAATGGGTTTCACCCAGTCGTCTTTTTCAAGTTGTGGGCCAATCTAGATTCGCCCGATTTGGACGCGGGCAAGTGCCGAAAAAAGTGTTAACTTTGGAAGCCCTTGGCGAAAGTAGATTGGCCTGGGCAAAACCAGACTTGCCAGGTTTTGCCCTTAACACATATATAATATAAAATTGTGGCACCTGAGCACAATAACATGATTTTATTAACCATCCATCCTTTTCTTTCCCACATTTCAGTCAACACATCATTCAGTTAAGGGGTGATCCTAGCCACACAATGACACTACTTTGCAGAATAATTGATGTATTTAGGGTTTACAAAAAATGGAACCCTGTATTTTATTGTATTTAATAGTTATTTCACCCAAGTTTGTTATGTCTTTGTTTAAAGTTGCTTCTCGCTTCCCCTAGGCCCTTGCATGTGGCTGCCCGCCATGGTCTGACTGTGGTAGTGCAAGAACTTTTAGGAAAAGGCGCCAGTGTTCTTGCTGTGGATGAGAATGGTAAGTGTTAACCCATGCTGCACTAAAATCAGCTTTCTAGTAAAAGAAAGCTCTCATAAAACCATCATCAATGATCTTCACCATCTTTAATCATGTGTGCTGTACCCTTTTCCTTGATTTTGTGGCAGATTAAGTATACAATTATATTAACAGTTAGTATTATTGGTGCCATTTTTTAATTCTATTGGATAGATTTGGCTGCACATCTGGTATTTGATTCTATGGTTTAGCAGCATATATGAAATGGGGCCTTTCATTATTTAGGGTTGATTCTATGACTGCAGTCAGTATTTTATTAGGTATTTGTAGAGTTTGGGAAGTAGAGGGACATTTTAATGCATCTTTATTCAGTGTAGTTAAGGGGACACACCCATTTTAAGGGTTTTTTCTAGTGGGGGAAATAAATCATTAATAAAAGGTTGACCAAGGTACTTTATTACCTGGGCTTAGTTAATATTTAACCATTTTTATCCTGGCAACCTCTACAGTTGAAGTTAGTTTTGTGTCTCCTTTTTTTTTTTTAGTAAAGCTCTGTTATATTGCAGATACTAGATAACCAGTCTTGTGGTGTGGTGATACAGAAGGGGAAATGGGGAAATCATACAAACAGGCAAGGCTCAGAACTAATAGTCATATCGTGGATAATACCATTGCAGTGGTCTACGGGAGGTTAACAAGATTAAGGCCACAATGGTTAATGTCCGACATTTCTGAACGAACGTTCTTTGCAGGTTACACACCCGCCTTGGCATGTGCCCCGAACAAAGACGTTGCTGACTGCCTCGCTCTTATCTTGGCCACCATGATGCCTGTGTCTCCTAACACTACTTTGCCCACCCTTAGTTTTAATGCCATTAATCACTTCACCAATGCTTCCAAGACGGTCACCTTTGACTCGCTGCCCATCTTGAGAAACGAACACAGCTCCTACTGCAGTTTCAACAACATTGGAAGGGAGGACGGATACCCTTACAATGAAGACGATGAACTCAATGACTCGGACTCGGAGACCTATTGAGCATGCTCGAGAGGAATCCGCTATGAATCCCTGTGTGAACGACCGAGGAATGAACTGAAGGATAGCTTTGACTGTCCGAACCTGAAGAGCTCAAACAAGATTTCATTGGCTGGTATTGTTGTTTCTTGAGTGACTATCAGATGAGCCTTACGTGTGTAAAAATGGAAGGATGCTGAGCTTCGGGTGGGTTTCTTTTTCAAAGCTGATGGCAAAAAGAAAAGCCAATTACTTTATTATTCTGTACCTTTTACTATTTAATTTGCAGTGCCAGAAGTCATTACAGCAACACTACTACTACTAAAATATGTGTTATTTAGAATGAAGCTACATTTTAAAATTTAAAATGGGACTCTATAATATAAAACTCTATTGTCGGCAATAAACCAGTGTGGGATATTAGCACTTGATCAGTAAGTTGCCAAAGGGACCAAATACAGTAGTTAAACTTTTTTTAACCCACTGTGAGCAAGTATAGGTTTCAATTTAGTTACGTTTTATTAAGATTAATTTCATTTATTATAATGGAAAGGCAACAAAGTCCTTCTTCATCATTACTTTGCTAAGAGCGTAAATGCATACAGGAAATACAATATAGATGAGGAGAGTAACTTCTTTTTTTGAGACAACATTTTAACAAAATTGTCTGTCGTTTCTAATATATATCAAGACCAGCTAATATGGTACTGTCAGGGTTATACGTGTTACACTATAAATAAACACCAATTAGTCCATTTTTGAAATCCTTATTTTATTGTAATGGGTTTTTCTTTTTTTTATTTGAAAATAAGCTTTTGAAAAGTTTGAGTGAGGTGGATAAAACGCATCAGAATGAGCTCACTCGTTCAGAATAATGGCCCCACATGTGCTTGAATAATAAATGCATTTTCAGTTATGTTGTGCTATAACTCTGCATTTTATGGTCTGTGTTGGTCTTAGCATTTTTTGTTTTGGTGCCTTTGTGTTTTTAATAATTGGGGTCATTAGGTCTGGGGTGGCAGCCTAAGGACTGGCAAATTTAAGGAACGCTACGTTACTTTAAAGACATGGCCCTGAGATTTATTTCAAGTTTGACACTTTATGTGGAATAAAGAACACTGTATAAAACCAATGCCGGGATTGCATGGTTTTTATCTTCTATCTCAAAACAGATAAAGCTTGTTTTATTTTGTTGTATTTTTGTTGCTTGTCATTTATTGCCATTTTTATGAATTTTACAGATGTTTCTTTTTACATGCAAGATGTTGCCAGTCTTGCATGTGAACTTTCAACTTTCTTTTTATTTTCACTGCATTTTAAACTGGAACTTTGTACAGTATATCAGCTGGTTTTCTGAAATAGAAGTGTGGAACGGGACAATTTTAATCTGTTTAATACATTTTGATTCTTTTTTGAAGAGATGAAATGATAGCATGTACATAGGAAATAGTGACTGCTTGGATACTATACCTACCTGCACTCTTTAAATACATCTCTGAGATTCCTGTATATTTGATGGATTATAATAAAATCCACATGTGGGTTATATGTAATTAATAGTCCGATTTTTATTGTTTGTGGTATTTTTTATAACAGTGGAAATGTTATATACAGTGAAACCTGAATTAAGCAGCCAACAAAGTGACTTGCTGTGTATGTGTGGCTACTTATTCGTAGTGTCTCCTTGTCGAAAGCAGCTCACTACTTAGTTTAGTTGGCTGAGTAAATACAGGTTTTATTGTGTACATGTCTGTTTGGTTTGTTTGTTTTTTTTCTTTCTTGGAAATACGACTTCAGCCCAGTATCCCAGCATGGAATTCTAAAGGAACAAGTAAGAAGTGACATTATTTAGAAGACTTTTGTTTCCAAATGAACCAGGGCTGTAGAACAGGGTATGAACTGTCTACAGTGTACTGTACCGTATTACGCCTAACTATTTGCAGAAGGGGATATAAAAATGCAGCTTAGCTGACACCACTGCTAGGAAGCGAGTGTACAGAGAAGATGACAATCAAACAAATTAAGGTTTTGTTTGTGTTTTGGCAGTTTTTTGTTTTTCCGGATGGGGGTTGTCCATGCCAGAATATCGCAAAGCACTTAAAATGCATTGCTTTTCCTTAACTTTTAAAAAGGGGAACTACACATCAACCAGCAGCCTGCTATAGTAACTTGTCTAGGAAATGGGTGTGTGACAAAGAGGCCACACTAGATGACAAGGGTCACTGGACCAACTTCAGAGAAAGGCAGCAAAGGCCTCCAGCACGTTAAAAATGAGAACAAGTGATTATTTCAAAGATGAAACTTAGTGTTAAAAGATACAAGTAGATTGATTTATTTTTATTGGAGGGTGGGGGAGGGTTCTTAAGACTTAACATAGTCATTGCAGGGGGATCTGACCTAGTCACTGGAGCAGGTTGGCCGAGACTACCAGCACCCCTTTCAACAAACCTACTGACTATATATATATATATATATATATATATATATATATATATATATATATATATATATATATATATATATATATATATATATATATATATACACACACACACACATAATATATTGACTGTATTTAAATTACTTCTGAGTACTGTTTTCTGAATAAATAAAAATGTGTGTCTGACCATTACTATTTTCTTAAGCATGGTCAAATTGATTTCTTGAGCTATATTGCATTTTTTTGACACGGGCATCTGCTTCATCAAAACAAGCTAGGCCACACAAGTTAAAAACCCATTAAAAAAAAAAAAGTGATTTCAGTTCTTTTATGTTGCATGTGTTAACTGGCTCACTAGTCTTATGTTGCATGTGTTACTGGCTCACTGATCTTTATGTTGCATGTGTGAACTGATTTTGGTTCTTTATGTTGCATGTGTGAAATTATTTCAGTTCTTTATGGTGCATGTGTTACTGGCTTACTAGTCTATGTTGCATGTGTGAACTGATTTCAGTTCTTTATGTTGCATGTGTTACTGGTTCACTAGTCTTTATGTTGCATGTGTGAACTGATTTCGTTTTTTTGTTGCATGTGTGAACTGATTTCAGTTTTTTGTTGCATGTGTGAAATGATTTTGGTTCTTTGTTGCATGTGTGAACTGATTTCGGTTCTTTGTTGCATGTGTGAACTGATTTCGGTTCTTTGTTGCATGTGTGAACTGATTTCGGTTCTGTGTTGCATGTGTGAATGATTTCGGTTCTTTGTTGCATGTGTGAACTGATTTCGGTTCTGTGTTGCATGTGTGAACTGATTTTGGTTCTTTGTTGCATGTGTGAACTGATTTCGGTTCTGTGTTGCATGTGTGAACTGATTTCGGTTATTTATGTTGCATGTGTTACTGGCTCCCTGGTGTGAGTCTTACTGTGTGGATCAACCCAGACTGATTCTCTCGATACTTTGTTAGTTTCTTAATACTAATGCTTTTATTAAACTGTATTAAGCATGCAATACAAAAAAGGCATTAATGTGCATAATTACCAATTTCAGAAATAAATGTGTGCAGTCTTAATTTCCTCCTCTGGTCTAACAATGGAGTTTAAATAAGGCTTTTTATACCTAACCTGTGGTTACATCATTCTTCAATGCTTCTCTTGTCCAGTGTAGCTTGATATTCTTCCATACCTTTTCTTGGTCCTTTTATAATGACATGCATTTGACACACACACACACCTTACTGATAAGATATATTACTACAATAGATTACAAGACACAGGAAGAGTACAATATACCAACTACCTCCAGATATCATACCAAAATAAGGAGTGTGTCCTTATCAGTAACTTTCCACAAGCTTGCTTTTACACTGAATTAAAGAAAATACACAAAGCATATTGACATTTAGAACAGAAAAACATTCTGTGAACACCAGGTCTTTGAACATGTTTATCCTTATTTAACTTTCCACAAGCTTGCCTTTACACTGTATTAAAGAAAAAACACAGACAAAGCATTCTGTGAACACCAGATCTTCTAAACGTGTATCTCTTTCCAAGGGGGGCCTTGGCAGACAGCATCTGTGAGGCTCTGATTTAGAAGACACAAATCCATTCTGGTAGCCTCTGCTGTCTGGCAAGATTTTTTTTCTATTATTGCTTCTGTCCAGGTACACCTGTGTGACGAGGTAAATAACTACTTCGAACATCTATTCATATTGTTGTTTTCCTCCACATAGTTTCTATAACATCTTTTCCAACTAAAACTTAATTGTGCAGCCAAAGCAGGGATAGTAACTACCAGGATCCCTAGTGTCCCTTGCTTAGGGGTCACCTCTGGCCAGGGGCATGGGGACACAAAGTGAACAGTTCTGTTGGTCTTAGCCCAGTACTGTTCAAAAGCTTTGTAAAGACAACTACATGGGTTGTGAGGCTCCACTTTAGTCGTGTAATATTAATCTGCTGGTATGTTGAACCCCCTAACCACTGCCCCCAGAATCAGTTGAGGTACTGTGCTGTAATTGTCTTCCTCGGAGGCACACCACCATCTCCTAGGATTTACATGTTAGCAAGGATGAGGGAAAATATATATATATATATATATATATATGCATGCCTTCTTTATCTGGCATATGAAGCAGTCAATCGCACGTACTCTATTTGTATTTATGCTCTGAGCACAATTACAAGTTTATATGAGTATTAAAAGATGTTTTATATATATATACAGTACTGTGCAAAAGTTTTAGGCAGGTGTGAAAAAATGCTGTAAAGTAAGAATGCTTTCAAAAATAGACATGTTAATAGATTATATTTATCAATTAACTAAATGCAAAGTGAGTGAACAGAAGAAAAATCTAAATCAAATCCATATTTGGTGTGACCACCCTTTGCCTTCAAAACAGCATCAATTTTTTGGGTACACTTGCACAAAGTCAGGGATTTTGTAGACATATACTCAGGTGTATGATTAAACAATTATACCAAACAGGTGCTAATGATCATCAATTCAATATGTAGGTTGAAACACAATCATTAACTGAAACAGAAACAGCTGTGTAGGAGGAATAAAACTGGGTGAGGAACAGCCAAACTCAGCTAACAAGGTGAGGTTGCTGAAGACAGTTTACTGTCAAAAGTCATACACCATGGCAAGACTGAGCACAGCAACAAGACACAAGGTAGTTATACTGCATCAGCAAGGTCTCTCCCAGGCAGAAATTTCAAGGCAGACAGGGGTTTCCAGATGTGCTGTCCAAGCTCTTTGAAGAAGCACAAAGAAACGGGCAACGTTGAGGACCGTAGACGCAGTGGTCGGCCAAGGAAACTTACTGCAGCAGATGAAAGACACATCATGCTTACTTCCCTTCGCAATCGGAAGATGTCCAGCAGTGCCATCAGCTCAGAACTGGCAGAAACCAGTGGGACCCTGGTACACCCATCTACTGTCCGGAGAAGTCTGGTCAGAAGTGGCCTTCATGGAAGACTTGCGGCCAAAAAGCCATACCTCCGACGTGGAAACAAGGCCAAGCGACTCAACTATGCACGAAAACACAGGAACTGGGGTGCAGAAAAATGGCAGCAGGTGCTCTGGACTGATGAGTCAAAATTTGAAATATTTGGCTGTAGCAGAAGGCAGTTTGTTCACCGAAGGGCTGGAGAGCGCATACGAATGAGTGTCTGCAGGCAACAGTGAAGCATGGTGGAGGTTCCTTGCAAGTTTGGGGCTGCATTTCTGCAAATGGAGTTGGGGATTTGGTCAGAATTAATGGTCTCCTCAATGCTGAGAAGTACAGGCAGATACTTATTCATCATGCAATACCATCAGGGAGGCATCTGATTGGCCCCAAATTTATTCTGCAGCATGACAACGACCCCAAACATACAGCTTAAAGTCATTAAGAACTATCTTCAGCGAAAGAAGAACAAGGAGTCCTGGAAGTGATGGTATGGCCCCCACAGAGCCCTGATCTCAACATCATCGAAGTCTGTCTGGGATTACATGAAGAGAGAGAAGCAACTGAGGCTGCCTAAATCCACAGAAGAACTGTGGTTAGTTCTCCAAGATGTTTGGGCCAACCTACCTGCCGAGTTCCTTCAAAAACTGTGTGCAAGTGTACCTAGAAGAATTGATGCTTGATGCTGTTTTGAAGGCAAGGGTGGTCACACCAAATATGGATTTGATTTAGATTTTTCTTCTGTTCACTCACTTTGCATTTAGTTAATTGATAAATATAATCTATTAACATGTCTATTTTGAAAGCATTCTTACTTTACAGCATTTTTCACACCTGCCTAAAACTTTTGCACAGTACTGTATATATATATATATATATATATATATATATATATATATATATATATATATATATATATATATATATATATATATATATACACAATATATTCCCTCTGAGCAGCATATCTCGTCAACTTTTCAGATCAGTTCACTTTCACATACAGGTGTGTTAATAAAGTATTAAACAAAGATTGTAAGGGTTTATCGTAAGCCCTTGTATGAAAGTATTAGGCATACAGTGTTCAGTTATTTCCATTTAAATTTAAGCTATACTGAACATGTTAAATATAATGGCCTTATTTAACTGTGCCATTCTTGGACTAAACCTGACCTCTCAAAATTCACCTGCACAAGCAGGTTTCAGACACCCTGTTTATTTGCCAAGGCTAGTGTTTTAATTAGTATGAAAACTTCACTGTAATCACATTTCCAAATTCACCACATGAAGCCATTTTTTGGCGCATAAACATTATCCTATTTAAAGTTGCTACCTATCTGAGAAGGACTGATACTGTACTGATTCTGAACTTTTCTAATTTAAATAAAATGCTTGCTTCGGCTGCCAAGTTTTCATTAATTTCTATGATATAATGAAGAGAGTTAATTTTGCTCCTTATAGAAAGACATTGGATTCAAAACTGCTGATGACCAGTAAATCTCGCTTTGATTGCCAAAAAGAACTTTCCAGGTCTAGCACCACTCTGCTGCAGGCAGGTAAAGGTGAGGCTATTTCTTCCAGTAAGTCTATTATGCACTACGGTTATTAAATACAGTTTACACTTTATTGTCTAATATTGAAACCTAACAGTTCCTGTCTTTATTTCAGTAAAACCTTTATATAAACTAAACATTTATATTCTTCAATTTAGTTGATATTCTAATGTCTAAACGGCTTTGTTTAGTTGGTGACAGAAACTGAATTCTTAAATTGATTAAATGAACAAATTCTCAAATGTGTTTTAACAGCTTAACTTTAAATGGCATTATAAGATGTATTTGTAATTCAGTTACTTCAGTATAACAGTTGCTCCTAGAAATTGTAATATTATTTTACTCCATTGATCTGTTATGAAGTCATTTAAACTTTCAATGGAAGGTCCAGTTATTTTCATCTAAATTCAAGCCACTGTTAACACATTAGAATGTAATAGTTTTACAGTGACTGAACTAAGTTTGACCTTTTTCTCTGTTCATACAAAATCCAGTTGAAGCAGGTTTTAAGACAGCCTTTCCTTTTGCCAATTTTCAGTGTTGATTTAATATGAGACTACCATAAGCATTTTCTAATACTCATTATTTTATACCAATCTTTAGTGCCAGGGCTCTTCTTGTCAGGTTCTAATTAAAGGCTACACAAGGACCTTTTTATTTTATTGTGTAAATCCATCTCAGTTACATATTTCAGCAGGAGAATGATGGGAAATGTAGTTCTGAGAGGTCCATGCAGGTACATGGGAAGCCATCTTGAGGCAGGGAATGCAATTCACAAGTTTAAAAAAAGTGGTCAAAATGTAAAAAAAAAAAAAAAGATTAAAACAATACACACAACTTACGTAAACAGTTGTAGCAACACATGGGAACATTTAACACGATAAAATAAAGAGATCCTTATTTACCCTTTAATTTCCATGATACATAGAAAATGTTTATTTTAATATAAACTCCTATCTTCTGTTATCCAAAAGGTATTTTGTTTGTTAATATTAACGAGGTAGCTCATTATAGAAAGGATCTTGGCTTTTAAATCGCTGACCATCAGAAAAAATCCTGGCTTCATCGGCCAAAACCATTGAGTCATCTCCAGCACGGATTCCACTACAAGCAGTAAGAACGAGGTTGCAAACTTAGTTGTATTCCTTAAGCAAGTTCACTGTTAGTTACAGTTTATATTATTTCATCTTATTGTCTTGCTTTTCCAAATATAACATAACATTTCTAATGGCTGCATTATTTCAGTCTTTCTAGAATACTTGCTTATATCTCAAGGGATCATTTTAGATCATGCCTTAATACTTATTTCAAATAAGGTACATGACTGAATCCATTTGAACTATACTTTTGTTCAACTCTAAGAAATATAGCAGCAGTTTTAAGACTAAATTATTAATTTGAGTATTCTGTTTCCATTACTTTAGACTCACTTCTGTCTTTAAATAAGAGACTTCACTGTGAGTCTGTTCTTGAACTAGTTAAGAACATAAGAAAGTTTACAAACGAGAGGAGGCCATTCCGCCCATCTTGCTCGTTTGGTTGCTCGTAGCGTATTGATCTCAGAATCTCATCAAGCAGCTTCTTGAAGGATCCAGGGTGTCGGCTTCAACAACATTACTGGGGAGTTGCTTCCAGACCCTCACAATTCTCTGTAAAAAAGTGCCTCTTATTTTCTGTTCTGAATGCCCCTTTATCTAATCTCCATTTGTGACCCCTGGTCCTTGTTTCTTTTTTCAGGTCGACCATTGTCAATACCTTTTAGAATTTTGAATGCTTGAATCAGATCACCGCGTAGTCGTCTTTGTTCAAGACTGAATAGATTCAATTCTTTTAGCCTGTCTGCATACGACATGTCTTTTAAACCCGGGATAATTCTGGTTGCTCTTCTTTGCACTCTTTCTAGAGCAGCAATATCCTTTTTGTAACGAGGTGACCAGAACTGAACACAATATTCTAGGTGAGGTCTTACTAATGCATTGTAAAGTTTTAGCATTACTTCCCTTGATTTTAAATTCAACACTTTTCACAATATATCGGAGCATCTTGTTGGCCTTTTTTTATAGCTTCTCCACATTGTCTAGATGAAGACATTTCTGAGTCAACATAAACTCCTAGGTCTTTTTTTCATAGATTCCTTCTTCTATTTCAGTATCTCCCATATGATATTTTAATGCACTGCATTTTTATTGCAGTACATTCATTTTTATTGCCTGCGTGCAGTACCTTACACTTTTCTCTATTAAATGTAATTTGCCATGTGTCCGGCCAGTTCTGAATGCTGTCTAGATCATTTTGATTGACCTTACAACAGTGTTTGCCACTCCTCCTATTTTTGTGTTGTCTGCAAATTAACAAGTTTGCTTACTATATTAGAATCTAAATCATTAATGTAGATTAGGAATAGCAGAGGACCTAGTACTGACCCCTGTGGTACACCACTGGTTACCTCGCTCCATTTTGAGGTTTCTCCTCTAATCAGTACTTTCTGTTTTCTATATGTTAACCACTCCCTAATCCATGTGCATGCATTTCCTTGAATCCCTACTGTGTTCAGTTTGAGGATTAATCTTTTATGTGGGACTTTGTCAAAGGCTTTCTGGAAATCTAAATAAACCATGTCATATGCTTTGCAATTATCCATTGTCGTTGTTGCATCCTCAAAAAAATCAAGCAGGTTAGTTAGACACGATCTCCCTTTCCTAAAACCATGCTGACTGTCTCCCAGGATACTGTTACCATATAGGGTATTTTCCATTTTGGATCTTATTATAGTTTCCATAAGTTTACATATAATAGAAGTCAGGCTTATTGGTCTGTAGTTACCTGGTTTGGTTTTGTCTCCCTTTTTGTGGATCGGTATTACGTTTGCAATTTTCCAGTCTGTCGGTACAACCCCTGTGTCAAGAGACTGTTGCATGATCTTGGTTAGCAGTTTGTAAATAACTTCTTTCATTTCTTTGAGTACTATTGGGAGGATCTCATCCGGCCCAGGGGATTTGTTTATTTTAAGAGCTCCTAGTCCCTTTAACACTTCTGCCTCTGTTATGCTAAAGTTATTTAAAACTGGATGGGAACAGGTCGACATGTGGGCATGTTGTCCGTGTCCTCCGTTGTAAAAACTTGTGAAAAGTAATCATTTAATACATTTGCTATTTTTTTTTCTTTGTCTATGATTTTGCAATTTGTATCTCTTAGACATTTAACCTCCTCTTTTTGAATATTCTCTTGCTGTTATAATATTGGAAAAACATTTTGGAATTGGTTTTAGCCCCCTTAGCAATGTTCATTTCTATCTCTCTCTTGGCCTTTCTAACTTCCTTTTTGACTTGTTTGCATTTCCGAGTACACTTTGTTTTTGGTCCCTTTTAAACACTCTGTAAACTGCCCTCTGCAAACCTCAGATAAATTAAGCTGTTTCTATCAAAGAGCCAGACATCTCTGCCGCATACACCTTTCACTCAAAAGGTGCTTGCACATTGTACAACGGAAGATGGGTTTTAGGGTCACTCCTTGACAAAGCACTAGTGACACCTGGTGGACAGATTGTGCCTGATCAGTCAAACTCAAAGTTGCATTTTGAAGTTCTAACACCCCCTTCTAAGTTATGTCTTTCAGAAAAAAATCAACATGGTCTTACTAGGGAGCCTTCACTTGGATACCCACCAGGGGCAATACAATACGCGGCGATCTTATTCAAGCATTCAAAATCTTAAAAGGTATTGACTATGTCGACTCGAGGGACTTTTTCGACCTGAAAAAAGAAACAAGGACCAGGGGTCACAAATGGAGATTAGATAAAGGGGCATTCAGAACAGAAAATAGGAGGCACTTTTTACACAGAGAATTGTGAGGGTCTGGAACCAACTCCCCAGTAATGTTGTTGAAGCTGACACCCTGGGATCCTTCAAGGAGCTGCTTGATGAGATTCTGGGATCAATAAGCTACTAGAAACCAAACGAGCAGGATGGGCCAAATGGCCTCCTCTCATTTGTAAACTTTCTTATGTTTATGTAAAATACTCAATATCCCAAACTCCTGCAAGTCATAGTGTGAAATGTACTCGCAGGAATATGCACAGCACAGGCCAGGAAAACAGCAATGAAAAGTAATGAGCTTGTTCTGTGACTGGTGGGCCCTATTTACAAAACTGTTTTAAAGAATGCTTTGTTAAGGACTGTTTTTTTTCCCCCCAAAAAAAGTCCCTTGTCATTATGAACATGCTCTATAAATTAAAGGTTTTCCACAAGAAAACTGAACCAAACCAGACATATTTGGATTGTCAAATCCTATAAGATGATTGTGGTGTCAGATTATTGAATACAATAATGGCAGCTACTTTGATGTCAAAGTGAGGGGTGTAGCTTTTCACAGCCTACCCATAAGGCCATACAGTTTGCCATCTTCAGGAAGCCTTTCTTAATACTGTATGAAGACCTCCTGCACTGACAACCAATACAAAGACTATGTTTAAAGGCCAGACAAACTGTTTTTCCTGCCACACAAAATAAATGAATAAATAACAACATGCCTGTATCTGTCTGAGCTAGGTATAAAAAGAAAGCACATTGAAATGACTCGAACCTCAGCTGGAAAGCTCATTGAAATGACTCGAACCTCAGCTGGAAAGCTCATTGAAATGACTCGAACCTCAGCTGGAAAGCTCATTGAAATGACTCGAACCTCAGCTGGAAAGCACATTGTAGTGACTCGAACCTCAGCTGGAAAGCACATTGAAGTGACTCGAACCTCAGCTGGAAAGCACATTGAAATGACTCGAACATCAGCTGGAAAGCACATTGAAGTGACTCGAACCTCAGCTGGAAAGCACATTGAAATGACTTGCACCTCAGCTGGAAAGCACATTGAAATGACTTGAACCTCAGCTGCTCCTCTATTTGAACCAGGATACATTTTCATTGTCACCATCAGTCCATTCAGATACTTTATTTTCTAATATAAACTGAAGTTCAGAAATAACCTAAGGCCTTTTGAATTGCTGTTGTCGTTTGGATAAGTCACGTGAGCCATGCGCTCTCTTGTAACTCATTGTGACAGAGATCGAATGATTCTTGGTGTTAGATCTCCCTCTCGACCTGTGAGGGCACGGTGCCAGAGGAACAGAGTACCCTTAATTAAATGGCACGACAATTTATTCCGAAGGGTAGATGGAAATCAGTCATTTAGGAAGGGGGCGGAGCTACGGCACCCAAGCTCATTGACCCGGACGGTAAGCGGCATGGCATCCGAGGACTGGAGGAGAGGATGCGCTCATTAACCTTGGGGTCATGGGCGAGGGTATAAATAGGGGGCATGGCTTGAGTGATCTGTTCCTTTGCATATGGTCAAGTGAAATGACCGAGAAGGAGCCCGTACTGAGTAACCTGTGAGTGTTCGTGTCTGTGTACTAACACTGTGTGTCTTGTGTGTTTTGTTCACTGAAGATTGCTGAGCATGATCCGGAGCTGCAGCCGCAGGCCAGCGAAAAACCCGAACTTCACCACTCACCTTTCCCCTACAGTAACTGTCTTTGTTTGCACCACTAGCACTAAAAATCATGCACCGTCTATACTGTGTCTGTGTTTTGTGTTTTGTGTGGGTGACGAAACGGGACTTTGGGTTGCGGGTCAAACCCGTGGGATTACAAAACAGAAGTGATACACGCCGCTGTACCACTTCCAACACTATTATTATTTGCAGGTTTGCCTTAAGGCTCTGGACATTTAGTAAATCAAATAAACACCCTTGCACCTGTACGAACGTTGTCTGTGTGATTACTCTGCACTGCACTCACCTGCACGTCTTTACCACTCTGTCACACGTGGTTGTCAGAAGAGGGACATGGATTATGCAGCACTGTCGGCGCTGCTGGAGCAGTGGGACGGCAGACGGGAGGTGGAGGAGAGACGGAGAGAGGAGAGGTACACCGCGCTGATCGAGAGGGTCGGGCTGGCGATACCTCCCACAGTGTCAGCAGAACGCAGCTGGATAACACCCAAGGCGAGGACGCACAAAATGACGGCGGAAGACGACCCAGAAGCATACCTGGTGGCATTTGAGCAGTTGTCTACCACCGCGTCATGGCCCTGACAGTTCTGGGCAAGCCAGCTAGGACCTTGCCTGATTGGTGAAGCACAGCCAGCATATCAGGCGATGGGGGATGACGAAAACGCTCAATATGACCTGGTAAAACTGGCTATTCTCCGCCGTCTCAATATTACAGAGGAAACTCACCGAGTGAGGTTCAGGGAGTACAGGAGGTCCCCGAATATACGCCCCAGGGTGGTCGCGCAGAAGCTCTGTGACCACATGATACACTGGCTCACCCCGGCGCTGAAAACAGCCGCACAGATGGGTGAGGCCATCGTCATCGAGCAGTTTTGTCATGTGGTCGGCGCCGAGACCCAAGCATGGATACGGCACCACAACCCCGACACCCTGGACCAGGCAGTAAAAGCTCGCCGAGGACTTCGAGGACTCCCTGGTATCAGCCCAGACTGGGCTACTCACCCTGCCACCTCAGCGGAGCAGCCGAGCTCCACCTCTTTCTCTGCTCCTCCAACCCCACCACGGGACCGGGTCAACGACCTCCTAGAGCACCGACCCCAATGGGCGACCTTGCCTCCTCTTCATGGAGACCAAGGTTGGCCCCCAGCTGGGGTAGAGGTGCTACCCTGCCCCGTTACCATACCAGCAGCGGGACAGACCATTAACCACTGTACCCTCCTTTCCCCTACCTGTTTTAGGTGCCGCCAGCCGGGTCACCAGGCTAGGTCATGCCCATTTGCGATGGAGTGTGGCGTGGCCGTGTGCAATCTGGCATCTGAAGCGGTAAGCTGAGAGAAAAATGGTCGGGAGGGGCCTTGTATTGTTAATGTGATTTTGGGAAATGTGAAAACCCATGCATTAGTGGACACAGGGTGTGGTCAGACCTTAATTAGAGCATCTCTTTAGGCGGTATGGTGTGGCAGCCACAAGGTCAGGTGGCGATCTCCTGTATCCATGGAGACACGGCAACATACCCCACAGTTAAAGCATATTTATCGGTCGGTCCGATTGAACGTCACCTGATAGTGGGGGTGGCGGAAAGGCTACCACATCCAGTTATTCTGGGTCGAGACTGGCCCAACTATAAAGATTTGGTGAAATTAAGGGCAGTCCCGGCCATACACGCAAATGTGGCAGAAAAAGCAGAAAGGGAAATGATTGGTAATGTTTTTCCCTTTCAAACGGAAATGTTTTCTCCTCTGTTCTGGCCGAGAAAAACAAAGAGAGAAGGTTGCGGAAATGGGAGGGAGCATTAATGAGACAAGGCTGGGGGCTGGTGGGAGCCTGCTATAACGGTGAAAAACGTCAGTCAAAGGGGGTCGGAACACAGTGTGACTGAGAGGGCGAGGTTATTGGGCCATCAAGGGCAGCTGTTACTCCCGCCCCGCTCAATGTACCGGACATGTGGCACTCAAATGTGGACCTAGTGTGGGACCAAAAAAATGACCCCTCACTGGTGCACATTTGGGGACAAGTCCGGTCCATTGAAGGTAAGGATGTTGAAGGCGCTGGGGCACTAGTATTTCCACATTTCATTATCAAGGGGCAATTACTATATAGGGTAAACCTGGCCACGGGCACAGGACATCCTGTAACACAATTATTGGTTCCCCCATCTTGTCGGATGGAGGTCATGAGGCTGGCGCATGATATCCCTTTTGCGGGGCACCTCGGAGTTGACAAGACAAGGGAACGAATATTGGCTCGATTTTTTTGGCTAGGACTTCATAAGAAAGTGTCGAAATATGTAGCCACATGCCCAGACTGCCAGCGAGTAGCGCCGGGTCGAGTGCGCCCCGCCCCTTTGGTCCCACTGCCGATTATTTCCACCCCCTTTGAACGCATCGCAGTGGACATAGTCGGCCCTTTGCTACCTTCTGACTCTGGGTATACGCATATCTTAGTGGTGGTAGATTACGCAACACGATACCCGGAGGCAGTTCCCTTGAGGTCCACTAGTGCTGCTGCGATAGCCAAAGAACTAGTGCAGATTATGGCAAGAGTAGGGATCCCTAAGGAGATATTGACTGATCATGGAACTAATTTCTTGTCAAATACGCTACAGCAGGTATATAAACTAATAAAAATACGTCCCATCAGAACGTCGGTTTATCATCCACAGACGGACGGGTTGGTGGAACGTTTCAATCAGACTCTAAAGGCGATGCTGAGACGATTTGTAAATCAAGAGCAAAAACATTGGGCATCGCTTCTTCCCTACCTCCTTTTCGCAGTGAGAGAGGTGCCGCAGAGTTCGACAGGGTTCTCCCCCTTCGAGCTCTTGTATGGCCGACAGCCTCGCGGCATTCTCGATCTGTTGAGAGAGGGGTGGGAGGAGCACAAAGGCTCGTCCAAAAATGTAGTGCAGCATGTGCTCCTACTTAGAGATCGCCTAGATTTGGTCGGTCGTTTGGCCCAAGACAATCTCAAATCGGCTCAGCATCGACAACAGCAGCAGTACAATCAAAATGCATTAATCCGAACCTTTCGGCCTGGAGACAAGGTAATGCTGCTACTTCCCTCATCAGAATCCAAACTATGTGCTAAATGGCAAGGGCCATATGAAGTGATTCGGGCTATAGGGAAGGTGAATTACGAAATTAGACAGCCCGATCGCCGTAATGAAAAAGAAATTTATCACATAAATTTATTAAAGCCCTGGCAGGCAAGAGAGGTTTTATTCATAGCCCCAGGCAATGCAGAGGATGATTTGGGGCCCGAGCTAAAACCCTCTGGCACAAAGAATATTTCGATGGGGAACAGTTACTTCCTGATCAGCAACGTGAACTACGCATGTTAATTGAGGAATTTAGTGATGTTTTTCTAACACGCCCGGTAGAACTAACCTTGCTGAATATGACATTATCTCTCCCCAGGTGTCACAGTGCGAGAGAGACCTTATCGGATCCCGGAAAGTCGACGAGGTGGCGTTCGTAAACAGGTATGGGACATGCTCGAACTTGGGGTGATTGAGCCTTCCAGGAGCCGAGTGGTGCAGTCCAATTGTGATAGTGGCCAAAAGGACGGCACCAACCGCTTCTGCGTTGATTTCCGCAAGGTAAACGCTATTGCCAAGTTTGATGCGTATCCCATGCCTCGGGTCGACGAGCTTCTAGATAGACTGGGGACGGCAAGGTTTATTTCCACTCTGGACCTGACGAAGGGATATTGGCAGATCCCGTTAACTCGTAGTTCTAGAGAGAAAACCGCATTTTCAACACCAGAGGGGCTGTTTCATTTTACAACCATGCCGTTTGGGTTACATGGTGCGCCTGCTGCCTTCCAGAGACTGATGGACCAGGTTTTACACCCACATCGTGAATATGCGGCAGCGTATATTGATGATGTGGTTATTTACAGCTCCACCTGGCGAGAGCATTTGGCCAGGATCACAGCCGTCCTTCAGTCTCTAAGGGCAGCCCGGCTGACAGCTAACTTGCAAAGTGTGCGTTTGCCAAGAAAGAGACACAATATTTGGGATTTATAATGGGGAATGGCAGGGTGAAACCCGTTGTCTCCAAGGTCCAGGCCTTGGTGGACGCGGCAATCCCCAAAACCAAGGCTCAGGTGAGGTCTCTACTGGGGTTAGCCGGTTATTACCGCCGCTTTATCCCCGAGTATGCCACCGTGGTTAATCCCTTAGTTGACCTCACCAGAAAGAGCGCACCAAATTCAATTAAGTGGTCAGAAGAATGTCAGGGGGGCGTTTGATATTGTTAAGCAGAGACTTTGCCAGGCCCCCACTCTCATCACTCCAGACTTCACCAAGAGATTCATCCTCCACACCGATGCTTCGGATGTCGGTTTGGGTGCAGTCCTGTCCCAAATGGTAGGCGGAGTAGAACATCCTGTTCTATACATAAGTAAAAAAAATGCTTCCTCGGGAGCGCAACTACTCCGTCGTCGAAAAAGAGTGTTTGGCCATCAAATGGGCTACTCACTCTCTGAGATTCTACCTGCTGGGACACTCATTTGATCTCGTCACTGACCACGCCCCACTCAAGTGGTTAAGCACAATGAAGGACAGCAATGCCCGGATAACTCGGTGGTATCTGGCATTGCAGCCCTTCATGTACCATATGGTACACCGTGCAGGGAAAGACCACCAAAATGCGGATTATTTTTCCCGGGAGGGGGGAGTAATGGGAAAGGTAGATTCAGCCGAGTGTTCCTTCGGCTCCACTCTGCGCGGTGGGATATGTGACAGAGATCGAATGATTCTTGGTGTTAGATCTCCCTCTCAACCTGTGAGGGCACGGTGCCAGAGGAACAGAGTACCCTTAATTAAATGGCACGACAATTTATTCCGAAGGGTAGATGGAAGTCAGTCATTTAGGAAGGGGGTGGAGCTACGGCACCCAAGCTCATTGACCCGGACGGTAAGCGGCGTGGCATCCGAGGACTGGAGGAGCGGATGCGCTCGTTAACCTCGGGGTCATGGGCGAGGGTATAAATAGGGGGCATGGCTTGAGTGATCTGTTCCTTTGCATATGGTCAAGTGAAATGACCGAGAAGGAGCCCGTACTGAGTAACCTGTGAGTGTTCGTGTCTGTGTATTAACACTGTGTGTCTTGTGTGTTTTGTTCACTGAAGATTGCTGAGCACGATCCGGAGCTGCAGCCGCAGGCCAGAAAAAACCGGACTTCACCACTCACCTTTCCCCTACCGTAACTGTCTTTGTTTGCACCACTAGCACTAAAAATCACGCACCGTCTATACTGTGTCTGTGTTTTGTGTTTTGTGTGGGTGACGGAACGGGACTTTGGGTTGCAGGTCAAACCCGTGGGATTACAAAACAGAAGTGATACACGCCGCTGTACCACTTCCAACACTATTATTATTTGCAGGTTTGCCTTAAGGCTCTGGACATTTAGTAAATCAAATAAACACCCTTGCACCTGTACGAACGTTGTCTGTGTGATTACTCTGCACTGCACTCACCTGCACGTCTTTACCACTCTGTCACACTCATTCATTATTTTTATTTCATAGCCTACACAGAAATCCATGCCAGTTCAAAAATAAAAAAAACCTCTTTGAATACAACAGCCTCCTTCGTTGAGACTAATACTTAAGGCAAGACAAAATGTTCTTCATGGTTTGTTTTGTTTTATTTTGTTTTGTAACTAGTACTCCCATTATTCTTTAAATACTAAAGCGTCTGTTTCCAGCCAAAAAATAGGCATGCAGACACGCTTGGGTTGTTGCTATGTCAAATTCTGCAGCACGATTACTGACACCATGTGGTGGAAATAGATCTAACGCTTACAAATGCCCTGAATATTAAACCTGAAATCCATTAATAGCTATTCCCTTGTACTGTACTAAAGATAATTGTCACTTAACAAGCTTACTCTACATTTCAATATACCCGATTCCATGAGAGAGAAATGTAAGAGGCATTTAGAATAATCTGTATCTTTTTTTAATAAGTATTAACTTTATCACACTCGCTATAACAGTCTTCATTATAACGAACCTGGCCCCTGGCCCCCAAATAATAATAAAATTATATATGAGTAAATTGTTGGTGCTCATAATGTATAAGAGTAGAAAAATGCAACATGTCTAAGACTTTTGCACAGCAGTGTGTTTATGTGTGTAGATAGATAGATTTAAAACACACATTGTCAACATCCGGGTCTATGCACGGGATGCCACCTTCGCAGTGAAGTCAACTCTTTCGTCTTAATAAAAATCATGCTGACAGTGATCTGGGGGACAGCACATGCCTTCTATCCAATGAATAATAATTAATCAGGAGATGAATATGTTCTTATTATATTGGTTTTATTATCATGATGGTACAGTAAATAGTCATTAAATCTTAAACACATGGTATCTTTTTTTAATTTTTCAATAACAAAAAACAACCCACCAAAAATAAAACAAACCAACAAAAAACCTTTTGGAACAGCAGCTGTAATGAGGGAGTTCATTGTTCTGAGTATACTGTTCCACCTCTTCTCACTTTTGTAATCAGTGTGGCTATGTTTTCAGTAAACGGACGATGAAGAAATAAATGAGCAATAACCGTCTTAATTTGCTCCCGGAAAGAGGCAGGTAAATCAAATTACCATATTAATAACCATATGCACAAAACACAAATAAAGTTCATTTGCATGGGTGCTTTTAACAGTGACCGCACTTAAATGATTCATCCAGACCAGTGCCCTGCATCATGGATTATTCTGGTGTTTGGCTAATTTTTGAACTACTGCATGTTTTACAATAAGGAATTGCCAAACGTCATCATATCACTTACCAATAGGATTCTGGGATAAAGGAGCTGTTTATGGCGCAACTCTGTGCTTTTACTTTTTTGCCCTCCTACCATTAACAACAGCTTTAGTAAGCATGCTTATTATTTTCACAGGTCTTCTCACCTAGGTGTTACTTGATTAGGACAAACACATCTGAGCCTTTTTTGTAGTTACTTGGTCCATTTTGTAGATATAAGTTCTTTGCACAACTGATTCTTTTGGTCTTCCTGGCTTTCACATGTGAAAAATGTGGATATAAAACAATGCCCAAGTCACAATATAGGGAGAATTACAAGAATCTACCCACGATCAAGTAAATGCACTTAAATTGATTACACATATTTACCTTAGACTGCCTCATTCCCAAAGACAGATCATGTAGGCACATAAGCCTGAAGAAATTCAGTGGAATAAAGCTGCTAAACTATGGATGGCGAGGCCAACATGCCAACTTCTCAGCTCAGACAGATTGAATGCAGTTGGACACCAGCTTTGAAGTACGAGTACTAAAAAGGCACTCAGTCTATAAAGACACTGGTCCAGATGGTAAGCTGAGCTTGCAAGCCCTCTTGCTTTATATTGACCAGCATGTTAGAGACAATGTCTCTTTCCTGAGTTGCACTACTGTAGTTCAGTTGTAGCACATGCAGGTCTAATTCCCCATTCTGAGTTGATCAAGTGAAATGGAGTACATTTTCTTTGTCAATATATATAACAGAATAAAATATGAAGGAGAGGCAAGTGCAACATATAAAATAATACAGAATCAGCTCTCAAAGTAAATTAACCAATAGTTCAACAAAAAATTATAATATGAATGACCAACAATTTGTAGTTTTATAAAAAATACTATTAAATAATATACAATACAGAAGAATAAAGGAAAACAAATGCATAAATAGACTCAACGCCACGATGCCTGAAGGTTTAAATAGAAAGGAATAGTAGATCGTGACTTAACTAACTGTGCCATACATGACATCAAACACATTAATAGATTTAAATAAAAAGTGAGAGTAGTTGCCATGGCATCAAAAGCCTAAAATTACCTCCAATGTTTGTTTTCAAACACACTTGACAAAGGTTTAACATACCGAAACGTTGGGAAGTTGGCAGAAACATAACACACACACACACACATTATGTATTATGCTGTTATGTACTATGTATTATGTACATTATGTATTATGCTTATATATTCTCACAAACTCTTATTTTTTTTTAAGTATCCAGTATATCTTTTTTTTTTACAGTGGATCAGCATCGCATTTAATGTTATGAAACAAACATAAGAAAAACATTATGGGGGTGATGTAAGTATAGGTGCAGTGCAAATAATTGCGGATGCAAAATTCAAATTGCATTGCAGCCAGGCAATTATTTTGCACTGTGCCCTATGTAAGCTTAAAAGCAATGCAAATTACTCAACATGCACAAATAATGAGCCACAATTATGATAATGAGTATCTCAATGAGTCGGTCTACTTAGCGGCCGCACTTAAGAGTACAGAGAGTATGACATTTGTGGAGCACGAAAATGCAAATCAAAAAAAATGTCACAGGAAGGGCAGCAAAGTCCTGACAGCAACCAGTGGCCTTGTGCCAGTTTTGAGAAATGTGTTGCTATGAGGTAAAAACGAGTTTATTTAATTATATACATCATTGTTTTAATAACCTACAGTACATTGAACTATTTTCACACCAGTTTATGGTCCCTTTCATAAACACTTCCATACAAAGCAGCAGTTACAAGCCTACCAGACATTCCTTTCTTACTCATGAAGTAGCTGCCTCTGTCCCAGCCTGTGCTGTCTGGAGTGGCAAGCTGCAACTCACTAGCCAGTATCTGCGGGAAAATATAAGGGGTAGTAAAGTTACCCTGTAAATGGAGACTGCTTTCAGCCTCTGTGACCCCTTCTCCACAGCTCTCCCAGCTTGAGTCAGCACACATGACCAGGGCACACACCTCCAGGTAATAAATACCGTGGACTGCATGCAGCCCATTAAAACCACCGAGGGAATAGAGCTCACTGGTAACGTTGGCACGTGGATATGTGACTTGGCAGCAGAAACAGCCGTCACATACTGTCAAAGTCACCTTGTGTTTCAACAAGAGGAACAAACATGTAATTATCATACATCACCATTGCATGGAAGGTGCTGGAAGGGGCCTGGGCAGATGATAGTCTTGGTATCGAGGGTCCACCACACTCTCGGTCTCTGTTTATGTAGAATGAAGATTGTGGATGGGACTGCACACTGGAAACATCCCAGACGTTGCTCTTGAAAGAGCCACCGCCACTGCTTGTGAGCACAGGAACCTTGGCCACTTGAAGCCTGCCTTCCTCAGTATCTGTGTTGTAGTGGTGAACCGAGTGTGAAGGGGTATGCCTCTGCCGGTCGTATTCAAGACAATACGGTGAATACTGGCTGCCAGAAAGTTTAATCCAAATGCAGTTGCAAATGACTGCTGGATCTGAATAGCAGACAGTACTGGCAGCTGATTCATCCAGGCAGTAGGGTAGACAATTTGCTTCACCTTATACTTTTCTATTAGAGTTATGCTAGGCTCATAAAAGAGTATGTCAAAGCAAGTAAAGATGCCGAACTTCCCAGCAAATGGAGTGTCGAATGTGGCATGCTCAATTCTGGTGGGGTATCGAAAGCTGCCTCAAAATACAGGTTTTGTTTGTGATACTTGGCAATCAGCGTCCCGTCATCATGGAAGACCACGTCAGTATTGGAAACGTATCTTCCATCTGGAGGACAATGCGGATCACTGCGGTTACATTCTTGCTGATCCGGCATATTTGCTACCAAGTACGTTCTGTTATTTCTTGTCACACAGCTTGGTCGATGCAGCACCTACAAAGCGCTTCCTGCTGGCTGCACACACCACTGGGGTTCAGGTTCAGCATGACTCTGCTCATAAACAGCAGCAATGTAATGTCCATTGTCCTCTTGTGAAGAGCCAGTATGACACTGCCACAAAACAGCAATGATTAACAAGACAAAACAAGGACATTTTCTTTTTTTTTTTTACCTGTAGTAAAGAGAATAAAAACTGAAGTGCACCAGTCCCAGCTGCTGTTGTGTAGCACGCAACCATGAGATTAAACATGAGCCTGATGCGATCTCAGAAACGGCTAGTGCAATCCATTACAGAGTCCAATCTCAATTTGGTTTCAAGTTGATGCTTCCTTTTTTTGGGGGGTTGTTGGCAAAGATTTAACTGGAAAGGGAGTCTATGGCTTTTTGTTCTTAGATCCTTATATACCATGCATACTTGTACTGTAGCTGATGACCACTTTGGGTGGGAAGCTGAAGCAGACCCAGTGGTTGAAAAATAATATATATATATATATATATATATATATATATATATATATATATATATATATATATATATATATATATATACAGTGCCTTGCAAAAGTATTCAGATCCCTGACCAATTCTCTCACATTACTGAATTACAAATGGTACATTGGAATTTTGTTCTGTTTGATATTTTATTTTAAAACACTGAAACTCAAAATCAATTATTGTAAGGTGACATTGGTTTTATGTTGGGAAATATTTTTAAGAAAAATAAAAAACTGAAATATCTTGCTTGCATAAGTATTCAACCCCCACACATTAATATTTGGTAGAGCCACCTTTCGCTGCAATAACAGCTTTAAGTCTTTTGGGGTAAGTATGTACCAGCTTTGCACACAGTGTCGGAGTGATTTTGGCCTATTCTTCTTGGCAGATTTGCTCCAGGTTGTTCAGGTTGGTTGGACGACGCTTGTGGACCGCAATTTTCAAATAGTGCCACAGATTCTCAATGGGATTGAGATCAGGACTTTGACTGGGCCACTGTAGGACATTCACCTTTTTGTTCTTGAGCCACTCCAATGTTGCTTTGGCCTTGTGCTTCGGATCATTGTCCTGCTGAAAGGTGAATTTCCTCCCAAGCTTCAGTTTTTTAGCGGACTGATGCAGGTTTTCTTGCAGTATTTCCCTGTATTTTGCTCCATCCATTCTTCTTTCAATTTTAACAAGATGCCCAGTCCCTGCTGATGAGAAGCATCCCCACAGCATGATGCTGCCACCACCATACTTCACTGTAGGGATGGTGTGTCTTGAGGCATGGGCAGTGTTAGGTTTGCGCCACACATAGCGCTTTGAGTTTTGGCCAAAAGCTCTATCTTGGTCTCATCTGACCACAAAACCTTTTCCCACATCGCAGCAGGGTCACTCTCATGCTTTCTGGCAAACTCAGACGTGCTTTCAGATGGTACTTTTGTGTAACGGCTTCTTTCTTGCCACCCTCCCATACAGGCCAGTGTTATGCAGAGCTCTTGATATGGTTGACTGGTGCACCATTACTCCACTCCCAGCCACTGAACTCTGTAGCTCCTTCAAAGTGATTGTTGGCCTCTCTGTGGCTTCTCTCACAAGTCTCCTTCTTGTTTGAGCGCTGAGTTTTGAGGGACGGCCTTTTCTTGGCAGTGCCAGGGTGGTGTGATGCAGCTTCCACTTCCTGATTATTGATCCAACTGTGCTCACTGGGATATCCAAACACTTGGATATTATTTTGTACCCTTTCCCAAATCTATGCATTTCTATTACTTTATCTCTAACTTCTGTAGAATGCTCTTTGGTCTTCATTGTCCTTCAGATTCACAGCCTGACCAATGATCCTTCAACAGTGGGGTTTTTATCCAGAAAATGTGACAGCAACTTTAATGGTTCACAGGTGGAGGCCAATGGTAAGGTAATTGTGTCCTCGTTAGGGCAATTTCTTTCATCGGTGTAAACTGGGAGCTTCCACAGCACAGGGGTTGAATACTTAAGCAAGCAAGATATATCAGTTTTTAATTTTTCTTAAAATATTTCAACATAAAACCAATATCACCTTACAATAATTGATTTTGAGTTTCAGTGTTTTAAAATAAAATATCAAACAGAACGAAATTTCAATGTACCATTTGTAATTCAGTAATATAAGAGAATTGGTCAGGGGTCTGAATACTTTTGCAAAGCACTGTATATATATATATATATATATATATATATATATATATATATATATATATATATATATATATATATATATATATACTTTATAGGAATAGTATGCTAAATTATTTTTGCATAAGTAAAATAGAAAATAACAAAATGTATATATAATAGTTCAGTATATTAAACAGTTATTTGAAGTGAATATATATATATATATATATATATATATATATATATATATATATATATATATATATATATATATATATATATATATATTTTAATGTAGATGTTATGAATTATACCTTTAAAGAATGTTGGACTCAATTTATTATTCAACTGGTTTATCACCTAACTTGCTTAACATCCTTGAGTCCCTGCCAACCACCACCACCACCAATACACAAACAAAACACCATTTACAAGCAGGGCTCTGCCCTGCCACAGATGCACACCCGTCTACAGAGTGGCATGGGCTTTGCTGAAAATACTGCAACGTTCATTGTAGTAAGCATTAATGCATTTGTTAAGAAGGGTGACACAAAGACTGGTGTGGCTCATTGTCAGGTATTTTATGGCAGAAACAAATAAACATGGACAATTGTTTACATCAGTTCTTTGTAAAAAGTCTCCCCCACATACTTAACCTTGTAAATGCAGTCCCGTCCCCCCCCCCGAATGACGTGCTGCTGTGCACTCTCCCCATTGCAAATGATCACTTCAGCATTGACATTTTATGGCTAGTGGTCATGGTACATTTAGTTCTAATGGCATACTGGTACTTTGAAATGCAGCTCTTCTTATTTGAGGGTTCAGGCAGTGTTGGTATTGTATAGTAAGGTACCAGGTGTGTATGTTTTAACGGAACCTAGGAAAAAGGAAAACAACGTGCTGTAATTTATGGAGTGAGTGTACAAACATGAGGGTTATTCTTTTTAATCTAAAGAACAGCAAATAAAAATGAAAGTGGAATACGAGTTTAGATATGCAATCAAGTGTTCAAAGCTCATTATCACTAAAACACAGCCCGAAATAGTAATTTGAATTGAATGTACTATTAAATACACCAAAATGAGGAACATTATATTGGAAGCAGTAAAAAAAATGCCCAGGACCCCCCACCACACACACACACTTAAAAAATAAATCTCAATCAAATAGATAAAGTTACTTATTTAGTTATATGTAATAAACACCTTAAATAACAAAGTTAAAGGATAACATATACAGTATATATCTTCTTACTTCATTCAGCTACTGCAAATCCTTTTGGTTGTGCTCTGCTTTCTGTCATCAACATTCAATAATTGCTAATCCAGTTATTAGTCACAATAGGGGGTTCATTTCTGTGATCATCTCATTGCAATTCAAGAGTGGGATGGGGCTATTGTAATGCAAGCTATAAATGATGGCTGGGGAGGACACTGAGGAAAATCATTTGTACTGACAAACCTCCGTTTTGTGTCCTCATAAGCTTTACAAACTTCAGTCAGGTAAGACACATACTGCTCCCTGATGAAATTCATGCATCTGCAATATTAACAGGGTCGATTTGAATATGATTTAATGTGTGTTTGCTTATCTTGTTAAACAATCTACAGATTTATATTTGTGTATTCTTGTTTTGGTATCCTGTAGGATGAAACATGCTCAGTTTGCAGTAGTCCTTGTGACTATATTACTTATTGCTTGTGTTACACCGGAGCCTGATTCAGGAGAAGAAGAATGGAAATCTCTAGGAAATCCACAGAACAGAAATCTGGTAAGTTATTTCACACTTTTATTTTGGTTAAACTGATTTCATTTTGTTAAACAATACATTTAAGTTAAATAGCAGTATATTATCTTGGTGGTTAAAATATATAAATCTAATACTAATCTAGTAATTATTTCTATGATTCTACAGTTTTGTATGCTGAAAATGAATGAACATGAAATAATTTTAAAATGGATTATTCTTGTAATATGTTTTTAATACGTGACTAATCCTATTTTATGTACTACTTGCAGCTTGTATGTTTGTTTGTAGTAAATGAGATGCTTATTAAAAGGGATTTTCTTTTAGATAATGTGCAATTCACATTTTTATTTATTTTTACTGGGAACAAGCATCACAGATTAAACTTCCCTTAACTCCAGTATTATTATTATTATTATTATTATTATTATTATTATTATTATTATTATTATTATTATTATTATTATCAAAATACTGGTGAACCTTAACTGAAGCAACCAGGTATAAGCCAACTGAATGTCATATGCTGGGCAGTAGATTTTTCTTTTTTTTTTCTTTTACAGATATTTACTGAATTTAGTTTTTAGTAGTTTTCTATGTGTATGTTTACTTCATGAAACTCCTACTGCTATACAATATAAACAGACTACTACTTAAATACTGAACTTTACATTGTTGTGCAGTTATGTCTTTAACAGGTTAAAATGCACACAAAGTATTTGCTTTTAACTCATGTCCTGCATTGAAGATAAAACCTATGCACTTGGAATCCTTTAGGGAAAAGGTATTTTTTAAAAATACACAAACAAGCTTTGAAGCTTGTATTGTGTGCGAAATACCAGAACAGCATATTAGTTTGCAATTAGACACTGAGAATGATTCAAAGTAAGAAAAAACTAATTTATGTGTATAATTTGTTGGTGTCTTTTTATCTTTGTTGTATACTAAATATAGCATACTACACAGTTTTAGAAAAGAAAAAAAAGCCTGTATTGTATTGAGCATCCTGGATCATGCAGAATTGTTTTTTCAATATCTACTCTTTTTCAACCAGTGTACCTGCTGTAGATGGCTTGAAATGTAGCCTTGATTGATTGTCTTACTAAACAAGACCATGATCTTGTGTTTGAACTCTTCGTTCTCTTCGCAGTTTTACAACATTCTCCAGTCCTACTTTAACGGAAGAGGCATTAACCTGGTTAGTATGGGGAGAAAAGACAAACTGCTCGGCAATCTGGGAGGGAAAATAAGCTCCAACTATGACAGATATCGGCAGAAGCTGGAAGATAACGACAGTTTTTATGTGTGAAAATGTAACTTCATCAATTTCAAACAATCACTAACTAAGCTGCAATTTCTGTTTTGAAAACCCTTCTTCGCATACTTTCAGGCTTGGTATTTGTAACTACCAAAATGAAAATGTGTTTTAATGTTTGTTTGATTTTTTGTTTTGTGAAAATGTGACTAAAAATATACAGGCTTTTTGACAATTGATATCTAAAGATAACTAAATATAATATATTTGAATTTGACCAATACCTATAGAATGACACAGCTGGATTTAATTCAGGTCCGAGTTTCACATTCTTCGTGCACATCATGTCATAAGAGGTAAAGTGAAAGTCTGTGTACTGAATTTATGCACTGAAGGGTTTCAGCATCTGTTTTTTTATTTTTATTTGAAGTTCCAATCAAATAATGTGATTCTTTGTGAGTTCTATCAAGCTGTAGACAGTTTTCAACAATTTCACAATAAAAGATTAAGTTGGATCTATGCCAATCGCTGTTCTCTGTCAATATATATATATATATTTTGTTATCCTGTATACTACCATTAATTCTTGGCCTAAGACATGTAACATTAGTCAGAGTGCAAAATGTTATGATAATAAAATATTTCATCATGAATTCTGACTTCAGATTATTCAATGTTGGGCCCTCAATTACTTTCCAAGATAACAACATTTAGATTACAATCTAGAGGTTCTGGGTTTCAGGTTTTTTTTTTTTTTTAAATGCAGGTTTAATCTGGTTTTACCTGGTGCAGGTGTGTCTAAACCCAGGTGCCATGTTTGAGCCCACTGGGCAGTCAGTCCACTACCACCATTGGCTAAGGGTTCAAAATGATCCTTTTGTGCAGTGCTCTTTTAATACACTACTTTAAGGGCTGTCCTATTCAGTATTGTATTCACAAATACCTACTGCACATGCTCAGTACCATCTCTTTATGGGCTGAAACCCCACTGGAGTGGTCGCTTATGGAAAACAATTTGGACATCCCTGCCTAAGCTGTCACTGGAGGGAGGCAAACTACAAGCTACTAGTAGAACTGAGCTACATACTAAAATATCAATATACATTTAGCATCATCTACAAAAACTTGTTAACGGTAGAAAGTCAACTTGGGACTAAGAAACGTGCATGTTTTAATTTGATATCACATCTTTATTGAGCTGTTTTACAAAAAAGTCACAACGTGAAATTGGGTCCTATCACTGTACTCTTTTTATATAAAGCTCAGAAGCTTCACATGTTAATGAGTCTTTCATTCAATGCTGTGTGAGTGGTGAAAAGTTATGCAAATCACCTACTGTAACCCGACCAATGAGCAGTGAGGATAAGCTTATATTAAGTGCAGCCTGTGTCCTGCATGTGTTGCTGGGAGCGTAAAATCCATTTTTTTCTGAAATAGCAAATATTAAACAGCACTTTTTAGAGCCAAAGAAATATCCTGGTAGCGTCTTCATTTCCACCGCTAAGAACCCACTACACGCTTGCACTACACTGGTGTCAGAAAATAACAGTGGGATATGGAGACCTCGGATTTCAACACCCTAGAAGCAGGGAACAGAGAACGGGCAGCAGCCTGGCTGAAGATGAAGCTAGAAAAGGGAGTGCTCAGGAAAGCGGAAAAAAAGAAGCAGACCGATATCGCCTTTCCCCATGCCCGCCGGTATACTGAGAAGGAGTTTACCCCGCTGCGAGAGGTGCCGCCTCCAGAACCCTGCTTCACGCTGCTTCCCCAGAAGCTCGACCTGAACTCTCTTCTGCTGCAGAGCCAGAACAGACCCCCGCCAATGCAACAGCCTCCAGGCCCTCAAAACTACCGCTGTCCCGCACTGTCAGCGGTTTGAACAGACCAACCAAGACCCTCTCCTCTGGCTGCCCAAGTTCACCTCGAGAGCCTGCTGAAACAGTTCGAGCAGCTGTTAATTGAACACGACAAGAGCCTGCCGCCTACTACTGCTGCCCCATCACCGGCCCCTACAGCCACCATACCTCCGACCCCTGCTACTGCACTGCCGCTTCAGGCACATGCCCTCTCCGGCCCTAAACTGAAGCTTCTCCCCTTCTCCGGGCAGACATTGCTGGAAGCCTTCCTGGCCCAGTTGGCACTCGCAGCCACTGAGCACGGCTGCAGCTCGGTCATCAAAGCGCCATCTAACCCGTCTCTCAAGGAGCCGCACTAGAGATACCACTGGATTTGGATTTGGAAAGTGACTGACTGCAGAGTCCTTTTAACCCTTTGCTGTCCCATTGCAATTTTACCTTCCGGTCTAACGTCGGACCCTGTCCGACATCATCAAAAAAGGAAAAAATAGGTCTCTAGTCGTTTTTTCTCCGGAAAAAGCCGAGAAAACGATTCAATGGCCGAGTGAGACTGATAGGAGCCGAGAGAAGCCAAAAAAAAAGGGGGGCGTATGTCACGAATACAGATAGCCCCGACACCACATAGTTAACACGGACATAAACAAACAAGATAGCTGCTTCTGTGTACCTTGATGATCTGCTGGTCCACACCACTACGTTTGAAAAAGCTCTGATCCACCTACGCACTGTCTTACAACGTCTGCAAGCTGCTGGACTCAAGACTGGGAAATTAAGTCTTTCTTTTTCACTTCAATGTGCAAGCGCCGCTTTCCTTCAATTCTGATGTAAAAAGGAAGCGTCGGAACCGGAAGCCATGCTGTGAAGTTTTGTATGCTGGGAACTGTTGTATCTGACAGGGATCTGGCAGAGGGAGAATTGAGAGTTAAAAGAGGTTGAGTTTGCGAGTGAGAGGAGAGGAATGAGAGCTATTGTTCACTAAAAGCTAAAAAATAATAAATACAGGGGTTTCCTACTGCTATGAACTGCAACTGTTGTCTGTCTCATTATATCCTGGAAACCCCCCAGCTCAGCGCTACAATATGTAAATGAATCCTGGACAGCATATCAACTTCAACCTCTGTCTCGATCTCCTGCCTGTCACTCAGTAGTGAATGCACGCATCCACACGGCAGATGGCTACTCTGTCACAGGCATTAATACCCTGTATCTTTCTAAACAAGGGATTTAGTGGCACTCCCTAATAAAAGCTGAATCTCAAAACAATAATACTAGAGTACAGTAATTGTTACAGCTGTGTATAATGGTATTTAAAACAGGATTCATTTAACCGCCTGTTTACAAATCCGCCCTTACTCTGGTTTTAATGCATCTTTTTTATTAGTGTAATGAGTGTCTTAATAAAGATTTTTAACCGCATACACGCTTGTTTGTTTTGGTTAGTGTACTGGTGATTGGGGGACATTTTGAATGTCAGGTTATTGTGCAACAGTTTATACTGTCCATCGCTTACTGCGGGTGAATCACGTTAACACAAATGCGCCTGTTCTAAGCGGTGGCAACCCCATAAAAATAAACTTTATGGTGGTTCATAAAGAAGTAATGATCAGCCTTAAGTGGGTTCATAGTGGAATGAAATGAAACACCGGAGACAGAGTGCAGTCAAAAGCAGTTATAACTGCTGTTTTTATTAATGATTATTAATGCTCTTTCAGCGCTGTCTCATTTTCTTTTCTGAATCAACCTTAGGACGAGACGGCGACCAGTGGGGGGTAGTTTCACCCTGTATACCACTTCGCCAAGATGGTTGGGGTGGCTCTGGTCTTCCGAATCCCCAAGCACCTGCAACTCGAAGTTTCTCCCTTGGTCAGAGTGCAACTCTTGGGGGGCTCTAAAACTGGGAGAAGAAACCTTCGATAAGGGTGTCCGCCACCATGCATGCCTCTTGGTTTGGTAGGGTTTATGCTTCTGGCCATTTAGAAAAAGAATCCATCACCACCAGCACGTAGGGTTTACCACTGTCAGACACAGGCAGGGGGCCGAGGATGTCTACACCGACCCGTTCCATTGGTGCTCCAACCGGAAACTGCTGCAAAGGCGCATCGGGACTGGCTGGGAGGACTCTTGAGGGCTGCGGAGTCGTGACAACGGCGGCAGCAGTGGTCCTCCACGTCCCATCGGCAGCGTAGTGTACGGCCTACAGTGTTAGTTACTGGCAGTTCCAAATACAAAATTGGAAATGAAAACTGCAGACTCTTGTCGTAAAAATCAAGTTTTCTGGAAATGTGTTGTCCTTATCACTTACGAATATGTACGTGTATAATAGGTTTGTAATAAATATATATGGAGTCAACAAATGTTTAGAAAATAATACAAGGATAGTACACAACGCTTTCTTATGGAATGCTTTTTTATTATTATTTGTGTAACACTACAGTTTATCTGTTTTTTTTTGGGGGGGGGAGGCAAGTGAGGCAGGCTGTGTTTTAAGACAACCTAAAAACTTAATGGAAACTTGCTTTTAGAAAGCTGTGCGACAGGCCAAATTGGAACTCAGGCACAAACATTTAAATATAGCTTCACGTATTTTAATATGAATTAGTTGATTAGCATTTGGAACGAGAATTTCTCAGTCTAAAAGAAAAGTACACGAAACACACACAACCCGAAACTACTATTGTATTAAAATAGTGTGTCAGCGATGACATTGTACTTTCTGTGTTTCTGTGTTTCTGCTTTTCAGCGTCGCTCTCATACTTCCTAGATGTTGCTCTATCAGACATTTTTACAGGTTCTGATCTGCGTCACATTCGCGTTGTGGCACACCTGATAAAAGTGGCACGTGACTTGATCGTCAGGTCAAGCCATATGATCAGGCAGTCGCTTCTCCTCCAACGCAATACGGCTTGGTAAAACAGCCCTGTTGTTCCAATCCATACAGTCACATGCAACTTATTTATTTTGTAGATATTGTATTATAAATTATATACTGTATTTTTTGTGGGCCCTGGGCTGCAGCCCCTAAAGCCCCTGTGTTAATCCGGCCCTGGCGCCATTGCAGGACCTCTTCTCGGAGGGCCAAGCTGCCCCACTACGTCCACAGTCCCTTTGTAGCTGGGGAGCAGGTGGCAATGGTTTCCCAGGTGGGCCACGTACCCCCTGCAAGCCATAGAAAGATGGGCTGTAAGTCCGGATCTTGATCCTGTTGTGTTCTCCACTGTGGCTGGAACAACGGTGAGCTCATAGCACACCTTTCCTATCTCTCCCTCTCCTCTCCTGGTTCCTTCCTCTCACTCAAGTGTGCAATGTCTGCAGCCAATGCCCCCAGTTTCTCCCTTGGTGCCCTCTTCCTTCGCTGGAGTTGGTCTTGAAGATCGAGGTATGGTTTGCAGTTGCCGAACCGCTACTTCAGTGCCGCTAACAGTGCCCTGTATTTGGTCCTCTCCTCTGAGCTGAGGTCCAGTAAGATATTGGATGCGGCTCCTTCTAGTGACTGGGCTAGGCAGATGGCTTTCTTCCGCTCCGTCCAGTTGTATTCTGCAGCTGATAGCTCGAACTGCGCCAGGAAGGCCTCCAGTGAGGCTGTGCCATTGAATCGGGGTAGTTTCGGTCTCAGACATTGCAGTGAGGAGGGTCGGTAGTCTGTGATAGGTGGCATCTCTCTCCTTCCTGGGTTGTCTCGCATTGCAGCCCCCGTCGAGGATGGAGGTAGTGTTCTGCTGTAGCGGGTGGCATCTCACTCCTCCTTGAGCTGTGCCGTACTTCAGCCCTTACCGGGGTGGGGCATGGGGGCGTGGGGGTGGTGTTGTGTTGGGCAACGAGTCAGGTGGCTCTAAGTGGATTTTTCATGGAAGAAGGGGCGACCTGGTCGTGGGGTTGACCGCGTAGTATCAATGGTTGTGGGGGCCCAGGTTCCGAGTGGCGGTGGTCAAGGTGTCTGGATCCGCCGTCTGGCGGTCCTTCCCTCTCTGCTCTCCAGAGTGCCTTGATCACCGCCGATGCCTTCAGCCAAGAAGTCCGTACAGCTGTACACCTGTATGTATATATGGGGGTGTCTGTCTGTCCGCACAGCTGTACAACTGTATGTCAGACTCATATTTGTGTACATATGTGGAAAACTGCTTCTCAAATTGAGATGAAACATGTGATTGCCCTTTCTTCGTCTATACTATTATATGCTGTGGTCTCTATTTATTAATTTACAGCAGGGGATGTTACTGACATACTTGTTTTTATTCCTTGACAGTGTAGCAGAGCATGCAGTAATTTACATGCAGTCTCTGAAAAGCATACCAGTTAGCAGCCATTAACAAGCCACTGCACTCTTAAGCCCCTTTCAGACTGGCACTCCTACCCTGGTCCGCATACTGTGAAACCATGTACCTGAGTCGCAGCAACCCACCTCAGGATGTGGGTTGACCCGCTTTGACCCGGGTCGAGCGAGACAAAATGCATGCGGACGTTCATAAGCCGACAAAATAACAAACAGCCAGGTCTGCGTGAAAGTTTCACTTCCGCAAGGGACAGCCATATTTGTGTTGATTGAGACCCACCATGAGCCAGAGTACAGCAGGGATGAAGAAACATTTGCTCTAATCAACATTTGGGCCAACGGTTCAATCCAGAGAAGCTTGGATGGAAGCGTCCGTAACGAGCTGCTTCCGGGGCATTGATACGCGTATTGTGTACTTTTTTTAAAAAGGCCTTCCTCTGTCTATTTGGTTTAGTTTTCACAGTTTATACCAACTGCACACATAATTATTGTCACTAAGTTTTGTAATTTATAGAATGGCACAAAAGTGACCATGCACCCCAATAATATTTGCTATATGGACAAGTACATTAATTTTTATAGATTTATATGAATCTTGAGAATTACAAATGTGCCTTTAAAGGTTTACAGAACCCCCCACAGTGTTTACAAGAAATGCATTGCGTTTCCTGTGTCTTTTGTTCTCCAGAGAGCAGCAGTTTTCTTTTCCTTTTTTTTCAACATAGTCCGATTGCTTTGATATATAAAAAAAAAAAGAAATTCACACATATGCAAATCAACTAGAGAATTTTTTTCCACTTTTACTCCCGAAGGTTCACCAGGAAAAAGATGATGTTTCTTATGACCATTGCAGTGTATCCAGTTCCTGCTCTCTCCTGTAACAATGCGGGCACTCTGATTGAAAAAGCGGTGTATCGTGAGAACAGAACACCAGCATTGCGGCAGGAGGGAGCATGGTCAGGATACATTGCAATCTTTACAGATGTTTTTTTCTCTCCTGGCGAACACTGCCGAGTAAATGTTCAGAAATGTATTGCCCAGTTAATGACACATGATGTGGGATAAAAAAAAAAGATTTCTTGTCGACTTTGCGGAATAAAAAAGCATACTGTAATTAGCTTAATATGCATACTTTTACTCTTCAGTAATACGAACATTTCAAATAGCCAGCATATCTGAATTGCTCAACATATTAAACAGAGCTGTCTATCTGTGTAATGTATTTTAAATTACCATGTCTAAAATTCAAATGCAGTATAAAAAAAATGTTCAATGTCAAATACATGTTTGGGGTCGTTGGTGTTCCTGTAATAGAAGTTGCCATGGCAGCCCAAGCGTCTGGGATTAAGTGAATGAGAAATGAACAGTTAACAGTGGGCATGAAAGCATGAAAATGCAGTAGACTCATCCAAAGTACGTTTAAAATACTGTTATAAATTCTAATAACATTTTTAAAAATTCTGTCTGTTTTTAAAGATTAATTACGCTTTAAATGTTCGTCTTACATAAAACCGAGGAAACATTGGAACAGAATATGTAAAGCAGGTTTTGCTGTTAAGATTTAATTATGCGGTGTGTTTGTTTTGAGTGATTAAGGGTAAAACGTTCCTTTAAGTGTTATAATTAACTTGTCTTAAGCAGATACATTTTTCACATTGTCTTAAATGCGCAAATTAATTCGTTTTTATTTTTCCAAAATAGGCTTGCTATGCTGCTTCTGCTGTCGGCTGTTTAACCGGAAGGTAGGTGTGTGTTTATCTATAGCAAGCTTTCACAAGACAGTATGCCAACAAATAAGTCATGAGTGACATTAATAAAAAAAAAGGGGGCTGTATTAATATATCAGAAAACTTACTCAATTAACACATATTAAGTGTGTACTCAGTACATGAAGGGGTTTAACAAAAAAATAAAAAAAAACATCTACAACAAGTGTGTTGAGTACGGAAGCATGAAAGACAGACCATATACACAGTTTTGTGCGTATCACAGGTGTTGTAAACGTGCTGTCCAGCTGCTGTAGGTGCTGTGCAGAGACTGTAAGTATTTTGATATTCAGATGTGGATATGTTTCGTTTGGTACTGTGAGAATCTTGTTTTCAGGCCAGGAGTGTCTTGTTGTCTCTGGTCCTGGTCTCGTTCATGCCTTAGGAGGAATGGCAAATGATAACATGAATGTAACCCCGTTTTATTGATGCACTACTTTTCAGTCAACAATAGATTTAATTTGTTCTGTACTTGTAATGCGGACACATGTTTCTGGGGGAAAGATAATGACATTAAATGAATAGATGTTTAAATACATTTCTTTTTTAAAATCCTGGTTGGTTTGTCAGAAATGCACAGACAAAACGATCTGCTTTTCCACTTTGAAAAATAAATCTCTGGCTTCAATTGATCATAAACACTGTCAAGCACCATTCTTAATAATAGGCCATGATAATCCAAGGTCAGAAAAGGTAATGGATTTGCAAAATTAAACATGCACTACAGCCTGCATAACATTTCGAATATGTGATTGAATATTGTTTTAAATATGTGTCGTTTCGGGGTACAGTAGCTGTATTGACACTGGGATATTCAGAAGTGCTGTGGCAGAGACATAACTGTAGAATAGCCTCCATGGTGCTGTGCAGTTCAATCATGTTTTAAAAGATATAGTACAAAACGTCTGTAGGATCTAAATCGTGCCCAAATTAATTCCTGTCTGTTTTGTTAATGCCTGTTATTGTAAATGTATATGCATTTTATATGATATACTTTTGTGAAGTAACCTGTATTGCGTTTTGTTCTTAGACTCTATAGTAAATTCTCAGCAAGGCCCAGCAGCCTTGAAGCCATTCCATCAGTCATTGAGAAGGTATTTAAGCTGTGAAATTTATAAGCCTCATAATAACTCCTGTAATACTACAATGACTGTAACTGGTGTTACGGTCCCCATTAGCACTAATCTTGCACAACTTTACCTGTCAGATAATGTAAGACAGTACTGAGGGTCAATGATATCAGCCCGAAATATACAGTAAGTGTTGGGTTTGAAACAGAAAGCACAGGTTCTTTATTGTATTGCATCAACATAGTTTACACACAGTTGGCATTTGTATTAAGAGTGATATTGGTATTATGATATGAAATGAGTAATACTGCTGTCTAGTACCCCACATCTGAGCCGGGGTTACCCTGAAACCAAACAGCCACTTTTTATCCTTCCTTCTAGGCAATAAGAAGCAGCATTTATGGCCGCTGTGGCAATGTGCCCCGCCCCTGTGTGCATTTCTGTGTTATATGTTGCATGTTGCATGTGTTAATGTTGGTGTATAGCGATTGGTACACGGGGATATAAGCGGGTCTGTGTTTCACGTGTGTTTAAAATTGTATAATTGTAGTTAGGCACGAGGTTGCACTTAATTAATTCACGTGCTGGGATTCAAGTAAATAATTAATTAGTAATTGAATCCCAGCACAACAGTATATATAGATGCACGATTCACTCACTCGGGTTGTGTGTTCGGTGAGTGGAGAACGGGTGTGGAGAAGGAGAAATAGAAAAGTAAAGGGAATAAGAAGTGTTTTTACTCACCGTGTTTGTTCGTCCCTGTTTGTTAGTGTGTGTTCGTTTTGTTTACCTGTTTATTTTGGCCGCAAGTGCCGTGTCCTGTTTTGTGTACAAACCTTTTATTTTCTGTCCTGTTAATTATTAAATGCTGAGCGATCACGCTCAGCTTCACCAAAACCCCAAGTCTCTGTCTGCTGTGTATTACTTCCTGTTTCTGGTCTGACGTCACCCACTGTCAGCCGTCTTTGTGACACGTGGTGTCATCGTGGGATTACCAGCCCTCCTAGACGCAGACCAGAGCAGGAACCGCAATTTGTTGTTTAAAAAAAACCCAACAAAACAACAACAACAACAAAAAAAAATAAAAAAATATATATAAGGAAATGGAAGACTGGAGAGATGGCTGCCAGGATCTGGAGGTCCTCCTCGGTGGTCTAGAGGACCAAGGCTGGTGCCTTGCCTGTGGGGAGTTCGGCACCGGTGGTGCGCTGCCCCTACCAAGAGGGAGAGGAGGAGCAGGCCCAGGAGAGGAAGGTGAGGAGGAGGCAGAGAAGGGGAAAGGGGAAGAGGAAGGCAGAGCCTCCACCGCCTAAGTCTCCACCAGCAGAGGAAGAATGCCTGCTGGTTTTGTCTCCAGAGCCCAGGAGGGAGGAAACAGAGCCTTTCCCGTCCTCTGAGGAGATGTTAGACTGGGTGTCGGACCCGGAGTGGAGCGGGAGGACCTCCCACTGGTTGTTGACCTGCTGTGGGCCAGAGATGGGGAGCGTTGGGAGCGCTGGGAACAACATTTCTACCCAGTGCCCTTCGTGAACCCGGCAGCCGTGGTGATTAACTACTTGGCTGCCGATATGGGACTGCCCCAGCAGGTTGCATTCCAAGTGGGAGGAGCCACACCTACCTGCCTCCTCAATGGGCTGAAGGGAGACGACATGCAGCTCCCATCTCCACCAGCAGAGGAAGAAGGTTTGCTGGTTTCAGCCTCGGAGGGAGAGGAGCCCGAGCGCCCACAGCCCAAGCGGGAGGAGCCCGAACGTCCCCACGCCTGAGTGGGAGGAGCCCGAGCGTCCCTACGCCTGAGTGGGAGGAGCCCGAACGTCCCACGCCTGAGTGGGAGGAGCCCGAACGTCCCTACGCCTGAGTGGGAGGAGCCCGAACGTCCCTACGCCTGAGTGGGAGGAGCCCGAACGTCCCACGCCTGAGTGGGAGGAGCCCGAACGCCCACAGCCCAAGAGGGAGGAGTCGGTGCGTCCACAGCCCAAAAGGGAGGAGTCGGTGCGTCCACAGCCCAAAAGGGAGGAGTCGGTGCGCCCACAGCCCAAAAGGGAGGAGTCGGTGCGTCCACAGCCTAAAAGGGAGGAGTCGGTGCGTCCACAGCCCAAAAGGGAGGAGTCAGTGCGTCCACAGCCCAAAGAGAGGGAAGTCGGGGCTTCCACAGCCCTAGGACCCAAGCTGCCAGCAGAGGGAGAATGCCTGCTGGTTCCACCTCCACCAGCAGAGGAAGAATGCCTGCTGTCCCCATGTCCACCAGCAGAGGGAAAATGCCTGCTGTCCCCATCTCCACCAGCAGAGGAAGAATGCCTGCTGGTTTCCCCTTCAGAGGCAGAGCCGCACCAGTCCCCTGCAAGAAAGACAGAGCTGCACCAGTCCCCTGCAAGAGAGGCAGAGCAGCACCAGTCCCCTGCAAAGGGGGAGACTACACGCTGCTCCCACCTCCGCCGCCAGGAGACTACACGCTGCTCCCACCTTCGTCCGCCAGGAGACTACTCGCTGCTCCCACCTCCACCGCCAGGAGCAGAGCAGCAGGAGCTGTCTCTGTCTCCATCACCATCAGGGGAGAGGAGCAGGAGCTGCCTCTCCCTTCACCAGAAGGACCAGGACTAGATGCTGGCGGTCCTCAGCAGCCCTTGCATAGGCTGCTGAGGGAAGCACGGGAAGAACCGCCCGGCCGCAGAGGCCGAGAAGAGGGCCAACACCCGCACCCCAGCTTGTCCTGACTGCCTGCCTCGCCTAGCCCAAGGATGCCTGCCTCGCTTGCCCAAGGATGCCTGCCTCGCCGCCCAAGGATGCCTGCCTCGCCTAGCCCAAGGATGCCTGCCTCGCCAGCCCAAGGATGCTTGCCTTGCATCGCCTGGGGTTGCCAGCCGCTCCGCGATCGCCTGGGGTGGCCAGCCGCTCCGCATCGCCTGGGGTGGCCAGCCGCTCCGCATCGCCTGGGGTGGCCAGCCGCTCCGCATCGCCTGGGGTTGCCAGCCGCTCCGCATCGCCTGGGGTTGCCAGCCGCTCCGCATCGCCTGGGGTTGCCAGCCGCTCCGCATCGCCTGGGGCTGCCTGTTGCTCCGCATCGCAGCAGGAAGTGCTGTGGCGGAACCCCACCAAGGGAGCTGCCAGCCACGAAGAAGGTGGGGAGGTCAGGAGACCTGCTCCCACTGCAGCAGTTTCGCTGCCGGAGATCGTGGGGAGGTCAGGAGACCTGCGCCCACTGCAGCACTTTCGCTGCCGGAAGTACTGTGGCGGAGCCCCGCAAGGGGAGCTACTGGCTTTGAAGAAGGGGGAGGAGGTCCGGAGACCACCAACCCCAGCAGCAGTTTCGCTGCCGGAGAAGGGGAGGTCAGGAGACCACCCAAGCAGCCTTTCGCTGCCAGGACTGCCCGGCTGAAGGAGTCAGTCTGGGGGCTGTCAGCACGTCTGCTGACAGCATGGCCAGTAGCAGCCTGGCTACTGGCAACATTGCCAGCCATGGGCCCACTGAAGCCTCCCTTCCCAGCCCGAGACTTTGTCCTGGACTGCTGGGTTTTAAGGGGAGGTGGCCGTTGAGGCCATGTGTGCTGCGCACAAGGGGGTATATGTGGCAATGTGCCCCGCCCTGTGTGCATTTCTGTGTTATATGTTGCATGTTGCATGTGTTAATGTTGGTGTATAGCGATTGGTACACGGGATATAAGCGGGTCTGTGTTTCACGTGTGTTTAAAATTGTATAATTGTAGTTAGGCACGAGGTTGCACTTAATTAATTCACGTGCTGGGATTCAAGTAAATAATTAATTAGTAATTGAATCCCAGCACAACAGTATATATAGATGCACGATTCACTCACTCGGGGTTGTGTGTTCGGTGAGTGGAGAACGGGTGTGGAGAAGGAGAAATAGAAAAGTAAAGGGAATAAGAAGTGTTTTTACTCACCGTGTTTGTTCGTCCCTGTTTGTTAGTGTGTGTTCGTTTTGTTTACCTGTTTATTTTGGCCGCAAGTGCCGTGTCCTGTTTTGTGTACAAACCTTTTATTTTCTGTCCTGTTAATTATTAAATGCTGAGCGCGATCACGCGCTCAGCTTCACCAAAACCCCAAGTCTCTGTCTGCTGTGTATTACTTCCTGTTTCTGGTCTGACGTCACCCACTGTCAGCCGTCTTTGTGACACCGCCCAGTGCATGTTATGTTGACATACCTGGGACATGGTAAACGGCAAAGTGGACAGGTCAGAAGTGAAGTAGGACATTGCTCTTGCATTTGTATTCTCTACATTTTAATATACCATGTAAATGTTTCACATACCATATACATTTGTATGAAATAATAGAGAGCATAATGTCAACTGATAGCAAAAAATCTTGATATGTGTTTTAACACACTTTTTATGCATCCAGTAAACCATGTTATTTGTAGTAAACAAAAGATTAGGCCTAACTTGGCCTTGCCTACATTTTGTTTGCTTTGCAGAGAAGTGCCGTGTTGCTTGCCACCTCCAGTGACCATGGCAGAACCTCAGTCTGTGTCTCGAGCAGTGTCTCCTAAAACAATCCAAGAGACCTCTCCTTATCATTGGCAAAGGTAGCCCTTAGTTCTCAAGACCTCATTATTCAAGCATTCTTCACCAACCAGTACTGCCGCTGTTTGGCAATTAAAGCGGGCGTTTCTATAGAATCTGTCAAAGGTTTTGCATCACCTAGAATTTTATGAATATAACTTAGATTTTGTATTTAACACCATTTAATCAAATAACCTACAAAATGATATCGCAAAAGTCTACTGGAAGCCATAATAGTAGTACAATATTTCATGTTAGATTTTGAAATGTCAAATTTTTCAATTTTTGTCAGTTTTTCGTTAAGTATATGGACAACTACAAAACAGTATGCACCCATAATTCAATATAGTAACGTAATTTGGCAGGTTTCATTTGACTTTATGAAGCAAACTGTGTTAATTCTATAGGGTGTGGCAAAATGGAGAGTCTGAAAGCAGCTCTGAAATTGTTATTCAAAACATGTGTATTGTAGGTGCTGCTTATTCCCGAGCTGAAACTAATATCAGAGATGTAGTTCACCTGTGTGGGCTTCCATTCTTACCAACACCAGTGGGGAAAGGGTTCTGCCAGATACCCATCCGATGTGTGTGGCTGCTGCTCCATCGAGGTTCATATTGAGTGGGGCTTTTAGTCATGTCTTGGTATGCTCTGTTAAATATAACTATGACCTTTGCTGTAGTTTTAGAAGATCACAAGGGGACTCATTTACACTGAACAGATATAATCCTAGTACCGTAGTTTAACCAGGTTGATTGAATATAAACTTGAGTAGGCTTTTCATGCCCATGAAATTGAAATTGTAAATATTGAATATGTTAGTGTAGTCTGTTAAACTAATCATACTGTAGATCAGAAGTGGTAAGTTTTAGATTCAAGAGCCAGTGACACATATTATTACAATAGCTGTGAAATGATTGGACCTTGCTTTGTTGCTTCCTTTCTTCCCGAATCACTTAATGCAAGTGTCAGTACTTTATTTTAAAGAATTATGCACAACTTCAGGTAACTCAGAATGCATGTACAACATTATGAAGGTTAAAATATAATGTCTTTACCCAGGGTTCTACAGCATGCTGATGTGATTCTAATGCTTGGTGCCAGACTAAACTGGATTCTGCATTTTGGTCTCTCACCAAGATTCCTTACAGGTCAGCATCACACCTTTTACAGAGTGGTCATTTCCAGACAAAGGATAGTGTTTTGGCAACTGTGGGCTAGACTGTCAAAGCTATTTATTCATATTAGCGCAGTTTTTTTCAGAAAAATTACCAGAAAAACAAGTGTATATTTAAGGTTAGTGTCCTGGATTTAGCAGGTTTTTTTGTTTGTCTAACAGGTCTAATTTTATATATTTACATGGCTTTGATTATAAAACTAGTTTATGTAAGTAGCCTTAGGCATTCTGAGTATTTAGAAGTTATTTTGGTGTCCACTCATGGTGCAGAAATCAGCTTCAAAGAAATTATTTTAACCCCAAAATGCCAGTCGTATGCAGTCGATAAAGACCTACAAAAATTCACAAGGAAACTAAATGTACTCTGTGTGTGCACTTAAGAAAAGACTGAATGAGAATAGAAGGGAGCAGTTTTTCCTGATACTATAATTGCTTACGCATCATTTAAACTGTAGTTTAACTGTAGTATTCTACAGTACTTGAAAGTTGAAACGTTAGTGTAAATGCACTCGGCACATGACTCTGTAAACTGTGTCAGTAGACGCTGTAGGCAGAGGGGCTCATTTATCCAAGAAAGGCCTCAAACATGTTTGTTTGTCTTCCAAGTGTGTAATTGCAGTGTTTCTCATAATTACTGTGACATTCAAATTTCAAAGTGGGTTAATAAAAGAATTGGAAAAAGTATTCTGTAATCCCTGGAACACAATAAGTAATTTGAAGCCATTACTGTATGTAAAGCACAAGTTCTGTTATGGATGTAAGTCATGTTTTTCATACTAAGGTTGACCTTTGTGCTGAAGAGCTGGGCAATAATGTTAAACCCTGTGTTGCATCTCTTTATTTTGTGCTCCTGAATATTTTATAAGGCCGGCTGCCAGTGGGAGGGCCTAAGACGGCCAGGGTGACCTCGGCTCACCACGCACCAGCGACCCCTGTAGACTGGCTGGGCACCTGCAGGCCTGCCTGTAAGTTGCCCAGAGCTGCGTGGTCCTCCAACGCTGTAGCTCTGAGGTGGCTGCATGCAGGGCCTGCAGAGTGAAAAAGAAGCGGACGGCTGATGGCAGATGTTTTGGAGGACACCATGTGTCGGTCTTCGTCTGTCCCGAGTCAGCGCAGGGATGGCAGCGATGAGCCGGGTTGAAATAAAAATAATTGGGCTTTCCAAATTGGGGAGAAAATGAGAAAAAATAATTAGCGATTCCAAATTTAAAAATAAATAAATAAATAAATAAAAGTTAATGTGTAGTAAAGTGAAAGCACGACAAAATGTACAGTCAAGCAAGGATAATCACATATGGTAAAAAACTTGCTTACTATCGTAAACAGAATAAATACATTCAAATAAGCATTGGGGAAAGCATAGTCAGCTGTGGTATTTCTGTGTACCACGGTAAAGTGGAAAACAGTACGGTTAGGGAGAATGCTTTTCTAATTGTCCACTTGCATCTAAACACCAATACTAACTGTATTTTATAACTACTTGTTGAAGTCTATTTTTGTCATGCTTTAGCTTTTGGAGAGCTTCAGGAAAGATCCATGGAAGTATCCTTTTGGCACAGAGTGGTGGGAGATCCTCAAAGACAAAATCCGAAGTAATGAAAGGGCATCACAGGTAATGTGTTTAAACAATCTTCTGACTAAAATAAAGCTTTATAGCACGGCATCTACCACGTCATTGACATTCATCCCTCAATGCAACTGTAAATTCGAAAGTACACAGAAAGTAAGATAAACACAGAAAACGAGATGCTTTGGTGCTTAAAGTACCTTCACAAAAGAGCATGGCATAATATTGTCTGCAACCAATTGCAAATTTTATAAAAATGTGAGTATATAGTGTATTAACCTGCACTACTATGAAGTAGTTATAAAGAGAAACAAGATCTAGAGACACTGTAGGCACAGAGGCTTTTGTACTCTATGCCCCCACCTACTGGCCACACATCAACATGATCCCAAGTCTGCCTGCTGCAAAACCATAAAAGGCAAAAATGAACTTATCAAAACCCTACTCCTACAGCTTTAGAATTTCAGTGATGCTTTGCAGTGTTCTTCTTGTTAAAGTATCAATACTGTGAATAACTGCAGGTACAATTTACCAATAATCATCTTTGTGGTCAATAACAATGGAATCTACAGTGGTCTTGATGAGGACACATGGAAAGAGCTGGGAAAAATGGGAGAACTTCCAAGAATGTAAGTATTATTATTATTATTTTATTATTATTATTATTATTATTATATACAGTGTGGTGCTACTTCAGTATTGCACAATCTGACAATTCAAGGATTTGGGTAATTCACTTTTGTGTATTCTAATAATATTCTGTTCTGTACTATCTAAATATCTGGTGCATTTGGAATATATTTTAAATATAACTTAATCTGTGAGCCATATTTATTTTATATGTTGAAAATATATGGTAAGGTTATAAATATATTATTCATATATTTAACGTTTCTCATTCATAAAAAATATATTAAATATATTTTCTTTCCGTATAGGATATTCAGACAGAAAACACCAAGTAAGTGCCGGAACCTGGATGTTTAAAAAGTATTCACATTACCAATCTAACCACTAAAAATGAATTGTTATACTACTAATAGTTTGATGGGATTTAGGATTCTTGACAAGCACAGTATTTTTCAATCTAGGGAGCACCATTCTGAACTTCATAGTTGCCATTGTATTAAAAAAAGAAAAGAAAATCTACAGAGTTTGATATGCTCTGGGATCATTGACTGGTTAGGATCCTTCTGTTTGGAGCTCATCTCCGGGATCATTGACTGGTTAGGATCCTTCTGTTTGGAGCTCATCTCCGGGATCATTGACTGGATAGGATCCTTCTGTTTGGAGCTCATCTCCGGGATCATTGACTGGTTAGGATCCTTCTGTTTGGAGCTCATCTCCGGGATCATTGACTGGTTAGGATCCTTCTGTTTGGAGCTCATCTCCGGGATCATTGACTGGTTAGGATCCTTCTGTTTGGAGCTCATCTCCGGGATCATTGACTGGTTAGGATCCTTCTGTTTGGAGCTCATCTCCGGGATCATTGACTGGATAGGATCCTTCTGTTTGGAGCTCATCTCCGGGATCATTGACTGGTTAGGATCCTTCTGTTTGGAGCTCATCTCCGGGATCATTGACTGGTTAGGATCCTTCTGTTTGGAGCTCATCTCCGGGATCATTGACTGGTTAGGATCCTTCTGTTTGGAGCTCATCTCCGGGATCATTGACTGGTTAGGATCCTTCTGTTTGGAGCTCATCTCGGGATCATTGACTGGTTAGGATCCTTCTGTTTGGAGCTCATCTCCGGGATCATTGACTGGTTAGGATCCTTCTGTTTGGAGCTCATCTCCGGGATCATTGACTGGTTAGGATCCTTCTGTTTGGAGCTCATCTCGGGATCATTGACTGGTTAGGATCCTTCTGTTTGGAGCTCATCTCGGGATCATTGACTGGATAGGATCCTTCTGTTTGGAGCTCATCTCGGGATCATTGACTGGTTAGGATCCTTCTATTTGGAGCTCATCTCGGGATCATTGACTGGATAGGATCCTTCTGTTTGGAGCTCATCTCGGGATCATTGACTGTTTAGGATCCTTCTGTTTGGAGCTCATCTCCGGGATCATTGACTGGTTAGGATCCTTCTGTTTGGAGCTCATCTCGGGATCATTGACTGGATAGGATCCTTCTGTTTGGAGCTCATCTCGGGATCATTGACTGGTTAGGATCCTTCTGTTTGGAGCTCATCTCCGGGATCATTGACTGGTTAGGATCCTTCTGTTTGGAGCTCATCTCGGGATCATTGACTGGTTAGGATCCTTCTGTTTGGAGCTCATCTCGGGATCATTGACTGGTTAGGATCCTTCTGTTTGGAGCTCATCTCCGGGATCATTGACTGGTTAGGATCCTTCTGTTTGGAGCTCATCTCCGGGATCATTGACTGGTTAGGATCCTTCTGTTTGGAGCTCATCTCGGGATCATTGACTGGTTAGGATCCTTCTGTTTGGAGCTCATCTCGGGATCATTGACTGGTTAGGATCCTTCTGTTTGGAGCTCATCTCGGGATCATTGACTGGTTAGGATCCTTCTGTTTGGAGCTCATCTCGGGATCATTGACTGGATAGGATCCTTCTGTTTGGAGCTCATCTCGGGATCATTGACTGGTTAGGATCCTTCTGTTTGGAGCTCATCTCGGGATCATTGACTGGATAGGATCCTTCTGTTTGGAGCTCATCTCGGGATCATTGACTGGTTAGGATCCTTCTGTTTGGAGCTCATCTCCGGGATCATTGACTGGTTAGGATCCTTCTGTTTGGAGCTCATCTCCGGGATCATTGACTGTTTAGGATCCTTCTGTTTGGAGCTCATCTCCGGGATCATTGACTGGTTAGGATCCTTCTGTTTGGCACTCATCTCCGGGATCATTGACTGGTTAGGATCCTTCTGTTTGGCGCTCATCTCTGGGCCCAGTTCTGCTCCCAGATTGGTGTCCGGACTCTCTAAACATTGTCATCACACCATGATGACTTGCTCAGAGTGAAACTGAGTTATTGTCCATGCTCTCAAGATCAGGGAACACAGGAAAAAAACAGAAGAAAATAATTGTGATGTCATCCTAAAAACAATGTCTTAATCAGTATTGCACTCGAATCTCTTACAGTACGTGCCTCTGCTTGCTATGCATTTCAGAATAACAACAGTACCAAAACATATAGGAGTTGTGACTGGCAGATTTTTTATCTTTTAGTATTGGAGTCCCAAGGGACTCCAATCAGTGCTGTGAATCCAGTGTTAGTTGTCACCTTCCATTTACAATGGCAACACTATGATTAGAACTTGGATTGCCTGCAGAGTGTGGGGGTCTTATTACCTCAGTTAACTTAATAAATATTTAACTCCACTATCCACATCTTAGAACAGATTGTATGTCTTCAGATGTGTTATTTGCTAAAATGCTCCACTTTTAGTGAACTTCAGGCATTCTGTAGGTTTGATAGGGAGGAAATTGGTGAACAATTTTGGCATTGAATTCTCTTGACGCCGTTCACAATTCCACAATAGAATTCTCTTGATGAAAATCACAATTCCACGGTAGAATTCTCTTGGTGCAGTTCACAATTCCACGATAGAATTCTCTTGGTGCAGTTCACAATTCCACGGTAGAATTCTCTTGACACCGTTCACAATTCCACGGTAGTATTCTCTTGACACCGTTCACAATTCCACGGTAGAATTCTCTTGGTGCAGTTCACAATTCCACGATAGAATTCTCTTGGTGCAGTTCACAATTCCACGGTAGAATTCTCTTGGTGCAGTTCACAATTCCACGATAGAATTCTCTTGATGCAGTTCATAATTCCACGGTAGAATTCTCTTAATGCAGTTCACAATTCCACGGTAGAATTCTCTTAATGCAGTTCACAATTCCACTGTAGAATTCTCTTAATGCAGTTCACAATTCCACGATAGAATTCTCTTGGTGCAGTTCACAATTCCACAGTAGAATTCTCTTAATGCAGTTCACAATTCCACGGTAGAATTCTCTTAATGCAGTTCACAATTCCACGGTAGAATTCTCTTGATGCAATTCACAATTCCATGGCTGGAAGTGATTTAGTACATTGTACCTCGGAGAAAGTGTACATTAGACAGAACATTTTCACAGTTTCAAAAGCCCTTGCAGCACTGCCAGTATTAAACTGATGTTTTCTTTAGAGACTGTGGCAAGCTGGCCTGAGCGGTGATGTCAGACCCGGAAGAAACACACACAGCACTGTGAGTGAAATGGTGAATGTGCTTGCTGGTGCCGGTTTATTGTAAAATAAAAGGTTTAAACAAAACAAAACACTCAAAATAAATGGCTCAATGGCCAAACGAACAGACAAACAAGTACCATGCTGGTGCTTCCAGCACGTCGTGGCAATTGTTATTGTATTATTATTTTAAAGCTTACTCCCGACTTTCTCTCCACTCTGAACACCCAACCCCAAGTGAGTGAAACGTGCCTCTTTTATGCAGCTGTATCGAGACTCGATTGCTAATCAGTCATTCAACTGGAATCTTGGTACATCTTCCCGTGAACTAATTGTGCTCCCCGTGCTTCCATACTAATTCCCACTTTAATCTGCACGTGGAGTGATTGTGCAATCCCTGTGCCTAAATACAAACATACATTTTAAAACACTTGTGCTACACAGACCCATTTATATCCTGTGCACCAATACCTATACACCAACATTAACACACCACACACAACATATAAACAAAAATACACACAGGGGCAGGGCACTTTGGACACAGATCAGGTCGCAGTTTATACCAGCAGATCATTAATAGGTCATTATTCTGTGGAGTGTATTATTATTATTATTATTATTATTATTATTATTATTATTATTATTATTATTATTATTATTTATATATTTATTTATTTATTTATTAGCAGACGCCCTTACCCAGGTCAACTTACAGTTGTATACAAAAAATACTTATCAAGAATTACACTACAATTAAGAGCAAGACAATAGTATCTGCACTATATGGAAGTGGTATTTTAAGCAAATAGGTAAATAGGTAATGAACATGGCTGATGTTTTTTTACACAAATGTTTAAAAGCATGAACTAAACGAAAAAAGAGCTAGTGGTGGACCTGTGGCTACATTGTCTGTGTAGAGCTAGCAGTGGACCTGTGGCTACATTGTATAGAACTAGCAGTGGACCTGTGGCTACATTGTCTGTGTAGAGCTAGTGGTAGACCTGTGGCTACATTGTACAGAGCTAGCGGTGGACCTGTGGCTACATTGTCTGTGTAGAGCTAGTGGTAGACCTGTGGCTACATTGTATAGAGCTAGCGGTGGACCTGTGGCTACATTGTCTGTGTAGAGCTAGTGGTAGACCTGTGGCTACGTTGTATAGAGCTAGCGGTGGACCTGTGGCTACATTGTATAGAACTAGCGGCTGACCTGTGGCTACATTGTCTGTGTAGAGCTAGTGGTAGACCTGTGGCTACATTGTACAGAGCTAGCGGTGGACCTGTGGCTACATTGTCTGTGTAGAGCTGGTCTACATTGTCTGAAGGTGGTTTGAGGCATTTCCATTTAAAATATTTGATCAGTACATTAGAAATTGCTTTTCCAACACATGTTATCAGTTTTTCCATGCTTAGAAGTTTGCCAGTTAAAAAAAAAAGCAGAAATATGAAATGTTTTTTCAAAGCAGCGTATTACGACAGCTAGTAGGGCCTCTTCTGAATTTACAAACAGCTGTTTATTTTGTCCAGTTAGGACCCCTTTTTTCAGTACAACTTCTAGTGGGGGACGAAAGGGTTAACCTCAAACCTGTGAATGTATTTTTGTTATTTTCAATCTGGCCTGCAGATGTCACCGTTTGCCTTTTTTTAAAAAAAAAAATCCATATCTGCAAAATGATCAGATACAAAACAAATGATAATAGATGATAAACCATGTTAGAAACAGTTTTTTTCTGATTCTCAATTATATTTAAGTTATTTTTTTTATTCCAGATGAGCAAGAACATTTATTTTCTGTTTTAAGATAATAAAAAAAACAGGCTCTAAAATGAAATATAACAATGTCCTCAGAGTTGGAATACTGTATAATAGAATTAAATATATATATATATATATATATATATATATATATATATATATATATATATATATATATATATATATATATATATATATATATATTTTAAAGCAATAATAGGTTCCTGGAAATTCATTGTGCTGATAATTATTAATCTTGCGCACCTGGACCCCTTGTTGTGACAGCTGAGGTTGATTCCATCCTCAGGTGTCCAATTATAACTGCATAGTACTCAGCTTGTTGTACTCTAAAGCTTTAGTACTTTGCAAGCACAGCTTGGTTGTTGTATATAAATAGTATGTTATATAAGCACAACCTCAACAAGGTTTTGTTGACTGAGAAATTAATATTGTGTTCCACCTCATCAGAATGTTTTTTCTTTATATCCTTTATCTTCGATAATACTGTCATTAGGGTGTAGGTCCATCATCAGCTATAAGCTGGGAGGAAGAGATCTCCAAACTCCTAAAAGCTGTAAATTTTACAGATTCAATATGGAACTTGATTAACTTGAGGGATTGCACAGGATTGGTTAGATGGATAATAATAATTGTCTGAGCTTTTTCCGATCAAGCGGCACCTTAAAACAAGACATACTTGGTATTTATATTCTAAAAATGCTGCAAACATTATTTGTTACAATATTTGTACAGTAGAATGCTTTAATGTGATCATAACAACTAAATATTTCAGTTGAGTGACTACCTGTATAGAATTTACATTTGTGATTGCTTTGTTACTAATGGTAATATGTTTGCTGACAAAATACATTGACAAAATACAAAAAACAATTATCTCCCTGTATATTAAAGTAAAAACTGGTGATTTATTTTGCTGCATAAATGTCTGTATTTGTATCTGATCACATTAAATACTTTCAGGTGCACACTGTACCTGTCATGTGACTCCACTGACAACCAATGAAACATGTCTGCTGGCCATTGCGCCAAATTTGCACCTCTGATAGTGGTCACACAGGGCCCTGTCTCTGTTGAAATCTATGATGTCTTCAGAGTCTTTACCTAGTACACCAATACTGTTAGATTATACTTAGGGCTTCTGTTTATCGGGTTTTATTAGTTGTATTTTTCGGTGCTTATTTTTAGCTATTTTTGAGTTTTATGTAAATCATTTTTTTGGGGGCTTTCGTTTTTGATATACTATTATTATTATTATTTATTTCTTAGCAGACGCCCTTATCCAGGGCGACTTACAATCGTAAGCAAATACATTTCAAGTATTACAGTACAAGTAATAATACAATAAGAGCAAGATAAATACAATGACTAGTTCAAGCAAGTACAAGTGTGACAAAATGCAATTCAATAATACAGCAGATAAAAGTGACCGTGATAGTTACATCAAGATATGATTAAATACCAAATACTACAGATTAAACACTTGGCAGATTACAGTACTCTGAAGTACAGGATTAAATGCAGTAAAATAGGGGCAGATAAGAGTAAGTAAAGCACATTTAAGGAAGGGTGAAAGTGTCCCAGGGGAGAAACAGAGGAGTTCTACAGGTGCTGTCTGAAGAGGTGAGTCTTAAGGAGGTGCCGGAATGTGGTCAGGGACTGGGCGGTCCTGACATCTGTAGGTAGGTCATTCCACCACTGCGGAGCGAGGGTGGAGAAGGAGCGGGCTCTGGAGGCAGGGGAGCGTAGAGGAGGTAGAGCCAGTCTTCTAGTGCAGGCGGAGCGGAGAGGTCGAGTGGGGGTGTAGGGAGAGATGAGGGTCTGGAGGTAGCTGGGTGCAGTCTGGTCAAGGCATCTGTAGGCTAGTACAAGAGTCTTGAACTGGATGCGAGCGGTAATTGGTAGCCAGTGGAGTGAGCGGAGTAGTGGAGTTGCGTGGGAGAAGCGAGGCAGAGAGAACACCAGGCGGTATGAAATTAGTGTTTTCGGTTACTTTCCAAAATGCTTGAGCGTTTTTTTTTTTTGTGTCAAAATATGTATAGTAACTCGACAGTACTTGCACACTTAATTGTACCTTCTTTCCTTTGCTGTCTTCCACAACGAAATCCCTATGGTCACGGGCACATTCCTCTGGGTTTTTTGTGTGTAGGCATTTTTGTACATTTCACTACAATTCTGTTTTAAATCCTCCGTATTTTAACTGTAATACAGCTTTAAATCCTGCTAACAAGCCTCCATCCTCACTGTAATCTCGTTTAAATTCTCGCAAGCGGAGTCTCCAATGTAGGATGTGCTGTCACTCAGTAGTTGAGACGGGCTAAAAGTATTCAGAATGAATCAATGATAGATACAAGTCTGGAAGGCGGGACATTGCCCAGCAGCAGTGGGAAATGTATTTATTATTATTTTTGTAGTAGGTTTTATTTTTTTAAATGGGAAAAGGGTAAAGTCAACGTGAAATAGACCATTTCCACAGTTTTTCCGGTGTTTTTGGCTATCCACTGATTACATTTTTTTTTGTATCAGGGGTGTTTTTTCGGGTTTTATCGGTTAAAACTGAGAATCAGAAGCCCTAATTATACTGTGTTTTTGTTGTTGTTACATAACCTTTATAAATTAAAAGAGTGCCAACACTAAAACATGCCATCTGCCAAATGCAGTTGCAATTTTAAACATTTGCATTGTCGTGCCAAATTGTGCTTAATTATTGACAGACGCTAATTGTGTGTGTTTTGCATTTTATGACTTTTCAATCATGTTGTGTTTTGTAATGACAGTGGCAGTGTGTGCTGCTGCAGCCCTTCTGGACTGTCCTTTAAACAACATGTGCATGTCTATGACTTGTAAACTAACTTAATAAATGTCTCTGAATGGCTGAGCAGCAGTAAAAATCTCCAAGGACTGGACGTTGTTTCATTTCTATGGTGTTTGTAGCTCCCTAATGCATGTTGATTTTTGTTTACCAAGCTGTAGTTAATTCCTAATTCCATAAATGATTTTGTGTTTTCAAAGATTTCAATTTAAAATACTCAGGAGTGCTGCATTCTTAATTGTATCTGCATTTGTTCACATTCCTTGTATTTCTTCTTTAGGTGTTATAGTAGTTGTATTTACCATTAACCCTGCGCTACAGTAAGTTCAGATCCCAGCCAATTCTCAGTAATGATGCAACAACCTTCAGAAAATGATGTGTTTTACACTGGGTATCTGTTTCTTTTTTTATGTTATCTCCAAGATTAATTGAATTACGTTCTCTTTGTACTATGTGTATCAAAGAGTTACTTCTAACATGACAGATAATGGCCATTCATTCTTTATTTTGTATGTGTGTTGTGGGGATTATATACAGTAGAGCCTAGCATTCGCTTTCTCCAGCTTATGTGTATGTGCTTGGGTAAAATAAATGTATTTTTATTGACACCCAGTGCTGTAATTTTAGAATATAACATGCACCCTCTGAAAAAAGTGCAAGACTGAACAGCCTATCAAATACACTACAGTATACACTAAATACTGAATACTGTAACCTGAATTTACTGCACAGCTTGTGTCGTGGTACATCTTGGCAAGGCAGTAAAAATACGTATGTAGTCCAACTATGCCACCTGGTGGTGATGGGCACCAGGACCCAGTATACATAAATAAAAACATTTGCACAGGTTTGTTTAATTTGTGACATAGGTCAGAGACCAACCTGCCCATAGACAGACACCAGCAATGTAATTAAAACCAAGTTTATTTAAAAAAAAACAACAAAAAAAACAATTAAAACACTTGGCAAAAAGGCCACCACCCACCAATTTGCTACGGTGGAAAGTATCAACATAAAAAGCACCCACGACTGGGCTAGGGCAGAAAGTATCAAAATAAGAGGAAAAATATGACTGGCAGTGCAGAAGCCACGCCCACTGGACTCTAGCCAAGCTGTCCGCTGCTGGGTTCACTACTTCTCGAGATGTAGCATTGGTGTGATGGCCTAGTCCAGTAGTTCCCAGGGCTCCTGTAGTACGAAACAAAGCGATGTAAAGACTTTAAAAACAACGGGTCACTCACCGTCTCCTCATCCCCCTCTACCAAGCGGATACTAAAATGACCATCTAAAAACCCACTCAACTAAAATGCCTCTGTAGCAGGGCGGTAGTAAGCCCTGCTGTTTAAATGTATTTGTTTATTTTTAGAACGGGGTTTCCCCCTCTGCCTCTGTGCAGATTATTGTTTTGTGTTTGTTTGTTTTATGATTTATTTGTATTTGTGACGGCGAGGCGCCGTGTGTTTTATTTTATTTAGTAGCGTGGATGGGAAGCCCCATCCACAGTAATTAATAAACTCGTGCAGATTGTGGCCGAGGGGTAATAGAATAATTACTAGCCAGTTAAACCCCTCGGCCACGATATAAAAGCCTGCAGCTCGCTGCACTCGGGGTGGGTGTTAGAGTGGAGAGCGCAAGCGAGAGAAAAACGAAACTAAAAATTAAGTATACAGGAACAGTGAAGGCTACAGCCCAGCCTGACCTGTATTGTTTAATATTTTGTGTTCGAGATTTGTTTCTGTTTGAACCTTTTATTTTGCTCTGTTAGCACAGTCTTTTTGTTAAAACGTTTTATTTATTTTTGCTTAATAAAAATGGCGCCGCCGCGTCTTATTTTGGAACTGCAGTACTTGGTGTCAGTATTTTTCCCGTCCCTGCATCTGTCCTGACGTCACCGCCCAGCCATCCTGTCACAGCCTAATTAAAACCCATTGTAAAAATCACAGTAAAATAGCTCATTCTCTAAGAACATTAAAATGCTATTAAAATACTAATAAAAACAGGTGGGATAAAACAGGGTTAAAACTAGCGTAAAAGGAGTGATGAATGTCAATGGAAATAAAATGGCTGTAAGTGCACACTACGAACTGCACTACCCTTTATAAGCCGTGGACCTTCTCCTTGTCCAGGGTAGTTCTGGTACCTCTTCTTCTTCTTCTTCTTCTACTTCTTCTTCTTCTTCTTCTTCTTCTTCTTCTTCTTCTTCTTCTGCTAGTCTCTTTCCTCTGTCTCTTCCAGTTCCTTCTTCATCAGTCTCCTGGTTGCTTCTTTTGTTATTGCTGCTGTGTGCCTGCTTATAAAGGGGGTTAACTCCTCCCCTCAAACCTCCCCACCAGTGCACAGTCAGTTAACTAAATGAGATCTTGTACCTGACCCTATGGTAGAGCTTCACCTTGCCTGCCCAAACAAACTACAGTTCCTAGTAGCCTTTGCTTCCAGCGGTCCTTCACTTCCTGTGGTCCCCCTTTTCACAGCCCTGTGCTCAGGCTCAGAGAGTGTTAAAATCATGATCTTGGGCAGCTAAATGACTCGGGCTTTCCATCAGTATTAATTCTTCTAGATCTAAGTGCTGCCTTTGATACTGCAGACCATTCCATTCCACTGAATCATCTTGAAAGCACAGTTGGACTGTCTGGCCTTGTCCTATCCTGGTTCAAATCTTATATTTCTGATTGGTTCCAGTTCGTCTCTATTGGGGAGGTAAAATCGGCATTATCGGAAGTTGTCTGTGTTGTTCCACAGGGCTCCATTCTAGGTCCCTTGCTGTTTTCATTATATATGCTACCGTTAGGTGACATTATCCACAGACACGGAGTGAACTTCCATTGCTATGCTAATGACACCCAGCTATATTTATCCCTAAAACCAGGAATTTCTTCTGCCTGGGTGTTATTAGCTACTTGTCTTACAAACATCAAGCAAACATCATTATGAAAATGTATGTGAATGTTCTTTCTTTCTCCTTTAAGAACCTGATGTTGCACCATGTGTATAGAGCCTCTCAGTCTGGACCTGTTGTTCTAGGGAAGCACTAACTAGATTATTGTGCTGTTCCATTTTAACTAGATTTTACATTTACAATGTCTACTGTTATCTTCTGTTTCGATCCAAAGGCGCGCAGAAAGGACAAGCGATTGCTGAGGTACTTTCCTGTGTCAAAGTGGGGTGCACTTTTAATAAAAACACTTTCATAAAACAATGTCACAAACTGTTGTAAAACATTATAAAGTGCGGGCAGAAATGACTGATTGATATGGTCCCTGCCTCCCTGTAAAACATAAGCTAAATGGTTTTGAGCTTTTTCTGTATCGCTCAGCTAGAATCACATTTACAAAACGCAGCACCCGTCCCAGTTAAATATTTCACAATAAAAGCAAATAAAAAAAGTCATTGATAGACTGTCTCTGTGGCCTCTGTAGTCTGTTTTATGTAATGAAAGAAGAAAATATGTTCCTGAAAAACTTAATGAAATCTAACCAGTCCTATGTTGTTGATGTACCATTTCCCTAAAAAACATCTTCAGATGAAGAAACTGCTCCAAACCCATACACTGCACTACTAAGTAATATATTCGTTATTTCGGGAGTGATGAAGCACAATGTTAGTTCAGGTGCTTCTCCTCGTGGTTGACAGCTGGCAAAAAGCAAGACCTCACATACAGTACAATGCCTGTGTGACAGAGAGCGAATGAATCCTAGTCAACAATCTCCCTCCCGACCTGTGAGGGCATGGTATAACAGGAACAGTGTGCCCTGGACTGGATGGTTTGGTAGTTCATTCCTGGATCAGTTGGAAGTCGGCCATCCAGAAAGGGGGCGGAGTCACAATACCAGAAGTCATCTCCTTGATGCGTTAGGCGATGTGTCAGTCATGGATTGGAGGATACGTGATTGCACTCGCTACCGAAGGGGGCGTGACTGAGGGTATATCAGGGAATGTGGCCAAGCAATCTGTTCCTTTGTTATGGTTATGGAAAGACCTGTAAAGGACGTACTGTTGTAAAAAGAAACTGTGAGTTTTTGGTGTTTTATTTTGTCTCTCTATTAAACTGTCACGTTTGCCATTTATTGAAGGCTAAACTCTGGGAGCTGTAGCTAAACAGTCAGCAATTAAACCTGGACTACACTCACCATTGTGCATGTATAAACCTGTAAATCACCACTTTCACTAAGAGCACTCACTCTGGACTTGTGACCGTGTTGTGTTTGTGTGTGTCTTGTTTAGTGTATTATTATTTTGGGACTGAACCCCGTGGTTTAACTGAGCAATACACATTGGTGTGTAGAGCCAGTTATTATTATTTAAGAGTTGTGAGCACACGACCCAGCCAAATAAAATAGCTGTTTTTCACTGTGAACTGTCTTGTTTCTGTTATTACTGAGCACTGCATCACCTCTACACCTGCACACTGCAAACCACTTTGCCACAGCCTGACAAAAGGGATGTTTAAAAAAACACTCTGAAGTTATTTAAAACCCAATGAAACAGCTGAATATGGAGAATTGCTTTCCTTAGATCAAACCCTGCATCTATTTCTCAGTGCTGCATAATTTGGAACAGTGTGATTTGCTGGGTTATTCCTCTGTTAGATTTGAGTAAATGCAAAATGAGTTAATTCTATAGGGTGATGCAAACCTTTTGGCCAGAGCTGTACAAGCGAGGTGGAAACGGTGTGTATTAAATATCATAGTTGCCTGAAATGCTGATGTGATCCCTCCCGGTCTATACAGACGGGACAGAAATGAAATGCGACATGTCATATACAGAAGATGCTGCGTGGTTAAATTAGTGATTTTGTTAATAATACAGTACATGGGAGGATGTTATTAGAAGGTGTTTCTCATGACGTTTGCCATTTGAGGTGTCAACTCAACATTTGTCTATGGGCTAACTGTTCATTGGGCTGATTTATCGAACCTGCTTGTCCTTGCTTAATGAAACAGTAGGAGTAGATCATGAGCAGTGTACAGCATCTACTCTTGACATCACACCTGGTGTGTCTGTTCACCTGTGAGCCCTGTGTCTCGTGTCCAGGCAGATAAAAGGCAGTCAAATCTTCAGGGGACTTGGCACAATGATTCAGGCTTTTTGTGACAGCTGGTGTCACTGGTGGGATGCCATTCTATGTCAGCATATGTTCAGCTTGCTTAAAAAAATACATGTTTACTTGTGCTTTTATGAGTCTACTACTGTACTGTATGTCATTATAAACAAACAAAAAAAACATCACTTGCATCGAATAGTGTATGGTCGGGTTTCTTGTTTTTTTAAGTTGCTTTCCCCAACCTTAGTAATGAAAGCTCCCATAAGAATGAAATGTGGTTAATGGAGCTGCTTTTAGAGAGCTGTATGTGTTTCCTATAGTCTGCCTGTGGAGTGCTGCTTTTAGAGAGCTGTATGTGTTTCCTATAGTCTGCCTGTGGAGTGCTGCTTTTAGAGAGCTGTATGTGTTTCCTATAGTCTGCTAGTAGAGTGCTGCTTTTAGAGAGCTGTATGTGTTTCCTATAGTCTGCCTGTGGAGTGCTGCTTTTAGAGAGCTGTATGTGTTTCCTATAGTCTGCCTGTGGAGTGCTGCTTTTAGAGAGCTGTATGTGTTTCCTATAGTCTGCCTGTGGAGTGCTGCTTTTAGAGAGCTGTATGTGTTTCCTATAGTCTGCCTGTGGAGTGCTGCTTTTAGAGAGCTGTATGTGTTTCCTATAGTCTGCTAGTAGAGTGCTGCTTTTAGAGAGCTGTATGTGTTTCCTATAGTCTGCCTGTGGAGTGCTGCTTTTAGAGAGCTGTATGTGTTTCCTATAGTCTGCCTGTGGAGTGCTGCTTTTAGAGAGCTGTATGTGTTTCCTATAGTCTGCCTGTGGAGTGCTGCTTTTAGAGAGCTGTATGTGTTTCCTATAGTCTGCCTGTGGAGTGCTGCTTTTAGAGAGCTGTATGTGTTTCCTATAGTCTGCCTGTGGAGTGCTGCTTTTAGAGAGCTGTATGTGTTTCCTATAGTCTGCCTGTGGAGTGCTGCTTTTAGAGAGCTGTATGTGTTTCCTATAGTCTGCCTGTGGAGTGCTGCTTTTAGAGAGCTGTATGTGTTTCCTATAGTCTGCCTGTGGAGTGCTGCTTTTAGAGAGCTGTATGTGTTTCCTATAGTCTGCCTGTGGAGTGCTGCTTTTAGAGAGCTGTATGTGTTTCCTATAGTCTGCCTGTGGAGTGCTGCTTTTAGAGAGCTGTATGTGTTTCCTATAGTCTGCCTGTGGAGTGCTGCTTTTAGAGAGCTGTATGTGTTTCCTATAGTCTGCCTGTGGAGTGCTGCTTTTAGAGAGCTGTATGTGTTTCCTATAGTCTGCCTAGTGGAGTGCTGCTTTTAGAGAGCTGTATGTGTTTCCTATAGTCTGCCTGTGGAGTGCTGCTTTTAGAGAGCTGTATGTGTTTCCTATAGTCTGCCTGTGGAGTGCTGCTTTTAGAGAGCTGTATGTGTTTCCTATAGTCTGCCTGTGGAGTGCTGCTTTTAGAGAGCTGTATGTGTTTCCTATAGTCTGCCTGTGGAGTGCTGCTTTTAGAGAGCTGTATGTGTTTCCTATAGTCTGCCTGTGGAGTGCTGCTTTTAGAGAGCTGTATGTGTTTCCTATAGTCTGCCTGTGGAGTGCTGCTTTTAGAGAGCTGTATGTGTTTCCTATAGTCTGCCTGTGGAGTGCTGCTTTTAGAGAGCTGTATGTGTTTCCTATAGTCTGCCTGTGGAGTGCTGCTTTTAGAGAGCTGTATGTGTTTCCTATAGTCTGCCTGTGGAGTGCTGCTTTTAGAGAGCTGTATGTGTTTCCTATAGTCTGCCTGTGGAGTGCTGCTTTTAGAGAGCTGTATGTGTTTCCTATAGTCTGCCTGTGGAGTGCTGCTTTTAGAGAGCTGTATGTGTTTCCTATAGTCTGCCTGTGGAGTGCTGCTTTTAGAGAGCTGTATGTGTTTCCTATAGTCTGCTAGTAGAGTGCTGCTTTTAGAGAGCTGTATGTGTTTCCTATAGTCTGCCTGTGGAGTGCTGCTTTCCTTAATAAAAAAAACCTCTTCTTTAATTCAAATGTATTATTAATTGTGACTTCCTTAGATTCAGTTTACCCTGTGCTTGTCTTTAGATAATGCAGGCAGGACAAAGTAAATGTCAAGGAGACCCATGCTTTAATTGCATTGTCATTCATGCCTGGGTAAAATGGAGGTTCATAAATTCAATGTAAATGCCAGCGCTGATCAATAACTCCTGTCAGTGGAAGAATTTGTGTCCAGCCATGAGCACCGACATCTGCCCTGAGGAGGTTTCATTTGACTGTGTTTCAGTGTCTTAATTAACTGGGAGTGACAGCACAGCACTTGCTTTAACTGGCTTCGCTGAACCTGAAAGGTAAGAAAAGCTTTTATTGGTAGTTTTTACTTCGAATACAAAGGAAATGCATTAATTACAAACATTAACCTTTTTTCAGCAATAGTGTTTTCCTAGATATATATATATATATATATATATATATATATATATATATATATATATATATATATATATATATATATATATGAATCAATTTTATATATTATATCAGTGTTGTTTTAAATGATTAAATTGCATGACAGCTGAAAAAGCAGACAACAATTTAATTATAGTTTGAAAGTGTAGCCCAATAGTACCAATCAACCATTCTATTGGATTATATAAATGTGTCTGTATCTAGAATAGAATTGATACATGTCATTATATTTTCACTCAATAAAATTTTTATCACACAAAACCATTAAAAGGGGATTCTTTTAACATTCAAATGTAAAGTAAAAGCACTGTCAGGAAACAGACTTTTACAGTTTAATCAGATCGTTTTCCTTCAGTACATAAGGTGTGGTGAAAATTCATTGCAAAGTCTTTGATCTTTTTTTGTGAATAACACAGCTGATAGTGTCAGTGTCTAATATTCGCTATGGGGGCATCTGATCTGTTGGTTGGTTTAAATATAGCCTGTCTAGTGCAAGGAAAAGATTTAATGGGAAATGGTTGGCATTCTTCTTTCCTAAAAGCAGAGGGATATTGAGAGAGAGAGAGAGAGAGAGAGAGAGAGAGAGAGAGAGAGAGAGAGAGAAGAGAGAGAGAAATCCCAGTCAGATCCAGTGTCCACGAGTTTGAATAGCTGAGTCTCTCCAAGCAGCATGGTTCTCATTGCATTTGGATTGCATTTCCAGCTCCTCTTCAGCTATGTATTATCTCAGTCCTCCTTCATGGACAACATCTTCTCATTTCCAGCAGGTAATGCAGCTCTTCTCTATTGTTCTGTTCTGTGTACAGCTCGTCTGTTAGAAAAGCGCACTTGTGGTTATGTGGATTATAGTTCCTAGACTTAATATTTCAGTGCATTGTTGTCGAGGAGCTAAAGTTAGCCTGCTATGGAAACAAGCTGTAGAGGGAGGCATGCTTTGTTTTTTGTTTGTTTGTTTTTTTGTATGCATATTCTTTTCTTTACTATGTGAATGGCTTGTTTTTTGTGCATGTACATTTCTATTTCGGTATGCAGAGAGAGAGAGGGTTCCAAATGTAAATCTGTTTCTATAAATACCCTCCCTCCCCCTTCTCCCCCCAGTGCTACAGGACTCCAGTCGGATGTTAGGAGAGTAAACATCAGCAGGCTTTGGATATGTCACTAGCAAATATTCAGATGATTTTTATAGTGCAGCACACGGAAACACCTGTAGCACGGACTGCAGAGGAGCAGTTAGTTATGTGTGTTTCATAGACTTTCATAGACTGTTTCAATGCACTTTATTAATAAACAGATTGTCCCTTCGTGGTTTTAGCATTAGGTATCAAAAAGAGATATACCAATCAAACTAATCCTTAGGTTATAATTTTTTTTTGGTTTAACAAGATTGCTTTATCAAAGCTAAACAGCTTTCAATATGTTGTCTTTTATAATGTGGGGATCATTTTGACCATAAAAAACAGTAGAAGGTGGCAACACATACACTTTTTGTCCTAGTGACAATTTTTTTTCCCTAAGAGACAGAGGATCCCAATGCTACCACTGCAGGAATCATTGAAACAGGGCTCTCTGTGGTGTTTCGCATCTCATTGAGTTTCCAATATATTTTTTTATGTCAAGTATGGAAAACGCCATGTACAGATTTAAATGGTGGTGGTTTACATTTTTTAAATGCGCTGTATGTCTCATATTATTGCGTTTGTAGATTTGCCATCTAATTTGTCAATGGGAAATAATACTGAGACACATAAATACATAAATTGAACATTACAACCTATACATGTGTTAACGGTAGAGTTTCAGTTTACAGTAGTATTTTTTACCAACCAAAAAAAAAATGTGATTTGTTTTAGAATTTCTAATGCTTTTCTAATGCCCTTCTAAGAATTTCTCATTATAATTTACAGTTAGGCCAGCAGCCACAACAAAAAAATTAATTATTTGCAAAGTCCTCATTGATTTTTTAAAAATTCTTTTATTATTATTATTATTCAAATGTATTAATATAGAGATATCTATCTGTGATGCCACATCTAGGAGTAAACTAAAATAGGCACAATGAAAATGGGAAGATTCAAATTTACAAGGAGATGAAACACTTTAAAATGTTGCACATATACTGTATATAAGCTACCATTATTGTAAGCTTATAACTTGTACATTTGTACTAAAACAACATTTTTAAGTAGGGCTGTCAAGCAAAAATTAATCACGATTTAATCTTGAGATTCAACATTTTAATCTTATTTGTTCTTGGTTTTAATCACATATTTAATTGATACAATTACTGCATCCATTTTTTCAAGTTTGCTTTATTATTATTATTATTATTATTATTATTATTATTATTATTATAAAGTTCTTTTTCTTATCACCTATAAGGTCTTACATGGTCTTGGACCTTCTTATCTTCAAGATCTGCTGACCCCATATGTCCCTGGTCGTTCCCTGAGATTGGAAAATGCTAATCTTCTGACAGTCCCTAAAATGTGTTTGAACTCTTGTCAGAGCCAGGGCATTTAGTTATTTGTCAAACTCTGTCTTAGAACTTGCTCCAGGTTCATATCAGGAAGGCTAGCACAATTTAATCTTTTAAATCCTGTTTGAAAACGTATTTGTTTGGGTCTGTTTATTTGTAGCTGGATTATATATTAGAGGCAGGCTTTTTTTTAAAATTTATTTTGTAAAGCACCCTGGAATGCTTGCATGAAGAGCGCTATATAACTGAAATTTGTATTGTATTATTATTATTATTATTATTAATAACTCATAATTGTCTAAATAAAACAAAGCATTCATTAATGGTTATATTCTGTCGAAACTGACGGGTTTCATTTGTCGTTGTGTTGTTGCTAGAAAGTGTATTTTGAGAAATGTGTTTAGCACGCAGGTGGTGCTTCAGATGTAGCCTAGGTTTGTGATACTGAAAGTTTCAATTTGACAGTAGATACGTCAGAGAGTTTTTTTTTTTTTAAATGAGCTTCCCATTCACAAGTCCTTCACTTTGAGTACTTTGTTCCTTAATGCAATTATATGACTAACTTTCTGTGCTAACGCCGACTGCTGCATGCTCCATATTATGGTGACGTAGGGAATGTTACGGTATGCTAAGAGGATCAAGACAGAAGTTAACTGTGATTAATTGACAGCTCTATTTTTAAGTAAACCTTTTTTTTTCGTAAAACTAAACATAAATAACTTTTATAAGGGAATGAAAACGCTCCTTTTTAGTCCTGCTGACAATGCCTGTAGTTTTCAAAGCTTTTGTTATGAGCAAAATACGAAGTAGTGGTGGATAGCAATTGTTAACCTTTTTTCACTGCTCTTATACAGTTTGAATAAAGTTGTTTTTTAAGGGAAACAAGTCTTATTCATAGCTCCATTACACCAGGGCCATGTATTGTTCTACAGATAAAAAATAAATTTACATTCTCCTAACACACAGTATAGCCCTTTCATGCACGAAATATTGAAAATAGCTGTAAAAAGGTAGTTTTGGATACATAATATATTTTTCATTGAAATCCCCCAGGGTTTATATGGGGGGAAAATGGCATACGGCTCTCATGCATTTGGATCTTCCATATGTCCCCATATAAAGACTAGAAGAGTTTTTATATCCGTCCACATCCGTCACCATGCATGAAAGGGATAGAGATTACACAGACCAGTAAACAAGAAGACTCCACCACTACATATTTAAACAAAATGTTCGGAAACTGTGAGGCATTTCAACATACAACGTACAATATACAGCCATTTCCAAAAGTTTTGCATCACCCCATAGAATGACCTAATTTTACTTCATAAAGTCGAATGAAACCTGCTGAATAATGTTACGTTAACATACTGAATTACATGTTGCGTTGTAGTTTTCCACATACTTAATGAAAAACTGACAAAAATTGAAAAATGTGACATTTCAAAATCTAACATGAAATACCGTAGGCTTCCGGTAGTCTTTTGCGAGGTGTCATTTTGTAGTTTTTTTGATTACATGATGTTAAATAAAAGATCTAAATTATGTTCATATAGTTTGTTTTTAAAATAATGTCTCAACCCAAAAATCCTAGGCGATGCTAAACTTTTGGCCAGAGCTTTATATATACATACCCCAGTGGAAATTTATAATTTCTAGAAATTTCTTGAAAACAATGAATTTTAGGAAAAAAAAATTGTAGCAAAAGTTTTGCTTTTGTGGATGAGGAAAAAGTTACAAGAAATATATGTCTACAATTTTTTATTTCAGCAGTTTTTTTGCAAAACTCCAAAAATGTTAATTCAAAAGTATTCATACCCTTTGATGCTATGGTAGTATTGTCTACAAGGTGCTAGAAATTTCAATATGATAATGCAGAACCTAATTCTAGAAAAGTCTAGAATTAGAATAGGTGAACATTCTTAGAAATTATAAAAGGGTTAGGCATAGGATGATTGCTGTCATTACCAATAAGTCAATATGGGAAAAAGTAAAGAGCTGTCTGAAGACCTTAGGCAGAAAAATATTTATTGTCATAAAGCTGGAGAAGGATACAAGAAGATTTCGAAGCATTTGAGTATCCCAATTTCGACTATTGTTTCTATTATCAAGAAGTACAAGACTCATGGTACTGTCACAATGCTCCTTCGTTCTGAAAGAAAGAAAGTTCTTTCACCAAGAACAAGTAGAAGAATTGTGACGAAGGTTAATAAAAATCTGAGATTGACTGACAAATATATTCAAAGTGAGTTGGCTACAAGTGGGACTGGGGTTTCTATTTCAACCACAGGTCGAGTATTGCATGGTGAAGGTCTCAATGGTCGCAGGCCAAGGAAAAAGCCACTCTTAGGAAAACGTCACAAGGACAATCCCTTAAAGTTTGCAAAACAGCATTTGAATGATGGGTATGAGTTCTGGTCAAAGGTTTTGTGGAGTGATAAAACAAAAATCAAGCTATTTGGTCACTCTCATAGTTGTTACGTTTGGAGAAAGTCTGGTGAGGCGAACAAAGAAAAGAACACCATGCCTACCGTCAAGCATGGAGGTGGTAACATCCTTTATGGGATTGTTTTTCACAGGAATGGCACAGGAAATGTAGTTCTAATACATGGTAAAATGGATTCCATAGCATACCAAAAGATACTAGCCAATCATCTGAAACCCTTCACTACAAAACTTTTAAATCGCAACTGGACGTTCCAACACAACACCGATCCAAAGCACACATCTCAGTCTACTTCAGAATGGATAAAGAAGAATAAAATCAAGGTTCTGGAATGGTCAAATTCCTGATCTAAATCTGATTGAGAATCTTTGGTATGAGTTGAAGAAGGCTGTGCACAAGAGAAGTCCTCGGAATTTGAATGAACTGGAACAATTTTCTGTTGAAGAGTCATGCCAAAAGCTCATTGACACATATCCTAATCGTTTAAAAGAGGTTATTATTGCTAAAGGTGCCTGAACTAGCTATTCATTTCATTTTCCTTGTCAGGGTATGAATACTTTTGAATTAGCATTTCTGGAGTTTTGCAAAAATAAATTGCTGAAATAAATAATTGTAGACATGTATTTCTTCTTTTCCTCATCTACAATAGCAAAACTTTTGCTACAAAAGATTTTTCCTATAATTATTTGTTTTCGAGAAATGTCTAGAAATGATATATTTCATTGGGGTATGTAAACTTTTGACTACAACTGTATATATGTGTAATTTATGAAGGATTTCATCTTTAACACTGTTTATACTGTACCCTTTCCAAATGATCATGAATGAAACGGTAGGACATGAGCATTGGTAAATTGACACCCAGTGGGAAGCCTTTCCTGTTTTCACATTGCAATGGTATCACAATGAAATGAATCAACATACACTGGTAATCCATTGCACTGGCATGGTACAGTAACATATCAGTACCACTGAGACTGCCATTGTATCAGTTCCACTGGGCAATATTCAAATCCAATGTGATGCCACTGCTGGCAACCATGTGGTCTGCCAATGCTTTCTTCAATGGACTAATATTATATTGGTCTCATTGGTATTTACTGACTATTTAAGTATTGAATAAAAATGATCTGTCTATAACCAGGCAAAAGGACCCATACACAAAGGGGGATATATGTAGCTTTGGGCTACTTTGGAGAGCAACAGAGCTGTAAAGTGAAGCACATTTTTCATCAAACTTGGAGGGCATTACCGTTATTGTACCTCACCTGCTCTGTTAAATTCTTCATGTTGATTTTCAATGGTATACTTTTTTCAATGAGGAGTTAAATCCTGAAAATAGAGTAACTATCCATAGAAGTAAAACATAACAAGTGAACATGTGTCAAGCATGTTGTGTTTAAGGTTAGCTGGAATGGTTTAAAAACTGCATACTAACTGCACAATAAGATTAAGAACATGATTTACAAAACCACTCAAGCAATTGTTTGTTTCTCAGTTTGTATACATTAACTAGTAGTTAATTAGAGACTAGAGTCTCTGCTTGGTCTTGAGTTTTAGGAAGGATTTTAATTGATCAGAATCTGTTGGATACACAGTTTCCATTGTGCCAGTCCTGGAGTAGTGCAGCAGGCAGCCCCTGCTGTCACAGGGTGTTGTCAGTCGCACTTTGAGCAAAATGTTTTCTTGAAAGTAATATTGAGAAACGGGAGGTATAGGTAGTTATTCTGATAACGAAAAACTTTTTTTTTTATAGCACTTAATAAACACTTATTAATGTTGTATACAAATGATGCAATGTTTTTTTAAAACATTTGTAAATGATTCCCCTTTCAGCCCTTGTGAATTACCATTAATGGATCAGCTTACAATGGAGATAATTCCTCGTCTTTGATTGTCCTACCTTTTTAGCCTGAACAGTAGCCTTTTCTGCAACAGCATTCCCATCTCACTGGCCACACTTCTGGCTTGAGTCAAATGCTACAGAGTGAGGATTATGCTACACTTTATAAGATGACAGTATGGATAGCAGATTATTAGCAGATATGACACTGAATTTTTTTAAATGATTATTTTATTATTATTTTATTTTATCTAGCGCTCAAACCTTTGGAACATAAGAAAAGAAGTCCTGGCAATATATGTTGTCTTTTAATGCCTCCACCACCACTATCCCCTCCACCTCCTCCATTGCAACGAGAACGCAGGAGTCAGGTGAGTAACACTGCCACTGCTAGTCGCACAGTACTGGCAGTTATGATTGGTTAAAATGAGAGCAGGGCACGCATGTCGTAAACATGCTTAAGTTTGGATTTTCAGGTCACCTCTCCTTTGAAAAAATGTCTTCTGTGTGTTTGGGTGTTTTTCTGCAGACAAAAGCACATATGGCAAGATAAGTTGTATAGGAATCTATGGGAATCAGGCGTTTCAGGAAGTAATGATTAACATTACTATAAATATTACTATATGGTCAGGAGATTTGAAAAGCACAGGACTCCTATTAGCATAACTTTTTTGCAAGGCCTTTGACATTTTTCTGTAGATATTCCGGTGAAGTCCATTTATCCTGCCAGTCATGCAACAACAATACTTGACTTCTCTTGCAGCAGGAACGGTATTGAGAATCCTCCTGAGCCTCACAATCACTTCTCTGTGCTGCATATGATACTGGGTAGCTCTTAATATCTGCTGCACAGGAGTATCTACAGTGTGGTGTCAGAATAAATGGATTTCAGTCAGTAAAGCCTGGAAAACTAAAAACAATCATTCAAAGAAATGAGCCAGGAGTTACAAGGAGGTTGTAATGCTCTTCGGAGAGGGGAGTTGTCAGGATGTAGTGGGTGGTGCAGTAGAAATGACATCACAACAGCCGCTTTCCAAGCAAAAGAACCCCCTCAAGGGTGCTTTTATTGCACACAACAAAAACAAACCCTGGACTAGCCAGCAATGGTTAAGTTCAGGCAAAAATAAATATAATATGCAAGTCTCATACACTTTCAATTTACACAATATTCCTTCAGTGCAGCTGGTGCCAGGGTTATGCAGCATGGCGCAGGGGACTGTGGCCAATCAGTTTTACATGCAAAGAGTGTAGCCCTGCACTTGGTGTCCCTTTCAGTCCTCACAGTCTGCAAAATGGTAAGGCACAAAACAGGTAGCAAAACAACAAAGGCAATACGATGTGGCAAAAATTCAAGAGCGAGCTTCCCAAAACTGCTCCCCTAAATACTGCCAGGCCCCTCCCTACAATCAGCACTGCACCAAAATCTGCCCAATCAGAGCACACTGCAGTGCTGACCACGAGGAACATGCCCAGCAGTACAGCAGCTTCGGGACCTACCAAGATGGCCGACCTCCGGTCCCTGCTATGCCCGTATGTCAGCACTTCTGGTCAGGAGTGCCCCTATCTTTGAGCACAGCGCCCTCACAGGTCAGGAGGGAGGTTTACATCTCTGATTCATTCTCTCGTTGTCACATATCCCACCCCTCAGAATGGAGCCGAAGGTACACTCAGCCAATTCTAGGCTTCCCCCAATTGACTCTCCCAAAACAAATAGTCTGCATTTTGATGTTCCTTACCCGCATGATGTTTCACATTGTAATGGAAGGGTTGCAGCGCCAGATACCACCCAGTATCTGTGTGTTTTGTGCCTCTCATCATGTGTAGCCACTTGAATGGGGCATGATCAGTGACAAGAGGTAATATCTAAGGGCATGAGTGGCCCATTTAATGGCCAGGCACTCTTTTTCAATTACTGAATATCTGCACTCCCTGAGAGCCATCTTCTGGCTTAGATACAGTATTGGATGTTCTACTCCATCTCTTTCTTGGGACAGGACAGCCCCCAGACCAACATCCGAAATGTCCGACTGGAGGATGAACTCTTTGTTGAAGTCTGGGGTGATTAAAGCTGGAACCTAGCAAAGTTTCCTCTTTATTACCTCAAATGCTACCTGACAATGTCCTGTCCGCGTAACAGTATTTGGTGCATTATTTTTAGTGAGATCCACGAGAGGGTCAATGATGGTGGAGTACTCAGGGATAAATCGGTGGTAATAACCTGCTACCCCTAACAAGGATCTTACCTGGGTCTTGGTCTTAGGAAGGGCAGTGCACTCATTAGGAGTCGAGCTTGGGGCCCCTTAGAAGCTGGAGACGGGGCTGGGATGGTCTTTGGTTCCAACCTTGGGACCCGGCAATGGTGCTGGCTGGACCGGTTGGGAAGAAGGTGACTAGGCTCAGGCGACGGTGGCATTTTCACAGGCTTCGGCCAGGCGGACCGCTTCCTCCAGTGTTGTAGGCTCATGCCGTCCAACCCATTCGTGCAGCACTGGGGGAAGAATATACAAAAATTGCTCCACCACAAGCAGCTGCATAATCTGCTCCGTAGACTGCTGGGTTGGGTGCAACCATCATGCCAGCTGGCCTGCCAGGTACTGAGCGGCTACTCGAGGCCTGGTGCCTGACGGTGGCTTTTATTCCCGGAACCGGCACCAAATCATCTCCCTGGAGATGTTCAGGCGCTGGAAAATTGCCTGTTTTACTTGGTCATAGTCTAGGGCTGCCTGGGCTTCTCCGACCAGACAGAGGGCGAGCTGGGTAGCCCACCAATCCCGAGGCCATGTGGCTGCCAAAGCTACCCTCTCAAATGTTACTAGGTAGGCCTCGGGATCATCCTACAGCGTCATTGTCTGCAGTTTGGGGGGAGGGGGTACCATCAATGGTACCCCTGCTGCATCAGAAGCCGGGGTTGGCGCTGGTCCCCTCTCCCGAACCAGTGCTGCCAGTTAATCTAGGACCGCTGACTGGTACTGAACTTTCTGAGCATTCCTTCTTTTCTCTTCTTCCTCCTGGAGGCACTCCTGCTTCGCCAGGAACACAGCAAACTGTTGGGCATCCATTTTAGGGTCCAATCCCACAAAGACACCACGTGTCAGGATGTAGTGGGTATTCAGTTTTACATGCAAAGAGTGTAGCTCTGCACTGGTCGTCCCTTTCAGTCCTCACAGTCTGCAAAATGGTAAGGCACAAAACAGGTAGCAAAACAACAAACCCAATACTATGTGGCTCCAAAAACTGGAGAGCGAGCTTCTCCAAACTGCTTCCCTAAATACTGCCAGGCCCCTCCCTACAATCAGCACTGCACCAAAATCTGCCCAATCAGAGCGCACTGCAGCGCTGACCATAAGGAACATGCCCAGCAGTACAGCAGCTTTGGGACCTACCAAGATGGCCGACCTCCGGTCCCTGCTGTGCCCGGATGTCAGCACTTCCGGTCAGGAGCGCCCCTATCTTTGTGCGCAGCGCCCTCACAGGTCGGAAGGGAGATTTTCAGCTCCGATTCATTCTCTCCTTGTCACAGGAGTACAGTAAATGTTTTTTCAAAGACCTTGTTATAGTTCTGCACATTTAAATCAGCAGGATTTCCCTCCTCATCTTGATGCTAGTCTCGTAATATGTATCTGTATATTAATATGTATATTAGGGCCTTTGCTTAAAGGTTGGTGTTTGGAGATTGAAGAATTTCATCACTCTTGCAGCTGTGGTACAGTATTTGTCATCTCTATGCATTAGCAGTGATACAGTGTTTCTTACTATTGATTTTGTGCTTCTGTTTATCCATCACTGATTGGTTTTTATAGTCCAGTTGAAAGAATTATATATATGACAAAAAGCACATTATTAAACAAACATTATACATAATGTATAAGTAATGTGATTCTATCATACTGTTTTTATCCTGCACACTTTGGGAAACCCTGTAGATATTGTAGCCATAGTGTTGATGTTATACTCAATAGCCATCCACCAGTAGCATAAAGATGGACAAGCACTATTTGGTTTAGTATTGTCTGAGGCACTTTCTATGCTTCACTGGCTACAAAAAAAAAATCTATTGTTGCATAAATAGGTGAGCACCACTGTGCCAGATGAATTGGTGTATCACTAAATTATATTAACTTCAATGTGAAGGTGAAGGGAAATACATCCTGATGTCCCAGCAGCCCTGCGAAGTATAAGAGCTTATTGAAATATTCTAATCAATCAAGGTCAGTTCTGTAAAGTGCATTATCAATGCTAAACCACAGTAATAAACAAATGTTATTTAATCTGCAGTGACTGTTATTCTTCAGCTTTTTAATATTTCTCATTGGGGCTTTTCAAATTACTGATATATTTTTGTAAGCACAAAGTGCTGTATTATTTTGTATCTATATACTAAAACACAAGCTTTTACACATAGCTTACTATTTCTGAATTCTAAGAAACGAGGGTTAGCATGGCACATCCTGTAAAAAAAAAAAAAGAAACAGACTAAAGGATTGATTATTGATCCTGACACATAATAGAACATAAATCATAGTGGTAGATATTCTTGCTTTTGTATTCCAAAGAAAGACTTAAACACATCCAAAGAATATCCATTGTATGTGTACAGCAAATGTGTTGTTTCTTGGAAAGAGACCCGTAAGAGGAGCCCATTAGAAAGGAGGTGTAGTGGTATTTGTCTGGAAAACAAGCATATGTAAGACTGAAAGAAACGTGGGGGACAATGCACCAAAATCCAACACTAGTACAATAAGATGGCCCTTGTTTTTGTGCTTAATGCTTTTAAATATATGATCAGTCAAGAGCTGATAATCTTGATATCCGTCTTATTTAAATAAAGTGTGCAAAGCTTTGTTCCATATAGTTCCACTGGTGGTAAGGAGCTGAGTCCGCATCACACCAAGAACCAATGCATTAGCATAGTCAGTTAAGGTGAAAACTCCTCTTTGGCTTGGATCTGTATGACTTCCTTTGAGATGTACTGTTTCTGTACAGTACTCTACGGTATTTCTCTTTGTATCCACACTATTTTCATTGCTTGCTTCCTTTTTTTTTAGAATGAAGAAAAGAAAGTAGATGAAGAAAAAAATATGAATATCTGTATACCAGGTCCTGCAGGGCCCTCTGGGCCAGCTGGACCACAGGTAGGCAGCTTGGGCTCACATCATTACATACGCAGAGTAGCAGAGAAACAGTCAATATTAATCGCAGGGTACAGTGCTTTCAATGGACAGTCCCTCATTCCCTGTAGAAGACTCCCTGGAATGCTAGCCTTACTACATTTAAAAGTGCCAGAAATGTACTGTCCAAAATCCCACAGCAAATAGTTCTCAATAAAGGCAACTGTACTTTCCTCCCACTAAAACAAGTAGACCATGAACCTGTGATTTTAGACCACACTGATAAATTAGCAGAAGACAAGTTGCTCTGCCCATGGCTGTGAATTAAAGTGCTTGTTGTGTTACTACAGGGTGTACCAGGAATTCCAGGTGTAATGGGACCAAAGGGGGAGAAAGTAAGTTCCTGTCTTGTTTTTTTTTTCCTGTGTTGAAATCATTTAGTTGTGATGTTTGGGGGGTTACTCATGCTGGTTCAACAGATACTGCTGCATTTTGTTATAAAACAATGTTTAATATATGCCGGTCGTTCTCACATTAAAGGAACACTTTATACCCACTGAATTTGTAATATCCCATAATATGTATCTATAATTATCATGTATTACTGATTGTTTTCGATTTATAAATCGCCATGCTAGTATAAAAATGGAGGCCAGTATGAAGCAGTCAGTATGTTAGAGATTTGTCATTGCAAATTGTTTCAATGGGTAGGAATCATATCCTTAGTGGTCATTTTTATATTTGCCTTACTACAGAAATGTCATTTAACTCCCCAAATCTCAAAGAGCACCGAAACAGTAATACATAAAAGATACATGCCATGGGAAAACACAGATCCAAAATAAATACAATACAAATAAATACAATACCACCTTTCATTTCATTCACATGCAACCCACAGTCTCCTGCATATAACTTCCAAAGCCAAAGGGAGGTAAAGATGTTTTCATTACATTTTCATTTACATGCATATTCAATTAATAAGCACTTTTCTAGATCAACTCTATTTGTGGGGCTCATCCCAAACCACAGTGACTGCCTAACTCCACAGTGCTACTCTTAGATGTAGCCCTGCAATTCAGTCTGTGGTTAATATGCGGCTGTGAATCTGTAGAAGATAACTACCTAGATCCATTGAGCCCTAGTGAGTTGTGAAAGTTCATTTTTGGTTTTGATCAGACAGCTTGTAAATCTACCTTATCCTCAGGGTTTACTGGAGCAGGGAATGCCATTTAGGCTGTTTGGAAAGCTACTAACCATATGGCTTAATGATTAGCATACCCGTAGGTCCTTTTACACTGGAAGTTTGTTATGGGGTTGATTCCAGGCTTTGTGATCGTTTGGAAAATTGCCTGAAAGTGGTTAGCCAATCTGAGCTTGCAACTCCCTACAGGAGTGTGAAGAGGCAGGCTTTGCCAGCATTGTCACTCAAACTTATTAAGCAGGGCTCTCAAGCTTTACTTCTAAATCTGCATAATACGTTGAAAACACAGGCATAAAATTACAGGGAGTTTTCTACGCATATTTAAAAAAAAAAAAAAAACTCAATAGGCACCTGTTAGAAGGAAATTCATTTTTGTATTTATTTAGACAGCAGAATGGCATCGATTTTCTTTATAAACTCCTTGAAAGTGTGAGTCTGTTGCAGAAGATCAATACAAATACATTTTGATTTCTAAATACTACAACAAGTTTTCCATTCAAGGGATTATTAAAAAAAAAAAGTTTCTGTCCACAAATGCCCAAAATAATGCTGCCTCATGGTTTTCTGTTTCTAGGGAGAAATTGGCAGACCTGGATCAAAGGTGAGTATAGGCATTCTTTATTAAATTGTCTAAGTAATTGGATTTGCCTTGAATATGTGGCAGCACTTATCATTTGTTGGCATTGATGCTATGTTTTTGACTGAAGCAATAATGTTTCTACTCAGCAATATGGGATTCTAAGTAATTACAACCTTGAAACAGACTACAAGGACGGTCAGTTCATCTAAACCTAAAGCATCTGGTACAGAAGGCAGGAAGGATAGAGTTCAGCCTCTGCATTCAGCATTCAAGGACGAGGTTCCGTTTTAAAAATCGAAACGATGGCAGATTAAAAGGGTAGGGCCCCGTATTGTTTTATAAAATGATATTTAAATACCTTGTTATCCAGTTATGAAAAACGATCTAGTAAAATCGTCAGATTTCTAAGGAATCTAGTTCTGTTTAGATAATAAAAAGGTTCCATCTTGTTAACTGAACTAACAGAAGAAACTTGATTTCTTGTTGTTTTAAATGTTGCTCCCAGCTCACTCAGTTTAATCGGAATGATAAAGAACACCATGAGTTCACCTGTAATTAAATATCTGTTCTGTCCAGCTGGTCAGTTCAATCCAGTGATGACACTGGTGACACAACGAGCTGGTTTACAGGCCTCTCAATCTTGTAAGCCCCTTAGAGGCCTGTGTGTTCAAATCCAATTCAGGTTCCAAGTAATGTCAGCTTAACACCCACATTTCTCAAAATCAGTCAAACTCGCTGCAATTTAACAACAAAAACATCCGTCTTGCTTGAGTGAGGCCCAGAACTGAATTGCAAGGTCAGGATTGAAGAGGCTCACCTAGGTTCTGTCAGCAGCCTGCCTGATTGTAAGCAGTGCTATTGCCCCTCACTTTTCATAAGCACCAGATTCACAGTGTACGCTGCCTGCAATGCATCCAGAGTATTCACAGCACTGCGGTTTCATTTTACTAAGTGCATGTGCAATATCATAAATCATTTTATTTCCACGATTACCTCGCCGAGGTCATGAGATATTTTACAGGTCATCATTTAATTAGAAATAGCAGATGACAGGGCCCAGCCAAAATAGATGCATCTTTGTCTCTATTATGTTGTGTGGACATTAGATAGTAGTACTGTAGTTCACAGTGTTTATGTTTTTAAAGAGAATCTATGAAATTCACAAACAGAACTGGGGCTGAACTGTCAGAACAATGATGCATGCTCAATACAAATCTAGATTGTTAGATAATTCAGGATTTAAAGTACAGTTTGCACTACTTGTCTGTGAATCGAAAATGTGCCAGAAATGATATTTTATTAAAATATAAAAAAGAAATATAAAAAATAAATAAAGAAACTATCACTGACACTGTTATCTGCTGTATTATTGAATTGTATTTTGTCACACTTGTACCAAAGTCATTGTATTTATCATTGTATTTATCTTGCTCTTAATTGTATTATTACTTGCACTATGATTCTTGAAATGTATTTGTTTACGACTGTAAGTCGCCCTGGATAAGGGCGTCTGCTAAGAAATAAATAATAATAATAATAATAATAATAATAATAATAATAATAATAATAATAATAATAATAATAATAATATATATCCTTTTTAATATATATATATATATATATATATATATATATATATATATATATATATATATATATACACACACTGCTGTGTATAAGTCTTAGACATGTTGCATTTATCTACTCTGATGCATTATGACCATCAGCAATTTACTCAAAGCCTCCACTAGTGTTTTCTACTATTATAACAACCTTGACTTGCATAAAGAAGGAAACACATTGAGTGAAATAGCTTGCATCACTCGATTTTCAAGGTGTGGTATCCAAAGCATAATCAACAAGTACAGAGAAACATCATCTGTAATTGACAAACCCAGGACTGAAAGACCCAAAAAGCTGTCTAACAAGGATGAGCAATACTTGAAGATAGAGATATGCATACTGCAACACATCCTTTAAGTCCTGATTTCGGGAGTGACCTTCGTACTGTTGATTTGATGGACAATGACACCTGTGCTCCCTTGAGTAAGATATGTACAACATATCGAAACGTTGGGCCGTTGGGCAGCTGGCTCTTTGAGCTAAAATATATATATATATATATATATATATATTAATAGAACCTCCTCCCATAGAAATCTACAATTGAAGAAAACTGGACTGCAACTCCCATTCGAAAATCAATATCCACAGCAATATATTAAAAGTTTATATTTGATTTATTCATGTCGAGATCAATACGTACACTAGAAACAGTAGCACTTTTACATCGGTGCTTACACGTTTTGACAATTCTGTCTTCCTCAGAGCATATCAAACAAATGTGTTTGCCTCACCCTATATTCAAACATTCCCTCACTTCTCATTGATTTCACTCTAATAATCAATGATCAAATTAGCTATATATCTGCTACAAGGAGGAATATAGTTAATCAGCTACTACACTGAGAAGCATATTGTATCACAACGTTACAAACACTGGAACCGTATCGATTGAATGAGGAACTCAACCTTTGATTGAATGTGATAAAGCTTGTGGGTGAAAAGACTGACATCATATATTAAATTGCTAATTAATCCTAGTTCTGTTAACTATACAGCTTTTAAACAATATGATTTAATTGTCGATCTCTGAATAATATTTAATGTTGAATGAATCTAATTAAATGTCTATGAAACATGTTAAGTAAGCTTCTTTGTTGGATTAATTTTATTATAACAGCATTTTGAATTGTATCTTTGATTTGTAGTCTGTCACTGAAAATGATATGGTGAATATACTATAATTTGATAATTTTGCCTGAAATTATATTGGATTATATTGGATTTTGCAACTTTCACATGGTTATAATAAGCCTATACTTTGTCTTGTTGGTTATTAAAAAATCCCAATAAATTTTGAAGCAGCAGTCCCCCCCCCCCCTTCTTACATTGCAGGGAAGAACAGGTCCACCAGGTCTCCCAGGAAAGCAAGGCCCACCAGGGTGGTCAGGACCAAATGGGCCTATGGTCAGTATAGTAAGTCCCTTTTTGTTGGATGTGTGTTTATGTGGCACACAGCCCCACTCTAACAGTTCAATAAGTGTCAAATACCAATTCAGTCCTTGTAAAACACAGATGTGTGTAACGTTCACCCAAACAGCAACACATTATAACTAGCCCCTGCTGCTTGAATTGTTACATTACGGCATACGCTGATAGCTACAGGTTTGGGACCTTTATACAAATTGCCCTGAAAAACGTTATTATCCTAATCCCACACGATGGCTGAGTTTCGACACCCCCAACCTCACAGCCCCCTCCCCACAACAAAAAATAGCAGTGACGTCAACTCAATCTATTACTTATAAGCTAGTGTGTATAAAGACCTATATAAAAGAGCTGTATATTTAAAAGTGGATGCCAAGTCTTTCTGTTCTTCAAACTGACATTAAAGCATGTTTGACCATTTCTGTTCACTGTACTCTGCCAGTAATGTGCTGCGATCTTCGTGGTTGCAGGACGGCACATAAATGCATTGAACTTACTGCTGCGCCACATTTAAAATTCCAGTAGCCACAAGAGCACTAAATTGGCATCCTCATTTTTGCTATCTCAATAAGACACACTTCTCAGTTTCATTCTGGATTGAAGTGTGCTGTGTGATGTACACAACAGAGTGATACCTTTGATATCACATCGAGCAGAATGCGTCTCTACACATTGTGCTGGGTTAAAATCTCCCCTCATCATATTAATAACATTTCCCACACTGCCACACTGGCCTATTTTATGTGTGATCTAAGAACAGCTGCAGATAATCAATCCCAATGCATTTCCAATGTATTTATTGCATGAAAAATGAAAGGAATCTCCACGGTTGTTTAGTTTTTCTTTCTATATCACAGGGTGAAAAGGGAGATCCAGGGCTAATGGGACTGCCAGGTGTAAGAGGACCAATGGGCCCCAAGGTTTGTTAGTTCAGCTGCTGAGCTATAACACATTCAACACAATTAGAATGCAGCAGGGACAGCTGCAACGCCATTCCAGCTACACCTCTACTGTATATTCAGTACCAGATTTCACAAGACTAGTAATTGTGAACATGGTGATTTTTTGGTATAACTATTCATTAACACACAGACACGTACTGCATGGAAAAAACATCATGTGTTTATAGTATGATTTGGACAGATCTGATTGTATGTCAAAAATAATGGCATGAGAGCTGCATGTATTGTCTCAGCCAATCAGGTTCTGAGTAGTGAGTGAGGTCATTAACCCAAAGGTAGATGCCCTCCAATGGTAGCTTTAGTACTAGAATCTTGGAACTCACTTTTATGTGAGATACATTTCAATCAGCCTGGTTGATCCAGTCTAAAATATAACCTAAAAACATAGTTTAGATCATTTTTTGTTTGTAATAGCCACATAACTCCTTGCAATGGTTATTACCTGTAAATAATAAGCTTCGTCTTGGGACACTTAATTGTCGATGTGGTCAGTTATCTTTCACTTTAGTGTTACTGATTAGGTAGTAGGGTTGAAAACACAGCAGATTACTTTCCCTAGCTTTCTGCTTTGTTGTACTATTTCTGCAATATATTTTTCAACATACTCACAATTGTATTCGTATTTGTATTAACCTGTTCCCACCGTTCTGATCCTGTGCCTGAGTTAGCAAGTAGGACAGATGAACCAATCAAAATGTTGACCTTTGGGAAAGGAGTCAGGAACCAATGAAATGTTTCTGATTGAACAGGTCGATGTTGTGAATTCAGAAAATCCGATGCATAACTGATGTGAAACAAAAAGAACTGGTCAAAACTGATTTATGACCAGGGATATGTTAATAGAAATCTCAAAACAATCATAATTATGTTGAAAAAGATATTGCAGAAATACGTACAACAAAGTAGAAAGCTAGTGAAAGTGATACGTTGTATTTTTAAACCCTCCAGCCTGTTTAAATAATTATACTTTAATTTGGTATTTCTCAATGTCGTACAATTTAAAAACAGAAGTTAAATCTAGGTTCTCTTCAATAGCAACAGCATCAAGTAGACAGTTTTGTATGTGTCTAAAAAAGGCTTACAGGTACAATATGAACAAGAGTTTATTTTTATAGCAATCACATTTTACTTTAAATGATTCGTTTACAAAGAAGCTGCACAATAAAAATATATGCAGAGATTTAAAGAAGACAAGCTTTTTTTCTGTCAGATCGATATGAATTCAGTTGAGTAGCTCTGCTCTTTTTACTTTGTCAATTGTATTAGCTTTGAAATACACTAGGCTGAGTTATACAGTGTCTGTTTGTTAAATAGAACCACCAGTTTCTTGTGTGGTTTGAGACTGAAGCAAATGATGTTATCCAGTAATGCAACTACAGCTTGGATATGAGAACAAACAAAGCAATGTGTTTTTATGTATCCATTTAGAATTGAAATCAAATGTGTGAAAGAGGGTTATCAAACTGAATAAAGCCAGATCTCTTTTCATCATATACAATAGAGCTATGGCCAAACGTTTTGCATCAGCTATAATTTCAGGATTGATATATATATATTAGACATGTTGCATTTTTCTACTCTGATGCATTATGAGCATCAACAATTTACTCAAAGCCTCCACTCGTGTTTTCTACTATTATAACAACCTTGATATATATATATATATATATGAACATAATTTAGATATTTTATTTAGCATCATGTAATCAAAGAAACTGCAAAATGATATCGCATAAGTCTACTGGAAGCCATAATAATAGTACAGTATTTCATGTTAGATTTCAAAATGTCACATTTTTTAAAATTTTTGTCAGTTTATTGTTAAGTATATGGAAAACTACAAAGCGGTATGTAATTAAATATGTTAATGTAACAGCAGGTTTCATTGAACTTTATGAAGCAAAATGTGTTAATTCTACAGGGTAATGTAAAACTTTTGGCCATAGCATAGTGATCAGTTGCTAAACTAATACAAAAAGTATAGTAATATAAAATCTGGTGTCATTCGCAAACACTTTTTAGATAATACATATTATTGTATTCCGCAGGGTTTGCCTGGATTTAAAGGAGAGAAGGTTAGTAATCATGAGTTCTCATATCTCTAAAGTTATTCTGGGGTGTATTGGCTTTCCTCCTCATGATGCTCATTGTGCTCATGATTCCTTTCAGCAACGTCTGACCTTTGAACCTGGAAGACTTTAAACCTATAAGCTTCATCGCTGGTATTGTCTTTCAGAGATATGGGTGAGACCCATTTGACATACAGTTTATTAAAAAAGTGCTTAAGAAGTAACAAGTCTTACATAAAAAAGTGCTATGTGTACTTAAGAGTCGGGACCAGGGCAAAAATGCATTTACCATTTGATGTTGTCGACTAATGTGAAGGCTTACTTAAGATGTGTTATAAGAAAAAAAAAACAACAACCATAGTTTACATTTATCACAGTGAATCAGAGTGCAATAAATGTGGCTCAATGCTTGGGCAGGCCAGGCCACATTTATCAAAACTATATAAATGTAAAATCTGTGATATTTAATTACAGCTCCAATAAAATTTGGGTCTTCTTACTTCAATGCCCCAACACATTTCTTAAATTCATCTTGTAACCCCTAGTGATTGTATTAGGTTTGACAAATGAAATGCCAATCTGTTTGCCGTTTTGACAGCATCCTTTATTAAAGTGAAAGGTAAATCAATCATTCTACAAAATAATTTCCTACCAAAAAAGTTGAACAACTAACCATGCCTGAAGATGTGCCCATGCAGAATGCTTGAGTAAGACTGGAATTCCCTCCAATTGTTTTTTAGGGATCGAGAGGAGAAAGAGGGGAATCAGGCTGGAAAGGAGAGAAGGTAAGACTGCCAACAAACACTGGGTATTTTTTATAAATATTCTCTGAGTTCTGTGTCAACAGAGAATTAAACACCTGTTTTTGAAGAAAACTCTAGGGTAAATAGAAGGAATACAATTATTTTATTGATTTGAAACTAGCAAGAAGCTACTCATAACACTAAATGAAATGTCTCTTTGCGTTTGCTTCAACATGGGTCCCACAGTCAAATAAACTGATCTTGCCCACTGTCTTGCCTTTCTCTAAAATTAGCCCAGTTGCTAAGAAGCCAGGCATCCAGACTTCCTAAATTATCAGCTACTTTGTATAACAGTGTTCTGCTAAGTGGTAGATTAACTATGGTAATACTGTGCCGCTACATGACTTGCTTTATATCTGTACTCTACAGAGCCGATCAATCAAACTTCCAGACTGGAGGACAATCCCCCCCCCCCCAATGAGAGCGCTGCATTAGCAAGAGCCTCAACCCTGTCTAGGAACCCTTCATTATGTACAACACATATACTACTACATACTGCTGGAAAGTTTGATTAAATACCACCATAAAACAAGAATCACACAAGTGCCGTAGTTTTTAAAACCATTTCTCCCATAAGTAGTGACATGCAATATGTTTTTTCTTCTAGGGCAACATGGGTTATCCTGGAATGCTGGGACAGAAGGTCAGTACATAATTGAGAGATCTCTTTAGTACTAAACAGCAAGATAACATAAATAAAAAAATGGATAAAATTGAGGAGCAGCTTGTTCAAGTTCTAATGATCCATTTTAAACCACACACAGGGTTTATGATGTCCTGTGACAAAACAGTACAGCCCCGACCAGCAGTCGAAGACACAAAACACTGAAGCACCAACCAGTGGGACACTGGCTATCATTGTCCTTACTAAAACACTTCCTGTAGCCACACGTCAGGAAACCTCTGGCCATGTTGTCAACAACTACCTGCCTGCGCACAGTTCATGGGCCTAATTGCTCATTTGATTAAACCACTCTGCATTAATCCTTATAGTTCAGCACCCACATATTCTAATAAAGTTATCAGACCCTTAGATAATATAGCGCTTGTTGTTAAATGAATGCAGTAAAGCTGCAATATGTGACTCTCTGCTTTGCTTCTTGTTGTTTATTAAAGGGAGAAATGGGTCCTAAGGGAGAGCCTGGGATAGTAGGTCACCGCGGTCCGACCGGAAGACCTGGAAAGAGGGGGAAACAAGTAAGAACACACTGCTGTACAGCTTTTTAATATCCCTTACAAGCATGACGTCATTAATGGAGTCCATCTTGAACGTGAATGCATGGAAGTTATTTTGGTTTGACATGCAATCTCATTTTTGTATTTCTGTAAACAAAATATACTGTCAAGATGCTGTAGAGCCACCAGGTAGAATCTGCAAGTTCAGCACAGAAGGGTATAGCTTGTTTTTCTGCACTTTTGTTTTGGTGTTTGAAAAGGGCATACATGCAGTATATATACTGAGGTTGCCAAACAGTAAACTGTAATGTGATATTGCTATTACAATGAATGGCTTAGTAGGAACTATGGCTCAGGTATTTTGAAGTATATTCTTATAAAGGATTGTGTCACAGCTATACAGTAGCTATAAATCATGTTGTAATTGTGAATAAGCATCTTTGGGTTTTTTTGTTTGTTTTTTTGGGGGAAACTTACTAGAGTATTTTACCATGCAGTCCATGTATGTTGCAGATGCATGCAGTGTTACAATTCTGCAACTCTGCAAAAATAGTAAAGCCAGATAGTAAATAGCAGCCATTGATACCCATGTAATTGATCTCCTCCTATCGACTGATGAGTTAATATTACTGCCATCAGCATGTGACCCATACTTGCCTCTTGACTACAGATATTGCTGTTTAGTTGAATGGTAAGTCTTTGAACGGTGCTGTATTGTTTTTGCCTTTGCCTTTCCATTTAATTCAATGGGCTGAGATGCCAATTCATTACACCCGCTATCATGTTTGGTGAATTTTAGAAGCATCTATTTTCCTGTTTGCTTTCTGAAACAGAAGGCCATAGAAGAACGTAGTAAACTACAATTAATTATTTTTTCAGTGTACAATGTTAAGTGATATTGTAGCACAGCTGCACATAAATTATTCTTAAGTAGTTTTGTGTTATAATTCCATTTTTTATTTTAGAAACCTTCTGACAAATACTCTGCCAATTAGTTTGTTAATGTTAAGGGAAGTAACAAGTCTTACATAAGACACAAGTTACATAAGACACCAATTAAAGCAGTACTTGTTGGTGGTTAACAGACTCAGCCAACGATTTTCCTGCTAAACAAGACAGTTATTGCATCAATAAAATGACAGCTCTATCTACTAAAAATATGGAAACATAATCCCGCTCTTGAGACAGTTATATATAGTTACTTGCTGTTGGGCAGCAGAATTGCTTGCTGAACAACATAGTAAAGAGTGAGTGTTGCTATGATAAACAAGACACCTATGGAAATTTAACTTGTCAACTGTTTGTATTCCAACATCAGTAGCTGGCAAACTAATATAGAAGGCTGAGGAAGAAGGTATTGACAGGTGTATTTTAACATGAGCAAATTATTATTATATTTTTTTTCTGTTGCACCATTTCAACCCATAGATGTTTCTAACATAAATAAAATGTGTGCTGAATTGTGGTGCGAGGCATGGGGCATTCTGGTCTCTCCACTGCTTTACCCCACTCAGACCAGCAAGATAACTGGCAATATTGACATTCTCAGAAGGGAGGGCTACTGTAATTTTAGTATACAATTTAATTTCACTCTTCTGACACATTAGCCTATTTCCTGTGCCCATGTCTGCTTAATGTAATACAGTACAGCCATGTTACTTATGGCACTGAGGATTTAAGCTAATTTAGTCGGGACCCTTCACTTCCTCTTCCATTTTAAGATCTAGCTTAATAATTCTGTAAATGCTTTTCAAGCACCAGTTTTAACCCATTAGATGATTGTATTACCAGATTCAAATTTGATCTGGTCTTAGATTTTTTTAGGGCGCCCTTACTAAAATATAGTACATTTTTGCTGAAATCAGACAACAATATTCCATGATTTATGTGCTGACACAATTGGAATATTAAATGCCACTTTCACGGAGTTATACAGTAACATGGAAACATCCCTTTTCCACTGGGTGACACACTGGCACAGAGCATTGTGGGAAGGAAAACCGATAATAACTGTACTTACTACAAGTTTTAAAAGCGGTATGTCCCACCTGATACAATACTTATGTTAATTAAGCCATAGTCATTGCAAATACTTAAGTCAAATGAATGGCCTCTGTGCTGCCTTCAGTGTTCAGGCTCAGCTCAATGTAGGAATGAGTTGTTGTTTTTTGGACATTGCTGGTTGCTGCAGAGGGTCACTGATTTAGATATTTCTTGAAAGATCTCTGCAAACTCACCTTTAGGTGCTGTGACTTAGTTTGCACCCTGTACTTCGGCTCCCACCACAACATATATGTGTGTAAACTTCTAATGTAATGCAGTAAAGCAAACTATCCTGTTAAAACATGAAACGATAATTGAAACTTGCAGTCAGCAGTGCAGTAAGCATTGCAGTATGTTGTTTAGTAAAATAAGGGCCCGGTCTATTGACGTTTTCTTTTGAAAGCGTTACTGAAAGCTTTTATGCTAATTTGCACTCATTTTCCATGTATTTCAATTCAGGAATATATAAATATATACTCACTGTACCTAACACAAGACTGAGAAGTCTGCTCTCATTATCTTCTGTGAATGTCTAAAGCTGTTGCTCCAAACCTGTATTAGTGGAACAGCATGTGTGTCACACATGAGGAGTTTCTTATAGATTAGTGCCTAGTAAATAACATAGCCAATGCCCCCTTAAAGCTCATAAACCATGTGGTATGATGTCCTGTTGTCTCTGCTCTGACTGTCTGTCCTGTCTGCTCACCTGCAGGGAGTAAAGGGTAACACCGGTGCTTCAGGACCGCTAGGCCCTATGGGTCCTCCTGGTCCTGCTGGGCACCCAGGCCCACCAGGACTTCCTGGAGCAGGTAGGTAAACAGTATATTACAAATCTGATTGAAGGTGCTTCTATGAAGTGGGCACTGGTTACATCTGAACACCAGGTTTAAGACATTTATTTTAAGTTGTTATTATTAACATTACTGAGCATAAATAACAGAACCATGAATAAATGATTCAGCACAACCCTAGTCATATGAGCGACCTTGTATATATGATCTAAACAGTGGCAGATCTTAATATCTTTAATTCTGCACTACCCAGCTGGGTTTTCATTATCAATTAATTATTGTATTGTTGCTTACATCATATGAATTAAATTACAATTCCAAAATCGTTATGATGTGACTACATTGCTATCTGTAGAAGTTACAGCGTTACTAGGGAGGCAAAACCTGCAGAGACTGCTTCTCCTCATCGTGCTACAGCGCACCCTACCGGCCAGGCACCGCGTGAGCTCAGACAGACACATGCAGGGCTTAAACCCTTAAACTGATTGATAGAGCAAAGGAAATCCTTACAGAGGTGTGAAACATTAAGTCACTGATTAGAATGACAGTTGCCGCCAGGCTCCAGATGACATCAAGTATGGATCATTTTACCCAGTGATGAGTTACAAGCAAGAACTTACTAAGAAGTCAGGCACTGCCAAACTGTGAATTCACTGCTGCACCAGGATAGCTCAAAATGCTGAAACAATTTCCACTTCTCCGTGTTTACTACCTTTTTAACAGAAGTATGTTGCATGGCATGAGTGCAAATGTTATATTTCTGTTTTGAAGATTTAATGGGCTGATATTTTGACTTTCAAGTCTGGTTTCGCCGAACCCAATAAGTGTTGATCTCAGAGTAACTTACCGAAGGTAAGATAGTCCAACGTTCTAGACTTTCCACATTACAATCCCGTTTTAGCCATTCACCTTTAAAACTGTACAAGTTAGAGTGTAATAATAAAGTTAGAGTGTAATAATAGCCAAGCTTCTAATTCCTGCTGGGATCTGATTCCACACACTGGTGGCTCTGTCACTGGAGAGTTTATTTGCTTTTTTCAGAACTCATTCTGGAGGGGGAGGGACTCGGAAGTTGAGGTGAAATGTAACGTTTAACAGCTGTTTATAGAAGACTTGCAGCCAAGAAGCTGTAGAAGTCCTTCCTGGCAGGCTGCTTCGGATAGGGCCAACTGATACCACCCAAACATAGCAATACAGGTGGAGAGACTATGGGCTCTATTCAGTGATCTCAACAGAAACATTGCATGCACTGTCAGATTTGTAAAACCTTGCAACACAAAGGGCTTTATTATAATTATCTAGGAATGACAATATTTAGATTAATTGAATACAATAAGGACCCCATTTTTACCAGTATGTTTGCACTCATTTGAAAACAATACTAAAAGCTTGTATGCCAACTTGCATACTTCTTCGATTTATTTCACTTCAGGAATATGAGAACATATATACTCTGTCTATATATATGTACCTGTCAGACAAGTTATTTATTTATTTATTTATTTATTTATTTTTTGAGAATCCATTTATGTGAACACAAAAGCTTACAAAGTACCTCTTCAAAGCAGCAAATAAATTATTAAAAAAAACATATTTCTTTGCTTATTGTTTTACTCTTTATTCCAAGGGCATGTCAGAGTCGGACCAAAGGGTGACAGAGGATCTCAGGGACGTCCTGGTCAGTGTTTCTGCAACCCGCCAGTGAGCATGATCAACCCGCCCTATGAAGGACCCTCCCCTGGAGCCAACTACCCCAAAGTCCCAGCGGTATGTGTACTACATCCCCATATAATCCAAGTTTAATGGAGAAAAGCCTGATCTCAGGAGAGTTCCATATCATTTTATTCTTCTCTAAAGGATAGTTTACAAGCACATTCAGAGAATGGATATGTTAAATATATGAAGGGCTTCAGGGCTCCCGAGCGGCGCATTCAGTAAAAGCACTCGTGTAGAGTGCAGGATGTGCCCTATAGTCTGGAGGTCGCCGGTTCGAGTCCAGGTTATTCCTTTGCCAACCAAGGAAGGGAGCTCCCAGGGGCCGGCGCTCAATTGGCCGAGTGTCCAGGGCTGCGTTGTCCTCCTACGCTGTAGCTCTGGCTTTTGTTGTGGAAGACAGCAACGGAAAGAAGGTATAATTGTAGTGTGCAAGCACTGTCGAGTTACTATACATACTGTGACAGAAAAAAACAAAAGTTTACATAAAACATAAAACTCGAAAAAAGCTAAAAAAAATCACAGAAAAAACAAAATTAATAAAAACAGAAAAACAGAAGCCCTAAATATATGTTACATATATATATTAATGTTTTTTAAGAATATATTTTCAGTATTTTTCCTTTACATCTGGGAGACTGTTAACTGACACACTATCTTTTTTCTTTTTCGCTGGTTTAGATATTTGTGGTGAATAATCTAGAGGAATTGGAAAGGCTAAACACTGATAATGCACTGGCATTCAGTAGAGATCAGCAGTCGCTTTATTTCAAGGACACCGAAAAATGGCTTCCAATTCAGGTATTTCGTGAAAATATGTCTTTATAACTGTAATAGGACATTCTATATTGTATACACCATTTTATCTAAACTGCATGTATAAACAGAAGCTTGTATAAAGCATTTTATCAATAGATTTAACACTGGTGGCATGTAAAGGACAAGTCTGGTTAAATTTTAAAACGTTACATTTAGAATAGCTTTGAGATGGGAGTATTCTTTCGTTGTTATTGATTATAAGTGCAATTCGAATGAACATCGGCCTCTTGTTGTTTCAGCTCTCACCCTTCCAGCGTATTGAGAACCCCCCAGATCCCGAAGGTGTCTGTGGGGATGGCTTAGTTCAGGAGCATAATGGAGAGGACTGTGATGATGGTAACAAGGCTGTTACAGATGGCTGCATCAGTAAGTTACAGGGCTGATGGTCATTACCTGCCCTGTTTATGTGATAACCCAAATGCTCACAAACTTGTTAACACAAATGCTCACAAACTTGTTCCATTCAAGATTGTAGGCATCTTGTTTCTGCCCACGTTGACAGGACCTTATTTTTCCTTGCCAGTTAATTAAAGGCATCTTTACACTGCACTTGTGCTGAATTTTGCAAGCAGTTTATTTATTTATTTATTTATTTATTTATTTATTTATTTATTTATTTTTGCTCGAGGGGTCACGTCCAATGCGACAATAATAGGGGTGGATATTGGGACTGAGGATCTGTATTGTAATATATTGCAATACTGAAGACAATATTGCGATATGTATTGCGATACATATTGGAAATCAGTGCTGAATGATGCTGATGTTGATTTTATTGCTACCAGAATGAGAACTGAACAGCTATTAATCAAATGTGTATGCATATTGCAATTTTGCATATTTCAAAAACACTGAACTAGCTATTTAAAATTCTCTAAAAACATTGATTTTAAATTTTGTTTTATTTTTGTTTAATAAAGAAAGAGCGCATTGGCGACTCACCCTGTAGTACTTTGCTTGCCTGTGTATCTATTTCCTGTCTGGTGACGTCACCGACCCACCCAGCCATCCTGTCACTGTATTGTTTGTATTATTTTGCCTGGTTTTTTTTTTCAGAATGCAAAAATGCTTATTGTGGAGATGGGTATCGATATGATGGAGTAGAAGAATGTGATGGAAAAGACTTTGGTTATCAAACATGCAAATCACATCTTCCTGGGTGGGTACATTATTATTATTATTATTATTATTATTATTATTATTATTATTATTATTATTATTATTATCCTTTAGAAATATTGTAGATCAAAATAGGTGCTTCATCACAGTAACAAGTATGTACAACCTTCTGCTGATTAAAAATCTTGAATTAATTATTCAGTTTTTTAAGAAATGTATCAGAGCAAGACCTCACACAAGTTCTTAAACTTTGCCCCATTGGCCACTGGTTATTTTGGCAAATAAAGACTAAACGGCAATTGCATTCTGGCCAGCTTTAATCCAAGATGGACACCTAACACCTAATTGTTTTGAAAGTGTTGTTGCCTATTTTGCTGGTCATGAAAGATGCTGAATTGAGCATGTATAAAGCCTGCCCTGGAAGGACCACACAGTTAGGACAATGAGAGATGAATTAAGTCTCCATGCATCCAGTTCATGGCCTCACTTTTGTGAAGCTGCATGCCAATAGGGCTCAATTGCCAAAATGCCTGAATTAGATAGTAGTTTTGGGATGGAAACGAATGTCCAATAACCAATCATTTATTTTGTGACCTAAGCAGGATTTGAGCTGCACGGTCTACACGTCCTGTTTTAGAGTCCTTTTTTACTTACAGCTGTAGAAATGTGCACAGTTATGGCCAAAAGTTTTGCATCACCCTATATAATTAACTAATTGTGCTTCATAAAGTCGAATGAAACCTGCTGAATAATGTTACGTTATATATTGAATTACATACCACTTTGTAGTTTTCCATATACATGAAAAACTGGAAACAAAGTAGAAAAATGGGACATTTAGAAATCTAACCTGAAATACTGTATTACTATTATGGCTTCCGGTAGACTTGTGATATCATTTTGTAGTTTATTTGATTACATGATGTTAAATAAAAGATCTGTATGTATGTATGTATGTATGTATGTATGTATGTATGTATGTATGTATGTATGTATGTATGTATGTATGTATATATATATTAGCTCAAAGAGCCAGCTGCCCAACATTTCGATATGTTGTACATTTCTTTCTCAATGGCGCCTGTGTTTGAATCAAAACATTGGAGGTATTTATAGGTGTTTGACGGCATGACAACTACTTGTTATTGTGATGATCCATGGCTAAATCCATGATTTATTCTTACATGATGTAATAGTGTTCTATATATAGTGACATCATTTTTTTACTTCTATGTTTAAATCTGTATTAATTTTAATTAACATCATTTTATATAAACTTATATTTATATTATCATGCAATGCTGGCTCTGAGGATTAGCCTTGATTTGGCCTCCCCAGCGCTTCAGCATGCACAACTTTTGAATGAATTTTGTTTATTTATTTAAAAGTTATATATTTATTGGAGTTAATTTGTTCATTCTTTTCTGTTGAGTCCCTCTGGCATAATCGTGCTCAGTCTATTTATCCATTTACTTTCTTTTAATCTTCTACACACACACATATATATATATATATATATATATATATATATATATATATATATATATATATATATATATATACACAAATTATGTCTCAATCTTAAAATTCTAGGTGAATCAAAACTTTTGGCCATAGCTGTATGTACGTTGACCATTATCACTTCACTTCTGCTGTTTGGAGGCTAGTGTTGGCGGCAAGTGAAGAAAGGCATCCACAGAAATTGATTACTTACTTATTTATTCTACTCTTCAAAAAAAAAACAGAAGTGAATAACCCTAAAATTCGAGGTGTTGCAACACTTTTGGCCACAGCTGTAGTTTTGCAGGAATTTGACCTGGTGTTGAAGAATATAAATCTTGTTCTTTTTCTTGTTTCCTAGGTCGTATGGAGAACTTAAGTGCACCTCATACTGTTTCATTGACTCCACAAACTGCAAGTTTTTTACATGAAGGAAAAAACAGAAGTGTGGGTTGCATCCCACAGTGTCATGTACACCTGGTGCTATTACCCAATCAAAAAGACTGAGGCAATGCAAAAACAAACAAAAACAAAAACTAAACAAATTCAAACCCTCCGTTCTCTTGCTGCTGAAAGGCGTGTAGCTGATGGGATTTCTATAACCCAAATGTTCGTCCAGAAACACATAGGACCATTGCATTCTGTCTTAATAATTCAACAAAGGATTAATTATGGTTCGCTAGGTTGAACTCTGAGGCTTAGCTGAGCATGCCTGAAGATCCTTTCTTCAATAGGGATGTAACTTTCAAGGTGAAGAAGATGAAAGTGCAGTAGTTGTGATCCTTAAGAAAGACTGGTGTAGATGGAACAACATTACCTCGACTTAGAACTGTTATATAGACCATTCAGGTTTTTTGGGGACTTCAGAACATCAGTATTCTGGGTGCTGTGTTAATAGAAAAATGTATCCTTTTACTTTAAATGTGAAGTAATATTTATCGCATCTGCATGAAGAATATTCAACCAAGGCAAACAAAGTCGGCGCCTGTTCTTGTGATATTGTACAGTAATAATGCTTTAATCAGGGAGACACATATCAATCTGTTTATCAGTTTACTGGGTGCCAAGATGATAATTAAAAATACAAGGCTTGACTTCATGAGGGGTTAGGGACATATTCAAACATGCAAACATTCAAATTATGAGAACATTACCAAAGCTGCCAGGCATTGCTAGGGAATTCTCACCTGGAACAGCCATTATTTTCAGGGCTAAAATGGAGTTAGTCTATAACAACCATTTAGATTCAGCCAGATTATTTATCTGAAGATACTATATGATACATGTAAATATTAGCAAATTTATCAGCCATAATAACCAAAGTACCCAGTATGTGGCATAGTTAGTGAAAAGCCACCTAATCAGAGATACGTACTAGCATATTTGTGAATGAGCTCCTGTGAAAAAAGCCCATGTAAAATCTGTGATTGTCTAATTGTGCACATTTGTATTGACTGCAACATGTACTATATTTACACAGAAGATGAAATAACATATCTAGGAATGCATATGCATATCTTTTTGACCGACATTTGATTCAACAGGATAATAGGAGCCAACAAGAATGCTTGCAATGTGCATGTGCTTCATGCATCAGGGATGGAATTTAAAATGGTTGTTTCCACTTTGTCTACCAGTAACGTGTGTAGGAAAAATAGATCATATTAATGTAAAATGACATGTACAAATGTTTTGTTTTAGTGTTTTGTAAACCGTGGTGTTATGATAGCTCTGCATGTTCATGTTACTGGCATTCAAATGCCAACAGAAATAAAATCAGTTGACATGATATCACTGTAATTTTCTATTAAAAAAAACAAACTAAAAAAAACAAACTTTTTTGTTGTTATATGTAAACCCAGAGAGCTTTAAGGGTCTTCATATTTTGACATTAAAAGCTTGCATCCATTTTTTAGAATCTCCTATAACAGAATATATACTGAGGTACAATGAACTTCAGACACTTGTTTAGATTTAAGATCATCTGGTGCTCTAACCATTTTCTCAATACTAATAAACACATCAGTTCTTTAGTCTGAACTTGATTTTAGCATACTTCTCTTAAAAACAAGTAAGTGTTTTACAATTATTTTTAAAACTAGAAGTGGCCCTGCAAAAGCCAATTCAACATCAAAGTAACAATGAGATAGGAAATGGATGTGGAAAACCTGCCTCTCCTCTCAATATTACAGCATTGGAGAAGGCTGCAAGTAGGGAACCATGGAGTGAAGTCCGGGATTATGACTGGCTTGAAGCAGCAGCTCCCGGAAATGTATTGCAGCCGTCTGGCAAAGATAAACGTACACAGTTATTGATAACAAAACACTTCACTCGCTGTTTCTCCGTCCTCGTTTCCTCTCATTAACCACAACAAACAAACCGATTACGGCGTCATTATTATTATTATTATTATTATTATTTATTTCTTAGCAGACACCCTTATCCAGGGTCATGCCCCCCTAAAGTACCCTCAGTCTCACCCCCTCCGATAGCTAGTTCAATCACGTCTCCTCAAATTCATGACTGAAACTTCGCTCACTGTACTAGGGCGATGAGTCCAGGTACCGTAACGCCGCCTTCTTCCTGAATGGCCGGCTTCCGACTGTCCCCGGAATGAACTGCCCAACCATTCAGTACAAGGCACACAGTTCCTGTTGTACAGTGCTCTCACAGGTCGAGATGGAGATTGTTGATTCAGATTCATTCGCTCTCTGTCACATATCCCACCGCTCAGAGTGGAGCTGGAGTGAATCTACCTTGCCCATTACTTTTCCCGGGAGGTGGCCCATTACACCCACCTCCCGGGAAAAGTAATCTTGATGATCTTTCCCTGCACGGTGTGTCAAGAAATACATGAAGGGTTGCAGCGCCAGATACCACCGAGTTATCCGGGCGTTGCTATCCTTCATCGTGCTTAACCATCTGAGTGGGGCATGGTCAGTGACAAGATTGAATGAATGTCCCAAGAGGTAATAGCGTAAGGTCTGAGTGGCCCATTTAATGGCCAGACATTCCTTTTCTATGACAGAGTAGTTGCGCTCCCGAGGGAGCATTTTCTTGCTTATATACAGAATAGGGTGCTCTACTCCGTTGACACGCTGGGACAAGACCGCCCCCAGACCAACATCTGAAGCATCGGTGTAGAGGAGGAATTCCTTATCAAAATCTGGTGTGATTAGGTTGGGTCTTGGCAGAGTTGTTGCTTAATGGTATCAAAGGCCCCCTGACATTCTCCTGTCAAACAAGCACTTAATTCATTAGAACAAGAGAGAAGAAAGGATACTTAACTTTTCGTTTTTATTGAATTATTCTTTCTTCAGTTCATTTGAGCCGTAAAGTGTGCTTCACCCAGTATTTCACCGGAGCCGCACTTGAATTGCAAAAAGAGCCACATGCAGTTTGCGAGCTGCGGTTTGACCACCTCTGGTATGTATGATAGAGATATGCGCTCATTTTTATGTACTTATTTTTCATGAAGGGTACAGATGGTGCTTGTTCTTATATTGACCAACACATTAAAAAAAACGACAGTGTTCAATCTGATTAAACCAATGATTTAACTGTAATCAATAAAATTATAACGGCAGTATGACTTTGTCAACACAAAAGACATGTGTAATAATATTTAGTGATGAGGCTTCATCACTCAGTCAGGTCTACTGTATTAGGCCATGATATATTGGACCCAACTGAGTGTTTTCTATAAAACGATATTTTCTTAATATAGTATTTATGGCTATGTTTAAATGCACTGTTAGATAACGTTAATGTTTTCTAAAACGTTAAAGAATCTCCGTTTTCATATAATAATCTGAGGGAAATATTTTTGTGAAATCCTGCAAATATTTGAAAAGTTTAAGTTACCGTTATGTCGATCAATTATCTAAATACAGTGTGCTTATTTAAAGATTACTTTAGCAATACAAAGAGTTTCCTTTACGTATTATGATAGTTTATGTCAAACATCTCCGTTGTTTAATATATATTACAGTTTCATTCGTTTCATTTGCAACCATCAACAGTAGAGAAGGATCAGATTGGGATCAGAGCTGAGTTTTAAATGGAGGAATTACATTATTTTGTTTATTCCTTTGTTCAAAAAAACCCATTTAATTTCTCCATTTATAAAATGTTCAATGAAGCTCTGATCCCACTCTGATCTTGGTCTGAAGCAAGATCGAAATAGGATCAGATTTTGAGCCGAAAATGAGCTCAAGATCAGCTCTGATCCTTGTAGTGCAACCCAATACGTCATAGGATCAAGATCGGAGTCTGGATCCAGGATCAGTTCCGACAAACTTATATATATATATATATATATATTAAAACGTACAATTGTATTGTATATTCTTCCACTTTGGAGAAAACATAATCCTTCAGACACGGTCAAACTGGAGGTTTTCAATATTTCCAACAATAAATACAACAATAGAATACTATTTTATCCCAGCCGGGATCAAAATAATTAATTGTAGCCCTGTCCAGCTACTTACCTCAAATGCCTGAAGCTAGTTAAAACGAGAGTACACGTGGCTGAGAACGTGCTAGACCCGGAGGAAGGGCGAAATTTTGTTACAGGCTTTGCAATGCGCTAGGCCGAGACGGGGGATAACTAGCCAAAATGGGTAAAGTAACATTAAAACACAGCTAAAAACTTAGCTACTGTAAATATACTGTAAATATATATATATATATATATATATATATATATATATATATATATATATATATATATATATATATATATATATATATATACTCATAGTCTTATTGGACGCTCGTGCTTTTAATTACTACTTTAGTATCTCATACTATGGTGATGGAGCTAAGCATAAACTTTCCATAAAAATCTAATACTCTAAAACAGGCCCCTACAGATTACATGTCTGTCTGTTTTTACATACTGGTCAGCACTAGCCTCCCTATACCTGAGAGCTTATATGTATGATTATAAGGTAGCTTGAAATCATTTTGGAGGGCTTGCTTGTGGGCCTTAATCATTTTTTTCTGCGCCACAGATTGTCCAGAAAATTTGTGGGCAATCAAAATAGAGAACACTATTAATAATATTAGTAACATTCTTTCGAACTTGTTACTAAAACAAAAAAAAATCTTAATTTCTGGTACAACATTTTACTTCCGGGTGACACTTTCTAAACAATGCGCCTGCCTTTTAGATGCAGCTGCAGTGTTTTAGATGTCGCCACCCCTTTCTCTGGTTTTTAGGTGTTGCCACCCTGTTTCACTCCACTCATTGCATTGTCTTTCTGTAGATTTGCTATCTCTTTGCACTTCTCGGACACTGTATATTTTAAAATTGTACAATCAAACAATGAGTCATTAGTACAACACCATTAATGCAGTGCTGTAGATCATTACTTACTGCACTGGTGTCTATACCACTTTATTTTTTAGCTGTTTTCAAATTCACACTGAAAGTACTCAGGCAGCTTCACTCTAGACGCTCCCTGTATTACTGTAAAGTTCAAGAGCATGTCGTCTCCTACAACAGCTGAGTCAGAGCCATGAGCTATTCAATAAGCTCTTCGCATCCATGACAAGCACACTTTTCTCATTATTCTAGCACACCATGTTTTATGCAAGACATCCATGAGAATCACAGTCCTCTGATTCATTTTGCAAATTTCAAAGGGGTACCACTTTATCTTTTCTATTCCACATACTTTTTCAAATACATAATAATCACTATAATATGTTTATCATTTTCTAGAAATCCACTGAATATGGATTCCAATGTTTCAAACAATGAGAAGCTCCACTCAAATAAATATCAACCTATATAAGAACTTTTCCAGGAAATTAATTTGCCATCCAAGTGTTACATATTACATGAACAAGATGTTGTTGAGAACTCAGAGCTATGAAGATGAATAACCTCTTCAGTCCATTCTTTGAGATAAGAGAGAGAGTAATGTATGAACACAAGCCTCCAAGATGGAGGAACACCGCAAGGCCTGAAGGTACTACAGTTTCCGTTGCCAAAGCCTCTGATGCCATATTTCCACAGGCTCACAAAAGCATACATGTTGCTTGGGGCAGTTATAGACTCAGTTCAATAATGAGTGAAGTAATTTAGCTATTTAATTTTACAAACGTCTTATTAAAAGTTAAGGTGCTTATGAGTGAACCAAACTACCAATGTCTGTCTGACAAATAAAAACACACAGCAATGAGCTGCAGTAGTTTGGCTGTTCAGATATTGTTTTGATGTGACCAGTATGTTCTTCATAATGCTAATTATTGGTTTTCCAATAAGAGCAGCCTCCGCTATGACAAGGTAACATGTATATATATGTATATATATATATACAGTACTGTGCAAAAGTTTTAGGCAGGTGTGAAAAAATGCTGTAAAGTAAGAATGCTTTCAAAAATAGACATGTTAATACATTATATTTATCAATTAACTAAATGCAAAGTGAGTGAACAGAAGAAAAATCTAAATCAAATCCATATTTGGTGTGACCACCCTTTGCCTTCAAAACAGCATCAAGCATCAATTCTTCTAGGTACACTTGCACACAGTTTTGAAGGAACTCGGCAGGTAGGTTGGCCCAAACATCTTGGAAAACTAACCACAGTTCTTCTGTGGATTTAGGCAGCCTCAGTTGCTTCTCTCTCTTCATGTAATCCCAGACAGACTCGATGATGTTGAGATCAGGGCTCTGTGGGGCCATACCATCACTTCCAGGACTCCTTGTTCTTCTTTACGCTGAAGATAGTTCTCAATGACTTTCGCTGTATGTTTGGGGTCGTTGTCATGCTGCAGAATAAATTTGGGGCCAATCAGATGCCTCCCTGATGGTATTGCATGATGGATAAGTATCTGCCTGTACTTCTCAGCATTGAGGAGACCATTAATTCTGACCAAATCCCCAACTCCATTTGCAGAAATGCAGCCCCAAACTTGCAAGGAACCTCCACCATGCTTCACTGTTGCCTGCAGACACTCATTCGGTACGCTCTCCAGCCCTTCAGCGAACAAACTGCCTTCTGCTACAGCCAAATATTTCAAATTTTGACTCATCAGTCCAGAACACCTGCTGCCATTTTTCTGCACCCAAGTTCCTGTGTTTTCGTGCATAGTTGAGTCGCTTGGCCTTGTTTCCACGCCGGAGGTATGGCTTTTGGCGCAAGTCTTCCATGAAGGCCACTTCTGACCAGACTTCTCCGGACAGTAGATGGGTGTACCAGGGTCCCACTGTTTACTGCCAGTTCTGAGCTGATGGCACTGCTGGACATCTTCCGATCATCGAAGGGAAGTAAGCATGATGTGTCTTTCATCTGCTGCAGTAAGTTTCCTTGGCCGACCACTGCGCTCACGGTCCTCAACGTTGCCCGTTTCTTTATGCTTCTTCAAAAGAGCTTGGACAGCACATCTGGAAACCCCTGTCTGCCTTGAAATTTCTGCCTGGGAGAGACCTTGCTGATGCAGTATAACTACCTTGTGTCTTGTTGCTGTGCTCAGTCTTGCCATGGTGTATGACTTTTGACAGTAAACTGTCTTCAGCAACCTCACCTTGTTAGCTGAGTTTGGCTGTTCCTCACCCAGTTTTATTCCTCCTACACAGCTGTTTCTGTTTCAGTTAATGATTGTGTTTCAACCTACATATTGAATTGATGATCATTAGCACCTGTTTGGTATAATTGTTTAATCATACACCTGACTATATGCCTACAAAATCCCTGACTTTGTGCAAGTGTACCTAGAAGAATTGATGCTGTTTTGAAGGCAAACGGTGGCCACACCAAATATGGATTTGATTTAGATTTTTCTTCTGTTCACTCACTTTGCATTTAGTTAATTGATAAATATAATCTATTAACATGTCTATTTTTGAAAGCATTCTTACTTTACAGCATTTTTTTCACACCTGCCTAAAACTTTTGCACAGTACTGTATATATATATATATATATATATATATATATATATATATATATATATATATATTCATCATATATCCATCCAGTATCTACATTGGTCCTTAGAAGCCTCAGTGACACCTCTACCAAGAATGAGGCCTCCTCAGAGTCCATTTCATTAGGCAGAAGACAGTGACTAATAGGGGTTTTCACTTGCCTCCAATAGGAGGGCCACAGTGCTGGCAACAAAATGAAATGACGGAGGTGAACAGTAAAAACCTCTGTCAGCAGTCCAGCACTAATTTGCTGTGGTTTACCAATCCATTAGGGACTACAGCAGTTAAAAAAACAGCTTACTCACAGTAATAGCCACAAACAGCCGTAGCAAGCAAATGCTCAGCAGCGAGTGCAAGCAAAACTCCTTGGGAAAGCTGCAAGCCGACAATACTGCTCTGAAGAATAGTTGTTCTTTTTTATTTATAATTGAGCCTATATTGAATACTGGCCTTATGCCATGTTTTAATAGGCTGGAGGAAGACAGTCGAGTGGTGCATTTTTATTGCATATGCAATTACTAAGTCAGTCAAGCAAATGGAATCCAGCCAGTCCAGCGAATGCAGATGCTGTGTGTAAAGCAGAGCACAGTCTTAACTGCATTACCAGGGAGCACTCCTCTCACAAATTATATTAAGTGCATTTGCTAGCAAAGAAGCAGCTTTGAAAGGTTCACTTACTATTTTTTCTTCAATTACCTTAATTTTCTTTTGGCAGCCCCATATTTTATTTGGAAGGTCCAGCAAATAAGTTTAATATACCTATTTGGCAATATTGAGGCCGACATTCATCATATTGATTTATAATATACTGGAGAAGGGATATATATATATATGCCAGAGTAGGGGGAGGAAAGAGAAAAATTGTAGTCCTGGGAATTTTTAGTATAAGACTGCATCCCCCAAGATGCCATGGGGTTGGAGTTGCGCCAGAAGTGGAATCACCTGGCTCTAATTTAATAAGGTACACCTGCCTGGGATTAAGCAGGCAGGTATAAAAGCAGGTCACAAGTGTTTGTTATACTGTGTGTTACAAGGGTTTTTCTTGAACCGGTAAATGGCTTACCCATCTGGCTTATAGTTGAGGGATTTGGAAAGTGTTTGTTATTCCTGCCGTTGACCAGCCTTGACCACCAGCCATGTTACCACACACACACACACACACACACACACACATATATATATATATATATATATATATATATATATATATATATATATATATATATATATATATATATATACACTACCGTTCAAAAGTTTGGGGTCACTTAGAAATTTCCTTGTTTTCCATGAAAACATACATGAAATGAGTTTGAATAGGAAATATAGCAAAATGAATAGGAAATATAGTCATTGACAATGTTAGAAATAATGATTTTTAATTTAAATAATAATTGTGTCCTTCAAACTTTGCTTTCGTCAAAGAATCCTCCATTTGCAGCAATTACAGCCTTGCAGACCTTTGGCATTCTAGTTGTCAATTTGTTGAGGTCATCTGAAAAGATTTCACCCCATGCTTCCTGAAGCACCTCCCACAAGTTGGATTGGCTTGATGGGCACTTCTTACGTACCATACGGTCAAGCTGCTCCCACAACAGCTCAATAGGGGTGAGATCCGGTGACTGTGCTGGCCACTCCATTATAGACAGAATACCAGCTGACTGCTTCTTCCCTAAATAGTTCTTGCATAGTTTGGAGCTGTGCTTTGGGTCATTGTCCTGTTGTAGGAGGAAATTGGCTCCAATCAAACGCCGTCCACAGGGTATGGCATGCGTTGCAAAATGGAGTGATAGCCTTCCTTCTTCAAGATCCCTTTTACCCTGTACAAATTTCCCACTTTACCACCACCAAAGCACCCCCAGACCATCACATTGCCTCCACCATGCTTGACAGATGGCGTCAAGCACTCCTCCAGCATCTTTTCATTTGGTCTGCGTCTCACAAATGTTCTTCTTTGTGATCCGAACACCTCAAACTTAGATTCGTCTGTCCATAACACTTTTTCCCAATCTTCCTCTGTCCAGTGTCTGTGTTCTTTTGCCCATCTTAATCTTTTCTTGGCTTTTTCTTTGCAACTCTGCCTAGAAGGCCAGCATCCCAGAGTCGCCTCTTCACTGTTGACGTTGAGACTGGTGTTTTGCGGGTACTATTTAATGAAGCTGCCAGTTGAGGACCTGTGAGGCGTCTGTTTCTCAAACTAGACACTCTAATGTATTTGTCCTCTTGCTCAGTTGTGCACCGGGGCGTCCCACTCCTCTTTCTATTCTGGTTAGAGCCAGTTTGCGCCGTTCTGTGAAGGGAGTAGTACACAGCGTTGTACGAGATCTTCAGTTTCTTGGCAATTTCTCGCATGGAATAGCCTTCATTTCTCAGAACAAGAATAGACTGACGAGTTTCAGAAGAAAGTTCTTTGTTTCTGGCCATTTTGAGCGTGTAATCGAACCCACAATTGCTGATGCTCCAGATACTCAACTAGTCTAAAGAAGGCCAGTTTTATTGCTTCTTTAATCAGCACAACAGTTTTCAGCTGTGCTAACATAATTGCAAAAGGGTTTTCTAATGATCAATTAGCCTTTTAAAATGATAAACTTGGATTAGCAAACACAACGTGCCATTGGAACACAGGACTGATGGTTGCTGATAATGGGCCTCTGTACGCCTATGTAGATATTCCATTTCAAATCAGCCGTTTCCAGCTACGATAGTCATTAACAGCATTAACAATGTCTACACTGTATTTCTGATCAATTTGATGTTATTTTAATGGACAAAAAATTTGCTTTTCTTTCGAAAACAAGGAAATTTCTAAGTGACCCCAAACTTTTGAACGGTAGTGTATATATACTATATATATATATATATATATATATATATATATATATAGTGGAAAAGTGGGGTTTATTTTTGCCATGTTCAGGACCTTTTCACTGTCTGATTGTGCATAAAGAAATACTTCCACAACAAAGTAAATTGGAAAACAGGACGGTGCCTGTGTATTTATTTATTTACACAAAATAAATCAAACAAAAACCTAACTCCTTCCAAGTTTTTAACTATGACTGGACAGCTAAACTGTTTACCGGTTGCAAAACACATATATATTCCCTGTCGCCGGCGGCTCCTTTTTTTCCTGTTGTGGAGACAATGGTGCTTCCCCTTCCGGCACGCAGGACAGCAGCTCTTGGACTGGCAGCTCCTCCCTCTCTAGCTCCGGTTTCAGCGTTGGCAACTCCGGCTCTGGAGATGGTGGGGCTTCTATGTTCCAGTCCTGGTCTGGGCAGTTCATCTCATCATGCTGCACCACCCTCGGCCAATCTGGACTGCTCTGTATGCAACAATCCATGAACGGCAGTCTTGGTATCCACAACACGCCTTTGCACAAGATATTTCTGGTCTTCTGGTAAGGGGGGTGCGGAGAGTCAGTAAGGGGGTGCAGAGAGTCAGTAAGGGGGGTGCAGAGAGTCATTAAGGGGTTGCGGAGAGTCAGTAAGGGGGTGCAGAGAGTCAGTAAGGGGTTGGGAGAGTCATTAAGGGGTTGGAGAGTCAGTAAGGGGGTGTGGAGAGTCAGTAAGGGGGGTGCGGAGAGTCAGTAAGGGGGGTGCGGAGAGTCAGTAAGGGTGGGCACGACTATGACTAAAGAGGCAGTTCTGTAAAAATTAAAAAGTGTTTTTTTATTTTCTTAAAAGATAAATACATAAATGACAGCTAATTAGTCCAAATTATTACCTTTCAAATGAGCCATTGATAATCACTTTAGGACTTGTAGAACCAGAGAAATGATGTTTGAAGTTATGAGTGTCAGTGAAACTGCAGTGAACAGAGCTGAAATGGTGACTTTCATGTATGGGGCACCAAGTGTAAAAATAAAACAGGAATATTTTAACAGTGTTGTCCCCGGATTTAATGTAAATTGTGTATTTTATCCTGGATTTAACCCCCCAAAAATTCTGATTTATTTATTAAGACAAATCAAACACTTCAATGGGCTCATTTAGCTTCAGATTTAGCTGGCAAAATAAATATTTATTTTGTGAAAACCTAGATGTATTTTTTTCAGATTTCATTGCTGAACGACAATGTTTTTCAGATTTGTCTGTTAGGTAAATGTTGAATCGCCAAGTCTAAAAAAAGATTTAAAATTACAGGTAATTTTTCTCTGATTTATTTGTTAGAAATGTTAGCTAAATGTTGACTCGCCAAGTGTAAAAAAAGATTACAAATCTGACCTAATGGTTGGTTCTGATATTCTTATTGTCTTTGATCATCTGTCTAATGTCTCCCTGCTGCCCTCTTGTGACACTAAGACAGGCAGACATCCACAGTGCAAACAAAACATGCCAAATTGGGTTTTATATGCTGCAAAAGTATGAAATAAAACACATACTGAAAGGGGGAATGAGCAAAGGGTGAACAGGGTTAAACAATGAATGAATATGAAATCAAATCGCCAACTTAAATGCAGCGCCAATTACAACATTGCTTCAAAGTACTTTCAATAAATACTGTACATATAGTTTAATGCTAACTTACACGGTATGCATTAACTACAGCCTTACATTTTAACTGTAGTGTTATTTTGAACAACTGTACAAATACTAAACAATTGACCAAAATAATATGGCTGTGAAGCAAATAAACACATTAACAGATTTTTTAAATTTTTTGTATTTTAACGTTGCAGATGGAATATACAGTAACAAAAGGCCTTCATGCACATACTATATTGTAGCTTTTCAGCAGAAGGCAGAAAACGAGAGAGACACTTGTTTCTTTCAAAGGCTTTTATTCCCCTAAGCCCAAGTGACTTTTGCCCCGTCGGTGCTCCTTTACAGAGGGTGGCAATGCTGCGCTCTCTGGCAGTGGTGGTGCTGGCAGCGGCAATGCTGACAATGGCACCCCTGGCAGCAGACATGTAGCTAGCAGTGACAACGGCGCTGGGCACACCAGCCATGGCCACCCTGGCAACGGTGCAGGGTACTCCAGCAGTGACCACGCTGGCAGTGGTGGTGGTACTGGCAGTAGTGCAGGCCACTCCGGCGGTGGAAATGCAGTTTGTGGCGCTGGGCACTCCAGCAAAGGTGGCGCTGGATGCTCGGGCTCCCCCCTTCTGGGCGCTGGATGCTCGGCCTCCCCCCTTCTGGGCGCTGGATGCTCAGGCTTCCCCCTCTTGGGCGCTGGATGCTCAGCCTCCCCCCTTCTGGGCGCTGGATGCTCGGGCTCCCCCTCTTGGGCACTGGATGCTCAGCCTCCCCCTCTTGGCGCTGGATGCTCAGGCTCCCCCTCTTGGGCTGGATGCTCAGGCTCCCCCCTCTTGGGCGCTGGATGCTCGGGCTCCCCCCTCTTGGGCGCTGGATGCTCGGGCTCCCCCCTCTTGGGCGCTGGATGCTCGGGCTCCCCCCTCTTGGGCGCTGGATGCTCGGCTCCCCTCTTGGGCGCTGGATGCTCGGGCTCCCTCCTCTTGGGCGCTGGATGCTCGGGCTCCCCTCTTGGGCGCTGGATGCTCGGGCTCCCCCTCTTGGGCGCTGGATGCTCGGGCTCCCCCTCTTGGGCGCTGGATGCTCGGGCTCCCCCTCTTGGGCGCTGGATGCTCAGGCTCCCCCTCTTGGGCGCTGGATGCTCGGGCTCCCCCCTCTTGGTGCTGGATGCTCGGGCTCCCCCTCTTGGGCGCTGGATGCTCGGGCTCCCCCTCTTGGGCGCTGGATGCTCGGGCTCCCCTCTTGGGCTGGATGCTCGGGCTCCCCCTCTTGGCGCTGGATGCTCAGGCTCCCCCCTCTTGGGCGCTGGATGCTCAGGCTCCCTCCTCTTGGGCGCTGGATGCTCAGGCTCTCCCCTCTTGGGCGCTGGATACTCAGGTTCCCCCTCTTGGGTGCTGGATACTCAAGCTCCCCTCTCTTGGGCGCTGGATACTTTGACAGCGGTGCTGGGCTCTCCGAATGTGGCAGTGGTAGCGGCAATACTGACATCAGCATTGGGCACTCCTGATGTGGCGGTGGCGCTGGGCACTCCAGATGTGGTGACGCTGCTGGGCACTCCGCCGCTGGCGGTGGCGCGGGGCACTCCAGTAGTGGCAATGCTGGAAGCAGAGTAGGGCTCTCCAGCAAAGGTGGCGCTGGATGCTCAGCCTCCCCCCTCTTGGGCTCTGGATGCTCGTCCTCCCCCTCTTCCTACTGGAAGCAGCAGCGTACCACCTTGTGCCCGAACTCCCCGCAGGCAAGGAATTACAAGAATTACAGTACTCAAATTACACAAACACAAATCGCTAAAGAAACAATTCCTGATTGATCGCTTTGTGTGGCAGGCTGGCTTGTGTGGCGAAGTTAGACCTGGAAGATGGACACAAAACAGAACAAAACAAGTATCGTGCTAGTCTAAAACTAGCATGCGTACCAATTGTTTTTCTCTTTCTAGTTTCACTTTCTCTTAACCTCCAGACTCTCGTTCCGCCTCCAAACAGACTAAGCCCGCGTCACCTGTAATCACTTGATTTATACACCTGTGGCTGGAGCTTAATCATTTATTCAATTTACAGCTCCAGCCACATTTGCACGTGTTTTTACAGGGAGGATTAACTGCCCCCTGTCACCCACTATTCCACACACACATCCCTGTGCTCATATACAAATACATACTTTACTCTGCACGTGAAGTGATTGTGCAATCCCTGTGCCTGAATACAAATATACATTTTAAATCACTGTGCTACACAACCCACACTCCGTGCACCAATGCATACACACCACATACAACATAAAACACAAATACTACACACATGGGCAGGGCATCCCGCCACACCTTGCTACAGCAATATAAAGCATCCTGGCTTTCTCCAAACACAGAATATTGTATTTATTATAACTTTATATTCTCAACTGACCATTGAGGCACAAGGAACCAACGAAGTACAAGAAGCCTGATAATATGCAAACTCAAGCTGTGCAGCAAAATTGCTATGCGTATAAGCAGATAATCTGGAGAGCTGACCTTGGTTATTACTCTTTTAATTATTCTGTGGTATATTTAAATAAATGAATTAAAAAAAACATAGCAGTGAGTTCTGTCTAGCCACTGAGAATCCCGAATTGCTAAACTGTTCTGATTGGACAATTGGCTGCAAACCAGTCAGAATCTGAAGATGATCACATGACTACAAACTACTGTAAAATGTTACCCATAGCTGCAATCTGATTGGAGGCTACCATTGTTGGCTGTCACTGATTTCTTGTATATCTTGGTATATATTGTAAAAGGCAGACAAACCTGGGGGGTTGGGAGGAGGTGCCACTTCCTACGAACATGGTCTCACACGCACAGCCAGCCCAGGTTATTAAATTCAGGGTCCCCGTCACACGGACAAAGGGACTGCAGCTAATTTCAGACATGCATTTCCTGCGAGCACCCCATGGGGATTGATGGACTATGTGGGTGCATTGAGATAATGGGTGGTGGGACGGGAATGCATGCCTGTGATTGGGGGAGCGCTCACGATGGTGCGAAATTAGACGGGTATTTAAGCCTGGCAGAAGGAGGTGGAGAGTGTGAGTTTCGGAGCTGTGTGAGAAAACCTGTTTTTGTGGGCTTACCGAGTCAGACACACAGAAACTGTTTGTTTTGTGTGTGTTACCTGTCTGTTTGTTAAAGCCTTTTATTTTTTCTGTGTTCGTTATTATTTATTGCATTTGTTTCATTAAACTGCTCGTTCTTTGTGCAATAATAAACAGTGCACTCGAGACCAGATATCTGCCTGGATTGCCTTCTTTACCTCCACGTTACAATATATTTTATTACCAATTTATTTCCTGTTGGAAACTACTTAAATATTTCAATGGGCCCAATTCACACAACTTTAACTTGTGAGATATTTCAAGCATGGTATCAAACTTTTCTACCGTTGTTAGATACTTTTACACCAGCCTCAAATATGAAACTGTATTTAATTAAAAAAATTAAAAAAACATTTAAAATCATGGTTTTGGAATTGTGACCAATATAGCTTAACGTGGAGAAACAACGATCATTTTGCATTTATTAGGTGGACATGTCTGGAATAGTTTCCTATAGGTCATCATTTTCCATCACATTGCACTGAGACTGAAAACCACAGACCTAAACAGGCACATTCAACTACTAATGTAGCCCTGCAGAACCAGAACACAATTTGCCATTTAGCATACAAGTGCTCTATGTGTGATTTATACTAGCGTGGTCTTTGACCCAGTAATAGTATCAGGAAATAAATTGAAGCTGTAATTTTTTTCTTCTGTAAATGTGAATGATTATTTTACCTCAACTATCAGGTTACTCTGAGAGGCCCGCAAGAGGGCTGGAGTGCGGATATCCCCGGTCTTCACCACAATCATTTTCAGGGGCTCAGTTGCAGGAAGAAGGCAGGGTACCAGCTGTTAACGGAAACCTAGTGGAAAACGATGACCTATAGGAAACTATGCCAGACATGCCCACTCTCTGAAGAGCACAGATGAACTGACAATATTGGTGGTGCTTGCTAGAAACAGATGCTCAAATATATGTTATACTCTTGTCCTAGCTTTCCAGACATGGCAGATCAATAAACAACACATCAACAGCTTTTCAGCTCTTTGTGTGCATGAAAGAGAAAGCATGCTAATTAAAAAAGACAGCACTAAAGTCATTCTAATCTAGTGTCTGCATTGTACAACTACGGGGTAATTCCCATAAAGAAAACACTGCATGTTTTTTTCCCTATACATAAACTGATGAAGTCCTGAATAAATGATCCTTTTACTGCAAAGTGTTTTGCTTGGCAAGAATAAATCTGCTTAGTATTATGGCTTACCTTCTTTTCATTCTTTTTTTTGAGTAGCCTTTTTACACTAACTCCTGAAACTGCAGTTCTTTCTTTCTACCATTAGTACATGTAAAATGATAAGGGGTCCCATAAACCCCAGCTGTTTTATGATTACACGAAGCACCTGGCTGTGGTTTTATACACAATTACCCTTAAAAACAAGTGGTTGTTGCAGTCTATGTGCTTATACTGGAGAGGTATGTAGAACGGTGCTTTATCCTGAGAGCATACAAATTGATCATATCAACCCCTTAGTCAAGTAATGACATTTAGCTAATTTCTTTATCAGTGCTATGTCATGCACATGTCTGCCAATGGGATAAAGATGTCTTTACATTTTACTGCCATAATGTTTACTGTATATCTTAACAAACAGAACTGAAGGTTTTTTTTAGGTTTAATAAAACTGTAGATAATGAAATACATAAATATATATTACAAGTTGTTTGTAGTGTGCCATACAAGTGAACACACATTCAATAATACACTTTAAATAACAGATTACAAAATAAACAAACAGAGAGCTCAATCTATAATGTATAACAGAATAAATTATTTACACAACTGAAAATGTCCGTTTGCGTCAAGGTTACATAATCATCTTTAATCTTAACAAAATTAAAAACTAATACCTAACATTATTAGACTAAATCGATGGTGTTGAATCTCAAGGAAAACAGACTTATAGGCCAAGATACACATTTTGTAACCTGGCATGCAGTTTTGCAGAGCACATGTTAACAGCATGCCTGGGTATTTATACTTCGCTCAGGATTCCCATTCAAACTGACAACACAGTATTTCCCATTTTCAGGCTCCAAACTATTCCTTAACATCGAATGTGTGGTGTGGTGGAATCCTTGTAATTTTTAATTACACATTCCACATCCACAAACTATCAACCTAAATTGAGTCATTTTCTTGGTATATTGTTTTAAGATGAAATCCTGCGATTCTATTTTTGCTATTGCCTTCATGCAATTTTAACTGTCTTTATTGATGTTGTTTTATTCTTACACGGGAACTCCATTCGCCTTTACCTATTCAAGCCAATGGATTAAAATGTGTTCAGTCTAAAGTATTTAAACCAATATAGAGCTAATAAGTTTTAATAACCCATGAACTAATAACTTAAGGAAGTTGCTGTATTAAGCTTTTACCAGGCAGAGGATTACATTATCTACTGCGGTTTTATTTAATTTAAGACAACATACGTTGATTATGTATTCTTTGTAATTAAAAGTTAAAAGCCACTGTTAGTCAATTGTAACAATGATGGAATGAAATGACAAATACAAGGGCAGCAGTGTGGAGTAGTGGTTAGGGCTCTAGACTCTTGACCGGAGGGTTGTGGGTTCAATCCCAGGTGGGGAAACTGCTGCTGTACTCTTGAGCAAGGTACTTTACCTAGATTGCTCCAGTAAAAACCCAACTGTATAAATGGCATGTAAAAAAAACCTAATGCGATATCTTGTAATAACTGTATGTCGCCCTGGGTAAGGGCGTCTGCTAAGAAATAAATAATAACAAAACTCTCCGCAGTTGAAATCCCTGCTGTCTGGTTTCGTTGCGTTTCCCCAGTCATCATTCCTCATCAGACTCTAGACTGTATTCTTCATACATGGCATCTAGTATTGCCAACTGGTGCTCCGTGGCTGGCAAGTAAACATCAAGGTCCCTGTGCATCCCCTTGGGAAACCCCACCTTTCTCTGGTCACCTTCATTAGAGACAAGCGCTACAGCAAAGCCTTGATAGGAAGAAGCAGCCCTCCGTGACAGATGAAAAACAATTTAAACATTGTGGATTGCAAAAAATCTACAATCCTTGAAAAGCATTTATCTGAGGTCCTATTACCCTTACAACACTATACTGCCACACAGAGATTTCCACTGAAAGCAATGAAGCAGTTGTGCCACTGAAAAGCTGGAGCATATGGTTGCTGCATTCCATACTAAAATAAACTAAGGGGTAGATGTACTAGTGTTGCGTCTGTCGCAATCGTTGCAAACCACATGCAATGTATTAAACAAACGCAACGCTGTTGGCATCATTTTAACGAATGCTTTGCAGCCTCAGTTCTTATCTGCGCTTTAGCTTTAATTGAAAATGTAATTCTGAGCGTTCCTGCAGAAATTCGCAAAAACAGGGTGGAGATGCAAATGAGGGACCAAAAATATTGTAATGAGATGTACTAAAGCTGCCGGCAATTGTGACACTAAAGGCTGGTTCACACCGGGCACACGAATCAGACGACGCTACGAACGGACGCAGGCTGTAGTTCACACTGAGAGATCTTCTCCCTGCGTTAGTTCATTCTGATTGGTTTAAAAAAGACAACACTTTTCTGGAGGTTCGGGGAGTCGCGCACAAAGCCGCATATTGTGTGATCGACAGCAAATGCCACCATTCAGTTTCATGGTGAAAGCACTGACATTTCAATTTCAATTTTCAATTTTCAAGTGCTTTATTGGCATGACTGATTTTTCACAAGTATTGCCAAAGCAATGATGCGTAAATTCCATCTTTACAATGAACATTTCAAACTTTTAAACTTTTGAAAATAAAACAAAACAACACAGTACTTCAAACACATCACAACAACAATAATAATAACAATAATGATATACATTTATATATGTATTCTATAACATGTATTTATTTATTTATTTATTTATTTATTATTTTCCTCCTGTGTGAGGAGCCTCAGTGTCACTCCCTGTCCCTCAGGCTGTGGCAGGCGCTTGTGTACTGGGCTGCCACTTCAATACAGCTTGTGTGCTCACCGAGGAGGATGGGGAGTTTTTCTGGGTCTGGCAAGTCTGAGAAGTCTATGCAGAGATTTTGTATTTTTGGGAAGAAGGCTTCCCTTATATTCTTATATTTTGTGCACTGCAGTAAAAAGTGTATCTCTGTCTCGACCTGATTGAGCTGACAGTGATCACACAGCCTGTCCTCTTTGGGCAGCCATGTCTGCCTGTGTCGGCCCTTCTCGATGGCCAGGCTGTGCTCACTGAGCCTGTACTTTGTTAAGGTCTGTCTCTGTTTACTGTTTTTCACCCTGGTCAGGTATTCAGCCGGGGTGTAGTGTCTTTTTAGGGCCCGATAGCATTCCAGTTTTCTTTGTGTTTTAGTGTGTGTGTCCCAATGAATAAGATATTCTTGTTTGTTTTGTGCTATAATTTGGTTGACTCTGATTGTATGTGTTAGAGTGGAGCTGTCCTGAAGCTGGTTGGTGTTAGTGTGTGTTAGTGCAGTGAGCTTCAGGACCAGCTGGCTGAGGGGACTCTTCTCTGGGCTCTGCTCTTGGTATTGCAGGGCTTTATGGTGGTAAGAGTTTATGTTACCATTTTTTAGATGGAGCCAAAATTTAATTGCTCTTTTTTGGATATTAATCAATAGTGGGTATTGGCCTAATTCAGCCCTGCATGCATTGTTTGGAGTTTTCCTTTGTATTTGCAGGATACTTTTGCAAAACCCCACACTTCACTGCCATACAGGGCAATGGGTTGGATGACACTTTCAAAAATTTTTAACCAAATTTTAATTGGGATCTTTATATGAATTTTTCTCTTAATAGCATAAAATGCCCTGCGTGCTTTTTCTTTTAGTGCATTCACTGCCAAGTTGAAACTCCCTGACGCGCTGATTTCTAGGCCTAGATAGGTGTAGTGTGTGCAGTGTTCCAAAGTGTTTTTGCCCAGGGTGAAGTGGACATTCGCTCAGACTTTGTTGAGCTGACCCACTCAATTTAACCATCCCGCTTTCAGTAAACACTGTACGTAGGCTGCTAATGCACACACATCAAACACGGTTTAAATTCCTGAGTTGTTAGTTTTCATTCTGATTATTTATCTGTTTATTTATGGTACCGTACATGCTTAATTATTAGTTATTTAGACATTTTCTGCTACATCTATACAAGTATAATTTATTTAAAATAATAAACGTTAAATTGTATTTTACTTGAAAATTCTAAAGAGAAAGGCGTATGATTGGTTGAACGCGAGTGACGTCACCAATTGGACGCTGAGAAGTTGAAATCTTCCAACTCGTCCGCAGTCTCTATGATTTGAGCGTAAGGTGGTGCGTTCGTAGCGTCCATCTGAATCGTATGCCCAGTGTGAACCGGCCATTACAATTGCATCAGTTTGTTAAGAACTTTTGAAAGCATGTTTTAAACAGTCGATTTCTCTTATTGTTGCTGGCATTTCCCAACCCCACTTTTTCTCGTGTGTTGCCAGTTGTGCTCAATGTATTTTTGAGACTAACACCCAAGTACCTAATTTTCACTAAAGTCAGGGTGTACTTACAAGCTTTGAAAACAAATTTCTATGACATTTCTGGTTTTCCCAGCGTGCTGGAAGCAATAGACTGCACACATATGCCACTAACCCCTCCAGCTCGTTCTGAGCATCTGTATAGGACCATGATCTATTGTGTGTTAATTGTCTAGGCACTAAGTAGACCAAGTTAAAAATAATAATTAAAATAAAATAAATACCTTAAAATCATTTAGTTTCAATTTTAAATCATCTTTTATTCGCATTGTACACCAATGTGTACAATGCAGCAGCATGATTTATTTTGTGTTACCAGTAGGCTAAAGTAAAAAGAAAGTGCGCTAGGTATTCATTTGATTTTACTACTGTACTGTATACTGTATAGGCCTACTGTACAGATTTATATTTTTACATAATGTAATGTGTAGCCTACCCAAAACACATTAGTGCTATTTCAGCGCAATGATTTATATTTAAAATACATCTAGAACTGTAAATGTATGTGTGTGTGATTTTATTGTATTGTTTTTAAACTCGATACCTCCTTATGTCAGACAGACATGTCCGGTTCAGCGAAGGGCTACTGTAGATTATGAAAAGCTTTTTGGGGGTGAAGGTTGGGGCCCCACTATAGATTCTGATGGGATTAAACTGCCCTTCATTTTTTACATATATAGGCCTAACAGTATTTTGACTAGAAGTCTCTCAGTTTTCAACCTCTTGTAGGTATTTCACCCGTAACAATTAACACTCAATGCTGGTAAACGTACTGCAGGAGTACTAAAATAAATGTTTAGAATTACATTTTTAGTCAAAACTTTTGTCATTGAATTTCAGACATTTTTTTGGCGAGTGATTTATAGTGTTTTATAGTTAAGCACTAAACTTCTTGCTGAACAATTTGGTTTGTAGACGTGGTCTAATGTAGGCTATTATTTAATAATCCCATACCATTATCAAAGTCGTCTTTAGTAGTAAACTTTTAAGAGCAGGTTCAGGTTCAGGTGTGAAAAAAGCAAAGCCTCCACAGGGGGTTTTAATTGAAGGACAATGGCATATCTGATAGAATACTTTGTAAACGTGTGTCATGACCTGTTTCCACGGTCTGGCGCTCCCGGCTACGGTTGCCCATGGCAACAAAATAGGGCGTTTCCACGGCTCGTCCGAGCGGCTGAGCGCTGGTCTCTGGTTTTGTATTTTATACAAACTGGCTACAAAGGAAGTGCGTCATCATGTAGCCAGGAGGCGCGTGTAGTGAAGAAACCGAAGAGAAATCGCTACCATTGTGGCAGATTTTCTTTAATATTGTTGGTAAAGCACATTTGCCATTTTCTTTATTGTTTTTCCTTAAGCTTTATTGTATTCACTGAAAGCAGATAACTTTGTAAAATTGAACAATGTTCATCCTGCTTCAGTGCACAAGACAAAAGTCTTAAGTCGCATTGCTTTTATTACATTTTTATTCATGAGAAAACACAACAACAAAACCTGGCTGTTTATTTGGCTGTGCTCTGCTTCTTAACCAAATTCCTTTTTTTATTTGTAATGAGCCTATTTATTTGTTACCAGCAGTTTCTTTAAAACAAAACACAATACGATCCCACAATCCCGCAGTGACCTTTGACACACGACAAGAATTACCAAGGTTGGCCAGATTTGGAAAAAAGTTACGCTCTTTTGATTTCGGCGGCTAGCAATGGGCAGCCGAAGTCTGTAGTAACAGGCAGTGAAAACAAGGCATTCGTTTAATGGTTTATTTTTACTGGACAACACCTGACCTGACAGTGGTACAGTTACATTGGTAATGACAAGGCCACAAGCTTATCCTTAGCATAGAGACTGGACACTGTCATTTTCAGAATACAACACAAGTTTTGATGCATACTGTATTTTTGTAGGAGGAATTAATTTGCACAGTGGCTATCAATATTTATGAAATTATGAAACACCCACTTGAGAATATATAATATGAATATATATGCAACTTATAAAACAAAAGTACCTTTTAGAATTCAAATCCCAAAAAACACTGCAAATGATTCTGATTAATTATTTACCTGGTCACAGTAAACATATGCAGTACAAACAAATATTCAGCCCACAGAAAGGAACAGCTGAGTGCCATTTTCACTTGTGAAGAATTGACAGTGGGCTAAGTACCTGAGGTGGTTCTGTGATGATGATACCTTGTCATACAGTGTAAAGAATGGTTTAGCTTAGACGAGGCATGAGAAAACAATGAGTTTTGATTGTCAATGGCAATAGCACTGGGGTGGATCTGATCATTCATGCTACTCTGGAGAGGGATTCATTAAAAGCCCCACATCAGTTTAAAAAGCACATGCCCCAGGGAGACCTTCACAAACACATTATACATATGGAAACTCATTTTATATTGCATATAGAAAAAAACATTCAGTAAGTGATACTTTTTTTTTTTTTTCTAAAGGGGAAGTCTCATTCAAATTGTGCTTTTCTTGCATCAGTTCAACTCCCCTATACACTGGCCCGAATGAGTCTCTGCTCGCTGCCATATGTAGCTGCCCTTTGCTTAATTATTATTTTATTATTATTCACTTCTTACTTCTTTTCTTCTTATTTATTTTAAATGTATTTATTTATACAGAACATTTACCCATTGAGACTGAGGCCTCATTTACAAGGGGTCCTGTTAGATAATAAAACAATTACAAATACAAGCAACACAATAAATGCATGTCAGCAAACTTAGCCTGCAGCCTACAAAAAAGAACATAAATAAGACACATCTATATGTTAAATGTGGACTAAAGGAAAAACAATGGCAAGAGGCTCTAAGCAATTCCCAAATATGATCTTTATAGCCAGAGAAGGAGAGGTTGTCAAATTCCATCTTCATGCTAGAAGTAAAAGATTTCCATGTTTCAGAGCACTGATGAGTGAAAGACAGTTCTCCCAAATGTTTGCAAACCCTGGGGACTGCCAAACTAACAGAATCCTGGCAGCTTCTCCTTCCCAGAATCCTACTGGAAAATGATGCAGGTGGGTTAGAGAGTTCACTTCTAAATATGTGCATAATACAACCAATACCCCAAACAGGGACGGACCACCAGCCAAAATCCAGAGAGAGAAATTAAACTAGACGAGTCGGACTGACCTCCGCTTCAGAGCTCCTGCAGTGAGATGTGAAAACAGTGGCTTGTCCCGTAGGGTAAAATAAACCATTGGATATCATTGGACTTCTACACAGTGACAGCGAAAATATTTCAAAAATCTGACTCAGGGATTGACACCAGATGATTTAATGAGAAGAGACCTCAGTTAGATGAAATGAGGTGTTACGCTTACAGTTCACACATGCTTTAGGAATGAAAATAGCATTTATGAAAATATATATAAAGTGGGCTGCAAGTGGGACTGGGGTTTCCATTTCAACCATTGGTCGAATATTGTATGGTGAAGGTCTCAATGGTCGCAGGCCAAGGAAAAAACCACTCTTAAGAAAACGTCACAAGGACAATAGCTTAAAGTTTGCAAAACGGTATTTGAATGATGGATATGAGTTCTAGTCAAAGGTTTTGTTGAGTGATGAATAAAAAATCAAGCTATTTGGTCATGCTGATAGTGTTTGGAGAAAGTCTGGCGAGGCATACAAAGAAAAGAACACCATACCTACTGTCAAGCATGAAGGTGGTAATAGCCTTCTATGGGGCTGTTTTTCCTAATGGTACAAGAAATTTAGTTCCAATAAATGGTAAAATAGATTCCATAGCATACCGAAAGATATTGGCCAATCATCTGAAACCCTCCACTACAAAACTTGGTTTAAAGAGCAACTGGATGTTCAACAACGATCCAAAGCACACATCAAAATCTACTTAAGAATGGTTATAGAAGAATAAAATCAAGGTTCTGGAATGGCCTAGTCAAAGTCCCAATCTAAATCCGATTGAGAATCTTTGGTATGAGTTGAAGAAGGCTGTGCACAAGAGAAGTACTTGGAATTTGAATGAACGGGAACATGGAAGAATGGTCAAAAATGACTAAAGAATCATGCCAAAAGCTCATTGACAAATAGCTTAATTGTTTAAAAGAGGTTATCATTGCTAAAGTTGCCTCAACTAGCTATTAATTTTATTTTCCTTGTTAGAATATGAATATTTTTGAATTAGCATTTTTGGAGTGCTGAAAAATAATTGTGGACATAATTGTAGACATCTATTTCTTGTAACCGTTTCTAGAAATTAAATTTCCATTGGGGTATGTAAACTTTTGACTACAGCTGTGTGTGCGTGCGTGTGTGTGTGTGTATATATATCCACACACACACACAATAGTGTTCAAAACAACAAATGATTTACAGCAAGACTAGGTCTAAGAATCTAATATAAAGCGCTGTAGATGTAATAATAACATTTTTAACCACTACCTAGGTAATAAAAGGTTCTTTTGGCTGAAAGAGTAGAAATTGTACTTACTTAGTGCTGCATAGATATTTTTTTCTCCATTAACAAACACAAGAAATATATATATATATATATATATATATATATATATAAAACTGAAAAAGATATTCACAGAGCACAACAAAAAGCATATTTCGGGTTGCAAAACACACTGTACAGAGCTGTTGCAACAGAAGACATGCCTACACACTGTACCTCCTCTCCAGTATAATCATGCTTGGTGTACCCTGACACTACACAGATGAAGGCAGTAGCAGAAATGTTGTACTTTTAAAATGTTACCTTTTCAACCAAAGAAGTGCTTCTGTGGCCGAGTTCCTTACCTGAGCCATGTTTGTCTCCACTTCGTACAGAACGATCTTTTGCAGAGTTGTGAAATTCTCTGGATCACCAATGTATTTCTCATTGATTTTCTAATGAGGAAACAAATACAGTAAGGCAGTGACTGGGTCGGATTATATAACCTCCAAATGGCCTCCTCTCGTTTGTAAACTTTCTTATGTCTTTTGAACTAATTTTTAAATTTTTAAACTGTGCTGTTACAAGGATTTTTTTATCCCATTTCAACTTTGGGTGTGTTAGCAGGCAAATAGTGACCTCTAGTGGCATGCATACATCTGTTCTTGCTGCAATGTGCTTTAACAGGGGTCTCCAACCCTGGTCCTGGAGAGCCCCTATCCAGCAGGTTTTATAGGTGTCTTTACATCATCAGTGGCTAAAGATCTTGACGAATTAAGCCAATAATTTGTTCAGTTAAGGAACTGAGAGATTGGTTGAAACAAAACCCAGCAGCCCCAGTAGCTCTCCAGGACCAGGTTTGGAGACCCCTGTGCTTGAAGGTACACACTACAGAACAGTTGGCACTCACTCCAGTGCATTCTATTTAGAATCTTGAAACAAGCTTTAAAGAAGCAACATAAATCTCAGGCACAAATTTCAAGCATTCCAAAATACAACCTAAAAAAACATCACACAAAAAAAAAAATTTGTTTGGTCCTCCTCTATTACCTGTAGATAACTGACCTTTTCGTTAAGTGCCCTTGCCAGCTGTTGCTGTATTCACTTACCTAGCAGGTAATGAATGGCCATGGCATCGGGGTATTGCTCAAGTACAAACTCTAAAAGTGGTGCCACCTCCTCTATACCTGTTATGTCATTTTGAATAGATAACTCTGGATGTTTACTTCCTGCATGCATTTCGATTGTTTCTTGCATTTGTTTTCTCTTTTTATGAATTGCTGGTGCAATCTTTGTCCAGGAATAAAGGCTTAGTTTATCTGGCCACTTCAATTTAACAGCTAGGAAAACACTATCCATTAACAGAAGGTGCTGCAATCTAATATAACATGAATAATGTATGGGTCAGAATATATTATCACACAATAATAGGTCTAGTGTTTTGGGCAGTAATGCATGAGTGGCAAGTGGTTTGTTTTTATATGAGGATGCCAACCAGGAACATCATGACGTAGGACCATGGATAAGAATGTATTTTCTGTGCATACCTATGTATGTTCATGATTACTACTTACCTTAATGTTACCTTCAAAATGTATTTTAACAGGAGCAAACATGGTGGGTACCAGCTTATCTAAGGAAAGCAAGTTTCATTTGAATTATTTTTAATTGTATTTTACTTGCAATACCATTAACATTCATCCTACTGATGAGCCATGCATCTGTTTAATAGTTCCACCAGGTACTGTATGGGGACGGTTCTTCAGGTAAATGGTAATCTACGGCACAGTAATGTCTGAGCAGACATCTCTGTTGTAATTCTGCTAAATGTTAAATATGCGGTTTTATTTGATTAAAAAAAGTAATAAAGACCATGCCATAATCAACACTCCACAGTCTTGATTTACCAAATCTTTTATTCCCCAGTGTGTATTTGTTCCTATTTATATGAAAGGAAAATCTTTTTTTTTTTAGAAATTGCTAAGAAATTCAGAAGCTTAAAAGACTTGCAAGTCGTCCAAAGTTGTTTTGTATCAATATGCGAGTGCTTTGCTGTAGGGTGATGGCACACATATCACCCTGGAATAAGCATCTTTGAAGAATTGGGGCCTATATGTTTTAGGATATTAATGCTCAACAGCCAGAACTCCACTGTTTGTCATTCATTTAAGCAATTCAGTTCTCATGACCTTACTTTGTTTCTGCTACTGTCCATGCGCTACTCAGCAGCAGAGCTAGCTGGGTGGCTGGGCTATGAAAAGCTAGCTCCGCCCCTGGCTCTACTCTTACACAGCACTTCTTGTCTTTATACAAGTTGTTTTTAACTTGTATAAAGACATAAGCACACATTTCATCTGTCTGCAATCATATGTTCACTTTTGCAAAGGTGTGCAGTCTTTAAGCGTTTAAAATAAATATGTAACTTGCAAACAGAAAATAAAGCAAGAATTAAAATCAGTGATACAAGCAAAAGCCAAGACTGTCAGGAAGGGGGTTTAGATTTATTTTAATGGCATTATTCATTCAAAGAGGAACAGCTTTTACAGCTATAAATAACAACCAGCCAGATGAATCATACATTGAATCCAGTTTCTTAAATAGCTTTCATTAAGCCAGCAAATGACTTTTTAGAAGCATAACTAAATCAATGGATTAGAGCGGCACACACAACACATGGAATAACTTAACTGAAAGTTGCCAGTGCTTCGCTTTGTAACCAAGCGATAAAATCCAACTAATTGTCCACAGCTATACTCAGAAAGGTCCTCTACTAATCATATTAAATATTTGAGTAACCTGAATTCTCACTTTAGCTTTATGTGCACGTGTCCTTCAGATGAGATGTAAAACCGAGGTCCTACTGTACAGCAGTTGTTGATGGATAGTTCACCCCCTAGTCTCCAAGTTACTTTGGATAAAAGTGTCTGCTAAATGACTAATTCATAATGTAAAAGGCAGTGGAGTTTCAAGGGATGTCTCAGAAAATTGTCAATCTGTAGCTACACTGTCTACAGAAGACTAGATTTATTCTGCTTTTTTGGTTTCAGAAAATAGACATCTCATACCACATCTCATAGGATCGCAGGTCTTGGTAAAATAGCATCAGGAAAATTACCCTAGAACTTGTATGAAAAAGAAATACTGTGTAAACAAAGAAAAATACTCTGTAGTATATGAAATACTGTCCCTTTTTAAGTAAAATATGTAATAAACTATGTCTGAATACTCAAAGAATTACAATAGAAAGTCAGTTGTTGTGTAGCCGTATTCCGTGTTAATACTACTGGGAATGCTCTGCTTGTTTGTACATGAACCAATCAGAGCAAGACCTCATGTCACATGCACAAGCATATATTTAATACATTTTGGTTAACCACAAGCCTCTATGTGGACATTAAACAACGTAAAATAGGTTAAGTATAATCATAAAGGATATCAGTAGACATTAAACCAGAAGCATTTCGTGCAACCAACATTAAAAGGTAAATGAGTTCTTAAATGTGTGTCAGATAAGTAAAAAGCTGCATAACCATTGCATGCAGTGTTAATAAGTGCCCGATATACAAAGGTTGGACAGCATTCCTACCTAATACAGGGACTGTTGCAAAACAAGATTCCAAAAATGGCTCAGTTGGGATACAACTGCCGTCTTCCAATTTTATATCACTAAATCGAAAATTCAAGAGATTTGCAAAGAGAGAAGAAAATGAGTGTACTTTCATGCTGTATTTTTAAACAAAACAATACCACAAACAGAGAGGGGAAAGTATGTTCACCTTTTGACTCAATACTAAAATACAAGTATTTGGATATAGATTTTTCTTTTGGGGGGGGGGGGGGAGGTTGTTACACTCAGTCCAAAGTTTGGTTTTTGGAAAGATTTAAAGCTTAGATACGATTACTGTAATTTAATAAAACATTTGGTACCCTAAGCCATATTTATCAATAATCATACCCTGCAAAAACAAAAGCACACTTTTGGGAGGAAAAAAAAAAAGAATAAATAAAATAAAACGATGTTCAAGTCCTATTTTGAAGCAAGAAACAGCTCCAATAAGGTTTGGTTAAAAAAAAAAAAAAAAAAAAAAGTTATTTATTAATTTCTTGCAAGTTTTATCCTCTTAATAGAATGCTATTCCGTATGTACCTTGCTTTTCTAATTGCTTCAAAATAGAACCCTTAGTTTCTGATTAACTGGTTAAAATATTCTACACCATGAACATGAACATAAGTCCAAACCAAAGTGTACAGCAGCGTTTAAAGTATGTGGTGCACTCAAGACATGGCATTATCAGGGATACATCAGTACTCAGTGTTGGGTGCAGGTGCAGGGGTGATGCTGGCCCCTGGCGACAGCTCCGGAACTGTGTTAACTGTCTGGTAACATACAAGACAAGACAATTACAAACTAACAAAAACACAACACTCACGACTTCACTTAAAATTGGTATACCGTCCTTCTGGCTCTTTACTCACTAAAAACCAATGCGAAGGAACCGATTAAGATTCTCTGTCCCCCTTATATGCTGTCACGCATGACCCCTTGGTAAACTAATGCAGCTGTCTTTACAATCTGCGGCTGCTACATGGTTTCCCTTCCGGGTCAATACGTTCTTGCAACGGAGTCTCGCCTTCTTCCAGACTGCCCAACTTCCTGACCCGGGGAAAGAACTGTCAAGCCAGCCCATCCAAAGAACTCGGTCATCGCTGCTTAGTGCCCTCACAGGTCGGGAGGGAGATTTACAATCAATATTCGTTATATTTCTGTCACAGGGCCCTTTTATGCCTTGTTAATTTATAAAGATCCGATTTAGAATTCACTTGAAGAAACCAAAATGCTGCCATTTTGCTTTGATTGGTTTCACACCAGAACATTTAAATCGAACTGCAGTTCACCTCCAAGTGAATTCAAGTTCACTTTACTGGGTCCTTGTGACAGGATAGCCGTAGTGTGGTGCAAATAATAGACTCCAGTCTCTTCCAGTGAAATGCTGGGGTTTTATTTCTCCTTTTAACGTTTGGAAAAACAACAAAAACGTACTCTCAACAAAACAACGCCGGGTACACACCAATGTAGCCCGACAACATAAAAAGAAACGGGTTGCAGTCCCAAAATAAAACAAACAACAAAACAGCTCGTCTTCCTGCTGTATCCAACCACGGTAACGAACTCAGCACTTTCGGGTCCTCGCTCCGCCGTTCTATCCGGGAGCGTCCCGTTAGTGCTCTAAAATACACAAAATAGAAAGGTCAGTTCAAAAACCCACAGCAAAGACAAACCGTCTTTAAAACCCCTTTCTCTGTCTCTCTGCTTCACTCTCTCTCTTTCACCCACGCACCGTACATTCATTCTGGTGGCCACGGGCTTCACCCGCCCGTTTCCCATGATAAATCCTAGGTACTGGGTCTCTAATTTAGCAAACGCACATTTCCTCAGGTTGGCTGTCAACCGGGCAGCCCTTAGAGACTGAAGGACGGCTGCAAGTCGATTTACATGCTCTCTCCAGGTGGAGCTATATATAACCACATCATTAATATACGCTGCTGCATACTCACGATGGGGATGTAACACCTTGTCCATCAGTCTCTGAAAGGCGGCGGGTGCACCATGTAACCCAAACGGCATGGTTTTAAAATGGAACAGGCCGTCCGGAGTTGAAAATGCCGTTTTCTCACGTGAATTACGGGTCAAAGGGATCTGCCAATATCCCTTCGTCAGGTCCAGAGTTGAAATAAACCTGGCCGTCCCCAGTCGGTCGAGGAGTTCGTCGATCCGAGGCATGGGGTAGGCGCCGAACTTGGCGATAGCATTGACCTTCGAAGTCAACACAGAAACGATTAGTGCCGCCCTTCTTAGCCACTATGACAATGGGACTGCACCACTCGCTTCTGGAAGGCTCAATGACCCCAAGTTCAAGCATCGCCCTCACCTCGTCCTGAACGCCACTCGCCGACTTTCTGGGATCCGTAAGGCCTCTCTCGAACAGTGATCCCTGGCGGAGTAATAACAGCATATTCGGTAAGGTTAGTTCTGCCGGGCACGCCAGAAAACACATCCCCAAATTTCCCAATCAACTTACGCAATTCCACCTGCTGATCCGAAGTAACTGTTCCCCATTGAAATCTGACTGGGGCTAGGGGCCTCTATGCAGGGTCCCAAGTCATCCTCCATCTCGCCTGGGGCTATGAATAAGACCTCCCTTGCCTTCCAGGGCTTTAATAAATTGACATGGTAAATTTCCGCTTTGTTTCGCGATCGGGCTGCCTAATTTCATAATTTACTAGTCCTACGGCCCGTATCACCTCATATGGTCCCTGCCATTTAGCACACAGTTTCGACTCCAATGACGGAAGAAGCAGCATTACTTTATCTCCTGGTCGAAAAGTTCGAATTCATGCATTAGTATTGTAATGCTGCTGTTGCCGATGTTGAGCCGATCTAAGATTGTCTTGAGCCAAGCGACCAATTAAATCAAGACGATCCCGTAGTAGGAGCACATGCTGCACTACATTTTTAGAAGAGCTTTTATGTTCTTCCCAACCTTATAATAACTCAAAGGGGGAAAATCCCGTTGAGCTCTGAGGCACCTCTCTCACGGCGAAGAGTAGGTAAGGAAGAAGAGTAGCCCAATGTTTCCGCTCCTGACTCACAAACCGTCTCAACATTTGCTTTAATGTTTGGTTAAAACGCTCCACCAGACCATCCGTTTGGGGATGATAAACAGACGTTCTGATGGGACGTATTTTTAGAATTTTGTACACCTGCTGTAGCGTTTTTGATAAAAAGTTCGTTCCGTGATCAGTTAATATTTCTTTGGGAATCCCTACTCTAGCCATAATCTGACTCAATTCTTTCGCAATTGCAGTGGCACTAGTGGATCAGAACGGAACTGATTCCGGTACCGCGTTGCATAATCCACCATCACTAATATGTGCGTGTACCCGAATCAGAAGGCAGCACCGCCCAACTATGTCCATTGCAACGCTGCTCAAGGGAGTGGAGATAATAGGCAGTGGGACCAAAGGGGCGGGCGACTCGACCCGGCGCTACTCTCTGGCATTCCGGCAGGTAGCTACATATTTCGCCACTTCAGTGTAGAGTCCCACCCAATAAAATCGAGCCAGTATTCGGTCCTCGCTTTGTCAACACCAAGGTGTCCTGCAAAGGGAACGCCATGCGCCAGCCTCATGACCTCTGGTCGACAAGACGGGGAACCATCAACTGTTTGACAGGCTGTCCTGTGCCAGGGGCTAGATTTACTCTATATAGCAAGTGCCCCTCTACAACAAAGTGGGGATATACCAGCGTCCCGATGCCGCCAACATCCTTACCCTCAATAGACCGAACCCGCTCCCAAGCGTGCACCAGTGTGGGGTCGTTGGTCTGCTCCCACACTAAGTCCGCGCTGAGGCCCACACGTCCGGGATATTGACAGGGGCTGGAGCAGTCTCTGCCCTCAAGGGTCCAGTAACCTTGCCCGCCCGGTCACACTGCGCTCCTACCCCTTCGATTGTCGCTTGGGACCATCAGACCCTTCCCCTGCCAGGCCCCAACCGTGTCGGATCAATGCGCCTTCCCACTTTTCCCTCCGTCTCTCCTTGTGTGTTTTTCTAGGACGAAAAGTGGAGAAAACAGTTCTGCATGGAAAGGGAAAGTGGTGCCAATTATTTCCCTTCCCCGGGTCTGCCGTGTCTACACGCGGTGGTCGAGGCTGCCGATACTTTTATTAAATCCTTATATTGCGCCAGTCTCGACCCAGAATAATCGGATGTGGTAACTTTTCGACCACCCCCACTACCAGGTGGCGCTTTATCGGACCTACCGATAGACATACTTTTAGGGTGGGGTATGTCGCCGTATCTCCATGGATACAGGAGATCGCCACCTGCCCTCGTGGCTGCCACGACACACCGCCGAGGAGAGCTGTCCGAATTAAAGTGTGCTCACACCCTGTGTCCACTAACGCGTGGGTTTTCACATTTCCCAGTACAACATCAACCATACACGGGCCCTCCCGACCATTTCCCCATTTCTTACCTGTTTCCGACGCCAGGTAACACGCGCCAGGTCGCACTCCATGGCTGCCGGGCAGTACCTAGCGATGTGACCCGCTGCTGGCACCTAAAACAGACTGGTGGGGCAGAAGGCAAGGGTGGTACACTTTTGTCCCGCTGTTGGTATGACAGCGGGCGGGGAAACCATTCTACCCCAGCTGGGGCCAACCTCTGTCGCCATGGTAAGGGGACCGGATGGCCCAACGGGCCGGTGATCTGGCAGGTCTTGGTCCGGGGTTTGATGGTGGTCCCTTGGTAACGGAGGGAGAGGGGCAGTTCAGCAGGGTGGTTTGAGCGACATGAGGGCGCCCTCAAAATTTTCAGCCAGTGCCACGGCTTGGTCCCGGGTAGTGGGGTTGTGCCGGCGGATCCAGGCCTGCGTCTCAGCCCCCACCACATGGCAGAACTGTTCCATAACAATGGCCTCCCCATCTGGACCCCGGTTTTCTGGCTAGGGTTCAGCCATTGTGCCATGTGGTCACACAACTGCTGTGCCACCACCCTGGGCCGGGTGTCTGGTGGCGCCGAAACTCCCGAACCTGACCCGTGGGTCTCCCCTGTGATGTTGAGATGGCGGAGGATAGCCTGTTTCACCAGGTCGCACTGGGCAGCGCCGCTGTCCGTCATGGCCCGGTATGCTGCCTGCGCTTCTCCAATCAGGCACGGGCCAAGATGGCTCGCCCAGTACTCCCGGGCCATGCTGCGGTGGTGGCCAGTCGCTCAAACGCCACCAGGTAGGCTTCCGGGTCATCCTCCACCGTCATTTTCTGAGCCCGGCCTTGGGGCCACCATCACGGGCCCTGCTGCCGACGTCATCCCCATCCCGACCCTCTCGATGAGGGCTGTGTATCGCCCTCCCTCCTCCGTTCCTCAGCCTCCCTTCAGCTGTCCAAAGCCTCCAGAACCGCCGCCAAAGTGGCTGGATCCATTCCCAGGTCTCTGACACCACGTGTGACAGGATAGCCGTAGTGTGGTGCAAATAATAGACTCCAGTCTCTTCCAGTGAAATGCTGGGGTTTTATTTCTCCTTTTAACGCTTGGAAAAACAACAAAAACGTACTCTCAACAAAACAACGCCGGGTACACACCAATGTGTAGCCCGACAACATAAAAAGAAACGGGTTGCAGTCCCAAAATAAAACAAACAACAAAACAGCTCGTCTTCCTGCTGTATCCAACCACGGTAACGAACTCAGCACTTTCGGGTCCTCGCTCCGCCGTTGTATCCGGGAGCGTCCCGTTAGTGCTCTAAAATATACAAAATAGAAAGGTCAGTTCAAAAACCCACAGCAAAGACGAACCGTCTTTAAAACCCCTTTCTCTGTCTCTCTGCTTCACTCTCTCTCTCACCCACGCACTGTACCTTGCAAGAAGGAGCAGAACCCTGGGCCACGCCCCCTAGTGTACGCTCCGTCTCGCCCCATTGGTCAGCGAGGGCAATCGCCGTCAGCCAATGCATGATTGCCACCGCGCTTCTCGACCGGGTCGATGACATTGCGCACCGCGGCTCCGCCCCCCTTCCAGGTGGCCGACTTCCACCTACCCTGGGGATGACTGCTCCTCCTCCCTAGCGCCCTCACCGGTCGGGAGGGAGATCTAAAACAAGAATTCATTCTCTCTTTGTCACATATCCCACCGCTCAGAGTGGAGCCGAAGGAACACTCGGCCACATCTACCATTCCCATTACTCCCCCCTCCCGGGAAAAATAATCCGCATTTTGGTGATCTTTCCCTGCACGATGTACCATATGATACATATAAGGCTGCAATGCCAAATACCACCGAGTTATTCGAGCATTGCTATCCTTCATGGTGCTTAACCATCTGAGTGGGGCGTGGTCCGTGACCAGATCAAATGAATGTCCCAGTAAGTAATATCTGAGGGAGTGGGTAGCCCATTTAATGGCCAGGCACTCTTTCTCCACCACCGAGTAATTGCGCTCCCGAGGAAGCATTTTTTACTTATGTAGAGAATGGGGTGTTCCACCCGTTAACTTTCTGAGACAAGACTGCCCCCAAACCAACCTCTGACGCGTCGGTATGGAGGAAGAATCTCTTGCTAAAATCTGGTGATATTAGCGCAGGAGCCTGGCACAGTTTTTGTTTAATGGTCTCAAATGCTCCCTGACACTCCACTGACCACTTCACTAAATTTGGCGCACATTTCTTAGTGAGGTCTACCAGGGATTGACCACGGTGGCATACTCGGGATAAAGCGGCGGTAATAACCAGCCAATCCCAATAGCGACCTCACCTGGGACTTGGTTTTGGGGACCACCGCGTCCACCAAAGCCTGGACCTTGGTGGCCACGGGCTTCACCCGCCCGCTTCCCATGATAAATCCTAGGTACTGGGTCTCTAATTTAGCAAACGCACATTTCCTCAGGTTGGCTGTCAACCGGCAGCCCTTAGAGACTGAAGGACGGCTGTGAGTCGACTTACATGCTCTCTCCAGGTGGAGCTATATATAACCACATCATCAATATACGCTGCTGCATACTCACGATGGGGATGTAACACCTTGTCCATCAGTCTCTGAAAGGCGGCGGGTGCACCATGTAACCCAAACGGCATGGTTTTAAAATGGAACAGGCCGTCCGGAGTTGAAAATGCCGTTTTCTCACGTGAATTGCGGGTCAAAGGGATCTGCCAATATCCCTTCGTCAGGTCCAGAGTTGAAATAAACCTGGCCGTCCCCAGTCGGTCGAGGAGTTCGTCGATCCGAGGCATGGGGTAGGCGTCGAACTTGGCGATAGCATTGACCTTTCGAAAGTCAACACAGAAACGATTAGTGCCGCCCTTCTTAGCCACTATGACAATGGGACTGCACCACTCGCTTCTGGAAGGCTCAATGACCCCAAGTTCAAGCATCGCCTCACCTCGTCCTGAACGCCACTCACCGACTTTCTGGGATCCGTAAGGCCTCTCTCGAACAGTGATCCCTGGCGGAGTAATAACAGCATATTCGGTAAGGTTAGTTCTGCCGGGCACGCCAGAAAACACATCCCCAAATTTCCCAATCAACTTACGCAATTCCACCTGCTGATCCGAAGTAACTGTTCCCCATTGAAATCTGACTGGGGCTAGGGGCCTCTATGCAGGGTCCCAAGTCATCCTCCATCTCGCCTGGGGCTATGAATAAGACCTCCCTTGCCTTCCAGGGCTTTAATAAATTGACATGGTAAATTTCCGCTTTGTTTCGCGATCGGGCTGCCTAATTTCATAATTTACTAGTCCTACGGCCCGTATCACCTCATATGGTCCCTGCCATTTAGCACACAGTTTCGACTCCAATGACGGAAGAAGCAGCATTACTTTATCTCCTGGTCGAAAAGTTCGAATTCGTGCATTAGTATTGTAATGCTGCTGTTGCCGATGTTGAGCCGATCTAAGATTGTCTTGAGCCAAGCGACCAATTAAATCAAGACGATCCCGTAGTAGGAGCACATGCTGCACTACATTTTTAGAAGAGCTTTTATGTTCTTCCCAACCTTCTCTCAACAGATCGAGGATGCCCCGTGGCTGCCGGCCGTATAATAACTCAAAGGGGAAAATCCCGTTGAGCTCTGAGGCACCTCTCTCACGGCGAAGAGTAGGTAAGGAAGAAGAGTAGCCCAATGTTTCCGCTCCTGACTCACAAACCGTCTCAACATTTGCTTTAATGTTTGGTTAAAACGCTCCACCAGACCATCCGTTTGGGGATGATAAACAGACGCTCTGATGGGACGTATTTTTAGAATTTTGTACACCTGCTGTAGCGTTTTTGATAAAAAGTTCGTTCCGTGATCAGTTAATATTTCTTTGGGAATCCCTACTCTAGCCATAATCTGACTCAATTCTTTCGCAATTGCAGTGGCACTAGTGGACCGCAACGGAACTGCTTCCGGTACCGCGTTGCATAATCCACCATCACTAATATGTGCGTGTACCCGAATCAGAAGGCAGCACCGCCCAACTATGTCCATTGCAACGCTGCTCAAGGGAGTGGAGATAATAGGCAGTGGGACCAAAGGGCGGGCGACTCGACCCGGCGCTACTCTCTGGCATTCCGGCAGGTAGCTACATATTTCGCCACTTCGGTGTAGAGTCCCACCCAATAAAATCGAGCCAGTATTCGGTCCCTCGCTTTGTCAACACCAAGGTGTCCTGCAAAGGGAACGCCATGCGCCAGCCTCATGACCTCTGGTCGACAAGACGGGGAACCATCAACTGTTTGACAGGCTGTCCTGTGCCGGGGCTAGATTTACTCTATATAGCAAGTGCCCTCTACAACAAAGTGGGGATATACCAGCGTCCCGATGCCGTCAACATCCTTACCCTCAATAGACCGAACCCGTTCCCAAGCGTGCACCAGTGTGGGGTCGTTGGTCTGCTCCCACACTAAGTCCGCGCTTGAGGCCCACACGTCCGGGATATTGACAGGGGCTGGAGCAGTCTCTGCCCTCAAGGGTCCAGTAACCTCGCCCGCCCGGTCACACTGCGTTCCTACCCCCTTCGATTGTCGTTTGGGACCATCAGACCCTTCCCCTGCCAGGCCCCAACCGTGTCGGATCGATGCGCCTTCCCACTTTTCCCTCCGTCTCTCCTTGTGTGTTTTTCTAGGACGAAAAAGTGGAGAAAACAGTTCTGCATGGAAAGGGAAAGTGGTGCCAATTATTTCCCTTCCCCGGGGGTCTGCCGTGTCTACACGTGTGGTCGAGGCTGCCGATACTTTTATTAAATCCTTATATTGCGGCCAGTCTCGACCCAGAATAATCGGATGTGGTAACTTTTCGACCACCCCCACTACCAGGTGGCGCTTTATCGGACCTACCGATAGACATACTTTTAGGGTGGGGTATGTCGCCGTATCTCCATGGATACAGGAGATCGCCACCTGCCCTCGTGGCTGCCACGACACACCGCCGAGGAGAGCTGTCCGAATTAAAGTGTGCTCACACCCTGTGTCCACTAACGCGTGGGTTTTCACATTTCCCAGTACAACATCAACCATACACGGGCCCTCCCGACCATTTCCCCATTTCTTACCTGTTTCCGACGCCAGGTAACACGCGGCCAGGTCGCACTCCATGGCTGCCGGGCAGTACCTAGCGATGTGACCCGGCTGCTGGCACCTAAAACAGACTGGTGGGGCAGAAGGCAAGGGTGGTACACTTTTGTCCCGCTGTTGGTATGACAGCGGGCGGGGAAACCATTCTACCCCAGCTGGGGCCAACCTCTGTCGCCATGGTAAGGGGACCGGATGGCCCAACGGGCCGGTGATCTGGCAGGTCTTGGTCCGGGGTTTGATGGTGGTCCCTTGGTAACGGAGGGAGAGGGGCAGTTCAGCAGGGTGGTTTGAGCGGACATGAGGGCGTCCTCAAAATTTTCAGCCAGTGCCACGGCTTGGTCCAGGGTAGTGGGGTTGTGCCGGCGGATCCAGGCCTGCGTCTCAGCCCCGACCACATGGCAGAACTGTTCCATAACAATGGCCTCCCCATCTGGACCCCGGTTTTCTGGCTAGGGTTCAGCCATTGTGCCATGTGGTCACACAACTGCTGTGCCACCACCCTGGGCCGGGTGTCCGGTGGCGCCGAAACTCCCGGAACCTGACCCGGTGGGTCTCCCCTGTGATGTTGAGACGGCGGAGGATAGCCTGTTTCACCAGGTCGCACTGGGCAGCGTCGCTGTCCGTCATGGCCCGGTATGCTGCCTGCGCTTCTCCAATCAGGCACGGGCCAAGTTGGCTCGCCCAGTACTCCCGGGGCCATGCTGCGGTGGTGGCCAGTCGCTCAAACGCCACCAGGTAGGCTTCCGGGTCATCCTCCACCGTCATTTTCTGAGCCCGGGCCTTCGGGGCCACCATCACGGGCCCTGCTGCCGACGTCATCCCCATCCCGACCCTCTCGATGAGGGCTGTGTATCGCTCCTCCCTCCTCCGTTCCTCAGCCTCCCTTCGGCTGTCCAAAGCCTCCAGAACCGCCGCCAAAGTGGCTGGATCCATTCCCAGGTCTCTGACACCACGTGTGACAGGATAGCCGTAGTGTGGTGCAAATAATAGACTCCAGTCTCTTCCAGTGAAATGCTGGGGTTTTATTTCTCCTTTTAACGTTTGGAAAAACAACAAAAACGTACTCTCAACAAAACAACGCCGGGTACACACCAATGTGTAGCCCGACAACATAAAAAGAAACGGGGTTGCAGTCCCAAAATAAAACAAACAACAAAACAGCTTGTCTTCCTGCTGTATCCAACCACGGTAGCGAACTCAGCACTTTCGGGTCCTCGCTCCGCCGTTGTATCCGGGAGCGTCCCGTTAGTGCTCTAAAATACACAAAATAGAAAGGTCAGTTCAAAACCCACAGCAAAGACGAACCGTCTTTAAAACCCCTTTCTCTGTCTCTCTGCTTCACTCTCTCTCTCTCTCACCCACGCACTGTACCTTGCAAGAAGGAGCAGAACCCTGGGCCACGCCCCCTTTTGTACGCTCCGTCTCGCCCCATTGGTCAGCAAGGGCAATCGCCCTCAGCCAATGCATGATTGCCACCGCGCTTCCCGACCGGGTCGATGACATTGCGCACCGCGGCTCCGCCCCCCTTCCAGGTGGCCGACTTCCACCTACCCTGTGGGTGACTGCTCCTCCTCCCTAGCGTCCTCACCGGTCGGGAGGGAGATCTAAAACAAGAATTCATTCTCTTTGTCACAGTCCTTCACCACTGTAATTGATTTGCTTTCATACTACAATTTTTACAAGTGAACCTGATGGTCTGGATGTGTCAGACAGCTGTTCAATACAGTGAACACATATACTGCATATAAACATCTGTTCAATTTATATATATATATGAAGAACTTATCTGAAGCAGCAGAGAGGAGCAGCAACTGGCTGTGGTTGAGACGGAAAGATTCTGGCTGGGGATCTCAAGCACGATAGAAAGGAAAAAAAGGCTGATATACAGGTAAGTAAGCTGGGCTGAGTTGAGTGGGGGACGGAGGGGGGTGAAGCTGGGACGCCAGAATCACCGTCGAGCCCTCTTGAGGTGTCGTGGGCTAGTCGACGAAAACACCGAGAGATGGAAGGTGCCCACTTGAAGACCCCAGAGATGTACCCTACTTAGCTCAATCCAGGCGGTTGTCATGCTGATGCGCTGGGGAGACCGCACTATGGTTGATCCCCGGGCCAGCATCGCAGCCGTTGTGTGTGCTGATGCGCTAGGAGGCAAAATAAGCTGATCCCTGGAGCCAGCATTACACTTCAGCCATCAACACCAGACAGAAGGATATCTACATCATCATATGGAAGGAAGCGCAAATGGATGGAGACACATATGGATCACATTAGTTTACTGTGAAGCTACGTCTTAGTTGGTGCTTATCTTGGCGAGAGCCAAGTTCAAATCAGCATGAAGTTTTAACATCTACTCTCATGTAATGGAAATCAATTATATATATATATATATATATATATATAATATATATATATATACAGTAATATGCAAAAGTTTTAGGCAGGTGTGAAAAAATGCTGTAAAGTAAGAATGCTTTCAAAAATAGACATGTTAATAGATTATATTTATCAATTAACTAAATGCAAAGTGAGTGAACAGAAGAAACATCTACATCAAATCAATATTTGGTGTGACCACCCTTTGCCTTCAAAACAGCAGCAATTCTTCTAGGTACACTTGCACAAAGTCAGGGATTTTGTAGGCATATAGTCAGGTGTATCATTAAACAATTATACCAAACAGGTGCTAATGATCATCAATTCAATATGTAGGCTGAAACACAATCATTAACTGAAACAGAAACAGCTGTGTAGGAGGAATAAAACTGGGTGAGGAACAGCCAAACTCAGCTAACAAGGTGAGGTTGCTGAAGACAGTTTACTGTCAAAAGTCATACACCATGGCAAGACTGAGCACAGCAACAAGACACAAGGTAGTTATACTGCATCAGCAAGGTCTCTCCCAGGCAGAAATTTCAAGGCAGACAGGGGTTTCCAGATGTGCTGTCCAAGCTCTTTGAAGAAGCACAAAGAAACGGGCAGCGTTGAGGACCGTAGACTCAGTGGTCGGCCAAGGAAACTTACTGCAGCAGATGAAAGACACATCATGCTTACTTCCCTTCGCAATCGGAAGATGTCCAGCAGTGCCATCAGCTCAGAATTGGCAGAAAACAGTGGGACCCTGGTACACCCATCTACTGTCCGGAGAAGTCTGGTCAGAAGTGGCCTTCATGGAAGACTTGCGGCCAAAAAGCCATACCTCCGACATGGAAACAAGGCCAAGCGACTCAACTATGCACAAAAACACAGGAACTGGGGTGCAGAAAAATGGCAGCAGGCTGTAGCAGAAGGCAGCTTGTTCGCCGAAGGGCTGGAGAGCGGTACACGAATGAGTGTCTGCAGGCAACAGTGAAGCATGGTGGAGGTTCCTTGCAAGTTTGGGGCTGCATTTCTGCAAATGGAGTTGGGGATTTGGTCAGAATTAATGGTCTCCTCAATGCTGAGAAGTACAGGCAGATACTTATCCATCATGCAATACCATCAGGGAGGCATCTGATTGGCCCCAAATTTATTCTGCAGCATGACAACGACCCCAAACATACAGCGAAAGTCATTAAGAACTATCTTCAGCGTAAAGAAGAACAAGGAGTCCTGGAAGTGATGGTATGGCCCCCACAGAGCCCTGATCTCAACATCATCGAGTCTGTCTGGGATTACAAGAAGAGAGAGAAGCAACTGAGGCTGCCTAAATCCACAGAAGAACTGTGGCTAGTTCTCCAAGGTGTTTGGGCCAACCTACCTGCCAAGTTCCTTCAAAAACTGTGTGCAAGTGTACCTAGAAGAATTGATGCTGTTTTGAAGGCAAAGGGTGGTCACACCAAATATTGATTTGATGTAGATTTTTCTTCTGTTCACTCACTTTGCATTTTGTTAATTGATAAATATAAACTATTAACATGTCTATTTTTGAAAGCATTCTTACTTTACGGCATTTTTTCACACCTGCCTAAAACTTTTGGACAGTACTGTATATATATATAATTTGTTTATTTAGCAGATGCCTTTATCCAAGGTGACTTACAGAGACTTGGGTGTGTGAACATACAGAAATATATTACCTGGAGAAACACAGACGTTTTCAAAGGCGACAAATGAGGAGGCATACTTTATTCTGTGAATTTCTGTTGGCTGTTGCATTGTCACTGGCATCAGTCAGAGATCAGTAAATTGTACCACCAACCTATCCATGTTTATCAGTCTTTCTGGTCTCAATATGATCGTATTGCACTGCAAGATCAGCGTATGCACAGCAACAGACCAAGTTATACACAGTGAAAGACCAAGCCATTTTATATATATTACCCCCCTTTTGAGATGGTTGATAAAATAACTTTAAAACAGTATCTTTGTTCAAACCTTAACTATGTCTAAGCTATCGTGCAGACATAATACATATGTAAAAATTATACTACAAAATATATAAAATATGTAGAAAGACTGTACACAGGCCTATAAACATTTCAACATTTCATAGGAAGCTGTGTGGTCCAGTGGTTAAAGAAAAGGGCTTGTAACCAGGAGGTCCCCAGTTCAAATCCCACCTGAGCCACTGACTCATTGTGTGACCCTGAGCAAGTCACTTAACCTCCTTGTGCTCCGTCTTTCGGGTGAGACGTAGTTGTAAGTGACTCTGCAGCTGATGCATAGTTCACACACCCTAGTCTCTGTAAGTTGCCTTGGATAAAGGCGTCTGCTAAATAAACAAATAATAATAATACAGGCACTGGCCCTTGGATGCTACAGCACCCCTAACGTTCATTTATAGGCACAAAGCTCCCCTGCATCAGTAACTTTATATATAATGAAATCCTGTTCATTATTTTCCATCTCCTTGCCTCCCTTTAAACATTAATAAGCCATCTCTGCGTCCTAATTTCTGCTGGAAATGAAGGAGATTTAGCTGATGGAATTGAGATCTGCGTACACTCTGAACTGGCTATTTTATGCTAAAAAGAAAATCTGTCAGGACATCTCTGTTATACTAGTGGGGAAAATAGTCTAAAAGATAATCTAACACATTGGAGGCTAAATTAGGCGAGTGCAAGAATGAAATGCAAGTCTAGTCTCACACTGTTGTCTGAAATGGCTCCTCATATGAGAAATGGTATATTTCTGCCTCCTTTCTTTTAATAACTTGGCTCATGTGGACGATGGGTTATGCATTACATCACCACCAGTTGGTTTGGTTTCTGCTGCGTTGTGAATTCTAATGGGATTGGTTTCACACTGCCTGACAGAGGGGGATACGAATTAGAGCCCCCTCAAATCGAGCCAAGGACACCTTTTCAAGTGACTTGGACGCAAACTGAACTCTACTGCAAAGTATCCTCTCCAAACGAACTAGTATTTACACAGAGTGGGATATTCTCATATTTCTAAAACCACATTTTTATCAAAGGTCATGTTACACTGTAGACAGTTTATGACAACTCATTATATGAAAACACATACTGTTGCAGTGATAACTACAGTAAATAACTTTCTTGAGAAGTTATTTGATTTCATGTTGCATTATGCCAAAAATCAAACACAAACGGTAAACCAAAAAAACAAAACAATTCCGGTTCCTAACTGCTTGCTTATTACCTTTCATATTACTATGATAATTACATAATTACATCAGATTTTAACACCACACAATGGTAACGAATCACTGAAGAAAAAAAAAAAAAATCCTTCAGTTGCTAGTTTATTTTAAATTATGGCGTGAAACAATTACACAATGGATTAAAATATTTAGATAATGAGGCTTTACAAGACAACTAACCAGCATTTTCAGAGAGGACTAATACCTGAACTGAACTGCAACTAAGCCTGGGATTCTATTGTAATTACAGCAATGCTATCCCTATTGGGGCTTTTAAAAAAAACAAAAAAACAATACCATTTAACAAACACTATAACAGCGGTGTGCAACTATATAACAATGCATGCAATGTCAAAACAAGTCATCATATTTATCACAGTTGTTATTTGGTACTTAAAGGATTAGCAGCACTACAATTCAAATTTAATCCCAGGGTTAGCAGTTTCTTGATAGTTTTAATATAAATGTATTCCTCTCAGAAAATGTCCTTTAAAAAAAGAATACATAAATACATTTGTATATTAGTTAACTGTTTAAAATACAGAAACACAGATAGTTCATACTAAGAACCCCAAAACACTATCGGTAAGCTATAAAATTCTGTTTGCCATTTTTACATATCAGGCGTGTAGGTAGAAATGTATATAGCATCACATACGCACGCACGCACACACACACGCACACTGTGTTACACGCACGCACGCACGCACACACACAATCCCTTTACTCCTGTAAACATCATTAAAAGACTATGGTAACGGTTTTCTACTTTTTCGTGTAAGCTAACCTGGCATTTTAAAATGTCGATCTAGAAATAAAGTGCATTGTTTTAAAGGGAAACACAACCAACAGTGCTCAATCATAAAGTTCACACTCTTCGGTGTTTTTAAATTGTTCCGGTTATAAAAGGTTTTCAAAAAACACAGCAAAGTTAATAGAAATCCAACACAGCACACAGGTTAATCAGACCTGAGCCTGGGTATGGACCTACACACATTTTCTTATGACTTTTATATCATCAGACAAAAAAATAAAATAATTTAATTTATATATATATATATATATATATATATATATATATATATATATATATATATATATATACACACACACACACTACCGTTCAAAAGTTTGGGGTCACTTAGAAATGTCCTTGTTTTCCATGAAAACATACATGAAATGAGTTTGAATAGGAAATATAGCAAAATGAATAGGAAATATAGTCATTGACAAGGTTAGAAATAATGATTTTTAATTGAAATAATAATTGTGTCCTTCAAACTTTGCTTTAGATCAAAGAATCCTCCATTTGCAGCAATTACAGCCTTGCAGACCTTTGGCATTCTAGTTGTCAATTTGTTGAGGTCATCTGAAAAGATTTCACCCCATGCTTCCTGAAGCACCTCCCACAAGTTGGATTGGCTTGATGGGCACTTCTTACGTACCATACGGTCAAGCTGCTCCCACAACAGCTCAATAGGGTTGAGATCTGGTGACTGTGCTGGCCACTCCATTATAGACAGAATACCAGCTGACTGCTTCTTCCCTAAATAGTTCTTGCATAGTTTGGAGCTGTGCTTTGGGTCATTGTCCCTTTGTAGGGGGAAATTGGCTCCAATCAAGCGCCGTCCACAGGGTATGGCATGGCGTTGCAAAATGGAGTGATAGCCTTCCTTCTTCAAGATCCCTTTTACCCTGTACAAATCTCCCACTTTACCACCACCAAAGCACCCCAGACCATCACATTGCCTCCACCATGCTTGACAGATGGCGTCAAGCACTCCTCCAGCATCTTTTCATTTGGTCTGCGTCTCACGAATGTTCTTCTTTGTGATCGAACACCTCAAACTTAGATTCGACTGTCCATAACACTTTTTCCAATCTTTCTCTGTCCAGTGTCTGTGTTCTTTTGCCCATCTTAATCTTTTCTTTTTATTGGCCAGTCTGAGATATGGCTTTTCTTTGCAACTCAGCCTAGAAGGCCAGCATCCCGGAGTCGCCTCTTCACTGTTGACGTTGAGACTGGTGTTTTGCGGGTACTATTTAATGAAGCTGCCAGTTGAGGACCTGTGAGGCGTCTGTTTCTCAAACTAGACACTCTAATGTATTTGTCCTCTTGCTCAGTTGTGCACCGGGGCCTCCCACTCCTCTTTCTATTCTGGTTAGAGCCAGTTTGCGCTGTTCTGTGAAGGGAGTAGGGAGTTTTCAGCTGTGCTAACAATTGCAAAAGGGTTTTCTAGTGATCAATTAGCCTTTTAAAATGATAAACTTGGATTAGCAAACACAACGTGCCATTGGAACACAGGACTGATGGTTGCTGATAATGGGCCTCTGTACGCCTATGTAGATATTCCATTACAAATCAGCCGTTTCCAGCTACAATAGTCATTTACAACATTAACAATGTCTACACAGTATTTCTGATCAATTTGATGTTATTTTAAATGGACAAAAAATTTGCTTTTCTTTCAAAAACAAGGAAATTTCTAAGTGACCCCAAACTTTTGAACGGTAGTGTGTATATATATATATATATTGAATTACTGAATTACACTGAATACTGAATACTGAATTACAAATGGTACATTGACATTTCGTTCTGTTTGATATTTTATTTTAAAACACTGAAACTCAAAATCAATTATTGTAAGGTGACATTGGTTTTATGTTGGGAAATATTTTTAAGAAAAATAAAAAACTGAAATATCTTGCTTGCACAAGTATTCAACCCCCACACATTAATATTTGGTAGAGCCACCTTTCGCTGCAATAACAGCTTTAAGTCTTTTGGGGTAAGTATGTACCAGCTTTGCACACAGTGTTGGAGTGATTTTGGCCCATTCTTCTTGGCAGATTTGCTCCAGGTTGTTCAGGTTGGTTGGACGACGCTTGTGGACCGCAATTTTCAAATAGTGCCACAGATTCTCAATGGGATTGAGATCAGGACTTTGACTGGGCCACTGTAGGACATTCACCTTTTGTTCTTGAGCCACTCCAATGTTGCTTTGGCCTTGTGCTTGGGATCATTGTCCTGCTGAAAGGTGAATTTCCTCCCAAGCTTCAGTTTTTTAGCGGACTGAAGCAGGTTCTCTTGCAGTATTTCCCTGTATTTTGCTCCATCCATTCTTCTTTCAATTTTAACAAGATGCCCAGTCCCTGCTGATGAGAAGCATCCCCACAGCATGATGCTGCCACCATCATACTTCACTGTAGGGATGGTGTGTCTTGAGGCATGGGCAGTGTTAGGTTTGCGCCACACATAGCGCTTTGAGTTTTGGCCAAAAAGCTCTATCTTGGTCTCATCTGACCACAAAACCTTTTCCCACATCGCAGCAGGGTCACTCTCATGCTTTCTGGCAAACTCCAGACGTGCTTTCAGATGGTACTTTTTGTGTAACGGCTTCTTTCTTGCCACCCTCCCATACAGGCCAGTGTTATGCAGAGCTCTTGATATGGTTGACTGGTGCACCATTACTCCACTCCCAGCCACTGAACTCTGTAGCTCCTTCAAAGTGATTGTTGGCCTCTCTGTGGCTTCTCTCACAAGTCTCCTTCTTGTTTGAACACTGAGTTTTGAGGGACGGCCTTTTCTTGGCAGTGCCTGGGTGGTGTGATGCAGCTTCCACTTCCTGATTATTGATCCAACTGTGCTCACTGGGATATCCAAACACTTGGATATTATTTTGTATCCTTTCCCTAATCTATGCATTTGTATTACTTTATCTCTAACTTCTGTACAATGCTCTTTGGTCTTCATTTTCCTTCAGATTCACAGCCTGACCAATGATCCTTCAACAGTGGGGTTTTTATCCAGAAAATGTGACAGCAACTTTAATGGTTCACAGGTGGAGGCCAATGGTAAGGTAATTGTGTCCTCGTTAGGGCAATTTCTTTCATCGGTGTAAACTGGGAGCTTCCACAGGACAGGGGTTGAATACTTATGCAAGCAAGATATTTCAGTTTTTTATTTTTCTTAAAAATATTTCCCAACATAAAACCAATATCACCTTACGATAATTGATTTTGAGTTTCAGTGTTTTAAAATAAAATATCAAACAGAACGAAATTTCAATGTACCATTTGTAATTCAGTAATATGAGAGAATTGTTCAGGGGTCTGAATACTTTTGCAAGGCACTGTATATATATATATATATATATATATATATATATATATATATATAGACACACACACATACATACACACACACATACACACACACACACACACAGTACTGCCTTGGCAGCAACAGTTTAATGTGGCTTACTTACAGGGAATTATACCACCCTGTAAAATAACATCCCATTATCTTACTTCAAATATTAAGGCACAAATTGGAATTATTTTCTGTCAAAGTGTAGGTCAGAGTAACAGAAACATTTAAAAAATAAAAATAAAATAAATAAAAATAAAAATACTGCTTTTTACTGTTCTAGTCATCAAAAATGAATTGTTTGGGGCCTTCCCTGAGGTGGCTCTTCATACCTGTGGCCCATGGTACTAAAGAATGTGTCAACGTTCTCCTCCTCCTCCTCATGTTGCACATCCTGTTGAAGAGTGTCACAGTCCTTCTCTTAGGAACACCCAGCCTGTGGCTCCTCAGCACTCACTGCCTCAGACTGCTCTTCTGTCTTCACAACACTACCCCCTGCTGGTGTGTCGTCACACTGTTCCCAGTCTGTGTGATCCACCTTCACTGAGCTTTCACCTTTCAAGAACCAAAACGAAGACGTGAGACCAATCATATATAAATGATACAAAGTGCTCACTTTACTCTTTTTTAATGTAATCATTATTGTGAAAATATTTCTAAAAAAAAATTGAATAATAAAGCCAATCCCATTTAATATTTGTTTGGCTTTTTTTTTTTTATTAAACCGGGCTTGCTGATTTGTTTTACTGATACCATGTTGACAGACAATACACATTTACTCCGAAGCTGTAATTTGGTATTCACTTCTTGACTAATTAATGGAAGATTTCTCCTTATTTATTTCCCTTCAGTATAGGGAACAAGCCCAGAACTTGCAGCATAGTAAAAAAGCATCTGCTTACACACTGGAAACTATTAGACTGCCTGTGTCTCTAAAGCTAAAACTGAAATTGAGTCACCAAGTTCTGCTTTCTGATAAAGTATGACACCCAACAATGTAAGAATGTATTAAGACACCACGAAATGATATCTGAATACAACATTGTGAAACGCTGCACTTTACATACTGTCACACACACCTTGCATGCTGTCTGCCGCAGGAGTTTCACTGTGAAACGCTGCACTTTACATACTGTCACACACACCTTGCATGCTGTCTGCCGCAGGAGTTTCATTGTGAAATGCTGCACTTTACATACTGTCACACACACCTCGCATGCTGTCTGCCGCAGGAGTTTCATTGTGAAACGCTGCACTTTACATACCGTCACACACACCTCGCATGCTGTCTGCCGCAGGAGTTTCATTGTGAAACGCTGCACTTTACATACCGTCACGCACACCTCGCATGCTGTCTGCCGCAGGAGTTTCATTGTGAAACGCTGCACTTTACATACTGTCACACACACCTCGCATGCTGTCTGCTGCAGGAGTTCGAGCCTCACTTGGTTGTTCTAGTTCGCTTTGCTTCTCTTGTTCTTCTGGGCTCAGCTTCTTGAATGGTGTTTCTCTTCGACAGTTGTCATTCAACTCTTTATTTCTAAAAGAAAAGAAGATTCACATCAGGGATATTCTGTGTATGCGGAAATATGCAAGAACCAGCCTGGCTGGTCGAAGACCTCCCCAAACCTTCTAAGGCAATAGTCCCTCTTATAAAAGCAATTTGAGTATAAAACTAGAACTGTACCTGACATCTTCGAATTGTGTCTGACTTTGTTCCTGAACATCCCCAATAGAGAGACCAATTCTGAATTCAAGATGCCGAATTCACAGTCCAACAGAAGGGGTGCCTTACATCCCAAATTAAGAATATTTATACAAATGCCAAAGACGTTTATAATGCAATGCAGTACATTTGTTCCTTAAGCTCTGAGGAAAGTCCTTATTGTGAATCTGTTAAATGTACATTATAGGAGGCTGTGTGGTCCGGTGGTTAAAGAAAAGGGCTTGTAACCAGGAGGTCCCCGGTTCAAATCCCACCTCAGCCACTAACTCATTGTGTGACCCTGAGCAAGTCACTTAACCTCCTTGTGCTCCGTCTTTCGGGTGAGATATAATTGTAAGTGACTCTGCAGCTGATGCATAGTTCACACACCCTAGTCTCTGTAATTCGCCTTGGATAAAGGCGTCTGCTAAATAAACTAATAATAACATCGTTTGACTGAAAACAATATACAAGGTGATTAGAAAGTAAGTTTACCACATAAGACATGGTGTGTTGATGTGGTAGACTTACTTTCTAATCACTCTGTACTTATCTTTATATCTGCATTCTGAGCTTTTTCCAAGCAATTTATCATTCTATTTGCCCCCAAACTTACATTTTGATATAACATTTCCATGAGTTATTTCCCCTGAAAACAAAAACACACAATTAGTAATAACGGGTCAATAAAATGCACAGTTATATTTTGTGGAGCAATGCAACGATTACTTTCTGTAATTTCTTCATGGAAGTTGTATTGAGGGTTGGAAACCTGTGGCTAAGCCTGTCCTCAGTACTTTTTGAAATTTTGGATACAGAAGCACATGTCAAATCCACGTGCTTCCCCTAAATATAAAGTATTTGTCACTACAAGAATCCTGCAGTTACTTATACTACAGCCTGCCAATACAGAAGACTTCAGTCTCCTAATTTATCACATATCAAGTACTATCTTACCTTTCTGTGATGCTGTGGCTAGATGGGTTGCAATATTTGACCTATAAAAGAGAAATCACATAGTTGAATACTTAAATAATAATAATAATAATAATAATAATAATAATAATAATAATAATAATAATAATAATAAATCATGAATTACTAATTTGTTTTTCATAAAATTATTTTTTCACTGAAGTTTAATGGCAATGAAAAAAGGGTTCTGCAAGCACATTTGCATATCAAAGATGATACACGGGCTGGCTTTGTTTTTATTTTTTTTTCCCCTCGAGAAGACAACCCAAATACAAGCTTCACACTGTCTTGAAATAGGATCGTGTAGAGTTAGAAATGCTGAAGGAAAACATACTACTTTCGTTCTTTATTTCTGAAATCAAGTGTTTAGTGAATTAATAAAGAACATAAATAATGTGATAAGCAATGCGGTACCACCTATCAATCTGTGACTATAGATTTATAAATCCTCAACCAGCACATACTTTATTGTTCTGCATGTAAAGTATTGATTTATTTGTACTAAACCACACTAGCGTGCCTCCTGTATGAAGACAGGAACTCTCCACTTGCATGTTACCTTGTTTGGTTTGATAGCTGCCACAGGTGGAGAGCTTGGGGGTGTCTGGGGCAGTAGCTCAGAGTTAAAGGTTTTGCTTGCAATCTGCATACATTCCTCTAGTGTCTTCAGAAAAGTGCCGCAGGTAGACTTCATAAGGGTTCCCGTTTCGATATTCTCCTGCTGTTTAAAAATAAAGATACACTCCAGCTAGATTTACAGTAAACATGTGGGATAATTGGTAGAATATCATCCTTTTCTTTTCAGCATTACAGTACTGGAACAAAGAGACACTGGTAGGGGGGCTGGGGGGGCTGGGGATCTGAAGCACTAAAATTGTCCAAAACTTGTTGTAATAGATGAGCATCCTTCAGAACTGTAAAACACCCAATCAGAATTGACTTATCCACTCACTTCCACGTCGGTGTCAGACACAGATGCTGCAGGCGGACAGCTCTCTTTGATTTTATGAACTTGTTGAAGAAGAAGATCACAGTACAACCGCAGTTCAGACATCTTGGTTTTCAGTGCCTCTGTGTTTTCATGCAGCTCTAAGTGAAGGTAGAAAAACATGTCATTTGATCTTCTCATTGGCTAGAACATGAGGGTCCATTCACAAAACATGAAGGACTGTTTTAGGGATTGTTTTTGTTGTTTAAAGCCCATTTTAATGACTTAAAATCGAGGTTGCAATTCATTAAAACATGTTCATGTTTTGAAAGGGTTAGAAGTTTGTTCTCATTTTCCAAAGCATCATTTAATCTAAAACAATGCCCCGTCATTCTGCATTGCACACCGAAAGTCATTTTTATATGAAGACAAATATTAAACCTACCTGTTTTTCCCTATTACTACTATTTACTTTTTTCCCCTCATCATTTTAGTTTTGTTATACTGACAACATTTTAGTGGAAATACCTAGCTCTCCTCATTTTACCACTGACACACACAAGTTACTGAACCTTCTTCCATACTGTACAGTTTGTGTTACAAACAACTCAAAACCAGATCTGCAACACAAGGTAAAGTAATGGCCCAGAGGAATTTGCTGTTTATTATTCACAGTGGAAATCCTTCAAGTCAGAACAGAAGAGCACTCTATTGAAACTGATATTACCTCAAATCCCAGCTGAACCGCGCACTGCTACCCCAGTATGATGTAATGAAAGGCACTGGAAAGACTAATACAGGCTCAGGCTTTCTTTGTGCAACTGGTAAAGCCCATTAGTGGCTCTTGATAAAGATAGAAGAACCTCTGTAAAATGTATGTGCTATTAATAAAAGACTTGCCTTTTTCTTTCTTTGTCCCGTTGTCAGTGAGGCAGGCCTTGGATGTGCCCAAAGCAACCAGCCATTTCTGTCTCTCTGCAGCATTTATTGCCTTTAGGTAGAAATACTGCTCTCCTGGAATAATCAGGTCCATCCGCATATTGTCTGAGGAATGGACTGCAAAAGAAAAGAAAGAAATGTACTTACATAATATGTATGATAGATAGATAGATAGATAGATAGATAGATAGATAGATAGATAGATAGATAGATAGATAGATAGATAGATAGACTGTATTTAACTATATGTTGAAGTAACATGAGAAAACATTACTGGTAAATAATTGTAGGTAAGCATTGCAGTCCAATCCACAAACCAAACGAAGAAATTGCCTGAAAATGTCTCCAAGTGACTTTGACAGGTTCCTCGTCTTACACTACCCACATTATCATTTTTTAAGATTATAGGATTATAGGGGATTTACAACACAAGCGGAAATAAAGGTCTTTGTTTTTCAAGAGAACATGCAATTGCAGTTAAACTCAGTACCTGCTGAGGTAATGGGGCTGATGTAAGTATAGGCGCAGTGCAAATAACTGCAGATGCAAAATTCAAATTGCATTGCAAGGGAATTATTTTGCACTGCGCCCTATGTAAGCTTAAGAGCAATGCAAATTACTCTACACGCACAAATAATGATCCTTACGGCTGAGGTCACTCAACATAAAACAGTTGTTTGGAGAAGCCTCAGCCTACATCAGGTATGCAAGTATCCTTAGGAAATGATATGTATTGGCCTGCCCTTTTTAGCATGACATACAGAAATGTGCCTAGCACTGGAAAAGGTGAATTGGGATATCTCTCCAGACATTCCAACTGTGGTCTGAAAGGAACCAGAGGCTAAGTGCAGGGAACACAGCACTTTCACATGTGCAGGGATAGCGGTCATTAGATTGACGCTGGGGTCTAGCTCAGCCCTCAATTCAGCTATTAGGTCTAGGATGACCTGCGGAGTGAGGTGATAACATTTTAGCACCGCATCCTCCGGCATCCCAAACAAACCCTGGGATTGAATATGCAGGGTCTTCTTCGTCTTGCACCTTCTTTGTCTTGCACCTTCTCCTCTGAACGTGTTCCTGCCTCTCCTCAACAAGAGCCAAGTGTTGCTGTATCAGGAAGTGTATCACAGCAGCCATCCTGAAGCCAATGCCAGGTCTCTGCAGGCTTGTCTTTTGTACAGCTCTTAGTTACTCGCTTCGACAATGGTTTGCACCTTGTAAAGATGAGGTGTAAAGTTTTTGGAGGGTCAGCAATTGCCTAAGAACAAGGCAAAATCCTTACATCACATTATAATGTTTGCGCCCGCTTAGTATCCAGATCCCACCCAGAAATCAGTAGTTAAATGTTTTTGCTGTCAAATGTTCTGTAAGATTGTAAGGTTTTATATTAATTGTGACCATTTACAAACTCTTTAAATGGCAAAGGCGGGGTAAATCATTAAATCATTCTCTCCCTCTCTCTCTCTCAGGGGAGCCTGGGTTGTTTTTCCACTGCAGAGCCAAGCCGTGCTACTGACATCACACACAACAAAAGACAGTTGTTATTAATTATTGTTGTTAATTAATTCAGTTTGCCAAAAGATGCATCTTGTATCGCTATATGTATCACACTGGTTGCCCGCCATGTTTGTTGTTTTTCTTTCTGGAGTGTACTGACTGATGCAACGTCATGATGAAAATCCTTCGGCTCACAGCCGGATTCAGGTGTCTTGTGAGGCCAGAGTTTCACAGTCTGGTTCACGCTCAGCTTGACAAATAGCCAGTGGAGAAGCACCCGTACCCGTACCGTACCGAGCCCTCACGGGCCGGATGCTCCAGTGGAGAAGGGGTATAAAAGAGACAAGATAACAAACTGTCTTTTCATGATTTTCAAAGAACAACTGTGACCTCGGGTGGAGGACCCTTGTTTATGCAGGAGTTGCTTTGCAAATTAAAATGCCGATTTTGATCACAGTCAAGTCAGCTGAAGCTGGTTCTGATCTACAAAGATTTAGACTAAAAGTGTCGTCCATGGCGTGACTCCAAGAAAGAGGGGCTGACTTTGTTCTGTATATAACCGCTGTAAACTTGTATTTCGGGACTCACTCTCAATGTCTTTCCATCGATACAGTCCTGTAGGATTTGACCTGCAGTATTGTTTGTTCAAGACTGTGCCTACAGCTTGCATGTGACTGCATCCTGTACAGTCTTTGGATTTGCTTTGTTCCTGAATTAAACTGTTTAGATTGAAGATTACCTGAAGACTGACTTGTTATTTTTAAGAAATAATCTAACCTTACAGACCATTGCATACTATACAATATGAATGCAAACCATGCAGACGTTGCAAGAGGTAGTCACCCAGATCCATGTTCATAAGTCCTCTTTATGATAAACTTGCTCTTCCTTACCTTGTATTTCACACACTGACATTTTAATACTGCCTTTGCACCCTTTCCAAGCATCATCTTGGGAATGGTAATATGATAAAGTTCCTCCCACCAGTACAAACCAGCGAGGCTGCCAGCCTGAAACAACAAACAAAAATGCACCCGCCATGTAATGAGCGAGTCAGCACACTCTGCATGTATTATTTCACCAGTGAACACAATAAACACCTGCAGTTCTTTCTGGTGCCTTTATAAATAGCACGGTCGGATTACACTAGGTGATAAAGGACAATCATTGTGGAAAAGAAACTGACACTGCACATGAAGGTTAAGCGGAGCAATTCATTGATAAATATGTAGCACTGTATCAGTACAATGGAGGTATCCATAACCAGTTAGCAACTTTACTATATCTTACTGGGAATTTCAGCAACGACCAGCATTGGTTTATCCTGGTCTAAGCTGGTAGTGATTGTCTTGCTGATTGAAGAAATGAAAAGGTTCATTAAGAGCTACTTAACTGTAAAGTTAGTTCACATTCATGTATGCAAACTGTGTTGGGGATTTAACTACCAACAGGGTACATTATATACCATTAACCAGCTACAAATTAATACAGAGCTGAATGATTTGCACTTTCGAGAAAGATGGGTATGATATATTACCCACCAAAATATACATATTATATATATACACACAGTACCAGTCAAAAGTTTGAGTACACTTGCTGGAAACTAGGTTTTTCATAATTGACAATGTTTTACGTCGTATATGTTTCCGTAAATACTTGAAAATGAAAACACATGTTACAATATACAAAACAAAACATAAGGAGTATCAAAGCAATGTTCAAGAACATTGAAAATTGACTCTAAATCTTGGATTCCTCAAAATAGCCACCCTTTGCCTTAATAACAGCCTCACAAACACGAGGCATTCGGTTAACAAGTTTCAGCAGGAAATCACCCGACATGTCTTCCCAGTTCTTCTGCAGCAATTCCCAGAGATGTAGGGCACTTGTGGGTAGCTTTGCTTTGACTCTTCTGTCCAGTTCGTCCCATACATGTTCTATGGGATTGAGGTCTGGAGACTGGGCAGGCCAGGTCATTAGATTGAGTTGTCCTTCACTTTCCTTCTTCGCCAGATAGTTCTTACACAACTTTGAGGTGTGTTTCGGGTCATTATCTTGCTGAAGAATGAAGGACTGCCCAACTAGCTGTAATCCTGATGGAATGGCATGCCTCTGAAGTATGCTATGATAGCCATGCTGGTTGAGCTTGCCATGGACTTGGTAAAGATCACCAACTCTGTCACCAGCAAAGCAACCCCAGACCACGACACTGCCTCCTCCATGCTTGACAGTGGGAACCACACATGCAGAACTCATGCGCTCACCCTCTCTCCAAATATTTCAAATTTTGACTCATCGGTCCATAAGACCGACTTCCACTTCTCAAACGTCCAGTTTCTGTGTTTTTTGGCCCAAGCAAGTCTCTTCCTCTTATTCTGCACTCTTAACAATGGTTTCTTTGCAGCAATTCTTCCAGTTAGGCCAGCTTCACACAATCTCCTATGAACAGTTGATGTTGAAACAGCTGTACTTCTAGTAGCATTTAGCTGAGCTTGTATTTCAGGGGCAGTTAATCGCCGGTTTCGCAGTCTTGTGACTCGAATTAAGTTGTTCTCCAATTCTGAGGTCACCCTTGGCCTACCTGACCTTGTTCGGTCCTCATGACAGTTTCTTCAAATCGTTTGATGGTCTTGGCCACAGCAGTTACAGACACTTGCAAAGTTCTTACATGTTCAATACATGGGGCATTAGGGCCATGTGGAAGCTACTGGAGTCAGGGTTGGCTCCAGTTCCAATTAATTAATTATTCCATTTAATGGCTTGTCAATTTAACGATGTAATTGATTAGCATTTAAAACCTCTGTGTTTGTGAGTGTTGGACGAGGGAGAATGTGAGGAGTTTGGTTGGCGACTGGAAGAAATTATTTGTTATTTGGGTTACTGGTAAACGAACACTGAAACAGGTATCTGGATTTCGACTTTGGATTGTGAATTGGTTTTGATGACGAGGGAACAGGCTTAGGGCCCGAGAACGGGTTAGGGTTTTGTTTTGTTTCTATTTATTTTGTGTATTGTAAATAAACACACGCTACAGCGTTTCACCACATTCTGGCTATCAAGTCTTTGTTTAAAGATATGTGACTAGAAGGCAATCCATCACTATATATTTAAATATCATTCTACAGTGAAAAGTAGTCCTACAAGAAATGTTTTATTTATTCTATTTTTGTCATTTAAATTAGACACAAATAACATTGCTGACCCTAGTGTTGCTGAAATGACTGGCACATACTACAAGAGAGGCAGGGACCAGTTCCAATCATTCATGGGGGGCTACAAAGTGAAGACAGATGGTCTTTCTATCAGGCAATTAGGAAGAATAAGATCGCCTTCTTCAAACATGCACCAGTTGCCAGAAATTCCAAGATGAAGGTATTGAAGGAAGACAGTCACCCGATTGCTTGACTTTTCATCTCATGCCAGAGCAGACCATGTGACTTGCACAAATTCTTCCAGTAAGAGAACAAGCCAGTCCCTGCCTCTCTCAGGGACAATGGGAAGCTCCATATATGTCAAAAGTCTCAGCTCAATACTTGAAGCTGAAGTGACGATGCCAGACACTGAACCAGAGGCAGATGCTATCATCATAGATGGTTCAGCACTGGTGAATATCCTGCCACCACATACATCTAAGACATTTGATGACTACGCCAGAGAAGGTGTCCTTCCCAGATTAGAATCATACTGCACCAAGTACAAGAGAGCTGATATTGTGTTTGATGTGTACCGGCAGTCCAGTCTTAAGTCTGAAGCAAGGTCCAAATGGGGAATGGGTATCAGGAGGAGGGTGACTGGAACCAGCAGAACCCCACACTGCAGTTATACCTCCTTAAAACATATTGTAGTGATCTCGGTTAACGCAGGCAGGCGCATCACACAGGGCTAGACAATCCACACACAGGCGTTGGGGCCAACCCAAGACCTCTGGCACAAAAACAAAGCGACAATACCGGCTCTTTTGCAAGGAGCGTATATCGTCAGATTACGTCACCTACCAGCCCTGCTGCTGCCTTCCCCCGTGCACGCTACGATATAAAAATATTAAAAATTATATAGATTGAAAACAGAGGATTACTTAACTCTGTCATATTACTAACTTATTCGTATTGCACGATTTAGTGTAAAATATTAAAATAAAAATGTCATCTGGTCCTTTTCAAAGAAACGTAATGTGAAGAAATGGCCATTCACGAACTATTTTGTGTTTTGATGTTTTTATATTGTTTTGCTTTCTAAAATGAAACATTTAATTTGTAACACCTAAAGTTCACGGTAAAACACGACGGTGAATAAATTAATAGATAAGAGTAATCACATGGACAAACTTCAACGAAAAACTCACGCATGCATATGTCAAATAGTGCAAAATTTGGCAAGACACCGGCAGCGCAAAGGAATACCCCCTAGAAAGTGCCCTGAGGGCATCAGATGATTCAAGGGCATTTGCCATTTACTCCCACCTTTTACTTCCAGAGCTCGGCAACTCTGTGAAATCAATCCACCCTGTCCCTCACCCAACCCCAACCCTAACCTTAAAGAGACCCTGCCGTAAACCAGAACCTCAAACCCAATACCTAACCATTAAGAAACATCTGATGCCATCAGGACACTTTCTAGGGGATATTCCTGTGTGCTGCCAAGACACCGAGCCATTGCGCCACTGTTTCCGATTTTGCAGGGATGCTGTCCAGTCATTGTTGATTGTTCGGGGTGCTTTGGCACCTATGCCCACACAGCCATTATTTCTCGTGATTGGCATAATAAAGTATAATACCCGGTATATTATCTTCGGCTGCTCTTGGGGGATTATTTGCGGGTGCAAGTAAAAAGCGGTAGCGTCTGCTGGAGTCTTGGAAATGTATTAGTAGAAACAGGGCACATTTTTTAGCCTCCTGTGGTCTAACAAATATAAATCCACATGGCTTTTGTTTTCCAAAACTTTTTTTTAAAGGAGACACATATTGTAATCGTGTTTATTTCAAAACCTTTTTTTGATGTTGTTGTTGTTGACGTTGTTAGTCCTCTACCGCGTCTCGCCAAATAAAAGTATACATTAGACGATACTTTGTGAACCACTATCGGTTCCCCAGCTATATCATTCAACGGAAAGTAACGAAAATATCAAAGCGGATCATTTTACGGCCGCTCTAGAAATACGAGTTATTTTAAATTGGTTTATTCTAACTGATGGCGAATGAATGCGTAAGTGATTTAAAAAAGACAAAAAACGGTTCTATAATTAAAATACCTCTCAAGGAAGCTGAAACGTTTAATGTTAATACATACTGTTGGAAACGGCATAACTCCAATATTAAAATAAGTAATTTATGGTAGTTTAAAAGTCAGTACAGACAAAAACAATGCACTTTTTTTACTATACATCTTAATGATCCATTCAGCTATACTTGTTCTATATTATTAGTCAGTACCCAGAGGCAATACGAAGCTACATAACCCTGAACCCGTGAACCGCAGTACAAATCACAATAGCGCAATATAAATATGTGCATACATACCACTTAGATAATTGGTCCATTTATACAGCACTCCCTCCATGACTTACTTCAGTGTTGCTCTTTACAGCACTAGTACATGATTAAAGAAGTTGTGATGTCAACCATCCGTAATCCAACAGTAATGCGTTTCTTTAATTCACAAATACTGTTCAGTATCTTTCGTAGGAGTAGCATGTGTTTCAGAGCACTCTACGCTTGGCGTGTGTGCAACCTCTTTTGTGAATTAAAATCATGTGATTTGAACTACGATGGAATGAGCGTCTCTAGGATCAGACTTCCATCTGTCTTTCACACCCGTCTAATTTAAGAGGAGAGTGCCTGGGAGCTAAAACCTTTGTGACGTAAAAACGAATTTGGTTGATGAGTGCTGAGTCTCTGAAGAGCCGATGCATTCCACAGGAGGAAGCAGATAGTAGAGGGCCGCGGGGATGGGGAGGGGAGCTTTGTAACTAACCAATAAGCGCTTTTGTGAGTATACCATCTACCTATGAGCGCACAGAGGCGGTTCTTTGTGCAATGGGGTGGTGTTTTAAGTTGATTTGGGTTGCCTTGCCACGTCGCCTTGTGTAAGCTTGGTTACAAGTAGATAGTTAAGAATAGGTAGTTTGCTTATTTGAAATTCATTTACAAAGTAACTTTAAGTGAAGTGCCTGCAGAAATGTTGCTAGGTACATTGCATTTATTTTGTTCTGTGCTGTTGGGGGTTGTGAATGGAGCAAAACTTCCTGAGCCAGAAGTGAAAATCGAGGTGATGTACAAACCTTTCATCTGCCACAGGAAGTCCAAGTACGGGGATATGCTGCTTGTACATTTCGATGGGTATCTGGAAAGCAACGGAACATTGTTTCATTCAAGGTAAACATTAAGAGTGCATTAAAAAAAAAAAAAAAAAACCCTGATGTGCTGGGTTAGCCTGTGCACATCAACAGTTATGTAAGTGAGTCTTCTGAAGTTCAGAATTTTTATTTGCATAAGCTTAATGTCAACGTGGAATATTGATACTGCAGTGGTATACAATTTGCGCTGTATTGAATTTTTTTTTAAAAATTTGATCTGAGTAATACCGCATCTCAACTATGATGTTGAGTATACATTTATTTAACATTGTTATTCGATTTTTTTTTAACTACCTATAGGCTGACATTGCAATGGTTAGATTACTAATCTGTGTAGAGAGAGAGAGATTTGCTGGTGAGCTACATAGTATCATGCATGGGTCTGAACAGGTATAGCATTATATTGCTGCCCTTCCTCACCACAAGAATGTGGCCCCTGCAGGTAAGGCCCCTACCTAGACTGATGGTGGTGGTCAGGTTTGGAAAAAGCTCAGTTCAGTTTTTACACCAAATTAAAATTGTTACCATGTCTGTTTAGTCATTTAACTACATGTATTTAATATATATATATATATATATATATATATATATATATATATATATATATATATATATATATATATACTGTGCAAAAGTTTTAGGCAGGTGTGAAAAATGCTGTAAAGTAAGAATGCTTTCAAAAATAGACATGTTAATAGATTATATTTATCAATTAACTAATTGCAAAGTGAGTGAACAGAAGAAAAATCTAAATCAAATCCATATTTGGTGTGACCACCCTTTGCCTTCAAAACAGCATCAAGCATCAATTCTTCTAGGTACACTTGCACACAGTTTTGAAGGAACTTGGCAGGTAGGTTGGCCCAAACATCTTGGAGAACTAACCACAGTTCTTCTGTGGATTTAGGCAGCCTCAGTTGCTTCTCTCTCTTCATGTAATCCCAGACAGACTCGATGATGTTGAGATCAGGGCTCTGTGGAGGCCATACCATCACTTCCAGGACTCCTTGTTCTTCTTTACGCTGAAGATAGTTCTTAATGACTTTCGCTGTATGTTTGGGGTCGTTGTCATGTTGCAGAATAAATTTGGGGCCAATCAGATGCCTCCCTGATGGTATTGCATGATGGATAAGTATCTGCCTGTACTTCTCAGCATTGAGGAGACCATTAATTCTGTCAAATCCCCAACTCCATTTGCAGAAATGCAGCCCCAAACTTGCAAGGAACCTCCACCATGCTTCACTGTTGCCTGCAGACACTCATTCGTGTACGCTCTCCAGCCCTTCGGCGAACAAACTGCCTTCTGCTACAGCCAAATATTTCAAATTTTGACTCATCAGTCCAGAGCACCTGCTGCCATTTTTCTGCACCCCAGTTCCTGTGTTTTCGTGCATAGTTGAGTCGCTTGGCCTTGTTTCCACGTCAGAGGTATGGCTTTTTGGCCGCAAGTCTTCCATGAAGGCCACTTCTGACCAGACATCCGGACAGTAGATGGGTGTACCAGGGTCCCACTGTTTACTGCCAGTTCTGATCTGATGGCACTGCTGGACATCTTCCGATTGCGAAGGGAAGTAAGCATGATGTGTCTTTCATCTGCTGCAGTAAGTTTCCTTGGCCGACCACTGCGTCTCACGGTCCTCAAGCGTTGCTTTCGTTTCTTTGTGCTTCTTCAAAAGAGCTTGGACAGCACATCTGGAAACCCCTGTCTGCCTTGAAATTTCTGCCTGGGAGAGACCTTGCTGATGCAGTATAAGTACCTTGTGTCTTGTTGCTGTGCTCAGTCTTGCCATGGTGTATGACTTTTGACAGTAAACTGTCTTCAGCAACCTCACCTTGTTAGCTGAGTTTGGCTGTTCCTCACCCAGTTTTATTCCTCCTACACAGCTGTTTCTGTTTCAGTTAATGATTGTGTTTCAACCTACATATTGAATTGATGATCATTAGCACCTGTATGGTATAATTGTTTAATCATACACCTGACTATATGCCTACAAAATCCCTGACTTTGTGCAAGTGTACCTAGAAGAATTGATGCTGTTTTGAAGGCAAAGGGTGGTCACACCAAATATGGATTTGATTTAGATTTTTCTTCTGTTCACTCACTTTGCATTTAGTTAATTGATAAATATAATCTATTAACATGTCTATTTTTGAAAGCATTCTTACTTTACAACATTTTTTCACACCTGCCTAAAACTTTTGCACAGTACTGTATATATAGCAAAATGATGTTAGAATATATACAGGGTGATTAGAAAGTAAATTTACCACATGAGGTAATGGGGCTGATGTAAGAATAGGCGCAGTGCAAATAATTGCGGATCCAAAATTCAAATTGCATTGCGGCCAGGCAATTACTTTGCACTGCGCCCTATGTAAGCTTAAGAGCAATGCAAATTACTCAACACACACAAACAGTGACCGCAATTATGATAATGAGGGTCTCAATGAGCGCACCGGTCTATTTAGCGGCCGCACTTGCAGAGTTAGGAGTATAGAGAGCAGTAGTCGCTGGATGACATTTGTGGAGCATGAAAATACAAAGCAAAATAAAAATATGTCAGAGAAAGGGCAGCAAAGTCCCCTTGGAGCATGCAATAAAAAAGTAACATTTTCTGAGAAGGAGCTCAGAGTTCTTACGGCTGAGGTCACTCAACATGAAGCAGAGTTGTTTGGAAAAGCCTCAGCCAACATCAGGTATGCGAGTATCCTTAGGAAATGATATGTATTGACCTGCCCTTTTTAGCATGACTTACAGAAATTTGCCTAACACTCTGGAAAAGGTGGGTTGGGCTATCCCTCCAGACATTCCAACTGTGGTCTGAAAGGAGCCAGAGGCTAAGTAGTGCAGGGAACACAGCACTTTCACATGTGCAGGGATAGTGGTCCCTAGATTGACGCGGGGGTCTAGCTCAGCGCTAAATTCAGCTATTAGGTCTAGGATGGCCTGCGGTGTGAATCGATAACGCTTTAGCACTGCATTCTCCGAACATGTCCTATCTATCCTCAATAAGAGCCAAGTGTCGTTGCATCAGGAAGTGTATCACAGCAGCCATCCTGAAGCCAATGCCAGGTCTCTGCTTTTTTACAACTCTTGACTCACTTCCACAATGGTTTGCACCTTATAAGAAGAGGTGTAATGCTTTTGGAAGGTCAGCAATTACCCAAGTGCAAGGCAAAATCCTTACATCACATTATAATGTGTGCGCCCGCTTAGTATCCAGATCCTGCCCAATTCCATGCTCGTTTCTTCATTTGAATGTATTTCTTTTTTTTTTTTTTTTTTTTAATTTTTAGTCGTTGCCAATTAGTTTTTATTATTTTCTCCCCAATTTGAAATGCCTAATTATTTTTAGGCTCAGCTCACCGCTACCACCCCTGCGCTGACTCGGGACGGGCGAAGATGAACACACGCTGTCCTTCGAAGCGTGTGCCGTCAGCCGCCCGCTTCTTTACACTCTGCAGACTCACCGTGCAGCCGCCTCAGAGCTACAGCGTCGGAGGACAACGCAGCTCTGGGCAGCTTACAGGCAAGCCTGCAGGCACCTGGCCAGACTACAGGGGTCGTGGTGCTTGGTGAGCCGAGGACACCCTGATGCTTTCCTTCCATCTGTCTTTCAACTCAACACAAACTGAATTATGAAGGTCATTGTTACTAAAGCATATACAAGTATTGTGGGCAACCTTTGACTTCTGACCTCCAGGTCAAGATCACAGAATACCAAGGCGTTTCAATGTTCTGATAATAGGGTTGGAACCGAATTGGATAACAGTTTGTAGAATTAAACAGTTCGGTACAAACTTGGTTCCTATTGCATTTTGAAGTAAATCAGTGAATCGTAGGTCAAAATAGCCTCTTTTCACCTTTCTCAAAGCACCATTGACCAAGAACCAAAACGATTGAATCAACAATGACCAGCTGAGGATTCACATGTTGGACTGGAGTTGATTGTGAAGACACTTTTGTAATTTTGTTTTTCAGCCGTAAAGAAGGTAATGGCCAGCCTATTTGGTTCACTCTTGGAATAAGAGAAGTTATTAAAGGCTGGGACAAAGGCATGCAGAACATGTGTGCAGGAGAAAAGAGAAAGCTAACGGTTCCTTCATCCCTTGCTTATGGCAAAGATGGGAAAGGTAATTTCAGCGAAGGGTTTTAATAAAATACTAGGTGTATTCATGTTTTAATATACATGTTTTACAGTACAGCAACTGAGTCATTTTGCAGTATTATCAATTTTCAAAAATGAAGTTATAATACAATGCATTCATTTAAAAATATCGTGTCAGTCAAATTAATGAAGTACTAACTCATTTTTAATGCATTGTTTGTACAGTAAGTGTATTTCAGTGTTACTAACTACCTTTCTTTCTGTTAACACTTAAGCCCCTAGGTACTGTATGTAGCGACTGCATGCGTTCTGTGAAAAGATTGCTGGTGTATCAAGAAATGCATGTCTGCCGTTCTCATTCTCTGTACTGCTTTTCTTCATACTGGTAAGCTTAGATCCATTAAGTGCATGCAAGAAAATACCTGAAAGCATTCTAAACAGTTACCTGTAATATAACTTTGTAAAACTTGGACTTTGATTCACCTAATAATGTAGTTGCGTGACTGGGATGTGCATTTTGTGATAAACATCTTCTTTCAATATAGGAAGTTAACTTGCAGATTTTGTTAATTCAATGTGTCATTTGAACTGTGGTCTACATGTTTTCGTTAGGGAAGATTCCACCGGACAGCACTCTAATATTTGACATGGAGATTTTGGAGATCAGAAATGGACCAAGATCCCATGAATCTTTCCAGGAAATGGACCTTAATGATGACTGGAAGCTGTCCAGACAGGAGGTATGGAATTCTTGCAAGTTAATTTGTTTATCTTGCAGGGTCAGGGTGCAGCAGTCAAAAGGGATCCCCTCTCTTTAATGTTTGTTCCCTATCCAACTTGTCTATTCAGGAGTTTCACAATAAAAAGAAAGGACTCTTTTGAGTGCTGCACCACATCACTGCTAGTAGGCTCTCGTGTGTACTGTGAAATCAAAGGGTTTATGTACCCGCCATTAATTAGATGAAAAGTTTAAAAATACCTTTGCATGAAACAAGCATTATTATGAGAATAGTTGTACAAGTACAGTAGGACCTCAGAGTTACGAACACCTTGGGAATGGAGGTTGTTTGTAAGTTTGAAATGGCCATAACTGGTTTTATTAAATGTGGACAACTGCTATCTACAGCCTTAATCTGGCGAATAATACAAGGATACAGCACAGTACTGCAATACTCGTATTGCTATGGTTTGAAAGGCTTTTAGATCGTACTATATGTGGGAAAATGTTACATTTAACTAACTATTGAAATGGTAGTATTAGAGTGTTAATAAAGCTGTAGTTATTTAATTGGGTGAACAGCAAAAGGGAAGGCATGTTTTTATTACAATTCGATCAGTAATTCTATTTGTTAAAGAATTAAAACGCAGTATAGAAAGCACAAATCCAGAACTGAAGCTGAACATTTATTCAAAATCAATCTGACACGAATCATTTCAAAGTGCATCAAATCTTAATCCAACATGCAAGAATCCCACACTGAGCTTTTATTCCCAATCATCCCGACATGAAAAGTTCATCAGATCCTAAAGTTTTTTTCTTTAATCAACTTTGCTTTGCCGCATCATTGCTGAACAAGCCAAAAAAGTGCTTTTTGACAACCTATATTCACGACAGATATGCCTGCATTGATACTTTTTTTCATAGGTACACAGCGCACACTTTTTATAGACAGAGACAAAAGAGTTGATTTCATTGCAGAGGGGACATCCCCGTGCGTACAGACCGGGATGTTGACAGTGTGTGTTTATATTCTCTATTTTTTATTTTTTATTTGGGGTCCAGGGGCCAGGTTCGTTATAGCCGAAGGTTTGTCACTATGAAGGCCGTTATAGTGAGGGTGTACTGTGTTTATATTAACACTTCTTTAGAAATAATTGTGCTGATGACAGATTCCTTTTGGGCGTGTACTTCTTTTACTGAGAATGAACACCAGCTTGTCGCTGTGTGTATTCTGGCCTTCCATTTATCATAGGAACACAAAGCTTGTAGACAGTACAGTTTTCATTAACCGTTTAATATATACATATACATCTAATGCTATTTTTGTGTTGAATTTATTTTCAGGTAAAAGAGTATTTGAGGAAGGAATTTGAAAGACATGGATATGCTCCCAATGATACCCATCATGAAACCATGGTTGAAGACATATTCAAGAAGGAAGATGAAGACAGTGATGGATTTATATCTTCCAGGGAATTTACCTACAAGCACGATGAGCTATAGAATGGAGGCATTTAGAAACATTTCCCTTATATTCCTCATCTAAGTACAGATTTTAGATGGAGAAGCCTAGAGATGTGAAAAATGATTGTGCCAGCTATCTGAAGAAAAAGAGCAATGTTTCACTTTGTGAAAATACATAATATGTTTTTATTTTGGACTGATTTTAGAATCAATAGTTTTTATGCCTTTTACAATTTTTGAATGATTGTTTTAAATTTGTTAACAAACATGACCCATTCTAAAGAAACATGTTTACATTGTGCAGCACGGTTGTATGTCTAACTTTTGAAATAAATAGTTTTTTGATATAAACATTATTAGTTAATGTTAAAAATGATTGTTGTTTTTCTACAAGAATGACTACAAGCAATAATAATAAAATAAAAATCAAGGGATTGATGAAAAGTCTTTGTTGTTGTTGAGCTGTACTAACTTTTAGCTCGTTCATTCCTATAAACATTAATTGCAACATATCATGCATGTTTATCCACGAGGGGTCGCCCCATGCCTACCGTACTTTGTCTGATTAGCAATCATAAGCCAGAGAAATCGCCGTTCTCTTTCATGTTGTTTTGCCTTTGATTTTCCTGCAAGGAAGTACCGTCTGTCTCAGTGATCCAGTGTTTCTGGAGATATATACCGACAGGTGAGACGTGTACTGGCAAATAAATTATGCTGGTACAGTACAGAGAATGAGAACGGCAGACATGCATTTCTTGATACACCAGCAATCTTTTCACAGAACGCATGCAGTCGCTACGTACAGTACCTAGGGGCTTAAGTGTTAACAGAAAGAAAGGTAGTTAGTAACATTGAAATACACTTACTGTACAAACAATGCATTAAAAATGAGTTAGTACTTCATTAATTTGACTGACACGATATTTTTAAATGAATGCATTGTATTATAACTTCATTTTTGAAAATTGATAATACTGCAAAATGACTCAGTTGCTGTACTGTAAAACATGTATATTAAAACATGAATACACCTAGTATTTTATTAAAACCCTTCGCTGAAATTACCTTTCCCATCTTTGCCATAAGCAAGGGATGAAGGAACCGTTAGCTTTCTCTTTTCTCCTGCACACATGTTCTGCATGCCTTTGTCCCAGCCTTTAATAACTTCTCTTATTCCAAGAGTGAACCAAATAGGCTGGCCATTACCTTCTTTACGGCTGAAAAACAAAATTACAAAAGTGTCTTCACAATCAACTCCAGTCCAACATGTGAATCCTCAGCTGGTCATTGTTGATTCAATCGTTTTGGTTCTTGGTCAATGGTGCTTTGAGAAAGGTGAAAAGAGGCTATTTTGACCTACGATTCACTGATTTACTTCAAAATGCAATAGGAACCAAGTTTGTACCGAACTGTTTAATTCTACAAACTGTTATCCAATTCGGTTCCAACCCTATTATCAGAACATTGAAACGCCTTGGTATTCTGTGATCTTGACCTGGAGGTCAGAAGTCAAAGGTTGCCCACAATACTTGTATATGCTTTAGTAACAATGACCTTCATAATTCAGTTTGTGTTGAGTTGAAAGACAGATGGAAGGAAAGCATCAGGGTGTCCTCGGCTCACCAAGCACCACGACCCCTGTAGTCTGGCCAGGTGCCTGCAGGCTTGCCTGTAAGCTGCCCAGAGCTGCGTTGTCCTCCGACGCTGTAGCTCTGAGGCGGCTGCAGTGAGTCTGCAGAGTGTAAGCGGCTGACTGGCGGCAGCTTGAAGGACAGCGTGTGTTCATCTTCGCCCGTCCCGAGTCAGCGCGGGGGTGGTAGCGGTGAGCTGAGCCTAAAATAATTAGGCATTTCAAATTGGGGAGAAAATAATAAAAACTAATTGGCAACGACTAAAAATTAAAAAAAAAAAAAAAAAAAGAAATACATTCAAATGAAGAAACGAGCATGGAATTGGGCAGGATCTGGATACTAAGCGGGCGCACACATTATAATGTGATGTAAGGATTTTGCCTTGCACTTGGGTAATTGCTGACCTTCCAAAAACATTACACCTCTTCTTATAAGGTGCAAACCATTGTGGAAGTGACTCAAGAGTTGTATAAAAGCAGAGACCTGGCATTGGCTTCAGGATGGCTGCTGTGATATACTTCCTGATGCAACGACACTTGGCTCTTATTGAGGATAGATAGGACATGTTCGGAGAATGCAGTGCTAAAGCGTTATCGATTCACACCGCAGGCCATCCTAGACCTAATAGCTGAATTTAGCGCTGAGCTAGACCCCCGCGTCAATCTAGGGACCACTATCCCTGCACATGTGAAAGTGCTGTGTTCCCTGCACTACTTAGCCTCTGGCTCCTTTCAGACCACAGTTGGAATGTCTGGAGGGATAGCCCAACCCACCTTTTCCAGAGTGTTAGGCAAATTTCTGTAAGTCATGCTAAAAAGGGCAGGTCAATACATATCATTTCCTAAGGATACTCGCATACCTGATGTTGGCTGAGGCTTTTCCAAACAACTCTGCTTCATGTTGAGTGACCTCAGCCGTAAGAACTCTGGACGTCGAAAATCAACACTCTTCCAGTCACGTATTTTGTTTGAAGTTTTGATATAACGACTGGGACGTTATCTTTTTGTCTGTTTCAAAGTATAAACACAGACCTGCCACTGTGTGGCGCGCTCTCTCTCTCGCGCTCGCGCTCTCTCTGTCACGTGACTCGGTACCAGCTGCTACCTCCAGTTGCAGAGGAAGGCTGAGCAGGTGAGACACATCGTTATTTCTTTTCATTAAAATATATATATATATATATATATATATATATATATATATATATATATATATATATATATATATATATATATATATATATATATATATATATATATATATATATATATATATATATATATATATATATATATATATACCAATGTTGCATTCCTATAAAAACACAAGAGAGGCATTGCAAAGTCAATATGCTCATCAGTGAAGGGATTTGATTCAAGTTGTTTAGTAATTTGATGATTTAGGTCTTGAATAATGATACGTCAGGGCTTTTTCGGGTCTGGCAATGTCTGATTGTAGACGCGAAGGACATGGGGAAGATGCTCACGCCTTATTGATTTTAATATACAGATGCATATCCTCATATAGAACGATATATATATATATATATATATATATATATATATATATATATATATATATATATATATATATATATATATATATATATCAATGGTTATTAGTTATATACGCACTGTGGAGTCTGACCTCGGCTACCCCTTTACTCTGGTGCTGTAATTGCTTGTGGTTTAGGTTACGGGACACTTATTTTGGTTTCATTTTATTTATCATGTGTATGCTAACAGCAAGTTGTTGTGTTTAGAAAGCTCACAACGTGAGGTAAGGTTATTTACTGTCGTTTCGCCATACAAATATTGTTATAGCTTATTATTTTCAACACACAGTTGTATATTCAAAAACAAAACCTATAATAAAACGGCTCAATTTTTTCCCATATATATATCATTGTTATCTGTGAGGGGTAAGATGTGGAATTCTATCATTGGGATGACAAAACTGTGTTCAGAAGGCAACAGATCTCGAACCAGTTCACCAGAGAACTGTTCTGACAAGACTGGTTGTTGTCATAGAATTTTTATTTGATCAATCTAAGGGCCTGGCTTCTTGTCATTTTCAATAAATACATAAATATTTCAAAATCACAAGATAAATTATATCCAGATCTCAAATGTAAAAATATATGCAGTCAGTTCTCATTAAGACAAACTCGGATTAAACGCATTTCCTAAGCTACAAATTTTCTTCATAGTGCTGGTCACATTTGTATAATGTTTCTTGTTTATGCTTGTAGAATGGCTGTGCCTCCCCCCAGTTCCAGTTTTGTTGCTTTTCCACCTGCAGCGGAAGCTGGCCGTGTTTTCTTTGGGAAAAATTCCACACGGCCGAGAGATGAAGTCCAGGAGGTGGTGTACTTTCCATGTGCTGAGTATGAGCCTGGAGCTCAAGTTGAGGTAAGAGATGAGCGTGGAGCTCAGGTTGAGGTAAGAGATGAGCGTGGAGCTCAGGTTGAGGTAAGAGATGAGCGTGGAGCTCAGGTTGAGGTAAGAGATGAGCGTGGAGCTCAGGTTGAGGTAAGAGTTGAGGGTGGAGCTCAGTTTGAGGTAAGAGTTGAGCGTGGAGCTCAGGTTGAGGTAAGAGATGAGCGTGGAGCTCAGGTTGAGGTAAGAGATGAGCGTGGAGCTCAGGTTGAGGTAAGAGTTGAGCACGGGGCTCAGGTTGAGGTAAGAGTTGAGCGTGGAACTCGGGTTGAGGTAAGAGATGAGCGTGGAACTCAGGTTGAGGTAGGAGTGCTCTGATCTCAGCCCTCTTGAACAGTGTTTTCCAAGCAGTTCAACTCCTCTGAAATGTAACGTCTACTCCGTGTCTATCTTTACAGGAGAAACCTATTCATGTAGAAGATATTTTCCCTGTCAAAATGTTTCCAATCTTTTTTTTTAATGTGTTGTAAACAAAATAAGTAGTGTGGTGAAAAATGTTTTACTTGCTATTAAGTGCCTGAGTCATTGACAAAACTCTTTTCCAAGGGCTTCTGAATGACAACTTTAACAAATCAGGACACTGCTCTAAGTCTTGTGGACCTTGAAGTCATTGTTGAAAGCATGAATCATTTTCTCTGTCATTTTTAATTAAATGATGACTGGCAGGCTTAACTGGTTCTTGGTACTGACACAGTTCTATGTATTGCCAAGATGCACTTGGATGCACTTTCTGCTTCTCAAAAGTAACTCATGTATTTTCTCTGTATTAAAATGTTCTAAAAAGTTCATGTCATACCATATTAACTAAAACACATGTATTACTATCCAAGTGTTAAAGTTGTGCTGCATAAGGGGGGCGTAAACAGAAAACCAACATTTAATTTTCCCAGAAAGCTGGGCACACAGCACTCCACTCTCTTCGTCTGAGTAAACCGCCACTCCGTATGCAGACGGGGCAGTACCCTGTTAGCTGGCCACAGAGCCGTGTGGGACAGACAGTGGTGAAATGATGTGTCTGGGAACATCTGGGCTACTTAATCTATATGTGATGTACCAGGTTTACCCAAATCAACTGTCGCCAGCGTATACAAAATGAATCGCTCGCCGTACACTTCACTTGTCTCTCAGAAAAGGTGCAAGGTTTTAAAATCCATTTTCTTGCCTCTTTTTATCACTAAAAACAAGGCTGTCGCTGGTTCCTCTTGTCTGGTGTTAAGGATCTTTTGTTTCTTTGCTTTCAATTTGGTAGAGGCAGTTATTTAAAGCAACACAATAGATGGTTTTCTGTCTTCACCTTGTGTGTAGGGTTTCTCTTATCAAAGGAGATGTCACTTTGCACAATTTTAGCTTTGTTTAGCAGTTCTCTCCCCCAAACTGCACACCTTGACAATAGGAGACCATTTAAACACAACATATTAACGAATAGGATGTCAAATATTGTGGCAACGCTGAAAAACTTGATGTGTGTGGGTATACAGTGTGCTTAATTATCTCTTTCTGTTCTTGCTTTCAGTGTACTTACATTACCATTAATCAAGCTCAAAGGACTCATGCTGTTGTCCTAAGCAGACCTGCCTGGTTGTGGGGGGCTGAAATGGGAGCCAATGAGCATGGTGTCTGCATTGCTAATGCGGCTGTTGTTGCCAGGGAGCCTGGTGCTCGGACAGAAGCCTTGCTTGGGATGGATCTTGTCAGGTACGCAATTGCCAGAAAGCAGCACGCTAGTAACAATATCCTAATACATGTAAGTATTCTGCACAGGTACTGTATTTTAATTACACAGTAAAATAACAGTTACTTCACTGATGTCTTGCATGTCCGCGTTGGGAATACACAGTGAGCCTTTCTAAATTGTGTTGTACGCCTTTGACCTTCAGTGACGGGTGTGGAGATACAACATTTCATTTTAATGACAAAGCATTGTCTTATAATACAGAATCAAACTGTAATTGGCATCACATACAGTGCCCTGGAACATTAATATATGGTAATGTTGTGTCACTGGCAGTAAATCTGTTGGCTCTGAATCAGATCAGAAATGACCGTGTAAGCAGACGTGGGTGGCGACAGTGAAATTTCAATCTTGGAGGAAAGGTCTGAGCTGCAGGCTGTATTTGAATCCAGGAAGACAAAGAGGAGTTTCAGATTTTTCTTTTAACACATTTCATTCATTTCAGAGGCCCACTGTCTTTGTGAGGAGCTATCAAATGCTCTTCAGAGACTGGGACTGGATGAGTTTTGTTTTCTGTGTATTTGTGACAGGGTACACCCCACACCTGTGTGTGTGTGTATTATTTTGTATTTGTGTTGTGTTGTTATTATATGGTTTGGTGTGTTAAAAACACTGTTTTATTGTTATTATTGTTTTACAGCCTGGATGTGGTTAAAATGCCCCATCCTGATAAAGTTGTGAGAATGCATGGTCAACAGTGAGTGATTATTGACAAACTGGCTGTTGACCACCCGTATGAGAAAACCCTATGCCGAATGTGGTCGAGGGATGAATTAGGTAACTGATAGCCAGTTAATCCCTTGTATAAAAACAAGCAGCTTTGGCTGAATGGGGATGGTGTGTTCAGAGGCGGAACGAGAGACGCGAGTCGTGAGATAAAGAAAGGAATATCTAAAACAATTGCTACCCGTGCTGGTTTTACACCAGCACGATACATGTTTGTTCCGCGTCTGTTTTGTTGGTTTATTTTGGCCACTGTGCCGTTATGTTTATACCAGTGTTTTGTGTTTGTTTAATTATTTTATTTCTTATTAAACGTGCGCATCAGCGCTTCCATACCCCAGTATTGTTGTCTGTGTAGTTCCTGGTCTGCCGTCACCGCAATGCACCGTGCCACAGTATTCAATTTGATTGTGTTCCTGTCTAGTGAAATGCTAGCCAACCAAGCGAGTGGATCAGTTTACTTGAGCTGGAATGTAGTGAGAATTACTGTGCATGCATAATGGGATGTCATTCTGAAGAGCACATTAGGACACTTAATAAACCACAATGTGAATCATGTAGGGACATGTTATTGTGATTAGATTTATATTAAAGCTTGTAAGATATGGCAATTACGACTTTTCAAAGAAGCAGAGTAATTCAAAGCTCATCCATCATACATCTCTAGAACAAAGCTATTTTACAGTTTTGTGTGGGCTATCTGAATTCTCATTTAAGAATAAATAATACAAGATGTCTATAATGTTCTGCTTGGGTGTTTTTAAAACAAAATGGTCTTCCTAATTTAACCACCAATTAAATTGAATATTGAATAAGCTAATTAAACCACTCGTATGTTATCCATGTGGCAATATTTTTTTATTTAGCAGACGCCTTTATCCAAGACGACTTACAGAGACTAGGATGTGTGAACTATGCATCAGCTGCAGAGTCACTTACAATTACGTCTCACCCGAAAGACGGAGCACAAGGAGGTGAAGTGACTTGCTCAGGGTTACACAATGAGTCAGTGGCTGAGGTGGGATTTGAACCGGGGACCTCCTGGTTACAAGCCCTTTTTCTTTAACCACTGGACCACACAGCCTCCTAATATTTGTTTGATCTTCCTTTCATATTTCAGAATAAAGCATAGACCCCAGTAATTCACCCGCTACTGATTCATGCAGTCATGCTTCAAATCCCTGCCATGCTGAGTTTACATGCTTGATTGGGGACCCACAGGGAGATCTGGATAGGGGGGAATGTCGGGCGATATGGTCATTTTATTTACTCTGAAAGAACTGCATTATCACTCTTGTATTATTCCTTTTTTTATATGGGAAAGATATTCAATTTCATGCTTCCTCATAGTTTTGGCCAATGTATTTATGTGCTTAATTAACTCAATTCCATTGTGCAGTTGACAGAACTATTTCGGTTTTAGAAGTGTGGTAAACCCATCCCTTTTAAATGCCGTGACAGGGAAGTTGTCTGGGTGTACTAAAACGTTGACAAAATGAAAAAAACAAACAGAAGATCAAACAAGCATCCCATTTAAGTAATCTGTTTAATTTCTACACAGACGCTCAGAGCTTAATTCAAGTAAATGAGTCACTCATGATACAACACAGTACTGTTTTGTAGAGATCCATTTTAATTAAAGGCATGTATAACTTCTTGGCACATCTGTATTCTCATCACAGGAGTGTCATCTGATATTTAATTTCATGCTTCCCCAGCTTGGTGTTGTTTGCCAGTCTTGCTTTTCTGTCGTCTCCAAACAGCCTTTTACTGAATCTGGACGTCATGTTCCTGCTGCATGAATCCAGGTCTAGTTAAACCCTGGCCAGAGGACTAGGATTTTCACAGAATTCTGCAAAAACATTTCTGGCCATGAATCCAACATTTCCCCAGAACATGACACAGTCCCTTCCAATGTTTTGTTAGCTGCAATCACTTTAACCAATAAGAGTTGCCCTTCTTGCTAGCCAATCATAGTGATCTGCTCACTCAAGCCATTCAATAATTCACAACCATGCACACCCTTATTGTCATTATAAAATGATGAAGGAAAACGGATAACATCCTTACTTTTTTTCATTGAGTTGAGTACAGACAATGTTCTAATTTCTGATTCTACAGTATGTCTTGTGGAAATGGGTTTAGGATTAATACGAGTCATATTTCAAAACTATTTTTAAAATGTAATCCATTGCAGTACGTTCACTGCTGAAAATGAAAGTCATTTTGGTTATAAAAATGATCTGTGAGTTATGGCAAGTACAATTTTTGAAAACTTTTTTGCATATTAAGAAGCTTTATCATCAGTTATATTTAGCATGGCCAAAATCATATTTCAAGTGAGAAAGAGAGTGTTATACTCAGTCATTTTAGGCAGCTGCAGCCTCCTAATATATAAATCATGGTAGATTTAAAAGATTTGGTGTACAAAAGAGTCACCTGCTATTTTAATGAGTCAGCAGCTGCCTAGTTATTGTGTTTTCTTTAGCTTGATTTGGTGTTGTATGGTAGCTTTAGGGTTTGTTGATTTGAACTCTTTCCTTATTATGCTCCGCTGGGAGGCAGTCATACTGTAACTGTGGCACACTTTACGCATTTTTCTATATGTCTGGAGAATCGCTTACCTATTGTCATGAAACATGGTTTTAAAATTATCCATCTGTACATTATTGCATATATGTGGAGAATTGCTTATCAAAGTGTGGTTAAACGTTGCATTGCTGCAGTAAGTACTGTTGACAGTCATGGTCATCATCTCTTTTTTTTATCATACTGATAGCTCTCATTTTTGGTTTACCTCCTGGATAGGCTGTTCTGATAAAGCAACCTGCATATCAACAATTCAGATCATTCAAAAAAATTCCAGAAACTTTTTGCTTTTGATTTTAGACTTGGAGTAGAAAGAGGATCAACAGCCAAAGTGGCCTTAGACTCCATAGTGTCCCTTCTGGAAGAGCACGGTCAAGGTGGAAACTATTCCGAGGATAGGAACGCTTATCAAGCTTTCCATAGTGCTTTTCTGATTGCAGACAGAGTGGAAGGCTGGGTGCTGGAGACTGTCGGGAAATACTGGGCTGCAGAGAGAATCACGGGTTAGTAGATCCAGACATTCTGGCACAATCAGCACTGCTGCTGTCACTCTCAATCTGATCTCGTTGTCTCCCTGTGAAGCATCTCTTTCCTTGGGCTTTGTTACAAGGTTACAGCTGCTAAATAAATCATTCAGATGATTGTCACCCAAAAATGCTTGCTTTATAACCATGTGTCAGGCATTAAAAGGCTGTGCTTTTTTAGCAACAGCAAGGAAAACAAACAGCATAATTGGGAAACAGTATATTCTAGAATTACAAAGAGACGTGCATCGTAGAGACCTGTGTTAAATCTCCCAAAATCTTGTGAAAGATAAATCTGATAGAAAATGACTGTTTAAACAAATTAATCAAAACAATCAAATGCTTGAATAATTTTCAGTTTTTTCATCTAGAGCTTTTTTTTTGTACCCTATAGACTTTTATACTGTATACATTGTTGTTTCATGTTGCAATATTTCTTTTCACAGAAGGCTTTAAGGGCCTTTGCCAGCACTTGTCTATAACTACAAACATTGATGCAGAACATCCTGAGCTCAGAAGTTATGCACAGGAACAGGGGTGGTGGAGTGAGGGACAGGAGTTCAATTTCTCTGAAGTTTTCTCATTACCAGACGAGGAAAGTAGCCCCTGTGCTGGCAAGGAATTCTTTGGAAATCAAGAGGGTAAGAAGGGTGAACTTAAAGAATCTGCTTTGAGGGTCTGGAACTAAAGTGTGACATTTCTGAGCCAGGCCAATTTCGGATCCTGGAGCAACGCATTCTTAAGGGAAGTCAGAGGTTAATACTTGCATTTGTCATGATGAAGCGCTTGTTTTTGCTGTCTAATTAAAGCAATACACAACATTGTGTTTTCTCTCTTTGTTTTTGTTGAAGTTTAGTTTTAAAATAAAACTCTTTGGTAGAAACAATACATTTCGTGAGTTTCTTAGTCAATTGATCTAAATTATGTCAGATCTGAATACCATATTCCTTGAATTTAAGGCGCACTTTTTAAAGCAATTTTTTCTTCTCAAAAATGGCCTGCAATTCGAGTAAGTGATGCGTGTATTAAAATAGCCAACAAAAGACGTGACTGCCCGAGTACACAAACAGGAGCGTGACTGACTGCCCGACTAGGAGAGATTCATTGGGGGAGTTTTTTTACTGGAAGACCCTCTTTTCACCTGACGTCATGCAAATGAAGGGGAAAGGAGGTTGATATGCAAATTAGCCATGCGTAGAGTTCTCCTGCTGTTTTCGCAGACAGCTCGGGGAAATGTGGTTTCCATGCACAGAGAACAGGTACAGGAGAGAATCTCACCTGGAAATCCATAGCTGTCAGGTGACATCTTGTTTGAGTGAAACTGTTTAAAGCACAGTGTTAAGCTTGTGTAATAAAGTAATTTGTAAATACCTTGTGCCTGGTTGTTTAATAATGTGTTTTACTGCTCTTGCCCAGATTGTTTTTCAAATGTCCATTGCTAGGGTGGCATATCGTTAGTAGTGAATAATATTTCAACTAATTTAGCGCACGACTTATTAATTAAATAAAAAAGAAAATAATTAACGCAGAGGTATATAATGAAACTGTCCAACCCAGCTATTGCAGATCACCATGGCTGAAAACCGGCGGTTTGAACAAGCTCATAAACATTTTCACGTGAAATGTGGGTTAACCTGTAAAAATGGGCGTGGATTTCCCATGTTTTACGTCATGCTCACAAGTAAATGAGATTTACCCTATCCCTCTCTGTGGCCATTATTTTCGGCCACAAACCTGATCCTCTCAAGCTGTTCTCCCAAATGTTCACGCGCATCGCCACTTCACGTTTAAATAACCACACATGGAAACTCCCCCATCATTGTTACATGCATGTTAATTTACCAATATACAATATGCGTTACCAATATGCTTAATAAAAAAATCCTTCATATCCTTACGTGTAATTGAGGTTGTATCTTTGTAAATACATCTTTATTTGATGTTTTATTTTTTCTTCAAATTGAGGGTGGGAAATTTGGGCTGCGTCTTAAATTCAAGGGAAACAGTAGATTTGTCTTTTAAATAAATAAAACAGGACCGTTTCTGAAATGTTCTAAATTCTCACTGACGGAAGTACATTAAAGGGATTCATATGCACTGTTAGGTGTTTGATATGCATAACCCTGGTACCCAGTGCATAGGATTTCAATCATCTCAACAAGTGTATTTAGTCCTGCTGCAATTCATATCATCTGAATAGACCCCAGGTCATTCAGGTGGTAGGCCAGTTGTCTCTATGGGTTACTGTTTGCTGTAAAGCCTACATGCAGCTTAAACGTTCTCCATGTACTGTAAGGGAGTCTGGAGATTTGTTTACTCCCCTTGTTTTGCAGGAGACCTGACGGTGCAGACAGTGATTGATGCTCTTCGAGACAAGGAGACTGGTGTGTGTGTGGACTCGGAGTCTCTCCTCACCACAGCCAGCATGGTGTCAGTCCTGCCTCAGAGCACTGCCTCCCCGTGTGTTCACTTCTTCACTGCCACGCCTGACCCAGCAAGGTGAGCCAGCCAGGCACGCTCTGTTTCCAGGTTCAATGAACAGAAAAACGCTTTTTAAACACAAACGCCACCTGAACGGTACTGGGTTGGTTCTGTGTGAGGTCCAATTAAAGAGCAGTGTTCCTCAGTGCCCTTACCCATTTAACGAATTTGGAATAGATTTAGAATGTAATGCTGGAAGGAAAAAGTTAAAACAAAGCTTAACAGCGTTTTTAAGGGCAATGTACTGACATCCAGAAGAGAGTAGTTTGTGGCACCAGTAGTAGCTTATTGTTAGAATCCGGGCTACAGTGTACAGTACACGGAGTGATCACTAGCACCTATTTCAAATATTAATTCAACATTATATAGTCTAGACAACTGCACAGTGCTTTTGAGCAGCAGAATTCAACTTACTCCATTATCAATACATTTTACCATTACCATTAAACCATTATGTATCATTTTCCATGCCCTGTATTTCTGTTGCTATTCACTGTAATTGAATTTTGATTTTTATGCATCATGGGAACAGGCATGATTTTTTTCCCATTATGAAAGCCTCAAATGTAGCTGCTACTTTTAGTTTTTTATAATGGAGAAAAGTGAATACACCTATCTAAAAGTGAATACACCTATCTAAAATGAATATGCCTATCTAAATGTGAATATGCCTATCTAAAAGTGAATATGCCTATCTAAAAGTGAATATGCCTATCTAAATGTGAATATGCCTATCTAAAAGTGAATATGCCTATCTAAATGTGAATATGCCTATCAAAGTGAATACACCTATCTAAAAGTGAATATGCCTATCTAAAAGTGAATACGCTTATCTAAAAGTGAATATGCCTATCTAGAAGTGAATATGCCTATCTAAAATGAATACGCTTATCTAAATGTGAATATTCCTATCTAAAAGTGAATATGCCTATCTAAAAGTGAATATGCCTATCTAAAAGTGAATATGCCTATTTAAAAGTGAATATGCCTATCTAAAAGTGAATACGCCTATCTAAAAGTGAATATGCCTATCTAAAAGTGAATACGCCTATCAAAGTGAATACACCTATCTAAAAGTGAATACGCTTATCTAAAAGTGAATATGCCTATCTAAAAGTGAATATGCCTATCTAAAAGTGAATATGCCTATTTAAAAGTGAATATGCCTATCTAAAAGTGAATATGCCTATTTAAAAGTGAATATGCCTATCTAAAAGTGAATACGCCTATCAAAGTGAATACACCTATCTAAAAGTGAATACGCTTATCTAAAAGTGAATATGCCTATCTAGAAGTGAATATGCCTATCTAAAATGAATACGCTTATCTAAATGTGAATATGCCTATCTAAATGTGAATATGCCTATCTAATAAGCTACAAACTCTTAGATCCAAAGTAAAACTAGTCTGCAACATTGTATCACATGTATATGTAATTGCCACACAGTTTTAGGTGGTAAAGATCTAGTTGCGACATTACCAGCTGCTTGGTAGTTTCTCCAGTGCTAAACTATTCTTTCTTTGTATCTTTTAAGGTCCATATTCAAGCCCTTTATCTTTGTTGACGATGTGAAGCTAGTGCCTCAAGCACAATCCCCCTGCTTTGGGGAGGGGGACCCAGTAAAGCTACAGCCTCGCTTTGAAAACAAAGTTGACCGCAGACATGAGCTATACAAAGCCCATGAGTGGGCTCTGACAGTAATTAATAGTGAAGAGGTAAGGAACTGCATGCTTTTCTTCAGGCCCAGCTGCAGCATGAACGCTGTGGGGGGGCAGCCACTTATTTAGGGCGGGCTCATTTTGGAAAAGACAAATCAATTAGCTTGTATTCTCTACTATTTTACTTCACTGTGATGACAATAAAGAAATAAATAAATCATATGACAGCGAAATATTATGAACTATCTACACAGCACAAATTACCACAGCTCTTTCTGAAAAGTTTTTTTTTCCTTTTAAATTATTATTACCGCATTGGCAACAACGGGGTGTCTGAGCAACAGTACTTGAAACGAATACAATCATACAGTGAGCTGGCCCTCTACAGAGATTGCAATCAACAGATTCCCACGCACACCCAATTACTGTAAAGTAACGAATATACATATAGTACTTACTTTCAACTGACTATTCAATACTGAATATAAAAAGCATACGGTCTTGGAAACAATCCGACAAGGTGGCCCTATGAAGGGGTTTCCAAACACTTGAAGCAACTATTCATTTTAAATTATTATTATTATTGTGTTTTGCTTTACTTTAATTTGATTTGATAAATGATTTCTCATAGATTTTGTTTATTTAAGCGATAGTGCCCGTCGATGATGGCGCTACTTGTGATAGTTGACCGCGATAGTTGTCCAGAGTCGAAAGCGAGGGCACTAACTAAAGTCTACCGGCTTGATACCAGAATTAGGCTTTTTAAAAAATGATTATTATATTATGGAATCAGCAAGTATGGGTACTGTACATCTCATTTTTATGTTAATATACAGTATATTTATTATAGCATAGATGTTATTGAGCAAACCTATTTTGTTGTGCTTTGTAAGTAAGCAGTCGTGTTGTGTGCTTTATACGAGTTGTCAAAGGGTGTTAAAAATGCTTTTTTAAATTTTTATAAAGTTCTGCGTTTGCTGTGTATTATTTCTTACTTCTAGATTAAATCATTTTTTACTTTGAATACATTAGATGCCTTAGATGTTTCTTCGCTGTTACTGTTAATGTATGTATTTGTGTATCCCTATGTGTGGTTGCTGCTATACGTTCTAAGGACCTGTCACTGTTATGAGTAATTGGAGGTCGAGTATTCGGGTATTTGAAACTTTTATTCTTGGTATGTTTGAATATCTTATTATTCGAAATTCCCACTCCTAAAACTGAGAAAATACAGACAGAACCCAGGGAGGATGTGAGCAGCAGCCTCTTTTTTTCTGAGATCATTGTAAACGCAGCAGAAGAACGCATTTCAAGCTTCAGGAAGGCAGGATGTCTGTCAGGACAGGAGAAAGCAACATGCCGTTGATAGCATTGCAGAGCAGTGCAACGGTGCATTCGATTTTACCAAATGTTTCTGAACATTATTGTTATGTTTTTTTTCAGTGGAAATTGTACAGTATATAGACAATTCAGATTGGACTATTTGCCACAATTGCAATTGACCAGAAGATGCCATGTAAAATAATAATTAAAAAAAAACAAAACGCATAGACTATTTGTCCACTGGTGGCCCTACAGTTGGTGCTATGAAGATATCCCATACACCCTGAGTTACAAAACAAATTCAGGGGTATAAAAATACTGAATACATCATGTTTGGCAAATATACATTTCAGGAAATGTTATCTTTGTATGTTTAAGCCTTGTGTGCAATGGCATTTAACCATGCTGCTGCTCCTATGATAACCAATTTGAACAAGTGAATTGCTTCTCAGCAGACCACATTGTATTAGTAACTTTTAATATATACATAGCCTGCAACTGCAGAGTTTCAAAGCTTTCCTCCCTCTGCACCGACTGGGAATTAACATAGTTTGAAACAAAAATAGAAAAGTCATTTTTAGCAGCACAGCACACCAATAACTCTTTCGACACCGCAGACCTGTACAGAGGTGTAGGAAAGATAACTAATGAAAACTGCAGGCCACTATTATAGACTGCAGAGTAATACCTTATCAACAGCAACAAATAACACAACATGTCGACGGTAAACAAATAGATAAATAATACACACCAGGCTTACATTTGATAGCTATTTTCAGTTTGCTTTTCTATTGTACCTGGATATCTCTGTCTGTTACGGTAATTATACAAGGAAACCTGTTTCATAAATAACAAGTTTCATGATGCTTAAACGAAGAACCCCTGTCTGCTCAAAAAAAAAATGTTACTCTGAAATGTAAGCTAGTGCAGTATTGTAAAGACCAGCAATAAAGGGCCCTATAAAAATGTTATCAGGAGTCATGTTTCTATAGCATGCTGAAGAGTTAACACATGCAGAAAGTTGCTTGAACATGCAGTGAATTAGCCTAATACATGAGAGGACAGTTGAGCTGTCGTACATGCCTGTCATGGTCATGTACATGGCACCCCCACTTGCATACCTGTGTTAGCTAATGGCTGACACATGCTTCTTACTGTGGGCTGTTTCTGCACACCAAATCTCACTGTCCTGCCATACATAATTTAGATTCTACAGCTTGCTGCTCTGTTCTACTTATTTTCCATCGCCTTGTACGTACTTGTTTATTCACTTGCATAATCTGTTGACTGGCCATAAGCAACATGAGGATGCTGCTTACACTTACTTAGAACTGTAGCTTGATTATGAAGACAGGCTGAATGGTTCACCCGGGAGAGATTGGGTTTCTTTAGAGGAATAGAAGGCAGGCTTAATGGTTCACCTGGGAGAGATTGGGTTTCTTTAGAGGAATAGAAGGCAGGCTGAATGGTTCACCTGGGAGAGATTGGGTTTCTTTAGAGGAATAGAAGGCAGGCTGAATGGTTCACCCGGGAGAGATTGGGTTTCTTTAGAGGAATAGAAGACAGGCTGAATGGTTCACCTGGGAGAGATTGGGTTTCTTTAGAGGAATAGAAGACAGGCTGAATGGTTCACCCGGGAGAGATTGGGTTTCTTTAGAGGAATAGAAGGCAGGCTGAATGGTTCACCCGGGAGAGATTGGGTTGCTTTAGAGGAATAGAAGACAGGCTGAATGGTTCACCTGGGAGAGATTGGGTTTCTTTAGAGCAGGGGTGCCCAATCCTGGTCCTGGAGGGCCGATGCCCTCCTGGTTTTTCTTCAAACTGTACACTAAATTGATTAATTGGACCAATTAAGCTTCTAATAAGGGCTTGATTGGTCCAATTAAGTAATTTAGGGCACAGTTGCAACAAAAGCCAGGAGGACATCGGCCCTCCAGGACCAGGATTGGGCACCCCTGCTTTAGAGGAATAGATGGCAGGCTGAATGGTTCACCTGGGAGAGATTGGGTGTCTTTACATGAATAGAAGGCAGGCTAAATGGTTCACCTGGGAGAGATTGTGTTTCTTTAGAGGAATAGAAGGCAGGCTGAATGGTTCACCTGGGAGAGATTGGGTTTCTTTAGAGGAATAGAAGACAGGCTGAATGGTTCACCTGGGAGAGATTGGGTTTCTTTAGAGGAATAGAAGGCAGGCTGAATGGTTCACCCGGGAGAGATTGGGTTTCTTTAGAGGAATAGAAGACAGGCTGAATGGTTCACCCGGGAGAGATTGTGTTTCTTTAGAGGAATAGAAGGCAGGCTGAATGGTTCACCTGGGAGAGATTGGGTTTCTTTAGAGAAATAGAAGGCAGGCTGAATGGTTCACCTGGGAGAGATTGGGTTTCTTTAGAGGAATAGAAGGCAGGCTGAATGGTTCACCTGGGAGAGATTGGGTTTCTTTACAGGAATAGAAGGCAGGCTGAATGGTTCACCTGGGAGAGATTGGGTTTCTTTACAGGAATAGAAGGCAGGCTGTCTTCAGGGCAGTTGTGCTGTCGTTGTGATGTAAAATCAACTCGTCATCTAAAGAAATTAATATGAAAAATTGACAGCGGCTTTTGTATTCCATCATTCCATTGTATGTAAAAAATAATGTGTAAAAAATAATGTGATATCTTGTAACAATTGTAAGTCGCCCTGGATAAGGGCGTCTGCTAAGAAATAAATAATAATAATAAGAAATAAAAGCAAGCATTCATCAACATTTTATATTTGTCTTTCTATAATAATAGTAAGGTTCTTAAATCAGTAATCAAATAGCATGAATAAAGCATGTACACATTTTAACTGTATAGAGAGAGAGAGAGAGAGAGAGAGAGAGAGAGAGAGAGAGAGAGAGAGAGGGGAAAATTATCAAAATACAAACTCAGTAAATTCTAATTAACAGGATATTACGAAATCATAATCAATCGTTAGCAATCTGTTGTTTAATTATATATATCCCTTAATTAGAATTCACGGCACCTAAACTTAACACCCATTATATTTGTTCTTATTCATTCTGTGTTTATTCTAGCACCAATTTCAATGAAGTAGATTGCTTCAATTATTTCCACTTGTCTGACTATGAAATTAATTCAATCTGCTTTACACTGGCGCCTGGTTTCTACAGTACAGAGATTCATGACCACACCCTGTTACTTTATAACTCTCTCTGCTTGTCTGCTTATTCCATTCCCACATATAGATTCTGTTAAATCTTTTTCAGTTGAACTGGGAATACTGGGAATGTTTGTCTTGCAGGGTCGATGCAGGGTATGATTCAGTCATCTGTGGTTCCACTTGCGTCAGGGGGCCGGCTTGCAGTAGTTTGTCTGTATTCCTGGTCAGACAACCCAGTCTCGCTCAGTATATAGGAAATCTGGCTGTAAATTTGACCAGTGCCGGCAGGCCATATCAGTTCATTACTTTATTGGTTCAATGTTTGTTGACCTTTCCTCTTTCTTCGGTGGTGATCCAGTTGGTATTACTGTCTTTCTGTCCTTTTTGTATTATTATTTAAGTTTCTCATAATTTTAACCAAATTCTGGGGTGTTCCTTTTGAATATTGCAAAGAGCAAAAAAAAAAAAAAAACTTATCAGATGTTACTATGGTGACCTGGGGCCTATTTCTTTCCAAACTATACCGTTACAAACTCCTCAACTTTATTTCCGGTGCTAGATCATTACAGCAAAGTTTAACCCTTTAAATACTCTTATGGTCCTACATGCCACATTAGGTTATTTTATATATTCTGAGAAGCGTTCAATTGTGATGACACATCAGACATTATTGAGTACAAGTGTTTCAGATTATCAGGATCTGGCTTATACCAAGGCCTCTGTCCACCTATCTGTATGTCAAACCTTTTTGTATGTCAAAATTTTGACATTTGCATACAGTCAATATATATGTCATTGTGATATTTTTAAGTTAATGATGTCTCAAATTTTACTGCAGTTGAAAATATAGTGGTATACAAATTAGGAAATTGCCCAAATGCGTCAAAATGTCCCCTCTGTACTTTGAAGGAGCCAGGTCAGAAGCTCAAAGTGACCATGCTAGATCTGGAAAAGCAAGGCCTACAGGCCATGGAAGACATGCTGCTCAGCACAGAGCCTCTAGACCCTGCTGAGGTAGCTGACCTCTTCTACTTACTGGCCGACACAGAAATCAAATTCTATGTTTAGGTGTGCCGTTTTAAACAACCAGAGAATAACAATGTGCATAAAGGTGGGTATGTAAACACACATATATATATATATATATATATATATATATATATATATATATATATATATATATATATATATATATACTGTGCATAAAACATTTCCTGAGTGTGACATTTTTGTGATTTAGAATAAGCTAATACATTGTTTAGCTTAGCAGTTCTCAAAAAAAAAAAAACTGCACAAGATTGCATCACGTATACAATAAGAGACACTCTACAAGCATATATAAGAAAGCACTGTTAAGATGAAGCACCATGAGAAATTTGGTAGGGACCTAACTAATACGAGCTCCCAGTTACCAAACGCAAAACATAATTGTATTTATAATACACAGTGAATGATAATTTTACTATAAACTCTGGTGTTTTACTGTCTTATTATACATGGTAGTGGCGCGAGACCTGTTTATAATACCATAAGGTGGTGTCACAAGACCCGTCTGCAATAAGATTGCCTGTGTATAATAAGGTTTATCATAAAACTCCTAAGCTCAGTACCACCATGAACACCATCAGTACATGAATTAATCCAACCACCCTCCAAAAAGATTTGTACTAATAATATTGTACATGTAGTTTTCCTGCTTTGTACTGTACTGTACTGTAGTAAACTGTTTTTTTTTTGTTTCTCATTTTCAGCCACAGTCCAACAGCCTTTAACAAATATTTCCTCTATTTGAGCCTTGTTGGATATTCTTAACTTTGCTGGATTTTGAAACTTGGACTGCAGTTTCTCTTGGCCATCAGCTGCAATGGTTGCTTTTGCATCACACTGTTCATTGTGACTGTTCTATGTAGTGTTAGGAGAAAAGAAACTGTGGACTGATTGACGTGTGTGCATGCAGGTTGACATAGGATGTGTTTGTGGTTGCAACACTAATTCAATTTACAATTGTAACAAAACTGAAATGCAATACTAGCCTATATGTGCGTAAAGCTTAAACATCTTGGTTTACAAAAAAAAATAGCATTTCAGTTATATTTGTCATGAATGCATGCAAAAGGTGGAAAATTGCCAAAATGCTTTAAAAGTAAAAGCATAACATGCTTTCCTATAGTAATTCATTTTGTGCATTTTGTGTATTATTTATTGAAGCCAAATAAAGAAGGAAAAGCCACATCAAAATCGAATATGTGGTTAGCTTATTCATGAGAACACTGTGTATGCGAATTTCATTTATTGCACAGTAACTTTAAGCCGTCTTATAATAACTGCCTTAAAATACTGAATTTCTATAATGACATCAAATATTTAACATTTAGCTTTTTTTGTGGTTAATGTAAAAGTAAACTGGGCCCTTACTAGTTTATCAGAAAGTGTTCAATCTGGAATGGCATTTTAAAGTCAGCAGTGATTGTGTTATTAATTGCTGTATAAGGGACACAGCCACCGTGGTTCATCGCTCACACTGATATGGAAACGCGTTGTTGTTTGCACTGGAATTCTGTTCCATTTATACCAGTCATTGCTTGAGAGGCATTACTGGAAGTAGTGTTTTAACAGCTGAAATGATCACAACTATGAGATCTAAAGAGTCTGTGAGATTACAAGGAATGGTTTTGATAGATATTACATTGTTGTTCTTAATTGTATGTTGTTGGTAAATTATGACATTCATAGTGTAGCTTTAGAATTGCCTTACACTTAATGTGTGCAAACCTGTTGTGTTTTTCATCTGTATTCCTTAAAGATGTTTTAAAAAATAATAAATTCTTAATAGTCTCGGAGCATACATTGCCTTTGGGTAGTCTTTATTTGTGGAGGTAATAAGGCACATTGTTTGCTCTGTGGTGCAAGCTTCTAATTTTGTATGTACACAATATTTTCACTCAGTACTGTATTAACGACAATCCTTCACTTTATATGCAATGTACATTGTGTCAATATGTATATATTGCATATACAGGCTAACTTCACTATAACGAACCCCCATGGGACCTGGAGAAATGTTTGTTATATCAGAGTGTTCACTATAATAGGGTTTGGCATTTTTCTGTATCAAAATAATGGCAAAACGGCAAATTTGAATTGAACATCAATATATAGTACTTTTATGAAGATTCCTTCACATTGATCAACATTTAAACGGTATTATGACAAGGTACTCGTGTCACATGTGTGGGTAACCGCATGGCCAGACAGAGAGACATGGAGTTGAAACGCCGGCACAGGGGCGCAGGATTTATTAAACACAAAACAGAACAAACGGGTCATGTGACGCTACCAGCCATGGTAACGCACAGAGGACACATACAGGAGACTGTACAAAAGGCAAAGTAAAACACAGAACAAAAACTACAAATAAAAGGTGCCACGCAGGGCGAGCGCTAGCCTTATAAATGAGGCGTCCCGCTCCAGGAACCTGCTGCACCTGATTGAGGACTGTGATCATTCTAATAGGGCTAATTTGCATTGAAAAAGATCGGCTCTTGCAGTTGGGATCGTTAAAAATGGGTGTTCGTTATAAGAAGGGTTCGTTATAGTGAAGTTAGCCTGTATTTACAAAGTAATACAAATATACACTGAAAATGCAATTTAGATTATTACTGTTAGTATGTCCAACAAGACCCAAAATAAGCTATTCATTTACAGACCAGTAATCTATGTTTTCTAAGTTAGTTTTCAATAAAACCAGACTTCTGCATTTTAGATTTTTATTTAATACAATGTTCAAATTACTTTCAATTCCTGGTGTATTATGTTAAAAACATCTCTTATCTACACAATGTAACTACTGTTAGTCATGGGACTTATGTAGAAGTAGGGCTTCTAATTTTTGGTTTTAACCAATAAAAACCCATAAATACCCCTCGATACAAAAAAATGAAATCGGTGTATATCCAATAAACACCGGAAAAACTGTGGTGACTCAATTCATGTTGACTTGACCATTTTACCCCTGAAAGAATGAATAAAAAATAACCTACAAAAAAATACTTCCCCAGTGCAGTTGGGCAATGTCCCTCCTTCCTGACTTGTATCTCGCATTGATTCGTTTTTAATACTTTAACCCACCCCAACTACTGAGACTTAAAGCTACATTACAGTTCGATAGGGTTGATTTACAAACTCGTGGAATTTAAAACACAATTGCAAATTGTGGTCAAATGTAATAAAATTCCCAAACACACACAAACCCCAGAAGAATATGCCTGTGGCCATAAGGATTTCATTGTGGAAGACAGCAAAGGAAAGAAGGCACAAGTGTGTCAAGTTACTATACATATTGTGACAGGAAAAAACGGCCAAGAATGTTGGAAAGTAACCAAAAACAATAATTTCATACAGTATACAAAACATAAAAGCCCCAAAGAAAAAAAAAATGATTTACATAAAACTCAAATAGCTAAAAAAATAAGCACCGAAAAATGAAATTAATAAAAACTGAAAAACAGAAGCCCTACTATTTATAAGCCAGTTTTGGTGTATACTTGAGTAAGGATAACCACATAAACACTAATCCATTAGAATGACTTGTGTTCTTTGGTCTCATCTGCAAATTACTACATTTCTTGATAGTTTTATTCCCAAACCATATTTATAACTTGTAATTTGATAAGAACTTAATTGACAGTGAAAGTGTTTTTGTTGTTGTTTTGAGCCAACTTGGAATTTGACAAGGCCCTCAAATCTCCCGTAATCACAGAAATACCCTTAACAACTGGTTTGGGCAGTTACACATTACATAAAAAATACACAATAATTCCCAAGAGCAGTAGCTTAACATTTCAGAGCAAAAAAAAAAATATGTGCTTTACATAAAGTCTGAAAAGTAATTTTTAAACACCCTATAGAAATGATAGATTTTTGCTGCAATTACATAATTAAGCCACGAGGGGGGCTGTGTCTATAAAATACAAACCCAAACAGAAGTGAAGGTACATTTCAAAAATGTTTAAGAGGAAGTCGTATTGAAAATATTCTGCACACCAGTAATTTTAGGTGCTTTTCATCCTCATCAGTGTTGACTTTTTCAGGAAGTTGTTTACAACCGCAGGGGGTTTGCTCGCTTCAGTTGGAGGGGACTGTACAAACTAAAACGGATCATGTGAGTGATAAGAAACGAAGGTAAGGAAAGGATACTGTACAGGAAAAAGTGAATTAACCGGTCTCCAAAGGAGGTTATTATTTTTAGGCATCTGGGCGATTTTAAAAGCAATCCAATGAAGGGCAGTGCCTCAGTTACAGTGTTGAAAGGGAGTTTCTCTCACAAATGTGACAAGCCAACAACTCACAGGTATGTGTGAATAATGTCAGGCTCCTGTACATGTGAGTGCTGCCTCAGAATTCTGCCACAGTCACCCCTACACCAGTTTCTATTTCTGTATTGTTTCTATTTCTTATTTTAGATATGTGTTCTCTGTACAGCAGGTCACTCATGGCTGAGAGTGAGGATATACATTTTTGCTTTTCTGGTGAGAAACGCAAGACAGAGTACTTTTAAAACACCAGCAATGCTATCTATTTTCCAGATGTACATTTTACCTGAGTTTTTACATTTCAACACAACATACTGATATTCTGTCGAGATCTACCTTCAGTAGAAGAACTGCACATTATTTAACATTAGTTGTATGTTACTTCCTGTTTTAATATAATTTAAATATTAATATTAGTCTCTATCATTGTATTGTATTTTAACTTCATAAATTACCCTTTACCACGTTCTTGATTATTCTACCTAGAATAGATTTGACAAACAAACCCCCGAGACCCGTTTTACATATTCATTCACAGATGGTAAATGAATACTAGTTTAATATAGCTAAGGGTCCCAAATGAAAACACAGGAAAAGACTGTAAGAAAACACAGTGAAATCTCATGCTCTGCACCCTATTCAGGTGATACCTTTATACCATTTTAAAAAAATCTATTCTATATTTATTGCATGTGTGTTTGTTTGTCTGCTTTAATTCATGATTTTGTCATTTGTGCGTTGCTTGTGTCAGTGTGCCTCACCTAATATATTTCTATTATGTTTTACAATCAAGAGTAACAAGGTGGATACATTGATTAAGAAATGACCTTGCATTGCAGGCTCTTGGGAGAATAGAAAATAATACTGGGTGGTTTAGTTCTGACACCTTTTGCTTGTTCTGTTCAGGTGCATACAGTGTTATACAAGGCATCTGTATAACACAGGAATAAGTAGTTCTGCTTATTGGGGAAACCTTCAAACATGGGTTGTAACAGAAATGCAGTCTTTCTAAAAATACCAAGAAGTACACATTTTCAGATGATTTCGGATGAGACTCCATGCTTCGCTCTTTCAAGGTGAGGACTGTCTCCTTGTTGCTGTGGTGCATTTTTAACCCAGTATTTACACGACTGAATCTGTTCATCTCACCAGTGTTCGTAATGGAGGTGGCTTTGAGTTAACTGGAATAAAAAAGAAGTAAAAAAACATCATTTATAAACATTAATATTTACATCCAAAATACAGTAAGTAAAGAAGGGTAGAGTGATAGATAGAGAAAACATTTAATATAGTATATAGTTAAAATGATAAAAAGCTGATCTGAGCAATTGTGAGGGGGTTTGTTGCGCAACTCCACTGACCCCCCCCTGAAATTGCCTTTTTGTTGAGCTCTTGGCAGTTGAGCTCAATGAACAACTGAAAGCAATTTTAACTGGGGGTAGCCAGCTGGTTTTAATGTTTAATATACAGGTTACATGGGAATGGTAGAGAGTTCCCCCAGAACACCACTGACAAACGCGAGTGATGTCACTATTTTGCATCACTACACAGATGGGGCTTCTTTGCGTGTATGTATCTACAGTACACATCTACAGTTCTTACACTACAGGGTTGTTTTTTTTATTTTTATTTATTCTTACTGTACCTCTTGCCTCTTTGCTTGGATATACTTTGGGAAATGGCTTGTATTCATCCGGTGGTGGAAAGTCATCCATTGAATGAAAGTTAAACTTTGATTCAAAGTCATCTGAAACAGTTAAGGAAGAAACCGAAAAAACTTTTTTCCATCAAATCATGCCAGCGAGTAATCACTGTACTGGAGATAACTTCGGCAACCATAAAACAAATAGTCATTGCAACTGGCACTATTTCTTGATGTGATCTTCCAGAAATTACCTGGACCCTTCCTATAATATCACATGTTCAGTTAACCTTCTTCGTGATACGTTGTAATAAAAGTGTTAAATAAATGTTGGTAATAACTTAATATTAATCATTTCATAATTAGTACCAGTTGTAACACATTTACATTTAAAGTACTGTAAATGGTAGATTTCCTCTGTAGTACTAAGGATGTTGCAGTACCATACTATCTATCTATCTATCTATATATATATATGCTTACCAAAGTTGTGCATCTGCCCATTTTTCTGAGGGGGAGGGGAGGGGAGGGGGGCATAGGGGCCAGTCGGGGTGGCAGGGCTCTGACTCCGGCTGGACAGCTCTGTGTTTGGAGATCGAGCAGGTGGTGCTGGAGGAGGGGCTTGTCTTCCACCACCTGCAGGGGAAAAACTTAATTTAAGAATTGATTGGAATATACAGTGAAGCTCTAATTCCGGGGCCTTATTTGATTGGAATATACAGTGAAGCTCAAATTCCGGAGCCTTATTTGATTGGAATATAGTGAAGCTCGAATTCTGGGGCCTTATTTGATTGGAATATACAGTGAAGCTCAAATTCCGGAGCCTTATTTGATTGGAATATACAGTGAAGCTCGAATTCTGGGGCCTTAGTTGATTGGAATATACAGTGAAGCTCAAATTCCGCAGCCTTACAAACTGAACATGTTTTTCTACTGAATGTCATCAAGTACTTTGAAAAAGCTCAAAGGTATATTCCCCAAACATGCCAGCTCTTCTGCAGTGACATTGTTCCACCTCACATCCATCTTTTGTGAGAGTGAATCTGAAACCATCTGCTTTTCTTACAGCTGGGTCAACCAAGGGCAGATATCCAATATTACACATGGGCATCTGCATTTGCAAAGCAGCATCGCCTTCTCAAAATGTGGGAGTACGTGTTTCAGTGGGTTAAAACAATGCTCAGATGCAACAGCACGGTTGAAGGGTCTAGGAAAGACAACAGAGAACTTTAATTCCGGATGCAAAGTTAAACTTCCCATCCTGTCCACTTTCTTTAACAAACAGGGCTCTTCCTGCACAACCAATATAGGTCAGTGTCTGTAACTGAATGGTTTCTCAGGCCTGTGTGGCTGACCCATGTGACATCCAGTAACCTTGTTACTGGGTGTACCATGACACAACACCAATCAGTAGCTCTTAAGTTTAAGGTCTGATGTATCCAGAAAGGTATCCATAGACAAGCAATGTTTAAGTGTTAGTGAATATTGTCTGCTATAAAACTACAGCCTATACAACTGCATTATGCAGCAGGCCATGGCTTACTGCACATGTAAAATGCATGCATTTTTGTTTAAATTGGTTATCAAATGTACATTCCCAAAATGCAAAAGAATTTGATGAGAGCTGAAGCTGTAGTTTATAGTGAACACACTTTAGCTTGTTGTGTTCTGCATTTAAGTTGCACCATTTTTCCTTTCAAGAACTGACCGGACAGGAGAGCCTAGTAACAGATAAGTACTTGTTGCTTATGACGGTATAATTTTTGCAAATGACTGTTTTACATAATTTATGCGATATTTCATTAACAATGTAATAGTTTTTTTTTTTTAATTACGTGTATATTGTGCACTACAGCCTGTTTGTTACGCAGCGGCCTTGTGCCCCGCGTGAAGCCAGCGGCTTGTGTCGCTCCTTCCCAGGGATCAAGCAACATAAGTCAGCTGACTTTGTACTCTCCCCCCAAGGCTGCATAGCTCTGGCTGGAGTTAAATTAAATTCTCATTTTAAATTACGAGACGTTTATTTTGTGAACTGTAATTGTGTTATTATTGTTTTCTGTGGAGAAATATTTTTCTCCTGTTGTATTTTCTGTGTTTTATTTACAGAAGTACACGCACAGCTGCTGGGCTCAGCAACACTATGCTGGACAAAGATACGCACTTCGGCTGAGATTGCTTGCCATCTTACCCACAGTATCTTGCTGTCGTTTTGGTGACCGTTTTTGCTTCGCCATTACAAAGACTGTTAGTACCTCTAACAAGCAGGCTTCCCTAAGTCTTGTGTGTGGTACTGATTGAGTGGTTTTACCAGTGGCTTGTAGAGGTGGACATCCCTGTAAAATTGCTACCCGTGATAACTGCAAACCAGCGGACCCCTACTGTACCGGTACCAAGGTCATCACATAGGTACCGAACCGACCCGGTACTGTCCTAGTTCTGACCCAGTACTGTACCGTACTGACCCGGTGCTACAGTCACCGAACCGACCTGGTACCATTCTGGTTCCGACCTGGTACTACAGTCACCGACCTGGTACCATCCCGGTTCTAACCTGGTACTGTACCGTACCGACCTGGTGCTACAGTAACCGAACCGGTACTGAACCAGTCTTGTTTGGGTCTTGACCCACCCAGTTGTGGTCTATAAGCAGATTGAGGCAGCACTTGTACATTTGTATAAACTGTACACGACATTGCTTTGCTTCTTACATCATGCCTGGGTTTTATCCCGGCGAGACATGCAAGGCCAGTCTGCCTGTTGAGGACAAGCAGGCAGATACTCTTCCTGCCTGGGGCCAGAGCCCGCCAAGGAGCGCACGCTGGAGAAACGTTTCTCACGCAGCTCTACAGATTGTTCCTCCTCATTTGTTTATTTCTCTTAGTGACACGCTTGTCGGTCTCATTGCTAAATTACCTCTGGCTCTTGGTACATCAGGTGGCCTCCTAGGAAATCCAGCCACGGGAGGTGTGAAAGGGGGAGGAGGAGGGAGAGACATGCCTGACTTTGAGGCTTGAGAGGGAGTAGGTGGTAGCTTGGGAGGCATGGGAGGTGGTGTGTGCACATTACCCCAGTTGCCATTAGAGGGCATGGGAGAGAACCTGTTGCAGGAGGGCCCAAGAGATGAAAAGGGAGGAGGCGGTGGTGGAGGTGGCAGTGGTGAATTATTATTATCCCTGACTTGGCTATCATGGGAATAGGGAGGGGGAGAGGGAGGGGGAGGGAAGGAGAAACTCCCAGATGATCTGTCAGGGAGACCAGAAGGGGGCATAGCAGGAGGAGGAGGGGAGGGGAGGGAAGGAGAAACTCCCAGATGATCTGTCAGGGAGACCAGAAGGGGAATAGCAGGAGGAGGGGAGGGGAGGAGTTGAGGATTGATTCTGTAGCCAGGTGGGTTTGTTACTTTGAGGGGAGGAGGAGGAGGAGGAGGACCAGAAGGAGGAGGCAGTGTCTTGCTAGGTCTCTCCTGGGAAGGTGGTGGGGGAGCGGAACAGAGGGGGTGGGAGGCACACAGGAGACAGATTTGGTATGGGGAGGAGGAGGGGAGGGGAGGGGAGGAGGTGCTAGCATGCTGGGTCTGACGGGGGTCCCTCGAGAAGCACAAGGTGGATCCAAAGGCTTTGCTGGCTTGGGAGTCTCGGGTGCAGTGGAGGCGGTGGCAGCAGGCCTTGTGTTATTGCAGCCTGGAACAGGAAATCTTTGAGCTTGTTTTCTGATGCCACCAGGCGAATGGGCTGGTCTGGAAACTGAAAAAACAAGTGGAAACTGAACAGGGTATTATAACAAAGGTTCATTAACCACATACACTTAAGGCATTTGTCAGCAAAAACAAAGAATATCTTAATATATATTGTTTTATACTAGTAAAAGTGTTTTGGAAGTTCAGGACATCTGTTTATCAATTAATAAAACTAATTTGTAATACCAGAAAGACACACCCAAACCTTGTGTGTATTTTGTATTATTATTGTTTTACTGTATGGTTTAGTGTGTAAAAACACGATGTTTTATTGTTCATTATTTTACAGCATAGATGGGGTTAAAATTCCCCATCCATGCTAAACTTGTGCAGAATGTGACCGTCTCCAGGTGGATTGATGTATTACTAATTTGGAGACGGTCTCATGTATAAAAACCTGCAACTTTGGCTTATCGAGGTTGGTGTGTTCAGAGGCGGAATGGGAGTCGTGAGTAGGAGTGAAACCTATCTGTATTGTCTGTTTATTTTGGCCACTGCGCCATTTTGTTTTGTAAAGTGTTTTGTGTTTGCGTAAACCTTTTATTTATTATTATTAAATGCGCAGCAGCGCATACATACCACAGTGCTGTCTGAGTGTCAGTTACTTCCTGGTCTGATGTCACCACACAAGCCATCGTGTCACACCCTGTCACACTGCACCTCTACAGTATACTATAATGTTCAAACCACTATACTATACAGAATATTATAACCCAAGTACTGTACCTTGCACACCTCCCACATATGAGCAAACTTTATATGTAACATGCAAATGACAGTGATCAGAGATGAGTGGATACTGCTTACCGGGACTGTCTCTCTGTCCTGCAGGTCTCAGGAGAGGGAAGCCTCCAGCAAACAGGCCTCCCAAGGGGGCTGCAGGAGCTGCTCCTCCTCCCACAGGGCCTGCACTGCTGCCTGCACCTCGAGCTGCACCTTTAGCTGCTGAAATCCAAGCAAACTATATTAAGTGCTTTTTTTTTTTTTTTTTTTTACATTTTCGTGAATTATCTTCATAACCCAATAAGCTTGAAAAAAAAAGTTCACTTACTGTCGATCGCTGGTGCACTACGATCGTTGATTTGTGTCACTTTTTTCAGACGCCCCCCTTTCTGAATATCAGCTAACAGTGCATTCCGGCCTTTCTGTTCATCTCGCTGTAGTTTTGGTGGCTCACTGTTTCCCTGTAGAGACAATAATATATGCTGTAAAACTCCACATTGTAGAAATTGAAAAAAATAAGTTTTCTACTACCTGATTTAAATTCCTGAGGTGCAACAGCAGTAGTTCTATTAAAAGACTCCCTTGGGGTCTGAAAAGCAATTACAATGAAAAACTGACAGCAAGAGCACTTATGACTGATTGCTCTTAAATTACAGCGTCCTGCGAGATAGCCGAGAAAGTAATTACAGCGTCCTGCGAGATAGCCGAGAAAGTAAGCAGAGAAAGTAATGCTAATGGAACATTTATGTTTAGATCTGCAAATCAAGTAAATATTTGTTTGTTCATCTTGATCTCCCTCTGATTTATTTTGTAATATTAATCAAAAGTCAGCACAGCACTCGCTCAGTTAATTAAAAGCTCACTATTTACATTTCAAATGTTTGGCGAAATGTCACTTTTTTAACATTAGATGCCGTTTCTTTGCTTGTATTTATGACTGCACTCGTCCTCCGAAACTTGTGCTGTCAGCCGCCTCCTTCTTTTCACACTGCGGGCCCGCCATGCAACCACCTCGGAGCTACTGCGTCGGAGGACCACACAGCTCTTGGTAGCTTACAGGCAGGCCCGCAGAAGCCGAGTCTACAGGGGTCGCTCCCCACCTGGGCGGCGTTCGGCCAATTGTGTGCCGCCCCCTGGGAACTCCCGTCCACAGTCGGCAGTGGAATAGCCTGGACCCGAACCAGCGACCTCCAGGCTATAGGGCGTATCCTGCACTCCACGCAGAGTGCCTTTATCGGATACGCCACTCGGGAGCCCCCAGCTGTCTGCATTTTTTATGTTAATCATACACTGCAAGCTAATAAATCAACAATATCTAAACAACCATTTTAAACGACCCGCCTCTGACTCGCATGTTACGTCATTGTACAGTATGAGAAATTCACCAATCATGAAGCCGGTATTTGTTTGACCCCGTTGCCATAGTAACCAAATGCAATACATTGGCGCAGGATCATGTACAGCTACAGTAGGGCTGATTTTACTTGATAAAAGTATGAAATGAACAGGGGAGGTGAAGAGTAATGTAAAATATTGTAAGACAAATAAAATGCATATTTTTCACGGTAGGCAGTCAAATGCACAATTTCTGAGAAATTTGTGATATCGTGAATTTTCCAGGGCCCTATATATAAGCCTAATATGATCTGTGCTCAATCTGTATCAAGTTATTACCTCCTCCTCACACAGCCCTAGTAACGTCTTATTTCTATGCTAAGAAATAATAATAAATGTCTGCCTGGTCCGAAATAATCTCTCCCTGACTCTTCTTCTCGCTGTCCTGTGCAGCTCTTCTGCTGGTTCTGTAACACCGCCTGGTTTCAATAAGCGGTACTTTTAACACACACTGAGGCACCTAGTAAAGTTAGCGCCCTTAAGTGAATATGATTTGCATATCAAATACCTCCCTCGCTGTATTTTGTGATGTAATTTGCATACATTTCCACACATTAACATTATTCATTATATTTAAATGACTTGAACATGGTTCCACACGCTTTTTTCCACACGTTAAGTTGCCTGCCACTGGTTAGTGAATACAGCAGGTGTACAAAGCAAGCAGTAAAGGGGCTTACTGCGTGCAAAACACGTTTCGCTGTTTAGTGAATGAGGCCCATAATCTGGACTTTGCTTTTCATTACCGATACAATGAAAAGCCTCTTGAAATAGTACATCAGCACCATAGAACAGCTCTCATATTCATGTGAAAACCCTTGTCCAACAGAGACTCCCACACTTTCACCGCCAATATCCAGACCAACACAGAACAAAAGAATGCTGCACTCTAGTTTCTACTTACTCATTCTTTACTTTTATGATGCAAGGGGGGTGCTCTCTTGAGCTGTCCAGCATGGGGGACAAATGTCATTTTGATAATTTTCACCTTAGCATATACAATGATAACCCTTAACACTATTTACAAATACAAACATTAACAGACATCGAATATATTAAAGAGGATGCAACACAATTTACTCAACTCAAAGCTTGAATTTCTACTTTGAGCCAAGAGTTGGTGTTGTGCAATGTTTGCTCCTTCGCCTCTGAAATTCTAGCTCTGAATAAATTATGTACAGCAATGTAAAGCATACCACCAACAGAGTGAAATAAGATCCAGAGAAGACATTCTGTAACTCTTTGATACGAAAGATCAACGACCCAGTTTAGGATCTAGTTCAAACTGAATTGTGTGTTAAGCGTATTTGAACCTTACATAGCAAAATAAAAAAATAAAAAAACATTGATACTAAAATGTTCTCACGTAAGAGAGCTCACTACTGTGTTTTATGTGTTTTGGAATTAAATTAAAAGAAAAGAAAAACACTGATAAGCCCAAGTATATTTAAAACCATAGATAGAGATAAATAGAACACTTAGGTTACTTGTAATCACTGAATCAATCTATTATATGTTTTTAGAGCCCTAGTAAACCTCTAAAAATAAAACATAATGATTGTATTGTTTTCTGTCTTCCCCTTTTCATATCTATTTTACAAGTCACATTTACATGGAGAGAAGTGTTAGGAACATTAAACAGTTAAAATAAATACATCCACAGTACAGGCAGCATTCTGTTTTTGTCATGATTCCATTGAGCATTTATTTATTTGCAAACAATTTGCTGGCACCATAGATTGGTTAACTATAAAAGAACTGAAAGATTTCCATTTTCAAGTTTTGGAACAATTACTGGAATGGGAAACTTCCTAAAGAAATAAAAAATACTGCTTTGTATCTTACAGACATAGATTGAAATATGGCTAAACAAAAATGTGCATTTGAACTAGATCAGTGTTTGCTGTGTGCAGGGCTGGGAATTCCAGTAATGCAAAGATAATTCATAGATGAAAACTGAGATGAGGGTTGTGCAGGCATCCATTACATACTGATACAAGTGTAAACTATTACATCATTAATCGTTATGCAAAAGTCTATATTTATTATTAAAGAAATACAGTCAAGTTAATTTTGCCATATATAAACAAGTATAAAATGTAAATAAATATTCTGTATTATGTCAAGTATACAGATATGGCCAAAAGTTTTGCATCACCCTATAGAATTAACATTTTTTTCTTCATAAAGTTGAATGAAACCTTCTGAATAATGTTACATTAACATATTGAATTACATACCACTTTGTATTTAATAAAAAACTGACACACATTGAAAAATGTGACATTTCGAAATCTAACATGAAATACTGTACATCTGGTAGACTTTTGCGATATCATTTTGTAGTTTCTTTGATTATATGATGTTAAATAAATGATCTAAATTATGTTCATGTAGTTGTTTTTTTAAAAATTATGTATCAATCCTAAATTTCTAGGTGATGCAAAAGTTTTGGCCATAGCTGTATATATTTTTATCAATGCAACCAAAGGTAATGACAGCGATTTATACAGTGAATCCTACCTGAAGTGGAGGATGTGCCCCAAACACAGGAGGAGCGGGAGGGGGAGGGGGAGGAGGAGGAGGAGGAGGAGGCGGTGGGACAGGCATGATGGAACACCCAGCTACAGCTGATAAGATTCCTGTTCCTACAAAGTCAAAAACAGGAAGCTGTTAGCCATGAACAAACAACATTTGCCAAAAAATATTGGCAATTGGCAAATGAGTTGAACAATTTAAAACAGAATGATTAATCTTTAATCTTAAGAATCTCTGGAAACATTAACTGAACGATCTACAGAAAAAAGTTTTAAATTCCTCAATCAAGGCAAGAACACTTTAAACACATACAGTAACAGCATTTAAGATACATATGAATATGACAAGCAGCAATAACTTGTCACTGACCAACAATCCCGGATGTGCAAATGAACCGGTTCAGTTCTCAAGCAGAAAGCTTGCCTGCATTTATGTTTAAACACTGTTCAAATAAAAATATCAAGCAACAGAGCCCTGCATGCATATTGTAACAAGCAAAGCAATCACATTGCTACTGCAGGATTTTGTTACTGTGGAGTCAGAAACATCACCCTTTCCAGTGTCACTGCCAGCATGATGCTCAATTCATAGCTTCAGTGGCAAAATTCCTGCTTGTCAGACTACAATATTCAAATGAGAAACCTGGTCCTACAATTAGGTTGGTATCAGTCACTCCTAAAAAAAGCCTGCTTCACGTCAGCATTTCTATTTAAATGTGCCGAAGGAACTCAAGGAAAGATTCTTACAACAAAACATCATTAAAAAATAGTTATGGTTTAAGCTTGAAGCCACAAAAGTCAGGAAATAATTCAGCTGAATCCAGGTTAGACTTTTAGCATAGATACAGAGGTGAGAAAATGAATTTAAAATCCTCAGCAACTGCACATTTAACAAGGAAGAGACAGACAGGTGGCAAGCTGCTTCACTGAATAGGGAAGAAGGTCAGCACAGGGAAGCCAGGGGGGCCGCGGCCCAAAATCAGTTCCATGAGGCTGGCTGCAGGGAGCCGATATCCCCCGCTGAGCGGGCAGCATTCTCACACAGCGCCTTGTGTTATGGGTGTGTGTCTTTCTGAGAGGACCTGATGGAAAACTGCCACCGTTCAAACACTCGAATGTACATGTGACAAAAACCGACATTAAATATTACAAGAAATTACAAATCCAAATCAAATCCTAACCACTGCAGAAAATGAAGTCAGCAGAGACCGCTACCTTGATGAGAGTCCTACAGCTGTAGCAATGACAGGTTCTTTTCTACAGGCCTGCTGCAAAAAATTGCATTATATATATATCAACCCCTCACCATTGCCAAGATATTAATGGTATTGTGCAGCTATAATAAGAGCCAATGGCCACCCGATCTAATTGAGGTCAGTCGATTGAATGGGACATTATCAAACAAAAATCATCCCATAGGAACGGGCCAGTAGGTACCTACTAACCTACCAACAGGTAGAGTAGGTCCGGATCAAGTGCTTTAATTGACGTCAGGTGTAGCAGCCGCTAGAGGGCGCTAAAAAGCAGTGTTGAAATAATAGTAGAAATTACTTTAATAGTAACACAGTTAGGTTTAGGGGTTGAGATTAAGTTTAGGGGTAGACATTAGGTTAGTTGTAGACATTAGGTTTAGGGCTAGGGAGTAGATTTAGGGGTTAGTAGGCTAGTAGGTACCTACTGGCCCATTCCTATGGGATGATTTTTTGCTTGATAACGTCCGATTCAATCGACTGATCTCAATCAGATTGGCTGCAATGGCAGCCAACGCTGAGTATACAAAACATTCCCTGGGTAGCAACCCCTGGCAAACTGCTAACAATGACAGTGACAAACAGAACCTACTTTTGAATTAACAGCAGTAACATAATGTGCCTGACTCAGCAACTAGTTGCTCCATTCAATAATATTTTCTTTACAGACAACCCAGACAGAGGCCTAATGCTGAAGGACATAATTTATTACCATTATAAATATGCACCACTGTAAACCAGACTTTGCCCTTGCATTTACCAATGTGGCCGTTCTTATGTGCTAATTGTGATCCATAGGCTTCATTTATATTTTGAGACAACATGGTAGTCTTTAGGGCACAGAGGGAAGGAAATTACTGTATTTATTAATGCTCAAAAACATCTCTACAGGATTATCATGCACAAAGTTGATTATTTGGGAGCATTTTGACCTGTCTAGTACTGTATGCAATTTCTCATGAGGATAGTTTATGTACAGTGTTTTGATTTGTTTTTTTTTTCACATTGAATTTGACAGATTCTGAATGAGTAATAATTAAAATGGCTTGGATAAATTAAGTGCTGTGATTGGCTGAACAAGATCACATGACCGTGCGGTAATAATTGTCTTACCGCACAGCTATGACATCATAGACCAACTTACTTACATGATCTATTAATAATACTACGCCTTAACAGTAACAATTATCTAAACAGTGTTTCTGTAGGTAAAAATGTCAACATACAACATGAAACAGCATTTAAATCACTCAATCTTTTTTTTCATCTCTGTCAGTAAGAATTACAGAAAAATTGGCAAATATACTGTGGTATTTATTTAGTCAGATAACAGAACAAAGAAAACTCATGAGGCAAGCAGTAGCACTAACACTATTCAAAAGCCATCTGAGAAATCACCACGCAAGGGATGCCTTCACGTCACCGTCCGGGGATGCCTGCCTCGCACCGCCCAAGAATGCCTGTCTTGCACCTCCCAAGGATGCCTGCCTCGCACCGCCCAAGGATGCCTGCCTCGCACCGCCCAAGGATGCCTGTCTCGCTTCGCCCAAGGATGCCTGTTGCTCCGCATCGCCTGGGGCTGCCTGTTGCTCCGCATCACCTGGGGTCACTGCCAGCCCTGCATGGCAGCAGGAAGTACTGTGGCCGGAACCCCACCAAGGGGAGCTGCCGGTCACGAAGGAGGGTGGGAGGTCCGGAGACCACCAACCCCAGCAGCAGTTTCGCTGCCGGAGATCGTGAGGGAGGACAGGAGACCTGCTCCCACTGCAGCACGTTCGCTGCAGGAGGTACTGTGGCCAGAGCCCCACAAAAGGGAGCTGTCGGCTATGAAGAAGGGGGAGGTCTGGAGACCACTAACCCCAGCAGCCTTTCCGCTGCCAGGGGTACAGCGGGACAAGAAACTCGCCCCGCTGTCAGCACGTCTGCTGACAGCATTGCCAGTAGCAGCCAGGCTACTGGTAACATTGCCCCATGAACCCCTTTAAAGTCCCTGTTCTTGGACCAGGACTTTGTGCTGGACTTTGGACTTTTAAGGGGAGGTGGCCATTGAGGCCAAGGGGGTATATGTGACAATGTGCCCCGCCCCTGTGTGTATTTTTGTGATTTATGTTGTATGTAGTGTGTTAATGTTGGTGTATTGTAGTTGGTACACGGGATATAATGCGGGTAATGAGCACGAATGTTTAAAATGTATAATTGTATGTGAAGTGAAGGGATTGCACTTCACTTCACGTGCATTTAAAGTATTTAATATGTGAGCACGGGGTTGCACAGAATTAGTTCACGTGCTGGGAATCAAGTGAATAATTAATTAGTAACGGAATCACAACAGTATATATAGATGCACGTTTTACTCACTCGGGGTTGCGTGTTCAGGGCGAAAGAAGTGAGGAGAGTAAATTAAAAAAAGTAAAGAACCAATTTCTACGTCGTACTTGTTTGTTTAGTGTTCGTCCCTGTGTGTTAGTGTCTGTTCGTTTTGGTTATCTGTCTGTTTATTTTGGCTTCAAGTGTCGTGTCCTGTATTGTGTTTTGTTCAAACCTTTTATTTATAATAAACCGGCACAAGCAAGTGCCTTCATCATCTCATTTCACCGTCCTGTGTGTGTTTCCTTTCCTGGGTCTGACGTCACCACTCAGCCAGCCTTGTGACACCCTGTCATACTGACATGATGATGGAGTCATGCAGAATAAATCACTCTTAAAAAAAGATCATTAAAAAGGTTATTACAAAAAGCCACAGTAGTTGGGTACTGTAGTGAGGGATACTGTAGTGTTGGATATGCAGTTTTGGACAATTTCACTTTTTAAATTTCACATTCATTTAAAAGGTTCAAAAAACAAGGCTGAGATTCAAGGGCCTGGTGACCTAGGTGTTGTTGTTTTTTTTGTCACCTTTTACACAAGACAAGCTATCCATGTAGGAATCTTCAAATCTCAGGTACCTGTAGGCTTTCCTACAGAAACAGGTTGTTATAGCCAGGTTATACTGTCAGCCATGGGTCGAACAGGTGTTACTGGCACTCACACTCTTTTAGCTATGCCTTGAAAATGACTATCAGTGCCATCTACCATGGAGTAGTCTGTGAAAGAGCCCAGAACCCAGATCCCAAACACTGCTGGTAACCATATTTTGAACTATACTGCTTTAGTTTTCTTCCAATAATAATAATTATTATTATTTGTTTATTTAGCAGACGCCTTTATCCAAGGCGACTTACAGAGACTAGGGTGTGTGAACTATGCATCAGCTGCAGAGTCACTTACAATTACATCTCACCCAAAAGATGTAGCACAAGGAGGTTAAGTGACTTGCTCAGGGTCACACAATGAGTCAGTGACTGAGAAGGATTTGAACCGGGGACCTCCTGGTTACAAGCCCTTTTCTTTAACCACTGGACCACATAGCCTCAACTTAGTATTAATTCACTTTAAATTTGTAATTATTCCTTTTAAGTACTGTTTCTAAAAACAGTTTGTTGACTTATCAAGAACAATATTTACAAGTAATAAATATACATTTAAAGTGAATTAATTCTGCCTGATAATTAAGATTAATGGTTAATAAAACCTTGAAGTAGACCTCCTCTTTAATGGATGTGAAAATAATTAATTACATTTGACGGAATTACAGATTGGTGCTCCCATTAAATCCTGACACTGATTTAATACTACTTAATACTATTTAAAAAAAGTGCCTGTCACAAAATGACATCTCGTTAAAAATCCAAATTCAGGAACATAAAAAAAGTTACAAAATGCATTAGATAATTAGTCTGGACCTGCAGCTGCTGATATCATTCTCACGGCTTTAGTTCACAATTGGTTTCACTGTTGTAGACAATTACACCATCTCTTCTAACTGGACCATTATCCAGAACAGGCAACAGACACAGAGATCCTGATTCATAAAATGGTTAAGTTCATCTCCAAAGAAGACACGACAGCTTCAAATATTTTATTGGTCATTGTATAACATTGTCTGCAATCTCATCGGGAAATCATCAATAATAACCTTTGATTGCGAATACAAGACCGTTGTATTAGAGTGAACTTCTCTGTCAAAGCAATCAGAAGAAGAGCCTACACTAGTAAAATAGCGTTCTGACTGCTGTTTCCTTTGCTGTGCCCCATTCATGGCAGACTAGTAAAACAGAGGATTTCTACCATGGCAGCTCAATAACTCACATGGTTCATATTTACAACCAAAGCCTTTCTCCATTCAGAGGATGCACAGTTAGCTTGGTGTGTGCCATTTGGAAACAGCCCCCATGTTGACATATTACCTGAAATAAAATGACCATTACACTGGAATATAGTTGCACAAACCCCCTTTCCAGCTAAAACGGAAATGAGATTTACATTACAGCAGCTCGTGTTTTGACTAGCTGTCTACTGTATTCTTTGAAATTAAAAATCGATTTGCAGGTGATTGCTCAAATACATACTGTACAGTAATTGCTTGTGAGTTCACATTGGAATGTTATTCACCAACAACCCAAATCAGTAGGGCTTAACTGAAATGGAAAATAAACAGTGTTAAGTATAGCTTGCTAAGGTGCAGTGGGTGTAACTGTAGAGCACCTATTAAAACAAGTGAGTCATGATTGTGCTGTTTTTAATTCATCACCATTTAGTTCCAATTATGTGATTTTGGTTGTCTTTTACATACTGTGTGCCTCCGAATTAATTAGAACATGTCAACTATCAATTAATTAATTCATCCTGTGGAACTGCAGTAATTCAGTTGTTTTCCCCAAAACATTCAGTACCAGGACGAAGATGACTGTTTCAGGAAAGCATTCGTAACTGAAGTGATCCATTTGAAGATTTGGAAAGTACTGTTCAGTTCTCAGAGAGAAGGAGAGTAAATGTCAGTGTGGGAGTAAATGGTCAAAGTACAGTTGTTATGTCGAGCTTATTGTGCATGCAGCTTACAGCAATGTGCCAGACATAATGCTGTACTAGATACTGGAGTGCAGGAGTGAATGCTAGTGAATGTGTTTATCAGTGTACTGTGTTTATACAGTGTTTGTAAGCCACCCCCTCATGTTCTCTGCTTCAGTGCATCTGTTTTAATACAATCCCTTCTCTATGTTCCCACTTGACATCTGACTGTGACAGCTGCCCTGCACAGCTGTTATTCTGCTGTCAGATTCCTGCAGTGTGTATTAAATGCTGTTCTCTGAAATGAATCTACAAAACAGGAACCTTGCATAGCACATTTGTATACAGATCAGGTGGACCACCTATTTGGCTGAATGAAGAGGAAGCAGCGAAGCAGCTGGTAAATCAATCGCTTGTTGGACTTAACCACATCTTAAAAGAATAATCAGATACATTAGATTACTGTAAACAAATTCAAAGTTTGCCGCATTCTACCAGTCTCAAGCCATTCTTCTGTAACACACAAATCATTCAAGGAGACTTTTTGGTAAAGTGATTTATTTCAGAAAACAATACTTGACAATTTAACAACATTGATTATTTGTGCATAGGCTCTAATGTCCAGTAATATGCAGGAAAATGAAACGTGATCCAGATTAGTACAAAAAATAAAAGTTCAAGAACCTTTACGTGTAGAAATGTTTGTACGTGAAACCAGTCAAGTACAACAATGTAACGACTAAGACACATAAACTACTGAATTCCAAGCTCATTGTCTGCTGTGCAGGAGAGCGAGAAAAAAAACTAGACGTACGTCACTGTGTTGCTAGAGCAACAGGCTTTTTAACAGGGAGAATTTCCCTACAGAAGTTGCCCATTGAGTCACACATCCAACCAAGCAAGTTGCAGCTGCACTGGAAATCTGTTAGGCTTTTTGGAGATAGTCCTAAGTATTTATATAGTTCATATTTTACATTTACACGAGCCGTGGGTATAAAACTACACATTGTAAACGTTACGTGTTCAAAACAAACTGCGCTCTTTAGCTAGTACTTGAAGCACTGCCGAATAGGCTAATATTGTATTTTCGATGTTTAAAAAAAAGTGAGTGTGTGGCTTATTACTTTTAGTTTTCTCTAGTTTTGTAAAATAAACTGTTTATTTTCTGTTAAAAACAACAACAAAGACGTTCCTACACACAGCATTTCATTATGTTGTTGTTGTCCTTCTTTCTCTTTCCAAATAACAATAATGCCTTCACAAGAAAGTAATTGTATTATGTGTACAAAATTGTTCTACAGCTTCTTTTTTTTTTTTTTTTTACTGATGTCGCTTTCTCTTTCTCTAGACAGGAATGATAACACCACCTTATGTTGTTAAGCAAAGAAAATTGTCCACCTTCTTTTATCCTTAGTAGTTTGTCTCGCCTGCAATTAATATACCCCATTCTCATTCAACAACAACAACCTGTCTGTAGCCTACAGCCTGGCAACAGTGCAAGATGTGCATGACTGCATTGCCTGTACTGGAGCTTGGTGACAGTGCTGGATATGTTACTATTTACTGTGAGCGTGGAAAAGTTATTAGGACCTCTGCAGTGTAATACAAAACAACCAGACCGAAAGCAAACTAAATGACCTGTCAGCCACCCCCTTAACCAAGTACCGCTGTGTCAAAAATGCAAGCATAGCCTTCAAATGAAGGAAAAACGCACCATAGTTAAAACTTTACACTTGTCACGCAGAATGTATTCAAGCAGTCACACACGACGACACTGTCAGACAACATTACACTTCTTAAAAAAAAAAACACAACCACGCTTTAAACATCGTTGAAAATATTCAGTCTTACTTGTTTTCTGTTTTTCACAAGTTCCAGGGAAGGTTCCTTAAAGTTATTTCGCCCCGACTCCCAGCTGAGTCTCTGGATCGTGAAGTACTATTACATTATGCAGATAAGCAGCCAGCGAGGCCACACCTGCTCCTCGCTCTCCGGGCCAACCAGCCCCATCAATCAGGCTGAGTCGCGCAATACGGCAGCACCAGCCACCACGGCTCTGTACGTGTATGTCCAAAGATTAAGAGCGTCGGCTAATGAAATCAATTCCGGAAAATTAATCCTAATTATGCGCTATATTTTAAATGTGTTTAATTTCTGAATGTGAATAATGGTACAACAACAACCTCAACAACAATAATATGCAGCAGTGTAGACTAGTGGTTAGGGCTCTGGACTCTTGACCGGAGGGTTGTGGGTTCAATCCCAGGCAGGGGGACACTGCTGCTGTACCCTTCAGCAAGGTACTTAACCTCGATTGCTCCAGTAAAAACCCAACTGTATAAATGGGTAATTGTATGTAAAAAAATAATGTCATTGTATGCAAAAATAATGTGATATCTTATAACAATTGTAAGTTGCCCTGGATAAGGGTGTCTGTTAAGAAATAAATAATAATCATACGTATAATAATAGCATTTCATCCCACCCTATACTGCTAAATGAATAAATATACTGTATAAACAAAGAAATACTAAAAGACAAACACATGTTAAAGACAACTAGAGGAAACGTTTGTCATCAAATTAGATTTTCTATTTGTATTTCTTAATCCGGCTCTTGAGTGTTTAATAGGACTAGCGACTCACCAGTTAGCATATACCTTAGTTGTGGGAACTATATATTACTATCTATCATAAGTGGAGTTTGAGATATTAAGTACTGAGGGAGTGGAATAAATGCACTGAAATAAACGGTGAACACAAGATATTAGGTTGTGAGTTGAAGATTTTATGTGGTGAGAACAAGATATTAATGTTGAGTCCGGGGTAACTACCACACCCTATTGGTCACCCTCCAACACCAGTTCGGCAACACAGGGGAACCAGAGCTGCTGCGGGCCAGGTTCCGAAGGCATGCACGGACGGCAGGGGAGTCCCTGGCCCGATTAGCCACAGACGTGGAGAGGGAAACCTGGCGGACATACAGAGACGTTGCCGCCCGAGAGCAAGAGGAGCAAGCCCGGTTCCAATTTGTTGAAGCCATGGGACCGGGTGAGCTCCGCAAGTACCTGCACCTTGCTAAGCCCCGGTCGCTATAGACTGCTCTTCAACTCGTCCAAGAATGGGAGGATGTGACCCTGGAAGAGAGAGGTGGTCAACCGCAACCCACCACCTGAAGGGCCGAACAAGAGGATGGCGATGCAGCCCAGAGCCTCGTCTCGTTGGCAGAGGCCCTGCGGGAGATCGTGGCCATTCCACAGGCTATGGTGGAACAGTCCAGACTGCCACCGCCACACGGGCATCGGCCTTGTTGGGGATGCGGGCAGCCCGGTCACATCCGCACTTACTGCACTCAGCAAGCACTGTGGCCAAGACCTGACCAGTCACCGGCGGGAACTGGAAGGGGCCGAAGTAGAAGGGGAAGCTTCGACCCGTCTCCAACCCCAAACAAACCACCAGCACGCCAGTCATTGTGGGGAGAACCAGTATCGGGGCGCATCTCTATCTGAACTGCAGGGTGGAGGGCGTGCTATGCACCGCGCTGATAGACACCGGATCCACCGTCACCCTGGTCAGACCCAACATCCTTCAGCAGGCTGGCCAGACCAGCCAGGCTAAAGTGGCAACCACGACGGTGCAACTACATACAGTGACGGGACAACTATCCTCGATGCGAGGGAGAGGGCTACTGCAGCTGCGCCTGGGGGAGACCGCCTTCGACCAGGAGGTCTGGGTAGCTGACATTCAGGACCAGTGCATCCTGGGGCTGGACTTCCTTCAACAGGCGAGAGGGCGGTTAGATCTGGTGAAAGGGACGGTGACCTTCGGAGCAGGCCTGCTGCTCCTTCTAGAGGAACCAGCCACCCCACCCAGCGCAACGGCTTTGCAGGAACCCTGGTACATGCCAGCCCTTTCAAGACGGCCAATCCCAGCATCAAAGCCTAGACCCCATGAAGCGTCAGCACTTTCAAGGGCTCCTGCAAAAGACGCAAGCAGAGCGACGACCAATCCCAGCATCAACCCCCGGACCCCAGCGAGTGTCAGCTCTTTTGATAGCAGTGAAGCAGTCAAAGCAGTGGTCGTCGAGTAGGTGCTATTATTATTATTATTATTATTATTATTTATTAGCAGACGCCCTTATGCAGGGCGACTTACAATTGTTACAAGATATCACATTATTTCACATTATACATTATACAGATATCACATTATTTTTTTTCATACAATTACCCATTTATACAGTTGGGTTTTTACTGGCGCAATCTAGGTAAAGTACCTTGCACAAGAGTACAGCAGCAGTGCCCCCCCACCTGGGATTGAACCCACGACCCCTCCAGTCAAGAGTCCAGAGCCCTAACCACTACTCCACACTGCTGCCGTTAAGATTAGTGTCCCGAGATAAAAGATTTGGAACTGATTTCAGAGTGTTGTCTCCCTTCTTCCCTGCCTGCCTACGCAGAATGCTACAGTACAATATTGTGTAATTATTTTCATATGACCTCAATATGTTTCTAATATATAGGCCATCAAGTGCTTCTCTAAAAGGCTAGTGTGATGCATTGGTCATAAATATAGGAATTAATTTACAGACAGCACATACTAATGAATTGCTGTTGTAAAAGTAGCTGCTGTTGACTTTTGTTTTATGGCAGACTAAGGTTTTTAATTGTTTTGACATCATTCCAGGGTACAAATATATCAGTAACTTAACAAAGGTTAGAAACAAGCAAATATGTGAGGCATATTCCTCTGTCCTCAGTGCCATATTGAATATGTGTTGTCCCACATTCTGGTCTAGATATAGACCTTTGGCAACCTTTCAGGAGTATTTTATTTGATTTAATCAATTATTTGTTTCATTGAACTAACGAGAGATACATTACTCCGTTCACAAAACCTTTCTGTTGGCAGCAGCATTCAACATCATTTTTGTTGTAAAATATAATACAGACAAATAGACAAGGATTTACCAGAAATTCAGTGTGAGAAAAAATAGAGCTCATTAATGTAGAAATGACACTTCCTTATTCTTTGCTAGGATCGCTGTTCCCTCAGCGGCCAGTCACCAGGTATATACTGTACTAGCATATACTGTACTAGCACATACTGTACCAGCACATACTGTACTGTACATGACCCAACTTCAGTACAAGAGCGCTTCTTCAGATCCAATTTGCTGCTGTACACATATGTAACTAGATCAGATCAGCCAGATTGCCTGAGAGCCAGCGCCATCTAGCGATGAGCTATTTCAGAAGCAAGTCTCCTCTTGTATTGCTGGCTAAACACAGCACTAGGTGATGCTTACTAATATAAAGACACTTGGCTGATCCAGCCTTCAGTGCTTTATGTCTATCGTAGGCAATTAGAACTGAAGAGAAGCCCCTGATCTCTGGTGAAAACACTTGAACACAGAATGTATGAAACAGCAAGCTGAGTGAAAACACCTGAGCATGAGAATGTATGAAGCAGCAAGTTGAGTGAAAACACCTGAACGCAGAATGTATGAAACAGCAAGTTGAGCACCAATAAGGCAAAAAAGAACCACTCAGAATTATAGAGTTAGAGAAATAAACGATAAAATTGTATTTTAATAACAAATCATAAGAACATAAGAAAGTTTACAAACGAGAGGAGGCCATTCAGCCCATCTTGCTCATTTGGTTGTTAGTAGCTTATTGATCCCAGAATCTCATCAAGCAGCTTCTTGAATGATCTCAGGGTGTCAGCTTCAGCAACATTACTGGGGAGTTGGTTCCAGACCCTCACAATTGTCTGTGCAAAAAAGTGCCTCCTGTTTTCTGTTCTGAATGCCCCTTTATCTAATCTCCATTTGTGACCCCTGGTCCTTGTTTCTTTTTTCAGGTCAAAAAAGTCCCATGGGTTGACATTGTCTATACCTTTTAGGATTTTGAATGCTTGAATCAGATCACCGCGTAGTCTTCTTTGTTCAAGACTGAATAGATTCAATTCTTTTAGCCTGTCTGCATACGACATGCCTTTTAAGCCCGGGATAATTCTGGTTGCTCTTCTTTGCACTCTTTCTAGACCAGCAATATCCTTTTTGTAATGAGGTGACCAGAACTGAACACAATATTCTAGGTGAGGTCTTGATAATGCATTGTAAAGTTTTAACATTACTTCCCTTGATATAAATTAAATACTTTTCACAATATATCCACTGTATCTCAAAACATGCCATTCCGTCAGTGTGAAAATAAAAGACACACAAGACAAAATACAAACTCATCTTTATAGTGTGATCTATAGCCAATGAATTATGAATTCAACCCATGACTTATCAATGAAATGGCATCAGTTCTTTTCAAGATGAGTGTGTGTGTGTGTGTGTGTAATTTTACTTTGCGTTTAATTTACTTTGCTTGACTTCTAGTGCATGAACTTATAGTTTCCCAGAACATTAGCATCAATAAATTCATTATTCAGTCACTGGACTGAGTCATTTTCCACAAAATGTGGGGTCCCTCCGCAAGGATTTCAGCTCACAATGCAAAGTATGAGTGCTTCTAAAATGATAGATAAGGTTATTCTCGCCATTGCCATTGCAGTGGCACTACAATGGTAAGACAGGGCCACAGCTGAGAGATTATTACAACAGTGGTAACGGTTTCATATTGTGACATAGCAATGGTGTCACAAAGTTATGAACCAATTCATACAAGGAATGTGTTGCTGCATCATGGTACCATATTAGTCTGCCTGATTGAGCTCAGTTGTTGTTCTGTTAACGCTAGAACAACATTCTTTATTTTATTCAATTAAACAGGTAAATACTTAACATAAATACAGTTTAGTCCTAAACGCCACGGAATGTAGTGTTAAATACAATAATTGAATTCCAATATTTTCTAAAATAATTAAATAAATAAATAAATAAATAAATACATAAAAATACATTTTGGAAGCAATTTAAATTCCGAGAGATTTAGCATTCAGTATCTCAACACAGAATGGTAAATCCTCATGAGCTAAATTCACTACACAAATGTGTACAATGATCACGCACATAAAAAAATATATATTAAAAACATACACAACAATCACTTAATATACATAATGTCAATCCCAAGAATCAATACAAGTTTAGTAGTTCTCTCTCTTTATAAAAAAAACAAACACAATTATAGACATTACCACCTGCTTGAATCTAAGTCATTTTTCTGATGTATTCTGGTAACACGCATTTGTTTCTCATAATTGATTTGTTTGGATAATCCAAAATTGTGACAATCTGTTTTTGGATAATTGACTGCCAACTGTACATTCATAAAGCTGTTTGATAAACTGCTAATTTACCCCCCCTGGTGGAGATTTATCACAATGCCTTACAATGTTCAAGAATGGTTGGCCTGGATAGAGAGAAAACGTGACACTTACTTGGATAGTGGTTGAGGTGAGTGTTATAAAGTTATTAAATTTGGCTCCCTGTTTTGCACACGTTATTATTATTATTAGTTTATTTAGCAGACACCTTTATCCAAGGTGACTAAAAGAGACTAGAAAAATAGTAACGCTAGAACAACATTGTTTTTTTTATTCAATTAAATTGTCACCCATTATTCCACACACACACACACACACACACACACACACACACACACACACACACATCCCTGTGCTCGCATACCAAACATACATTTTAAATCACCTGTGCTACATAACCCACAATCCATGCACCACTACATACACACCACATAAAACACAAAATACACACAGGGGCGGGGAACCCTGCCACACACCCCTAATATATATATATTTTGTCTTTCTTTAAATATGATAAAAAAAAATACAAATGTAAAGAAAAGCTTTGAATTGCTATATTCACAATTCACTGGAAATGTATAATATAAACACCTACATCACTTAGTTTTATTGTTGTGTCTATCTCACAAGTCATACCAGAGCCACGTTTTGTTATTCCATGGTTACCTAATATTGTGAACTTTGTTTTTGTTCAGGCTGAAGTGTCAATGATTATGATCATGTCATGGGAGTATTCTGCACTTTAGCCATGACACACGTTTCATAAGTCAAAGAACTGATAATGTATCAATATTACCTAATGAGAGTTTACTGTGAAATGCAATGGTAAAACCAAGTGTAATATAGCTAAGTGAAAACATGCTAAAGCAAGTGGAAGTATGATAAATGCCTGGTACAAAATGTGCATGGTCAGTAGAATATGCAAAATGACCATGGTAAACCTGTATATGGGTAGTTAAAAGCAAAACATATGCTCTCAATGTTGCTATATTTTTTAACACACCTGTGAAGCTACTGTGTAATTGAAAACAAATATCAGAGGTATTTCTACAGAAGGTTTGTGAGGTCATGGTAACGGTTGCTATGGTGCTGCTGCTTGGGTACCTTCCTCTTTGGGGACTGAAGTCAGCAGTTACCGATTCATCCCTCTGGTTAACCAAACCACTTTTCAGCCACTGATTTTCCCTGTACTCCTCCCCTCACACTTTCTCCAGCCAGGGTGGCACCCCTTATGATAATTCATTGTAGTATCCCATGATAAAAGCATAACAAAGCATTATAAAGCACAGTAAAAGCATTGGGAATGTATAGTTTAAAGCAGTATAATCAAGCAAGTATAGTAAAACATTGTAAAATAACATGGTTAACTATACAAAAGCATGATAGATGTACTGATAGTATAAATATGGTAAAAATGCATGTGAGTTGCAAAGTGGAAGATTACCAAACATATGGCTATATAACAAAACCCTTGTCCCACATATAAACGACAACTTCATTGAGGGAAGCACTGTAAATACAGCAATACACCGTCACATATCAAACACACTGCTCAACAACATGCACGATACATAATAAACCACGGCTCTAGCGCCAGAACAATAACATTAACATCCGACATCATAGAAAATCTGTGTTTTTCCGTGTTATCATAGAAAATCAAATTGGTAATGCGATTCAAAAAGGCCGGCCCTAGTCTGCCCTAGTCTGCTTTGGTCCCGGAGTGCAGGCCCTGGGCCGCATCGAAACGGCGGCCTAAATCTAGGCTGGCCCAGGGCTTGCTTTTCTTTTTTGGAGCATTTACATGTAAGAAAAGGGTCCCTGAAGAGGCCCAGGGCTGTCTTAAATCGCAAGTGTGAACGGGGTCATTGTTCAATTAAATAAATATAATTTTGGGTAGCGTTCCTGTCATACTTTGAGGGGATTGACAAACAAAGAGTTGCAGACTGAAAGCTTTGTTAGGTGATATAATCAAGACCACAAATAGAAATAATTGTGTACACTTGCTTGTAATTTGAACCACATGCTAGCAAGCAATTTTGGATAATGGCACACTTCTTTGAGCTTTGTGACCTTGTGTGTCCAAATGTACAGTACTGTACCAAACAAGCATTGCACATGTAATAAAAAATAAATATGTGGGAGTGTCCTGTGTCCAAGAGCTGCAAGGCAAATCCTTATTTACATCATCTGTATTAATAACAAGCAAGCAGATTTCCCCAGTGCGTATTTTTGTGTTTTATGTTTTATGTGGTGTGTATGTATTGGTGCACAAAGTGTGGGTTATGTAGCATAGGTGATTTAAAATATATATTTGTATTTAGGCATAGGGATTGCACTTCACGTGCAGATTAAAGTGGGTATTTGTATGGGGGCACAGGGAGTGACAATTAGTCCACGTGCAGTTTGTGCCGAGATTCAAGTGAATGATTGATTAGCAATCGAGTCTCGGTACAGCTGCATAAAAGAGTGCTTTACGCACATGGGGTTGACACACAAAAGATAATTGCTACTCGTGCTGAAATATCTCAGCACGATACTTTGTTTAGTGTTCGCTGCGTTTGCCTATTTGTTTTGGCCAACGTGCCGTCTTGTTTTGTTATGTTTAAATCTTTTATTTACAATAAACCGTCGCAACAGCGCGTTTCACTCATCATTCTGTGCTCCTGGCCTGACATCACCACAAGCTATCCGTGACATCACCACAAGCTATCCGTGACACACACACACACACACACACACACACACACACACACACACACACACACACACACACACACACACACACACCACTGAAGTAGAAGAGGAATTGCTTTGAAAGCACACTGTACTGAGTTCAATGGGTGTATATGTTTTCTATACTTGATCCTCCGGGCTGCAAACAAGTGTAAACAATGCCATTTTCCTCCCACCACACCCATGTGAACTGCCAGCTGCTCGTCCCTTTGAACTAACAAAATGACAGTGCTGTCCTCTTCCACGTTGACTGTGCATGTGAAAGTCATCTGCTAAAGAATTTGCGTATTAGTCACAATCTTTTAATAAGTCTTGTACTTTTACCTGTGTTTCTTTATACAGGGATTAACCCGTAAAATTGGGTGGGCATTGATCAGATATCTTTTATCACATTACATTTACAAGGCAAGACAATAACATAATTTACTTTTAGAATATTTTATCACTTACCAAGGGCTAATACAGTATTATATGTTAATTGATGGAAAAGTTATATATAGATGACAATATAGAGTAACGCCAGGTGCAGCAGTATTCCAGTGAATTAGGAGCTTATAACTTATGTTTTATGTTATAAGGGTGGATTATAACAAAGTGATGCAATACAGGAAAGAATATTTTTATTCATCGGAAATCAGACTTGTATCCTTGCCCTTAAGGTTACCACCATCATCTTTGTTTATCATAACACACTACTAGTTATATTGTATGCTGTAATTGTGTATACTGTTTGTAGGTGCTGACATTTCTAACACCACTGTAAAACAAGCTATCATACGACAGTAGCTAGCAATAGATGAATATCCCATTTACAGGTATCTGCAGTGTGGCAAAGTGGGGTTCAAAATTGGAATGCAGATTAATTAAAAAAAAATGTAATGATTAACCTGTCAATGATGAAAGCCCTGGTGATATCCATGCTCATGTACCTGAATGGTTCCTGAAGTCTGAATGGATTACCTTGCAAAAGCAAGTCTTCCATCAGCCCCGGGCCTCTAAATCCTTGTTACTGGGTTGGGTGAGAAGAACAGGTTTTATGCAGTACAGTAAGTTAATATTAATATCCTGCTGTGGTTTAACTCTTTGATGTCGGAGGTGAGTTCTCAGTCTGCTGACATGAACATATTTTAAACCAGACAGTGGGAGATAAAGAAATATTTTCACCAAATCTTGTTCTTTTAATGGGTTTAGAGACTTTCCTCTATTGAGTTCAATGTTCAAATACCCACACCACACTCCACATTTGCACAAATCGAATCATATATAAAAGGCAACCAAGGCAAAAAGGCAAGGATCTTTGCCTTTTTTCAGGATCAAACTTGTGTTTTATTCATGGATTCTTCAATATAAAAAATGTATGTAATATTTTATGTATTTTATATGCTACCCTCCAACATAGATTTGGATAATATGGAGACATGGTGTATTTTAAAGGTGTACTTCATATTAAAAAGGTCTTCATATTAAGAATTTTAATTGTTAAGGTTCTTAGTAATTATACTGTGTTTTGCAGTGTTTACTGCTCAATTATACTTTACCTTAAAGTATTTTCAAAAGACTTATGAAGAGCTTTAGGCATGAGACAAATTTGGCATTGAGTCATCAGGCCATTACTCCACCCAAGCCCTGCCCAGTTTTGAACTTTCAAATGACACTTTCAAATGACTCTGTAATTTAAGTCTGCTATTGTTGATGTGACAATTACAGGTGCTACACTTTTCTGTGTAGTGTCAAAAATGTTGCAGTACTTGCTTCTATTGCCTTTATCAAGTTTAAATGATGTGGGCCCCTCTGTTGTCTTTTAAATTTTATTTTTGTATTTAGTGTGTCCAATTATTATTTCCCCCGACTTTCTCCCAATTTGGAAGCCCAATTTCTTTTCCATCAGCGCAGCAATTCATTACATGGCTCAGGGGACCCGAAGGTTCAGTGGACGTGTGGACGTCCTCCGATCCCATGATCAAGCCAGCTTCCTTTTTCACCCAGGAACTCGAGAGTGAATGTCAGCGAGCTGCCAACCTCTGGAGGACAAAGGCCAGCCCTGCAGGTGTCCACCTTTGAGCTTACTGAGAGCCTGGCCAGCAGGGTTTACTGTAGCATGATAAGGAGAAACAGTCCAAGAGCTGTATGACTCACCCTGCACACCACACGGCTGTGCTTTTACCAGATGAACCAGTCAAGGACCCTGCCCACCTATTGTTTGTCTAAAGCTAATAAACATACAAGGGTGTTTGCACATTCACACACACTACAAATACTTACAATAAGCCATGATATTTAAGTCCAGATTCATTTTATGGCATGTCCTACAAAAATGTGAACTAAAACATAGCTTTAATCAGGCTTTATTGGGCTTGTGTTATCAGTCCAATATTGACTATAGTACCCAAGGAGACATGAAAACAGTCCTCGCCTTTTTAAACTCTATTGAGAATATTGCGTGTGGGGTACTCTGACTCCTGCACGATATTTCTGTTAACAAAAAGTTTTCTAACAAGTTAAGAAATATTGCTCATTTCATGTTAATTAAGGGATACTGGCATTGCAATTATGAAGTGCTCCAGCTTCATATGCTCTTATTACAAGGGTTTTCAGTCATGGGTGAATAAGTACACATGTCTGTGGCAGGGCTGCAGCCCAGCACATGTAAGGAGTGTTTTTTTTGTATACATTATTATTATTATTTTTTCAGATTTGCCAAGGCAATTATACAATACATATATATATATATATACTGTATATATATATATATATATATATATATATATATATATATATATATATATATATATATATATATATATATATATATATATATATAATGTTTCATAAACAAACTGATTTATAAAATACAGTAAAACACATAAATTAGAGGATTAAGGGGAGGTTGGAAACAAATTAAAGAACAACAACAAAAAAAGTGATAAAAATGATGGGAAAATAGTACCGTTAATGATAAAATAAATAAATAACAATAATCAAAGAAAATAATTAAAATAAATAATGATATATATATATCTGTTTCCCTGAGATCTGGCCTTTTTTTGAAAAATCATTATATTGGTCTTTTTAAGGTTTACTGCCAAGGCCCAGCAGTGACAGGCTCTGCTGCAGCTCCTGCTCTGTGGGTGACAGCAGGACCAGGTCATCTGCATAGAGCAAGAACTTGACTTCTGTGTCATGCAGAGTGAGGCCAAGGGCTGCAGACTGTTCCAGCATCATTGCTAACTCATTGATGTAAATATTGAACAGTGTTGGACTCAGACTGCAGCCCTGTCTCACCCCACGCCCCTGAGTGAAGAATTCTGTTCTTTTGTTGCCAACTTTTACTGCACACTTGTTTTCTGTGTACATTGATTTTATTATATCATAGACTTTACCCCCTACACCACTTTGAAGAATTCTATAATACAAACCCTCATGCCAAATTGAATCAAATGCTTTTTTAAAGTCAATGAAACAGGCAAAGATTTTGCCTTTACTTTTTTGTTGAACATGTTTGTCAATTAGGGTGTGTAGGGTGTAAATATGATCAGAGGTGCGGTGATTTGGTAGGAAGCCAATTTGACTCTTACTCAAGACACTGTGATCAGTAAGGAAGGCTATTATGCAGGCATTGATTATACTACAGAATACCTTCCCCAGATTACTGCTCACACAGATGCCTCGGTAGTTATTGGGGTCGAATTTGTCTCCACTATTGTGAATTGGGGATATAAGCCCTTGGTTCCAGATGTCAGGGAAGTAACCAGTACTTAGTACCATGTTGAATAATTTAAGCATTACCTCTTGTAACTTAGGGCTGCTGTGTTTGAGCATCTCAGTACTGATGCTGTCAGGGCCGCAGGCTTTTCTGGGTTTAAGTGCCTGGAGCTTTTCAGTTAACTCTTGTAGGGTGATTGGAGCATCAGTTGTATTTTGGTTATCTTTAATTGATTGTTCTAGTAATTTCAGTTTTGCGCTAGTTAAAATGTGTTTATTTGTTAGATATTTTGTTGTATATCTTGATAAAGGGTTTCAAAATCATTTTTCCAAATTGTTCCATTTTGTATTGTTAATCCTTGTTGTTTTGTTGAGTTTAAATTATTCCACATTTCTCAGAACTGGTTTTGTTCGATAGATTTTTCTATGTCTGTGAGGGTTTTGTTTGTGTGTTTTTGTTTTTTTCTGTTTGAGTATGTGTTTGTAGTGTTTTAGGGTCTCACAGTACCTCAGGCATAAATCTGATTTATTCGTATGGATTTACATTCATCATCAAACCATTTTTGTATGAGTTTTTGTTTCTAGTTTCTTTTCTTTTTTTTTTTTTAGATTTGCCATTATGGCTGCATTTTCAAATATGTTATTGATGTGTTTAACTGCCAGATTTAGTCCTGTTACATTTGGTTGGTACTGTGTGTTGAGGAAAGTGTTCATGAGGTTAGTCATTTCCATAGAACTGATTACTTTGTTAAATTCCTCTGTGAGCCCATCTGTATGTTTAATTCAGATTGTACAGCTTACTGGGCTGTGTCTGTGTGTTGCTGGGCTGACCTCTTCTTTTCAGGAACACAGTGATTTTTCTTGTGGTCCGACAGGGGGGTTTGTTGCCTGACAGTGAATGCATTAAGAGAGGAGGGGTCCATGTCAGTGATGGCATAGTCCACTACACTTGTCCCAAGAGCTGAGCAGGAGAACCTCCCTAAAGAGTCCCCTCTGATCCTGCCATTAACGATGTACAGACCCAGGGCTTTACAGGGATGCACTAACTCTCTCCCATTCTTGTTTACAGCATGGTCAGAGTTGTTTCTCTGTGTTGTAGTAGGTGTGAGGTACGAAGGGATCTGTCCAACTAAATGGCTGTTTCCCTGAGTGTTTATATAGTTAGGCTCTGAGCCTGTCCTGGCATTGAAATCTCCACAGAGCAGCACATTGGCTGATCTCTGTGTGGAGGGTGTTAAAATACTCCTCATTATAATAGGGGGATTCAGCACGGGGGTATGCTGCACACAGGTATATATCATTTTCACACTGGGTTACTCCCTTGTTAATTTTGTGCTATGTGTGTGTTTGACCCTGTTTATCTGGGCTGATGTAGTTGGCGAGCTCTTCTCTGTACCACACTATAATCCCTCAAGTCCCTGCCGCGCCAGACTGTGCTCAGTTTAATAGAGGGCACTAGTACCTCCCTGTAGCCTAAGGGGCAGTGCGTGGGCACCTCTCCGTGGCACCATGTCTCCAGCAGAACAATGACATCTCAATCATTTGTATTTTTAATATATTCTTCAGCCCGAATGCCGAGGAATACAGGCCCTGAACGTTCCAACAGCTGACTGAAAATGAACTCATGTTAATTAACTACCGGTAATATTATTCTTAGTACCACAATCTCTCTCTCTCTCAGCCAAAGAAGAATACAAGGGAAAGATTGTATAAAGTGATTTAAAAAAATTCTATCAGAACTTCAGGATACATATTAATTAAAACAAAATGTTTTTCTCTGGTGAACAAAGTTCAGCAGCCTAGATTTTTTAGTTCACCTGCCTTAACTGTTATACAATTTCTTATAACTGACCCTTTAAATGCAACAGTTGTCGGTGTTGAATCGATTTCAGAATGCTTTCAACATAATCCTAGCGGCGGATGGAAACAATGCACAAGATTTTTCGTATCAGCTGCTGTTTAGGATTTGAGAATTGGTTAAACCCAATGATGTGCCAACTTTACTTGTTTCATGACAATAGGATTTAAAGAATGACATCTTGTCACCTCATTGCTTGGAGCAGCGTTACAATAAAGGATTCACAGGGTCTGATTGAGCTTCTTCATTCCTATATGCTTTCTGTTACTGTAACATGTCACATTGCAGAGATTTTTAAAATTTATTTTGTATTTGTTTTAATAAATCAAGCTGAGCTATTGCTCTCAGCTAGATACTGAGTGTTTTTTAAAAGCATTATTTTTTTGTTAGCATTTCTGAGAACCACAAACAAGAAGCCTATTGAGCCCTCCAACACAGGAAAATCTGGTTTCTGGGATAGGGGTAAAGTATGCAGTGTTGTTTTCCAATAGAAATAGATTGATCTATAAATATGACAAGCGCCAGGCTTTATCTCCAGTTAATCGCACATTTAGTGTACTGTACATTTATAGTTCATATGTCTTACCTGTATAGTCAATTGAAACAACATATCAATTTCAAATTAAATTTCACAGGACAGGAGCAAGGGCTGCGTGGAGGAAGTACCTTAGGTATTGAAATAGGAAAGAAGTGTTTTGAGACTTAGAAAAGAAGACAGGGTTTCCCCTCGGCTCGCCGAGAGCCGCCCCAGCGGAGGTGAAACCGAACCGATCGGCTTGGCCGGGGGTCCCCTCTGACTCGCGGAGAACATTCATGGCAGAGGATAAGGCCAGCGCGGCTGGGCCTCGAAGGTTGGGAAGTGAGCTTCACTTGCCCCCAAAGGGAGACCGTTGCGGGGGTGACGCAGCATAGTGGAAGGGAGTATGGAGGAAACAAAAACACAAGACAGAGAATAAGGAGCGAGGCTTAAATAGGGAGATTGACATATTTTGGCGGGAAAGCCCTAGCTCCTGCTCCCTGCACCACACGCGAAGCACTGGTGTAGTCGAGCTAGAACACCTTTCCGGTACTTGTTTCTACAGGCAGAACCCTGACTTAAGAATCTTTACTGTTTTGTTAGAAAAAATGCAGTACTACTTTAAAAGGCTAAAAAAAATATTAGTAAAACTGTTGACGAAGACAGCTGACAGCAAAAGTGCATCCTACGACTGTGGCCATAAACAGAGGTTAAAGCTGCTTTGTATATCGGTCAGTGCAGAGACCCAGGGTTTGGAATGAAGGACTGCCTTTGCTTTTAAGACTTAATATATTTTACAAAAGCATAAACAAGTCCTACAAATGTATTTAAAACACTAGTAAGTTCTGTTCACTGGTGTAATCGAGCCGGGAAGCCATTCCAATACCTTTTTCTATAGGAGTAGAACCTTAAGACTCTCTACCGATTTGATGTGAAAATGCTTACATGGCGCCTGACTGCTCCATTGAAGTGATCTCTTTTTCGTAGGGAAATCAAATTAGTTTTTCCATTGAACAGGCACTAGGAACAACAAACTCAGTGTTCGATTCCCTACATGCCACTTTTGATGGTACACTCCGAATCAGTCTCCGATAACCGGCGCACATTTTAAATGGTTCCAGTCACACACATCTCCCGCACAGTTATCTGATTCGGTCTGTCATCCTTATGATGCAAAGAAGAGAACATTACAAACTTCTATTACAAACTACTGTACTAAAGTTTAAGGCGGCATGATATACTCAGTGCATCGTGGCGAATGAAATTCTACGCTGGCGATGACCTCATTGAAAGGAATAGAAAAAAAAACAATTTTCCAGCTAGATGCTTTCAAAACAAGCCAAATTAGCCTGGCAGCACTGATCAACATTTTAATTGGAGTTCCGGTAGATTTATGACTACACCACTGGCCCTAAAAATACAAAAAAATATAAATTCAAATAAATAAAATACAATCTCCAATACATCATGTGAAAATCATACAATCCTTAGATAGTTTGGTTGAGATTCAGGACTCTTATCCGATGGCATAAAACATGCCAGAGTGCCTGAAGGGTAGTATTATCAACACTAAGTAATCCCTAAACTGAGTGTTGCAATCAAAACCCTCCGCAATACTAGGAAATATCATATATGCAGCCAATCCCTTCTGCAATGGTTTAATTTGTATTCATTTCATTACAATCTAATTCACTTCTGGTTCCAGGGTGCTTTTACCTGGGATAAAATCCTGTAAGTGCACTTCAGCCTTGATGCAACCTTGTGGACCTCCCCTTTGAAAACAAGATAATAGCATTACTTAGTACATAAATCAATGTAATTCTTCAGAATTGTGTTGCATGTCAAAAACAAAAAATAAGATACAACTCTCAATTGCAAAAATACATTTAAAAACCCTTAATTCATAATGTAGATTTCTGCAATAGTATGTGCTTTTGCCACTAAAATTCATCATACGTTGCTTTGGTTAAACACTATAATTTGAATAACATACAGAGTTCTCGCTGAGCTTATAAACCACAAGCCAACTAGCTAAGGCTACTGAACAACGTTTATGCCAGCAGGCAGGACATGTGGAGAATCCATAAACCCTGGAAAGTGGAAGTAAGGGAATCGTTGGAAACAAAACATCAATATGATTTGTATAACATAACAAAATCAACATGTTGGAATCATTCCAGGAAACCTCATTTAACTTGTTATGAAGATAATTAGCCACTTTCAATGAAAATGTCTTTGAGTCACATGCAGTTAAAACAATAACATAAAAGAATACTTCATGTTTATTAATCTAAACCACTTATATAAAAAAGACGACTTAAGCTAGATTTAGTGATCAGGAAAACACCTTCAATTAAAGATCTGCTATATATGTTAACATTAAAATAGATGTGCGTCGTTATGTGCTTCTATTATGCTGCAAGTACACTGTTTAATATTTGCTAACTGTGGGTACACTGACAATAGCTACTGAAAAGGTACGTTCTAGGTTCTAATGAAGCCACTGCGAATGCTTGGCAACAGTCCCAACGGGTGCTTACTGTACTGTAAAAAAAAGTCGACCTTGAAACTACTGTAGCTTCAGCAGATATGTGTTCTTCGGAGTGTGCAATTTGAACATTAACTTCTGTACTAGTAAAACTTTAATCGAGTGCAATTTTGCTTAGCTGTCATAAATTCATACAAAGAAGAATTCCAAATTGCAAAACTTTATTTTAAATCCTTCGGTTTAATTAACAGTCAAGCAAACATTTTGTTTCTACTGCAGCACTAAGTTCCTTGTATATACAATATTAAAATTATTTAATAAATCATTTTATTGTCGATAGCAGCCCTTCCCAATTTTCTAGATTTAAATCACGAATAAGCATGTATACACTGTCAAGTACAATGCAATTTCCCCCCAGGGAAAAAATAGGCAGAGCTATATAATAAAAAAAAAAAAAAAAAACTACCTTTAGTGCAAAATATCCTGCATTGTCACAAATACATATTTTATAATTGTGTACAATATTTAAGGCATTATTAATGGACACGAATTCCAGTTGACAGATCTCATACATTCCTTGCGCATGATGACGCAGCTCTTCTGTTCAGTTCAGTTATGATTTAGTGCAGTTCTTCACTAACGGAAGCGTTATTATTGTCTTCATAGAAATTGTTGTTCTCGGGTAACCCTGCGCGCACCCTCCTCTTTTCCTTGAAGCGTCCGGACCGAGAGATTTTCAAATTCCTTCTAGAGGTTTTCTCGTGAAATCCATTTTCGAACTTGTGTTCAGTGCATTCAGTGTCCATCACGTTGGGGTGTTTGTTTTCCTGAAAGCCGGTTGAATCTGCAGTAATTGCCGTCTTGTCCTGAGACGGTTGGTGTTCTGTACTGCTATCTTGTTGAACCGCAGTATCTTTTGTTTTCTTTCGTAATGTCATGGATTTCCACCAACTTTTAGTTTCTGCCATTTTCCTCCGAGGCGCTTCACTCTGTTTTACCTTTTGTCAAAATAAATAAATACATTAGTTAGCCCATCTCAAAAGTAAGCTACCATTATTATTATTATTATTATTATTATTATTATTATTATTAATAATAATAATAATAATAATAATAAATAAATAAAACTACACCAAAGTGTGCACAATAACCTGTAATCGTATTGAGGGCTTCTGGTGGCAAGATAAATGACGAGACCAATACCTCGAGTCATTTATCCACGTCACAAGAAGTCCACCAGTATGTTGTGTTGCTGTACTGGTATTTGATGAATTTTCCTGTTTTCACTATTTTCTTCCAGGTGGCAGCATTTTGAATGCAATGTTATGTCCAAACTAATTATTTTCAAATTGTAATAAATTCAATTGTAATGGTATAACAAAATACAATCTGACATTCATGAACTACCATGGTAAGACCGCAAACTACCATGCATAATGATGTTGCGAAACACCATTTAATTGTCAGTGGTGCATACATTTAACACACATGGGGTTTAATTCAATAACCGTTAAGAAGGTGTAGACTATAGTAATTGTAAGATACATATCCCTTGATGTCAAAAGGCTTCAAATAAAGAACTCGGGAGATTAATTACATTTCTCACAGGAGACGTAACCATTAAATAATATTATGTTCAAGGCCAATTCCATATTAGCCCGGGGAAGTTACCAAAAACAAAAACAAAGGCATGGTGTAGTTTCTAAGCCTCTGTTTTAAGAAAAGTGACACAAAGTTACATTTTAATTTAATGCTGTAAGATTATCAATAACCTATCTAAATTGAGAACTATTGCAATCTATAAGAACAATATTGCCGTTCAGTTTATTCCTGTGAGGCTAATTCATCGAAAGTACTGGGCATGCTTACCTCGTTAAGCGACAAACTGGAGCAAGCTTCTGTACACGGTCACTTTAAACGGGAGATACAGTACAAATTTAAAAACTGAAACGTTCTGTTTTTCAGTCAGTTTTCACTCCATAAGTACTTCTTTTCCAATCTTTTGTTGTTAAAACGTGACGCAGATAAATAATCCCAGTTTTCAAACTATTACTTGTCCATATCCTTTAATTCCACACCAAAGTGTTTAAACCGTCGTACAGACGTTGTTTTTAAGTCATTGTTTTTGAAAGGCAATTCTCTCATAGAGGTTACATGAATCGTTTAATAGAGACTCCCTGAAAATATGACGTTCCAGTTGTTTCCACAGGTAGGCTGCTGTATACCGATATATCAAATGCAAATGTGCAGACTGGTATAAATAGACTTCTGGTATTCCTCCCCTTTACCTCCTGATTGGTTGATAATTCACCTGTGTCCTCTGCGACAGGTGGTTTAACCTGTCCTTCAGCCCACACATTAGGTGACGACGTTGCCCAGGTAAATGCGATAATAAAGGGGGAGCAGGTATCTGTTTTACGCAACAACCTTTGCGCTTTGTAATGCAAGAGTCTAATGTTATGATGCAGCATTAAAATAATACACACGACAATATATTAACTTTTTAGGGGACCTGCAATACACTGTCAAACTGTATTCCTCAGGCTGTTTCCAATTTCCTGTGCTTATTGTTCATATGGTTATTGATAAAGTATACAAAACGTAAATACAATACCAAGTATATACTTTAAAGGTAATATTTAGAGGCAGCAGCAATTCCAATTCCAATGTCAATCTATGAAATTTTAGATACAATGCTGCACTAATTGAAGAGCTTTTTAATATTTCAAGGCTTAAGTACTCAATTATATATCATTAAACTTTTGATTTGGATTCAGGCTTAGATTTTTCACTTGAAGGTGTTTCATGGATCTCCATTGCAAACACCATTGCCTTGGATAGATTTTGATGTACCTGAAGTGAAGGTTACAACCTTTCGATTATCTTTGCGTGTGGTTATGATACAGTACAATACAACTTTATGACTACACATGATAAGAGTGTCCTTGGGGACAAGCTGTTGTGACTTTGAAGAAAGCAAGACATTTCTAGACTAATAGTATGCTATGTACTAGATAATAATTTGTTAACAAATCAATAAGCTCTCAAGCTCATAGTTTACAGACACTGAGAGGTATTCCTGTCTTTATGGTTCAATTTCCTTAACTTAAGAAACAAGAAAAAAGTTAAGAACTGCTATTCTCCAAAAAACAAGCAAAAAAAAAAAAAACCTTAGCAATTTTCTTAACTTTTTCTTTTTTCTTAAGTACAAACTTAACAAAAATTGGTATTCTTCAAAAAAAAATTCTCATTTTTTTCTTAAAAATTGGCTTAACTTTAAGATAACTAAACCCTTGTCTTAAAATAAGTAGCTCTTGGGAGGTATGTCAAAGAAATACATACATTATTACACTTTTTGTTTAATAAAGAAATGCAAATATATATTTTAATATTTTGACATATTTTCTATTATTGTGAATCTTATTAATTCCCAAATACAATTGTTTTTCATTATGGGTATTTTGGTATTTTAGGATTTCATAACCAGTTAATGTAGACCTAAATCATGCTATAACTAACAATTTAATTATTTGAAGGATTATTTATGATAACCTTAATATCAATTAATAAAAATATGTATGCAATGTGTATTACATATTGATGTAAAATGCTGCAGGTTTTTGTAGGATGCAGAGAAGACAGACATGAGAGAGAGATGAGAGTCAGCATCAATACAGGGATTTAAAACGCTAAGTTCAGTTATTTGGGATGAATTTTGTTCTGGGGGGAGATTTGCCCCGCAGGCAGAATAACACATCTCCAAACTGATTGGTTAACTATGAAAAGAAGGCGGGGTTTTGTTTCAATTACATTGATTGGTTTACACTTGGAGGTGGGGTTATTTTTGACTTTTGACTGTTGATAGAAGCCACTGATTTGGAGGGATATGTTCATTTATATTATATAAACTTGCAAACTTTTCGATTTAGAAATCTGTAAGTTAATTTATTTTAGTAATACGCTATGTAATACGTAGGGGTATAGATAAATAAATACATTTAATTAAAATGTAAAATGTGATGTGTTTAGCTAAATTTAACTTAAGAACAATCTTAACTATTTTCTTACAAACTTCCTTAAGTTTTGTCCTAAGAAGGCTTTCAAGAATACGCCCCCATCCCTCAAGGATTACTTCCTCTAATTAAGTCGGGTACAGTAAGGAGGTAATGAGGGTTGCAATCTGAGGCTGTTCGCTAGAATGGTCAATAGCGTCACTTTGGAGACTGTTCCTCCAGAAACACCACTAATGAGATCTTGGATATGAAAGCACCTGCCAACCAAACTCCAACTATCAGTCCTATATGAAGTCAGGTCTGCTGTCTTACCAATTGTGACAGAAACAGACTTTTAGGACGGAGTTAATAAGTAATGTGTAAAGCTGCCTATGAGTACACAAGTGTGCTACTGGTGTTTCTTTTGTTTCAATACCCTATTCGTATTATATAGAATTTTATAGGAAGCAACAATGTATGTTTAAAGTATCTATGTTTAGTTTGTTATCAAAAGTCAGCAGAGTTCTGTATTGTAGTAAAAGTACACCTTTTTAACAGGAAGTGTAAACCCTGGCTTCCTTTAATGCAGAGTATACATTTTAGATATAGATTGGCAGATAAACGATTCCTTATTGCTCATGTCAGCTGTGTTAATGCAAATATTTAACGTTCCGCCTCCCTCCCTCCCTCTATAGTCACACATAAGGTTGTTCCACAGAGGAACATACTGTTTAAGTTCTGTATGAAAACTTACAAATGAAAGCTTAAAAAGTACAAATTCAAAGGAATTGAATCAAACACAGTTCATGTGCACAGTAATTTAACACTTTTCCCTTACTTTTCTCATGGTTATGTTATGCATTTCCCATAGTTCATTGTGGTTGGTTATGTTTTTATAATGCTTTCCTTACCTCTTTGGGCTTTACAATGCTTACCTATGCTTTATTACACTTTGCTATGCTTTTACTATAGGGAACTTGTATAACAGTACTTATAAGAGGGAAAAAGAATCACACAATGTGTGAGACTGAGCACCTGTTCTTTAAGGCTTTATAAGTCCTGGTATTCACAGTTCTTTAATACTGATGATACCTGTGAGGGATCATTGCATCATTTGTCACCATCAAAGAAAGGAATGTTGTTCTTTATAACATGGCCTGAATTACGTGGTTTTCATTATTATCTCAGCACTAAGGAACTTCACAGAAATATCTTCTGAAGGTAGCTAAATAATTCCAGTGTCTTATATGAAAAAACTTAACTTAAAATATGATTATTTTGCCTGGAAAAGTTGTCTGGGTTTTTGACCAGTTACCTCATCCTACAGTAGACTGCAGTGAAGCTGTGCGGGGCTGAAAGAGTTACAGTAAAATGTTGTGGTAAAAACAAAAACAAAAACAATTTTAAGTCCAAATAATATCTAGATCATCATCAATTGTATTTAAGCAGTTGGAAGCTTCAATATGATGAAACCCAATCAGAGTCTTCTTGTTCTAGTAGAATATTTATTAGGAAGAGAGAAGTTGAACATTTTGTATTCTCTATGGCAGATGCAAACTAGAGTGACTCCAGCAGATGCAAACTAGAGTAACTCCAGCAGTGCAAACTAGAGTGACTCCAGCAGATGCAAACTATTGTGACTCCAGCAGTGCAAACTAGAGTGACTCCAGCAGTGTAAACTAGAGTGACTCCAGCAGTGCAAACTAGAGTGACTCCAGCAGTGCAAACTAGAGGGACTCCAGCAGTGCAAACTAGAGTCACTCCAGCAGTGCAAACTAGAGTGACTCCTGCAGATGCAAACTATTGTGACTCCAGCAGTGCAAACTAGAGTGACTCCAGCAGTGTAAACTAGAGTGACTCCAGCAGTGCAAACTAGAGTGACTCCAGCAGTGCAAACTAGAGGGACTCCAGCAGTGCAAACTAGAGGGACTCCAACAGTGTAAACTAGAGTGACTCCAGCAGTGCAAACTAGAGTGACTCCAGCAGATGCAAACTAGAGTGACTCCAGCAGTGTAAACTAGAGTCACTCCAGCAGTGCAAACTAGAGTGACTCCAGCAGTGCAAACTAGAGTAACTCCAGCAGTGCAAACTAGAGTGACTCCAGCAGATGCAAACTATTGTGACTCCAGCAGTGCAAACTAGAGTGACTCCAGCAGTGTAAACTAGAGTGACTCCAGCAGTGCAAACTAGAGTGACTCCAGCAGTGCAAACTAGAGGGACTCCAGCAGTGCAAACTAGAGTCACTCCAGCAGTGCAAACTAGAGTGACTCCTGCAGATGCAAACTATTGTGACTCCAGCAGTGCAAACTAGAGTGACTCCAGCAGTGCAAACTAGAGTGACTCCAGCAGTGCAAACTAGAGTGACTCCAGCAGTGCAAACTAGAGTGACTCCAGCAGTGCAAACTAGAGTGACTCCAGCAGTGCAAACTAGAGTGACTCCAGCAGTGCAAACTAGAGTGACTCCAGCAGTGCAAACTAGAGTGACTCCAGCAGTGCAAACTAGAGTGACTCCAGCAGTGCAAACTAGAGTGACTCCAGCAGTGCAAACTAGAGGGACTCCAGCAGTGCAAACTAGAGTCACTCCAGCAGTGCAAACTAGAGTGACTCCTGCAGATGCAAACTATTGTGACTCCAGCAGTGCAAACTAGAGTGACTCCAGCAGTGTAAACTAGAGTGACTCCAGCAGTGCAAACTAGAGTGACTCCAGCAGTGCAAACTAGAGGGACTCCAACAGTGTAAACTAGAGTGACTCCAGCAGTGCAAACTAGAGGGACTCCAGCAGTGCAAACTAGACTGACTTAAAACAGAAGATATTAATGAAGATGAAAACGTACTTTAACTTACTTTGGAAAGTAGTAAAAATGCATACATAAAATGTGGAACGTAGGCTCAAATGCACAATGTTTTCCTTCTGCTGGGAAAACAACTAGTTCTCAAAATCACCTGTGATATAGCAAAATGTTTTTAAAAAAATAAGCATTTAATAGACAGTGCAGTGTGCACAAGCTTTGATGCCCATGTCTTCAATGTTATGAACTACACAAACTGTATTATTTTGTTTTGTGCTACCAGTGAGAATTAACTGCAGAGTACAGAAACTTTTAGGTTTGCTTCAGTGCCAGAAAGTTATCCTGCAGTGAAACTGGGCATTCTGCCTAAGAGCTACAGAAATGATTGAAATCAAAGAGGTTTATAGACCTTCAATGGGAAGGTTCAAGACATAGCTATGCTCAGTTTCTTATCAACATTTGAAATCTGTTTACCTTCAGGGGCATTTACAGTTCATGACACATTCCTGTGGTATTACCCAGAAAACAAGTATATCAGTGGCATACACAACCCCTACCACAGCTCCTAATAAAAGGATAGCGCCATTATGGTGACATTATCAAGTTTAGCACCATGACATGTGTGGTATTATATATGGGTTATAAGATAAAGTTAAATATAAGATTCTGATACTTTCAATAAACATTCTTGCCAAGTTTCATCAGAATAAGACAAGTAGTTCTCCAGATATGTAAAAATGTGAATATAACTTACATAAATATATACAGACTGATGGGACATGTGGGTGCCTTCACTCTATCCTTGCTGCTGGAGAGTGTATTACGTATATCAAAAATGTACGTAAAACATTTACCAATTTTTAATATTATGAATATAGTAACTCAGATAAAAAAAATCACAATACAAATGTTTTTATGTAATTGTATTCTTGACATCAGTCATAAAATAATCATTTTTATTCTCAAAGCTGCTTAAAACAACAGCAGCAATGGCATACCATTCCTGGCAGTCACCATTACAGAAATTAATTTGTGAGGAACAAATATTCCCTTCCGAGTCATTCTACATTAGTGACAAATTAATAATACAGGGGCACATGCGTTAAGATCTGTTCATGTATTTGAAGATGGGATAATGATCTCTTCTGAGATGATATTGGGCAGACAAGATGTATGAGTAGGATGAAACGTACAACAAATACCCCACCTCCAATGATTCTGCCTTAATTAATGTGACTCCACACTTTTTAGATTAAGGTACATTGTTATATGCAGCCTGGCTTTCACATGTTCAAGGTGCAACACTCAATGTTTGTTTTGCATTTCCATTATTGGAAAACAATAAGAACAGAACCTACATGTTGTGCTCTGCAAAGTAAATGAGTACCTAGTATTTTTGCTGGTTGAACGGAGAATTGCACAAGTTTGATGATTTATATTGTTTCCTGCTTGTACATTTTCTAAATCTCCTTTAAGGCGTGTTAGTACAGTAACACTGAGTACAGCACATCTCTGCTGCCAATTATATGAATAAATCTTACAGATGTCGGAACTCAGAACCATGAACAAGTAACTCACCAGCATGTAGAACTAGATCTCAAAACAAATGCACATGCATAGTTTAATCAGAACCATAGAGGGGCATGTTCATTTTCCTAAGTTTTCAAGGAAAGCTTGTGACTCCTATAACTTTGATTTACAGTGTCCATGCTGTCACTTACATAGATTAATTCCATAAACCACATTGCCTTCATTAGCTCTATGGTTTAGAGGCCAGGGCAGAGGGTAGGCCACAATGACCAGGAACCCATGCTATACCAAGTGGAAGAACAATATCTCAAGGTATGTAACAGATGTACACACATAAGACAATGCATGTGCATGCAGTGAGATGTAGTGTACATGTGCATCCTTTATCTCCCAGTCACATACACATGTAAATCGCTTACTAAATATAGCTTACAAAGGACAACATAACAATAGCATTTTTAAACACATTTAATCAATGTATCTACATTTATTTTTTTAGAAATTACAAACTGAATTCCAAATCTTTTTTTCACACATTTTGTAGAAAGTAAGTACCTTAATCATAGCAAATAAAAAGGTTGAATGTAAATGACAAAAAAAGCAAGAGGTTTAAATGAACAGTTTTTAACCTATCCAGCTCTTTTCCAGTTGATCTCCATAGCATTTCAGAGTAAATGTAAATTAAGTAAAAGGCACCTACTGACATTAACCACTTAGGTTAACAGTTATGCAAAATGCATTTTTCTACATAAATATATCAAGCTACAATAAATATAACAGTACTGTATTTGTACAATGTTTTCACATGAATATCCTGTTAAAATAAAAATATTCAAATTAAAATGCATAATATTCAGTATGTAACTCAATGCGCAGTGTCACTAATCAGTGCCCTGTGTCGTACCTTTTTCACTATCTTCTTTCACTTCAGGAATGTACATCACTCATATGCATCAATGAAAATATTAATCTTTTAAAAGTACCTATATAAATACAGAAACAACACATCTGAACCATACAACTTGTTTTACAAGCAGATTAAATACAGTCTTAAGAGAAAGAGAAGGAAAGTGCTAAATATGAATTCGGGGCCTGGACTGCCCACTGTCCTGCACCTTTAATTGTTTGGAACTTGAGAGACAGATTGTTAACTCCTTATTTTTAAACAGCAAATTGGCCAGTGTTGAAATCCCGGTGTTAACCGTCAGTGTTTCATATCTAAACCAAGGTACGTTTCACAGTGTAAAATAAAGTACACTAATCCAGAGTAATAATATCAACATCCGGGATTTCAGTCGGTGGTTTCTGTAATGACGCTGCTTCTGTCCGTGCTGGAAAAGTTCAAGGTGGACTAATATATTGTAACAGGCACAGCTGGACTAACTCTCCATTGCCACCTGTTGGCTGATTGTGTGCCGTGCCCGGAGCTGGCCTCCAGAAATATGATAATTAGCAGCAGAGGATGCTGGGAGTGGGAAATAGGGTAATGGAAATACTGTTGTTATTGTTGTTATAAATGTTATGATTATTGTAAGTGCTCCTATTAGTTATTTTGCCATACCCTATAACCGTCGAACCCTTCCTGTGTTGTTTTATGTACTATGTGAATGTCACCTTGAGAGGCGGGGTAGTGGACTGGGGTGGAGAAAGGGCTGTCTGTGTGTGAGTTTGAGTATTTGGATGGTGCTGTGGGTGTTGGCTACCCAAATAAACTATGTTGTATCTGTGAGTCTTGGTGTGTATCTTCCCAATTATTCCTGTGCTTGCTAAAATACTTTAATTTACTTTCAAGGCAATCAAACAATATCTGACAAATGATGAAGCTATTAGTTTACACTTGTTAAGTGTACATGGTTTACATACAGAGCGTACAATTGTGTACTCATATGAGTTAAACTGTCACTACAGCAGTGTTAACATCACTCTCCCAGTGTTATTTCCAAACCTTAGGTAGTTAATTTTACAATAAAGGGGTGCTAGTTATACACTGAAAGAGACGTCAATTTAACTCCCATAGTGTTAAATGTTTTACACTACGAAAGTGTTATTTTTTAAAACTTGTAACTTTTACACTGTGGAGTGTGGAGCCATATGTACACTGGAAAAGTGTTAGATTTGACTCCTACAGTGGATTTAACACTGGCCAATTTGCTGTGTTCTTACACTTCATGAGCTGTCTTTTGCAAGTTTTACAGAATAAGCTGACTCAGCTGAATAAACTGAGCTTGAATGGAAGAATAACTGAATATTGTACAACGCTGAACAAATGGAATAGATTTTCATATTTATGGACAATACTGTGATTTATGTTTTGGCGTTTTCAAGCTGTGTAAGTGCTTGTAACCCTAATACTGCACTGCAGGTAATACAGCTAATAAAACTACGTAATACAAGGATCAATTTGATAGAACATTTTCTAAATCCTTGTTAATATCAATATTTGGTTGCTGTACTTTTTGGAAAGATGTTTGGTTTATTTTTAGCCTGATACAAAATATTCAGTAGGTACAAAGTATGTCTCTGATGTATAAAGAAAGATGACATTCAAACATTTTAATAACCTAATTTAACTCAATTAAATTGAGAAATAGCATACATAAAAGCACTGTGTCCAGAAACTAGCTCATAAAACTATCAACCTTGATTTTGTTCCTCTGTTTTAAACATATAAGTATGTCACATTTCTATTGTATATTTTACACCTTATGCTTGTTTAAATACAAGGCTTTAGCAAATTGACCTCAATCCAGATTTCAGCTTTAAATAACACCAACACTTCATGAGGCTGATGTTCTTGTTTGTACAGGATTGGAATGTGGACTCCCCAAAGTCCAGAGAGTCTCTGAGTCTTTAGCAAAATTGAAGTTTTATCTCCAGGGACAACCTCCTTTTACACCACAATTAGTTGGCTGATTTGTCATTACTGCCTTTGCACTACAGGTGTATTTTCAAAACAACTTGCTCCAAATAAGAGAGTCATTTGAATATAATAATCCACATTTCTAAGCAACTGGAGTTTTAACCCTTTAAGGTACAAGGGACATATGTGTCCCACAAATACAATGATGCTAACTTTCTTATTTTTGCAATGAGGTGCACGAAACAGAGTTTATAATTTACTGATCAGTTGGATCTGGTCATCCAAATTGTCAGCATCCTCGTGATACTTGAGTCACCCTCAAATGTATTTTAAGAAGAAACCGTTTGAACAAGCACTCAATTCCTTAAGTAAATGTTATTCATTAACCTTTTCTTGGCTGCCGTTCAAAACGTCAATTTAGAATCATGCTGTGAATAGCTGACTTTATTTCAATGCATACCAGTCTTTGAATTTACTCATGAGTTAATTTTGTGAAAAGGGTCAGGTGTATAAAGCCCTTGTGGAAATATGTGACCCTAGCATTGTAGGAGGTGTACAACACAATCAAGTATGTTTTTATTTTTCCCCACATATGTGTCTTACTAAAATACCATTTTATTTGTGTAAATATGTGTGCACCTCTCCACCCAGAGCACAAAAGATGCAGATGCAAATATGGATTTAGTGCAAAATGGAAGCAATGCCCACAATGTATAAGCTATTGTGTGATTGACATTTAAAGATACAGGACAGAAGGCTTTGCCTGACTCTTACAAACAGAGATCTGTCTATAAGACAGAGAAACATCATTTGCATTCATCTGCAGAACTGCAGAACATTAAGTCCAGCTGATCATCCTTAACAAGAAGCATTTCCAGTACTCCAATTGAATCATTTCCAAAGTGGCTACAGCAGGGGTTGATGCACCACTTCTGATCAGAACAAAACATCTTCGTTTTCGATTAAGAGCTGCACAATTGATTTCTGATACCTCATGTCATTCAAGGTGGCAAGTGTGTTTTGGTCAGGAGGCCGCATTAATGTTGGTCCAAAGACGATTCCAAGGTTTTCAGAATTCATAAAATTGTCCTTTTCGTACATAGTTACCCTATAATAAAGAGCAAAGCAATTGGTTAGCAAAATAATAATAATAATAATAATAATAATAATAATAATAACAAATAAATAAACCTGCTATAAAGCATATTAGTATTCAATAGATCTTTCCCCTAACACAGTTTTAGGAATCAAATCAGTTCTATTATGCAACCCATACAATGCTTCAATGTATGTATTTGAGGTAATTCAGAAAGCACCTGCTCCAAAGCAAAGACTGACGCAACAAAACATCAGGCATGATGTATTGTTGTTATCGTTACAGCATTGTTTTATCCATCTTTACTAAAACCAGTATTTGACTTCCCTATGTAAGCACTCACATTTGACTCCACAGTCCCACACTTAAAAAGGCCCACACTACATTTTAGTTGCTGTAAATGTAAATTACCACTAAATAACTACTAAATATCCCTGTTGTCATGCCCTCTTGCTATGCGAAAGACTGCAAGGCATTGCTGCCACTGTAGAGAGTACTTTGTTTAATTTATTGTACAGTGTTGGCTTCTTCGAGCTGTATGAATCAGCCATGTGTTACATGTTTAACCAGTCACAAATGGGATCTGAAATACCTGACAACCAATAGTATTGACTTAATCTGCATGTTGCCAAGTCTGTAAGATAAAGAAACATTGTTCTTTGTTGCTTGAAATAACCATGTCCTTACTTCTTAAGATGAGTCACTAGGTACCGCAGCGTCTCATAGTGTGCAGGGGGCAGCAACAGCAGGGCCTCATGAATCGCCTCTAATCTGGAGTCCGGGTTAATAAATTCTAAAACGATAAACAGATTTTATTATTATTATCATTATTATTATATTTTACAATGCTTTATATTTACTTTTCCATCTAACTTTCTTAATTTGTTTTAGGTAGGTATGGCTTGTATGTATTAGATTTATCCTACTGATTTGATAAAGGCTTGTTTTACTATACCACCCACTACCTCTCTAAAGCTAACTGCATGCAGGTCTTTCTAAGAATTGAGGACCAGAGCTGTTACTCTTACCCAACCATAGGTCACACAACACCAAACTATTGCCTAGATTAAATCAAAATAATGGTTGCGCCATAGCCTTTATAAAGCATAGCAATTGCATTGCAATACATTTCGAATTACGTCAACGTTTCATTACAATATATGTAGGTTAAAACAGGAAGACAGGTAAGCCATTTTAATTCTAACAAATCCAGCCAATGATTTGGCATAACATTGTAACTGACAGTACATTTGCAAAATAGGCCTGTTGTGAGAGCAAAGTACAAAGTGTCAAATGTACTGTCAGGCATGCAAAACAAACAAAATCGTGCAATTATTCACTTTATTGCGTTATAAACATTACATTAAATCTCTTCAGAAAAATATATGGAATCCAATATTGATGTACTGTATGTTAAAAATGCTGTCTTCATATTATGCAATGTTGAGCTCTGCTGTATATACTCTAACTTACTTGCTCCTTCTATAAATTTAGAATAGGCATCGTAGGTGATAAGTGGTATCGGTAAGTCCCGGAAATACAGTTTAAGAGCGCTCGCAATGATGTTGATGTCTGCGTACGTGTCCGCACCAATGTCAGCCTTGTCACCATCTGCAAGAGAACGAAGAATTACACATAGAAATACACTTCACTTATAACATGAATAAATACATTTTAAAGAATACACTGAAATCTATCTCTAACCAGAAAAAATACTGTATTTAAATCAGATATGATTTCTGTTTGATAGCATAGTGAATTTAAAGGAAGTAAAGAACATCAATTATTGACATTACAATATTATTCATATTAACCAGCATGTATTTTACTTATTTTAAAAGGCTGATAGGTGTGGCTGACTGGAGTTCTGATATTTTTCCAAGAGCAACGAATATATAACCTGTAAACAGAGAAATGGAGGGAGGGACTGAGGTAAATATGAGTCATGGAAAAAAACCCTGTTACTGTTGTTACCATAATAAAAAATGAATATTTTCAAGTTCTGGGACATTTTTAATAATAAATGTTTAAGGTAGAGGTCATTCTAAACATGCAAAAAAGGAGGCTGTGTGGTCCAGTGGTTAAAGAAAAGGGCTTGTAACCAGAAGGTCCCCGGTTCAAATCCCACCTCAGCCACTGACTCATTGTGTGACCCTGAGCAAGTCACTTAACCTCCTTGTGCTCCGTCTTTCGGGTGAGACGTAGTTGTAAGTGACTCTGCAGCTGATGCATAGTTCACACACCCTAGTCTCTGTAATTCGCCTTGGATAAAAGCGTCTGCTAAATAAACAAATAATAACTAACAAATGTGCTTCAACGGAATCTTAAATGAAGGTAGATGTATGCATTGAAAATGCTGCCCAAAATGTGAAAAATGGATTATATTACCAATGTTATGTTATCTCCTGTAGGGCTAGACCCCTATTAGCATTAATCTTGGGACTTTCCAATCTCGTCTGTGAAACTACAAGATAGTGTAATTGTTGGAACATATTTGTGACCATTCATGACAAATCCTGTCTTTCTCACAAAATAAAGTAACTGGATTTCTTAATTACGTAATCAGTTTCACCCTCATTGTTATTTAGCAGTCATCAAGATTAGGAACTACTGAAAAGCTAGAGGGTACAAATCAATGGGATTTAAAAAGATGTTTTTTGTTTTTTTTCTGAATTACTGTATCATCTTAATGATCCCAAAGTAGTTTTATGTATACTTTCACTACACATATTCACGTGGTTTTGCATAATACAAAATAAAATAGCTATTTCCACACTTTATATATTATAATATTTGGTAATAAACTCACAATAGAAAATCTTACTGAACTGGTTACAACTGTATTGAAAACATATATTATTATTATTATTATTATTATTATTATTATTATTATTATTATTATTAATAAGAAGAAGAAGAAGAAGAAGAAGAAGAAGAAGAAGAAGAAGAAGAAGAAGAATGACATAAACAGAGCAAATGTGGACTTTTTAATTAACTCATTGTCAATAAGCTTAACTAAAAGCTCAAAAGGAGATTCTCAATTTATATACTGTAAAAGGATATTTAGATAAGGGGATTAACCGAGGTGAAGATAAAAGGGCTCTGCTTGAATGTGATGAATGTAAAACACACTCCTCTGTTTACATGTTTAATAATACACAGATGGACTGTCCCAGTATTAATATTCTAAATACAAGCACTTCCTCAATAAAGCCACACCACAATGGTTTCTGTGATAACAGATTGTGTTTATGAAAGTAGCAGGGTTGAGGCAAGTTGATTAAAAACAACACTTATCTAGGCCGTAAAAAACACTATTTCATAGACCCAAGCCTTATAATTAAGAATTGTTTCAAAACAGCTACAGCCTGATGGCCTCTATAGAGAAAGCAGGCCCCATGCAGGAGTGAACAGTACCAGTCCTGTCAAAAGAGCCCACAGAGTCCAGGCAACAACGCAGAGGCAGTTCGGTGTATTACACTGCTACTGCCAGTGCTTTGACTGATATGTGGATATGAATTACAATCGGTTTTGTTTTTTGCTTTTTTAAATACATTGTAATACTGTCTATTCTGACAACCAGCACTCAAAGAACCGAGTACTGTACAGTCTTCACTTTAACTGGATCTTGAATGCCATATGCTAAAGGCACAAGTAGCACTATTGTCTGGTAAACATGCTGAGCGGGTAAGAACATTCTTGTAAATGTCAAATGAAAATCCAAAATGAAATTCAACTTTAAAAAACATGTTTCACGTACTGGTGGAGCTCACGTGATTTTAAACTGCGTGGGCATTTTGTTTCTCTATCTGGTATTGCATTATAGGCATTTTACATATTTATACATGTAGTACAACACCTAAAAAACTGGTTATGCTTCTGCATAAAATGGTGATATGTAATAAGTTAATGATTAAGCAACTGGGAATTAATTTAGCTTTCAAATGGCAAGAACACTCTTAAGTATGGACTATGGTTAGTTGGATCTTATGCCACAAAGTCACATGATGTGAGCAACACCCATGCAAAACATTATTTTTATTACCTTTTTCTCAAATATGCTCTACAGAGCGCTCCCAGCAGAAGACTTATATATTAGGGTCCCAATTATTGTAATGTTAAAAAGCATCAGTTGTCAAGTTACAGTGGTCTTGCCTCACCACAGTTGCATGTAAATGAAAATGCACTTCTTTCTACATTTCTGTATCGTGCTCTTTAATGATTTCCCTGGCTGGAGAAAATACAGTGTAAAGTGTTCATCAGAAAAAAACACTGGCCGTGGGAATAATAAAACCACCCACCTCGATCAAAGCCCATTTTTACATCTTCAATGTGTTCAGTGAACCCAGAGACTCTGTACAGCCCTTCGGATTTCAAACCTAGGACACAAAATACCTCAGATTATGATCTACATCAAAATGCATCTTTTACATCTTCATACTAGTCGCAGGGTTCTTCTTATCATTTTAAGAGTGTTGTCTTGTGCATTCTTGGTGGGTAAGATGCAGGAATGGTACCACAGCTCTGCAACACTATAACGATATTGAGATATTAATGTCGCTACAAAAGAAAGCTGCATTAAGTGTTTCTCATGCTCAGAGAAGAAAGAAAGGCACATTTGAAGGCATTCGTTAATGTTATTTCAAGCAAACTGCATAATGTACCATACAATCCAGGCATGTGTGTAAAACGTTATTATGGTTTGAATTCTACTTACTTTTAAGCCCCTTTCACACTGGCACTCGTACCCGGGACCGTACCCGGGTTCTGGCTACCCGGGTCACAATCCCGCATAGTGTGAAACCACATACCTAGGTCGTATCCGGCGATCTATCTCAGGATGTGGGTTGACACGCTTTGACCCGGGTTGAGCGAGACAAAATGCATGACGGCCGTTCATGAGCTGACGTAATTACAAACAGCCACGCCTGTGTGAAGGTTTCACTTCTGCAAGGAACATTTCTGTTTATTCTGTTTAGCCATATTTGTGTTGCTAGAGACACAGCATGAGCCAGATTGAGAAGGGATGTAGAAACATTTGCTCTAATCAACATTTGGGCCGTCAGGTCAATCCAGAGAAGCTTGGATGGGAGAATCAGAATTGTATTGTGCACTTGCGTCTGTCACCCAGGTCAACCCTACTTCTTCAAAAGCAGTGTGAAATCACGTACCTGACCCGCATGACATCAGGTCCTGACCTGGGTAGGTTCTGACCCGGGTAGAGCATGCCAGTGTGAAAGGGGCTTTAGTCTTTTTTAAGTTCTTTAATTCTACACATTTTTTTTTATTCACCCAATGGTAGTAATGCGTTTACTATATAACTGCAAATTCGCATTTGTTTTACTGACATACTATTTTAGCCCATTTTCTAGAATGCGCTGCAACAGCTGTCTATTCCAAATGACAACTGAAACCAGACCAGTCCAGTGTCTAACTTTAGAGAAGGTTCTGGGGTGAAACCTGTGCATGACCTTATGGTTAGTTAGTAGAGAGGCTTGGGCTCTGAATTCATTTCAGGAATGTCTATGCTACTAAACTGAACACTATTCAGTTCCCCACATTGCAACATTCATGTGTTCAACTACTGCACTACTGCAAGTTGGTCTATATATAGAAGTGCTTCAAACCTCTTTCTTCTATTTCCCGAATGCACATGTCCACCACCATGGGTCTCGGAGTGTTGTGTGCCTTTACCAGGGTGGTCAGGTCACAGCAGTACACCTTCTTGATCCGCTTCAGGTCCGGCTGACAGTCATTGGGCACAAATTTGGAACACTGTTTATGTACATTCAGCCCACAGTCTGGAATAAAATAAGGAAGACTGATCCTTAGTATATAAAGTCAATCATTTACGTGCCAATCATGAAAACAAAGTTAGTTCTACTTCTTAACAGTGTCTCTTATTTGCTCAGGATGTTAAAAATCACCTGTCTGCATATGATTTGAATAGTATTTTTACCCTGTTAATAATTCATTTGAAGCTAGTGAAGATTTGATGATCTCTTCATTTCTACTGCACATTTATTATATCTTTCACAACTTGTCCTTCTTACGGCATCCCCGCATTCAACATCGGCTTCCAGAAACCCATTAGTACATGGCTATCCAGGGAGGGGCTAGTGCCATACCAGAACCATACCATAAATCATCATCACATTATGATATTTCAAAACAATAAAGGCATTGAAAAAGCCATGTGTGACAGAGACAGAATGAATCTGACTTACAAATCTCCCTCCCGACCTGTGAGGGCGCTGTGTAAAGGGAACAGTGTGCCCCGGACTGGACGGTTTGGCAATTCATTCCAGGGAAAGGTGGAGTCATAGTACACCAAGTCATCGCCCCAGACGGGAAGCGATGTGGCAATTGCGCATTGGAGGAAAACGATTGCACCTGCTAACCAAGGGGGCGTGGCTGACGGTATAAAAGGGGATGTGATGATGTGAACTGCTCCTTTGTTTATGGTTGCGAGAGAAACCGCTGAAGGACCGTGTTCGTACTGTGAGTGTTTCATGTTTGGTTTGTTTTAACTGTACTGTTTGTCTGTTATAGACGGCTAACACATTCGGGAGCTGACGCTTAAGGCCAACACCCAACCTGGACTGCACTCGTATTCACTGAATAAATTGTATTTCACCACTTGCACTGTAGCACTCACTCTGATCGTGTTTGTGTTCTGTGTGCGTTTAAATACCATCCAAATAAGTTTAAATAAGTCTATTATTTCGGGACTGAACCCCGTGTTTATTTAACTGTGCAATACACATCGTTGCATCACCTCTACACCTACACACTACAAACCACTTTGCCACACCATGTCATTGAATCTATTATCTGTCTATTAAAACTCTTAGTTTTTGTTTCTATTATTGTTTCAGTGATACTCCCCACTTAACATTCCTGTACAGCAACCGAAACTGGAATCATGTCAAGAAAGTCCTTAATTTACAATTAAATAGGCGACAACTACAGCTGCCAAAAACTTAAAAAGACTAAAGCACAATTTTAACCCATTTTCCTACGTCATATTTCAAATAAGAAAATAAAAACACATCTTGACAATGAGAAAGACACGCCCAAAGCAGAACTGTAGAACCGAATTTAAGTAGACTAATGCCTTTTTCAGTGTGCTGGGTTCCTATGAGTTCATGGAGTATTTGGACCCTGCCCGTGGAAGGCAGGTGTGCAATGGCATCCATTGTTTCTGGAATGTGTAGGCAGTTAAATACCACATACATCAAAATAAAATAATTGTTAAAATAGGAAGTACGATGGCTTGATAGAAAGTAGGGGTGTGCTGATACTCATAGTCGCCTTTAAGGGCCAATTGCCTTTTAGAGGTATGTATCACCAGGTATTAAATGCATCAATTTATTAATGTGTTGATTTCCAAACAAGAAAAGCTGTCCTTCCCTCACCTTTACAGCTGAGTACCAATCGATGGCAGACTGGAAGCCTATTTTCATCTCATCCAGGGCTCTGACTTTTATACTGTTGTACTGCCATACTGAGGCTGTAAACTGACTAACCATGGCCATAACCATTACCATAACCATCACCATCACCATAACCATTACCATCACTTTAACCATAACCTTCATCACACCAGCCCTACCCCTAAACTATGACCTTTTAACCAGCCCCAACCTAAACCCTAACCATACCTATTACCCTGCCATATCTGAAAAGAGATATCTACAGTACAATGCACAGGCTATATTAGTGAACAGATTTTACACCCATATTGGGGATCAAGTAGTTATGAATCGTGTCACACACACAGCATCAAAAACGATGACTAGAGTTACCAGATTAGATCACAGGTCAGAGTGAAGGGCTCCTGCATTGTGCCCAAGCAGATTCGACAACACTGAAAAGTCTGTATCTCAAACTACTGGTGAGGTGTGAGCTGCTAAAAAGACAAAGCAGAGCAGAGGCAGACACAGGATGTGACATAATTAAGCATCCAGTGACAGTGAACATACCATCCAATAGTGTTTGTTAACGTCAGTGTTGAACTCAGATCGGAGCATACGCAACTCTTTACTCAGTGCCAGAGCAATTGTAGAAATATGATTGGCCAGCCAAGGTGGATGCTTTAGCCAGACTGATAGAGCACAATCCATTACAATTAAGTAATCTTGCATTAAACAATAAAGCCATGATGTGTAAGTTGTATTGGCATTCATGTGTGCATGTTTTTTTTTTTTACTAGGTTAAACAGGGCTTTGAAATATGAGAATGCACTTATGAAACTTAAACATTTGTAAAAGGTTTCACAAACTTCATTTAATTACGTTTTTTGTCAGATGAACGCTGATGTGCAGTAACACCGTATTTAAATTCATCTGTGTTGATTACAACTCAGTTCTGACTGTGGGAATCAGGAGTAGTGAGAATGTAAGTTAAAGATATTAGTTGTATAGGGAATGACAAAATCAGGTATTTCCCACTATTGTACAACAGTATCAGAGAAGGGTAAACTTGGGTTTACAGTCTTGGGTTTTGAATGTTCATAACTGTACCATAAAAGTCTGCAACACATGCTGAAATACACAAATTACCTCTATATTACCACAGGTTAGAGTCTATTGGATACAGTTTGAGTTTTATAAATATAGTTGCACAGTACTGCTTGTTTAATGAGACTGTGTAATGGTATTAAATCTTTGCTCCCAGGATGCTTTAACAGTTATTGCCTTTTTTTGCGGGTGATACTTCATAGGACTGAAAGTATCATTGCATTAAAACATAATATTAAATTACAGAGAAGAGGGCATACTTCTTTGAACACTACAGCCAGGGTCATTACTGTAAGTTTCAATACAAAAGCATTACCTGTGCTGGACTCTAAGATACAAAGGTCTACTTAGGGTTTAAAAAGTGCTTGAAACACACACATACACACACACACACACACACACACACACACACACACACACACACACACACACACACGAGTACAGGGAATTTAATCCATTATGCTAGAATAAACAAGTGATCAAACTGTGTGTCAATTTTTGGAAACACACTGTGCCAAAGTATGTCTGAGTGACACTGAGCTCTAGGGTTGCACATTTGCACCCAGTACAAGCTCATTGTTTAAAATGCTGTTAAAGAATGTAACCAGAGCAGCATGTGCTGTATCCTGGTTTGTTAATGCCAGCAATGTTTTAAAAGTAAAACAGACCAGTTTCGTGCCCTGAAGCACTTTTTTTTTCATGAGCTAAGTTTAATTTTTTGTTACGTAAATTCTTACAGCCAACTTTTATTTTGACTTTTGATTTATTTCATTGTTTGATTTTGAAACAGTACACGATCACTGGGACACAAGAGGCCAAAGTCCATTAAAAAAATGAATTCATAGTAGTTTTTAACGTGTGTATTGAATCTGAAACAAAAACACATTGGAAATGTGAAAAAACGGCAAGTTATCAAAAGTGCCCAGCCATTTAAAGTGGAGATATCAAAAACACAAGCCAAGTTTCTGTAAAACCGAGGGTGGCCAAGGCTGCCCAAATTGTTTCTTCTAACTTGTATCAAAAACACAAGCTAAGTTAGAAGAAACAATTGGGGCAACCTTGGCCAGCACCAAGCAAACAGGCACAACTGTCAAAACAATGCCTGCCAAGGTTGCCCACATTTCCAATGTGTTTTTGTTTCAGATATCACTTATTTTTTCACTTTATAACACACACACACACACACACACACACACACACACACACACACACACACACACACACACACACACACACACATTACGGGAATGGCAAAATTGTTCAACTTATATTGAGGCAACATATTGCCGTTTGGATAGGGTACATGTAAATAGTAGCCTAGTCTGTTGAAAGGGTTAAGATGTGAATCTGTGTAGCGTAGTGGTTATGTAGTTGGAGTGAAAATATGACTAGTATCAAGGATGTTGACTTTTTACCAGTAATGAATTCTGATCCATTGGTTTACAGAATACAGTAGTTTGTAAGGTGCTGTTCTTACCTTTAGATATTTTAAGTCTAAAAAATGCATTCTATCTAGATCAGATTCATATATAAATTTTAAATGACTATTTGCGGAATTAATATAATCCACAAAATGATCAAGCTGAGTCTGATCCTGACCATATTAATAAGACATCATCAATGTACCTAAGCCATAGAGAGATACATGGTAAAAAGATGTTAAATAGAAAGTGACAGCATCAATGCCTCCTGTATGTGGGATGTTGGTGTACAAACTAGTGACATCAAGTGACACAAGAATATTATTGGGGAGCACCCTGATTTCATTAATATGGTTAAGAACATCACATGCATCAGAAACAAATGAAGGGAGTTTACAGACAAAGAGTTGTAAATAAAAGTCTACATATTGACATAGTGGTTCAATAACTGAACCTATACCTGCGACAATAGGTCTGGCAGAATAACGTAATATGACAAATGCATGCTGCTGAATCAACAATAATGTTCAATAAGATTGTTAAGTATCTGGAATGTGAATTGAATGCATTGATTGCTGGATTACTATTTCTAGTAATTGGATAATGGTGTTAAATGACAATGAGTACCGGGTGCATTTAATAGATCTAATGAGTCCTGCTTTCAATACGCTCTGATGACAACATGTTGAAACTCGTCAGCGTACCTGTTTTTACCCTGTTTTAGTGAATAAAGAATGATAATTGTGACGTAGATCTGCCATCTTTTCTCTTTGGTGGTGGATCATCTAAGAAGTATTTCCTATATTGCTTAAATAATTGCTTAAATATTTCCTATATTGCTTGAGAAGTATTTCCTATATTGTGTAAATACTGGTGTATGTCAGTAGGTTAGCTCTTTGAGCCAGCTGCCCAACGTTTCGATATGTTGTACATATCTTTCTCAAGGGAGCCTGTGTTTGAATCAAAACATTGGAGGTATTTATAGGTTTTTGACGGCATGACAACTACTTGTTATTGTTTACATTCAAATCCATGATTTATTCTTACATGATTTAATGGTGTTCTATATATTGTGACATCATTTTTACTTCTATCTTTGAATCTGTATTCATTTTAATTAACATTACTTTATATAAACTTATATTTTTATTATATCATGCAATGCTGGCTCTGAGGATCAGTCTTGATTTGGCCTCCCCAGCGCATCAGCATGCACAACTTTTGAATGAATTTTGTTTATTTATTTAAATGTTATATATTTATTGAAGTTAATTAGTTCATTCTTTTCTGTTGAGTCCCGCTGACATAATCGTTTTCAGTCTATTTATCCATTTACTTTCTTTTATTCTTCTATATGTCACATTGTCTAATTTTAGCTGTTCTAATACTACAAACTTTACATCATTTATGTCATGTCCTTGACTGGTGAAGTGCTGTACTATTGGTTCATTCATTTTTTTTATTTCTAATTAATGAAAGGTGGTTCTGAATTCTTTTATATAAAGTAGTTCCAGTCTCTCCAACATATTTGATTTCATCACATTTTTCACAGGCTATTCCATAAACAACATTGCTATTTTTACAGTAGGTATTAGTTTTTAGTGGATATGTGGTGTTCTTATGTTTAATTATATTTTTACTTTTGTCCATGTATTTACACACTTTACATCTACTTATGCACATGTTCGTAGAACCTATTTTGTCAATTATACTTTTATTTTTACTGTGAACTAAAATATCACCTAAATTAGCTTCTCTTTTGAATGCTACAACTGGGGCCTTAAGAAATATATATATATTTTTTTAATTTTTCTGAATTATGTAGAATCTGCAAGTGTTTCCAAACTATCTTAGAAATATTGGGCAAAAGGTTAGAATGAGTCATTACTAATGGGACTCTTTTGACCTTTTTATGTCTATTTTTATAATCTAGTAGATCTTCTCTTTTTAGTTTATCCACTTTTCTTAACTCCGTCTCTATAATTCTTTCTTTGAATCCTCTTTTTAAAGATTTGTTTTTTAATACATTTCTTTGTTTTACATAGTCACTTTCTTTTGAGCATATTCTTTGTATTCTTATTCCTAGACCCTTTGGGATTGCCCTTTTAGTGTGTATGGGATGTGCAGAGGACATGTGTAAATACTGGTGTATGTCAGTAGGTTTAAAGAAGAGGTCAGTCTCAATTGAACCTTCTTCAAGTTTTACTATGGTATCTAATATATATATATATATACGTTAAAGTTATGTGTGCAAAAGTATGTATGTTCAATGAAAGTGTCATTCATATCAACTACATTTTTTTCATATATATAATGTGTTTGTAACACATAAATGAAACACATTTAAATTTGCAATATAAACGCTGAGTGGGAATCAATCCCAAGACATGCTTCCAATGCAGCTTGCAATGCAGACGCCGTAGCTTTCACGCCAGTTTGTACTTCCATTTCACAACATTTGCATGAAGTACAGCAGTAAAGTTACAATTTTTAACAAACAACGAGATGAACAAGTGAACAAAATAATGATTATGTATTACCCTGATTGTATTGAAAGTTTTCATCTGATTTTGCAAACTAGCATAATAAACTTGATCTGTTCATTAAGTATAGTGTAACGTTTTCATGTTTAGGAAGTAGTACTCAGGTTATGGGTGTCAGCTTTTCCACAGAGCAAACCCAGACATATTTCTCAGTCAGTCTTGGTCTATCAAAACTGCAGTATACTGTAATACAGTTTAACACAAGTAAGCTACATGTATTATGTTACTGAACTAATATGAAATCACGGCAACATCATCATTTATAACATATTTAAAAGTACAATAATTACAGCATCCATTTACCTGTAATTGTAGGCAAATTGAAAACTGAACAGAAATCGTTATGCACTCACCTTACATAGTGTTAATGCTGTGCTCCTTTTTGCACAGCATAGTCCTTTTAGTACAGTCTCCTTGGCTTAGCTTAACCATTTAGCTGTCACTCACTGAAGTTGATTTTACAGGACATATACAGAGTCTAGTTACTGACGTTTCGTAGAACAAAAGTTTATTTATTTATTTATTTATTTTTAACCCCGTACAAAGTTATGATACTCTTATACCAAATATATCATATACATTGTTTTAATTGTGAGTCTATTTAACAAAATATGTTAAACGGTTTATACGAACAACATATAAATACTGTATATAATTCATATTCGTACTGTATTTTGTAACAAACTATTTTTTTTAATAACATGTACTGGTAAGTACGTTTTCTTAAAAGGAAAAAAGAAACTTGGTCAAATCACATCAAAGTGTGCTCGCTCACCGGCGGTGCACAGTAGGGGTCACAAATTCAAAGTATCTGGCACATCATAAATGATATCTTTCTAATTCCAGTGACTGGACGTATAAGAAGTATCCTCTGTGGTTACAAATACCGACAGTATGTAGCCTGCTGGGGTCACGTGACTGCAACCCTTCACTTGGATTGTTTACATCACGTGGATATGTTTGTTGTCTTCAGCATTATTCAAATGCTGGGGATATGTACAGATGTCTAAGAAAATATTATAGGAAGGTTAGTGTTTTTTATACGTTTCACTTAAAAACCGGACATCAAGGTGTCTGGGCTTGTTAATTCCTGCCACCCGGACACAGGTGCCAATTCCCGGACTGTATGGTCAAACCCGGACAGATGGCAACCCTAACTCAGGGACACAGTGTTGAATTCTCAAATGCTCTGCAACCCCCGTAAACAACAACACACATTCGCCCCATTCACTAACGGTGTGACCCGTCCCGTTCCCCTTACAATACATGTAACATATATAAAAAACAGACGAGACTAACTGAACAGACAGCAAGTCCTGCAACAAAGCAATTGTCCAGGTCGTTACAATATATTTTTAAATCGGAAAGTAAAAATATATAAAAGCATGACGACCTTTATGTACAAAAATCTTCACTAATATGCAATTGAACAAGAACTGTTGAGTATTTATTTTCGTTTCATACAGTATTAAATGACAGTGTTTATATCATAGTGAAAATAAATAAATATCAAGATAAATAAATAAATAGTCTATGTATTAATTTATTTTTATAATTTATTTCAATATTTATATTAATGTGTATTTATTTATTTATGCTTTACTTTTACCAAATATATAGGCCATGCGTCAGCATATCTATTTCTCAGAAATGAATGTTCCTTTTTATCCAGCGGGGACCACAAATAGCGTTACTCTCATCAACCAGTATTGAGAGAGGAAACCATGCTTCCTTGCGCCAATAGGGACCACAATGAGCGTTACCCTGACAGGAAACCAAAAATGTTCAGAGCTCAAGATCAAAATCTCAGAATGAGGATGATGAATATGAATGATGGTTCGAAAAATCTAAAAAATACAGTCCTGAGAATTCTCAGCTGGCTGACTTCATCATTCAAAGTACTGCTTGTCTCAACTAATTGTGTAGAACTGACAGTTTAACACAACACACTTGCAAACTGAAGGTTATGGGTTCAAGTCTCACGTATACCAGACCTTTTTTTATATATTTATATAAATATTTTTTTGCAGGCAAATGTTCAATTTTAAAACAGAAATAAATCATTTAATATAAACGGTATATACGTCAAAATAAATGCGTTTCCCAGTATATTTCCATGTTGACAAAATAAGTTAATTGTCATTAAATGCAGATGTTCTGTAATTTACATATGGGTGGATAAAAGTATCTGGGGTCTGTAAAAATATGGCAGAAGAACAAGAAAAAGAAAGAGGAGGAGATGGACATTTTTACCTTACTTTGGCGGCTTATTTCTCTTACTGTATGACAGGTATTGACTTTTTTTTTTTTTTGCATTTCACCTAATGTGTTGGGAACTAGAGTGGCGGTTTTGGTTGATTTAGTTTTGCCTCCCGAATACCCAAAAACATGTAAAGTATCCGTGCTGTATAGAGAGTCACTGGCAGTTCTCGCGCTTCGCTGTAACCTGGCGCAAGGAAGTACCATTCCTCTCGATATGCAAGTTATAACATCTGTTACAAACTTGAGCATCTCATATTAATTCACATTCTAATTGTTGGTAATAGCCATGTTAATGAATAACATTCTCTTTGCAATAAAAACAGAATCTCATATATAAAAATCTCAAGACGCAATAATATTGCATTTCAGTGCAGATGGAGTTATCTCTGTTTTAAATTTTGTTTAAACTAAAACAATATCAAAATATGTTTATGATTCACACATTAAATACTGTACATATGTAAAAACAGAAAAGAAAGCACCCAAGCAAATTATGTAGTGCACTAAGCAACTACACTTTTAATTTCAGTCATAACATTACAGATTTATAATAAAACATTTTTTTTCAAACACAACAGTATCTGGGAATCTGTAAGAGTGGAAGACAATTACCTGAACACCTGACTCCCTGAGCGATGAGCCCCCACATGAAATTAGCACAGTACTCGCACCAGTGAGGACCTCTGAATGTGTGGACCTGAGAGCAAGAGGGAAAGAAAAAAAGTGAGGCCAGGGGGCAGATGGTGTGACAGATGGAGAGCACAACAGACAACAGAAACAATCCACTCAGTGGGGATCTCAATGCTGAACACTGCAGAGGGCACTTTTTATTGTATCTGAATGCACAACTAGGCACCTTTGAAAATAAACTTTTTACAATTGGGCCTTTGGCAGATCACTTTGATGAAAAGATTTTTGCAAGTAAAATTGTAGGTGGAATTATTCCTTTTTTCAAGGCATTGTATAACTACAGTGAAAAGATCTTAAAATTCAGGGATCAGACATTTAGGTTTTCTTTTCTGTGCAGTTGCCAGGATTGGCATGTCACACTGGGCTTCGAATTATAGCTCTGATTCAAATAGCTCCCAAATGACGTAAATGACTAAAGCTACAAATGTTAAGACTCTCAGGAGTTCTCTAACACTCTGCAAATGGGTTCTTAAAATAAATACCTACAGTATTTCTTACAGGCATGGGGTGTAGGTAGGTTCAATTTCATGGTCTTTTTTTATCTGTATTTAGCCTTATCAAATATCTTTCTCAAAACTAGGCTGAAGTGTTACTGAGTAGGGTTGGGATTTGCTGAGAATCTATGGTGAACACTTGGTTCCTCAAATGTCACCTCTCAGTGAATTTCTGAATAGAAATTTCATAAATAAACCTAAAAGTCAAAACACTTACAGAAAAATATAATCAGAAAATGACTTGGTATAAGTATAATCATTTCAATAATTATACAGAGAACAATACAATGTTTTTTATGGTGATGACAATCAAAGTAACAGCTGCACATCCTGAGGAATGTATGAGCTTCCAGTAGGTTAGGATTAATGTAGCATGCCTGTGCTCCATCCGGAAGGGTAGCCATTACAATATAAATAAGAAATGGAAAAACCAAGCAAGCAAAACAGTTTGGATAAAAAGCTCACTGTCACTCTGAAGGCTCCTGACCAATGTATACCTGACTCCATTGTCACAGATTCATTCACAGCTACAGTAAATGTGCTCTGACTAGTGCTGAAATTACAGTCTTAAATCAAGTAGCCAGACACATGGCAGCTGGCTCTTTATAGTGGTGAGACTCAATCTCTGCCTCCCTGGGGTCTCACAATCGATTCACAGGGCACACTTAATGGAAGTCTGTTTTACAGTTTGATAAAAACAAGACAGCTTAACACTATTGTAGGATTTTTAAATATCCAGTGATGTTTTTAAATTAGATATATGGAAAAGGGTATGTGTGACATACAGTTAGATGATGAACATACAGACAAGTAGCAACCATATAGCCCCAGATTATACTGTGTGCTAAAGGATGACAAGATCCATCACAATTGGAAAAATAGTTCTCTAAAGTGTGACATACTTCCACTGCACAGAATCCCCCAGGGAGATAAAGCTCCAGTAGGAAACAAATACGAATACAGAATCTATGAAACAGAATTACAAGATAATTCACAGAAAAAAATGATCTGATTGGTTTAAAAGGAATATCCCTACATGACACAGATGTACCCTAAAGGTGTGTCTCAGTAGCTTTGTGGTTTGGCTTCAAGTCTCAAAACTTGTACTAGATTAAGACTTTTCTTTATCAGTAGTCAACACCAGGCTGCCTTGTATAAACATATGTAAATAAAAAGATGCATGTTTTATACTTAATATTGTGGTATTCAATATACAGGGTGGGGCAGAAATCACGCACATACAGGAGCATGCATGAAACTAAGAGTGGTATGTAATTAATAAGTAATTAATTAAGTGGATTTAGACATCTCTGAAATTGTGATGAGCACATATGAAAAAGGCCAACAAGATGCTCGGATATATTGTGAGAAGTGTTGAATTTAAATCAAGGGAAGTAATGTTAAAACTTTACAATGCATTAGTAAGACCTCATTTAGAATATTGTGTTCAGTTCTGGTCACCTCGTTACAAAAAGGATATTGCTGCTCTAGAAAGAGTGCAAAGAAGAGCAACCAGAATTATCCTGGGTTTAAAAGGCATGTCGTATGCAGACAGGCTAAAAGAATTGAATCTATTCAGTCTTGAACAAAGAAGACTACGCTGTGATCTGATTCAAGCATTCAAAAACCTAAAAGGTATAGACAATGTCGACCCAGGGGACTTTTTTGACCTGAAAAAAGAAACAAGGACCAGGGGTCACAAATGGAGATTAGATAAAGGCACATTCAGAACAGAAAATAGGAGGCACTTTTTTACACAGAGAATTGTGAGGGTCTGGAACCAACTCCCCAGTAATGTTGTTGAAGTTGACACCCTGGGATCCTTCAAGAAGCTGCTGATGAGATTCTGGGATCAATAAGCTACTAACAACCAAACGAGCCAGATGGGCTGAATGGCCTCCTCTTGTTTGTAAACTTTCTTATGTTCTTTTTATGTTCTTATTACTATGAGACGTACAGAAAAATGTCAACAGTCTGAGCAATGACGTCACAAAGTGTACAGTATGTGCCTATGGTGTGTTATTTCATCCTTACCTGAAGAAAATCTGTGAATACCCAAGACTACTGTAACTGAGCCTGGTTTCAGAAAGGATGACTTGAATAGTGTTGAAGCTTGATAAACTGTCACTTTATCACCATTAGCTGGAATTGTGAATTTCCCACCTTCTACACTATATTGTGCTGTACAAACAGGGGTACTTCAGTTGTGAATTCCTTCCTTCCTAAAGAGCACTTTATCAGAAATGCAACATGTGGAATGGCCTTAGTAATGATGTTGAATAATTAAATTTAACATATATTATTTATTTTGCCCACCTCATTTTCAGCTAAGCTTTTCAGCTGGATACTACCTTGTTTCCGGTATATACAAATCTAATCAAAAAAGGATTAGTTAGACAGCAAACCAGTACTAATCCTGTACTTTAAAATATTTCTCCAAAGACATCCCTTAAGCACCAGTACATTTCATTTCATTCCATTTAACCTTTATTTTACCAGCTAAGAAGATTGAGAACAAATTCTCATTTACAAAGACGATCTGATCAAGAGGCAAACATCACAGCAGCACAAAGCAAGCAAATACAACATAGAAAATAAATAAATAAATAAATAAATAAATAACACAAAGTACAAACACATGCATCAGACAATAGTGAATTCAGATTCCGATTAAAAACATCCTCCGAAACAAAACTCTGTAGTTTTAATTTGATTTGAAATTTATTCCAGTTATGAGCAGCCGCAAACTCAAATTAATTACACCCAAAAACAGTGGACACTCTGAGAAGAACCAATCTAAAAGAATCTGATCTTGAACTGTAAACTGAAGCAGAGAACTGTAATAGGTTGCACAGATATAGTGGGGTTTTCCTAATCAGGGTTCAATAAACTAACCTAAGCCAATGATCCAATCGCCTAGTGTGCAATGAGAGCCATTCAACCATAATATAAAGATCACAGTGATGAGTAAGATAAGAAGCACCATTACAAATCTTATAGCAGAATGGTATAAAGTACCAAGCTTCCCCAAAGCAGCTTTCGAGGCCATTTTATAGACAACACCATAATCCAGTACTGGAAGAACAGACATCTGGACTAGAGTATACCTAGCAGAACCTGTAAAACATGATTTATTGTGAAATAGAAAACCAATTCTAGATTTAACTTTACATTGAACTGTATCAATATGGGTTTTTAAAAGACAAAGCACTGTCCAGCCAAATCCTCAATATTTATAAACTGCTACTCGCTCTAATTCAATCTTACTAGAAGCAAAAATTTTGCAAAGACTGTTAAGAGAACCTGTCGTATTTCTTCTATTAAAATGCATAAGTTTAGTTTTATCAATGTTCAGCAAAAGACGCAAGTCATAAAAGGTCTGTTAAATTTGATCAAAGCTAAGTTGCAAATCAGACATTACTAATGGCAGCGTAGGACCAACTGAATACAAAACAGTGTTTCTGCATAAAGATGAATATGAGAGTTGCCTATTACCTGAGCAATATTATTAATATAAATTGAAAAAAGAGTAGGGTCCAATATAGACCCTTCAGGAACACCTTTAGTAACTGTGCAGAATTGTGAAACAAATCTATCAGATTTTACATACTGAGCTCTATTTTGAAAATAATTTTGAAACCATGCAAGAGAATTAATATCAAAACCAATATTGCACAATTTATTCAAGATAATTTAGTGATCTACAATATCAAAAACCTTAGATAAATCAATAAAAAATAGCTGTAACACAACCATGACCAGAACGAAAACCACACTGAATAATGGATAGAATGTTATTGCTATCTAAAAAAAGACTTAACCGCTTATTCACAAGTCTTTCCATGATCTTAGAAATACAAGGTAAAACCAATATAGGCCTATAACAGTTAGGAGCTGCCAAATCACCATCTTTAAAGAGAGGCATGACAAGAGCTGACTTCCAGTCTACAGGAATTTCTGCTGTTATGAAGAAAGATTAAACAACTGAGTCAAAGGTGATACTATCAGATGAGCAGCTCATTAAAAAAAATATGGATCAATACCATCAAATCCAGCAGACTTTTTAGGGTCAATTTTGCCCAACTCAGCCAGTATTTCTAGTTCAGAAACAGGCTGCAATGAAAAACTAAAAGGACACAAACACCTCCCAATTAAATCATGAGGGAACAACTGTTATTTTATGTCCCACACTGTGTAAATGCATTTATATATTACACAGCTTAAAGTGTTTACCATATTTCAATATCCCACTGAAATCTGGTAATATTTCTTTGTACTTAAGTATTTAAGTATTGTATGTATGAATGCATTAATTCATGTATCTATTTATCTATCTATCTATATTTTCATCCATTCATTATCTTTCTACAGTATTACGTTCCAATATTCTCTGTAAAACCAGGAATTTTATATTACTCTCTATCCTGGCATAGGGGTCAATTCTTTCCATCTGTGTTAAATGCTTAGAAATCACCTTAAAGAGTACCATGCTTAAAATCCTTCATTGGTCACACAGTCACAATGAGCAGCCAGTTTTGTTAATATACTTCAGTATTTCTTGTTGATCAATAGAGCATGGATTGCTTGGACTGTATGCCTCAAATCACAGAATAGGTTGGTTAAGCAAAGCCCTAGAAGAGGCCCTTTGGCTTGGTGTAGCCAAGGATAACACCCCACCCCATCCCCGTGAGGAGATGTTCTCCTGGAATTTCACACAGCTTTTCATCTTTTAATCACCTCAGAACACTGGCAAGGAATGTGCAATCTGTCTTGCCTCCAGCAGCTTTTACTGGGAAAGCAATGTAATTATGTGGTAGGTTAACTGATCAATTGACATCCCTCCAGGCTCCTCTACGACTTTCAGTCTCTAACTCATTAAGGTGATGTCATTGTCTGCCTGTCAGTGTACTTGAATTCAAGTCAAAGGTGAATGTAACTGGTTGTCAGACTTTTTCATTTACAGCAATGTGATTTCATGCATGCATGCCTGGGAAAAACATGAACTTTCAATGAGATGTTTTAATATGATATTCTGTCTTTAAGGAGTTTCTGACCATAATCTAATCAACCTGGCAGATATATGATCCTCTATATACTACCTGCATCAGTAAATAAGCATTTCAAACTTGTTTACTGTATCTTACTGACACACATAAAAAGACAATTCAATGTTTAGAGTACCTAGAGTTGCCACCTGTCTGTGTTTGACCCGGCGGAATTGGCATCTATTTCCGGGTGGCAGGAATTAACAAACCTGGACGCCATAATGTCCGGGTTTAAGTGAAACACATAAAAAACACCAAACTTCCTTTAATATTTTCTTGGACATAGATTAGTTGCTTAAAGGATTTCCACTGTCTTATAGAAATGTACTGTTTAGTACTGTTCCGTACATTCTACTTTGTCCCCAGCATTTGAATAATGCTGGGGACAATGAACATATCCATGTGATGTAAACAAACTAATACAGCACTGAGCTGATGTGTGATTTGCCATTACATAACAGCTGTAAAATAATTCTGACCATCACAAACAGGCTTTTCAGGCTCAGGAATCTAGTGACTGTCTGGAAAAATGATTTGTGAAAAAAAAGTGGACAGCATCGTCGCTTCAGAAATTGCATGGACTTACCACGCTGTTACTCATCACCACAGCTTCTTGTCTCAAGTAAGATTAGCCTCTAATGTACCATGATATAGCTACTATTTTTCTCTGGTGTTACACAGTAGATTTACATGAGTTTCAACTAGTGAATTGTGTGGGCATGTATTACCTTACTGTATCCACTATGGCTTGCAAGTTAGATTGCTAGAAATATCAACAGCACAATACTGTATATACTGCCTGATTACTGATTTGTACCGATATCTGTATTACAGTACTCCAGTTTTGATAGTTCTAGGCTGACTAAAAATATGCCTGGGTTTGGTCTGTGGAAAAGGTGGCAACCCTAGGTAAACCTGTTTAGAAATCAGCTCAAGGGCTTTGAGATTTCATGTTGAATGAATATACCAGTAGCTATGTTGGTCAAACTCATAAAAAACAATTCAAAAACAGCTTTAAAGAACATTAGAATGCTCTGACAACCTCCAGAAAACCAAGCTGTATTTTTTTTCTTCTCTATGAAAGAAAGTCTGAATGGAAACAAATGTCAAGTCCAAATTCATAGTGATATAAAGGTTAAGCAAAACCAAAAAAATAAATAAAAAATGACAGGAATGCAAAGAACCGAATAGATGTTCTGCCAGGTTATCCCACATGTCTGGACAGAGCTAATGCAGGATTTATACAGTCTCATGTGATTTGCTTCATTCTAAAAGTGATCCACCAGTTTCTTATCGTCTAGTCTCTTAAAGGGAACGGCACCTGCTGGATGGGAGCCAAGCTAAAGTGAGCTAGTAAAAAACTGTCCTCTGTGTAAGAAGATTACAGCAACAGCTTACAAAGCAAATGTCTTTTAAGAACACACTGGATAGGTCATTATTACAATTTTCAATATTATTGAATGTAGTTTATTTTTATTTTTACAATGACATATATTATATACATTAAGCAAAAAAAAGTGTACACCTCCCTCACTATCATATAGTTGTTCATTAACATAATATGGATAGCAGGGTTTACAGATTAAAAGAGATTTGGTAGCATATGTCGCTGAAAACATAAGATCATAAGTGGGGTTTTAAGGCAGGTTTAGCTTTGTACTACGCTACCTTGAGCAAGCACCATACATTACAGAAGAATGTCATTTTAAATTGAAAAGTGTCTTTAAAAAATTAAATAAATGAAGTCTCGTTGTAGTCTAGATCCAGGAAGGACCAAACCAACCCTTGTACTAATAGATCTACTACATTATATGTATACATTATTACTGTAGTCAAATGCAGTATAATGCTGTATCTTTGGAAGTTATGCTACAAATGTGAAAAACACCTGTAATATAAGTATTATGGGTATATAATGCAGTACAACCCCTTCAAGGTTACTGTGACCAACATGTGTGTACTTGAAAGGTGTGTGCTTCCTAAAAGTGCTGACATACATTATATAGAGTAGCACTGAAGTCACAATGCAACATTACAGCAAAACATACATAATAAAGTAACATCTCACTTTTACAACAAATACACTTCTACCCAAAGGTGAAGTGTTTATATTGTAATTACAGCAAACCTCATAGTACATTTTCTGTATATAACTTGGGTACAGTAAAGTATACAGTAAAGGGTTCATTATATCAATTAAAACGCATATTATAGTATATTGAAAAAGAAGTAGCTTAAAGGTCTCCCTTACCTTAAAATTGTGAGCCTTTTCATAGTTAAATTGGTTCTCGTTTTCCTTCAGTGCTGCCCTCTTGACCAGCGATGTGATCTGTGAATAGGCAAAGAGTTTTAGAGGTTGCCACAGAATTGCCCCTCTTCCACTAACTTTCACCCCTAGTGCCATGGCCAGGAGCTCCTGGCGCTTCCGGTCCCGCTTGGACTTCTGTGGCGCTGCGGTCCAGTTCTGTTCTCTTTCTAACCACAGCTCCTCAGAGGGCATGGTGCTGCAAGGGTCCCACAGTCTCTCCATTTCCTCCCCTGAGCCGTGAAGGCTGGAAGCCCTTTGGTTTATCAACCGTCTTCTAAAGGCAGCTAGCAAAGATCCAGCAGCAGCTGTGTTCCATTCTGCCGAGGCCTCTGGCATGTGATTTGAATGGGCTGTCTTGTGTGATGGAAGGGGTTTCTGCATCTGAATAAGGCACAGCCCCGTGCTAAAGTGAGCTTTCAGAGGAAAGCGTGCCTCAGACAATAGACCACATTCATGCGCCAAAGCAAGAACAGAGATCCATGGCAACTGTATCCAGCCAGCCGTTAGAGCAGAGAGGTCCAGGCTGGGGGGGGGTGGCAGCAGACCTGCACCCTGAGAGCACAGCAGCTTTCAAAGGGAAGATCAGTTCTGCTTAGTACCACATTAAAGGAGGAACCCAGAGTAGACGTTCCAAGGCTGGTGCTGCATCCAATTACACCGTGGACCAGACCCAGAGAGTTTGAAGACAAGCTGCTCTCGGGTTGCGGGAGATTAAACGCTGTAAGCCCCTCTCACAGTGTAATCTTACAGTGTGGAAATCCCCTTTCATATCCTGTGGAAATACATGTCCTCCAGGACCCTATGAGGGAATTGATTTGGAGCAATATTCTCTACATAGGATCCAGCGTGTGGACTATGCTTTTATGAACTTACACACTGTCTTCTTTGTTTTGCCTGACATTTCATGAAGTAAATTCAATAAAAGAGTCTTTGACAAAAACAACCCAACAAACTCACAGTTAAATAATGAATATTACTAAGAGGAGCCAAACTTTTTTTTTTTTTTTTTTAAATATTTTTTTGTTTTGTTTCCAGCTAAGTGAGGGTATTTTCATTTAAAATGCACACAATGGAATAGAGCTGGCAAAGAGGACTGTATTGTACTGTGCAGTGCATGTTAGAAGTCAGTGTGGCCTGTTCCACAGCCACAGCACCTGTCCCTTTCAAATCTTTGCTCACATTCTGATAAAACAGTTATCTATCTAAATACAAGCCACCCAGAGTGTCACATATTATTTAAACACTGGCAACTGTTTCACACAGCTAAATGTACAGTAGGTGGTGTAATTGAAAAAACAACAACACTGACAACACTATTGCAATAGTTGATAGTTAACATTCAGTGCTTATGAGAGTGTTGCTTTTGCCTGTTCAATCATTCAATCAATCAATTTATAAAATAATCCCATGAAAGATAAGGCCTTTTTTAATACATATTTCTTAAAATGTACCTGAAAACAATTCAGAAAATGACTATACTGTAATCTAGCACCTGCTGTTCCGTGCAAAGCCAACCCTGACTCCTGCCATCCTTCATCTGTGAGTTTAAGGAAAATTGAAACATTTTTCAACATGGTTCTGTAAAGCAGCTCAATACATTTTTAGGGCATATCATTTTGATGTTATTTACATGTTTTAGGCTGGTGACACAGATAGAGAAGTCATACTGGCTTTGACCTATTTTCCCAAAGTGTGCAGTTATTTTTGGTACTGGCAGATGTAAATGTTCAGATAAGGACCAATTTCCAAATGCAGATTCATTTTCAAAAATGATTAATTTAAAGAGTTCAGGTTCAACTAAGAACTTCTCTAAAACAGCTGAAAAAGCGAACTACAAACATGATTTCATGAAAACGGGCTTCAAAAAATATTCCTTTAAACTAACCTTACATTTTGTGAATAGGACTCTACAAAAATATTTTTCTCCTTGACTTAGAGCTCAATTTGATGAACCACTAGCTCACCCCACCCGAGCCACCCCTGGTTTCTGCAACATTGGAGAAGCTCACAGGATTTCAACCACTTGTCCATGCATCTCCTAGGATTACCCCCAAAGCAGGTGGATGCAAATCTATTTTATATACATTACATATTCAGATGATCCAATTAAAATCACAAAAAAAAAAAAAAAATTCTGTACGTCTTGTATATGGTGCAGCACGACTTACCCTATTCCATTTGGGGATTCCATTTGGAATGGATTCAGTCATGTAAGGGACACCCCTGGAAATGTATACAATCTACATATGAGCTCTGCAGTCTGGCTCTGGGGTTTTAGAGTTTATTTTACTTTTACAGATGCCATAAAAATAATAGTAGGCTTTACTTTTTTTCACTAAATGGATAATACAACACAAATGTGATTTATTTTTAATTTTCCATTTAAATAATATATATATGCAGCAGTCCAGATAAACTGCGTACCTGCCATTTTTATGCACTGAAAATCCAAAATACGTACTTCTGCACAGCTTGTCTGCCTCTGCTCCCGCCTCCCCTAAAACTTAACAACTACATCTCCCAGAATACAATGTCTTCAGTTACAGTACTGGGAAATAGTACACAAGAAAAACCAACCCAACAAACATTATCCAGTCACTGGCTAGGACTGTTGTCTTTGCAGCCAATCACAGTAAGAATAAGAAAAAATCGAAGCTACACAGGCTACAAGGTGCCTATAATATTAAACAAACTGTCTTATAACTTATTTATGCATTTCCTTATTTTATTTATCTGGCTTTATATTGAAGTCATAACATGTTCACTGAGTGTAATGCATGTTAAAATATAAGTAACATAATTAATTTGCACAGACAATGTGATGATACCTCAAAAAAAAAAAGAAATGTGCTGAGCCGATAAAGAACCTTGTAGAACACACGCGTGGTTGTACAGTAGTTCAAAGCAACATTGCAGTTAAAATGGAAGGGCCTACCCCATTAACATTATAGTCTGTACAGTATTTATCGAGATTACTTCAAGGTAATGTTGCATTTTACCCCCTGTAATCCTCCAAATGTAATCCTGCCACTGACAGAGCCAACTGTTCACTGAGCACTGAAGACTAACAAACGAGGGTATGCTTTTTAGAGAATAACCCGTCACAGATATATAAAGTCATTTGTTATGTTAATCTGTGGTAACAACACTGAAAAACAAATGAAACTGTGCCAAAGCCGTTTCACCACAATCTAAAGCAGACAACCATAATCAATATTTGAAGCACTGCACCCAATGTAGTTTTATTGCAGCACTTCAAAAGCCCGAGGGAGGGGAATGTTTGATATGTCCTACACTGCCAAATTCAACAAGGCCTGTTTCATTGATTTATTTTTTGTGATAAATGAAGTGCTCATGAAAGATGTAAATTATCAACACTGGAAATAAATAGCTCATATGCACGTAGCAGGTACAGCATGGGCAGTGGCAGCATGGGGTTACCAATACCTTCTGTCCTAGAGACACCACTCTCTAATGTTGTAGGACACCTTGGTCTCCATGTCCATCCAAACTTTTTTAATATATTAGCTGTTCACCACTTAAAGGCCTGTTTACTAGTGCCAAGCTATTTCTCAATGTGCAGTTTTCTGCAACCAAATTGTTTAGCCCAGGTGATCGTACATATTTAAGTGCATTGGTGGTGCCTTTTGCCTTTTGCACCCTGCCTTCAGCAATGTTGTTAGCTGGGTTTCAATAACCTTTTTCTTACCTGTTTATTATTGGAAGCAAACCATTTTTGAGTTGTCATTGACATACACCAGTGGTGGCCAATAAACCAAGTATTGATCCACCAGCAATAAAGTGAACACGAGTACTATAAAGGAAAACCTTTTTGATCAGGGATTATCTGGCTTTAAGCCAGTGGTGACCAATACGTTAAGGCACAATTGCCTAAAGTTTAGTGTGAACTTTTGCATGCTTTGGTTTTGACCATTTTTCCAGCCCAGTCTCAAACAACAAAGCTGAGCCTCGAATTCGATCAGAAAGCTTTCTGCGCTTTGTCGACTGCAGGTTGATCAGTGCTGAAAACGTAGTCTCCCACAGGCATGTGGAACCAAAAATAACAGCAAATTCCAGCTCCCATCTTTCGTTGATGTTATAGTTTAGTGCCAGCTTCACCTTCTTTGAAACTGGAATATTTTTCCAAATCATAGGAAGGTACAGAATGCTCTCCCCCATCTTTTGTAACCACAAAGCGATCCATTGAAACCACCAAACACAAACTCACAACTGTACACTACAAAATGTGTTGAGGAAACTTTGCTCGGGTTACTGAGGTATGGAAGCCAGAGTACAGTTATTAGCACCATCTACTGTTTGGAATTAATGTCATTTTTCTTTGTATGTATTCATTGTATTGGCCACCACTGACATACACTGTCTACTCATCAAAGGCATGTCATACAATGTTTGCTTTTCTTGCTGAGCAGGTTTTGGCTTGACTGAAGTGTAACAACATGGAACATCATTAAACACAATGTAATGGATGCTTTTTTACTCTATCTAGGGCACATACACTCTATCTAGGACACATTAAAAAAAAAATCAAACATCTAGAACAAATGTTTATAAGCATGGAACTTGGAGCTTGGAAAATGGAGTTTAATTTTGTTTAATGTTCCCAGTACTTTGATTCATTTTGTTTGGCTAGTTTATGGAATTTTAGCATTTAAATGATTTTAAGCATCCCTCCTTGCAAAATGTATACAATATAGCTCTTGATAAACATGGCAATGCATGTTGCCATGAGACTCAGATACAATCCTTGACAGACAGATGGCTAGACATCTCTTCACTCACATAAGGGCCTTCTGCAGTACCTGTGCTTCTGAAATAGACTATATATAATATAGTAATTCTGTATATTATGTAGTGGGATCAGAAAGCCAACCCAGTTATGTAACAAAAATACATTCACTGATTTGTAACCTTTAACTGTATGTATATATTATTATAAATGTGATTATTAAGGTTTTCCTGGTAAAATATTTGCAGTACATAAATAAACATCAACACACACACACACACACACACACACACACATATTATTTGTGTTTGTTGTCTTTCTTGTATATTATACACTAATGTTATGCTAAACTGCATGCTAAACTCCTCTGAGAATTCCCTGAGGAAAAGCTTATGTTTGCTTTGATGTTTGCTTAATGGTTGCAAACAACCATTGTAAAATGCAGAAATAATATGAAATATATATCATTTTAAACTATAACATTCATTCGGAAGTATGAGTTAAGGAGCATTATGCAACGTAGATTGATACAATTCAAAACCAGACAATAAATTTAAATGCACTTGATAAAAGAGGACCAAAGTCTAAGAGGACTTGTATTGATTAGAGTATAAATGTTTGACTATGGTCACACAATGCCTTTGTCGTGAAATTCAAATCTTCAGATATAATGCCCATCTTACACATAAGTCTGTCCCTGAGTACAGGTAAAACAATAAACATATTTAATGTCACAGACATATCTTATTTAAGTAGTAAAGTAGAAATGGAACTATCTGTGTAAAAAAAAAAAAAGTGTAGAAAAAAAGTATTGTACTACATTGTCATGAGGATAACAATTTAAAATCCCTAGGAAAAAGCTGATTTGTGTGCCCTCTGTGTCAGAGCTAGGAACAGCTGAGTTGTGTGCCCTCTGTGTCAGAGCTAGGAACAGCTGAGTTGTGTGCCCTCTGTGTCAGAGCTAGGAACAGCTGAGTTGTATGCCCTCTGTGACAGGACTGAGGCCCCGAACATGGAAAGTGTGCTTTTTATTTGGTTTATTTTTCTTTCGTGTTTTATGTAAATAGTTTGAAATTACACTCTGCAGGGGCATGCCCACCTGTTGGTTAGGGATCCACAGCGGACCAATCACCAGCTGCTTTTCCCTGCAACCAAACACAGCAGGTAGCATGTCCCAGACGGAGCATCTGACTTTAATTTCAAACTATTTACATAAAACACGAAAGAAAAATAAACCAAGGTTTCCACGTGCAGAGCCTAAGACCTTCCACACACTCATTCGATGCATAAATACCAACTTGGAATCCTTGAAGAAGAAGGAGGGCAGATAGTTGTACTGTCTATAATTAATGTCAACAACGTTAATCTGCCAGCAATTCAATATATGTATATAATCCACAGAAAAAGTTTATTACATTACATTACATTACGTTTGTTCAGTGTGACCTAATTCTATTTTCAAGCTACCACCAGGTATACTGTGAAAACACAGCTGTTTTGTACATACACCGCTATAGGCCACATTATCTTCATAAGCCAAAGTTACTTTGGTACAGTCAAAATAATTTACGGTTGACCTGTATTTATTTAGATGAAACAGACTTTTCTGGCAGCTATAATATTTATAACACTACAAGTTGTTCCTCTTTCTTCAGATATCCTGGTTCAAATATATACAGTTGTAGTCAAAAGTTTACATACCCCAATTAAAATTTATAATTTCTAGAAATTTCTCGAAAACAAATAATTATAGGAAAAATCTTTTGTAGAAAAAGTTGTGGATGAGGAAAGCAAGTTACAAGAAACAGATGTCTACAATTATTTATTTCAGCAATTTTTTTTGCCAAACTCCACAAAATGCTGACAAGAAAAATGAAATTAATAGCTAGTTGAGGCACCTTTAGCAATAATAACCAAATAATAGATAGTGATTTGTTGACAATTCTTCAATGCAAAATTGTTCCAGTTCATTCAAATTCCGAGGAATGTTGGAACGTCCAGTTGCACTTAAAAGAGAAGGGTTTCAGATGATTAGACAATATCTTTTGGTATGCTATGGAATCCATTTTACCATATATTGGAACTAAATTTCCTGTGCCATTAGAGGAAAAACAGACCCATAGAAGGATATTACCACCTCCATGCATGACAGTAGGTATGGTGTTCTTTTCTTTGTACGCCTCACCAGACCTTCACCAAACGTAACGACTATCAGTGTGTCCAAATAGCTCAATTTTTGTTTTATCACTCCACAAAACTTTTGACCACAACTCATACCCATCATTGAAATGCTATTTTCCAAACTTTAAGTGATTGTCCTTGTGACTTTTTCCTAAGAGTGGCTTTTTCCTTGGCCTGCGATCATTGAGACCTTCACCATGCAATACTCGACCTATGGTTGAAATGGAAACATCAGTCCCACTTGCAGCCAATTCACTTTGAATATCTTTGGCAGTCAATCATGGATTGTTATTAACCTTCCTCACAATTCTTTTTTGGATGTGCTGCGAGTAGGAGAGGCCAGGGAGTGGGTGTAGAGAGAGAACAGGAGAGGACCCAAGACTGATCCTTGGAGGACTCCTGTTGAGAGAGGGTGAGGTGTGAAGGTTGAGCCACGTCAGGTTACATGGTAGGTGCAGTCGGAGAGGTAGGAGGAGAATCAGGCCAGAGCAGTGCCATTGATTCCCAGGTCAGTGAGAGAGGACAGGAGAATAAAGTGATCGACAGTGTCAAAGGCAGCAGAGAGATAGAGGAGAATTAGGACAGAGGAGAGAGAGGCAGCACGGGCAGAATTTAGCGAGTTAGTGACAGAGCAGTTTCAATGGAGTGAGCAGAGCAGAAACCATGAATGTCAGAGTTTTCTAGAATTAGGTTTTGCATTATCATATTGAAATTTCTAGCACCTTGTAGACAATACTATCATAGCATCAAAGGGTATGAAAATTGCTTAAATAAATAATTGTAGACATATATTTCTTGTAACTTTTTCCTCATCCACAAAAGCAAAACTTTTGCTACAAAGGATTTTTCCTAAAATTCTTTGTTTTCGAGAACTTTCTTGAAATTATAAATTTCCATTGGAATGTGTAAACTTTTGACTACAACTGTATATGATTATATGATTCCATTGTCATAAACATCTTATGAGCTCTCTAAAGGTACTGCATAGCAAAGAACCAGCTCCTCTCACAGGAAAACAGCAGCTGTTATCAGTCGTATATCATTATCAGTGCGGTGATGTGAGATTGTCTGCAGAATATTCCTGGAATCCGACATTCAGACCCAATGGCGACACAAAACCAATTTTGACCACAAAGACTACCTGTTACCTATTTTTTCATGCTGTATATTTAGTGTTGTCATTTCTGTTTTAAATGTGGTCAATCCATGATATAAAGACATAATTCTAGTATAATGGATTGCTTAATGATCATACCCGCAAAGACAGTAAAATAGTGTACCGTTTCCTACAGCAGGAACAATTAAGATTTCCACATAGAAAGACTAAACACCTCTTTAAAGAGAATAATCATTTTGAACAAAATCACACCACTCATAATGCGTGGAGCTAAAAATATATTTTATTATTATGCTGAGCAGTACTACATCTGTGTACAGCATGTACACAGATGTAGTACACACATACATAAAAAGGGTTATTTTTTCAATGAGGTTTGTTATGAGGTTCTTCTACCCTTAGGATTAATTTAATAGTTCCATTGTCTTATACTGAAAAATAATACAAGTGGTCTGAGGTCATATTACTTCAATGAAAGGCCACAAGAGGATTTTTTTTTTAAACAAAGTACTTGGTAGTGTACAGCTGTTAGTTTAATGAGAGTTAATTTAATAGAAGAGATGGTGGCCCTTATACTGAATACAGGAGTGGAGGTAACTTTACAGCTTTGTTCCAGCTCTCAGCTAAGTATCAGGTGTCAGCTGACCCTGGCCCTCTTCAATCCCCCGAGTGAACTGTGTCCTGGTGGATTGTGTGAAAACGGGAAAGGGTTAGGTATGCTCTGGATGATTTTATCATCGGCAGAGCAATAATGTGCAGCAGCTGGTGCTGAAACTGCTCTACAGGCAGATGGGTTCTTGTGTTTCAAAGGAGAAATATGCAGGCAGCTTTCCATGACCTTACAGAACAAACGCTTGGCGGGGAAATGGCTGACACCTTTTGTTTTTTCTCTTCAGTTTTTTCAAAATCTATTATATATATGTCAATTAATCACAGTTAACTTCTGTGTTAATTTCTTCGGCGATTAATTTTTAATGCACGTTAATCACACTCCTCTGTCTTGACCCTCTTCGCATACCGTAATTCATTCCCTGCAGCACCATTTTAATAATGTACTGGAACGCATGTATCGCAATGAGTGCAGTCACCATTTGCATAGAAAGTTAGTCATATAACTGCATTATGGAGCAAAAGTATAACACTATAATAGTATTTACATTTAAGGAGAATATAACAGTTACTCAATTAATGTCTTGTTTTATTTAGACAATTTTAAGTTATTAATAAAAGAGAATACTTTTTTTAAAAAAACAGCAATGAAAAACATCAGTAAAGGATATTCTTTTAAAGGAAACTGATAAGAAAATATACAGTATAGTTTGAAATGCATTAAGGTGAGTATTAAACTGACTCCATTGTGATTTAGTAGTTGGTTCAAACAATTTAACAGCAAATGCTGGAGTTTTCTGTATAAATAAATATAACACTATAAAGAAGGGGCAACAATATTAATCCAGAAGTAGGACAAAAGGTTTTTTTTATGCTGTTTTTTTTTTTTGGATAATAATAATAATAATAATAATAATAATAATAATAATAATAATAATAATGTTGTTGAAGCTGACACCCTGGGATCCTTCAAAAAGCTGCTTGATGAGATTCTGGGATCAATAAGCTACTAACAACCAAACAAGCAATATGGGCTGAATGGCCTCCTCTCGTCTGAAAACTTTCTTATGTTTTTTCTTATGTTCTTATGAAAAAAATACAAATGTCACTTATATAGCGTTCTTAAGGCAAGCATTCCAGGGTGCTTTACAAAATCAATTTTAAAAAGTCTGTGTCTAATATATAATTCAGCTACAAATAAACAGACCCAAACAAATATATTTTCAAACAGGAATTAACCCTTTCAGGACCAATCATTTTTCAGTTTTACTATCTTCCAATAAAAAATTCACAAAAAAAAATTTTTTTTTTACAGTATCATCTTGGAAATGGTGTCCTTTTTTCAGAAAACATTATAAAGTACTTCGGAAACCATACAAACTTTTTGCTTTTTTTTTCAACACAATATTTCTTTTATGTAAAGTATTTTTTATTATGTATTCTGCTTAGAGATACATGTATAAAAACGTGTTATTCTATGACCCGAGGGACCTTACAATACTTCCTGAAAAACATTGATGTTTGGGCAAATTACAAGACATTGGGAGAGTTTCCATGTGTGGTTATTTACACGTGAAGTGGCGATGCGCGTGAACATTTGGGAGAACACCTCGAGAGGATCAGGTTTGTGGCAGGTTTGTGTCATATTTCTGCAGGGAAGCTATATTAAAGTTGTGACCGATGGAAATTAGAACAGACTATCTCTAAACCTTGTTGGTTATTATTATTATTTGTTTATTTAGCAGACGCCTTTATCCAAGGCGACTTACAGAGACTAGGGTGTGTGAACTATGCATCAGCTGCAGAGTCACTTACAATTACGTCTCACCCGAAAGACGGAGCACAAGGAGGTTAAGTGACTTGCTCAGGGTCACACAATGAGTCAGTGGCTGAGGTGGGATTTGAACCGGGGACCTCCTGGTTACAAGGCTGTTTCTTTAACCACTGGACCACATTGCCTCCAATTGGTGATATTTCATAAGGAAAGGTTGCCTGCCATTTTGTGACACATGTTATTTCACCATTTCATCAGCTGAACTTTACTTGAACCATAGCTTATGTTTTACAAAGCATGCTCTGTGGAGTTCAATAAAGCAAATGTTTGCCCTTGAGGAAAATGGTGCACAATAACTGCCTATTGTTTATCCACTTCGAACTGAACTTTTATTGTGTAAATCTCTCTTACTTGTGATTATAATGTACTGGCAGGGACTTTCAATAGCAATGTTACAGAATGAATGTGCACCACATTAAACTCCTTCCAAACACTCATGGTCATTTTTGTCTATACCAAACAACAATAACAACAATAACCAAGCCTCCTGGCTCAGGTTTGTTTGTGCCCTTTTAAGGTACTGACTAGTGATGGGACTGAAGCCTCAGCTCATTGGACCCCACATGAACCAGTTGAAGTAAACAGTGTTACGAAGCAAAGGTTCATGTGCTTCATTTGAACCACTAGGTCATGTGACCAGTGAACGGTGTTTAGCAGGAGCTGATAGGAAGGAAAGTATTTTTCTTTTACCCAATAAGTACTCTTTTTGTCAACAGTGCTCAGTGTGGTGTTTCAGTCAAGCTGAAAGGTAATTTTTTTTGCTGCTTTTTGTTTTATATTTCATAAACAATTCCTCTCTACTTTATAGCCCGAGCTACACCATATGCGCCACCAAAGAATCAATCAAAATATCCTACACTATCTTACTATATTGCTGAAATCTCATCAAATTACGCTGTCTTATTTCCAGCAACAAGAGCTTGTTTTCGATTGGACAACACGTTTTAGTATGATTATTTAAGAAGGTATAATAATTCCATCATTGGTTAATCGCATGTGTGGTTGGATGTAAAATAAATATTCCAGGCAATTTCTAAAAAAGCAACGGTCGAGCTCTGTCTTTGGAAAAGCACTGAAATGTTCCTTTACACTGAAACGATTGTTTAAATTACAGATGCCCAATTAACCAAGAAAATAAAAAATGAAATTGTTTGATATTGTATGTCAAAAGTGTATGAAGTGTCACTATTTAACACATTGCCTTCTCTGAGCATTAGTGCAATTGTCCACTTTACTAAATGCCTTCTCTCTGGAGATAGGGGGCTGTCTCTACTCTCAATGTATTGACTTGTGCAGATCTACCAAGAGATGGCACTAAAGAGCATGAAGCGCTTCATGTGCTTCGACTCAGTGAATCTTTTTGCGAACCAAATAATTCAGATCACTAGTACTGACCCAGACACAGAACTGTAGTTTTAGCGCGGTTGGACACTTTTATTAAATACAAAAACAAATAAACAAACAAAAACCTAAGTCCCCTCGGAGTACTAACTAAACTTTTGGTTTTCCTAACTAAAGGGTTGGGACAGCTAAGCTGTTTTCCCAACAAAACCACTCTTTTTAATTTAAGCAGGCTGGGCAAAGCCTGCACTGTTTTTCTTCTATGGCTCTACTCACAGCACTTCCTCGGTTCCCAGCTCCCTGGTGGTCCTCCTAATGGAGCTTCAAGCTCCCTTTTATTCTGTGTGACTGTTCCCAATCAACACCAATGACATCGTTTGAGACCAGCCACACTCACATGTATTTAGGCAGGCTGGGGATTAACCCCATCCCTGCCAACCATCACCAAAACACATATAAACCCCACATTATTTACAGGCAGGGATCGGCCCTGCCACAGGCCTTTTGTTATTATGGCCTATGCTGCTACTGCAAACACAAGGCTGCCTCATAAAATTTTAGATGAAGTGAGCTTTTGTCAACATCTGGAACATGAAAAGCTTACAGTGTATTTAGATTTCAAAAGGTCAACCAAAACTGGACTTCAGCCAACATTTTGTAAATGTGAACTGAAACAACACTACAAAAATCCATTATAAAGCATCAGGAAACAGTTTGCAAATTGATTTATTTTATAAACACAATACAAAATGCAGGCACTAGTGACATTATGATCCAGTAGTCTCCGCGTATATGAAACATCCTTGTGGTGAAACTGTAACTGTTCCGCCTAAAAGAACAGGAACTTCCCTCAAAGAACAGGAATTTCCCTCAGAGAACAGGAACTTCCCTCAAAGAACAGGAATTTCCCTCAAAGAACAGGAACTTCCCTCAAAGAACAGGAACTTCCCTCAAAGAACAGGAACTTCCCTAAAAGAACAGGAACTTCCCTAAAAGAACATGAACTTCCCTCAAAGAACATGAACTTCCCTTAAAGAACAGGAACTTCCCTCAAAGAACAGGAACTTCCCTCAAAGAACAGGAACTTCCCTCAAAGAACAGGAACTTCCCTAAAAGAACAGGAACTTCCCTCAAAGAACATGAACTTCCCTTAAAGAACAGGAACTTCCCTCAAAGAACAGGAACTTCCCTCAAAGAACAGGAACTTCCCTTAAAGAACAGGAACTTCCCTCAAAGAACAGGAACTTCCCTAAAAGAACAGGAACTTCCCTAAAAGAACAGGAACTTCCCTCAAAGAACATGAACTTCCCTTAAAGAACAGGAACTTCCCTCAAAGAACAGGAACTTCCCTCAAAGAACAGGAACTTCCCTCAAAGAACAGGAACTTCCCTAAAAGAACAGGAACTTCCCTCAAAGAACAGGAACTTCCCTCAAAGAACAGGAACTTCCCTAAAAGAATAGGAACTTCCCTCAAAGAACATGAACTTCCCTTAAAGAACAGGAACTTCCCTAAAAGAACAGGAACTTCCCTCAAAGAACAGGAACTTCCCTCAAAGAACAGGAACTTCCCTCAAAGAACAGGAACTTCCCTAAAAGAACAGGAACGTCCCTAAAAGAACAGGAACTTCCCTCAAAGAACAGGAACTTCCCTAAAAGAACAGGAACGTCCCTAAAAGAACAGGCACTTCCCTAAAAGAACACCTTTTTGGCACCGATAGTGATTAATTGCTATTCAATTCAAAACTGATACAGTAGTGTTTTGTAACCTGATAACTCATCATCAAACTCAAATTGAAATGGTTTATTCAATCTTTTCAAAACTGACTTGTCATCCATCGCGAGAGCAATCTTGAGCTGCTGCTGCATTTTCTAAGGTGTAGGGGTACTGTGTTAATAACCATTGTGTTAAAATTAATTTTCGTATTCATAATTACTGTTACAGGGGTGTTCTCTTGGCCAGAGACTACTGTATTATAAAATCATATGCATATCTAATGGCATCTTTGTTTCATTGACCTCATACTCAATTATAAAGGAAAGCACAAATCCAATAGCCTTAACACTGCTTGCCGGGTATGTATCTAGGATTATGTATTCCCATGATAAGTTACATACCAAACAAAATATCTCCAGTGTCTGAGCACTTGACAGGATGCGGTTTGGTGAAGTTACAATAGCTCAAGGCTGTTTTAGGTCTAATTCAATGTTATAGATCACACTAGCGTAAAAATCGCTCCCCCCTTTTTGAGACTTTTAGGAAAAAACCTTTTTTGAGTTTAAAATACTTTTTTTTTTACAATTGATTCTTCCCTACATGCTCAACACTGATAAATAAAGACTTGTATCAATATAAAGACTAACAATGCAATTTTATTTTTTTAAACAATTTTATTCCATTAATAATTTTACAGCATTGTTTTTTTGTTTTTAGTTAAATTGCTAGAAACTATTGGGTTTTTCAAAGTGTTATTTTATTTTAGCTTATCAAGTACCCTAACAAGTTCAAGAACATATCTTCTTTGCTTTACTGATCAATTGTTTCCAAAACCACACTTAGACAATAGTTCTCGCTGCATTGGCTTTTACAAATGCATTGTATTAATTCAAATTTAAAAGAAAAGTATTAAACAGTGCTGTTTTATCAATTAAAATGCAAAAAACAGTAAACTAAACTAAAAAAAATAAACAGTGCACCTAATAACCAGTAAACAAAACGTCTTAGTGTTGCATATGGTGCAGTACAATTGCATTCAATTTCCAGCTGTACAAATACATTCATTTTGTTTTGTTAATCAGAACCATAGCCATACACATACTTTACAAGTGTACCACTGCATTGCACTGACGTGTAGAAGAAGTTACAGTGTGTATTAAAGTCATTCAAAGTACTCCATTCAAACAAAATGTTTTCTACATCGGGCCATAAACACTTTCCTTCTCTATCAGCTCGTTTTTCTTTCGCCATTTTAAGTTTGTCTTTGTTTTCATCTCCAGTAACTTACTGTTTTTTCAGCATTGCAATTTGAGAGTAACAAATTAAAACTTTTAATTAGAACAGTGGTTTTGTGTTTCTTCATAGCAACATGACCTGAATGTCGTAGATCCTGAAAAAATAAATTGGGTTGTTGACAGTTAAGTTTGTGTGAGCCATAATCGTGGCTGTAGTAATCCCATTGTGGCGCTGGTACAGTAGTTTAATATTAGACACACTGGCGCATACATCACAGTGATGTATTAGTCGCTTCCCACTTTTAAGGGCCCCGCAAAAATGCCTAGAAAATCAACTTATAGGTGGTTTTTATCATCTGGTTGTCCATTTGACTTGTTTTTATACAGATGCTGGCCTTATTTATCAAATAGCAACTAGCCACATATTGTCAAGAAGGTGCTGTTTGTCTGATTGGGAGCCTGGGAGGTCTTCTTCTACCCCCCTTCTCTTGCAGGGATTGAACCAGAATCTCCAGAGAGCTGGTTACCACATGTGTCTTTGATAGGAGTAAGACGCAGCTATCCAGAGAGTTGGTTACCACATGTGTCTTTGATAGGAGTAAGACTCAGCTATCCAGAGAGTTGGTACCACATGTGTCTTTGATAGGAGTAAGACTCAGCTATCCAGAGAGTTGGTTACCACATGTGTCTTTGATAGGAGTAAGACTCAGCTATCCAGAGAGTTGGTTACCACATGTGTCTTTGATAGGAGTAAGACGCAGCTATCCAGAGAGTTGGTTACCACATGTGTCTTTGATAGGAGTAAGACTCAGCTATCCAGAGAGTTGGTTACCACATGTGTCTTTGATAGGAGTAAGACTCAGCTATCCAGAGAGTTGGTTACCACATGTGTCTTTGATAGGAGTAAGACTTAGATATTCAGAGTTGGTTACCACATGTGTCTTTGATAGGAGTAAGACAGCCATCACATGGTGAATCATTTGTATTTCTAGGTCTACATCAATAATGTGAGCTCCATAGGGATTGACACCACCATTTTTTAATAAGTCTGTCCCCATGGCTCAAGGATCATATTGCTGACAATCAGGGTGGAGTTGCAAAGCACTAAATAGACCATAAAAAAATATATAAAACACTGGTCCTGTTGTGCTGTTATTTCTAGTTGACAAACACCAGCAAGGCTGTTGATGGCACTGTTTGGATACTTTGCCAGGCTCTACTGATCCCACCATGAGTCCTTTTTAAAAATGTACACCATAACTAGGGATGGGAATCGATGGATGAAATCAACTTTTGTAAATCGGACCATCCTCGACGATTGATGATGAATAATCGTTCATATATTTTATTTGAATGGTAAATTCTGTAATTGCCCTTTTGTTTCCTTTGCATGGTTTATAGTGAGGTACGATTTATAATTACTGTTGAACCAAAAACAGCTGGTAATTATTCTCTATCCATCAAGGCTCTTCCGGCTATTGCTTTCTTTCATCCATTCTGGAGTGAGTTAAAAGAAGAGCAAGCATCAGCATGCCTCTGTTTAGTACCGAGACGTGTCAGTATGTCACGCTGCCACTAAGCACATTAAAGGCTTTTTTTTGCACCGGCCAGGGTAATCACATTAAATTATACAGATTGCAGGGTGTAGAAAATAACATTTTCTATGATATTGTGCGTATTTTGTGCTTTATGTTGTCTGTTATATGTATTATTGTAGTGGTGCACAGAGTGTGGGTTATGTAACACAGGTGATGTAAAATGTATATTTTTATTTAGGCACAGGGATTGCACAATCACTTCACATACAGATTAAAGTGGGTATTTGTATGGGGGCACGGGGAGTGCACAATTCACATGCAGACTGTGCCGAGATTCAATTGAATGATTGATTAGCAATCAAGTCTTGGTACAGCTGTATAAAAGAGTGAATGTTTAACGCACACAGGGTTTGGGTGTACACAAGGAGGTACAGGAGACAGAGGAAAGAAAACCACACAAAAGATAATTGCTACTTCTGCTGAAATATCTCAGCACGATACTTGTTTGTTTAGTGTTCGCTGTGTTTTGTTTGTCTGTCTATTAGTTTTGGCTAACGTGCCGTTTTTTTTTTTTTGTTCTGTTTAAATCTTTTATTTACAATAAACCAATGCAACAGCGCATTTCACTCACCAGTCCTGTCTGACTTCTTCGTGGACTGACCTCACCACCAGCCAGCCAGATATTAAAAGCTTTTTTTTTTTTCTTTTTTTATGCATTCCCAAATACCTTCATTTAATATTATTACACAATATTTCATAACCAGTTTATGTTAAAACATTTCACCTTAACTAAGACAAACATTTACTTTTGATACAAATTAATATTTGAACTTTATGTTTTCTAAGTATTGAACTATGTGGTGGTTAAATGGATTAACCATTGCAGTAAAAATACCATTACACCTTTATCAAGCAAAATATTTTTATATTTCAAACACATTTCATTACATTTACATGTATTTAAAACATACAGGTGTCAGACAACCTGTTGAGACAACCTGTTGAGCAAAACACCAAGATGTTTTAGGCAGCATTGGGCACCAGTGTGAAGTAGTGGTTAGGGCTCTGGACTCTTGACAGGAAGGCCTTTTTTTTTTTTACTGTTTTCTTGTTTTCTACTGAAGCATTTTAGGTGGTTATCTGTCTATGTGAACTGCACATAAAGTATAGACTGATGTAATACAATATAAGAAAGGCACTGTGGTAGGGACTGTGTCCCACCGCAGGGTTTGTTTTGTCTTGTTTGTGTTTTGTAAATAAAGTTCATTATAGTATGAATATTTTGAAAAGTTGGCAGGGGTGGGGTTAAAGGACCATACCTGGAAAAACATTAATCAAAAAATGGATTAATGGGTTGCCTATTAGGGGTTGCCACCTGTGTATATGTTCTGTAGCTGGTATTAGCAGGCTTGGAGAAACCGAGAGGCAGTATTTAACTGCAGTACTCACCGAATAATCTTTCCTGAGTAACTACTAGACTTTTTAGCAACAAACAATCAAACCTCTACTAGAAAGGGAACCAACTGCATGTACAAGGCAATCTCTGATGACATTTGCCAAGTCACAAGACCCTAAACATCCTTCTTTTCTCAACTGTTACAGGAAGCTGTTTTTCTTATTTGATGAGTGCCTGGAGCTTAAAAGACACATGAACCACACACGATATGTACTCCTCTTCAAGCTACTGTACTATAGAGCCAGCGGTATCCACAGAGCAGGCTGGGGTCAAGTCTATACTGCACGGGGTCTAATGGTGTGCTGGGAAGGGCATAGTCTTGATGCCAACATTTCTGTAAAACACAAGGCATTGTGGAACATGGACTTTACCCCCTTATACAGCTATGGCTAAAAGTTTGGCATCACCCTATAGAATGAACTAATTTAGCTTCATGATGTCAAATGAAACCTGTGGTTAATGTTACTTTAACATATTGAATTACATACCACTTTGTGACATTTCGAAATCTAACATTAAATACTGTTCTACCATTATGGCTTCCTGTAGACTTTTGCGATATCATTTTGTAGTTTCTTTGATTACATGATGTTAAATAATTATGTTCAGTGTTTTGTTTATGTCTCAATCTTAAAATTCTAGACAATGCAAAACATTTGGCCATAGCTGTAGATTGGACTGATGCCTTAAATGAATTCCCAGACCAGTTGTGTGAATATATTCTAAATACAAAGACTCTTCCTGTAGGCACGGAATATATGTGTTGCCAATCAGTTGACTGCAATGCACTACCACCTACCCACTACCAAGAGCTAAAGTATACAACTAGGAGGTTGTAGGAGGCTGTGTGGTCCAGTGGTTAAAGAAAAGGGCTTGTAACCAGGAGATCCCCGGTTCAAATCCCACCTCCGCCACGGACTCATTGTGTGACCCTGAGCAAGTCACTTAACCTCCTTGTGCTCCGTCTTTCGGGTGAGACGTAATTGTAAGTGACTCTGCAGCTGATGCATAGTTCACACACCCTAGTATCTGTAAGTCGCCTTGGAAAAAGGCGTCTGCTAAATAAACAAATAATAATAATAAACTCCTCCCTGACCTTTCAACCCCTAAAACTATCAGGAAAAGGTTGGAGAACCCTTCTACCCCACAGAAAAGGATGTCAGTCACACATCCCCCACCAAGACTGCAAAATGAAAGCTATCAGAATCTCAAAAAAATAAATCACCATGACCTACATCCGCAGTATGTTCATGTAAAAACATAAGTGTCATTTACATACCACTGTAAAGATCGCCAGACAGGCATGTCCTTATATTCCCACGTTCTGATACGCTCTAACTAAGAACGGTACGTTTTTAATTGATACGTGGTTCTCTAGATGGCACTAACATATAGATTAATATGTTTTGGTAGATGAAATATAGTGCTTTAGATCATATCAAAAGATGTGAAGAACAAAAAAGTAATATAATGATCATATATTCAATAGCATTTCAAAAATATCCCTTCTCAAGCAAGGTTTTGAAACGTGAATATGAATTACTCAGGAATGCACACGAAGGGGTGGTAAGGAACTAAAGAGAGTCTAAAGTATCCAGGGGAGCGATTACTTGAAAGCATTCTTATGTCAATCTTTCACTAATTGGATGAGAATTTTTAAAATGTGAAACATTATTAATAACCTGCATATTTCAAATACAGAAGATTTTTAAATATAATGTTCACAATATGATCGTTTTTGCAATATGTATATTATATCTAAAAAATATATATATTTTAAAAGATGATATTGCCCTATTTGCCAACAACTACTATACAATGAACTACGATTGCTATGAATTACCAACACAATTACTGAGTCATTTGCTTCTATGTCTTTACATTAGCAACTGGAAAATATACCATTTTCACTTTTGGAAGAATTCAAAATTACATTGTGTTGTAAAAGTAGATTTTTTTTATAGCCTCACCTAAATTTCTCCCAAAGAAGTCTCCCCCCTTTGCACTAAGCTGGAGTCTAGAGACTGATGTGACATTAACAAATAAAAATACAAAATTTTTAGCACAGAGATTGAGAAGGCAGTGAAACATTTTAAGCAAGAAAGTCAAACAGTACTGCTCAACCATTCAGGTGACATTCAACCTTTACTGAATAGTAACTTACAATACACAATTAAGATATTTTGTCCTTGTTTCTTTAGCGTGGCTCACACAGTTATTTCACAACTGGCTGGTAGCTTCCTTACAGGCATTTCATTTGAAATCTCAGCAGCATTGTACAGCAGCTTATTGAAACTAACAACCATTGTCTCTGTTCATGCAGGAACTCCTACACTGGACATGCTTCAATTGTAGGCTTTACTTTTTCAATAGTGTAATTAAACATAAAAGCTAAATTAAAAATAAAAGCTGATCGGATTGCTGCAGATTGGCACGGTGATATATCACCTGGTTAAATTAATATACTACACTGTATTTAATGGATGATGAGATTATTGGATACAAATGTGTTTGATATAAATGAGATATTACTTTGTGATTTGTCCTTTTAACAGGAACCAGTCTGCTAAAAAAAACACAGGTTTGTTTTTTTTCTACATGAACAGACCTTTATCTAATCAGTAAAACAAATGATGCTCAATGAAAAAGGGAACAAAAAAGCCCAGCGCATAAAATGTATTAAGAAGTACTGTAATCATCATCAATGCTTGGTTACACCTTACTGTAACTGGGCAAATCTCAGTGACTTATCTACATAAAAGTGTCATTTGATTTATAGTTACATGTGAACACAGTACATTCTCAGCCCTAACCTACAATAGGAGTTCATCTTCTGCAACAGTAATTATACATACTGTGAATACTGCTGATTCACAAGTGACATTGTCCTGCTTTAGCTGATACTTGAGGGCAAAGGTTGGCATTTTTAACTACGTGAAGCAATTCCAACGCATATTTATCTTCAAACTAACTGTTAACGGTTAAGCTTTATATTGACTGCAGTTAGTGATATGATCGTTTTGTGGATGTTGCACAACTGAAAGCTCCGATAGATGATTGACTTTTTATCTGACTCTCTCAGTGGCTGTAGTGTTGTTATATCCAGGATACAATTATCTATCTATCTATCTATCTATCTATCTATCTATCTATCTATCTATCTATCTATCTTTAAATGTAAAAGGTAGGAGGCTGGGCGTGAACTGGCAACCACCTACCCAGCAAAGCGAGAGCCAGGGTCTCACACAGGAATATAGAACCCTGTCTCACAAAAATGGTTGAGAAGCAGGAAATATATGTCAGTTATGTTGCCATCTTGTGGGCATTACTTAAAATTACACAAAGAGGCTGTTTATTATCTGAACAGAAAACTGCAGTAAAAACAAAAAAAAAACAAAAAAAAACAAAAGCATTGTCAAATGAAACATTTGAAAAATAAAAGTTACACATTGATGGAATGTATTTTGATACCACGCTAGGTATGCAGATGCTCATGGCGTTGGTTATGTGAATAATCCAGGATTCCTCTCCATTATCAAATTATTCTCTCCGATTCATACCAGTTAAGTAAAGACAGGGTCTATAAATCCAATGAGGAACTTGTGTTCTCTCCCACAATGGAGGTTCAAACAGTGCATTTCTGAAATCAATGACATGGTAATTTTCAGATTGGACCTCCTTACCATTTCCACAGAGTTGCTGTCTACCCTCACAAGCAGTGGCTTCTTGGAATCGTTCTTGGTTTTACTAATTCTTCTCGACACCTTCTCTCTCAGGAGCGATGCATACCCCATGTGTTCATAAATGGGATTAGTCGTCATCTTCGCGATGTACTCTGAGGCTTTCGTTTCTATGTACAGTGTGATGAAACCATCTGTTACGAGATCATGAATCGACTCAAATCTCTTCTCACCCACAAAGTGCTTTCCATCGTAGAACAGTCTATAATTTAAGGTCTGATAGCCAAATCTATAAAAGAAGATGTAAAACAAAGTTCACTGTACAGAAAAGTGTTATTGTACATGTTAATAAGACTTCATTCTCATTGTATAACAAGATTTGCTTAATTGCCTTGTCACAGGGATTTGAAAATAAATTCAGCTGCAGGTTTAGGGGCAATACAGAGTGTTTTTCCAAGGCAGGCTGAATTTAGAAGTACAATTTAGTGCAATTTAACACCAAGTTGATATTTAAGTATTTTTTCCAAATGTGTTTAAGTGGTTTTCTTATTTGTAGCCATATGACCAAAATAACTAATTTTGTTAAGTAAAATAAAAATAAAAAAAATCTATAGAAAAACATAACATTTATATATACAGTATATATAAAAATATAGGTGCATATTATCAGGATTGCCTGAAATGGCAGATTTTAGTAGCCTGAGTTTCATATGTAATTTCACTTCATTATAAAAAGATTTTCATTGTTATCTGTTCAGCCACCTCAGTTTTGTGTTCCAAGGTGACCAGTCTTCAGCAGGATTATTTTGGCAACTCTACAATCTTCTCTAAACTTTAGTTGTGTAACTACAGTACTCTATTCCATTGCAAGCATCAATCTTACAAAGGCAATGTGCAGCTCTCCCTGATTATGATGTTTGAAATCGTAATCCCGTCATTTTCAGATGTTAAAATCTGGTTCCCAAATTTTTTAAGAATATTCACAGTAATTCCACTGCAAACTCTTAAACATGTTTTCAATTGTAGGGATAAACTATAAAATGCATTCCAGATAAATCCAGTTTCAATCAGTCTGTTGAAATCTTAAAGCATGTCTGATTTAGCATTAAAAACTCATTAAACCTATATGTGATCTCATCCTACCAGATGATTCGTTCTGTGATTCACATGAAAACACGCGGAACCACAGTCAACAACAAAACCGTAGCCAACTCTACAAGTTTTCTAATGATACAATGTAGGTCATTTGAAATACGCAGTCAGTTGAGGTTTAATCAAAAAATACGCAGTCTACTGTTGAGCTTTAATCAAATACCTTTAAAGAATTGCTGTAATGTGATGTACTTCTCCTTACATCTACTTTAGCTACATTGCTTTCTGTTAGAAAACTGGACAAAATAAGCCAGGTACTCTGTCTGGCTGTAAAATGGCTTCCCAGTAGGTAAGGCCCTGTTGGAGCAGTCTGGGTGGAAACGAGTGTGTCATCATTCCTCACTCCACTGTGCCACGTCTGTTACCTGTGGCGTTGCACATGTCTGGAAGCTCAAATTCATTAGGACCTGCTTGCTGCTGGAGTTCTGGTCAAGGCATCCACTGATTGATGATGAACAGTTGCACACAATTCTCACACAGCTTATATCGGTCTAGTGTATCACATGACATAACTACATCCATTTACATGCATTGCAGACAAGATTAACTAATCATAATAACACTCTCTCATTTCTTGGCCTGTGACTTAAATGACTTTTTTTGGGGGGAGGGGTTGGCTAGTGAAAATGTCTTTTCAGGATGGAAACAGGACAATGGCATGTACAATACTTAACCACAAGGTGGTGTCACTGCCAATAACTATCAATTTAACTTCACAACCATAATACATATATTGGTCATAAATGACATGGAGAACCTAAGACAAACTGAACCAACACATCTTACTAAACATCTCCATTCCAGTTGATTAATTCTGTGATCTGTACAAGAATTGAAATCACAGTCAGCAGCTTCATAGTAGACAACTCTACATTACTTCTACCATGTAGCTGCAGTGTTTCACAGAATAGCACAAAAATAAATAAAGACTGTGCTTAAAGCAAATGTAACTCATGTTAAATGAAATGCTTAACCTCAAAGCCAGTGTGTAGGAGCCAGGCTGCCGCTGGCTCTCTCGAATAAGATAGGCTCCTTCAGCACCCCGGAGGAGCTCATCAGCTTGCTCTCGAGAAATCATCCCGTGAAACCTTAATGGGGGAGACAAACACAGCAGCACAATGCAAGCTCAATGTATTCATTTCAAAAGAAATAAATCCAGGCATTCAAGGTTTACTTCAGAATTGCAACTGAAGTAAAATTACACACGAGATTTCACGGGATTTCACCTAAATAACCTAAATTCATGTTCATATATTTTTTTTTCTTAAACTTGTGAATCTAGGGTTCTGAATGATGGATTTATATAGTCTAAAAATGTGTTTATACAGATAAAGGGAACTGCAAATTATAAAATATAGGAAAAATATACATACTCCCTTCCATAGTACTTCGGCCTGTTCTCAACCTGAAATTAACAAAAAGACAAAAGTTAAATCAATTCCATGCGCTTGCTGTAAAGAGGTCATATCTCCAAAACACCAAAACTTAAATTTAGCTCAATTGCATTTTTTTCTTTCATTTTTTTCTGTTGAACCCCTAAAAGTGTCCAGCAATATTAATTGCACGAACTCTATTACATTATGTAGTCTATTAGTGATAGGGCATGGGCTTTTGTCAGAAATGAAATATAATAATTCTTACCTAGGGACAATTTCTTTACCTAAGGAACCTAGCATGTGTTTCACATGATAATTTATAGAATAGTTTTGCCATCTCAAATGACATGCAGAACGATTTGTATAAATCCCCCCTCACCATATGTGTGGGGAACATTTATGAAGAACACAAACCAAGGTGAGCAGTGCACATTGCTGTGAATACCAGCCTAATAGAAGAAATACAACAGAAAATAACAAAATCATCACAGCAGGACAAAAATCACTTTCTCCTCATTTTTGCATGACTCTTACTAAAGTAAGTACAATAAGGACTGCACTGCTGTGAACCTTGCTTGCTAATAACCTGTGACAGAAATACAATGATTCTTGGTTGTAAATCTCCCTCCCGACCTGTGAGGGCACTAAGCAACGAGAACAGAGTTCCCTGGATGGGCTGGCCTGACAGTTCTTTCCCAGGGTTCAAGGGAAGTCGGCCAGCTAAAAAGGGGGAGGGACACAGTTGCAATAACACATTGACCCGGAAGAGAAACGACGTGACGGCCGCAGATTGGAGAGGCGGTTGCACTTGTTTACCATTACCCCCTGTCTTGCCCAGCTGCACTGGCCAACTGTAAAGTTCAGGATTACTACAAGGCCCTTCATCACACAGGTCCAGAGTATCTCTCCAAGAGGCGCTATATAAAATAAATATTGATTGATTCTATAAAATTTATGACATGGGGGCCTCCTCAGAAGCAGAGCCTTTAAAGTACTTGCTGCAGAAGACCAAGTGTTAATTGTGACTGGGCTGGTAAAGTGCAGCCTTGCCGTAGTTCTCTCCAATAATATGATATCAACTAAATAACAAAGCCATACAGAATTGAAAGATATTCCAGACTCAACCCATCCTTTCAAAACAGTTTTCTTAGCTGCTGTCACACTCGCTATGAATATTCTCCTTGACTGTAAAGAAAGGGTCAGTTGGGAATCATCCACAAGAAGGAGCACTCCAGGACACTGCGGCACCCGTACTCCAATTCATTTGGCCATTATTAATTTGGTCATAAATTTCCAGAAAGCCTTAATTTTCTCAAAACATGTGCAGATAGGTGTAAGCTGTTCCTAGAGCACATCCCTGGCCCAAAGGATCAGGGACAAGTTTCATTTGAAATCTCTGATAGGGGTTGCATAAAATCTATGTGTCAATTTAAAATGAATAAATTGGTGTGCCAAGTTCTTGGAAGATGTAAAGATGTTATCCTGGAATGTGCGTCAACCTTTACCATCAAAAATATCATTTAAAATATAAACACCTCTTGTAGACCAAGGTGGGTATGCGAAAGGTTGAGAAACCATCACCAGAAAGGAATTATTCCAAATGGGTGAAAGCTTGTGAAATTTAAGAGAAATGTCAAAACAACTATTTACTTTCTTCCATGCATCCACTGCATTTGCTATAATCAGACCCGTTTGAAGAGAAAGAGCGCGTTGTTTGAGGTCACAAAAGGGAAGTTTCTAGCAGTTTTAAAAAGGAAAGGAAATAAGATTTAAAAGTTGGACTTACCTCCTGGGGGCAAATGATCCTTTTGGGGCGTGGGGCTTCTTGCTGTAACTGGTACACTGTCCAATAAAGAAAATCAAGTTTAGGAATGCAGTTACATTTTTTGACATGAATCCACAAGTTTACCAGCCATTTAATTCAGTAAGTATATATTTTAAGAACTGTGGTCTCCCTGTTCAGTTCTACACTAAGTGTAATTCCCTATGCCCTTCTTCCATATGGTGTGCCACACGTTTCATCCCCATTAAAACCTGCTTGCCACAGACTATGCACTATATACTAATTCATAATACTTTGTCATTATTAAACCTCTTTGTATAGTAAGCATTCTAGGAGGTTTTTAATTGAAACAAATGAGCTAATTTAAAATAAAGCACCTAGCTCTCCAGCGTGGTTTTTAATTATATGCTGCTTACCTCATCGATAGAAACAGAAGGAAAATCAATGTGTTGAAAGTAATGAGAAATGGTAGACAAGGAAGATTTGCCTTCCAGTAACAATTCACACTGTAGCTGCATGTCAGTTTTATTAGTTACTTAGGAAAGGAAAAGTAATAATATGTGTTTAAAAACAGGTGACAGGGAAAAAGATGAAGTATTCAATCCTTATTAAATAGGTGGTGTGGCTGGTACACTAAAGATGAGATGCAAAGTGAGAGGCTCGGGTACATACGGGAGCAGAGAAAAGACTTGACAGCAAATCTGTGTTCAAGCCATTGTGACTGGTGTAGGCCAGCATGACTTGGTTTACTGCCAAAAAAATATATATATATATATATATATATATATATATATATATATATATATATATATATATATATATCAAGATTTTAAAAAAATTAAACAGGACTGCAGGATTCTGCAAGTCTGCCACCCACAAATTGAGATGTGATACCTTCAAGAATCTGAGATGCCAGGATACCATGCAAACTAATGGAATTCTAGTATAAACATTATATTGTGTAAACATAGGCTTTAATATAACAGGGAGATTGTTATATTTCAGACTATCAGTTTGTATGAAGGATTGTGTTTGCTTTTATCCCAATAACCATGCTGTACACTGATTTCCATAGGGGGTTTATTAATTTACTTTTAAAATGTTCATGTACAATCAGGGTATTCTTGGACAATTAGTAAGTTGGGTTCCTCTTTTATGATGTTACAGTACCAGTATATATCAAACACAGACTATTACTTTCGATACTACCAAAGGAATCTTTTCAGTTTACAGAAAGAAGCCAGCATACAAATGACAATACCATCCAGTTAACAATCCCTTTCAATAACTTACTATCGTACCTGATAATAGAAATAGGTAAGATAGTGTCTGTACAGAACAAATTAACTGATGGCACCAGTATAACATTTTTTAAAGTATTTATCAAGAACAGTTTTTACAGCAGTAACAAAATTGTCACTGTTTCCTACAAACAAAACACAAAACAAAGCCCAGCCCTTCTTTGGGCACTAACTAAACAGGTTAACAGTAGTCCTATCTAACACAGGCAGGGTAAGCCTGTTTTCCCTGTTAACCTAATCCAAATCACCTTCCAGCACTATCGTTGTCAAAACCCATACCTCTGCTTCGTTATCAGAAAAACCTTCTTTGTCCAACACACTTTTCCACTGTTCAGTTTTCTCCTATCTCTCCACTTGAATCCTCATCCCCGAACACACAAACTGTGACCTTTTTATTCCCCAACTTGATCAGTTGCATCTGATCAGCATTTACCCATTAATTATTCAATTAACCAATTGTTGCCTTTGCTATGACAAGGTCTATGTGGCTATCACCAGGGTCCTAAAGCCTGCAGATTAATGTTCGGCACATACACATCATCACATACCCTCCCCCTCTGCACAATCCCATGGGGTCGGGCACACAAGATTTCTGCTGGCTGCGGAAATCTAGACAGGAAATCAGCATTACGTGTTCTTTACCTTTTCTGTGTATTAAATCAAAACAGTAGGGCTGTAATGTTAAAAACCATCTGGTTATTCTCGCATTCTTGTCTTTCTGACGATACATCCACTGTAATGGGGCGTGGTCTATAACCAGTGTAAATCTCCTTCCCCAAAGATAATACCTCAAAGAGTCTACTGCCCACTTAACAGCTAAGCACTCCTTTTCTATTGTGGCATATTTCTTTTTCCCTTGGTAGCAGCTTTCGGCTCAAAAACAAAACGGGATGTTCCTCCTCATCACAGGACTCTGATAACACTGCCCCTAGACCCACTTCAGAAGCATCTGTTTGTAATACAAACGGTTTACCAAAGTCAGGCCTTTTCAAAACAGGCTCAGAGCACAGTGCTGATTTCAAGTCTAAAAATGCCCTTTGAGCCTCTGCTGACCATTTTACCATGTTAGACGTGGAGGCTTTAGTGAATTCTGTCAAGGGCACAGCTCTTGTGGCAAAGTTTTCAACAAACCGGCGATAATAGCCAATAAGTCCCGGAAAGGCTCAGACTTGTTTCTTGTTCACTGGACGGGCACAAGACAAAATAGCTTCGATTTTGTTTAGCTGCGGTCTAATTAAGCCACGTCCGAGTGAAAACCCCAAATACTGTGTCTCCTGCAGAGCGAATGCACAATTCTTTTTATTAGCTGTTAAGCCTGATTCCCTTAACAATCTTATTAAAAAGGTCAACCAAACCATCTGTTTGTGGGTGGTAAACAGAGGTAGTATTTGTTTTACTTTGCACAACTAACACATTTCTTTCATAACTGTGGACATAAGGATAAGGTAAGGATCTCTTTAGGGAAACCGACCCTGGAAAAAACCTGTAACAACGCTTGCGTTTTTTCACATGTCTGCAGTATCATCTACATGCTTTTTCGAAAACTCCATACGTGCTTTAAAATGAGGCTTTTTGAGTAATGGCTTCTTTCTTGCCACCTGTCCGTACAGGCCAGCTTTGTGTAGGGACCGGCTTATTGTTGATGTGTGAACACTGACTCCCATCCCAGACACAGAACTTTGCAGATCTCTCAAGGTCATTGCTGGCTTCAGAGTGACATCCCAAACCAATTTCCTGCTTGCCCGGCTGCTCAGTTTGGGAGGGCGACCTGATCTGGGTAGTGTCTGGGTGGTATGATGCATCTTCCACTTCATAATGATGGACTTGGACTGTTCTGAGAGGGATAATCAGCGCCTTTGAAATTTTCTTGTACCCTTCTCCTGCTCTGTGCCTCTCTATCACTTTATCCCTGACTTGTTTCGAAAGCTCCTTGGTCTTCATGGTTGCTTTGTTGGATCACTATGTGAGTTGCAGCTTGAAAGTCTTTATATACCTGAGAGAAATTATCTACAAGTTAAACCACTTTGAGTACACACAGGCTGAAACCATTTCACTAATTTTGTGACCTTTCAAACAAATCATTTGCACCTGAGCTGATTTAGGGCTGCAGTAGCAAGTGGGTTGAATACTTATGCAACTGAGATTAATCTGTTTTTCTTTGTAAATCTTACTTATTTATATTCTATATGCATTTTTTAACTTTATTAATGTGGAGTAGTTTGTGTAGATTCTACATGTAAAGTTTAATTTGAAAGCGTTGTGGAGTACACTCAGGTGCCAACAAAATGTGAAAACTTTGCAGGGGGGTGAATACTTCTGTAAACCACTGTATATATATATATATATACACACACACACACACACACACACACACACACATATATATATAAATGCTTCTTTGAAAATGAAAACTGAAGCTCCACCTGCCAATCACTATCAATTGTATTCTCTGTTTTAATATCTTGTTTCAATGTCTTATTTGACCTATATTATCTCGCTTCAACCATTAGCTAGGGTTTGTTTGAGTGTCATCACAGAAAGAGAAAGTTAGTTAGTTTATGTGTTTAGCTTGACATTAGTTGAGTTTAAAGACAAAAACAACCCTTGACTGTAGTGTACTGTATATATTAACAATGTTTTTCAGTTAGTTGTTACCTGTGCCCACGCAGGGTCTAGTTAGGTATGACTTCCTGTTATTCATAATTAAAAAGCAAACCTACGCAACAGTTTAAAAACAACAAAATCAGGTTGGGTCCAACACTACAATGCTGTGCATTGAGTTTCCACTTTCTTTCAAAATCCCTTCTCGTATAACCCTATGTGCTCTTATCAACACCACAGGCCACAAATTGGATTCTGGTCGAATTGGGGAAGTGCTTTGCTTGGAATAAGGGCTAATGTAAAGAAAATAGTAATACTCACGGTATGATTTCCATATTGGTGGCTGATAATCTTCAGCATCTAGGACATAAAGACAAAAAACTGTTAAAAACAAGTAGTCAAAATGGAAGACTGCCTTTTTGTCAATTAAAGTAACTTGGTACTGTTTTAAAAACATTTAGCACAGTTTATGGGGGAATCTACTTTGTGTAATTTTCTTTAAATTACAATTCTCAAATGTATTGAAAGGTTATTTCATTTTTTTACAGTCACTTACATCAATGTGGCATAATAAATAACTCAAAATGTGGCATAATCAACAACTCACCAATTGGCAGTGAACTCTATGAATCACAAACAAATGTAATTATTTTGATTGTGCCCTCAGGCCTGGACTATCGAATACTGCTGAGGTGAATTGATATCTCCTGGGTGGTATTTAATGTTATGTAACCCCACTTCTAACTGCATCAAACTCCATTAATGTAATTACTTAACTGACTCTCCAGGCATGGCTATCTGTTCACTACCCTTCGACTAGTAGGGACAATAGTATAAAGTATGGCCAAAAGTTTTGCATCACCTAGAATTTTAGGATTGAGACATAATTTTAAAAAAAAAATGTATGAACATAATTTAGATCTGTAATCAAAGCTACAAAATGATATCGCAAAATTCTACCAGAAGTTATAATAGTTGTACAGTATTTCATGTTAGATTTCAAAATGTCACATTTTTCTATTCTTGTCAGTTTTTCATTAAATAAGTATGAAATTGCAGTTTCCAGTGTGAAAAAACAACCTGAAATAATAAATTGATATCCAAAGTAGCACTACAGCATTCAAATATTCAATACAACAAATGCCTGAGTGTAAAAAATAAAAAATAAATCCAAAATATGGATTGTAGCATAACAGAAAAGAATAATCAATCAGAATGCGGAGTCTGTATCATCTGATCCAAAACTGTCAAACTCTTCGTCATCTGAATCTTCATCATTGATGATGCAAGCAATTGTCTGAATCATTAATGCACAGAGTAACTACTTCTAGGCAGTTTTTTTGAACTGTGATATTTCCCTTTATGCATTATTTGCGCATAGTTATTAAAAAATGAAAATAAATGGAGAAAATTTCATTTTCAGCTAAAGTTGTGACTATGTTCAAGCATCTGCTGTGCTTAGTTATTACCATATATAGCAGTGAAAACTAAGGGTGATGGAAAACTTTTGCCCATAGCTGTAAGTTCTGCAGCTGGCACACTCAAGCTTTTCATTTTCACGTCTGATGTTTTTCCATTAGTGGGGGAACCTTTGAAGCTGAAAGCACAACAAATTATTAGAAGTTTTATGTCAAAAGGATTTTGTTTTTTATCCCCTAGTTTTCAAGTCAGTGATGTTTACCAATGTAAACCTATCTGCCATTCCCACTGTCTTCTCTGACAAAATGTCATTCTCCTTGTCTCTGATTGTGGCAATGTGCCCCGCCCATGTGTGCATGTGTGTGTTATATGTTGTATGTTGCGTGTGTTAATGTTGGTGTATAGTCATTGGGACACGGGATATAAACGGGTCTGTGTTTCACGTGTATTTAAAGATGTAATTGTATTTAGGCACGGGATTGCACATCACTTCACGTGCAGATAAAATGCGTATAATGTGTGTCACAGGGTTGCACTTAATTAATTCACGTGCTGGGATTCAAGTGAATAATTAATTAGTAATTGAATCCCAGCACAACAGTATATATAGATGCACGTTTGACTCACTCGTGGTTGGGTGTTCGGAGAGTGGAGAACGGGTGAGAGAAAAGGAGAACTAAAGTTAGAGAAAAGTGTTCTTACTCACCGTGTTTGTCTGTTTAGTGTATAGTCCGTTTTGTTTGTCTATTTATTTTGGCGCAAGTGTCGTGTCCTGTGTTTGTTTGTACAACCTTTTTATTTTCTGTTCTGTTAAATTATTAAATGCTGAGCGCGATCACGCGCTCAGCTTCACAAAACCCCAAGTCTTTGTTTATTTATTTCCTGGCTCTGGTCTGACGTCACCCACTGTCAGCCGTCTTTGTGACACTGATATATTCATTTATATTGCAAACCACGTCAATCTCATTTTTATCTTCTTATTATAATTAAAAACTAATTTGCTGCCTCAGCAATCAAATGATTTCAGGCCTGTCTGCGTCACTCTGCAATCGGTTTCAATTGCATCTGAAAGTTTAATTTAATATTGTCAGGTTTAGTCTGCGATCCAGATCTCAGAGGAGCTTTATTTATGTTAGCTGCATTCCCAGGCAACAAATTGCTATCCATGCTGCATATTAAAAAAGCATCAAAATTATTCTGGGAATAACATGGCATACAAATTGACAACTTCCGTGAACAATCCAGCATAAATTGTACCCAAAAGATTTCACATGCATATTATCCCAAACATAAAAGATTGGTTTGGTTTAAGTTCAAATTCAAAATGTTTTCCCATTTCTAAATTCATTAGAATTCAATTCCTTGTTCCTAAGATCCCATTTTCAGACTTCTCCACTGCATTGAGTCTATGGCTTTCCTTTTATTAACGTTGTTATATTTTGAAGCTTATGATAACCAAAAATTACTACCAAAGGCATACTTTAATATAGCCTTTGTTTCGAAAACACAAACTTGTTAGCTTTTAAATCAACAAAATGTCTTTACTATAGTAACCATCCATCTTTACTTTCTTTATAGACCTGAGTGGTCAATGGCATGCCTTGAAGATTTAATGTTTTGGTCTAGATGTGCAGGTTAATACTAATTAGTACCACCAGCACCATAAACGACTCAGCTGTAAACATAAAACATTGATTATAACCTGAAAAGGGTGTATTTCAAGGTCAACTCAATCAAAAGAAATGTACTGAAATATAATTTATATTTAGCAAGACATGAAATACTCAATGTATATGCATGGGATGTAAATGTACAGTAGACCGGAGCCCCTGTATTATTTTAGGCCAGGAACGATGATATATAGAGCTCTATATTTTCATTGTCTGCTATTTTGTGTATCATATATCCTGTCATCATACTGCTGCCACTGAATTAAGGCATAGGAAGATTATTCACATCTACAAAGATTATCTACATGCAAAGATAAGTATCTACTTATTTCTGCAACCAAAAAGCTCCTTTACATGCATGTTAACTTACTGTGCCACTAATTATAATCAGGCTACTCTAAAGCTACACTGAAATTCCATTTTTCCTACAGAGCTTCCACCTTTAAAGCAGAATTAAAGATGCAACAAATATCAAAACAAACAACAGCTGCGATGAAGAAAGATAGCCAAGAGTTTTTTAGGGAATTTTTGTAGATTTTTCACAGCGTATATGGAGGAATAATAAGTGAAGAGAACTGCAGTTATTCCACAAACAAGGGTGGATGAATACCTAAGAAGTCTCCCAAAGGAGTGACATGAACACAGCACTCGATGTAAGTTCATGAAGTAATCTGTTTTTATAACCTGTACAATGTATGAAAAAGAAAGTACATTTACACTGGAATTAAACAGAGGAACAGAGGGATTCACCCACTCATCCTGTTCTTGAATGAATGCCAGGTAAGAACAAGTTCAGATCGTTACACTTGAAATGATGTTTTCACAGGCTTAGTAATTCTGAAACTACGTTTAAAATTGTGACAGCATTATTACAGTTGAATCCTATCCTATTTGGAATAATGCTAGATTACATAGCTGTAAGTATATTTAGAAGACCTATTAGCATACTTACAAATACTAGCTTGATGTTCATAGATTTGAGTGAGATTTTACATCATCTTGATATATGATTAAATATTATTATCAGACTTGCTTAAAAAACACTTTTACACATTTGCTGTTAAATCTCTGTTTCAAAATAAGCACAAAATGTGACTTATTATATGATGTAAAGAGAGAGGGAATTTAAAACACATGGGAGAAGACCTGTCCTTCTGGCTATTATGGATTTAATCAGAATAAAAGAAGAAAAAAATAATGAACACTGTTCTGTATGCAGAACTATTACTGTAATATGTAGGGTTATTTAACCTTAAAAGAGAATCCATTAGCTACAGTATATACAGTATTACTTTGCTAGAAAACAGGTGTTATCAAGTGTGGTAAAGCCCCAGGCCACCGCTGGTTTGCGCCCTCAAACACTTGACCCAGACGCAACTGCAAGTTTTTAAGCGCTTTTTGCACACCTTTATTAAATCAGACGAAATCAAAATACAAAACAAAAGCCTAGCTCCAACTTGAAGTACTAGCTAAACTTTTCCTCAACTAAACTAGCATGGGACGGCTAAGTGGTTTACCCATTTCAAAAACACAGTTACCAGCTTGTACAACACACAGTTGTAAACCATACACCACACAGTACTCACAATTACCCGCAAACAGACTATTACCCAACTTCACCCATAACCAACACAGACAAAGACCAGCTTTTATACACAAGCACACGGCACTAATTATAAACACTCAAACAATAATTAAATTAACAATCCCCTCAAATGCACCCAGGTGTTTTCCATTTAGCCCTAGAGGCTTCTGGGACATGTAATATTTTAGGACTTCGGTCATGACACCTCCCCTGAGGACTGCAGAATTATCTCACACACACAGTGAATACCCAGCAACTACACAGGCAGGGCTCTCACCCTGCCACACAAGCTTATTTAAATAAAGATGACAAAAAATGTCTTTAGCACAGACTTTTAAGACTGTATTAAATAATGTATTTAAGCCTCAGGTTATTTTGATAATTTTACTCTTCTTTTAATGTTTTGTTTCTAGTCATTAAAATTATATTTTGTTTTCAGAGGCTTCAAAAAATGTTCCCTATATGTATAGATCCCATAAGCCTGGTCTTTGTCGAGCAGAGATAAAGGAACAGGCTAATTTCTCTACGTCCCCTATCCGTTCTCAGTGATGACTTAACCACCCTTCCTCCTATACAGTTGGGGTCATAATACAGTTTGACAGCCACAATGTTGTTTTGTATCTACATCCATGGTCATGAGAAATTTGCTCAGGCTGTTGGTCTTTATTATATTGAAAACTGTATTCCATAAGTGCTAACACTCCCTACATGGTCGGGACTGTCCCGATGCATAGGAAGAAAGTCCTGATATTTATCTTTGAAAAGTCTTTACAGCTCTAAGACATTTGTCCTCGCTCCTGTACTTTTTTTTCTTGCTCTCTCTCTTTGGGCTGCTGACCCTCATGCACTGCACTGCCTGGCAGGGATTGTGCTCACATGACCAGATCTCAGTTTATTGACATATGTCATATCCAGTCATATTGGAGAAGCGTATTGCTTCCTCACTGCTGCTGCAATATGATTTGATGAGTATGAATTAGAGTAAAATGTGGGAGACAATGGAACGTGAAGGACTGGAGTTAGCCACACCCTCCATTTCCCTACAGCATTTGTTGATCATGGTTCTGAGCTGTACAGTGTTTTTTCAGTTGATGAAAACTAAAATGAAAATAGCCAAAAATGAAAAAATAAACACTTTCCTTAACGAAGTAGTAATAGAAACTGGAAAATGTTTAGACACTAGAACGAAACTGAAACAAAAAAATAAACATGTCGGGTCCAGCAAATGAAAATTGCATCTATCACACAACAACAAAAAGAAAGTGCTTGTTTAACAGTGACTGTGGTAAAAAACTATGAATTTATTCTGCGCAGTAGAGCGAGTGAAAACCACACGTTCTGCTCATTATGATAATGAGTGTTTGTGTGTATGTGTGTTTCTATGAGTATGACCTAACCTTCCACTGCGCGTGTCCCACTGAACAGGGAATTCATACATACTACCCAATCCGTTTTTGCAATGCTGTCATCAAAATCTTTTAATTCCACATAATTACAGGGCGCTGTTTGTCTCACGCATCATTTGGTCCACAAAAGGACCTCTAGTGCACAAAATGCACATACACATGCACAAAAGGAATTATTTTACCGATTTACATGTTGTGCACGATACGTTGTTTTTCTAAATTAATTTTGTGCACATAATAGAAGTTGCCGTTTACATTTTGTCCACAAAAAGCAGCTTATGCATTCCCTTTCTCCACAAAATCACTTGAAATAAAAATACACAAAATACATCAATACGTGGACAAAATGCTCATTATGTGGGCAAAATACATACTTTGTGGACGAAATGTACATTATTTGGACAAAATATACAATTTTGTGGACAACATGTACATTATGTGCACATAATGATGCATTTCATCCATGCAATGCACATTTCTTCCACATAATTATGTATTTTGTCCACATAATGTACATTTCACCCACATACTTGTGTATTTCGTCCACATAATGTACATTTTGTCCACTAAATATACATTTGGTCAACATAATGAGCCTTTCGTCCATAAAATGATGTATTTTGTCCACATAATGATGTATTTTGTGTATTTTTATTTAAAGTGATTTTGCGGAGAAAAGAGAATGCATAAGCTGCTTTTTGTGGAAAAAATGAAAATGGTGAATTCCATTATGTGCACAAAATTAATTTAGAAAAACAATGCATAAAATGTAAATCAGCAAAATAATAATGATTTCACAGCGATGTTGGGTAGTGTTGGTTTGTGGGGCAATAATTTACTGAAAAATAGGAGAGAAGAAAAGGAGATATTGCTAATCAATTGCTTTTAATTACTAGATCCCCAAGGCCAGATAACAGATTCTAATGTGCATATTATTAGAGAGAAGTGAAGACTTTGAAAATCAAAGTTGTTAATGAGACTGATAAAATGAATGGAAAGATGTTGAAGGGAATTGATCTCTGCTAGCCTTGATCCATATCTATCTTCATCTAATCTCAGGAGATAAGGAGCTCAAGCAGCTCATTAAACGCTTACAGAGGACACACAAATCGCTTTGTAACAAAGGAAGGGTTCTTTTTTCAAATGATACATGTATTGAATTGATAAAACATATACACAGATTACACAACTGACCACAGGCAAGACGAGGGATGAATGTTCTGAATTAATTAATGTTTTCAATATGAAGGGGTTTTTCATTTATTTATGATGACGAGCTGTGGCATCTCTCTGGTTATTTGGGGTTTGTAATTTATTTATGATTTACTACTTTTACAACCATTGGAAAAAAAATGGTTGCACAAACAATAATTACAGTTTTGGTAAGGAGTTTTTGTATTAATAATATATTTACAGTTGCAAATAAGTACAAATGTGGCTTAAACACGAGCACAACACAAGGTGTACAGCCCTCCCAACACTGCCTAGAAATCCCAAAACAAAGCAACGACACAGTGCTGTACTTTTACACACTTGGCTGCACTTTGTATTTTTTTTATAGTAAAACATGTTTTACTAGGGATTACAGTATACAAAAAAGAGATATGAACTAAACTGAAGCAGAGGTTTATGGTACTTTAAACTAAGAATGTGTTCTTTTACCAAACTTAGGTGGTAAAAGTAGAAAAATAGTGAAATTATACTGAAAACCTTTTTGTTTAATAATGTACAGTATATATATTTTTTATTGTAGTGAATGATGCTGAGGTCATTTACACTAATCCATATCTTATTTGGCCACTGGTGTTCTGTTATGCTTCGAATGATGAATCCCTGTGAAGTAAGCATTCAAAAAAGCTAATTTACTGAGCCTAATGTTTAAATCTACCTAAGTGTGATTCATGTTATGAAAACCATTTCCTGTATACTATTAATGAACAAATACATGTAGCCGTAGTATTGCCACTTTGCTCTGTACAAGAAACCTTGCACATAAATTGTTTATTTATGTGCATTTGATTTTCTTTGGTGCATTGCATCTCAATTCAAGGGAAATCAGGTGCCATAATAAAACCATTTCTCTTTTTAGAAAAGAAAATAATAACGAAACTGCAAACATGAATGACACTTTGTAAGTGAGTTAAACCTGTTCAATCACATGCTCAGTTGAAAGGACTGGTAAATTATTCTTGTTTATCATAAGTAACATTTAAGCAAACATTTTCTTGTGTTGCCTATAAAAAAGCTTCCAGTTGACCTCTATTGGTTGTAAATAATTGTATATTATTATTAATGTATTATCGGAAAATATAATTGTATACTGCTTTGCCCATACATGTAAAGTTGAAGAAGAATATACGTAATGGTAATTGTTTCTGAAACATTAGGGGTTAAAGCAAGAAGAATATAATGATTCATTTATATTGGGCCACACCAATCATAAAGATGCCTGAGAGAATAATAGAACTGTGTACTGACCACGGCAGTTTAGAACAGCTTTACGAATATCGAACATGTATTTCATTTATCAAACATAATTTTAAAACCACTGTCCTTGAATAACTGGTGAGTTAAAGCTTTGTGAATATCTCAGTGTTTGCTGTATTTATCAGATGAACGGTATTTCTGAAGTCAAGCTAGCCGTTTTCTAATAGCACTATAACCCTCACAAAGGGCTTTACCATCTGGTAAGGCCCTTATTGTTATGTTAAATGTTTAACGACAGGAGGCGAGCCGTACTTAATAGTTTGCTGAATGCTTTTAGTATGATGTACCAGGCCTCCACAGTATCCTCTAGTGCACACAGTGCTTTCATTTCATTGGGATACATAGCACTGAATTTCTAGGGTTCTAAGTTTCAGTCTCCATATGAAATGTGACAGTAACACAGAACGTTGTTTTAAAACATTTTTGGATTGGAATAACATACAGAATTGAAAAGGTTACCATTGTTTTTAGGCTCTGAATTGATCTTCCTTTCAAAAAAAACCAACAGACTGCAATATGACAGATTGTAGATAATTCCGAACAACGACCTAATCAAATCTCCCAGCTTGCATCAGGAGAATCTATGTGGCTATTACTGGGTGTGAACAAGCTTACATTTTTTTCTTAACAAGAATATCTTTGCACTGTGAGATTTAGGATGCGTCTGGATTTGTTGTGTCAGTTTGGTTCATTTGGAAGCAAACATCTGAGTCCATTTGTATGTGATGTACAATAGAGCTCATTCTTGTATCTCTCATCAATGTTTATAACATTATGTGTTGGAAAATGTATAGCCCCAGAGTTCCAATGCTACTGTATATGCCTGCGGGTGCTTCTTTGTAGGTTGAAGACAGTGTATACTCACTATTTACAATACACGATTCTCACTTTCAGCTATGCAGGTTGTGATTCTATAAACAACAATGTATTATGTATGTGAACATTACAATGTTTATTTATTGAAGCTTCAACAGGACTCCAGGCAGAAATCTCCTAGCGACAGACATACAGGTAGTGTGTTTGTCTTACTGGCTAGTATTTTATTTGCACACAAAAGGTCATTGTGCTGGACTGTAGGTATAAGGCTGGGTTATGTATCTTCTTTATGCTCATTTCCTGAAAAATACACCAACCCTCACATATCGAATCTTCCTCCTTTTCTGCAAACTGCATTTATTTGCCCTTTGCCAAACAATGATTTATTGAAGTGGTTTCAGTTGGTTTTGTATTCAAAAAGAATAATGTTGATCACAATGTACTCTTGACCAAATGAACTGCACTGCAATCGGAAACCAACTCCCAAGAAATACAGAAGTAATAATAATGACATATTTGTGGGTAAGTGCCCTGAAGCTCAAGTGTTGTATCATTATAATTGTATACTATTTTTTCAATTAAACAATGATTAAAAAAATGCAATTCGTTTTGTAACATCCCATATAAAAGTTTATTACAGTATGTTTGTAATGCAGCTTTCCCATACTTTTATTATGGTTAACAACACTATGCATTTACAATTTTTACCATGGTTTGCAATGTTTTTATTTTTTATTTTTTATATGCTTTACTAAACCTCCCTGGGCTTTAAAATGCTTACTCATGCTTTAACTATGCTTTATTACACTTTGCTGTGGTTTTACTATGCAAACCTTTATAAGGGATCTCTATTATACATTACAAGTGAATGAGTGGCTGGCTGACATCTAGTCTACTATGCGGTTGGCTGCTGACTCTCTTACAGTAGTCCAGGGAAAGGGTTTAATGGATGTGCACTTTCCTTATCATTTCAAATGTTTTGTTACCTTAGTAGCCTGGGCCCTGATTATAGAAGTGTACGGCAGCATGTTCTTACTGAGCTGCCTAAGAGCTATGATGTGCATTTAAGGAACTTCACAGGGTGTGGCTTCAAGGAAAGCAATGGTATGGATCACTAATGGTCTTTTGATGCAAAGTTCCTTCCACAATTCACAAAACCCAGATGAAATGATTGGCATAAAAGATAGCTTTGTACACATCAACAGATGTTTTTCTTTTTATCATTTTATACTCTCAGGTTCAGCCCTTTGATATCCAAACATCTGCAACTGTGGAGCCTACAATCTGAGAGCCACGTTCTTTGTGTTTTATGCTGTTTTGTGGTTGATGTATGTATTTCCTCTTGATCAATCAACCTACCAACTATAGTATATGGTTTGTCATCATTACTTTAATTGTACTCTATGGTTTAACAGAAATAAAAACAGCATTACCTTTACATAACCAAGTTTCATTGTTACCATAAATACAATAGATGCATATGTTAAAAAATGAGGGGCTAGAATTGGCTTATGGATCCTGCTTGTTTAAAGGTTTATCACTGTTTTCTACGAAACCATAAATACTGTAATGACCACACAAATGCATTGATACCAACATTTCTCTAAATGCTGGGACAGCAGAACCTCAGAATAACGAACACCAAACTTACGAACTGACCGGTCAACCAAACACCCCACTTTCAACCGGAAGTACGCAATCACTCACCCATGTCTACAATGCAACCAGAATAAATAAGAGCAACGTTAACCTGCTGAAATGGTGAGAACTGGGAAATGCAAACGGTACACTTTGATTTGAAAAAAAAAATTAAACTTGACAGTGCAATGGGAATACATTATCATTAAACTGTCAGTGATATTTATAAGGGCGAAGAAAAAAATCCAACAGTTTTCAAAGGAGGCGGAAGACAGAGTAGTAAAAACAGATGTATCGTACGCAAAGCTGAAGATGATGTGCTGGTCATACGAGTGTTGCAATACTATGCTGTATCCTTGAATTATTTGCCAGATTAAGGCTGTAAATAGCAGGTGTGCACATTTATTAAAACCATCAAACTCATTTTCAGAGTTACAGACAGCCTCCATTCCCCAGGTGTTCGTAACTCTGAGGTTCTGCTGTAGCAGCATATCACATTATTTTTTACATTCAATTACATTATCTTTTAAACATTATTTTTACATACAATTACCCATTTATACAGTTGGGTTTTTACTGGAGCAATCTAGGTAAAGTACAAGGGTTACTCAAGGGTACAGCAGCAGTGTCCTCCACCATTGAACCCACGACCATGGGGTCAAGAGTCCAGAGCCCTAACCACACTGCTTCAACCTTCAAAAGCAGTGTGAAACAAACTGAAGGCTTTTCTATGTTAGTCAGGAAGCAGTGCAGAAGTGTTGGTTGCATGCATTTATTAAAAGCACTTGCCAAGGGGAGAGATGACAGTGCTGAAGGACAGAACATTCAATTCTGCTGCACTTAGGGTTGTACTGTACCAAACACATAAGAACATAAGAACATAAGAAAGTTTACAAACGAGAGGAGGCCATTCAGCCCCTCTTTTAGGATTTTGAATGTTTGAATCAGATCGCCTCATAGTCTTCTTTGTTCAAGACTGAATAGATTCAATTATTTTAGCCTGTGTGCATACAACATGCATTTTAAACCCAGGATAATTCTGGTTGCTCTTCTTTGCACTCTTTCTAGAGCAGCAATATCCTTTTTGTAACAAGGTGACCATAATTGAACACAATATTCTAGGTGAGGTCTTACTAATGCATTGTAAAGTTTAAACATTAACATTTTAACATGTCAGATAGCATGGATGGGAACGTGATATTCAGGGCATGAGTGATATGTCAAGAAGAGATTAGACTTATATTAGTACTTACGATTGGAATGGCAAAATAGTGTGAAGATCCAGTCTCTCTATATATTTTATATAAAACCATTAACTAAATATTTGTGTGCAAAGAAATATGGACCTGTCCATCACTTTTAATAGACCAAGTAAGACTACATTTGCTGAAGTGTGTCTGTGCTTGAAAACTTAAAACTACCACAGGTTACAACTATTTGATCCACTCTGTTCTGCAAATGTATCAGAAAATACGTAGCGGAAGAATTAAGAACCGAAGTTGCTTCAAGCAGCTCAAAAGTGTTATTTATACTGTGAACAAAAGAATGTTGTAAAATGACTAGATACTGCTCCATACCTTGCCGTATTCTACTACTGCTCTTAATCATAACTACTTCCTGTGTATTTGACTTTACTCTTAAAGGTATCCGTATTCAAGTTTTTTTGTAGTTGCTCTTATTTGAAATCATTCTCATCCATTTATCGTACTTACTACGTGCTCATACTGTATATGTATAAGCAAATACAGTAGTTTTAATATAAGTTAACTGCTCTTAGTCAAAGCCGCTCTTACATGTAATTATTTACTGTATTCTGTTTTGTTTTTTTTGCTCTTATTTGAATTTGATCTTTTGGTACTGATTTTATTGTACTTTACAACTGCGCTTATCTGAAACGTGATATTTGACAATGTGATACTTGTACTGTGGTATTTTGTAACAATTGTAAGTCACCCTGGATAAGGGTGGCTGCAAAGAAAGAAACAATAATAAACAAATAAAAATTAAGTCAAAATTAGGCATGTGTGGGAGCTAAGCACAATGATGAGCGTCTCTTTTTTTTTGTCTTGTCTCTGCTCTTCTTCATTTACAGTACTGTCTATTCTGCTCTCTCATCTCATGTAATTGGTGTATAGCCAATAAACACCGGAAAAACATTGGAAATGCTTACTCTATTCATGTTGAATTCACCACTTTCTCATAAAAAAAAGAAAAACTAAGACAAAAAAATCCCAAAACAAACTGCCTTAGTAGTTAGTTCTTAATGACTTTCGCTGTATGTTTGGGGTTGTTGTCATGCTGCAGAATAAATTTGGGGCCAATCACATGCCTCCCTGATGGTATTGCATGATGGATAAGTATCTGCCTGTACTTCTCAGCATTGAGGAGACCATTAATTCTGACCAAATCCCCAACTCCATTTGCAGAAATGCAGCCCCAAACTTGCAAGAAACCTCCACCATGCTTCACTGTTGCCTGCAGACACTCATTCGTGTACTGCTCTCCAGCCCTTCGCTAACAAACTGCCTTCTGCTACAGCCAAATATTTCAAATTTTGACTCATCAGTCCAGAGCACCTGCTGCCATTTTTCTGCACCCCAGTTCCTGTGTTTTCGTGCATAGTTGAGTTGCTTGGCCTTGTTTCCACGTTGGAGGTATGGCTTTTGGCCGCAAGTCTTCCATGAAGGTCACTTCTGACCAGACTTCTCCGGACAGTAGATGGGTGTACCAGGGTCCCACTGTTTTCTGCCAATTCTGAGCTGATGGCACTGCTGGACATCTTCCGATTGGCGGGAAGTAAGCATGATGTGTCTTTCATCTGCTGCAGTAAGTTTCCTTGGCCGACCACTGCGCTTCACGGTCCTCAACGTTGCCCGTTTCTTTGTGCTTCTTCAAAAGAGCTTGGACAGCACATCTGGAAACCCCTGTCTGCCTTGGAATTTCTGCCTGGGAGAGACCTTGCTGATGCAGTATAACTACCTTGTGTCTTGTTGCTGTGCTCAGTCTTGCCATGGTGTATGACTTTTGACAGTAAACTGTCTTCAGCAACCTCACCTTGTTAGCTGAGTTTGGCTGTTCCTCACCCAGTTTTATTCCTCCTACACAGCTGTTTCTGTTTCAGTTAATGATTGTGTTTCAACCTACATATTGAATTGATGATCATTAGCACCTGTTTGGTCTAATTGTTTAATCATACACCTGACTATATGCCTACAAAATCCCTGACTTTGTGCAAGTGTACCTAGAAGAATTGATGCTGTTTTGAAGGCAAAGGGTGGTCACACCAAATATGGATTTGATTTAGATTTTTCTTCTGTTCACTCACTTTGCATTTAGTTAATTGATAAATATAATCTATTAACATGTCTATTTTTGAAAGTATTCTTACTTTACAGCATTTTTTCACACCTGCTTAAAACTTTTGCACAGTACTGTAGTTGTATGGTATATTGTATCAGTACTTGGCCAAGTACTGCAGGATTGCAAAAATTCAATGTCTCAAAATCTATGCCCACTATGCATGGAAATGTGTGAATTAAAAGCAGACTAGATATTTATTGCACAGCAAGTCAAAGCACTATATTAAACCCTTTAGAGAGTACCTCTTTCCATGCAGGACAGTCATTATTGGGAGTTATCAATCTTCTTTTAACTCTTATCGTCAGCATTACCCAGCCAATTACAGTTCTGGCATAAAACCAGGCAATTTAGAACTGCACTATTCAAACATAGCAACTTTGAGCTTTTATCTGCAAAGCCAACACATTGTCAGTACTGCTTCTCAAGGCTGCTAATTTGAACTGTTTCTGAAAGCTTAACCCTGTTTTTAATGTCTGTTATTTGTATCTATTATATCTGTGCCAGCACGTTTAACACTTAAGAGGAGCTGACTTTAATTACAATAAATTGGAGGTTAATATTTTCATTAACAACCATTCATTTTCGAAGGGGACCATAAGTACAATGGGGAGCCAAAGAGCTTTTTGCTTGATGTAGAAGCATAAATCTATTTTTCTATTTTTAATATGCATTTATTGTCTCTGAAAAGGTATGATCCTAATTATTGCCTTGCTTCAGATGTCACGCTCCTCCGCCCCCACTACTCACCACAGGCAGAGTCTGCTGGTGTAAATGTGACCTTTGTTTCCTCCTTATTTTCATCGTGGGGCCTCTCAGATCTAACCATGCCAAACAAACACTCACACAGATACACTTTTGATATGCAAAGTTGTTCTCTATTACAATACTTTTTCCGATGCAACAGTGAATACTCATATAAATCGCACCGTAGTAAAAAGAGTTAAGAATATGGCTCTGATTTGCATTTCCCATTGCTTTGTACTTCTCATTTTAAATATAATCTATTGTGAATAGAATCGGAAAAAAGTGCTGCACCAGATATTGAGTGTAATACAACATGTATCAGTTAGTGTCATATCACTTAGTTCAAACTTTCAGTTTTTATTTAATACATATGGGCTACATTTACAACACAAACAGAGGTAGCTGTGACTATCGTGCTATTATTCCTGAAAACAAAAACAATCCCTTGACCTTTTTTATACTTTTGACAATCATGGGGAAGGTTTGATGTAGCTCTGTGCCCTGTCCCTAGTGTGTATATATATATATATATATATATACTGTATATATATATATATATATATATATATATATATATACAGTATATATATATATATATATATATATATATACTGTATATATATATATATATATATATATATATACACAGTATATATTGTAAATAACCCTCGCCATTTTTAGCAAATTTCAAAATTATTCTTTGAAATAAAAATGTGATTTTTCTTCACAATTAGTAAAAAATGGGCATCCCATGGGCTTGTAGATTCCTCTATAATGTCCTGGTCCAGCATGTCTTTGATTACGGCTTCCAAAATCTGTTTTTGCTTTGGCCCAACTTTGTAGGCACATTGCCGAATTGGTTGTTGTTTAGGATCCACTTTGAATTGTGTACTTCAGGATGTCACACCATCCAAGTCTATTATCTTCAGCCACAAACACATCAGCATAGGTGTCAATGAGGTCTGCAAGCTTATGTTTCTCTGTAGAAGTCAAGTGTGCACTGGATAGGTTCAATCTCTGTGAAGGTGGAACTGACTGTACTAGGTTGGTAGCTCCCTGCGTTCACATTCTGTGAAAAACTGCTGGGAACATCAGACAGGAAATGCAGATGGTCTTTAGCAGATAAACACACAAACTCGCCAATATTCATGCCTTTTGCCACAACAACAGGGGCATCCAACAGGTTGCAACACCTGTGATATACTGTGCCATCTTTAACAGCAGAAAGTGTATTACCTGGGAGCAAACCAGTAGATATCAGGGCAAGTGAGCCAGTCACAATTCCAACAACACCAAGAGGCAATGAGGCCCCTTTGATTCTTAAAATAGTAACAACTTCAGTTTTGGGTGGGACAGTATAAGTTTTAGTTGCAATAAGTTGCCTTCTGGAGTCCAAAGACAGCTTATTTTCAGCAAAATCAGGGACAGCTTTATGAGTCTGGAGAAAATCAAGACCAATAATTATTGCTGGGTGTAATTTTGGCACCAAGTAAAATCTGATTGTAGTCTGCTGCGTCCCAATTATTATATTGAGGTTGATCATGCCATCAATTGGTACCTTGGTTGAATCAGTAGTGACAATATATTTGAAATCTGTTGGAATAATCTTAACAGATTGTTTGATCTGGCAGTCTTGTAAAATGTCAGGGTTAGGGTTAGGGTTAGGGTTAGACACATCTGCTCCTGTATCAAGCACAGCATGAGTAGTCAGCTTTCCACTCGGCACTGGAATATAGTTGGCTAACAATGGAGATGTGATCATGGAAACAGTTGCAGTATAAAGCTGTTGAAACTTTACTATTACTTCAATATAAATGGAGATCTTGGGGTGAGCCTCACTGGAATTGTTTGGCCCAACAAAAGCCCCTACTTTGTTGGGCGTTGGTCGTTTACCTGGCTTGAGCTGAACGAGTGTCGAGTAGCGTGGGTGTCCTGGTGCGAACGCTCCTGTTGTCGTCCATAGAACTGGGATCCCTGCTGGTTCTTTAGCAGACAGCATGTAGGTGTAGCATGACCTCTGTTTCCACGCAACTGGCAATAAACTGGGTTGGCTTGGCTGGGAGTTGGTTGCAGGGCATTTACTGAGTTTGAAGAAGGGTTCTGAGTGAACTGTAGCTCAGACACAGACTTGATCAGTTTATCCAATACAGCTTGTTGTTGCTGGAGACAGGTTGTGAGCGCCACAAGTTGAGAGGTCTGTGCAAGCTGTGGACCTGGTATGCTATTTGCCTGGTACATGGAAAATGATTCCTGAGCAAGACGTGCACCTTGAATAGTAGCCATCCAGGTTTGTGGCTTTTGTTGAACAATATATGGACGCAACTGAGGCAGTAAACCATGCACAAAGGCTGTAATCTGGTCCTCATTTACACTTGGTTTCAATGTCCATAATGTAAGTCTCAAGTGATTCACTTTGTTGCATAGTACGCACCCATAACTGTTGTTATAACAGCCATGGAGGATGTGCTTGAGTGAAATGTTCTTTAAATGCAGAGAATAGTGCACCAGTGGTGCTCTTGCTCTGGTCAGGCAAAGCATTAAATCAAGAAATGGCAGTTCCTTTTAACAAGAGACGCATTGCATTTGCAATCTGCACAGAATCAGTCCAGCCATTGAAACTTATCCATGCTTGCAGTTGTTCAAGCCAAGGGCTGAAATATATCCAATATATTTCTGAATGAATTGTATTGCAGCACTATCTTGTGCACTTGAGCTGTGAATATCATTGTCTCTATTTTACTGTTCCAATCAGAAAGTGATTTGTTAACGTCTTCCATAGGCATTCCACCCATTGCTCCTAACAGAGGTGCACCATCACCTTAGCAATTGTATTGCACTGCTGGAAAATATTAGGTGGTGATTCCAAGATGTTTCACAAGAATGCTTGAGTTAGTAATGCTGGCCTTCTTTATGAAGGAGTCATAATGTGGGTCCTATGCTCTCTTGCATACCTAATCCCCATACCCATTTATGGTATATGTACAAGTTTATGTGTTCAGTAAAGCCCTGAGGTGCCGTAGTGTTTTATTTGCCAAGGTATTTCAACTCAAATTCAAAGTAAATGTTGAAAAATGTTTTGCCATTTGAAGCATCACAATAATCCTGCTGTGCCTGCATCCACGTCACTGTACCTATACAGTATATATTTGTTTTTCCTGGCACACATAATAACATTCTCGATAATCATGCAACTAACCATACTGGATTTGTAAGTGAAATACCACAGGGCAGATATTTCAAACATATTTCATGCGACATTGATTAGCTGGTGAAAAGGAAGTATTTAATTGTTAGAGGCATGCCAAAATATCACTTCTACAATTGCAAGTGAGATTTTAAAGAACAATTTGTAAATGAGGATTCAGAAAGAATCTAAATAAAAGGATAAAGATCCATGTTGAATTGGGATGTTGATTTTTGTCTCAGCACTGAGATCATGAAATTGTTTAATTTTCAGGGATGTTGAGGCCAAAATGAAACTCACTCTGTTCCCACTGAAAATGAACGCTGTGAGCTTAATTAACCTTTACAAGACAAAAAGTAAACTTGGTCTTCTACTTTTTTGGCAGACTGCTGCCTTGGGATGCAACAGTTATGATTTTCCCAAACCGAAAACTACATTTGCATAAAATTCCAAACCAAAAGATACCGACAAAAGCATAAACTAAACCGAAACCGAATTTTCGGTTTGACTCAGACGTGATTTGCACATGATGATAACACTGGGACTGCAGTTTAACAGTGCAATAAAAATAATACTTTTAGAGTTCAACTTCTACAAATAAATACAGACCAGGTGCAATGCCATTCCACTTAGGACCTGATTCAACTTTTAGCAAGGAAAAAGGGTTTAGAAAGACAACCTGACAAGTATTCATGTAGTAAAGTGAACAAAATAAAAGACTCCAAAATAAATGTGCAACAGTTTCACAGGGGCTGGAAGAAATGCACTGATTCTCTTATTGTGTGTATAAGTGACTTGTGTTACACAGACCAGTACTATATGAACACGCAGTTTACTATGCACCACCTATCACCAAGCGTGTTCTGTATCATTTAGGAAGTGTGCTGCTTCATGGGAGCTGTGGATCTCCTGATCACTGTGAGCTCACATAATCTTTCCATTCCAGCATGCAGCTCTTTTGCTTTGTGATGTGTTAACAAGCAGAAGCCGTTTCTGCAGCCACACTGCATTCATTCGGACACATTAAAGTAATAAAGATCACAACAGTAGGATCTCATACACAAATACAAATGCAAATACAATTTAGAGTTATCAGTATCATGGAAAAGTAGAAGCCATGATCTATATCCACAGTACATGTACAAATAAAAGAGTGACATTGTACGGGCGGACAGACAGGTTGCTCCATATTCCAAGATTATTCTCAATAAAGCGAGGTAAAGAATGCTGTAACCACATTTCATTACAATTTGATTAGTTGTTCTCTAGATACTGTGGGCCTCTAAAGAGCAGTAACGTGTTTTGCACGCAGTAAGCCACTTTACTTCATGCTTTGTACGCCTGCTGTATTCACTAACCAGTGGCAGGCAACCTAGTGTGTGAAAAAAAGCGTGTGGAAAAAGTACTGTGTTCAAGTCATTTCAATACAATGAATAATGTTAATGTGTGGAAATGTAGGCAAATTACGTCACAAAATACTGCGAGGGAGGTATTTGATATGCAAATCATATTCACTTAAGGGCGCTAACTTTACTAGGTGCCTCAGTGTGTGTTAAAAGTACTGCTTATTGAAATCAGGCGGTGTCAAAGAACCAGCAGAAGAGCTGCACAGGACAGCGAGAAGAAGAGTCAGGGAGAGATTATTTTGGACCAAGCAAACGTTACTAGGGCTGTGTGAGGAGGAGGTAATAACTAGATACAGATTGAGCACAGATCATACTAGCCTTATATGTAGGGCCCTGCAAAATTCACGTTTCACAGAAATCTTGTATTTGACTGCCTACCATGAAAAACATGCATTTTATTTTCCTTACAGTATTTTACATTACTGTACTCTTGTAATTTATAACGTCACAGAAACCCGAGATGGAATTGTTTTCCTGTACTTCACTGAAGAGGCCCATCTATTATTTTTTATAATACATGGATACCCTTGTGGTGCTAATATTAAAGCAGTACAGTTCTTTTTTTTTAAACGTAGTGTTTCAGTGTGGTACAGACTATGTCGTTATCCGTTTTTCTCTGAGATACGAATGTACCAGCTTTACATCTTTTTTTTTAACGTATTCTCATTTTGTTGATCATTAATGAACATTTCTGTACTGTGGGCGTTGTTGAGTGATAGTTGAAATTGAGACACTGTGTGTTTGAATTGAAAGTGATGGTCTCGAGGAGTCGAATGGTCAAAGTTCAAGTATATTTTCCTCAAGAGGAATTATCACTTTTTGACATCACTACTGTGGTATTATGCTTTTTTTAGAATGGCTCAGGATGCAAATACAATGGAACGTCACATATCCGACTGTCACATAACCACCCTGATCAATTAAGTGCCTTGCTAAATAAATAAATAAATATTAAAATGAGGCTACGAGAGTAATGGTATTGGCAGCAAGTGCAGCGTCCGCGATGGAAACAGAAAGAAAGCGTTATAGCAAGCAGCCTTTTGGTGCGTTCCCCTTTAAGAGAGGTGGGCTGTGTGCGTGTGTCAGTCAGCTGTGTGTAGCAGTGACGTTTCAATACACCAGTTGAGAAAGTTTGTTCTTTACTCTTTTTTTGTGCAGTGTGTTTATATGATGGAACGCACTGTTGCAGATATTGGCAGCATGTTGTAGCTTTTAAATGCTTTTTAATTAAACAAAGCAAGCTTCATAAACGCAATGATTACTGTCCGTTTGTTTAAAATAACCGAAACAGTATTTAAAACGAGCTTTTTATCGGTTGTTGGCAAATAATACAGTGTGTGTAAACCTCTTGCATAATTCTGTGTGTTGAATTCTGCGTGCTGAACTCTGCACGTTGTGACAACTTGCAAATGAATCATTTAGCTTGCTTTATTTGTGCATATAATTAGCTTAGTGAATAGAGCTACCACTGGTTCATTTTTGCGCGCGGTGTGGCTTCCCCCTGCCACGTGGTAATTCTGGTAATTTACCGTTGTTTAGTGAATGAGGCCCTGTATATATTACACACATACATAGAGTAGTTCTACTGTAGTATAGCCCTGTTGACATGGATATGAATCCCCCATAGGTCTTAACCAAGCATTACAGAAGGCATTTGTCAATAATACCCAAAACAATTGTCATTACCTGCAAGATATTGTGACTGATTTCTAATCAGACAAAATCAGACAAAAGGAAATGATGTCATGCTAAAAGATCCTTGCCCTTTAAGCTTACTTAATTATGCAACCAACTGATATTTCCAAAATAACATAATTTTCTTCCTAAAATTGTTTCATAACAAATGTTAAAAAAGAAACATTCTGGATTCTGTACCAGTGAATTATTTCTAATTAAATCCCAATAAACATTTGATATGATACTTTATGTATTAATTGTTTCAGCAAATGCTATGTACACTTTTGGTTAACGGATTACTAAACTAAGTGAACCAACATGAAGCAGAAGATATTAAAGGGTTTCTGTGACTTCCTTCAGTAAGACTGTAAGCAGCCTTCTCATGCCTAACAGCATTACATGTAGCATGGTATGACAAATCAGACATCAGTGATTTGAGTCACTAACATTTAGCAGGCTAATGTGTGTCCTCTGCAGAGAAGGTTGTAAGTTCAAGACAACACTTTAGGCATGAGACTAATATGATGCTAATATGATGTTTTTTCTCATGTTCTTGATAATGGAGCACACAGTACTTACAATATAACTGTTCATAGAGAATTACAGACTAGAAGTACAGTAACTCCCTCCAGGGATTTCGTTACTGTGAGTGAAGACAAACGACAATGTCTAACTCAGATGCATGCTTAATACTGTATTTAAGAAAACGTTATTAATCAGTGGGGAGGAAGCATTAGCTTTACCTCTCTTTGCCAGTATTGTTGTGCAATGACCTGGGGAAGTAGGACCCTTAGGTGATACAAACCTTGACTTGCATTTCCCAAGAAAAACGCTATTAATTGAAAACTTCCAGATGTTGATCATGCAAATCAGTCCCAGAAAATAAAAATCCCAAAGTCTTTGGCTGATGCTCTCCAGCTCCCCATCTGTCAGCAGAATTATGATAACATTTCAGTTACTGTAGTGTAATGAACCATGTTGCTAAAAGGTAGGGGTTTAGCTGGATTAAACCGTTCTCACAGGCACATAAAGGCACCGTGTGCATAAAGGAGCTGTGTGTAAGCAACCACTGCTACAGTAGTAATTTAAGAGCTGTTATAATGCAGTTATTTGATCAACTTTTCAATTTTGAGGGACTCTGAGGAAATCTATGAGATGGCCTACACTGTTCTCATTTATATTGCATATGTTAATGTGCACTTGTGTAATCATTTTTGGTTTTAAATTGTCACATTTAATTGTATTGTGTAATGATAATAATAGTTTTTTTTGTTCTTTCTTATCCCTCCCTTGACAAGGAGTAACAGAGCTGTGAGAGCTCCTTACTGTTTATTATTGCGGAATGCACTGCCATTCCTCATGATGTCATAATGAGACGGCCAGCCTCATGCTCAAAACACCAGTGGGCTACTAGTGGGGATGTGTGTTAAAGGTTAGAAGTACAATAACTGCAGGCTAATGACCCGAACCTCTCAGAGAGGGATGACGAATCGTTTTCCGATACACCAGCGTGTGTGCAGGCTATAGTAAAGGGACATCTTGGCAATAAAATTATAGTGCTGGAACAAACACTACTTCAAATGTGGTAAAAATAGATGTATATATATATATATATATATATTGTGACAAAATATTGATCTGTAAAGTCTAACTTAAGCACACTTCGGTCAGAGAACAGAAGCAACACACAATGGTATCACAGTTAATCAGGACAGTGCCTGTTGGTTTATTGTCTCCCTGGTCTCAGGCAGATGGGTTGTTGAGTTGGGTCGCAAAGTTCAGTACTCAAAGCAGGTTAACATACAAACAGGGTCTCACCTCCGGCAGAGTAGTCCAAACAGTCCAAGTCATGCACAGGTATTCAATAGTTTCTTTGTTTAATAATCTCTCCTTCTCTTAAACCGATCCAGCAAAAGCTGCCTCTCCTCCAAACACACGCACCCTTAATGAGGTTTTAGCTGCCCTTTAAATACAGGTGGCTGGGGGTTGATTGCCCTATCAATGACCCGTTAACAATCCATTAGCACCTCATCACATTCCTCCCAAGACACCTGTCTCCAGGTAGTTTTCCCCGTCAGCCATTTTGTGTTCAGTGTTCGGCCATTTTGTGTGAGGACACAACCCCAACAAAATGTCTGCCCGCACATACCTCCCATTTATTACCTCACCCCTGGGATTCCCACAATATATATATATATATATATATATATATATATATATATATATATATATATATATATATATATATATATATATATAGAGTACTGTGCAAAAAGTTTTAGGCAGGTGTGAAAAAATGCTGTAAAGTAAGAATGCTTTCAAAAATAGACATGTTAATAGATTATATTTATCAATTAACTAAATGCAAAGTGAGTGAACAGAAGAAAAATCTAAATCAAATAAATCATATTTGGTGTGACCACCCTTTGCCTTCAAAACAGCATCAAGCATCAATTCTTCTAGGTACACTTGCACACAGTTTTTGAAGGAACTCGGCAAGTAGGTTGGCCCAAACATCTTGGAGAACTAACCACAGTTCTTCTGTGGATTTAGGCAGCCTCAGTTGCTTCTCTCTCTTCATGTAATCCCAGACAGACTCGATGATGTTGAGATCAGGGCTCTGTGGGGGCCATACCATCACTTCCAGGACTCCTTGTTCTTCTTTACGCTGAAGATAGTTCTTAATGACTTTCGCTGTATGTTTGGGGTCGTTGTCATGCTGCAGAATAAATTTGGGGCCAATCACATGCCTCCCTGATGGTATTGCATGATGGATAAGTATCTGCCTGTACTTCTCAGCATTGAGGAGACCATTAATTCTAACCAAATCCCCAACTCCATTTGCAGAAATGCAGCCCCAAACTTGCAAGGAACCTCCCCCATGCTTCACTGTTGCCTGCAGACACTCATTCGTGTACCGCTCTCCAGCCCTTCGGCGAACAAACTGCCTTCTGCTACAGCCAAATATTTCAAATTTTGACTCATCAGTCCAGAGCACCTGCTGCCATTTTTCTGCACCCCAGTTCCTGTATTTTCGTGCATAGTTGAGTCGCTTGGCCTTGTTTCCACGTCGGAGGTATGGCTTTTTGGCCACAAGTCTTCCATGAAGGCCACATCTGACCAGACTTCTCCGGACAGTAGATGGGTGTACCAGGGTCCCACTGTTTTCTGCCAATTCTGAGCTGATGGCACTGCTGGACATCTTCCGATTGCGAAGGGAAGTAAGCATGATGTGTCTTTCATCTGCTGCAGTAAGTTTCCTTGGCCGACCACTGCATCTACGGTCCTCAACGCTACCCGTTTCTTTGTGCTTCTTCAAAAGAGCTTGGACAGCACATCTGGAAACCCCTGTCTGCCTTGGAATTTCTGCCTGGGAGAGACCTTGCTGATGCAGTATAACTACCTTGTGTCTTGTTGCTGTGCTCAGTCTTGCCATGGTGTATGACTTTTGACAGTAAACTGTCTTCAGCAACCTCACCTTGTTAGCTGAGTTTGGCTGTTCCTCACCCAGTTTTATTCCTCCTACACAGCTGTTTCTGTTTCAGTTAATGATTGTGTTTCAACCTACATATTGAATTGATGATCATTAGCACCTGTTTGGTATAATTGTTTAATCATACACCTGACTATATGCCAACAAAATCCCTGACTTTGTGCAAGTGTACCTAGAAGAATTGATGCTGTTTTGAAGGCAAAGGGTGGTCACACCAAATATGGATTTGATTTAGATTTTTCTTCTGTTCACTCACTTTGCATTTAGTTAATTGATAAATATAATCTATTAACATATTTTTGAAAGCATTCTTACTTTACAGCATTTCTTCACAGCCGCCTAAAACTTTTGCACAGTACTGTATATATATATATATATATATATATATATATATATATATATATATACACACACACACACACACACACACACTCAATCTGAGATTTCTGACATTGACCGAACAAAATAACTATTTCGCGAATTGAACATAACCAAATTTGAAAAGACCGAAATGAAATGTTTTTTCGGTGTTTTGAGTGAATTATTTTTCTCAAATTGCGAAGTGTAAAATACAGACTAAGAAAAGATTGAAGCAGAAGACAAAAACATCTGCATCGGTCTTTGTATGAAGCGATTTAACAAATTGCGAATTGGAAAATGACAATCAAAGAGCGAATTGGAGAAAAATAGAAAGCAGCATCGTAGAAGCAGCTTCCTATACGCCAGCTTCTTATTCGGCCAATGAAGTTGGCTTCTTATTCTCCAGCTTCTTATTCATCCAGCTTCTTATTTGCATCCCGCACATGTAACACAAATTGAATAAGTAACTGGAGTATTTCAAGGGTTAAATCGCTCTGGGTCACTTATTTCAAAGTTGATTCTCACAGAGGGGGAACCCCTCTACATCCCCCATGTGTATTTATCCCGGCCCAAAATGGATTTTGATACAAAAACAGCGGGCAAACATGGCACAGATGGCAAGTTGGCATGGGGTTTGGTGCAGTATTTCAAAGTAGATATCCAGTGGAAGCCCTGTACATGATCCATATGTATTCTTCCCTGTCTAACAATTTGTTTTCCTTTTTTCATCTTGTCTGATAATCCATTTTTAAGAAATGCAACCTATTTTAGCCAATTGAGTTTAGTGCTTTTCCCATTTAAGTACACTGCTGTGCAAAAGTCTTAGACATGTTGCATTTGTCTACTCTGATGCATTATGAGCATCAACGATTTACTGAAAGCCTCCACTAGTGTTTTCTACTTTTATAACAACCTTGACTTGCATAAAGAAGGAAAAACATTGAGTGAAATAGCTTGCATCACTTGGTTTTCAAGGTGTGGTATCCAAGCATAATCAACAAGTACAGAGAAACATCATCTATAATTGACAAACCCAGGACTGGAAGACCCAAAAAGCTGTCTAACAAGGATGAGCAATACTTGAATGCAATGGCTGTTAAAATGGATTATCAGACAAGATAAAAAAAGGAAAACAAATTGTTTGACTGGGTAGAATACATATGGATCATGTACAGGGCTTCCACTGGATATCTACTTTGAAATACTGCAACAAACCCCATGCCAACTTGCCATCTGTGCCATGTTTGCCCGCTGTTTTCGTATCAAAATCCGTTTTAGGCCGGGATAAATACACATGGGGGAGGTAGAGGGGTTCCCCCTCTGTGAGAATCAACTTTGAAATAAGTGGCCCAAAGCGATTATACCCCTGAAATACCCCAGTTATTTATTCAATTTGTGTGACATTTCTATGCGCATAAGAAGCTGGAATGCACTATCTGTACCATGTTTGCCCGCTGTTTTCGTATCAAAATCCGTTTTGGGCCAGGAGGAATACACATGGGGGATTGTGACAGGGATGGCCGTGTGGTGACATCAGGTCAGAATGCAGGAACAAACACAAACACAGTACTGCAGGGCAAAAGAAAGGGCTTTAACAAAACAACGCTCACAGAGCAAAACAAAAGTTTAAACAAAATAATTACAAACACTAAACAGAAACAACAGATCAGGCTGGGCAGTTGCAGTTGCTGTCACTGTTCCCATTTATATTTTAGTTTTGTTTTTAATCCACTCTCTCACTCTTGTTCCTCCTTTCAAACACCCACCCCGAGTGCAGAGAGCTGCAGGCAACAAATTAATCACTTAATGAAACATAACCTGACTGATGATGGCATATCAGATGCTTAGATGACAGATATGGTTGCATTCTTGTAGAACTTAAGGATAAAACAAAATATATTTCGACAAGGAATTGCATTAGTTCCATTACTTAGTTGAGCACAAGGTGGTTTCAATAAATACTTTCTGATTTAAATATAGGCCTACCATGTGATAGTTTGGGGTATTTAGTTTATTTAAAAGAGTAGGTAGGAGTTTATTTTTTAAATTATTTTTATATATAATTATTAGTCGAATAATCCGCTACCGAATAAGACCATTTTACTACCTACTTTCCAGGCAGGTAGAAAATCCTCACTGCTGCCTTAAAAAGTTAACTTCTGGCCCTGCATAATGGCATCTAAAATAAAAAGGCCTTAAAATATTCTGCTTTTATAATAGGTAATGTGATGGGGTACCAGGGTTATTTCACTCATGAGATTTTTTTTTTATTGTAAGGTAGTCAGAATTATGCTGTTCTTTTCCAGTTCACAAAAAAATATTACAAGAACAGTGACATTCCCAGGTTCCCTGGCTATCAGCCAGCATAAAGAAATGGAAGCACGGCGGGATGCCAACAGTCCTGCTGGGCTGTCCCATGAAGAGAGCAAACAGAGGACAAGCAATGGCATTTCTGAACAGACATGTGGTGAGAGCAGCAGAGGAACGCTGGCTTGTACCGCAACAATCACCCAGAGAGAATTCAACACAGTGACGTCACACACAAATAAAATAAATGCAGCACAGATAACGAACTGATCCGTGACCCGAAGCTCTAGCGCAAGAAATTACCTTTAGGCCTATTTCATATACGCGGAAGTTACTCCAGTGAGATTAATATCTGAAGTATTTATTAATACATGTATACTTGTAGTATTCATATTATGGAAATATGAATAAATAGTTTTTTGACTGCACTGTAAACATTAGCATGAGCAAGAGACTAAAATTAAATAAATAAATGTTTACAGTTAACTTATTCTACCCACTATATTTTTTAAGATTTTTTTTTTTTTCATAAATTATATGTCATTGTTGTGTTAAGGTTAACTATGCATGGTTAATTGTTAACTATGCATGGCTAAAGTTAAATATGCTTGGACACAATGCCCCCAATAGAAAGCCTATATAAGCTGGTTGGTGGTATATTCCTGGCCATTGTGTCTACATTGTGGACGTGCTGCTGCCTGTACAGTACGTGCTGACGACTCAGCAATGTCAGTCAGATCTTGTATTTCATCCTTTAACACGTTAAAGATCAAAAACAATTGAAAAAGAAAAAACTTTTTTGCCTTTATGCAAAAGCCTCATCTTTTGAAGAATTTGGCAGTAATCCCACTTCACTTCATTAGAGCATGCAGCATTATCACTGGCTTGAAAAGCATGGTTCAAGAAGTTTCACAGAGTGAAACTGATTTCTTTTTTATAAACACAGGGCTTGATTCCAAAAGTCACTGATAATAAAATTACATTACTGGATTACTCGGTCGAAAGAAAATAATGGGCTTGATTCTCAAGTAGTCTCAAGGGGTTCCCTATTTGTTTTCGAATTTTATCGTATTGCTTTGAATTTAAGACACACTTTTTAAACCATTTATTTCTTCTCAAAAACAGCCTGCGTCTTAAATTCGAGGACAGTATAGTGATGCGTGTATTAAAATCGCCAACAAAAGACGTGACTAACCGAGTACACAAACAGCAATGTGATTGACTGCTGAGAAAAGACGAACAAAGACGTCACTGCCGGAATACATAAGCAGCAACGTGACATACTGCTGAGACAAGTTGACCCAAAATGTTATTGCCCAATCTCGAATCATCCATGACATACATGCAGCCATTTTCAAATAACCATCATTAGTAGAGGCCAGTGAAATTATTATTTTTTTTAAAATAATTTTTCGTTTTATTTTTCACAAATTTCGTTTCATTACAGATACACAACTCAAATAGATGTACAGTCGCCACCACTTAGAACAGGCTAGTTTGTGTTAATGTGATTCACCCGCAGTAAGCGATGGACAGTATAAACTGTTGCACAATAACCTGACATTCAAAATGTTCCCCAATCACCAGTACAGTAATCAAAACAAACAAGCATGTATGCGGTTAAAAAGCTTTATTAAGACACTCATTACACTAATAAAAAAGATGCATTAAAACCCATGAATGTAATAAAAAGTACAGTAAGGGTGGATATGTAAAAAGGTGCATAAATTAATCCTGTTTTAAATACCATTATACACAGCTGTAACAATTACTGTACTCTAGTATTATTGTTTTGAGATTCAGCTTTTATTAGGGAGCTTCCCTAAATCCCTTGTTTAGAAAGATACAGGGTATTCATGCTTGTGACAGAGCAGCCGTCTGCTGTGTGGATGCGTGCATTCGCTGACAGGCAGGAGATCGAGACGGAGGTTGAAGTTGAATCTCCAAACAGGCGAACAGGATTTATTTACATATTGTAGCGCTGAGCAGTGGGGTTTCCAGGATATAATGAGACAGACAACAGTTGCGGTTCAGAGCAGTAGGAAACCGCTGTATTTATTATTTTTTTTTAGCTTTTAGTGAACAATGGCTCTCATTCCTCTCCTCTCACTCGCAAACTCAACCTCTCTTAACTCTCTCTCAATTCTCCCGCCGCCAGATCCCTCTTGTCTCTTCAAACCGTCATCTCCACACACACACCCAAGTCCCTCCCCCTTCCTCAATCATTGGTCCCACACTCCGTATCTCTGACTGGTCGTGACAGACCTGCTCCCTCCCGCCTCAGTGACGCACTCACACACAGGCAGTCTTTCAGCTCTAAGTCTCTAAGCACTAAAAACCACAGAGAACGCTAACAGATCTGAACAAGAATAACAGTTTACAAACACACATTATTTACAGGGTACTCCCATCCCCTTCCCCAGTCCATAATCAGGTCCATAATCAGGTCCATTCCCACATTGTCCCCAGCTTTTTGAAGCAACGTTGCATTGTTTGCTGACTGACAGATTTCCAAGCATGCTTTAAGCACACATACAGAGACATTTTATTTACACTGAATTTCCGTGTTCATTGCTTTTCTCTTTCCAGCCATGTTTACTTGCTGTTGCAGTCAGTGCTGTTTTTTCAAACCCTAAATAAACCTGACACTGCGTACAGGGATTAACTAGCCAAGGTACAGTACAGAGGTAATCGCTCAGGAACAAGGTGCAAACAGCTGACTGATTGATCAGTCAAGCTTTTTACTACAGTAAAGTGCTGCCTTTTTATTGAAATCTATGTGAATGGCACATAACGAGATGAAATCAGCTGATTGGTGGATTAGTAAGAGCGATTACTACAGTAATAAGCAGTGCATTTGTTATTGAAATCTATGTGAATGGCACATAACGAGATGAAATCAGCTGATTGGTGGATTAGTAAGAGCGATTAGTACAGTAATAAGCAGTGCATTTGTTATTTAAATCTGTGTGAACGGCACATAACGAGATCCAAACAGCTGAGTTTGCCCGAAATATATGGTGTGCTTAACACGGTATAAAAGAAGGAAGATGCGGAACAGCCGTGAACTTTCACGGTCACGCGCTTAGCAACGGCGATGGAGGGGATAAACAATACCACATTCCCAAAATCGAGTTGTATTGTGTACTGCCACAACAACGCCATGAAAAACAAAGGCCTTAGCTTTTACATGATCTCGTCAGAGGCCAAAGGACCAGGGAGAAGGCAGCTTTGGCTGCAGACAATAAGACGAAGTCGGATGTTGGCTATCAGACCACTTGCAGCACCCACTTAATCTCTGGTATATAGTTGTATAATTCTTTTAAAATGTTTTTTTTTTTTTAACATCCCAACAAGTAAATTGACCAATTTTCTAATCCACTAATACCTTAGCAACTATGGTGTTTTTTTTTAATTTTGTTTTTTAACTTTACTAGATTGCTGCATTTAAATGACAGGTTCGTGTATTAAGAAAACAGTATAGCTCAATTAACTGTGGTAAAGCAAGGTACATGTACACAGTGTGGCATATTATGCGAACACATACAAAAACATGCAGAGTATTTACTAGACTATGTCTGATAGTTTTCTTAAACATGTGGCATAAAACTGGACAGTCACCACTTAATTATTCTAGTGGCATGATAGTTCAGCCAAATATGTGCAACCATAACATATGTCACCTAGGGAAAGAGCATTCTGTCACTTCCAATCACTGTCATGTGGGCAATGTACACAAGCAGCCTGGTTCAGACACATGCACTAATTCAGATTCAATGGCCATGAAAATCTGGTCTGGCCTTTTTTTCACACTATAAGAAGTTATCTTGGCATTATAATATACAGTAAATAAATATATACTGTATACATATATACACATACAGATATATACTGTATATATTGTACAGTATAATTGACCACAAAAAAGTGCATGTTCTTTTTTTAGTTCAGGATTTTATTTTGAATAAGCCTGTCAAGATATGCTACAAAACACAACCACTCTGGGACCCTGCCAGGAATCTCACATGCTGTGCTGCCAACAGGTTTACCGCGGGTAAGAGGAGACAACTGGAATGCAAGCGGTGAGCCTTTCCAAAGATGTATACACATTGGCACCTACATATGTGGGCAAGGTTGTGCTATTTGATAAACTGGCCATTTGATAAACACTTTGGTTCTTTTCTGCCACAATTGCATCTTTGGCTTTTCTTAGTTTCAATATACTGGACAAAGCAAAAGTACTGGGCCTTCTCTGTTGACAACGTTATCTCTGTTACTATCCTGCGCCTAGTGCCGCAATGGAAAGGAAACATGGAGGGTTTATAGACCAGGTAAAAATTAAGTAGCCATGAATGTGTCCTGGATAATTCTTCAGTCTGCAACACCTGCTGCAGAAGAGTTGCACAGCATTTCAGCAATTTCCGCAATAACCTCTGAAACCCCACTTTCCAGTCAAATTCACAGTGACCATGGCTACCACTGGGATTTTCAGGTTTTGCTCGCACAGGGACGCTCCTCTTCATACTGCGTGGGGCATATGGCCAACGTGTGCCCATATGCTCCACAGCCGGGGCACAACTCCGCCGCAAGGTACCTCCGCACGGCCTCTAATCCGTCATCCTCTGGCTCTTGTTCTAGGCCGTCCTCCTCCTCACAACCGCGGAATGGACAGGTGGCGAACCGGTGTTTCTGGTCGCAGAGGGGGCACAACGACAATGACTTGCTGTATCGCCTTGGGTTCTTGGCCCTCAGGCAATCCTCCTCCTCCCTGTCCTTCCTCTCCTGGGTCGGCTTCTCCTCATCCTGGTAGGGGCAGACAGCCACCGTGTGCCCATATACCCCACAGGCAAGGCACCAGCCTTGGTCTTCCAGGCCAGCGAGAAGGTCCTCCAGGGTAGTGTAGCGTTCTCCCCAGAACCAGTTTTCCATTCTTTGTTTTGTTGGGGTTTCCGCCCCCACCCCAAAAAAACAGTCACAAAAAACACTCCTTCCCTGATCTGACGCTTGGTGGCGCTGTTGTCCCTCTTCTGACACCACGTGTGACAAGCAGCCTAGAGTGGTGACGTCAGACGCAGGGAAATAACACAGACTGGACGGAGTGGTATGGTGATTGCGCTGCTGCGCAGTTTAATGACAGACAGTAAAAATAAAAAGGTTGAAGCAGACACAAAAACAGGACATGGCACTGATGCCAAGATAAACAGATAAACAAAACAAGACACAAGACTAAACACTAACAAGTATCGTGCTGCCCTCCAGCACGATAGCAATTGTTTCAATTCAACCTCTCTCTCTCCAGTACCTCCTCGCTGTACACCTAACCCCCCAGTGCGTGAAAAGGTGCGCTTTTTATACATCTGTACCGAGACTCAATTGCTAATCAATCGTTCAATTGGAGTCTCGGTACATCTGCACGTGAATTAATTAAGTGCACTCCCGTGACCACACATTACATTTTAACCAGCACGTGAAGTGATTTGTGCCATCCTCGTGCCTAAATACAAATCTACATTTTCAAACACACGTGAAACACAGACCCGTTTATAGCCTGTGTACCAATGCCTATACACCAACATTAACACACCACACGCAACATATAACAGACACGGGGCGGGCACACTGCCACAGGTATGTATAATAAATGTAACAAAGTAGGTTTGCTTTCTCTATACAGTACGGCTAAAAAAGCTAATAACTGTGTTCATTGAGTCAATTAAGACAGCTTTCAGGGGCATCAAAGCTCCATGCACAGGATGTTGTTACTAGGACCCCAGTCAGAACATGCTGACATCTAGGAAACTGGAGCCGGCCAATCCCTGAGCAGACCAGACAAACCCCCAGTGACGTCACATGTGCTGGACACTCAACAAAATCTTGACTTGTTATTAGCACAAGCCTGTTTAAACCATTCCAATAAAACTGTACTGTACCTGCATGTGGGAATCAGGCGCTTTCTGCTGGCATTCAGGCTTTCTCTGTGTCGCTTTTAAGTAGGTATCTTTTCTTTTCAGAATGTCTGAAAGGGTCAGCCTTGCGATTCTGAATTTTTCATTGAGCTCTTTTGGTGTTGGTTTTGGTAAACCTTCAGTTTTTTGATAAGCACACATTTTCTTTCAAGAGATAGCTAGTTGTGTAGATGTTTAGACAGGTATTTGCTGTTCAACAACAGCACAATTCAGAATCTACGCAACGTCATGCTTTTGTTTTTTGATACCAGTTTTAAACTTAAAGAAAGATCACATGACCCAGTGCCAGATTGCTGTCATGTTTACATTGCTTTTAAGCGGAAGAGACTTAAAAATCATGCCGGATTCCAGAATAGACAGGATCCGGGTTGTAAAGGGTATCACATCATTCATTTCAATAAAGATTTGGTCAAGACCCAAAAATCATGCCTAATTATGCTTATGCTGTATATGATTATGCCGTATATATGCTTTCACTTGTCAGCTGGGGGCCACTTAATGAATTAGTCCAAGTGTCGGACAGTATTGCATGTGTAATTCCTTTCTAATATCCACTTGCAGCTGCTCCTGAAGTAGGTACCTTTTAATACATGTATTTAAATTACATTTAGTAATAGAAATCTCACAGCTTGCAACAATTAAACACAGCATATATTATTTACAACTTAAAATAGCATAATCAGACCAGGACCAGGCAAGGTCTACAACTGACTAAATTACATTATAATGTGTTTTAAATGTACCATTGATATCACGGATCACTGCATATTTAGTTTGATTTCTTTTTGCATTTTGTAAGGAATTGTGATATAAGGACTTTTATTTGTAGCATGGGAGCATTCTAAGGCGCACTATGTAACATTTGAAAAGAACCTAGAGGAGAAATACTGCTAGAACAAAAAAATAAATCTCAGCATAACAGAAAGCAGTGGGTTACTGACAGCTCGGTAACCTGCAGGTTAGATTATTGCAATTCATTGTTTGTTGGCTGGCCTGGCTTCCCGCTGCCCAGACTTCAAGCTCATTTCGAACCCAACAGCTAGAATGTTTACCTACACCAGGGTGTCTCAACTTCTGAGCTCTGCACTGGCTCCAGATCAAGGTGTTTATTGATTATTATATCCTGTTTTTCACCTGTAAGGTTAACACAGCCCAGGAGCTGTTGACATCTGCAATGCCTCTGCCCAAAGTTTCCTTCACAGGCTATAGCCACTATTTATTCAGATGGTGCACTTCAGTATTAGCCACACTGAAATAAAAAGCATTACCTGCATACTTGCTTTTTACACTCACCAATTTGGTGGCAATTTGTGGAAACTAAGCTAGCAATTACTGCCCACTGTAAATAAGCTTTGAGCAGCAACCTTGGACGGCACATAACCCTAGGATTACAATGGTTGAATTTACATGACATCTTTGGTAATACTGCCAGTATTAGAAAACGATTATTTACCATCAGCCAATCAGCTTCTAGCCCACTGCTACATCACGGCATCAACTGTGAATCAAATTTAAAATCAATCTGTGCAAGTACCGGCTTTTTCATTTGGACTTGCCGTAAGAAAAGCTTAGTTCTATTGAACAGCAAATAGTAAACAAAGAAAAAATTGGGAACATTTTCAGGGACTATTTTCTGTGTTGTTTTAAAGAAAACAATGAGGAAAATGCTTTTCTAATAGCGCTAGCGCCCTCTCGATGAAGGCTCTACCATGTGATAGTTAACCTTGACTTTCATTGGCTCGGGACGCATATCTACAGTCACGGTCAACTAACACACTGTAGAGCCTTCATAACTAACACTTAAATACAGCTATTAAAGTTGACTACCATAAAACACTAAAAACCAGGTTGGGCAACCTCGAAGCAATGAGGACGAGTGAAGACTGGAGATACAATCATGTCTGGCTCAAGTAAGCAACAACCAGCTCTTCCCCATTCAATAATTATAACCCTAACGCTAACCCTAACCCTTAGCGTGGGTGATCATCATCCAGATTGTTAGACAATCAGCAGATGTCGACACACAACCTCTACACACACTCGGTATAACATGACACAATGCTTAAAAAACAGAAGTGAATGCTGATCTAACAACAGTAGTCCTGCTAGGATACAGAAGATGTGCAGGACAATTTTATATGATTTGAATCATGCTTAAGAATAACAAGACAAAATGAGTACATTATAATAACGCAGCTAAAAGTCTTAGAACTCAAAATCTGAAACTCAAAAACTAAAACTTTTTTTTTTTTATAAATACTTTTTAAAAATAATGTTCTGCCACAAAACAAAATCTATGGTGCTCATGGGTTTTTTGGCAGCAGTTGTTTCAGCTGCAGTCCCAGTTGGTCACTGGTTTTTGTTTAACAAGGGAAAATGTATGTAATTATTTTTTTAAAAATAATCTGTAATTGCTAGTTCATATATATATTCTTTAACATTCTATTTAAGTGGGGATTTGCTCGTTAATTAGAAGAGGGGGGAAATATTTGTATTTGTCAAAGAGCAAATAATCAAGTAGTGGCACCTGTTTACAGAGGGATTACATTTACACGTGACCAGCATTGCAGACATTAGTCACAGGGAAGATGAAAATACTTCCCAGTAACCAGCCACTCATACCATAACTCTATTACTACATGCATGCTACATAATGCAGTGGAAATGATAGACATGCAGCCTTTAAAGCCAGACAGTCAGAATTAGCAGTGTGTAGCAATTTCATCTTCGCAACATGTTCCAAACCCAGTGAAAGAATTCCTTTATTGAGACTGTGTACATTTCTGTAATCCCTGTGAGAAAAAAGATTATTTCAAAAACACTTTGCAGACGCTTCTATTTTGTTTTGTGACCTCACCCAGGTTTATAATAATGATATATTCTTAAAAAAAGAGCAATTTTTGTTACATCAAAAACTGTTTTTCAAAATGATTATTTCTAACTTTCTAAGTACAAAAGGTATCATTCTGTAGTAATTGTTTTACCAAACTGTGGTGACCTATATGTCGATCATTTATTGTTAGACAGACACTGCATTCAGAAAATCTACATTACATAAGAACATAAGAACATAAGAAAGTTTACAGAGAGGAGGCCATTCAGCCCATCTTGCTCGTTTGGTTGTTAGTAGCTTATTGATCCCAGAATCTCATCAAGCAGCTTCTTGAAGGATCCCAGGGTGTCAGCTTCAACAACATTACTGGGGAGTTGGTTCCAGACCCTCTCAATTCGCTGTGTAAGAAAGTGCCTCCTATTTTCTGTTCTGAATGCCCCTTTATCTTATTTCCATTTGTGACCCCTGGTCCTTGTTTCTTTTTTCAGGTCAAAAAAGTCCCCTGGGTCGACATTGTCTATACCTTTGAATTTTGAATGTTTGAATCAGATCGCCGCGTAGTCTTCTTTGTTCAAGACTGAATAGATTCAATTCTTTTAGCCTGTCTGCATATGACATGCCTTTTTGCATGCATCTTGTTGGCCTTTTTTATAGCTTCCCCACATTGTCTAGATGAAGACATTTCTGAGTCAACATAAACTCCTAGGTCTTTTTCATAGTTCCCTTCTTCAATTTCAGTATCTCCCATATGATATTTATAATGCACATTTTTATTGCCTGCATGCAATACTTTACACTTTTCTCTATTAAATGTCATTTGCCATGTGTCTGCCCAGTTCTGAATGCTTTCTAGATCATTTTGAAAGACCTTTGCTGCTGCAACAGTGTTTGCCACTCCTCCTATTTTTGTGTCGTCTGCAAATTTAACAAGTGTGCTTACTATACCAGAATCTAAATCATTAATGTAGATTAGGAATAGCAGAGGACCTAATACTGATTCCTGTGGTACACCACTGGTTACCTCGCTCCATTTTGAGGTTTCTCCTCTAATCAGTACTTTCTGTTTTCTACATGTTAACCACTCCCTAATCCATGTGCATGCATTTCCTTGAATCCCTACTGCGTTCAGTTTGAGAATTAATCTTTTATGCGCGACTTTGTCAAAAGCTTTCTGGAAATCTAAATAAGCCATGTTGTATGCTTTGCAATTATCCATTGTCAATGTTGCATCCTCAAAAAAGTCAAGCAGTTTAGTTAGACATGATCTCCCTTTCCTAAAACCATGCTGACTGTCTACATATAATAGAAGTCAGGCTTATTGGTCTGTAGTTACCTGGTTTGGTTTTGTCTCCCTTTTTCTAGATCGGTATTAAGTTTGCAATTTTCCAGTCTGTCGGTACAACCCCTGTGTCAGGATACTGTTGCATGATCTTGGTTAGCGGTTTGTAAATAACTTCTTTCATTTCTTTGAGTACTATTGGGAGGATCTCATCTGGCCCAGGGGAATTGTTTATTTTAAGAGCTCCTAGCCCCTTTAACACTTCTATTTAAATAGATACGAACAGGTCGACATGTGGTGCATGTTGTCCGTGTCCTCCTTTGTAAAAACCTGTGAAAAGTAATCATTTAATATATTTGCTATTTTTTCTTCATCTATGATTTTGCCATTTGTGTCTATTAGACATTTAACCTCCTCTTTGAATGTTCTCTTGCTGTTATAATATTGGAAAACATTTTGAATTGGTTTTAGCCCCCTAAGCAATATTGAGTTCTATCTCTCTCTTTTAGAATACTCTTTTAGAATTCTATCTCTCTCTTTTATAATACAGAATACATTTCTCAAACGTTTCTATACAAACACGTAATCGTGGTACTATTATTTGCTTGCTATGTTGGTTTGAAAAATGGAGTGGCTAAGATAATGACACAGCAAAAAACAAACCTAAAAATAAATGGATGCATCTTGAAAAGAACATAGTGGAGGGGAATTGTGATGAGGCATCAACCTTGGTTAAAAGCCACAGGAAAATTGAAAGCTTATAGTGTTCTTGGTTCTATGAATTTATAAAATGCAGGGCCTTTCCTTTAGTGGGAATTCAACTCAAAATGCAAAACCTTGACAGTTCATAGGAACACATGCTTTAGGGGTGACCCTTGCCGTTATATGTAGTATATGTCATGATTAGTACATTTTACTGACACTAATTATTCAAAAATTACATCAACATATTTCACAATACTGTATTTATAAAGCCAGAGTCAGAAACACACTCTATGTGGTAACAGAAAGTCTAGTACGCTGTCAGGCCCTATTCATAAAACTAGAAAGGGTTTCAATGTGGTGTTTCCATTCTTTCTCCAGTCATTGTGTGTAATTATTCTATTTATAGAAAAAAAATGCTTAAATTCAAAGTAGATTTATTTAGCATTTTATGTTTTCACTAAGTCAATTTACTAGTCTTTTTGAAGTGGATATAAATAGCTAATAGCATAGACTTCACCCTCAAGCTCATTTGCATATTTAGATTCTCTGACATTTGACATCCTTGTCGGTTCCACTTTGAAAACAAAAAGTAAGTTATCTTTAATTGATAGTTTTTTTTAATCTAAAGAACATCAGGTCTATGCTACTTCAAAAACAATCAACAGCACATGAATGTGGCCAAGCCATGTAAAAGAAAATAATGAAATAAAAACACACACACTTGTTTTAGTGCCATTAGTCTCATTGTTCGTTGCTCAGATACAGTGGAACCCTTTTTGAAAGATACCCTCCATCACTCAGACAAAACAATTAGAATAACTCACAAAAACCAAAACTGGCAACTAACTCCTGTGTGTAAATGGCACGTCATCAAATTGAGTTATGTACAACTAGCACCCGATGTGACTAGAATCAGTCGATTGAATGGGACGTGTGACAGAGAGCGAATGAATCCTAATCAACAATCTCCCTCCGGGACCTGTGAGGACACTGTATGACAGAGTACCACAGAATGGATATTTGGCAATTCATTCGAAGGTCAGTCGGAAGCTGGACATCCAGGAAGGGGCCAGGGCCACGATACCAGAAGTCGGCGCCTGAATGCGGTAGGCGATGCGTCAGTCATGGATTGGAGGAGACGTGATTGGGCGGGCCACCGAATGAGGACATGATGGAGGCTATTTAGGGGAAGTGGCCCCAGTGATCTGTTCCTTTGCTATGGTTACGGAAAGGACCCATTGAGAGAACGGGCGTAATTAATAAGTAGAGTGAGTGTTAAGTGTTTTGTTTGTTTTGCTGCTGTCTGTGTTTGTCTTTATAGACCGCTAAATATCGGGAGCTGTCGCTATTCAGCCAGCATCAAACCCGGACTGCACTACACTGTTACTCACTGTTCACTGTTCAAAACACCACTTGCACCCGGAGCACTCACTGTTGGACTGGTGATTGTGTAGCCAGTTACCTTACCTATCTTACCTCACCACGTTAGGCCCTGCTCTATTTCCTTTTGGGACATGGCTTGCTTTACACTCTCTGTGCTCAAGTCCAAGACTAACCCATCTGCTCTGTTTTACAGGTTCCCTGCGGAGCGCGTCTCTGCTCCTGGCTTCAGAGGCCTGTGCCTCACCTCATCCGGGGGCAACCCCAGACGAGTCAGGGAACCCTTTACTGTCATTTCCTTTCAGGTCCTAACCGCACCAGGACTGTTCCTATCGCCCCGAGAGGTGCCTCTGCCGAGTCAGAGCCCTTTTATGTGTTTTCAGATCCTTGGGCTAGCAGCCTTCGAGCAGCACGGCTCCCATGTTGGGGATCTCTTCCTATCCTAATTTCCAAGTCCGGGCCCTCTCAGCCCACTTCTAAGTCTGGGCTAGCAGCTTGCTCCTCTATCCTCGGTCTTGGCTCTCTCCGCCCACTACTGTCCGACTAACAGCTTGTTTCTGCTTCCTCTGCTCTATCCTCATAGTTCCAGCTCGTACACCATGAAACATAGTATACTTACAAACCATACGAAAAATGTACCATGCAACTGTAACAAAGCACATAAAATAAGTTGTATGTTTCTCTTTTTTACCCCCAATAATTGCTCTCAAAGCTTCCACAACAGAGCGAGGGGAAAAGTGCACTTCTCACACTGGCTTTCGATTGGATGAAGGGTGAGCATGGGTAATATAAACCTCTAAACGAAAGCCCATTGAAACGCTTGATCCGGACCTACTCTACCTGTTGGGAGGCTAGTAGGTACCTATCGGCCTAAAGAACTTCGGCTAAGAAAGCAGGGAAGCACCCATTCAAATGTGGTACGTTATGTTGTTTTCGGTCTTCTACATCTTTTTAAATTGAATTTATCATATTTTTCCACCATTAAGAAAATGGTATGCAAATATTTATTACATAAGAACATAAGAAAAGTTACAAACAAGAGGAGGCGATTCAGCCCATCTTGCTCGTTTGGTTGTTAGTAGATTACTGATCCCAGAATCTCATCAAGCAGCTTCTTGAAGGATCCCAGGGTGTCAGCTTCAACAACATTACTGGGGAGCTGGTTCCAGACCCGCACAATTCGCTGTGTAAAAAAGTGCCTCCTATTTTCTGTTCTGAATGCCCCTTTATCTAATCTCCATTTGTGACCCCTGGTCCTTGTTTCTTTTTCAGGTCAAAAAGTCCCCTGGGTTGACATTGTCTATATCTTTTAGGATTTTGAATGTTTGAATCAGATCGCCGCATAGTCTTCTTTGTTCAAGACTGAATAGATTCAATTCTTTTAGCCTGTCTGCATACGACATGCCTTTTAAACCCAGGATAATTCTGGTTGCTCTTCTTTGCACTCTTTCTAGAACAGCAACATCCTTTTTGTAATGAGGTGACCAGAAATGAACACAATATTCTAGGTGAGGTCTTAGTAATGCATTGTAAAGTTTTAACATTACTTCCCTTGATTTAAATTCAACACTTCTCACAATATATCCGAGCATCTTGTTGGCTTTTTTTATAGCTTCCCCACATTGTCTAGATGAAGACATTTCCGAGTCAACATAAACTCCTAGGTCTTTTTCATAGTTCCCTTCTTCAATTTCAGTTGATTGTACTCTTGTAGGTATCATAAGAACATAACAACATAAGAACATAAGAACATAAGAAATTTTACAAAGGAGAGGAGGCCATTCGGCCCATCTTGCTCGTTTGGTTGTTAGTAGCTTATTGATCCCAGAATCTCATCAAGCAGCTTCTTGAAGGATACCAGGGTGTCAGCTTCAACAACATTACTGGGGAGTTGGTTCCAGACCCAGTATTCACATTTTTGGTAATTTCTCTTATTTGAAATCATTCTTATTCATTTATCGTACTTACTACAAGCTCATACTGGACTTTACTCTTATAATCAAATGTTTTACAAAAAGTAAGTCGAATTCACTCTTAAATGTAATTATTTACTGTATTCTTTATTTTGCTCTTATTTGAATTTGATCTTATTTTCTACTGATTTTACTGTACTTTATAACTGCTCTTATCTGTAATGTGATATGTTGTAATGTAATACTTTGTATTGTGATGTTTTGTAACAACTGTAAGTTGCCCTTGATAATGATGTCTGCTAAATAATAATAATAATAATAATAATAATAATAATAATAATAATAATAATAATAATAGGAAAACACTCATCAGATCGCAATTGATTGCACCTGTACCAAAATCTGACTTTCAACATGACAGCGGACCACTTTCTGACAATACACGGGTCAGGTTTTGGTACGCATACCACATTGTGACAATGTACCACTTTCTAACACTACACGGTTATGCACAGTTCCCAAAAGTCATGTGGTATGTTCTCTGTAGAATTATGTTACAAATTCTTTTTAAGTCATAATGCAGTTTCGAATTCTAGCACCTTCGGAAGTCAAAACATCTGGACATTTGAGATATGTTCTCATCACTGAGTATCATTCAAAGAAAAAAGGTTGGTTTATACAACTGTCACTTTTCTAATATAATAATACTAATAGCTATCTGCAGAGCTGCAATACTGTTGTAAAACGTTTCAAATGGCCCAGGAGGCGTTGAATTAAGTAAAGCCATGTGCTTTGAAACAGACAGACTGCAACAAAATACTTTAATAACAGTTGTGTATCTTACCAGATGCAATTTCATTACACGTCAATTGGAGAAATCTGACAGAAGCAGCGTTTAAGCAGACGGTGCTGGTTTACTACTATAATGTGTGGTGTGCTGATATTATTGCACGGATGGTGAAATACTGAGTTCATCTCTTTTTTTCGGTACCTTTTTTGTGTGTAATGTACAGTCTACTGTAATACTCATCGGAGAATAAAGCTGCAGGCAACCGGTTTACTCCGGGCATCATGCTCAAATAAAATAGCCTGTACCGGTATTTTGTATAAAAGCACACTCAACAAAAGCGTTGAAAAACAGTCTTTCAATTCAGCTTTGTGATGTATTTATTTATTTATTAGCTTTTAAAAGTGGTATTTAGTTTCACTATAAAAAGAAAGTACTGATGTACTGCACGTTACAAGTAGACTGCTCATCACAATATATTCATAGCAGCCCATACTGTTCAATATAATCACGACTCGTAAAGCATCATATCAGTACTTTGTATAGTAGGTACTTACCGGATGATATCGACGAACCTGATAAACTTGAGTTACTAGAGGCTGCCATTCTATCACGGTCCCGTCTTCTGTTGAAATGTTTAAATACTATCACTCCAGCTGTTGCTATGTGTGGTGGACTCCGCTCCCCTGCACATTTCACTTTCTGGAAACCTCTTCGCGCTTCCTGCGCAACTCAGTGACGCTCAGTTTTCTTTAATGTTAATTAATGTTCCGTCCCCGTTTGATGTTTGTTTTGTTATTCTGCAATCTAACGCTGTTTCCATTAGGGGGTTGCTGTCTGCCTACGCTCCAATGTTTCCAAGGCTATGGTTTACCTTAGCGGCGCTGGTGGTTATCGCATTCACTTCAGTGCAGCGCTTCTTGTCAGCATGGATGTGACAGTTGCAATACCTTCAGAAACGAGTCACGGCTTTGAAGAAAAAAGTTTACATTCGCTTCAGGGAAACTGTTACAAGTTAGCAGTTAAAGATTAAGTGTTAGAGAAAACGTACCATTAGCTTCGCCATATTGAACTGGACTGACTTACTGTATCGTTTCCATGTGCCACTTCAAGACTCAGCACATAGTCCTGTATGTACTACGTGGTTACCGCCTCCTTAAAGAGGAGGCACCTTGCTGGAAGACTGGAGTGTAGCATGGGAGGAGGATACAGCAGTAAAACTGCCAGGTATTATCTATACATGTTTGACATATTAATAACGAGGAGTATTATACCATGTTGATAAGAGCACAAAGGGATGCGAAAGCCAGTTAATTTAAGAAACTATAGAGCACATGTACTATTTCTCTGTCAGACATTTGTGGTCATTTATGGTACTGTAGTAGCAAACTACAATGGAAACTGTAGTGTAATTTAATGGTATTGGATATTTATAATGTCTTACCAATATCAAGGCTTTTAGAAACAGAACATGATTTTCTTTAGTCCAAAATCTACTTATTAAAATAGTGCTGAAAATCGACCAAAAGGCAATAGCACTGTGAAAGAACTGCACTGGAAAAGGACCATTTAGCACAGGGTATTGGAGTAGAGATCCAACTGGAGTTTGATACGTTGCATTGTAATTTTTGTACATATCAAAAATAATCTCTTGTTAACAGCCAAGGCAAAACAACAGAAGCTGGTTTGTTTTTGGTTGATTGTGTCGATTCATTAGTGAAGTTGATGAACCTCAACAAATGGCCCTCATTCCTTATGTTACAAGTAAAATCCAGTTCTGCCATTTAGGGCACAAGGTGTGATCTAACCCTAAGTGGTTATTGTCCATGGATAAATCATTATTTTTCATTAGAATACTTCTCATGAAACTTTGCAAAGAAATACCCAGTAAGGTTATTCTTAAGCTAAAGTACCTTTCCACTAGCAAATGTGGATTCTTTAGCCATGTTAAACCAAGTTTTTATTATTATAATTATTATTATTAATATGTTTCCACTAATATTTTTTGGTATAAGATTCTCCTGAAACCCATACCTGTAAATTATGTCCTTCCATAACAAGGCTAAAGGGAGATTGCATTTCCATAACAAGGCTAAGGGGAGATTGCATTTCCATAACAAGGTTAAAGGGAGATTGCACTTGCCTGCAAACCAAGTCTAACTTAGACATATTAAAGTGATTTGTATCATGTTTGTAGTTTGATTAATTAAAAATCTGTACTTTGAATTCTGACACAGCCAAACTTATTAAAAAATTCCAACATCCATACACTGTATAATGCATCTTTTACAGCTTATCTTTCAAAATGTCCAGCCAGTGTACTATGATGAGAGATATAGATTGCCGTTCCCAAAATACATCACATATTAACTGCAGGAATCTCAGTGAATGTTCCACCCAACTGTATAATAAAGATGTCATGTGGATTTGAGAAGCATTGTCACTGGACACAGTTAGAACCCCAATTCAGACTTTTCCTACCATTTTTTTAGGTAATACAATCAGAAAATACAGTACTGTGCAAAAGTTTTAGGCAGGTGTGAAAAAATGCTGTAAAGTAAGAATGCTTTCAAAAATATGTTAATAGATTATATTTATCAATTAACTAAATGCAAAGTGAGTGAACAGAAGAAAAATCTAAATCAAATCCATATTTGGTGTGACCACCCTTTGCCTTCAAAACAGCATCAATTCTTCTAGGTACACTTGCACAAAGTCAGGGATTTTGTAGGCATATAGTCAGGTGTATGATTAAACAATTATACCAAACAGGTGCTAATGATCATCAATTCAATATGTAGGTTGAAACACAATCATTAACTGAAACAGAAACAGCTGTGTAGGAGGAATAAAACTGGGTGAGGAACAGCCAAACTCAGCTAACAAGGTGAGGTTGCTGAAGACAGTTTACTGTCAAAAGTCATACACCATGGCAAGACTGAGCACAGCAACAAGACACAAGGTAGTTATACTGCATCAGCAAGGTCTCTCCCAGGCAGAAATTTCAAGGCAGACAGGGGTTTCCAGATGTGCTGTCCAAGCTCTTTTGAAGAAGCACAAAGAAACGGGCAACATTGAGGACCGTAGATGCAGTGGTCGGCCAAGGAAACTTACTGCAGCAGATGAAAGACACATCATGCTCACTTCTCTTCACAATCGGAAGATGTCCAGCAGTGCCATCAGCTCAGAACTGGCAGAAAACAGTGGGACCCTGGTACACCCATCTACTGTCCGGAGAAGTCTGGTCAGAAGTGGCCTTCATGGAAGACTTGCGGCCAAAAAGCCATACCTCCGACGTGGAAACAAGGCCAAGCGACTCAACAATGCACGAAAACACAGGAACTGGGGTGCAGAAAAATGGCAGCAGGTGCTCTGGACTGATGAGTCAAAATTTGAAATATTTGGCTGTAGCAGAAGGCAGTTTGTTAAGCGAGAAGGGCTGGAGGGCGTACACAAATGAGTGTCTGCAGGCAACAGTGAAGCATGGTGGAGGTTCCTTGCAAGTTTGGGGCTGCATTTCTGCAAATTGAGTTGGGGATTTGGTCAGAATTAATGGTCTCCTCAATGCTGAGAAGTACAGGCAGATACTTATCCATCATGCAATACCATCAGGGAGGCATCTGATTGGCCCCAAATTTATTCTGCAGCATGACAACGACCCCAAACATACAGCGAAAGTCATTAAGAACTATCTTCAGCGTAAAGAAGAACAAGGAGTCCTGGAAGTGATGGTATGGCCCCACAGAGCCCTGATCTCAACATCATTGAGTCTGTCTGGGATTACATGAAGAGAGAGAGCAACTGAGGCTGCCTAAATCCACAGAAGAACTGTGGTTAGTTCTCCAAGATGTTTGGGCCAACCTACCTGCCGTGTACCTTCAAAAACTGTGTGCAAGTGTACCTAGAAGAATTGATGCTTGATGCTGTTTTGAAGGCAAAGGGTGGTCACACCAAATATGGATTTGATTTAGATTTTTCTTCTGTTCACTCACTTTGCATTTAGTTAATTGATAAATATAATCTATTAACATGTCTATTTTTGAAAGCATTCTTACTTTACAGCATTTTTTCACACCTGCCTAAAACTTTTGCACAGTACTGTATATGTAAAAAAAAAGAATGCAAAACAGTGCATATATGTGGGGCAAGATGAGGAAATGGAAACTATTTTCTCTAAGAAATAGGCATCCGTGACACTAGGTATTTTCTCGTGTTCTTGAAATAGTAACCATGCCACAATGTGGTATATTTTTGTCACACATACTAGGAAATCAGGAAAGAGAGAGAGAAAATAATACTTCCATTTAGCACTTCCTGCCAAGTGTGAATGACATTTCTTCATTGCAGTACATATAGGTTACTGTAATGAACGTAGCTTTTACTTATATTGTTAGGGTTTTGGGTGCTCATATAAAAGGGACTGGATTGCTGGAATTGGAAGTAGCAGTGCTCTATTAATGCTTATCTTCCTTTGACAAAGTGCTGCATGAAAGACTAATCCAAGATTTGAAATCAGTGGGAATACAAGGAATATTGTGTCTATTGTCAAAAGATGACAAGGTTTTATAATGCAGTGGTGAGACTACATTAATAGTACTCTGTCCAATTCTGTTCACCACAGTACCAAAATGACTTGTGGACATGGCATGGGTTACCTAGTCATGTTATTGATGCTGATTCAGTGGAATCCTTTAAGGCCCAAGTTGAAAAAGTTTTGAGAGCAAACAGCTTCAGTATTATGAAGCAGCCAAGCATGGATGGGCTGAATGGCCTCTTCTCATTCGTAAATGTTCTTTAGTTCTTATGTTCAGAAGTTCCATGTTCAACAGGAGCAGGCGTAGTTGAGCCACCCATGGCAGTTGTTATTTGGCTATAGACCAGCAAATCCAAACTTCAGCCTTTAATTGGACTACTTGATGTATTGCCTGGACCAGTGAAAGTCGGTTCACGTTTCTCTTTCCCTATTGCATTTGCTTTGAGGTGCTTGCTTTGAGTATTTGGAGTGAATTTTGTTTTCTTTTTATATATTTTCTGTTGTTGCTGCTACTCTTGTAATCGTGTGGAAAAAAGGAAAACCTCCAATGCTTGCCTCCCATATAATGTTGTTCAGAATATGGTAGTTATTAAATCAAAAGATTATCTTCCTAAAGCCATGTTCATAACCAGCGTCAGGTTACAAAATAACACAGCCATTATCCAAAAGGGTAAATTCAATAAAGAAATACAGTGCTGCTTTGTGACCCACACATTACAGTATTTCTGTGTTCTATGACGGTATTAAATCAAACTTACAAAACAAACCATATCATCAGCGCATATTCTAAAACATTATGTTCATATTTAAAAGATGTATAACTGGCATCACAGACCTTACATAAGCTGTCATTAGGTAGTCTGAGATTAATGTTAAATCAGGGTCTGTAATACCACACAATACTGAAGAATGGAAGTTTCCATATAACACAGAAATAAAAGCACAGCTGTATCAGCTCTATAGGTAGTGTACTTTATCCAATGACAACACTCCCTTCTTAATCACTGTCAATATGACATATTCTAAAAGCATCTGCTAAAATATTAGACAGTAAAATATGATGCTTTAAAATGTATTAAAGGCAACGCACTGTGAATCTTCCAGTGTTGAATCACCCTTTTTTTACACTGTCCTACATTGTTCTGGATTTCTGCACTAGCAAACCTGTTTTGTTGAACTGAGTGAAGTTTGGTACAGCACTGTGGTTCAAGGTATTGATATTCAAGGCACTGCAACAGAAAACACATTTCTACTTCGTTTTAAACAGATTCCCTTTGCCTCTACGGTTAGGTTTGCTGAAAGCAGATTTAAATATCTCCTGTAGAGTGTGCTGGCTCAGGATGCAGTTCATATAAACAAAACGAAACTGGAGAAATTGAACAAAGAAAATTACATTTCTGTTTTTCATGACTCACAATAATGTACAATCCATTTGTCACTTGGCAGGTTTATTTCTAAAACAGACACTATAAATTCTTGAAAGGGCAATCCAAAGGAAACGTGTTACCTTATCAGTGTATTTCTTCAGCTTCACATACAGAATCTAGCTGCAAATGACAATCTAACAATCTGACACCAGCCAAGCTATCAGTAACAGAGCTTTTCTCTAAACATTATAAAGAACTATTGGACATACAAGATCAGAAAAACTTTATGCCTGCATTATACTGCAGCTCTGAAATAAATGAATACTTTTCCATTTCATAACAACAATAAAATACTAATGAAGAAAAAAGAACATTCAAATGAAAAAAGAACAATTTAGATTAAGTTTATTGACAGTGTTACAGGTTTAATTACAGGTCATTTTTCTTAAGAGGTGCTAATAGTGGGCCACAGTGCCTAATCCAGCAGAACAGGCGGGCTGCAGATATAAAAGTTTGTGAACCTCTGATCTAAACCTCAATTTGACAAATACTGTACCTTTGTCATCCAAACAGTCCTCTAGTACTGTAAACCTGTCACCTCATGCTAATAAAAAATTGGTTTATTTATTGGGAATGTTAGCAGTTCTACTGTAATTTGATTATCATAATAAACAACTTTTTATTGTTTTGAATAAAAGAGGTTTTACTATAGTGCTAAAAACTGAGGACATAATCAAACCCATAACCCGATGCTTGAAATTATCCAGCCTCCCAGCTGTAGGTATGAAAAGAAATATACTATAGTTAAAACTACCACAAAAACACTAATATACTACAGTAGATTGTACTATTTGATTGTATTTCATATTATATATATATATATATTACTGTAAATGAATCACCATAGGAGAATACCTCGTGATTTTAATTACAAAATTTGAAACTAACCAGTTAAATATTTTTTTAGTCAGGTGACAGTGATAATCCACACGTTTCAATTATATATATATATATATATATATATATATATATATATATATATATATATATATATATATATATATATGGTGATGAATAGACGATTTTAGATGTTATTTCACTCTCCCATTCGATTTAAAACAGTCTGCGACGAGTGCATCCAGATTTGAAAGAAGGAAGTTGTGTGTCGGCGCTAGTAGGAAAGGCAGGAATTTGAAAGCCTAGAAAAAGGTAATATCTGCACCCAGTTGTTTGTAGAGAATGTCGTGGAACTGTTCTTTTACCCCAGCATAAGCTTGGATGTCTTACATGTTACATGTTGCAATTGTTACATCAAACGAGACCGAATATTTGTTTACAATGTGGCGGTGTTTATCATTTCTGCATTTAATTAAATCGCAATAAGCTAAACCGCGGCTTTTCTGATGTGTATTCACTTTTTTTTTTTTTTGAATTATCAAAAGCTACCCTAATGATTTTTGTTATTGACATTAAACAACAGCATTTACAACTGGTGTTGTTAAACTGATTTTGGCAAAGATCGCAAAATGAAAAAATGTTATTCGTGTATACTGTTTACCAAACGAACACATATTAGAATGCCGTTTTTGTTGTTAAACTGCAAAAGCATTGAACTTAATTGTAATACAGCATCCCTTTTCTGGCTAATAATACCTGTGAGAGTGATTTCCTGCATGCAGATACAGCAATGCAATATGCCAGGTCTTTAGTATATGCTCTCATTATAAAATAGGTGTAAACTTGTGGAAGCTGTCTATGGCATGAACGAGATGTCAATCCACGGATTAAAAGGAATTTTATTTTTTTTTAAAAAGCTTTACAGATGAAAGTGTAACAAAGGCGCAAAAAAAGATTCGATATTTTGTTTTTCAGTACAGCATTAGGGGGTCCGTTTTCCAAACATCGAACATTAAAATATGAATTTTAATATCTTTTTTTTTGTAAAATAATATATAGATTGCTGATGTACTTTTAAACAGTTAAAATGGAAATGGTAACTATACTGTGTAATCCACTTGGGTTCCGTTAACCCATCAAAATTGGTTCATCCAGTTTGTGCACTGACCGGTAATGTAGTCCAGATAGTTTCAGTCAAAGCCCTTGTTGACCAGTACTGAAGAAATTATGAATAGCCTCTTTGCAGGTGACTTATAGCTTGCATTGGAAAACGTTTGGTTTGTATACCTTCATAATTACACGTTTCTGTATATTTGAACAGTATAAGTATAAACTTGATTATTATATATTGCTGTTTTTAAAGTTTACTATGATTTAACATTTGACATTTAACATATGGATACAAAGTATGCAAACCAATGAAGACTCTGCTATTTATTTTTAAAGTCACATGTAACATGCAAATATACTTACACTAGCAGAGTCAGTATTTTTGCCTATGGAATAAGAGTTACACATCGCTTTTACCAATTGTCACAAAGATTATTAGCACTCTAAAGGACAGGGCTTTATGCTAAGCAATAGCTATTTAGTTGAGTGACTAGTATCCACTGGGGGTTCAGGCATTAGCATAGGGCTTAAGAACATCTATATTATTTAAATTATCGGATGCAAGGAGTTTGAATAAGGCCCCTGATAAATCTTGTCTGAACCTACCGCACTGAGCATGAATCAATCACTCCCGAGTCTGTAGTTACAAATAGGAGTCATTCAAGCAGCTAGAAGGAAAGAACAACTTAATATCAATTACAACTTTTATATCCAAACAATGACCATCTGTCTATCGCTATCTATCTATCTATCTATCTATCTATCTATCTATCTATCTATCTATCTATCTATCTATCTATATCAGGGGTCTCGTCCTGGTGCTGGAGGGCCAGTGTCCCTCCTGGTTTTTGTCCCAGTTGTGCCCTAAATTACTCAATTGGCTTTCCTGTCCAACCACTCTCTGCTCGACCCTCTCCAATCTGGCTTCCGCTCTGCTCACTCCACTGAAACCGCCCTCCTGTCTGTCACCAACTCACTAAACTCTGCCCGAGCTGCCTCTCTCTCCTCTGTCCTAATTCTCCTCGACCTCTCTGCTGCCTTTGACACTGTCGATCACTCTATTCTACTATCCTCTCTCGCTGACCTGGGAATCTCTGGTACTGCTCTGGCCTGGTTCTCCTCCTACCCCTCCAACCGCACTTACCAGGTAACCTGGCGTGGAGCAACCTCCACACCTCGCCCTCTCTCAACAGGAGTCCCCCAAGGGTCAGTCTTGGGTCCTCTCCTGTTCTCTCTCTACACCAGCGCCCTGGGCCCCTCATCGCATCCTATGGTTTCTCATACCATTTCTATGCTGATGATGCTCAGATTTTCCTCTCCTTCCCCACCTCTGACTCCACCATCCCCTCCCGTATCTCTACCTGTCTGTCTGCTATTTCCTCCTGGATGCACTCGCATCACCTCAAACTCAACCTCTCTAAATCTGACCTCCTTTTCTTTCCCTCCTCCTCCTCCCCCTCCTCTGATCTCTCTATATCTGTTCCTGTGGAATCTACCACACTCTCTCCCTCTTCCTCCGCTAAGAACCTCGGAGTCACCCTGGACCCATGCCTTTCTTATTCCCAGCACATCTCCACTCTAGCACGCACTTGCCGATTCTTCCTGAGCAACATCCGAAGAATCCGACCCTTCCTCACCAACTACGCCACCCAGCTCCTGATCCAGGCCTTGGTACTCTCCTGCCTAGACTACTGCAACTCCCTCCTGGCTGGCCTCCCTGCGTCCGCCACCCGTCCGCTCCAGCTCATCCAGAACTCCGCTGCTCGCCTGGTGTTCTCTCTGCCTCGCTTCTCCCATGCAACTCCACTACTCTGCTCATTCCACTGGCTCCCGATCACCGCTCGCATCCAGTTCAAGACTCTTGTACTAGCCTACAGATGCCTTGACCAGACTGCACCCAGCTACCTCCAGACCCTCATCTCTCCCTACACCCCCACTCGACCTCTCCGCTCCGCCTGCACTGGAAGACTGGCTCTACCTCCTCTATGCTCCCCTGCCTCCAGCGCCCGCTCCTTCTCCACCCTCGCCCCGCAATGGTAGAATGACCTTCCTACAGATGTCAGGACTGCCCAGTCCCTGACCACATTCCGGCGCCACCTCAAGACTCACCTCTTCAGAAAGCACCTGTAGAACGCCTGTTTTCCCACTGGGACACATATCATCCTTCCTTAAATGTGCTTTACTTGCTCTTATCTGCCCCCTATTTTACTGCATGTAATCCTGTACTTCAGAGTACTGTAATCTGCCAAGTGTTTAATCTGTAGTATTTTGTATTTAATTATATCCTGATGTAACTATCACTGACACTGTTATCTGCTGTATTATTGAATTGTATTTTGTCACACTTGTACTTGCTTGAACCAAAGTCATTGTATTCATCATTGTATTTATCTTGCTCTTAATTGTATTATTACTTGCACTGTGATTCTTGAAATGTAATTGTTGACGACTGTAAGTCGCCCTGGATAAGGGCGTCTGCTAAGAAATAAATAATAATATAAGAAACTTAATTGGTCCAATGAAGTAATTTAGGGTAAATTTGGACACTGGCCCACCAGGACCCGGATTAGAGACCCCTGATCTATAGTATAGTGCTGGGACAAACACAGGATTTTCATGTTTGGATATTGCTCGTAATTTAAATAATCTTTCGGATATTCATGCATTTTCAAAAAGCAATAAAAGCCATTATATTGCTCGGAACGTGTGTGCCATTATTTTACAGCAAGACATTACAATATGTAACACGTTAAAGTAGAAAAATATCTCTGGCTGTGTCCGAAGGTTCGTTCGCTAGACAGGGATTTGAACCTTCGTCAGACGGGTTCACGCACTGTGTTTTTTTTCCTTACTATTAACAGAAACTGTTTGACAATGTGTGAATACTGTAAATCACACATTCCATGTCACTCACATGCAAAATTCGATTTTTTGATTTGTGTAATGCATATTACGTAAACAAAAGTTGTTAATAAAATCCGCTACCACATCGTTATACATTACTTACTGCAGGGTATACTAGCCAAAGCAGTGGGCTTGTACCTCTAGTGGTTGTAGTGCTTCAATATACCTTGTGTACAAGACAGTGTAAGAGAAGTGCTATGGTAGAATATGTTCGAAACAAACAAAATATACGCCAACACTAATAATTTTAATTTCGAAAACTGAGCACCGTCCGCCCCTCCCCGCTCCAGCTCGTGTTATCTAGAGGCAAACCTTTAATTTCTTCATTCTCCATCTCAACAGCAAAGCGTTGTATAGCGTAAGCTGTATGGAAAGAAATGTCTCGAGACCCCTCTGCTGTTTGGGATTTATTTGTTAAGTATATGTATATGTAACATAAAGCGTTTCTTTTACACACTGCAGGATGTTTTTGAATATGTAAATCTTAATAGTGCAAAATCTGATATTCACCTTTTAATTTGAAAATAAATGTATGTGAAAGGCATAACTACTGTGTGTGCAGTTTAGAGAGAGTGCAAAAATCACAGGAAAACCGAGATTTAACTGCAGTAAATTACATTTTAATATTAAAAGAGAATTTGAACCTTTTTATGTTCTGAACACCCTACTGTATTGTGTTTTGTGTAGTCATGATGAAGTCAGCCTTGAACCTGTACAGAAGCAGTTGAAGCTGTATAAGGGTAATGGGTCATTTGACCTGTCAACATCAAAGCATGAAAACGTTATTTGTCTAGAGGTAAAATGTCATCAAAATGGCAATTTTTAGCACCTTTAGACATTCTCATCCTGTTACACAACTCTTCTCTTCCATGCACACAACACCCACCCTGGCTCCATTTTCTCAATCACATGTGTCAGTAACATGGGTTTTGTATCCCCCAAGAATTTGGTCCATTTTGGTCAATTTGAGTGACTATCCATGTTTAAGGTTGAAGAATATAAGATACGATTAGGTTAGGGCATGGGCCCCCAAGTTCTAAATCTAGAATGATTGCCTGACGCATATTTTTGTCAGTCGTTGATAATTTACAATAAAAGTACAACATATTAAATTAACAACATAAAACACAATCAGCAGAAACCTTAAGCCAGCTGTTCATATTGCTTTTCAAAAACCTCTTTAGTCAGCATTTATACTGCTTATCTGGGGTAATATAATGCTCTCTGGCATTTACACTAGAGACAAAGGCTTCTGACTGGTGATATCTGGGTAGAGAGTTCCGCTACCTTGACACTGACACACTCAATAAACCCTTCTAGTATTGGTACTATTACCTTTTATTGAAAAATATTGCTTTGTTGTATTTTTTTACTCTTTTGAGAGAATTGAGTATTGAAATCTGCCATGTTTATTAAATTATATACCTGTAAATAATTCAGTCTTGCAGATGATTGTCAATCAAAACAGTTTAATTCTGTAGCAGAGAAAAATCCAGATACAGTCTAAAACGTAATCGCAGGCAAACCGTAAGCAAAATCATAAAGCAAACAAAAGCTTCAAGTCGACAACCTGCAGGACCCTTATCGATGGGTGGGGGGGGTGGTGGGGGAGCATTCAGTGCACTTTAGTGAGGATTTGATAAGGGTCCAGACATACAGTTCTGCAGAGTTAATATACACGATAGAAGCTAGCCCCACTCCTTCCACCAGCCCAAGCCGACACCTTGTCTGTGAGAACCGTTTTTTGTCGGGTTTAATCGTGTTAAGACCTATGTTTAAATCTGCTATATATAGTGGAAGTAGCACCTTGAAAACAAGGATCTTCCGCTGCGATTGTACTCATACTTAGGACATTTACATTTTAAACAGCATCAATATTAAATGAAAGACAAACTATCGGATACTCAAAAGTCTTATTCAAGCACATCATATCAAACATCTGCACAGCCAAAGCACCGTATTTAAATTAACAATTAAACATAAAAGGGTTTATTTTCTAACTTACCACATATAAAGCGCTACTTCAAAAAATGAAAAACTATAATAAAATAAACATTTAAAGAAACTAGTGTGTAAACAGGTTGTATGTACATACATTTTTTTTTAAAGTAACATAAAAAAAGAAAATAACGTTAGGTTACTTACCATAACCCTGGTTCCCTGAAAGAGAAGACGACCACCAAAACATACTTGTACAAAAAGAGAACGGAATCCATGTTCTCTTTTTGTATCGAACCCATAAGGGCGACCGATGCGACCTCGCTGGTTGGTGGTCGTCTTCTCTTTCAGGGAACCAGGGTTACAGTAAGTAACCTAACGTTCCCTTTCAATTCGAAGACAACCACCAAAACCCAAGGTTAGCGGTGCGAATGTGCAACTTCAAGGACCCTCGTGCCTAATGAAGGCAAAGAAGGATCTAAGAACATAAAGTTTACAAACGAGAGGAGGCCATTCAGCCCATCTTGCTCGTTTGGTTGTTATTAGCTTATTGATCCCAGAATCTCATCAAGCAGCTTCTTGAAGGATCCTAGGGTCACATTAAGGTGATAGAATCTGGAGAAAGTAGGTGGCGTAGCCCAGCTAGCCGTAGTACAGATATCGGACAGCGAGGCTCCATTGAAGAGGTCCCAAGATGTAGCCAACCTTGTCCTATCCATGTAGCACCGGGCAGAGGAAGTTCAATCTCCTATCCTCCTCCAAAGAAAACGGAGGTGGATGTAATGACTCCAATTCCACAGACTGGTTCATGTGGAAGGCTGTGATCACCTTAGGGAGGAAAGCAGGGTTTGTACATAGTGACATCCTGCTGACATCGTCCCAAATACTCATACAGCTGTGCACCGGAAGCGCCTGAAGCACACTGAGCCGCTTTGCGGAGGTGATAGCCAAGAGGAAGTCTGTCTTCGTAGACAGATACATCAACTCTACAACAACCCTCCATGGAGAGCGTAATCACCAAGCACCCTTGAGAAAAAACGGGTTGCCAAGAAATGCACACCCGGAGATAAAGAATCAACGGGGTCATGGCACACAGAAATGGCCGCCAAGTACACCTTCAGTGTATTAGGTGACCTACCGGCATCAAGCAGTTTTTGCAGAAACTGCAAGATAACTGGCATTGGGCAAGAGACTGGGTCATGACCCTTAGACACCAGTTCTGAAAGTATCTCCATTTGTGGGCGTATAACGACCTAGTGGAGCCTGCCCTAGCGTATTGCAATGTACCCATGACCTAGGGCTGACCAGCGGTCCTGTTCAGGGGCCAGATCCATAATTGGAACCTGTCCGGTTCCGGATGCCAGAGAGTGCCTTTCGCCTGATTGAGGAGATCCAGGTGGAGTGGGATCTCCCAGGGCTGGCCCTGTAAGAGCTGGCACAGGGTCGAAAATCAGATTCTCCTGGGCCACCAGGGGGCCACTAGGAGAATTGTCGCCTTCTCTAACCGGACCTTCTCTAGGAAGGCTGGGAGCAACGGTATCAGTGGAAATGCGTAAAGGAGAGTCCTGGGCCACTCGTGGGCTAGGACGTCGATGCCGAGTGGACCACATAAGCGGTGGAGGCAGTACCACAGGGGGCAGTGTGTCGTCTCCACTGAGGCGACGAGATCGACCTGCGCCGTCCCGAACTGTTCCCATGTGCGCTTCACCACCTGAGGGTGGAGCCGCCACTCCGACAGATGTGCACCCTCCCTCGAAAGGAGGTCCGCTGCCCAGTTCGCCACTCCAGGAAGATGCGTCGCCCATAGGGACAGCAGGTTCCTTTGAGCCCAAATCAGGAGCCGGAAGGCAAGTGCAGGGCTGCTGAATATGAGCTAGACACTGTCGGTTGACAGTGTCTGTCACGCTTCGGATGTAAATGAAACATATTGAGCCACGCTTGCAGTGGGCGCATGCGGAGTAAGCCCAGCTTGATGGCTGATACAGCTGCGGCCATCAGACCCAATACTTTCTGACACAACACCAAGGTTACCTCCGATCCCTGTCGAAACAGGAAGAGGCAACCTCGAATAGCTGTTACTCTGTCATCCGACAGGTATGCGCTCATCGTACCAAGGTACTAAAGACCGTGCGCACTGAATGCACTGAGCACCGTGTGCACCACATGCACCGAGGCGCTACGCGCACTGAGTTATAGTGTGCACTGAGTGCACCGAGCACCATGAGCACCAGGCACCGTATGCACTGAGTGCACCGAGCACCATGAGCACCAGGCACCGTATGCACTGTGTGCACCGAGGCACCGAAGTACCAAAGGCTGAGCGTGCACCGAGGTACCGAAGCACCAGGGGGCAGCTAAAGCAGCGGTGCCTACCCTGACCGCATGTAGTCACACACCTGGTCAGCGTGCAGCATACACCAGGGAGACACACAGGCTAAAGCCTTGGGGGGAGAACACACTTTTATTTTTTTTATTTTTTTTTGAAGGCCCCGCACACCGGGGTGGGTAGACCGAGGCAGCCTCTCACTTGATACTGTATGCCTTACTTTACTCTCCACCCCCTTCAATTGACAAGCATTGACCCTGAACTTTAGTACAAGTGTCCAAGATTACTTTATCATAAGATATTTAAAAAAAAAAAAAGGACAATACAAACTACACATGTGAGACCTGCATAGCGAATGGAATGTGCACAACATTATTTAATGTGCTTGAACCTCTTTAATAGAGTACTGGTCTTTCAAAGAGAGATCTTGAGATTTCCTCCCAATTGAAAGAAACTGTCATGAAAGCCTTGTCTTTTTCAGTATGTCGGAAGGAGGGTGTTTACTGTGTGGATGAGAGGACAAATAGATAACACATTATACCAATAAACAATTTGTGTTACACAACACCTTTTATGAATACAGGCTAGCGCGCAGTGCAGCATGATAAATGTGGCAGTAGGAAATGCAGGGAATTTCATTTCTTTTGTGAGGTAAAAATAGCTAGAGATTCCATGTCTGTGAGAGCCAGTTTGGAGCCTCATGAAGAATAGACATGTGCCAGTGAAATGTTATCAAGCAGATAAGCCTCTTCCCACATATTGTAGTTTAATAGCACTCTTATTATCCTGCACAGGAATGTATATTCCTGTTGTCTGCATGAAGCCTGTGACAGACAGGCGAGGCGCGGCACTGCTAGTCTGCACCCAGACACATGCACTACATGGTACAGTAATTGTCATTACCACATTGTAGGCTATGTACTCGAATATAATTTACATATATGGCCAAAAGGTTTGCATCACCTAGTAGAATATTAGGATGCAGACATAATTTTTTTTTTAAAAACTATATGAACATAATTTCGATATTTTATTTAACATCATGCAATCTAAGAAACTACACAATGGTATTTCAAAAGTCTACCAGAAACTACAGTAGTACAGTATTTCATGTTAGTTTTCGAAATATCACATTTTTCATTTTTTGGAAACTACAAAGTGATATGTAATTTCAATATGTCAACGTAACATTATTAATTCTATAGGGTGTGATGCAAAACTTTTGGTCATAGCTGTAATGCCCCCCATATAATCTACTAAATAAAAACAATGGTTTGCTTTGTACAAGTTGTTTTTCTGTCATCTATATGCAGGTGTATGAAATGAGCGATCTGAGCCAGTTATTTAGTAAACAATGGTAGTGAACTACAGAAATAATAAAAAAGGCAGGAAGGATGCTTATCAGGGGCAGTGTATAAAATACTGACTTGCTTGTCCTTTTATGAAATATGGGAGGGATCAAACCCTTCAGTGTGCTTGGACACCTTCGCAGACAGCAGTTTCATTCATGATTTTTCCTGGCAAGCTCGTGTTGTCAGCACTTGGCTGTGATTGGTTAATCCACTGACGGTACCACGTAGCAGCCAGAAAAAACACGTTCTGGATTTGATTTGAGCAGTACCGCAGGACTAGCAGTCCTGTGCTGATCTGTCCAACACCATATGAAAGCAGTGGCAGCGATACTGGCGGCAAAACGCCTTACGTGTCACGTCTGTCTGTCCCAGGCTTTACAGTGGACCTCCTTGTCCATCTTGTAAAGTGTACATTTTCAAAAGCTGCTGATGTGAACAAAACACGTTATTACCACCATAGCACTCTTGTTCATAATAATACTGATGTTAACTGTACGTGCTATGCTTGTAAAGCACCATTTACAGCCCACAATTTAACATGCACGTAATTACGACTATCACAAATCAATAATCATGCACTTTATTATAGCTGGTGAAATATGGGATATGGTTGAGCTATTTTATTTAAAAAAAAATTGGTACTTGGAAGTGCTTGTGATCCATAGTTGTAGGAATTCAGGTGTACAAGGTTAAGGCTGTTTATACTTTTTTTTCTTGATGTGTCATGATATTACTGTTTGAAAGGCAAACTAGTGTTGGTGAGAACAAATTCAATCTGTACTAGTCAGAAATGGCTTAAAATATGACTACAGGATGATTTAGTTCTTCTGGTGTATAGTAGTCTCTGCACTGCTTTCATGTGGAAGAACTACAAATGAACTATCAGCAAATCATACAAAATAATGTAGCAGGACACCATTTCTCTCCACAGAAATGCCAGGCGCCAGACTGAAAAAGGAGAATGTTAATGAACATCAGTCTGGCATCCTACAGGAATGTGTCATGAACTCATTTTCATGCTCCACACACCTCATTGAATGGAAGCTGATGTTCTCTGCAAGGTTAAATCCTTTAGGCTCATATTTAACCAGTAAACTCCTATTAAGTGTTGCTTCGTAGTGCTCCAGTGAAGAATTGAATATTGCTTCTGGGCTTTTGCAATTGGGCCTCTGACAGAGGCATCAGGAAAAATAAATTGATTAATTCCATAACCACTGGAGAGTGGCTACACTGAAAGATGATGACAGGCAGGCATGCCCATGGCCTACTGAGGGTCCTCTGTACAGCAGTGCATTCCCAGTAGCATTCCTCCCACGAGACAAGCAATATCCTCCTATAATAACCATACAGTCGCTGTTGCCCCTTAGAGAAATTACAACATTTACATGTGTTTGGTATATGAATGAACATCAACAAGGATACTGGATTGCTTTTGGAAGTTGATTTATAATCCCAGTGGCTTCAAAGCTCAACAGAAGAATGTTTGATTCCACTGAGGTAAAGGTTTAACTCACCCACACAATGTAGACACAATCTGCTTTCTTGAAATGTCAAGGCTGGTTACCCATAGGAATTCCAGTTGGCAAATTTCAATGGAATTATTAAACTTTCTAAATCCTTACATGAAAAATATCAGCTCTGTGTCTCTCTGTGTGTATGTTAAGTTGATGTAGTATCAGACTGGTTGCCCTTGAGAATTACAGCTGCCAAATTTATTTTTTAATTCTTTTGAAACACAGTGATACTATATATTCTTTCATATCTGTTATTGTAAAAAGCATGAAGCAGCACCGTGTGTGTGTGTCTATATATATATATATATATATATATATATATATATATATATATATATATATATATATATATATATATATACAGTACTGTGCAAAAGTTTTAGGCAGGTGTGAAAAAATGTTAATAGATTATATTTATCAATTAACTAAATGCAAAGTGAGTGAACAGAAGAAAAATCTAAATCAAATCCATATTTGGTGTGACAACCCTTTGCCTTCAAAACAGCATCAATTCTTCTAGGTACACTTGCACAAAGTCAGGGATTTTGTAGGCATATAGTCAGGTGTATGATTAAACAGGTGCTAATGATCATCAATTCAATATGTAGGTTGAAACACAATCATTAACTGAAACAGAAACAGCTGTGTAGGAGGAATAAAACTGGGTGAGGAACAGCCAAACTCAGCTAACAAGGTGAGGTTGCTGAAGACAGTTTACTGTCAAAAGTCATACACCATGGCAAGACTGAGCACAGCAACAAGACACAAGGTAGTTATACTGCATCAGCAAGGTCTCTCCCAGGCAGAAATTTCAAGGCAGACAGGGGTTTCAGATGTGCTGTCCAAGCTCTTTGAAGAAGCACAAAGAAACGGGCAACGTTGAGGACTGTAGACGCAGTGGTCGGCCAAGGAAACTTACTGCAGCAGATGAAAGACACATCATGCTTACTTCCCTCGCAATCGGAAGATGTCCAGCAGTGCCATCAGTTCAGAACTGGCAGAAAACAGTGGGACCCTGGTACACCCATCTACTGTCCGGAGAAGTCTGGTCAGAAGTGGCCTTCATGGAAGACTTGCGGCCAAAAGCCATACCTCCGACGTGGAAACAAGGCCAAGCGACTCAACTATGCACGAAAACACAGGAACTGGGGTGCAGAAAAATGGCAGCAGGTGCTCTGGACTGATGAGTCAAAATTTGAAATATTTGGCTGTAGCAGAAGGCAGTTTGTTCGCCGAAGGGCTGGAGAGCGTACACGAATGAGTGTCTGCAGGCAACAGTGAAGCATGGTGGAGGTTCCTTGCAAGTTTGGGGCTGCATTTCTGCAAATTGAGTTGGGGATTTGGTCAGAATTAATGGTCTCCTCAATGCTGAGAAGTACAGGCAGATACTTATCCATCATGCAATACCATCAGGGAGGCATGTGATTGGCCCCAAATTTATTCTGCAGCATGACAACGACCCCAAACATACAGCGAAAGTCATTAAGAACTATCTTCAGCGTAAAGAAGAACAAGGAGTCCTGGAAGTGATGGTATGGCCCCCACAGAGCCCTGATCTCAACATTATCGAGTCTGTCTGGGATTACATGAAGAGAGAGAAGCAACTGAGGCTGCCTAAATCCACAGAAGAACTGGTTAGTTCTCCAAGATGTTTGGGCCAACCTACCTGCCGAGTTCCTTCAAAAACTGTGTGCATGTGTACCTAGAAGAATTGATGCTTGATGCTGTTTTGAAGGCAAAGGGTGGTCACACCAAATATGGATTTGATTTAGATTTTTCTTCTGTTCACTCACTTTGCATTTAGTTAATTGATAAATATAATCTATTAACATGTCTATTTTTGAAAGCATTCTTACTTTACAGCATTTTTCACACCTGCCTAAAACTTTTGCACAGTACTCTATATATATATATATATATATATATATATATATATATATATATATATATATATATATATATATATATAGTATATATATACAGTATCAGTCAAAAGTTTGAGTACACTGGCTGGAAACTAGGTTTTTTTCATAATTGACAATGTATGTTTCTGTAAATACTTGAAAATGAAAACACATGTTACAATATACAAAACATAAGGAGTATCAAAGCAATGTTCAAGAAAATTGAAAATTGTCTCTAAATCTTGGATTCCTCAAAATAGCCACCCTTTGCCTTAATAACAGCCTCACAAACACGAGGCATTCGGTTAACAAGTTTCAGCAGGAAATCACCCGACATGTCTTCCCAGCTCTTCTGCAGCAATTCCCAGAGATGTAGGGCACTTGTGGGTAGCTTTGCTTTGACTCTTCTGTCCAGTTCTTCCCATACAAGTTCTATGGGATTGAGGTCTGGAGACTGGGCAGGCCAGGTCATTAGATTGAGTTGTCCTTCACTTTCCTTCTTCGCCAGATAGTTCTTGCACAACTTTGAGGTGTATTTCGGGTCATTATCTTGCTGAAGAATGAAGGACTGCCCAACTAGCCGTAATCCTGATGGACTGGCATGCCTCTGAAGTATGCTATGATAGCCATGCTGGTTGAGCTTGCCATGGACTTGGTAAAGATCACCAACTCTGTCACCAGCAAAGCAACCCCAGACCACGACACTGCCTCCTCCATGCTTGACAGTGGGAACCATACATGCAGAACTCATGCGCTCACCCTCTCTCCAAATATTTCAAATTTTGACTCATCGGTCCATAAGACCGACTTCCACTTCTCAAACGTCCAGTTTCTGTGTTTTTTGGCCCAGGCAAGTCCTCTTATTCTGCACTCTTAACAATGGTTTCTTTGCAGCAATTCTTCCAGTTAGGCCAGCTTCACGCAATCTCCTCTGAACAGTTGATGTTGAAACATCTGTACTTCTAGTAGCATTTAGCTGAGCTTGTATTTCAGGGGCAGTTAATCGCCGGTTTCGCAGACTTGTGACTTGAATGAACTTGTTCTCTGATTCTGAGGTCACCCTTGGCCTGCCTGACCTTGTTCGGTCCTCATGAGTGCCAGTTTCTTCAATCGTTTGATGGTCTTGGCCACAGCAGTTACAGACACTTGCAAAGTTCTTGCGATTTGTCTTAAAGATTGACCTTCATTTGTTAAAGTAATTACAGACTGTCTTTTTTTCTTTGCTTAACTGAGCGTATTTTGCCATTTTCTGCTCCCTTACATTCAGGAATGACAAACTTGTGCCTATGCTACCTAATGATTTCCATTACATGAGAGTAGATGTTAAAACTTCATGCTGATTTGAACTTGGCTCTCGCCAAGATAAGCACCAACTAAGACGTAGCTTCACAGTAAACTAATGTGATCCATTTGTGTCTCCATCCATTTGCGCTTCGTTCCATATGATGATGTAGATATCCTTCTGTCTGGTGTTGATGGCTGACGTGTAAATGCTGGCTCCAGGGATCAGCTTATTGCCTCCCTAGCACATCAGCATACACAACAGCTGTGATGCTGGCTCCGGGGATCAACCATAGTGCGGTCTCCCCAGCGCATCAGCATGACAACCGTCTGGATTGAGCTAAGTAGGGTACATCTCTGGGGTCTTCAAGTGGGCACCTTCCATCCTCGGTGTTTCGTCGACTAGTAATCATTGACCCTCACCTGTTAACAATAATTGGTGACAAAAGGTTAATTAGGTAACATGCTAGTTAACTCGGAGAACATCTAACAAAGACCCTTTTATACTTAGGCAGTGTTCTAAAACCCTGTTATACACATTTCAGACTTTTAACTGACTTGGGCTTCAGATTGAAATCCCCTTGCTTTGGGTGACCATTTCATTGAAATTGACAAGATTTATATTTTCATTAAAAAATAAAATTTTTGAATGGAATTCACTTATGATTATCAGCTTATATAAGTACACGTATCATATAATGAAATATTAAGTGTTTATAGACAAGTTTATACAGTTAAAAGCATAGATAATCATGAAAAACCTGGTTTCAAGCAGGTGTACTCAAACGTTTGACTGGTACTGTATATATATATATATATATATATATATATATATATATATATATATATATATATATATATATATATATATATATGAGATGTATATAGATGGGCCTCAGTGAGTTACAGGGAAATAATTCCATCTAGGCTTTCTGTGACGTCATAAATGACGAGACTGAAGGTCGAGTTTATAAACTGTCACAGAAACCCGAGATGGAATTGTTTTTCTGTAACTCACTGAACAATGCAAGTACTTTTCATGAGTGCGTTTTAACATTATTTTAGTTGCTGTAACGTAGGTAGTTTTTGTTATGGTACCGTACATGCATGTAAACAGTCCCTATATGGTCAGGACAGTCCCGATTTCCTAGCAAATGTCCCACGTCCCGATGCATGGGAAGAAAGTCCCGATATTTACCCTTAGAAAAAAATCATTTATTCTGCACAGTAGTTAGTGAAAACCACACGCTGTCTGCTCTTCTAAGAACGCTTCATTATGTATTTTTACGGTCATGATGGTCCTGTGGTGTTGAGTTGGGGGGATACATTTATTATATGATAATATATATGATCATCGTCCCGCTGAACAGTTTCCAAATTTTGCAAGTATGACTGTATCCATAAAAAATAACTGCATTTATCCTGAATGATGGCAGATTTGGCAAATGTGTGATTCCTAAAGATTTTTTAGCAGTTGATTCGGTATAATAAATAAGTAGTTTAGTGATTCTCTTAACTGTTTAAATTGTGCACTACAGATGTATCAAGCTTGCCATGAGGTTTTGTTGTTTGTCTATTTTATCCCCCCCACAGGAAATTTGACAAATCGCACACTGCCGTCAGTAAAGTAATGTATTGTATTTAGTCAAAGTTTTGTACACCAATCATAGTTGAGATTTGCAGGCGCTGTTGCACAACAAACGATTCTGGGGTTAGATCAATGTTCAAGTCTACATTGCTTGTGTTGATTACCAGAAAAGAGATGTCTGAACTGTCCCTTCGTGTTTTCACTAGGCAAGGAGACGCTCCTAAAAATATTCAATTAAAAGGTTGCTTATTTACAAATTTCAGAGCCTTGTGACACACACTGCAGAATTAGACCATGTGACCCAGGCGTACCCCTGCACATCGCTCCAGCTTTATTAAACTATATTTCTTCTGTTTATTTAGCCAGAGAATTGAGTCTGGTGGGACCTCTCCCTGGAGCAAATGTGAAGAGTTACTCTGGATATCTCAGTCAATAAGACCTACAATAGCAACCTGTTCTTTTGGTTTTTCCCATCTCAGGAGTTGGGAAATATATTGGAAATAAGCATTGACAACCCCCACGTGAATTTTGGTGACCTAAATTTTCATGAGCAGTGACCTGGATGGCAACATATCTAATCTGTAGTCAGTCAAGGGAGCGAGGATATGGGGCAGTAATCAATGTACTATGGGCCATTAGATGCTGATGACCCTTGATTTGTAAGGAGGCTGTGTGGTCCAGTGGTTAAAGAAAAGGGCTTGTAACCAGGAGGTCCCTGGTTCAAATCCCACCTCAGCCACTGACTCATTGTGTAACCCTAAGTAAGTCACTTAACCTCCTTGTGCTCCGTCTTTCGGGTGAGACGTAGTTGTAAGTGACTCTGCAGCTGATGCATAGTTCACACACCCTAGTCTCTGTATGTTGCCTTGGATAAAGGCGTCTGCTAAATAAACAAATAATAATAATAGTTCAGAACAATCAGATTGCTTTTCAAAGAGTGGAAAATAAGAACAGTGTTTTTTTTATTTTATTTTTTTTATTATAGATTACAAAATCTAGTTCAAGGGTTGCGGATCTATGTACTGGGGGTCTTCACCCCTATTTTAATCCAGTGGGGGTTTGGTTTATTGAAAGATGTATTAACATTATAATTTTAAATATTACTAAAATACAGTGAAATTAGGTTAATGGAAAATCAAGTTTGTGAGTGCTAAGGCAGCTGTATTGAGATCTGCCACTGTTTTTGATTATTAAAGTAGACTGTGTGTACTTTAGAAGTGATTTTATAAGTGGTAACAAGCAATGTTCCACTGCCGTTGGCTGAAAAACGGTTTTACAAAATACTGATGACCTTGTTCATTCCTTCTGAAAACCATGCTTAATGGATTGCCTAAAACACAATGTTGCAAATTAATTTAACAATCCCTGAAAAACTTCTTCTTTACCACCAGGGGGCACCAGTTATTAGCAGACTTTTTTAGGTACATCTACAAATTACTTGTGACATACCAAGTATTCCCTCATTGTATATCACCAAAAAACAAAACTAACTGAGGCTGAGAATGTATCTACATATCCAGTTCTATTGAATAATAAATATCACTTATTAAAAAGTAATGCATTATGTACATCTGTATGTTGCTCAGTGTAGATCCACATCACTAAAAAAGAGCACTGTTCATTCACGTGTATATGGTAAGTCGTCTGTAAAAGCTTTTACAGGACAGTACAAGTAGTGTAAGAAGTAGAATTATCTAGAGTGTACAATTTATGTTGAGATGACACAGTACTGTACATAACATTTGTGTTGCACAACTCCCATGAGAAATGACTCAAATATCAGGCACTGGAACACGCACACACTGCCATCTAGTGGTTTACCTTGATGACAATTAAAATATATTACAAGCTTATTACAGAAGTGTGCAGCAGGCCAGGTTAACTGTATGTGCTCCCTTACCTCTGGACTATCATTACTGTCTAAGCTACTGTATTTCGTCTTTTAGGTTTAATTAGTAGACACAATATCTACTTCTCACTGTCCTTGCCAGTGCTGTATGTTCAGTGATGTGTGGTGGGCAGCAGTGTGGAGTAGTGGTTAGGGCTCTGGACTCTTGACCGGAGGGTCGTGGGTTCAATCCCAGGTGGGGGACACTGCTGCTGTACCCTTGAGCAAGGTACTTTACCTAGATTGCTCCAGTAAAAACCCAACTGTATAAATGGGGAATTGTATGTAAAAAATAATGTGTAAAAAAATAATGTAATTGTATGTAAAAATAATGTGATATCTTGTAACAATTGTAAGTCGCCCTGGATAAGGGTATCTGCTAAGAAATAAAAAAATAATAATGAAGAATCATCTTGCACATTTTTAAAAACGCTTCTTTAAATGCTGTTCTGTTGTATCTGATCTGCTTCCCTGTTTAGTAAAGTCTCAGTTGTACAACGTAATGTTAAATATGCTTGCAATGTTTAGGTGAGACTTGAGACCGCACCAGTATTACTGTGGCTACAGGGCGGTCCAGGAGGGACTTCAATGTTTGGACTGTTTGTTGAACACGGACCTTATGACTTGTGTATCAAAACCTTACTGGTAAGTGTTCATTTCAAACGTGTATTCTAAAGAAAGACATTTAGAAATGTGCTGCTGCTTCACCTTATTTTTTATTTTATTCTTTCATTTAACTCTGTTATAACAAATGTTAGGATCTTCGTCAGTATAAAATATGTGCAGTATATTCCCGTAATGGGCCATATTCACAAAACATTAGCACCGTTTTTTTCAGAAAAAAAGTGCATCTCCACCATACATCCTTGTAGTTTCTTGCTAATTCTGAAACATATGCAATATGTTTTGTGGCAAATGTTTTGTGAATATGTTCTTATATATTATATGTTGCATGACTGGTATAAAAAAAACTAATTTGGTAGATGACAGGCAAACCAACCAGAACAAAAGGTTCTGCAGATATCTGTGTGGTCAGTGCCGCTATGATATCATCTCAACTAAATGTTTACGCTGTAGATTGTCCAAAACTGTGTAAAACATGATTTTGAATGGAGTATAGATTTGAATTGCTTTTAAAACTCGGGGTCGCAAGTTTTTATTTCTAGTATGTTGTGTATAGTAAGCTGAGATGACCCATGGCATCTTAGCTGGTTGTCTGTCAGTGGTTCCAAGTTTACTTTGACACAAAGAGAGATTGTGTACCCTCAAACCTCACTTTTTCTGTGTGGCTAAATTGCAAGGAATTTAAGGACTTGTGAGATGAGCCCAGATTTCAGCTAACTCGAGGAGTAGTAACTAGAAGTTATAGCCCTTTCAGAGTTGCAATTCTGTATTCACTTCTCCACCTAATGTATGTGGAACTGCTCCATATTGCCAGTGCAGTAGTGCAGAACTTACAGTGCTTTATATAAGTTATGTTAACAGTACTTCTGCAGCTCATGAAACATATGAATCTTGAAAGACATTTATATCGAAATGATTGTATCAGTAATGTAACCAAATAGCGTTTTTAGGGTTCAGTTCTTTTTATCTAAAATGTCACCTTGATTTAACGCTCTTGTATTTTTGTTTGCAGTGGGTGCAAGGAAGTTTCCCTGGACCTCAAAATATTCAGTGCGGTACATTGACAATCCAGTATGTGATTTTTGTCTAAGTTCTTCTGAAAATACACAGTATGCTTAAAAAAGTAATGGGAACAACCATTTAAAATTATTGTTCAGTTCATGCACTTTGATCTTTTAATCTGTTAACCCTATCTAAGATGTGCTTCAAGCATTTAAAGATGAACTTCTGCACAAGGACAATCTACAGTGGAACTGGTGCTAGGTTATAATGGTTGTGGAGTTTTTTGTGGGAACAGTATGTGGCTGTTGGTTATTAATATATCAAGTATTATTTCAGTAAGACAAATAAAAGCTATATAATGGATTAACGATATGTCACTTTACGTGATGTGTAGGCAGTACACAGAAAATTTCTCCTGATTGTCATATAATTGCTTATAATTGCTATTGTAAGTCATGCCAATAAAGCACCATTGAGAGAGAGAGAGAGAGAGAGAGAGAGAGAGAGAGAGAGAGAGAGAGAGAGAGAGAGAGAGAGAGAGAGAGAGAGCTGGCCCAAGTTTTGCACATTAAAAAATGTTGAATTACGCATTTTTTGCAAGACTTAATCAAATTATTTACAAAGAAATCAGATTGTTTAGAAGGTCACACAATAAATCACAGATCAGGAGCCACTTTTAAAGCGTGTGTGTTTGGTGTGTCTTGATATACAGCATCTAAAACAATCTGATTACAATGCGTTTGAACTGGACTGATTTCATGTGAAGCACAGCGTAGGGTGGAGGAACTTGTATAATGAGAAATAATATCGAGGATTTTATACCACTTACAATACTATGGAGGGGAGAGGGAGGGAGGGAGGGAGGGAGGGGAGGGAGAGGGGAGGGGAGGGAGGGAGGGCACAAAATGAGAATTACATGTTTTTCAAAAGTTTCAAAAATAGAAATGAATACATAATGAACACTCCATCATACAGTAAGGGTTTATTTTTAGTGTTGTAACTTGAAAATGTGGTGTTTCTTTGACATTAAAAAAAAGATGTTTTACCAGAACAATAATGTTAACGATGCTTTCTTTTTAATAACTGGTGTATATTTTTAGGTCTGGAATTTGTTTAAATGGTCATTTTCTAAAGCATTCACAGCTGTTTTAGTTTAACCTTGTTTAACTACCTACCCAGCTCAAGGGGTATACTCATACACTTCTGTAGGTTTCTGTCTGACATCACATGTCAATGTTACATCCCACTGGGAATGGAAATACCTGAACTCTGACCTCTGTTGAAGGTACATAATATACTTCGTGCTAGGGAGTACTTCCTTCAGACCTTATCACAAGCATATGACAAATGGCGCTCGGGTACTTCAATATACTGAAATATTGCTCTAGCAGAGAATTTGCCTTACATAAGTTCAACTGGTAGGATCTCTGATACCATAGTTCAAAATGTTTGCTTTCCTCAGATGTTAACATGTCAGATGTTTATTACTTACAGGCTACCGAGCTGTTTTACACACTAGAAATAAAATGTATGATCCTGAGCTTAAAAGAATATAGGTTGGATTTAATTTTGTTCTGTACACCCATATATTTCATCCTGGAGTATTTCAAAGTGATACCACAATTGTAACCCTATTGTGATAGATATTGAAATGTAGGGGTTTGTCCTAATGATCTTAGCAGAGGTTGACCTAAATAGCTCAACTCTAACTAAATACAATAACAAAAAACAACATCATACAGGCTTACATTACTAAGAGTCATCATGTTGTATATTTGAATATAATATGTGCAGTATTATATTGAGATGAAAATGACTTCCTTTGTGTGAACATTTGTGCTACTCTTAATTAAGGTTGGCACTGGATTTAGTTTCACTGATGATGACAAGGGATTGGCTCGCAATCAGGATGATGTGGGGAGAGACTTGTACAGGTTAGAAACTACATGCATTTCTATCAGTGTTTTAGACACGCATTCATGTGCTGTGTAAATGTAAAACTGTCCCTAATGCTGTGTTTCTGTTCCCACAGTGCACTTACCCAGTTCTTTCAGATATTCTCAGAGTACCAGAACAATGAATTCTATGCTACAGGAGAGGTGACTATCTACTGTTATAATGAACTATATATACAAGGGATTTTAATCACATGTGTAACTCACTTCCTCATACCATGTAGAATATTCTTAATCATGTTTCAGTTTCCGTTTCAGTGGAGCAGTTAGATTTTTTCATTATTCCTACTACTGTATTTGCAATATCTTTTTCAGCTACATAAAACCATAACATTGTTAGACCTGTAAACTTATCAATTATCCTGCAATAAAATTAAGTATGTTTATTTAAAGTAGCTAGTCATACTGAGAGGCTGTTTTCTTATATCGATATACCAATTTGACAAACAAATTGATTATTTGAACTATCAGCTATAATTGTTGATGTGACCCCCCAACAAACCCCCCTGACAATTAACTTAAAGGCTTGCCATAAACATCTATGATATGTTGTACTGACTGTTTGAATCTAGTTAGCAGACCTACCTTTGTTTTTACAAAGATCGATAGCTTTTTGCTTTTGTAGCCGCACCACATTCAAGTTTTTCGGAAGGACATACCTAGTTCTCCTTTTGTCTTTCTGTATTGCCTTCCATGTGGTTTCTGGGAAGCTACCAAAGTGGTCCAGCATGGTCCAGTGGTTAAAGAAAAGGGCTTGTAACCAGAAGGTCCCCGGTTCAAATCCCACCTCAGCCACTGACTCATTGTGTGACTCTGAGCAAGTCACTTCACCTCCTTGTGCTCTGTCTTTCGGGTGGGACGTTGTTGTAAGTGACTCTGCAGCTGATGCATCGTTCACACACCCTAGTCTCTGTAAGTCGCCTTGGATAAAGGCATCTGCTAAATAAACAAATAATAATAAATAAACTGTAAACATAATCAGATCTTAAACCCAAAACTAATAACAAAAACATTGAATTTGTGTCATATCTTTCTTGTGGGTGGAAAAGGCTTTTTTTGTCTTCCTATTACAGAATAGCCTCCCCAGTGAGTCTGCAAGAACCAGCTTTTGATATACAAGGTGCATAGATCAACCGCTTTAGACTTTAGTGATCAGTCATCAAGGAGTAACTTCTTTTCTTGACCCAGTTACAGTGACTGCATATCAAAAACAATGCTTTTTCTTCTTCTTTAGTCTTATGCCGGGAAGTATGTTCCTGCTATTGGTTACTACATTCACAAGAACAATCCCTCTTCTAAAGTCAAGATCAACTTCAAGGGGGTTGCAATTGGAGACGGCCTCTGTGATCCTGAAGTGGTAGGTGTTTTTTCTTCTAATTAGGACAAATGCATATTTTATGTTATAGACTTATCATGATGAAAGGAAGTCCCTTCTTGGATAACGTCCGAATGGCTTTTGATTACTAATGCCTACCACATGCTACGGTCATCTGGTTATTGGATTTAAAATGATTTTTTTGTTTGTTTTTTTTAAGTTGATTTAAAGTCATGATTGTGAGACGTTTGTTTGTTATTTTAATTTTGAAGGCTAACCTATTTTACTTTATTTTTCTTTGTTCAATGTGTATGCTGGGCAGATGTTCGGTGGCTACATGGAGTTCATGTACCAGAGTGGCATAGTGGATGAGAAGCAGAAACAGTTTGTTCAACAGCAAACTGATTTGGTAGTGAACTACATCCAGCAGAAGAAATGGATCAAAGCCTTTGAAGTATGCACCAGAGGGCTCTACCATGGCCTTAAAATCTAAACCATCTGAGTAGAGAAAAGAGCAGCCTGGGGATTTAAGGGGGGAGGGTGGTTTATTTAGCGAGGTTTTCCACAAGGTTTAAGGCTGGTTCTTGGACAATGAATACAACAGAAAAAAGCTTCAGAAACAGTTTGGTGAACAAATCCTTCCTAAGTGTATGGTGATAGTAATATATCTCAATTGTACTTTGAAAAGGAGATGCTAGGTAAGAAACAAGTGTTTCATCTTTAGCAATGTCTTTTTTTTGTTTTTTGATTATACCACAAAACTAAAGACATGACAAAGATGCTTATATTTATTCATTTAACCTTTATGTTGCATAGGTGAGTCAGTTGAGGACAAATTGTCATTTACAATAACACTTCTTATCAAACTCTTTTAAAGTTTAATATTTGTGACATGTTATATTTCACCAATTTTACTTTGGGATTCAAATCTTTACAATGGGGTCTTGAACTATACATAACCCCACTAAAAACACCCTAAACACAAAGGCTTACTGCTGTTCAGCTGTAGGATCATTGACAGAAACTTTTCTTACACTTTTCCATGTATCCCCATGCTTCAATGAGACTGTGACAGGACTCAGGCTGCATGTAGGATGTATTTGTCTATAATAATTGAAAACACCAACAAATGTATTTTAAATATAGACTTTCCAGGGTTAAGACAAGACATAAAAATATGCATGTGTGGTACTGATAATTAACCCACTGCAGCTGTGAAGTCTGCTAGTATAAACTGGCGCACTGATTACAGCTTCTCAACCAACACTTAAACAGTTCCCATAGTCTACAAGTCCTTTGTAGATCATAATGGTCAAACATAACCATCCCTTTTACCATTATATAATGTTAAATTTGCACATTAATTTCTGCAGTTTACCATGCTTTTCCCTACTCTACATTTAGTGCACATGGCAAGCCAAAATCTAATCTACCCACTGTACAGTATATTCAAGTTTAGATCACAGCATAGTGATGACCAATACAATACGTCTGAGGGTACATGCAGGCCAACAGTGCCACAAGGTATCATCAGACAAATCGATGGCTGCTTTGAGAGCCACACAATGTCACTCCTTCCTTGCTGCTTCACTCTCCACTGCCTAAGTTAGACTATGTGTATATTTTACCTGTGTTTTACCATCTTACATAATTTTATCATGCTATATAAAGGTAAACTAAAAAGGTATTCTAGGATATTAAAATGTAATAAATGTATTTCTTTAACTGTGTGGGTATTTTCAAGTGTATTGATTAGTTTTTTGTTTCATCAAAATGTTTTACATCCATGAGAAGGCTGTTGTATTGGGAAAAGCTTTCAAACAACATATGGTTCCAATTTGTTACTTCCGCTGCCTAGCAAAATACTGGGAAACAGATTTTCAATCAACTATAACCTAAAAAAAAAGTTTTTATTGTCTTCATTGCGCTCTGTAAAATGATATCTTTTAATTCTTTCATTTTGTTTGTTTTCCAGGTTTTTGATGTCTTGCTTAATGGAGACACAATTCTATACCCTTCTTTCTATCAGAATGTTACAGGCTGTACAAACTACTTCAATTTTCTTCAGTGTCAGGTAAATACTGGTTTATCATTTTTCCATTTAAAATCAAGATTTTATATAAAAAGTGTCAATTAAAATAAATTAAGTATTTCAGATTATGTTTCCAAACCTCTTAGTATTCTGGTTCAAATGTAAATGGTGACTTTGCTGGGATGCACCTTGTAAAGATACTGTACCACCACCTTTCAATTGGGATGATGAACAGCAGCTCACCAGCCTTCATAGCATCATTACCCCAGCAGTAACTGTAACATAATTATGGTAAAGCAATGGTAGATGTTGCTAAACATAACCCTAAGCTTGTACATGGATTCTATTGAGCAACATTTAAATAGAATTGAAAAAGTCCACATACATAGGTAATCATGTTTTTACATGTACTGCATATTTCAATGAACGGTCTTTAAAAGGCATACAGTAGGTATCGCTGCCGAGAGAATGCGGTGCGCAGTACAAAAAGTTATCTCTTGAAGGCATATTGCTGACAGAAAGATTAACCACATTGCCTTTAACCTGTTTACTGCCTCTGACTGAACACCCAGTCTGTTATACACAGTGTGCAGATGGACAAGAAAATCTGAATGTTTTACACTTCGCATACTTTATACCAGAGTCAAATTTAACAGAACATTTTCCCATTCAAATTAAAATCCCAGTCCGGGAAGGTTGAAAAATTCTTCTTCTAAGCCTTTAAAAAGCAGGCTCGCTTTTTTGACTTCTAAATATTAAGGTGGGTATATGTGTAATGGAATAAAATCAAATAAAAAGTAATTCCTTTTTTTATACCACCAGTTAAATTCCTGCCCATTTTCAGCAGGGCTCTTGTAGAAGTCATTTCAGTTTTGTAATTGTTGCTGGTAGTACACTGAGGTACAGTAACTGGCATATTAAAAAATACTTAGCATGAAGATTATACACATATTTTATAAGAGGGAAAAGCATGGTTTCTGGTACGTATTTGGGGTGTTCTGTTTTTCATTAACTAGACTCTGTATTTTTTATTTTTTATTTTAATATTCTAATTTAATAAATAAAGAGAGATTGCATTCTTTTGAAAAAAATACATAAAGCACAGAGTTACGCTGTGGCAGAAATGGGTTCCATTGATCCTGCCCAAGGTCAAACATGTTGGATTTAAATTTGAAACCGTTATGGCCACATGTCACTTACCTGTAAGAAAAGATCGGAAACTTCAGAGAAACTTTTTGATTGATTTATCTCCTTTCACAGAAGCCTGTAGATCAGTCATACTTTGGCAAGTTTTTATCACTGTCAGAAGTGAGGAAGTCTATTCAAGTGGGTAACCTGACTTTCCATGACGGGTCTGAAGTGGAAAAGCACTTGCTTGAGGATGTGATGAAGACAATCAAACCGTGGTTAGCAATACTGATGGATAATTACAGGGTAAGTGCTGCTGACACTACAGACAGATGCTTCCACTGTACTCGTATTAGCTTTAATGGTATTCCATGTGCCAGAAACAAACCACGCTCTATTTATGATGACAGTAGATGACAAATTCAGTATTTGGATTCAACGTTGTGTAACACTGCCAATACAAAGTATGCTGTTTTGAACTGGTCATTTAACAAACAAGCAGGAAATGGTAAGTAAAATTGGATCACATTTTTGTTTTGATTTGTTTTAGAAAAATGCAACCAATGCACATCTGGACTAATTTCTACACATTTCACATTCAGTTTTGTCATTTTTATAAATGCATGCATGACTAGAAGTATAATATAGAAATTATGTTTCTGCTTCTGAGTTTGAGTTGATGTATGTGAATATATCTGGTCACCTTGTTACAAAAAGGATATTGCTGCTCTATAAAGAGTGCAAAGAAGAGCAACCAGAATTACCCTGGGTTTAAAAGGCATGTCGTATGCAGACAGGCTAAAAGAACTGAATCTGTTCAGTCTTGAACAAAGAAGACTACGTGGTGAGCTGATTCAAGCATTCAAAATCCTAAAAGGTATTGACAATGTCGACCCAGGGGACTTTTTTGACCTGAAAAAAGAAGCAAGGACCAGGAGATTAATGGAGATTAGATAAAGGGGCATTCAGAACAGAAGATAGGAGGCACTTTTTTACACAGAGAATTGTGAGAGTCTGGAACCAACTCCCCAGTAATGTTGTTGAAGCTGACACCCTGGGATCCTTCAAGAAGCTGCTTGATGAGATTCTGGGATCAATAAGCTACTAACAACCAAACAAGCAAGATGGGCCAAATTGCCTCCTCTTGTTTGTAAACGTTCTTATAAAGTTATAGATGAACTTCTCTTAAGAAACTTCAAGGCTCTTGGTCAGTTAGGTCCTGAGATATGATCATGTCCATTGGAAATCAAGAGTAGGCATCAATTCCTATTTAGTTTATTACTTTTAATTTTTAGTTAATTTTTTAAAACTGTACTCTGGTCATATTTTAAATTGGCAACTGTTAGTGCTCAGAATATACTGTATTACATTTGCAATTATGTATGCTTCCTTAGCATGCCATCGACATTTAATCTTTACACTCTGACCCATTACACCCAGCTTTTCTTCACATGTGTTTTGTGCCCTGGGTGCATGCGAACAGGCTGGCTGGTGGTAATGTCAGGCCAGGAAGTAATGACAACAGTACTGTGAGTAAATATGCTGTTGCGCCTGTTTATTGTAAAAAGTAATTGAACAAAATAAAAGGTTTAACAAAACAGAACAAACACTGAACAAACAAAACAAAACAAACACTCAACCCCGAGTGAGTGATTAGTGTGTATATATATATATATATATATATATATACAGCTGGGCCAGGATTCAATTACTAACTAACTAATCATTCACTTGAATCCCAGCATGTGAACTAATTTGTGAAATCCCCATGCCCACATACAAATACATCCTTTACTCTGTAGGTAAAGTGATTGTGCAATCCCTGTACCTAAATACAAATACAGTCAAACCTGCACATGCGACCACCTTTATTTAGTGACCACCTGGTCTAAGTGACCACTTTAAATTCCTCCCAATGATATTTGTGCTTTTATTTAACTGTATTAACTGACCATCTGTCTAACGCGACCAGCGACCACAATTCTCTTACCCAGCAACGGACTCAAATCTGTATTAAGCACCCTTACACAGGGCTATTGTTATAAGTAAAATATGGTTTTAAATGGTACGTCCTAAATTCAAAGGAATACGGTAACCATTTTAGCTGTCTTTTATCCGTAATCAATAAAACAACAGCGCTCTCTTGTAAAGGAAGAGAGAAAACGTGAGAAACAAAAGGTCCTCCCTAGATGACAGAATTAAACTTATTAAACTTGTAAAGTGCCAGAAAAACTGCTGAAAAATGTGTTGCTAGAAAGACACAGATGCAGCATTTTGAAATGGAAAGAACTAGGGCTTGAAGTTTTAGGTTTTTAGTTTTGTTTACGTGACCATGTTTTTAGCCGAGCTTAATTAAACTGTTAATTACTAAACAAGGTTGCTTCTTTTTACCTTGATGTCCTGATTGACTTGCTGATTCTGTTTCACCTTCATCATTATTCGAAAACACAAGATCAAGCAGTGACATTAATCACTTCCCCCAGATGCTACTTTAACTTGTATTTTGTTCTCGCACTTGCCTGGGAACTAGGTAGCTTCCAATCTGTCCATTTCGTGTTGTGTTGCCTCTAATTTAACAGAATGTTCTCATAATTAGGATGTAGCAGCTTAAGACTTAAAGGCAAACCGTTAAAAGGAAAATAAACACAGAAAAATTCAATCCATACTTATAAGAGTATGAAAACAATGTGCGTGGTAATCAAAAAAGATATTATGCGTATGCTGGCATTGGTTTCAGGATGCAATGAATCAACATGTACCTGAAAGGCAGACACAAGCATTGAAATTTGCAAAGGATTTAAAACATTTTGTGTGACCTGAGACAGGCAAGCATTCATTACTTTCACAAAATAATTTGTTTTGTAAATGCATTATTTAAATGAATGTTATTAAATTACACACTTCCTTTTGTTCATATTATATCTTCTGGCTTTTACAGTAAGACATACATAATTACAGGAAAGCATGTCAGAGACAAATAGAAAATTCAGAAGTTATGGGCCCTCTTTTAAGAGACCACCTGTGTGAAGAGATCGCTATTAGACTGTCCCTTGAGTGGTCTCTTAATACAGATTTGACTGTATACATTTTAAATCACCCGTGCACCTATACATACACCAACAATAACGCAATACATACAACATAAAACACAAAATACATACTGGGTGGGGCATCCTGCCACAGTGCACAATCTCCACACACACACACACCTTTTAACCCAAAAGTTTGACATGGCCCTTCTTACAGTACAGGAAAATGAATTTCCCCCAGGCTTGAAATGATTTAACCTTGTTTAGCAAAACGCACTTCCTCTCTGAGGGACATCAAACAAGTAAGGCTTTTCCTGTGGTTGTTTTAGTGTTTCACAAGAGTAAACATTAGGGACACAAGGCTTCGACTACAGCTTTTACTTTTGGCCAGCCTCCAATTCAATCAAAAGTTTAAGCAAAGTGAGTTTGTACATGTATAAATTATGAGTGGTTTTCTGTGTAATTCATTTAGTAATAGTCTGCCATGTATTTATTTTAGAAGGAAATATTAATGGTTTAATATAAATTCTGTTATCTATATCTAGAATAATCGTGTATTAGTATTTAGGCTACAGTAAAAGCCACATGCGTTTTTTTTTTATTTTATTTATTTTTTATTATATATAAAGTGCAGTATGAAAGCTAAGCTACTCAACCATGGCTCAAATACTAGATTACATGAAATATAAAAAGCAGCCCAACATTTACAAAGCATAATGCAGTAATTGTTTGTTATGTTACTTATGCCAAACACCAAAGCTTACAAGGTTCATTTATTGTTCAACATTGATGTTTTTTTCTGTAGTGTTGTTTCTTTAGAAAAGATTGTGTTCATCTTGTTTTTCAGTCACTAAGTGAAAAGGAAGCATTGCAGTTAGCCCTGATTTTATTGGTTAAACTTGTGGTTTCGTTTTATTGTAAAGACGAGACAGTAGGTGTGTGTTTGTGTCAATGTGAACGGAGGGCATGTGGGGGCAATACCATGTTTAACTGTATCACTTTGTTCTAAGTATCGTATTTGAGGTACACATATAGTGGTATCACTGGCAAATCACTAAACATATAATTTAACTTGCCAATCATTGTAAGCCATTGTGAAAGAACAAACCAGTTGGGCCTGGCTCTCAATTCAAGTTCATTTTATTATAGTCCAATGTATATTCAGTAAGGGGTTTTGGCTCAGCAAACTACGGTATGATTTAACAGGTATAGTTAAACAGCATGTTACTTATCACATTATGGAAATGTGGAGTTTATATTTATTGTCCGCAGAATGGGCAGAACTTCCCACGGCATTAAACATTTCCTTCTTGGCAGAGCCAGAGCTAATTTCCTGTGTTAAGCAGTTATTTCTTGCATTAAGATCTTGCTAATGGGAATACCCTGTATCTCCCGCTGTTATTATTGTTAGTATTAGCATTAAGCATTGTTCTACGTGTGTGTGCGTATGTATATGTATGTGTGTGTGTGTGTGTGTGTGTGTGTGTGTGTGTATGTGTATATATATATATATATATATATATATATATATATATATATATATATATATATATAGTATATATATATATATACTGTATATATTGTAGGGGGAGGATGTGTGCAGAGACTCTGCACATTGGTGCATGTGTGTGTCGATGGAAATTGTGTTTAATTGTTTAATTGAGTGATTTGAGGTATGGTTGGAAAAGTGTGGAATGGTGCCAGGTGGGAATTGAATAATTAATTGTCAATCTACCCCTGGCCACACCCTATGAAAGAGAACACAGGATGAATGTTTGATGTGGGTTGTCTAGGTGAGTGGGGGAGCAAACAGAGTGGAAAGCACCATGGTAGCCGTGGCCGTAGCCGTGGCCGTGGCGTTCTGTTTTATTTTGAAGAGTTTTCTAATGTTTTGTTAAAACTCTTGATTTGTTCCTGTGTTTTATTTAATTTGATGCTACATCACGAGATCTGCTGTATATATGTGTGTATGTATTGCAGTTGCTTTAATCTTACTCGGTTTACTGTGCTAACAGATAGATCACTATTCACATGTATTAATTACTGCTCCATAAACAGCACAAGAACATCCCTTTTTCACTCGGTTTACTGGACCACTATTCACATGTTTTAATTACTGCTCCATAAACAGCACAAGAACATCCCTTTTTCACTAATGAAGCTTAATCTGAACATCCAATGTCACTTTGCCCAAAAGCTCAGGAAGTGGCTATACTGCTCTCTGTAGGGATAATCGCTCCCATGTGGTTTGCAGTGGGGGAACTTTAACATGTGTAACGCTAGAGCCCCTGTTCATTTTCAGTCTGCAGCTCATTAAATTTAATCTGAGTCTGTTGTGATTGTAGAAGAGGCCCATGGCTTGCTCTTTTAGCAGAGCAGACCAAATGAAACTTGAGGCTACTTTAATTATCATGGTAGCCTGTTGTAATGCATCACTAATTTAGCTGTTCTTTAAATGACTGCAGGTGTCTGTCTACAGCTGAGGCCCCAAATGAACAAGGAGCATTGCTTGCTTTTTGCCTCTCAATTGCAAAGTATTTTCCTTTTTCGTTTTGTGCTTCAGAAATCAAAAGGGTAGTGTGTGAAATGGTCTGTATTCAATTTATATTGCACATGTATATTCTTAAATGGCTATAATATTTTAAAAGACCACGAACCATAACAATCCTGCAGCTAGTTATTCCAAAGTGGGATTAGTATTCGTATTCATATTAATATAAAATAAAAATAAATAAAATAAATGAAAAGCAAGGTAATTTACCTAGATTGCTCCAGTAAAAACCCAACTGTATAAATGGGTAATTGTATGTAAAAAATAATGTGATATCTTGTAGCAATTGTAAGTCGCCCTGGATAAGGGCGTCTGCTAAGAAATAAATAATAATAAATTTGAGTTTATTTAGCAGACACCTTTATCCAAGGAGACTAGGGTGTGTGAACTATGCAACAGCTGCAGAGTCACTTACAACTACGTCTCACCTGAAAGACAGAGCACAAGGAGGTTAAGTGACTTGCTCAGGGTCACACAATGAGTCAGTGGCTGAGGTGGGATTTGAACTGGGGACCTCCTGGTTACAAGCCCTTTTCTTTAACCACTGGACCACACAGCCTCCGATTAATAACTTGATTTAGTTACTATTGAAAGATATGTCAAAGTACTCAATATTTTAAATGTTAATAGCTAATTAGTCACAAAAACGTATTCATCATAGGCATCAATTGTATTTTTTGTATGAAAACGGTACTACTAAATAAAAACCCTGTTCCAGCACCACGGTACAAATGCATTCAAACTCCTGCAGCTGCCTTTTTTGTTCTTTATACTTTGCAAAACGTATTCTTTGGTAGCGGATTCGACATATTGTAATTTTATTAATCCTGAACACACTTTTTACATCTGCCAGCAGAGCAATCACATGACCTTGACACTGCCCTATTGTCAGAGCTCTCGCTCTACATCCCGCCTACAGGTAGGCAATCTGTTAGCTCTGATTTGTGAATTTCTGCTTTGATTGACAGTCCGTCAATATTGCCTTGCTAGACTTTATTTTTCTACAGTAACAGCTGCCGCCGACTCCTGCTTTTCGCTATTAATAGAAAAAAATACACAGAATGTCATCGCTGACCACAGTCTGGGAACTCGCCTGCGATACATGACAATGAACGTCACATATTCAGTATGTGTTTGTTTGAGTGAAGTGTTGTGGGCAAAACATTTGTAGACATTACCTGATGCAGCTATTTGTCTGATTATTGAAAACTGGCCAAAGTACTTTGACATAAAAAACACCTATCTGGACAGACTGTACAATGGGGACCATGGGCGTTCAAAACACAGCAATCGCCTCAAGGTAAAATCACAGTACAATTTTTTTTTTATAAAGAGAATTTCCTCAGCCGATTATGAAGATGTAATAGTAGAACATATTTTTCTAACCTGTACTTCCTTCCAGATGTATTGCTAACTATATTTTAGCATCTGTATCAAAGTCTCTTTCAAGTGATAATAATCAGTCAACATAAGAGCAAGGGAAATCAGCGAAGCATGTCTGTCGGCTGGGCCTGCACGGCGGATTGAACAGCAAGGGCTGCTGCCAACCATTTCCACAAACAGGAAACCACAGAATGTCAAAGATTAGGGTCACTGGATCCCTGGGAAAGGAGCAGTGTTGTCTGTTAAGAATTTCAACATGAATGAGCCGCAGTGCAGCGATATACAGAGAATTGTGAGAGTCTGGAACCAACTCCCCAGTAATGTTGTTGAAGCTCCTTGATGAGATTCTGGGATCAATAAGCTACTTACAACCAAACGAGCAAGATGGGCAGAATGGCCTCCTCTCATTTGTAAACTTTCATATGTGGCAGGAGTTTGACTCTCCCTGTTGTGAAAATGACAGAGAACTTCTACCTATAGTACCTAACGTTGCTTAAAATAAACTAGATCTGGGGGCTCCCGAGTGGCGCATCCAGTAAAAACACTCATGTAGAGTGCAGGATGTGCCCTATAGTCTGGACGTCGTTGGTTTGAGTCCAGGCTATTCCTTTGCCGTCCGAGGATGGGAGCTCTCAGGAGGCAGCGCACAATTGGCCGAGCGCCGCCCGGGGGAGGGAGGATTAGGTCAGCCAGGGTGTTCTCGGCTCACTGAGTACCAGCGACCACTGTAGTCTGGCCAGGCATCTGCAGGCTTGCCTGTAAGCTGCCCAGAGCTACGTTATCCTCCCACGCTGCAGCTCTGGGTGGCTGCATGGTGAGCCTGCAGTGTGAAAAAAGTGGTCGGCTGATGGCACACACTTCGGAGGACAGCATGTGCTCATCTTCGCCGCTCGAGTCAGCTGGGTGGTAGGGTGAGCTGAGCTAAACAAAAATAATTGGACGCTATTAAATTGGGGAGAAAACAACAAAAAAAACTAATTGGAGACTACTAATTAATAAATAAATAAATAAATAAAATAAACTAGTTCTATGAGATCTTTATGTGTATATCTACCATCGTGTATATTCCTGTGTTAGGAATTTATTAAAATGTGTAGTACTGTTAACCTTCTTACCTCAAGCTGCACAATGATTTACAATTTTACACAAACATAGAAGATCAGTGTTTTGGCTAATGCTGTATCACTTTAGATCTAAATTAAAAAGTGGATTACCTTTTTCAAATTGTGTTTTTTTCCCCCATTATACTTTTAACAGTTTACAGCTCTTGGTGTTAATTGTGATTGTTATTAATTGCTAGATGGTATTTCTCTTTGTTCATTGTGTATGGTACATGTATGTGTGGTGCGTGCAATTATTAGCCTTTGTTTGATTTGTCCGGGATAACGAGTTAGTGGAACTCAGTCCTGGATTAGAGAGAATATTTTATTTTATTTTATTTTATTTTATTTATTGAAGTAAATATAACATCAAACACCTAAGTTAACAAGATTCTTAAATTATATTTATAAGACAGAGACCAGTTTCATGCAGCACTTCTTTGTAGAAGACCGCTTGTAGCTTGCCACCTGTGCTATGTGGCTCAGGACTCAAGAATCTTGATGAAGCATGTTGTTTTAACTATACAGATTAATAAGCATATTAATTATGTAATGTTGTACTTGGTAGCTTTAAATTCAACATCTGAAAACCATAAATATGATGCCCTATGCATGACATACATATGCACATCGGACAGTAATAAACTGCAAGTTTAGTCGTTATTAAAAGGTTAACAGTTTACACACCTAATTTAAATTTGGCGTAGATGAATTGGCTGTGTCTATGATGAACCCTACAATGTGTGTGTTTGTGTGTGTGTTCTGGATTAAGATTATGATTAATCAGATTCAGTCACGGTTGTATGTTCTAGTACAGTGCAGTGTTTCAGTCCTGTATCCCAGCATTGCAAATGGTTTAATTGTTTCCATATTGTACAATAAAACGTCTGTAGAGGTTCAGCAAATACTGTGCTGTTTCAGTTCTGCTGTGCTTTAATTGTTGTTTCTTATAACATAGAAACAAAAGCAGTTCTTTATATTGTATTCGTTTTCACTGCTTAAACATTGTTTGACTGCATTACATAGTTTATTTGAAGATCAAAATGTCCTTTTAAAGTAGTTATAGCTAATTCAACAATTCTATAAATAAGTCCTACCTGTCATGAACTTCCATTTATATGGAACTCACATTTGCAGTTTTGAAAGTAATACATGGTATAGCCGTTTCCATCCCTTAGATTTGCTATAACGTGTGTTTATTTATTTGTTTATTTATTTTTTCCACATGTGAAATCTGCATAGTGAATTGAAATGCATGACAGGTTAGATAGATGGAATTAATTAATTAGATCCAGCACATATAACTTGCACCAAGGGAGACGCTTAATGAATAACAATAACAAACAGCTTTTGGAGTTTCAACGTATCTCTCATTTACGGTGAGTTTTCTGTTTTCTGTCAGTCGCCGATATCACCATAGTCACAGCAGTCAAAATAGTTAACAGTTCTCCGTCCTTGCATTGTGTGAGCCAGATCTTACTGACCTACAGCAGAGTGTGCACTGTATCTGTAGTAGTGATGACCTGTGTGATAACTTTACAGCCCTCTCCTGACTTGTCACCTGGCAATTACCCCTATAATCAATTCACTCGTTTAGGACCAATCCCCATGACACAGCATTTGAAATAAATGGAATGTATTTGATTATTTCATTTATACTGGTTTAAGTGTATACTAATGCATCCCATTTTAAATGAAATAGCGAGAGGCAGTTTTAGAAATGCTGATGCCTGTTGACGTGTCACCATTCATTTAATTGTTACTTTAAAATGAACCAAAATGTTTGTTTGTTTGTTTGTTTTTAGATATAAACTTTTAAATACTTATTATTTTTTTTTTTTTTTAGATCTGTGCTATTCTATTTCAGGATGCGGCACAGCTTCCGAGATGTTTTTTTGGATTAAAGGGAGGGACGCTGCTTCTAAAAATGCTGATAATTATGCAACGTAGGCTTTTCAACCACATACCGCAAAATGCAGATTACAGACTAGATGCTGTAGCCAGCCCCAGAAGCTTTCGTTTGTGGTGACACCCTGACTGTTAATTTGATCTCTCTTTGCCTCTGTATCAGGTGCTTATTTACAGCGGACAGCTTGATGTTATAGTAGCCGCCCTGCTCACAGAGAGGTTTCTGCCAACAGTCCCTTGGTCCAAAGTGGAAGACTATAAGAAGGCTGACAGATTCTTCTGGAAGGTCAATCCTGACGACTTTGAAGTTGCTGGCTATGTTCGCCAGGTGGGCGAGTTCTATCAGGTAAGAGCTTATGTTATTAATTATAAGTTTTACATTATGTGTATGAGTGTGTTTTTTTATATAGTTGTTTTTAATCATTATGTTTAAATTGTGTGTGTTGTGTGTGTTTTTTTTTTAAATTCCAATTATTTGCCAATTATTTTTTCTTAATTTGGAATGGCCAATTATTTTTAGGCTCAGCTCACCGCTACCACCCCTGCGCTGACTCGGGAGGGCGAAGACGAACACACGCTGTCCTCCGAAGCGTGTGCCGTTAGCCGACCGCTTTTTTTCACACTGCGGACTCACCATGCAGCCACCCAAGAGCTACAGCGTCGGAGGACAACGCAGCTCTCGGGCAGCTTACATGCAAGCCCGCAGGCGCCTGGCCAGAGTACAGGGGTCGCTGGTGCGCGGTGAGCCGAGGACACTCTGGCTGACCTGAACCCCCGGCGCATGCTCGCCACTGTGCGCTGCCCCCTGGGAGCTCCCGTCCACGTTCGGCCGAATAGCCTGGACTCGAACCGGCGACGTCCAGGCTATAGAGCGCATCCTGCACTCCACGCGGAGCGCCTTTACCGGATGCGCCACTTGGGAGCCCCCCTAAAGTATTTTGTTTTTATAGTAGTTTTAATGTGTTTACTAATTCAGTTGCTTTAATATGCATTCATGTTAAGTTTCTATACAGTATTGTGTAAGTTTCGAGTTCTTTCATTTCCCATCGGCAAAACCAGCTACGTGCAGTTTTGCATAGCCTAACACGACAAAGTCACAGATAGGTGTCTGAGTTAAACGCCAAAAGGCAGGAGATTAGCAGAGATAGTGTGAGATGGGGAAGGGAACTGAAAGACAAGATGGATGCGCCCTGCTAGGTACAACGTGGTATGCACCAACCCCTTTTCCCCAAGGCGGGAATGTGCAATGATAGAGTGGAAACCCCTATCATTGGACAGAAGTAAGACAAATGGGAGTGGAGTCAACAATTGTTTACAAAGGTGTAAATGTCAAACATTGTAAAGTTTTGTCAGACTTTTCATCTCTTTCAAATTGACTCCATGGATATCCGTGCTGTCTAATACAAGCATATGCACTGAGCTGTACTGAGACCTTGTCCAAAGTCAGTTTAAATCTCATGCTTATATGATTGTATTGGAGGTATACCTTTCTTGTATGTAAAGTGTTTTTGAATCAAAAACCATTTGTCAGCTTAATTTTTTCACTACAATCGCAAACCTCAAGTAAATATACTGTGGGATGTTAAACATTTCCAGATTTTGAAAAATATTCAGGTAAATATATATATATATATATATATATATATATATATATATATATATATATATATATATATATATATGATTTTTTTTTTAAATTAAAAAAAAACAGCATGTGGATACTTGGCTCTGTCATCCGTCTGCATTTTGGATTGATTCACTATCTAGGATGTAATGCATTAAACATCTAGCATGTATGGTTGATTGTGGGATTGCCATTTTTGTTGTTGATCTTGATGTTAGTAGTTCAGTTAGGCCTATGAAACCAGCGAAAGGGCTTTTAAGTAGTAGGCTAATAGGTTTATCAAAGGGAAATTGAAACCAGCGAAAGGGTTTTTAAGTCGTAGGCTAATAGGTTTATCACAGGAAAATTCCTTTGGAATAAATCCAGTCCTGTGTAATAAGCTTTGGTTTTCAGATATGGTGAATAAACAAACACTTTGTGTTCCCTATTGAAGTTTTCTTTTTTAAATAATTTCCGTATATTTCAAAGGTAAAATGCAATATACTGTAATCAAAAAATCCTTGGAGCATATTAAATCAGTAAGTGGTACTTTTTTAATTCTTAGCTGCTGTGACTGATAGAAATGGCCCATGATACAACTACAGTAATACTTAATATACCACAGTAGTTAAAGGCTAACATTGGCTATGCATACTTGCCAACATTTTGAAACGGTTCGGATGCTTGTCTCCAGGGGGGGTTCATATGCATCATACACATGGGAGGAGTCATACGCAAAAAACACTCATTATCATATAATAGACGTATCCCCCCCAACTCAACACGACACGAACATCATGACAGTAAAAACAGACATAATGAAGCGTTCTTACCTTTGTATAAGTTAGTGATCAGCAGATGTGTCAGCCGCATGAAGAGCACAGCGTGTGGTTTTCACTAACTCTACTGTGCTGAATAAATGATTTTTTTTCTAAGGGTGTGTGGTGGAGTGTCCCGCCCCTATTTATTATTATTTGTGTTTTGTTTGCGGCGCAGTTAAAAGCGCCGCGTCTTTTGTTATTTATATTTAAAAACCTTGTGAGGATGCATGACTGATCAGCTACTGATTATTTAACTAGCTGACAGTCATGCATCCTTACCAAACGCGTGCAGACTGTGGCCGAGGGGTAATAAGATAATTAACAGCTAGTTAACCCCTCGGCCAGAGTATAAGAACTAGCAGCTGTCCGTGCTGCAAGTGGAGTATAGAGAGGAGAGTACGGGAGAGCGGTGAGAAAGAGCGAGGAAAAAGAACAATTGCTATATTTAAAAAATATACTTGTTGCTGTTTATTTGTTTGGCCAACGCGCCTTTTTGTTTTGTGGTTTGTTTAAATCTTTTATTTTTGTTTTGTTTATTAATAAATACGCTGAGTGCCGTTGCACTCAGCTTCACCCGCCCATCCATTGTTTTGGTTTCTGTACTTCCTGGTCCGTGACGTCATCACTGCGAGCCAGACTGTCACATATGGTGTCAGAAGTGGGATAAACAGCGCCTCCAAGAGCCGGACCAGGAAAGAAAAAGACGCGTTGGCCAAACAAATAAACAGCAACAAGTATATTTTTTAAATATATCGCCACAGGGTGAATATCGGGACTTTCTTCCTATGCATCGGGACACGGGACATTTGCTAGGAAATCGGGACTGTCCCAACCATATAGGGACTGATGGCATGTATGGCTATATTTTGAGATTTATTCAGAGAAGTCTCTTGTGAAATTCCTTAGAATTTACTTTTCACAACCGTGGGGAAGCACTGGTGTAGTTGCGCCCTTTCCTGGTCGGCCATTTGTATTTATTTCTGTATTTTTTGGATGGAGTTTCATTGGTCCTTGCGTTATTTGTTCTACAATTGTGCGATAAGAATTTCATAACACGAGATTACAGAAGACGAGGAAGTGTTTGTCTCAGTAAGAACATGATTCTTCAATTTGTCCCTGGAATTTGACCCATTGAACCAAACTAGCACTGGCCTACACCCTCCAGGCATTCCATGTTTAGAACATGTATTTCTATAAAGGTATAGTACAATGACATACAAAAAATCTAGAAAAAGAAAGTTCCACTCTGGGTGCCAACAGTTGTTGTAAACATAGCCATTGGGTTTGTTAGAACACATCTGAAATAATTCTGTCCTCCAAGCTTTGCTGATTCCGCTCCAGATGTTTTTGAAATGGAAGCAGAGCTGGAATGAAAAAAAAAGATGTGAAAGCATTGGACAGTAGGATGGTGTCAGACTATCCAGATGGTGACAGGAAGCTCTGTCAAAAATGACTGAATGACCTCCTTGTAAATCCACTTTGAAGGCAGGCCTGCAAATCTGTACAACATGCTGTAGTGTGGAGTAAGAGAATAGAAAACACAGAGACACTTTGTGAATTCATTACAGCCCCCACATACAGTAGAGTACTTTTCAATAGTCTCCTAAACTCCAAGGAGCAAACTTTTTATTTTAACTGTACTGTAATTGTTCAGATGAATTCCATTGGTTATGCCTCATCTACAGTGAAAAGTGTTACTTATCAAGCTGAAGGCTTTAGACCAGAACACATTACTTACCACTGCAGCCTTATTCAGTACTGCTGCCACTGTTGTGTTGAACATATTCCTGCAATATGTTTGACATAATATTATTGTTTTGATATTGTATTAATCACATGGCATAAAGTTTTCACTAAGTTATTTTCATTGCATATAAGGGATCTGCCATGAAAATGCCATGTCAGCCAAACAACATTTTTTGCTTATTTTAGTAGACGCCTTTATCCAAGGCAACTTAGAGACTAGGGTGTGTGAACTATGCATCAGCTGCAGAGTCACTTCCAACAAAGTCTCACATGAAAGACGGAGCACAAGGAGGTTAAGTGACTTGCTCAGAGTCACACAGTGAATCAGTTGCTGAGCCAGGATTTGAGCAGGGGACTTCCTGGTTACAAGCCCTTTTCTTTAACCACTGGACCAAGCATCCGCTGTCATCTAATAGTTTGGTTGGTTCCTTTTCTTTACATATTTATAACCCTGTTCACACCACACCAAAATGGCAGACAGACAATGCAATGAAATGCTAAAGCCCATGAAGCAGTTAGGAACCAATGACATATTTCTAGTTGGGTGCATTTTCATGGCAAAACCCAGATGAGCTATTGAAAACCCTGTTCAAAACATATTTATGTACAATACATGTGAATAAAAATATAAAAACTGCAATTACCTGTATGTTGAAAGAATATATTGCACGCATGCAACGGTAGGTAAACGGTGCTGTAAACTACTGTGATTCTATAACTTCATGGGAAACACATATGTCAGTAACATGCATCCCTCACCATGGCTTTAAATGAAAACATTTAGCTATCAGTATGATGAAAATGATGACGACAGTAATGTATAATAGTACAGAATAAGATTAAGCAATGACATGTTTAATCACAAATTGAAAAGCTATTTTCTAGATCATGTGTATTCAAAAATGTAGATGTGACACATACTGTAGACAGATGTAAGAGCAGACAGACTGACAACTCCTACAGTATATCCCAGGAATCTGATGTTCTCAATAACATAATGTTAGTACCAACTTCCATGGCAATTGGATACATGTTTTTCCAGGTGTGTGACATGCGTGCATTTGTACAAACACCTCCACTATACCCTCTTCGCAGGGGATTTCATCCTGAGTGGGGGATAATTATAGACTTGGTGTATTTGTTATAGAACTATATCTAAGGAATATACAGGAAATAGCCATGGGACTGGGCAGAATTAGACTATGGAAGGTTTTTGCTTAAGGAATGCATTATTTCCGACTGTAACCTGACACCCATTTAAACATCATAGGGATAATAATATATACCAGAATCCATCCATAAACCTGTCTCAAAGTAACCATTTCCTGCCTGAATAAAGGTGGAACATTATCTACATTTTCTAAAAAAAAAAAAAACTTTGGAGTGCCAGTTGGCAAAATAAAATGCAGTCGGGGCTTTATGATGATTTTTGAAAACCCCTAACAAGAACATAGCTTTTAGAACAATTTATTTTCAAGTAAGGCTGCAGTATAAGCCAGGTGTCTGCTTTGGAGGATCTCTCTGAGAGAAGGGGCTCAGTCATCCCAGAAGTGGGAAAGTGAATGTCTGAAATTGACCAGTCTAGCATTAAAGTTCTGCACAGCCGCAAGATGATAATTATTTTTCTGTGGCTAAAGGGAACTGTGCAAAGAGAGTGTCCACTTCCAGCCTGGAACCACATCCTGCAGACAGGCCAATAACAGACTTAGTTCACAGTATTTCACAAATTACTGCATTTTGGATAAAGGCATGCAAATGTTATAGAAATGTGTGTTTTGTAATTGTGAGTTTGGTAGTTCCATTTAAAATCGGATTTGTTATACTATTGAAAAAAGCTTATTGCTGAAACTCATCTTTATTTTCTTCTTCAGGTTATTGTCTGAGGTGGGGGACACATTTTGCCTTATGATCAACCTGAGAGATCCTTTGACATGATCGACAGATTTCTTTCAAAAACAGCATGGTAAAGATGGTAGAGCCTTATGAACCGTTTCTCAGGAAATCAAGTTAGCGGGATTTCCTGACTTCATCGTGCCACTGCAGTTTTGAATGTTTTCATGAGGGATGATTATGTGATTGATGCCTCTTTTGCTGGTTCTTATTTGTAACTTCAGTGTTTTAAATTATTTTTGAAATTAAAATGGATGTGTAAACATCGGTTAACAAACTAGAAGATAGTGTGCTGCATAAAGTGCTTCAAATCAAATCAGTCTGTGGTGGCCTTTTTATTTGAATGAATGGATACAACGATGCCTCGTTATTTACTGTCAACATGGCCTAACCATGATTTACCTGAAATGATGACAAAATGAATTAGCGCTGTGTACCTTTTTCTTTTTTTTACAAACCTACAGGAAAAACACTTACTATAGGCTGATTCATTGCCATGAATATTATTTCATTCAACAAACTCTGAAAACTCAAAAAGAAACAATTTCCCCCCATATCCATTAAAAGCGGTCAGGCATTACCAGATTGTTCATAAAGTATCTTTTTCAAAATGTCCAAAGTAGTATAGCATTATCCATTTCTCTAGCTTGAGAGGTAAGAAACAGGTAAGAAAGTAACAATGCTGGCTATGGGGGTAATAGTTACCTGTTATGGCAGATGTGGTGTCCGGAAAAGTGGGTTTCACCTGAACTACAGTAAAGTGAAGAAAAAGGACTGGGAAACTTCAGTGAGGTGATAAGGGGCCTGTTAGAATTTGCTTTAGTAATGAGATGTGAGACTAAGTTTGTAAAAAGGTAGGTTAGTATTAGTTTTTTTAATTTCCACATTGAGCCAACACCATGTTAAGACACACTGCTCTAGATGCAATGCTACTGTAATGTAAATATCACAGTGACAGTGTTGTCGACAATGTGCTTTTCTTAAATGAGGACTATTAATCTAAACAGAGGTCGATCCAAATACCGCTGCTATTTAAATCAATGAAATATTAACCTCCCTGATTTTTTTTTTTTTTTTTTAATATGCAATTTGTTATGTTTTTAACTATCGGCGCATTATTCATTATTAATACAGTGGCAGTATTAACATTGGTCATCATTTAGACCAGTTGAATATACCCCACACACCCACACACACACACACGCACACGCACAAACCCAATTTTGCTGATAGCAGTTCTGTTGCTCCAAACCCTAATTTTGAATGTCTTTATACGTGTGTCTTTCCTGCACATTCTTCTCTTTTTACTTTACTACCTATTCTTTCCTGCTTTCTCGAAGACGAAGAAAAAAAGCATGCTTATCATTTTCTTTCTGTCTGTCTTATAACAAAACAGTGGTCAGATGCTCTTCACTCTGTACAAATAGCATTTAGAATGTTCCCAACAGGTCTTCATGCTTCAGCTTTGGGCTCTCATAACTCACTCTTGCAAATAGTTTCCCTGTGTTACTGCTTGCAAAGAATACCCCTGTGGCTCCAGTTTCCTTTCTGCCATTGTTGCAGTGAAAGGTTCTCTTTTGGAACTGGTCTCACATAGAGACTAAATATTGTCTTCCATTTCCGAGGAAGCTGACACCCTGGGATCGTTCAAGGAGCTGCTTGATGAGATTCTGGGATCAACAAGCTACAACAACCAAACGAGCAAGATGGGCCAAATGGCCTCCTCTCGTTTGTAAACTTTCTTATGTTCTATCTTTTTTTATTATTTTTAATTGCTTACTGTACATTGTTGATGATTTTTGTATTCTTAATTACCTATTGAATACCACTACTAATACTATTTTGATTTGTGTTCTGTTTATCTAAAAAAACACTGTTTTTAAACATACATTATCCAGGGGTGACAATGGAACATGATTGGTTGAGCAAGGTTCCAGCTGTCCACCTACTGGAAGGATACATACAGTTGGAACCTTATTACAGAAATCACTGCGCTGCCTCACAGTAGCCATCTTGTTTACAGTTACAGTTAGAGCTACAGTAACTCAAAAACTGATTGACCAACTTCCTGAAAATATGGATGTCTCTGAAGATACTGAACCACAAACAAAATCCCCAAATTAGTAAATAGACATGTCAATTTGTATGAAGAACAATTAATTATATGATCTGGAAGAAAAACGGGGTGGGGGGGAATAACAAAAAAATCGCTATCTTTCAGGACTGGCTAAAACAGAAACAAATTGACTCAACTTAAAAAAAAAATCTAAATAAAATCAAAAAGGATTTCTATGGAAATGTAATAAATGCCGAAGGAGATGAATGTAGAATTTCAAGCTACATTAGTCTCTGAGCTGGAATAAACTGCTATCTAGATGAAAACAAAATTGGGGAATCTGTGTAATAATGTATTTTTAGCGGTTTGTAAATGCTACAGAAAAACACAAAAAGACACTTCTGCACATTATCCACCCCTTGACAACACAGACCTTAAAAAATGAATGAACTCCGAGACAGCATTGAATTAATAGTTTTTCCTCCCGTCCGCCTCTTCTGCTGAAACAACATGGTCTTGAATTCAGTGTAGTTTCAACACTGCCTCCTGTTGGAACTTTTCAAAATTAATGTACAATTCAACACATCAAAAATAAATATTTACTTACTTTTGCAGGTTTCAATTAAATGAATGCACACCTTAAATTAGCGTGAAGTTCAAAGTTATAAATGGGACTACATTATTGTTGTAAGGATATTTAACAAAAAAGCTAAACATATTTTGCCCTAAAAATGATTTCTGATTTTTTTTTTTCCTAAATCCACTGGTTGACCTGGATTATAAACATAATAAGGCCCTTCAGGGTGTCTGTATACGTCCAATATACTGACTTCTCAGGGATTGGAGGCACTCGGCTATGCCTCGTGAAGCACAATGCCGAAGGCAGCCGTATATTGGACGTATATGGACACCCTGACGGGCCTTATTCAATACGTATACGGGCCCTATTTTTAAAGACTCTATTTTTTTTTACAACTTTATAAATATTGTCTTGGATTAATCACTGCTTTTCAAAAAACTTATAAACCTCTCTAAAACTGCAAATTAATAAAAAAAAATTCTTTCAAAAAACAGTTCTTAACAAAACAAAGTCCTTAAAGTTTTGTGGATTGGTCCCATTATCTTGAAATTGCTAGTTCTGATTTGGAATTCTCAGTTAGGTGTTAGATGTATTGATGTTCATGATGTTAAAATTATTCCAACACATTTTAACAAACTGACAAAATACATCAAAGTAAGTTCATATCAGCATGACACTCTCACCTTTCCCAGAAACCAACATCTTTTGGAGTAAAAGCTCTGAGAATCTAGCCATACTGTATCTTCCATAGTGTCATTTTTTGCCCAGATTCTATATACTGTTGTCTGATAAGGTTCCCATGACTGGGTATAGTCTTTGCCTCATTTAATAATAAATGCAAAGATATGTGCTGTATACAGTGTTCCTCCTTTATAAGGCGGTATGGTCATGGCCCCCATTTGCCCCATAATGCCATTACACTAACACTATTATTCTCATTATGAGGCAGAACACAAGTAGCACGGTCTCTTAGCTATGGCTCCCGACTACAGTGTTATAAAGGGGAAGTCCTGTACATTAGTACAAGACCCATGTAGAAAGCTTGAGACTTTTTGAGAGCAAGTAAAATACATATCTTTACATACTTCTCCAGAAATCTTAGTTAATAAGTTTACAGCACGCTACAGTTTGCCTTGCCAGTTTATGACTCTTACTCTGTGGCACTGGATTCATTTTTGTTGGCTGAGCTTTCCCAGGAAAACAGGTGTCCCGTTATGATGTTTTGACTATAGTAATAAAAACAACAGACCAACCATTAATGAGTAGTAAGATCAGATGGTGTTACAAAGTACATATGTTTATTCATATAAATTGTGTTTAATATTCAAACAAAATGAAATTGCAAGGTAGGGCCCCATTCATAATGCTTTCACTTATGAGTAAAATAAAAAAAAATGGAGAAAAGCAATAATAGCCATTAAATATCATCCTGGCTTTATTCATAAAAACAGACTTGGGAAAAAGAATATGGTCCTTTTTGATCTGACACGTGATTGTTCCCATCCAGTTTTAAATAACTTTAGCATAAGAGAAGCAGAAGTGTTAAAGGGACTAGGCGCTCTTAAAATAAACAAATCCCCTGGTCCAGATGAGATCCTCCCAATAGTACTCAAAGAAATGAAAGAAGTTATTTACAAACCGCTAACCAAGATCATGCAACAGTCTCTTGACACAGGGGTTGTACCGACAGACTGGAAAATTGCAAACGTAATACCGATCCACAAAAAGGGAGACAAAACCGAACCAGGTAACTACAGACCAATAAGCCTGACTTCTATTATATGTAAACTATAATAAGATCCAAAATGGAAAATTACCTATATTGTAACAGTGTCCTGGGAGACAGTCAGCATGGTTTTAGGAAACGGAGATCGTGTCTAACTAACCTGTTTGATTTTTTTGAGGATGCAACATCGACAATGGATAATTGCAAAGCATACGACATGGTTTATTTAGATTTCCTGAAAGCTTTTGACAAAGTCCCGCATAAAAGATTAATTCTCAAACTGAACGCAGTAAGAATTCAAGGAAATGCATGCGCATGGATTAGGGAGTGGTTAACATGTAGGAAATAGAAAGTAGTGGTTAGAGGAGAATCCTCAAAATGGAGCGAGGTAACCAGTGGTGTACCATAGGGATCAGTATTAGGTCCTCTGCTATTCCTAATCTACATTAATGATTTAGATTCTGGTATAGTAAGCAAACTTGTTAAATTTGCAGATGACACAAAAATAGGAGGAGTAGCAAACACTGTTGCAGCAGCAAAGGTCATTCAAAATGATCTAGACAGCATTCAGAACTGGGCAGACTCATGGCAAATGATATTTAATAGAGAAAATTGTAAGGTACTGCATGCAGGCAATAAAAATGTGCAATATAAATATCATATGGGAGATACTGAAATTGAAGAAGGAATCTATGAAAAAGACCTAGGAGTTTATGTTGACTCAGAAATGTCTTCATCGAGACAATGTGGGGAAGCTATAAAAAAGGCCAACAAGATGCTCGAATATATTGTGAAAAGTGTTGAATTTAAATCAAGGGAAGTAATGTTAAAACTTTACAATGCATTAGTAAGACCTCACCTAGAATATAGTGTTCAGTTCTGGTCACCTCGTTACAAAAAGGATATTGCTGCTCTAGAAAGAGTGCAAAGAAGCGCGACCAGAATTATCCCGGGTTTAAAAGGCATGACGTATGCAGACAGGCTAAAATAATTTAATCTATTCAGTCTTGAACAAAGAAGACTATGCGGTGATCTGATTCAAGCATTCAAAATTCTAAAAGGTATTGACAATGTCGACCCAGGGGACTTTTTCGACCTGAAAAAAGAAACAAGGACCAGGGATCACAAATGGAAATTAGATAAAGGGGCATTCAGAACAGAAAATAGGAGGCACTTTTTAACACAGAGAATTGTGAGGGTCTGGAACCAACTCCCCAGTAATGTTGTTGACATGCTGGGATCCTTCAAGAAGCTGCTTGATGACATTTTGGGATCAATAAGCTACTAACAACCAAACGAGCAAGATGGGCCAAATGGCCTCCTCTCGTTTGTAAACTTTCTTATGTTCTTATGTTCTTATATATACTGAAGCACAAAAGAAGGTCACAATACTCAGGTCCAATGGATATAATCACATATTTTAAACATAGATATCAAACAAAATCACAGAAAATGTGAACATAAATACAAATCAGAGAATCATAAGTTTTCAGTATGAAATGGGACACACTGTCAAAATGAAAATATTACAAAGTTAGTATCGGGTATGACCTCCCTGAGCATTAACACAATCCTGGCAGCATTGATGCACAGACCTGATCAGCCTCTGGTTAGACTGCTGTGGGATGTTCCGCCACTCTTCCTGTGCAGCTGCAGCCAACTGGTGAAGGTTGGCTCGTGGTTGTCTCCTGTGGATGGCACTGGCGATTTGATCCCACAGATGTTCTATTGGATCGGGTCAGGAGAAAAAGCTGGCCACAGCAAGACCTCGACGTTGTTTTCATGAAGTCATACAATTGTAATCCTAGCACTGTGTGGTCTTGCATGGTCCTGCTGGAAAATCAACACTTCTGGATTGGCTTGCAGGAACGGAAAAACTGTTGCCTCAAGGACATTGTCAATGTATCACTGAGCAGTAAGGTTGTCCTCAATCTGCACCAAAAGCATTCTTGTGTTAAAGGAGATTCCTCCCCACATCATCACACTTCCACTGCCCCACTGGTTGGCTTGAACAACGTGTCAGCATAACGCTCACCACGACGTCTCCACACACGTTGTCTTCTGTCAGGTCTGTCAAGGGCAAAACAGCATTCATCAGTGAATAAAACACTCCACCACTCTCTCTGCCGTCACCTAAGATGTTCTCTGGCCCATAAACAGGCAGCCTTCAATCATGCCGATAGCAACCAGTCGATCTTCATTAGTCAAGTGGGGTATGGTCATATCTTTTGCTGTTCTTGCATTAAATAACTCAAATACCAAACACTGAGCACCTGGCATTTTTATTAAATCCAATGACTTGAGCTCAGTATTTTGTTATACCAAGGAACAATGCTACTCAAACAATCAACAAACCTATCTGCTCACTATTGATGTAAAACTTAGACTGTTGCGTTTTCATTGTGCACCAGTACTATATATATATATATATATATATATATATATATATATATATATATATATATATATATATATATATATATATATATATATATGTAGGTTGTATTCCATAGGTACAACAACCAGTGCACATAATACAGTTATGATGCTGCCTTAGCTATTCTTTATAATGGATATTTATATTTATTTATATGATGGCATTGCCAACATTTTTTTTATGCCTTGCCAAGATTAGGGAAGAAAAAAATGGCAAAACCCCTTATTATATATGTTACATTCTCTCAAATCATATAATCCCTTAAAACACATATTCATTAACATTCACTTAAAATGAATAATCTCTAAAGATATGTGGGTTTTAACATTGGTGAGATTCCCACTGTTGTTTTTCCTCTCTTCATTTTCCTCCAACTCAGATTCTTGTCTAAAGATATGAATTATCACAGCCAAAGCATGCATTTCAAGAACAAATATCTCTGAGATACATGGGTGTAATTTTGAACTTCGTCCACTTCCCATTTGCTTGTTGGGAGAGGGGTGGGTAAGAGAAAATTCCTGCAAGGTCAGATGGAACCAATAACATTACAACAAATAGAAACATTGCAACAAACAGAAACATTGCAACAAATAGAAACATTGCAACAAACAGAAACACGCCAGGTTATCAAAGCAAAGGAGCACAAAAGTGTCCTTTTTTCCATAACTTGTTACTCTATATTCTAATTGTTTTAAGTTGCCACTATACATAACTATACTGCGACACACTGTGTGTTCCTTGTAAACAAAGAACATAAAAAGTACCAGTGTATATCCTACCTAATCACACGTTGTCTTTAATATAAAGGGATATCAGTGGTATTAACCATTATCACAAAATACATTTTAAACGGGAACTGATTATAAGAAGTGTTCATATGGAGATTGCCATGTACAATTAAACTAATGCAGTAGTTAAAAGGGATGCATATAAATATACTAGACAAACAATAGGCTAATTGTGGAGAAAGTCTGTAAAAGGTTTTGCAACTATTTAATCAAGTTGTCGTTATGCTGGCTTAAAACGCTAAATATAAAACATCTGGGGCATCCCTGGGAGACTTGGCCTCCGTATTTATTAATACATATAGCCAATGCGCAAGTGTACATGTAACACACACCTTGTATAAAGTAAGCTTATTCCGGTAATGATAATACAAATAAAAATAAAAAAGTCTCCCTTATTAACTCACTGGACCGTTGACAGTAATTAAGAAAGAACAGTGGTAATTGTGCACTTTGAGTGATTTTTCCTCCAACATACCATAATAATTTGTATTCTCCAAAACAAAACATATCCAGTCTGGCCAGTCTCTTGAGAAGTGTGGGAAGTACGAGTTTCCGCCCGTTTTCTTGGTATTTTCTAAATCTGCCTTCCGTCCAGATTTCTACCTCTGAGGTTGCTGCTGGATGAAATAGAATGTCCGTTTGTGTGTGTGTGTGTTTTTTGTTTTGCCAGCATGGCCATTTAATATTTATATTCAGTTTACAATCTGTGCAACTGCTTTTGTTTTATAGCTATCGGGCCATAAAACTTTTTTTTTAAGTTTCTGGAGTGGGGGAGGGGTTTCTTACTGGTAAACTGAGACCACTCTGCAGATGCGTGTGTTTCTGTAGACTACCACTTGGGGAGTCCAGTTTACTTTGCCTTAAACAGAGAGGCTAGATTGCAAAGTGAATGTTACCTTTTTTTTTACATCATCGTTTAGCACTGCAGCACTCTCCACTCCACAGCAACAGATACCATGTATTAAACTGACAGTCTCCTGCGGTTCAAAGACGATTGGTGAGAATGTGATTATCTCCATATCGCGAAAAAGAAAGATTACACAGAATACAAAGGAATGCAGAAAAGTTTTGAAGCTAGTTTCTTCTACTTTTGGGAATGGCAAGCCTGTGGACAATCTGGTGTATACTCGTCTCCTTCATCTGTTCTGCAAAATCTATTTGCCCCGATCGATGCGACTGCCAGCACTCTCAACACCTACTGTGCACAAACAGGGGGCTGTGGACATTGCCCAAAGCTACCATCCAGAATCCCGAAGAAATCCTCATTTACAGCCTCGGAGGTAATTTTATTAATAATATCTCTGCTTTTGATTTCACCCGCTTCAGCCACTTGGTAAGACTGGACTTGCAGTACAATCAAATCCAGTCAATCCATCCAAAAACATTTGAAAAACTTTACAGATTGGAGGAGCTTTATTTGGGAAATAACTTGATACATAAAATTTCCTCCGGCACTTTAATTTCTCTGAAGAAATTACGAATTTTATATGTTAACAGTAATGAGATAAAGAAACTAACCGAGGACTCGTTTGCGAACCTGGACAGCCTAATCAAACTGAGGTTAGATGGCAACTCGATAGAATTCTTGCAGGATGCACTGTTTAACCGGTTGCCTAATTTACTTTACCTCCAATTAGAATCTAATAAAATAAGATACATTCATAAGAACGCCTTTGCAAATTTGGGAAAACTCCGATTTCTGAATCTCTCAGCTAACAAGCAAACAACACTTCGAAATGTTTTCACTTTTAGTCAACTAAATTCTCTAACCAATTTGATACTTTCCGAAAATGAAATTCACCATGTTGGAAACCGTGTCTTTCAAAACCTTCAAAAGCTCTCTAAACTTTCCCTGAACAATAATAAGATATCGCACCTAGGTACTGAAGCTTTCAAAGGACTGTCTGGTTTAAAGGAATTGCTGATGAACGGAAATCTTCTCACAGACATCCCATTGGGACTGCTTGATCCACTGGAAAAAATTGAGGAACTGGACTTTAGTAGTAATCTAATCTCTCATGTGCGCCCTAATGCATTTAAAGAGTTAAAATTTTTAAAAGTTGTAAAGCTGAACAACAATGAGCTAACATCCCTTTCTGGTGAGATTTTTGCATTTAACCATGTTCTTTATAGCCTGGATTTAAATAAAAATAACTGGACTTGCGACTGTAGACTTCATGGTTTTAAACAGTGGATGAATTTAGTGCACACTCATGGCAAACTCCTGACAGTCTTTGTCCAGTGCCATCATCCTCTTGTTTTGAAAGGGAAGTATTTGGACTATTTAAACAGTTCACAGCTACAATCAACAGGTAACAACTCTGAGGCGTGTTTGTTTTCACAGTCAATAGACCGTCTGACCCCCGGTGTTAAAGACAAACGGAAATCTGCAGAGCAGCTAAACATACAAGCAGACCAAGGAGGTCCTGGGGAAACAGACAAAGGGACTGTAGAAAAAGCTAAAAGAAAAAAGGAGGCAGTCAACCACAGAGCACGTCATCTAACAACCACAGGGTCAGTTCTGGTGAAGGATGCAGCAACTGCTGGAATACCTGAAAGGGCAAGGTCAGTTGGAAACCCTGGTGATAAAAACTTGACCATAAAGACCATAGAAGGGGTTCCAATGGTTTCCTTTGCCCAACCAACATCACACCCTGTCCAAGCTAAAGCTGAGAAGTTCAATTTACTTCAGCGAGATAGCAGGAGATTTCCAGTGGTGACAGACCCATGCGAGTTTAACAGTCACTTCATCCTTAACATTACAGCAGAGAAAGTGGAGTCCACGACAGCCACCATTCAGTGGAAGGTTTTGGATCACCAAGGCCCAAAGCATTCACAAATACATTTCAGAATCCTTTTTGATAGGTTTGGCCAGCCTGTGAGGTTTCACCGGTTTATTTACATCCGAGACCAATCAAACTCAGTCACTCTGCAGGAGCTGAAAGAGGACACCACCTACATGGTTTGCATTGAGAGTGTAATTGCAGAGCAAGTGTGCCAGGTCGCCTCCAGGGACCACTGTACAGGGGTGGTGACTCTCCCTGAGGAGAAAAGGGCTGTGGATTTCCAGCTGTTAACTGTAATCATGCTGGGAGTCAATGCTCTGCTTGTGTTTTTGGTATTGTCAGTGTGGATATCAAGGTTACTCAGGAAAAGGCTCAACAGAAGGAAGTCTGCGGTACATGTCCGACAAATGTACTCAACAAGACGGCCCCTACGCTCCTTAGGCACCGGGGTGTCTTCTGATTTCACTGGGTACCAGTCAAATCGTCCTCGAAATACAATGTGTGCCATTGATGAGGCAGACCTCATTGAGTTCCCCTGTGACCGGTTTCTGGACAGCAATATCAGAAGAGAAGAGGCAATGCAAAGATTCTCTGATTAGGCTTCAGGACAAAGGCCCTTCTTGTGTCTTTCTTCGGTCCTATTTGAAGCCTGAATAACAGTATTGCTGATGTCCTCCAATGTAGGCCTCAGTCAAATATTTATGTTTGGCTTTCCATACAATGAGGCCATATTCTTAAACCCTTTAGGACTGTTTTAAAGAAAGTTTTGAAGGACTCTTTTTTTTGTTTTGTTTTTTTTACATTCCATTAGGTTAAACAGTGCTTTTAAATAAATACATTGTCTTATAGAGAACTGAAAGTTTAATGAATAGAAAACTTTAATTAATCAAAATGTGCTTTAAAAAACAGTTCTAAAATATTTCTTATGTAGTCCTGGACATTGTTTTTAATCGGCCCTTTAAATTGAGCCTCTTGATATCATGGAGTGAAAGTGATAAATCAGCAACAAGCTGTCCTCTGATTTTTAAAGGATATCAGCAACTATCCCAACCCTACAGAACTGTGGGCAGTGTTAAGCTCCTCAAGGGTTTGACCCTACAGAACTGCGGGCAGTGTTTAGCCCCTCAAGGGTTTGTAAGCAGAAACGTCTTCTGATGTAACAAGACAGTGAGTTGCTGCTGGGGTTTTGTTTATTAAACAATGACAAGCTTAAGTTGAATTTACTTTCAAATATAACATTATTGTATGTATGCAGTGATTGTATTACTTTTTTTATATATAAATGAATGGTACCGTTGTGTTGTTTTTAATAGGTAGGTTGTTTTTAATACAGTAAAAAAAAACAAATTAAAGGATTTATACTACAGAGCCCACTTGGAAATCCCATATGTGTTGCATACATGTCCTGCTCATTTATGAACATGTGACTTGAGATTCTTTTCATATTTGTTTTCAATATGTGATGTTCAACCTTCCACTCTTGGGATATCCTGCCCTCCAGTATAGTGTATATGCTATCCTTTTGATAATTGACTTCACTAGAACCTTACTGACCCATGATACAAAGTGCTTGTCAACACTTGGAACCTGTAGAATTAAAACATTTGCTGGCAGATCGTGAATATTATTCAGCAATCAAAACTTGTCAAGAATGGACTTAAATCTGATTCTTGTGTATGCATGTATGATAAAGAACAAAAGCCATGTGCAATTTATGGTGTGTGGATTATGAGGAAGGGCCTTCCTGCAATGTTCTGATACATAGCTTTTGTGTGACATACGTACAGAAACAAAGCACATTATTAAGCCTTTAATTAAAATGTTTTAGAAACAATCCTAATTTTCTTGGAAGTTTGTCCCTGTTTCATAATGCATTTAGGAGGCGATGTAAAGATACATACAAAGTGATTTGCGGCTGCAAAACATCCATATTGCTGCCAAAAAACGTGTTTAGCTGGTGTAAAGTGGGACTTTAGCGGTCACAAAAAATTTGGTGTATGTAAAGAATGGTTTCCACCTGGATTTCTGCACCTACTATCAAATTAGCACTTTGCCATCATTAATCATTTTAAATAATATTGAAATGTATTCAAATGAAGAAAAGAGCATGGAATTGGGTGGAATCTGGAATACTAAAAAACATTATAATGAGATGTTGCATTTGGGCAATTGCTGACCCTCCAAAAACTTTGCACCTCCTCTGACAAGGTGCAAACCATAGTAGAAGCGAGTAATTAAGAGCTGTATAAAAGCACACACCTTCAGAGACCTGTCACTGGCGTCAGGATGGCTGCTGTGGTACACTTCCTGATGCAGTGACGCTTGGCTCTTGTTGAGGACAGGCAGGAAAACCTTCGGAGGAGAAGGTTAAGACCCTGCATATTCAAACCCAGGGTCACCTTGTTTGGGATGGATTGCCCTCTCCGCTTGCCTCTCCAGCGGTGTCAGCTGTGATGTGGATGACGTTCCTCCTCCTGTTCCTGCTGCATGCCTGTGCTGTGTTGCAGGTTTCGCTTTTGTTCACCGCTGGAGGTCATGCCACCTTTTCATCACCTGGTTGACTGTCTTCCTGGTAACACCAACAGCATTGAATTTCTCCACTATAGAGGCCCATATGGCGTCTTTTTTAGCATAACTGATGTTGGCTGAGGCTTTTCCAAATAACAATTTCATGCTGAGTGACCTCAGCCATAAGGACTTTCAGCTAGAAAACTTTTCTTTTCTTTTTCATGCGCCAAGAGGACTTTGTTGCCCTTCCTCAGCGCCTACTGCTCTCTGTACACCAAACTCACCTCACCTCTGGACTGTAAGTGCAGCCACTAAATAGCCCAATGCACAGGCGGCGCTCATTGAGACCCTCATTATCATGATTGCAGCTCATTATTTGTGCCTGTTTAGTAATTTGCATTGCTCTTAAGCTTACATATGCCAAAGTGCAAAATAATTGCCTGGCAGCCGCAATTGTTTACACTATGCCTATCCTTACATTAGCCCCTTAATGTCCTTTACTTGTTTATTGCAGCTGTGAACAACATGGGAATATATACAATCCATTTCAAAACCCACTTGGAGCCAGTTTAACTAGAGCGTTTTATTTAGAAATGTAATACTCTCTCTTTGTGTAGATATGGCAATTGTATAATTTTTCAGGGCAGCAATACTGGCATAAAATAAACCACTGTTAAGAGAAAATGTATGCAAGTAGTTTTAGCTTGTTTTGTCCCCCCGCTGAAATGAAGCAGACCAGCTTTAACACCACAAAGTATGTTGGGGCAGTGTGGTTAACTGTATGTGTGGTCCTGGGATGACATTATGTTATTATAAACAGTGGTAAGGCTAGGATAGTTCTGCACTGAGACTGTAAATAATCCTTTCTTGCTAAGTGTTTTTAGTTCTCCAAAGCAACAGGAAAGCACAAGAGAGAGTATGACACAGTTTTAGAATTTTACATACAATAACAAGAAAGTGGATGCAACTTTTTAAATCTGTTTTAGGAAAACATGAGGAAACAAATACACTAAAATTATTTTATTACAGCAACAGAAGTTGGAACGATATTTCCATTAGACATGTCATTGACGATGCCTTCCTTTACCAGATGAAATAACAATGTTTCATTGACACTAAAATGAAAATTCCATGGCTTTGTACAAGGGAACAATGGTATCACAGGAATACCTGCACTTGCATGTTATGAGAAAGAGTTGTAATGCACACTGGCAATCTGTCCTGGTACCATATCAAAATTACTCAGCGTGCTACTGTATCTGCTGTGTTTGGACCACTGCGATATTTGTTTCAAATCCATTGTGTTGTCATTGCTTCTGCTAATGGATCTGCTGAGGTTGCATGTTGAATGCTTTTACATTTTCCTTACAATCTTTATATATTTTGTTGCCCCTAACCTTAAAATATGACATTTATATAGCTTCTGATCCTTATAACAAGACTTTGTAGCTTAGGACTACTTGCAAGCAACACCACACATTGGCAGATCTTAATTCAGTTGCCATAACATTTATAAATCTGTTTTTGTGGACTTTGATTTATTGTAGTTAAAGAGTGCTGGTATTTAGATCCATCATAAAAGGCAACTTAGTATAGGTCTGAGAATCACTCTGAAAATCATTAAATGATTCAGTCATCACATCCTGGTGCCTCATAGTTAAAATCACCTGAGGCATCTATAGAGCTCTCAAACATTTCTTCAATATAAGTACAGCTGGTAAAGTAGAGTGTAATCACTACTCGCAGCCCAGCTAAATTCAGTGGATGAAAGAAATACCACATTTCTTCTATGTGGTATTAATGATGCATTTCTGCTTGCATCCACTAGGGGCAGTGTGTTGCAGGGGGACAGTTCAATGGTAACACTGTGGTTAGCAGCTGTACTTAGAGAGAAGACATGCTTGAGAGATCCACAGGGGTGCTTTACATTCGGAAACAAGAAGAATATTAGTTAAGATAACTGATATACAACTAAAACAACAAAGTACACATTTTAAGGGCACTGATAAATTAGAGTTGCTATTAGCTTCAGATTGATAATCATCAATGACAATCATGGCAGATTGATATAAATGCTATGCAATATGTTTTGTTATTGTTTTAAGAATACAAAACTAAGCTAATGGAAAATATGTCTTCAAAAGTGTTTATTGTGTGTGACTTGGTTGTGTGTTATTGCTTTTATATAGACACACTTGTAAACTATATTCAGTCTTTGTATTTTTATTTGTAATTTTCATTTAACGTATTAGTACCTATTCTTGTATAGGTTACGTTGTATTACATAAAGGGACACAGTACATTTCTGGACACTACACTCAGTATTTGTACCTCAGACTTATTTTTTTCTTCTTATAATTATGTTTTTTATTTACATTTTTACCAATACTATAACCCTGGTGTTGTTAAGACTAACACGTCTTGTTTTTTTTAAGATAATCTTTATAGTCTTTTTATGTTACACAGTTGGAGTTTATACCCATATTGAAATATTCTTTGCTTTGGACGATTCTGTGATTGTCCTTGTTAAAGTGGATTTAAATTGTTACATGTTTTTTAGTACAAACAGACATTTGTATTAAGTTAAAGGAAACACTGAACTTCGAATTTCAGTAACATAGTTTTGTTGGTGGGTCGGTTTCACAGACCCTGAAACCGATCATGTATCTTTGTTAAAAAAAAGTATATTAATATTGTTTTGTATTTTGTGAAAATAAACTGTGCTGCTGGTTGGCAGAATTTTTTTTTTTTTTTTTTTTTTAATGTATGGATTGTGTTTAGTTCAGACATAACCAGCTGTTTCGGGTGATCTTTAATGAAAATGTAGTATTGAATTGAAGATTTGTGTTTTTTTATTATTTGTAATCTGGTACATTCTCTTTATAAGTAAAATAAGGTTGCCGCCAAAACAAAGCACAGATACAGTAGCAGTCACAGGTTTGCTTGCATGTGTTAAAACACACAGAGCTTCGTGTGTGTTTCTTGTCTGTTTGCTTTTGTTTTGTTTTTTACAGTAATAAAGTGTCATTTGTGAGATATCATTTGATGTTTGTGCGATATCATTTGATGTTTTGAATAAAATAGGGTGTCAGCTTCAACAACATTACTGGGGAGTTGGTTCCAGACCCTCACAATTCTCTGTGTAAAAAAGTGCCTGCTATTTTGTGTTCTGAATGCCCCTTTATCTAATCTCCATTTGTGACCCCTGGTCCTTGTTTCTTTTTTCAGGTTGAAAAAGTCCCCTGGGTTGACATTGTCAATGCCTTTTAGAATTTTGAATGCTCTGAATGCTGAATCAGATCACCGCATAGTCTTCTTTTAGCCTGTCTGCATACGACATGCCTTTTAAACCCGGGATAATTCTGGTCGCTCTTCTTTGCACTCCTTCAAGAGCAACAATATCCTTTTTGTAACGAGGTGACCAGAACTGAACACAATATTCTAGATGAGGTCTTACTAATGCATTGTAAAGCTTTAAAATTACTTCCCTTGATTTAAATTCAACACTTCTCACAATATATCCGAGCATCTTGTTGGCCTTTTTTATAGCTTCCCCACATTGTCTCAATGAAGACATTTCTGAGTCAACATAAACTCCAAGGTCTTTTTCATAGATTCCTTCTTCAATTTCAGTATCTCCCATATGATATTTATAATGCACATTTGTATTGCCTGCATGCAGTACCTTACACTTTTCTCTATTAAATGTCATTTGCCATGTGTCTGCCCAGTTCTGAATGCTGTCTAGATCATTTTGAATGACTTTTGCTGCTGCAACAGTGTTTGCCACTCCTCCTATTTTTGTGTCGTCTGCAAATTTAACAAGTTTGCTTACTATACCAGAATCTAAATCATTAATGTAGATTAGGAATAGCAGAGGACAAAATACTGATCCCTGTGGTACTCCACTGGGTTACCTCTCTCCATTTTGAGGTTTCTCCTCTAATCAGTACTTTCTGTTTTCTACATGTTAACCATTCCCTAATCCATGTGCATGCATTTCCTTGAATCCCTACTGCGTTCAGTTTGAGAATTAATCTTTTATGCAGGACTTTGTCAGAAGCTTTCTGGAAATCTAATTAAACCATGTTGTATGCTTTGCAATTATCCATTGTTTATGCAAAAAAATCAAGCAGTTTACTTAGACACGATCTCCCTTTCCTAACACATGCAAGTGTGTGCTGTCGTCATGTAACATACCATGCCTCTGATAAAAGAGAGTTTGCACTTTCTATGCATGGAGTCCCAAAATATTTTAGACATGATAATCCCAGAGCCCATAAATAATAATCTTCCTAACAGCTTCAATGTTTGGAGTTGAAGTAAATATAAGGCTGCTGGCTATTTGAGAGGGTAGAACACTATAAAATCAGTAACAGATGTATTATAAATCACCTTATTAACTATAAAAATAAAATGTAATTGTGACCTTCGCTATCCTAATGGAGAGGCCCAAACTGGGGAGCGCTCTGTAATTGTGCATGGAAGCATGTTGGAGACATAAAAAATGAATGATTTCAACTGGTCCATTCTCTTTCAAGAGGACATTTGAAATGTCTTGAACCATATGCCCTGAGCTTTTTGCCCCATTGGCTCTTGGTCACAAAAGCACATCTAATTACCTTTTATCTTTCCAATGTCCACTGAAATGCCATTAGAAAGTTAGCAAAAATATAGCACAATATAGAAAGCAAACATTGCAAAAATATAGCACAATATAGTAAGCAAACATTGCAAAAATATAGCACAATATAGTAAGCAAACATTGCAAAAATATATGTTTGACTGTAGCATTTCCAGTAAAGCACACATGTAGCAACCATGTTAGTTCATCGATTGGGTTACTAAATCACAAACTTCTTTTTTCTTTCTTTTAATTTTATGATTTCTATAGGCTGATTAAAACATCTATGTATTTTGGATATTGCTTTTAAGTTTTAATCAACTGCATTATACATAATTTTACTTGCCAATAGATATGGTTTGTTTTGGATACGTTTGTTAATTAGTTAATCAAACTGTAAATAATATTGAATTTCTTACGTGTTTAATATCGTATTATGTGTGTTCACTATCATTCCCTCGGATCATTTAGCATGACAATTAACTGTTCCAGCAAGTTGCCAGTTTTCTCATCGGAAAACTAAGAATGTTGCCGTAATACTATAATATAAAATATGTCTTTCTGTCTTTATTTTTATAGCGCGGACCGTTTCATTCTTTGCGATATATTTGAATCATGTTGCGTTTGGTCTGCATGACTAATCTGGCACTGCGCACTGTCGTTAGCTCATACAACCTTACAGCGCCCCATAATGCATTGCGCACCAACCGAGGCAGGCAGGCTAGTCTTTCCACTGGGTCCTAGTGCCACCTAAAGTACTGGCTTGTGGTATACGAATAAATTACTGAAAATAAATAAATAATCAATGGCACAGTTTCTCAAATTAATAAATCGATACCCGGGTAGTAAAATTGGACCCGGATCGTGTCGGGTAATTTAAAACCCTATGGGTACCCAGTTTTACATTCATATAGTCTCGCTGCATGACCTACTGGGAAATCCACTGCACACCATTGATATATATATATATATATATATATATATATATATATATATATATATATATATATATATATATATATATATATATATACAGTACTGTGCAAAAGTTTTAGGCAGGTGTGAAAAAATGCTGTAAAAGTAAGAATGCTTTCAAAATAGACATGTTAATAGATTATATATATCAATTAACTAAATGCAAAGTGAGTGAACAGAAGAGAAATCTAAATCAAATCCATATTTGGTGTGACCACCCTTTGCCTTCAAAACAGCATCAAGCATCAATTCTTCTAGGTACACTTGCACACAGTTTTTGAAGGAACTTCGGCAGATAGGTTGGCCCAAACATCTTGGAGAACTAACCACAGTTCTTCTGTGGATTTAGGTAGCCTCAGTTGCTTCTCTCTCTTCATGTAATCCCAGACAGACTCGATGATGTTGAGATCAGGGCTCTGTGGGGGCCATACCATCACTTCCAGGACTCCTTGTTCTTCTTTACGCTGAAGATAGTTCTTAATGACTTTCGCTGTATGTTTGGGGTTGTTGTCATGCTGCAGAATAAATTTGGGGCCAATCAGATGCCTCCCTGATGGTATTGCATGATGGAAAAGTATCTGCCTGTACTTCTCAGCATTGAGGAGACCATTAATTCTGACCAAATCCCCAACTCCATTTGCATAAATGCAGCCCCAAACTTTCAAGGAACCTCCACCATGCTTAACTGTTGCCTGCAGACACTCATTCGTGTACGCTCTCCAGCCCTTCGGCGAACAAACTGCCTTCTGCTACAGCCAAATATTTCAAATTTTGACTCATCAGTCCAGAGCACCTGCTGCCATTTTTCTGCACCCCAGTTCTTGTGTTTTCGTGCATAGTTGAGTCGCTTGGCCTTGTTTCCACGTCGGAGGTATGGCTTTTTGGCCGCAAGTCTTCCATGAAGGCCACTTCTGACCAGACTTCTCCAGACTGTAGATGGGTGTACCAGGGTCCCACTGTTTTCTGCCAGTTCTGAGCTGATGGCACTGCTGGACATCTTCCGATTGCGAAGGGAAGTAAGCATGATGTGTCTTTCACCTGCTGCAGTAAGTTTCCTTGGCCGACCACTGCGTCTACGGTCCTCAACGTTGCCCGTTTCTTTGTGCTTCTTCAAAAGAGCTTGGACAGCACATCTGGAAACCCCTGTCTGCCTTGAAATTTCTGCCTGGGAGAGACCTTGCTGATGCAGTATAACTACCTTGTGTCTTGTTGCTGTGCTCAGTCTTGCCATGGTGTATGACTTTTGACAGTAAACTGTCTTCAGCAACCTCACCTTGTTAGCTGAGTTTGGCTGTTCCTCACCCAGTTTTATTCCTCCTACACAGCTGTTTCTGTTTCAGTTAATGATTGTGTTTCAACCTACATATTGAATTGGTGATCATTAGCACCTGTTTGGTATAATTGTTTAATCATACACCTGACTATAAGCCTACAAAATCCCTGACTTTGTGCAAGTGTACCTAGAAGAATTGATGCTGTTTTGAAGGCAAGGGTTGTCACACCAAATATGGATTTGATTTAGATTTTTCTTCTGTTCACTCACTTTGCATTTAGTTAATTGATAAATATAATCTATTAACATGTCTATTTTTGAAAGCATTCTTACTTTACAGCATTTTTCACACCTGCCTAAAACTTTTGCACAGTACTGTATATATATATATATATATATATATATATATATATATATATATATATATATATATATATAGTGTAACGACCCAGCCTGGAGATTGTGGCATAGACGCTGGCGCTCCAGAGGGACATTGTTATTGCTGTTGCATCACTGTTATTGTTTGCTGTTATTGTAAGCTGCACAGGCTACACCATCTAGGGGGTTGGGGGTGGTAGTTAGCTATGGGGAAGCTCTGGGAGAGTTTACGGGATGGGAGAGCCATAGCGGAGGTTGTGGGTGAGTGTGTGTGTCTGTGGGTGCTTGGGGGTGGGAATGTGTGGGAGGTTGGGGTTCCGAGACTGGGGGGGTATAGCAGCTCCCCCCACACCCCCCCTTCTCCTGAGGGTCTGGAGGTCCCAGCAGAGCACAGTGATTGGTGGGAGGGAGCTGGGGGCGGGAGGGCGGTCACAGTGGTCTGGTTGGGGAAGGAGGGAGTGTTTCGGGGGAGTTAGTGAAAAGAGAGTGACAGAGAAGGACCTACTGTGAGATATAAAAAACAAACATCTGAGGCCTATCTGGTAACTGTGTGTTACTGAATGCAGGAACACAGGAGCAGGGATATACAACAAAGGGTCCGAGAGAGCTGCAGGATAGGATTGAGGGTTGTTAGTGGGTTTTCTTGTTTTGATGGTGTGGTCCTGGCCCAAACAGGAACTGTTAGCATGTCACGGAGGGCATCAGTGGTCTGTCTATTCCTTTAAGAATTGAAAAAGAAACCCAAATTCAAATACAATGACCGTGGTCATTACAATAATATATATTGTTGCAGTTGCCGTAATGCAAATAAAGAAAGACTTTAGTGTGCCCTGTTGTAACAAATGAAAGGCTAATGGAAAGTAACACAGCAGTGTTCATCCTCTGGGTATCTATTGCAGTTCTCAATAATAGTTTGTCAGTCGAATAACTTTATTAAATCATTAGACCGACTGAATCGTTTATATTTATTTGTATTTATTTATTAAGAGATTGCTTATATTGAATGATCTCTCATTCAAACAACGCAGCTGTGCTCAGAAATTTGTGTTGTATTACTGCAATAAGAAAAAAATAAAACATAAACATTGTTGGACTCGTTAAAAGGCTGGGGGGGTCGAAGTCTGTGCTGGTCTGAAGACAGACCTGCACTGCTCAGAACTTGCCTTCCAGGGTACCTGGAGGAAGTTGGCAGCCCTCTCCATCAGTGCCCGAACCGAGTTCGAGGGCTCTGGAATCTCAGGCTCCGAGGCAAGCTCAGAGCTGGGGACCGTTACCTGAGTAAGGTCTGGGTCCTGAGTCTCCGTCCGCAAGAAGGGCTCCTCATCCCAGGAAGCAACTAGGGAGAGCGCATCCTGTTCCTCCATGCTCATCAGAACGTCCTGCTGATCAACCTCTGCAGCAATCACTGCCGAAGCCGGGATATGCTCTGGGCCAGGCATTGGTGGAGCTGGGGCAGGTGCAGGGGGGACCTGCTGCCTGCTTAAGTGGTTGAGTATCTGGGCCATTTGGCCCATTAGCTCAGCAATATCCATCGCCTAGTGTGTGTTTCTGGATCTCTTCCTGCCCCTTGAGGGAAATCTAGAGTGATTGCGGGGGCACTGTAGAGCCTGCGCACAAGAAATACTTTGCATAGGGCTCGGAGGGTGGGGAGGAGAAGCCTGGGATCCCGAGACCGATGACGGCTCTCCTAGGCTGGCTGCAAGGTTCTCGTCCGAGAACAGCGCCATTCTTTTTTGCAGGGTGCTCTCTTTGGACCCGGCGCAAAAAGAGCAGGACAACCTGTCTGCCAAGGCAGCAGAGGCGTGCTCAATGCCCAGGCACCTCACACACAGGGTGTGTTTGTCCTGCGGGGAAAATTTCCTCCTGCAGGACGTGCATGGGTGGAAATTCGACATTTCAGTCGTGTATCACCGAGGCACCGAAAAACCCAGAGGGGATCGAGTGTGCTGGGTGAAGCGCAGCCGGTGTCTAAGGGCCGAGGTGGTGAGTCTTCGAGGCACCGAGGCTATGGAGCACCAGGGGCCCTGAGGCCACCAAGGGCACAATGCGCAGAGCTGAAAAGCATCGAGGGCATCGAAGCACAGAGGTGTGGAGTCCTAGAGGCAACAAGGACATCGAAGCGCCAAGGTACCAAGGCTCTGGGGCAGTGTGGCACCAAAGGCGCTGCTGCACAGGCTCAAAGCCTCGAGGTGTCGAAGCGCCTGGGGTGTATCATACTCATGGTACCCAGGGTGTCGAAGCACCAAGGGTTTATGGGTGAGTGGTAATGTGCATGGTCTGCTCAACAATAAGGCCAAGGCCTAATGGAGGAAGCACGCGGCTGTCGTTTATTTATTTAATCTTTAAACTGCAAGGCAGTAGTACAGAGACACTGGACAGCAAGCGAGGCCGCGCACACCAAGTGGGTGTAACCGAGGTCGCTCTGAGCCCTTGAGTCAACAGCAGCGGCAGAGCGAGGCTGGACTCGTTGGAGGGTCGTGTTCTCCTTTCTTTTTTTTTGTACAGCTGCAAAAAGCAGAGGGAAATTAAGAAAGGAACGTGCAGCAAGATGCAATCGGCCAGTGATGCAGGCTGTTGAAGAAAGATTTTTTTTTTAAATGAAACGCAGTTGCGTAGCGTTAGCTCAACCTTCAGTTACAGAGTTTCTGATTCTGGGGAAGTGACAAGCCAACTTCCAGCAATTAATTGCAAGGGAACTCATAAAAACTCAAAGAAGGAGCTCTAAAAGAGTCAATCACAACTGGAAAAGGTTAGGGTTATACTCACTTACCTTACCTACCTGTCTGTGAAAGGCAAAGGAGACTGACGTTTCCACGCAGTGACTATTTATTACCTCGGTGAGGCTGGACCGAGGACTTCACTCCATGGAGAGGCCTATCGGCAACTTTGATACAAAATGCTCAGTGAATACCTGACAAGCAGACATATCCCAAAAGTATCATTGGCGGTCATCTTCGAATTGAAAGGGAACTGGCCATATGTTATGAAACATTCCTGCAAACACGTTGTATAAATATTTGTTTCATTCTCTAAATAACTGAAAATTACAGCTTGCAGGTCATTAGGTCGTTTCTTTTTTATCATCTTCATTACACACCAGATGTGCATTGTAGAACTTGCAGCAGAGGGACCATGCTGCTTTGGTGTTTATATATGTATGTGCAGAAAACTGCAGGGGGCTCAGCAGAGGCAGATTAAGACTTCTTGGCCCCAAGAACATTGGCACCCCCCCACACCCCCATTAAAACAGCAATAAAATGCATGAATAGGCCCGTAGAACGTTTACCTGCTTAATATAAAGCAAATCATATCACAATATACTACGCTTAAATTAAACTGCTTGATTTTGTCATATAAAAAAAATACCTATATCTGCTTTTGGAAAAACATGAACGATTAAAAACCACATGTGTTAGCCCACTGCCCTATACCTAAAACACAACACTGGCCTCCTGACAAAAACTTAAATAACACTTATTGCGTTTAAAAAATCTTTCCCTTTCAATTTGAAGACGACCACCAACGACATTATGTATGGGATATGCCTGCCCATTGCGTAGGTGTTGCTGAGCTCTCTATACCAGAGCCGATAGGCCCCTTCCTGGGATGACGCACTCGGTCCCGCCCACCGAGGGATTAAAACTGTCATCCTGAGGAAGCCATTTCTCTTTTTCCTTCTCATGATGGTACAGTAATACCTCTATGTCTAGCTGAGTGTGTTGATAGAAAAGAGCTTCTGAGTCGTGTTGTATTTCCCTTGCATTCGTGCTGAAAGCTGGCTTGCTGCTTGCCTGGAATCACAGACTCTCTAATTTGAGTCTCTTCTTCTGTCTTTCAGCAGCCTCCTCGCTTGTGTTGTGGGCTGCTCTGCTTTTTACTGTCTGTCATGTGTGAGCGACTGCCTGTCCAGTCACCCCGTGATTGATTGTCTATTTCTTTCTTGGGATAATATAGTTCCTCCACGGGGCTAGGCCTTGCCGCATCCCTGCTGTCGAGTGATTCCCCCAGATGCCGTCTGGCAGCTGGAGTGGGCCTGTTGTTTGGCTGCCGCTGCGCGTCCCCTGTCTCTTGATAGACTGCACGGTCCTGTTTTCAAGGTCGTGCTGTGGACAGCTGCAGAGCGGTTGTTACCACAGCCACCCAGCCGTGTATTCCTCCACGGGGCTCTGTTGCTTCTTCCCACTGTAGAGTAGACCTCACAGGCTGTGTAGGCCACCCACCTTGGTGAGTCGGGCCTTGTAAACAAACAACAGAGTGTTCTCCCCTTTCTGTTCTATCGTGTTTCTGCTGTCTGCCTTCAACTCGCCCGCCGCGGCTTCAGCCCTTGTGTCTCCCTGGTGCATGCTGCACGCTGACCAGGTATGTGACTACGTGGTTAGGGTAGGCACAGTTGAATAGCTGCCCCCCGGTGCTTCGGTACCTTGGTGAATGCATAGCTCTTGGTATTTCGGTATCTCGGTGCGCACAGTGCTCATTGCACATGACACACGGTGCCCAGCGCTACAGCGTCAGTACACGGACACAGTGCCGCACGGTACTCGGTATGCATGGTGTACACAGTGCCGATTGCTACAGCGCTATTGCACAGACACACGGTGCTGCATGGTACACGATGCACGCAGTGCCCACGGTACTCGGTGCACACGGTGCACGTTGCACATGGTGTTCGGGGCCCTACGCCACAGTGCTAGTGCATGAATGCACGATGCCGCACTATATAATCGGTGGTTGAGCGCATGTTGCAACCAGTGCAAGCGGTGCAGGAGGAGAGGCATACCCACTGTGCGCAGTGCTTAGGGCCGCACCGCTTGCTTCTCTAGAAGGAATAGAAAAGCTGGTCCTAGCGGGGTACCCCCGGTAGACTCCACCATCGCGGCCCTGGTTAAGGCCCCGCCGGTGGGTGGGTTGGCCAGAGACCCAGTGTGCCCGAACCCTCAGTGCAGGGTGATGGAAACGCACCTCAAGCAGGCGTATGCAGCGGAGACGCAGGTAACTCGCCTGTCAAACACGACGTTCGTACTGACGGCCTATATGGACGGTGTACTGCATGAGGCCCCACTCCCTGAGCCAGTGGCCACAGAGCTATGTCTCTTGTCCAGCACGCTGCTGCAGATCTCCATTCTCCAAGAGTAAGCTCTTGGTCGGAGCCCGGCTACCTTGATTGTGGCTTGCAGACAGCTGTGGTTGTCGCAAGCCAGGGTCCCTGATGCAGATAAGGCTGTGCTGCTAGACACGCCAATCTCCCCGGGACATACCTTTGGGTCAGCCGTGGAAGAGATCCTGCAGAGATCCCACTGGGAACGCGAGGCGTCCAGCAGGTGGCCGTGTTGCTCCGCTGGGTGACCTAAGGCATCACCTACCGGCCCCTCCCAGCAGGCAAAGGGAACGCAGGATGTGGCAAGCCCACACACCAGCGTCCCAGGAGATGTTTCCAGGGCTAACACACTAGACAGCCACCCCAAACTGCCCCACCACAACCTCAGCAGCCCTGGCAGGGCCCCTGAAGGCTGGCAGCCTCAGATCCCCTTTCGGCACAACAGCTGCAGTACCGGCACGCCTGCACCTCGGACACCTGGGTGCTCACCACCGTGCACAACGGTTACGCGCTTCAGTTTCGCTTGGGACCTCCTCCCTTTTGAGGTATCATGAATACTTTTGTGACAGACCCTCTCCGGGCCTCGGTACTTCAGAAGGAAGTGGCTGTCTTGCTGCGCAAGCAAGCCATTCGTCTCGTAGTACCCCTCTCCTTGGGAGGTGGGGTCTACTTGAGGTATTTTCAGGTGTCCAAAAAAGATGATGGCTTTCACCCCATCCTAGACCTGAGGCTCCTCAATGGGTTCTTAAAAGAAAGGAGGTTCCAGATGCTGACTCACCGTCACATTCTCCAGTCAGTCTGGCTGGGCGACCACCATGGACTTATGGGACGCGTACTTTCATGTTCCCACACTGCCCCAGAGCCTCGGTACCTTTCAGTGAAGCATTTACGAGTTTGCTGTGCTGCCATTCGGCCTCTCCCTAGCTCCTATCCTGCCCCCCTTGTGGCTGCAGGCAATCAGAGTAATAAACAATCTCGATGACTGGTTGATCTGTTCCCAGTTGCTAGAGGGAGCAGTGGCCCTCACAGCGGGCCTCACCATCAACGATGCAAAGAGTCGGCTTACACCGGTGCAGTGCACGACGTTCTTGGGGCTCCAGCTGGACTCCATTGCGATGTGCGCATACATGTCGGACGACAGAGAAGCAGCTATCCAGGGTTGCCTCTCCCTGTTTCGTCAGGGATTTCAGGTCACCCTCCTATTGTGCCAGAAACTGTTGGGTCTTATGGCCGCAGCAATAACGGCCATTCAGCTGAGTCTACTTTCGATGCACCCGCTACAAACGTGGCTCAATGCGTTCCACCTACATCATCGGCTGAAGGTGTCTCATATGTGCTCGGCAGTCCTACACTGGTGGAGGACGACCTTTCATCTGCACAAGGGTGTACATTTGGGGGTGGTTTTCAACCGCCAAGTGGTGATGACAGATGCCTCCAACTGGGGGGCACTCTAGGAAGGCAGAGGAGTGCGCAGATCCTGGTCGGACCGCTGGATGTTCCCTGCATATAAACATGCTGGAGCTGCAGGCGGTTTCCCTTGCTCTCTGTCATTTCCTCCCAGTGCTAAGAGGTACACATGTGTGGTCCGGATGGACAACAAAACAGTGGTGGCGGATGTCAACCACTAGGGTGGCCTACGGTCCCCGGGGTTGCATCGCATTGCCTTCAGGCTGTTGATGTGGGCTCATAGGAACTTGCTGTCCCTGCAGGTGATGCACATTCCCGGAGTGGTGAACTGGACAGCGGGCCTCCTCTCCAGGGAGGGTCCCCTCCCATCAGAGTGGTGACTCCACACTCATTCGATATCTCCGAGTGCACATTTTTTGACTACCCGATTTCTTAAAGGCGCTCGCCGATTATGCCCTCCCAGGAGGACTGTTCTCCCCGAATGGTGCCTTGATATTGTACTGGAGGCTCTCACGAAGGCCCCGTTTGAGCCCATACACTCCATAGAGTTGAAGAATCTGTGTATGAAGACAGCCTTCCTCATGGCTATCACCTCCGCTAAGCGGGTCAGTGAGCTGCAGGCACTGTTGGTGCACAGCTCCTGCTTGCGTATTTGGGAAGATGGCAGCAGGGTGTCTCTGCGCACCAACCCAGCTTTCCTCCCCAAGGTGATCACAGCCTTCCACATTAACCAGTCTGTGGAACTGAAGTCCTTCCATCCACCCCCGTTTTCTTCAACGGAGGATGAGAGATTGAATTTCCTCTGCCCGGTGCGGGCATTGAGATGCTACGTGGATAGGACAAGAGCTCTGCGTCAGTCTGACCCGCTCTTTGTCTGTTATGGGACACGGACCCTAGGACAGCCCCTCTCAAAGCAGCGTCTGTAACATTGGATTGTGGCCACAGTCTCGACTGCGTATGATGGTGTTGGCTTGCCCCTACCTGGGAGGGTAGCCGCATACTCCACTAGAGGACTGTTTGTATTGCAGCTAGCTGGGCTACGCCGCATACTTTCTCCAGGTTCTACCACCTTAATGTGGTAGATCCTACCCTGCCTTCATTAGGCACGAGGGTCCTTGAGGGTGAAAGCTCACACCGCTAACCTTGGGTTATGCGGTTCTGATGCATCCCTCATATGCTGCTATTCCTTCTCCCTCGTGTCAGCTCTGGTATACATTATCCCATTCATAATGTCATTAGTGGTCATCTTCAAATTGAAAGGGAATGTTAGGTTACTTACTGTAATCCTGGTTCCTTGAAAGAGAAGACGACCACCAACCGCAGGTCGCCCTCATGGGTTCGATGGAAAAAGAGAAATGGCTTCCTCAGGATGACAGTTTTAATCCCTCGGTGGGCGGGACCAAGTGCGTCATCCCAGGATCGGCAGCTCTGGCATAGAGAGCTCAGCAATACCTACCCAACACATCCCATACATAATGTCGTTGGTGGTCGTCTTCTCTTTCAGGCAACCAGGATTACGGTAAGTAACCTAACATTATAATTACCGTTTTAAAACGTTACATGGTTTAAATAGGCATATGGAAATAAATGATTAAGCAATGTTATACATGAAAATCAATGCATTTCTTTTTCTAACAGATTTTCGCTGTATGCAAATATTGGTATTAGTTCAGCAAATGAAAGGTTATTTTCGTGCATGAAAAGGGTCAAGACATACCTGCGTACAGCTACTGGGGGTGAGCGACTGAGCGATCTTTTGGTTATTGCGAGCTAATCCGACAAGCAAAAACATTAGACTTACAAATACAGGCTGGTGTTGATAAATTTGCCATTTTGAAAGCAAGACGCCACTCCGTTTTTATTTTTTATTTAGCAGACGCCTGCTTTATCCAAGGCGATGCATCAGCTGCAGAGTCACTTACAATTACATCTCACCCGAAAGACGGAGCACAAGGTGGTTAAGTGACTTGCTCAGGGTCACACAAGGAGTCAGTGGTTGAGGTGGGATTTGAACCGGGGACCTCCTGGTTACAAGCCCTTTTCTTTAACCACTGGACCACACAGCCTCCTATGTTTACTTGTGATTACCTGTGTAAACATGTTATTTAAAAATGTGCTACATATTTCTACATTTGAAATTCACAGGACGTGGTTTATATTTGATACAAAGTGTCATTCTTTGTGGAAAGCAGGTGAAATGTATCAAACTTAACTCGAGGTTGTAAGCATGTATCAGATCTGGTGAGATGAAACTGCATTCTTACCCCTGCCTCTTTTTGTAAAGCCCATGCATGACAATGTTTTTTCAGTGATCTGAGAGTAGTCTAATGTCCTTAGCTGCTACTGTAAAAAGATTTAAAATATATATATATATATATATATATATATATATATATATATATATATATATATATATATATATATATATATATATATGTTGTACCGCTATTTGTTTATTGCAGCAACAGTATGTAACTGAAATGTTTAGTTAACTGGGATATCGAAAGCTGGCAGCAGAGCAATTTGGTTACCCACTATAAAAACACAAAGGTTTCAGTGAAAACGACGACCCTAACGTTTTATAAACTTTATTACTATAAAATTAGACTAAGTGGAATGCTGTTTTCGAGTTTGTTATAAACCAATACTTGCAGTGCAGTTTGTATAATTTCTATTAAGAATAAGAAGGTTGACAAAGTGCAGCACGCTATCTCATTGTAAACTGGCACAAATACTGCCTGTTTTTCTCATTCATGGTGCTATTTGGGACCAGGGCCGGCATAACCATATAGGCAGAACAGGCGGACGCCTAGGGCGGCAAACTGAAGGGGGCGGCAAAAACAGTACATAATTACATTTTATACTTAGCATTTCTTTAGTCGTAAAATGTTCAACATCTTAGATCACTGTTTCTTGTACTGCAAACCTTATTGCTGACGTTTCAGAACCATATCATGAGCAGTGGTGTAGTCCTAAATCTGGAAGTACGGGTACGCTGGGGGGGCGGGGTGATCATGTCGGTGCGAAATCTGGTCTCCCCTCGGAACAGGCTCGTGGTGGTTGAGCCCGTTGGACGCACTGAAGTTCCTTGCGTATTCAAATGGGATGGGGCATTATTGGATTTCATTTAATTACCCAGACAATTGTTCTCATAAAAGGACGTTGCTAATACAGGATAATCGAAACGTTTTACCGATTTTATATCTCTGAAATTCTCCGATGACTGTCATGGAAATCGCTAGATTTGTAGCTAGTTGCTTTTGACAACAAATCTTGTTAAGTCAGCCCTTAAAGTCACTAGATTTGGTGAGAAATTAGCTAAATTGGCAACACTGCTTGAAGGTGCAGAAAAAAATATTTGATTTCCGCATGGCTTATTACTGTCTTGACACACCAAGGAAAAGAGATCTCTTCATCGGTGCCCAGGCACTGAAATTAGGTTGTGTGCCATTTAAGCATTTTCATAACACATCAGCAAATATTCTTAAATTTTTTAAAGTTAATTCTTAAGTGAAGGATCTGCCTATAGAAAAAAGTACCGGAGGGTTTGCTGTGCATGATTATATGATCACTAACCTACATGTTAGATACCAGTTTTATGGTAGTTAAGGAACGCAGTACAATACTATCCAAATAAGGTACAATGAAAATACGATGTGTTTGAAGGAACTTGCGTATCCTGTATCAATTGATATTTATAACTCTAAGCTCATGCATGGTGGTAGAATCCATTGATCATAAATATTGTCATTGTAGAGCTGACAGTAGATGTCACTGCCATTTGTAACCAGAGTGATGATTGTATATAGTTTGATGATGTAAAAAAAAAAAAAAATACATTTAAAAAAAAAAAAAAAAAACAACATTATCTGGTGTACGATAATTTGTTTTTACGACCCTGAATTTTTCTGAAATGACACCCCTGCTGTTAAATATGCCTCTAGAAATGCACTAGTCACGAGTTGCTTTGTAGTGTAAACTGTTTGGGCTGTTTGTTTGATTTCATTGAACCCATTTTTTTGTGTTGTTTTCCTTCTGCAGTTAGCAGTCATTGCTAGACAAGCCTTTGCTTTTACCATGGGGCATTTTACTGCCAATGTCACTGCTGGTTATCAAGCGTGCTGTTCAGCCTTATTGCTTCTTTATTTATTTACAATGTTTTTTGATTAAGATACAATACAAATATAAATTTGACATTTAATTTTAATTAAAAACTCTTTACACTCAGCCCTATTTCTGTTGTTTTCATTTATGTATGTGTAACTACTGGATAGTTTGTGCTGCATGCATGTAACATATCAAATGAAAGGCCATGTATGAGGAGGAGGCTGTGTGGTCCAGTGGTTAAAGAAAAGGGCTTGTAAACAGGAGGTCCCCGGTTCAAATCACACCTCAGCCACTGACTCACTGAGCAAGTCATTTAACCTCCTTATGCTCTGTCTTTCAGGTGAGATGTTGTTGCAAGTGACTCTGCAGCTGATGCATAATTCACACACCCTAGTCTCTGTAAGTCGTCTTGGATAAAGGCATCTGCTAAATAAACTAATATGTGGTAGAGATGAGAATATGTGTTTTTAAAAAAAAATAAAAAAAGCTTTTCCAAAATAATCATGAACTTCAATATGAAATGAATGTGAGTTAGAAAGAAATGAAGCACATTTTATTAGCGCTTTTACCAAACGAGCATAAATCACAACAACTTCTGAACAAAACAGAAACATTACATATGGAACACTGAAGAGAACTATTTACAACTGTACATGCTCAGGCCATGCCCATTACTTTCTGTGCCATTCTATAAAGCAGTTCCTGTCTAGCACAAGACACAGTGGCACATTGCAGGTCTTACACTGCCAAGGAGTGCTCACGTGGCCCCGACCAAAGTCTTTGCAGTGCTGACATTTGCGCCTGCCTGCAGATGCTTTTTGTCCCTTTTCAACACTGGCAGGGTCTACAATAGGTGCAGGTAAGTGCATCATTCGACTGGCAGGTGCTGAAGGTGAAGATGGCATTTCAACTGGCAATTGTTCCCCACACAGTTCAAACAGCAATTTTTTTCTGAAAACCACCTGGCTGTCATGCATCTTCCCTACAACCTGGCACAACTCTTTGTGGAGGAGAAAACTGTTCACAATGGCAATGTCCAGGAAATGGAAAAAGAGAGTCTTATACCATTTTTTTGTTTTGTGCAAAACATTGCAATACTGAATCAGTTGATCTGATCTGTCCACACCTCCCATGTACCGATTATAATCCTGAATTGCCTCAGGAATGTCAACATTCTTCATTTGCCAGCTCCCATTTGGTAATTTCACTCTCCTTGATACCTTTGCACCTTGGTAAGCCGCGTGCATAGTGGAACACATAGACACCTCTCGAGTATCCATCCACTTGACATACAGCAGAGGCCCTTCCCTCAGCCAGCGAATGGATCCTCTTTCCGATTTCTTAGTCAGAGCATTTTCTTTTGTACGTGGACATCCTTTCGTATGGTCTCCGACTGTGCCACAGGCAACAAAGTTCATCTCATACAAGTCTGTGAAGAGTTTTGGGCTTGTGTAAAAATTATCACAATACAGCTTGTAACCATAGCCTAAATTGCAGTCTAAAACACTCATTACTGTATCGTAACTAAGGCCATTTGGTGTAGGATGTGCCCTCTTTCCTGTGTATATTTGGAAGTTACAGGTGTACCCATTTGTAGAATCTGCCAGCACAAACATTTTCACACCCCATTTAGTGGGCTTGTCCTTTATGTGTTGCTTCATGCTTAGCCTTGCTTTGGAGGCAACCATTCTCTCATCAATGCTGACATGTTGTTGGGGGTGGTAGTATGCCCTACATGAAAAATTGATGTCATCCAACAAAGGACGGAGGCGGAACAGAGGATCATAGTCAGGCTGGCCTTTTTTCCCGTCGTTTTCTGCATCCTCATCTGGGTCACTCATGTGCAGATTCCATAGAATGGGAAGGAATCTATTTCTGCTCATAACACTCTTACAAAAGTAGTTTCCATACATGTTTTCATCAGTCCAGTACTCTTGGAGAGTTGGCATCCTAACAATACCCATGAAAATGATAACTGCAAGAAAGGTGTAAAACTCCTGAACCCCAAGTGGCTTCCATGGATACTTTTTGCCTTTTTTTTGCTGCTTCTCTCCTTGTTTATTTGTATTGCTACAAATTTTGGCGACAGTGTCCTTTGAAAAAAAAAGCTTGAAAAGATCACTGCCTGTGTAGGTTTTTGTCTTATCAAACGAAATACCTGGCTGTCTGGCAGGCCTGAAGTTGGGCTGATTGGGGATGTAATCTGATTGTGTAGAACAATGCCATTTGTTTGAAGACTGCGCCTCTGATAACACTGGCACTGTGGGCGTGGATGTACCGCAAGCATACGCTGCAGGCTCAGGCTCTGGAGTCGCTGTCCCATCATCGTCAATCCTGTAAATAATAATAATAAAGATAAATAATGAAACGCGTAAACAACAGTAACACATGTTTTATAAGTAAAAGATCCAAGAAAAAAAAAATTACCCCATTGGATAACAAAGTAAAGAAACTCACTTTGGAGAGTGCACACTTTGGGCGCATTTAATTACTTCAGATAATCAGATCTTACAGCACATAAAAACAAAACAGGTTGTATGTATACACAAAAAACTCTTATAGAACTGATAAACAACTGGGTACGTTCAATAGGCACAGCGCTCCAGAGCGTTACGTGGAGCTTTCTATTGAACGACCTGCACGCCGAGAGCACTTCGTAATGTTAGCTAACATTCTGAGGAGCTGACTCTGTGGGTGTTTCAAAATGGTGGAGGTACCAGTGCGGCGACTGTGGTGGAATTGGGGGCGGCGCAAGATGGCCGCCATTGCAGATGTAGAGCAACGTGTGTGTTAAAAACTTTTGTGTTTGTTTTCTCAATTAACTTATAAATATGCAGTAACTCAGATAGTAAACTATGGAGATAAAATAAAAGCAGCGGTTAGACCTGAAAACAGTGTAAGCTGAAGTTTGAATTAAATATTGAGACCCAAAGACTCAAATGTACAAGGCGGCAAGAGAAAAAAGGAAAAGCCTGTAAGTCAGGCTATAATGTACTTCTCTTCGAAGACAGACACGATAAGTGATCCAGCCTGGCTGCCTGAGGTGGGTGCAAATATTGTACTTGTTGATAATGCAGGAGAAGAAAAAGAAATGCAACATGTGGACTAATTTTTAATTGATACTACGACACCAATAAATAGCAAAAACTTTAGATGAATTCCCTTCAGCCAAACTTATTGGTGGAGATTTTAATACGGCTCCAGATGAAAGTATTGATAGATGGCCTCTTAAAACATTCAATGGTATTAAGAATATTCCATTTTGTTGTGTCAAAGTATGGCTATTCTAGACATTTGGAGAGCCAAGAACTCTAAAGAAATGCAGTACAGTTGGAGTTATAGAACCTGCTATCTTAACAAACCATAAAGTTATAAGACTAAAGTTAAACTTGACTAATAATAGGCACCAAAAATAAAGTATCGGTTATTGGAAACTTAAATTTACTGAACAATGAAGAATTCACACAAATTATTCAAAAACTATTAGATGAACACTGGGAACAAGCTACTAGTAGCAAAACTTAACATTGATGCTGTAAAATGTGGGCAAGATTTCAGGATTTATAGCATTTTTTTTCCTAAAATTATACAACCCAAATATTCAGACAGCTAATATCAACCATGTTTTGGGTTAAATAACTAATGCTAAAGTTATTACGGAACAATTTAACATAACCTGTACACAAGATCTAAATATAGAGGAAATTAAACTTGGGATCAATAGTCTAAAAAAAAAAACAACAACAAATCTCCAGGTAATGATGGTTTAACTTCAGAATTTGACAAGACATTTCAAGATACTCTTGCTAAGTTTTTACTTGCAACCTTCAAAGAAGAGATTTACCTGCATCATTAAAACAAGGTCTGATAACTCTTATTGGCAAACCACACAAGGATTCCTTTTTAATTGATAATTGGTAGCCAATTACACTTCTTAATAATGACTAACATTTTGGCTTCAGTTTTAGCCAAAAAACTAAAATCTGATTTAAAAGAAATTATTCATGAAACTCAAATCAGGCTTTATGAAGGGTAGGTATATTTCTAACATTTGCATATATTAGATTTAGTTGATTACAATGAGTTAATGATAACTCTGGTTTTATTTTTAGATTTTAGGCCTTTGATACTGTTACACGATTTTTTCTGTGAAACTTTTTTTTTGGTTAGTTCTGCTAAATTCTCTCATGGGACATCTCAAAGGTTTGATGTTCACAGAGGTATTACTGTCAGGACTGCCCTAGCTCCCCCTTTTTTTGTTGACTACCCAAATTCTTTCATTATTGGTAAAATCAGAAACATTTTCAAGGGATTGAGATATATGGTAAAGAAATTAAGATATGCCAAATTAAGATGACACTACTATATTTCTTAAATGAAAATGAAGTTTCAAAGGCTAGAAATAATTGCTAAATTCTCTCAGATAAGGCAACCCATGCTTATGTTTTAAATACTGTTCTTTTTTTTAAGGAAGGAGCTTGTGCTTGCTGCTGTTGTGTGTGGTGGACATGTGTCACTTTGTACATGTTTCCTTCACATGTTGGATTGTGTAATTGTATTGCTTTTGTTGTATTCAATAATACAAACAAATAAATAAGACTGTGGTGTAATTTACCCACATATTGGACTTTGACCAACATAACTGTGTGCATTCTTTTTCGTAACCCCCAAAACTTTATTTAAAACAGCGTAATGTGACTTTTTTTTCCTTTTAAAGGAAGTGAATCTGAAGCACCGCATGCAACATTCAAAACGCTCAGCTTGTGTTTGTTTGGTCGGCCTTACATTGAGGAACGTTTTCTTAACTGCATTTCAAAAGAAAAACAATGGACGTATAGCGCTTTTTAAAATAGTTTTGTTATTTCTGGGAGATTAGGCTTCACGTATAACGGCTGAAATCACAGCATGTTACACCGAAAACTTTAAACCCTTTTTTTTCGTGGCAGAAAGGGGACGTTAGAATACTAAAATGTACTTTTGCAGTGTTACATTACTATCAAGTCAAGGGATAATTAAAAATGATATATGTACTGTAAGACTTGCATCATATTAGAGAGAAAAAAAACCAAACAAACAGTAGTACTTCAATTGTAAGACTTTGAGAGGAACAGAAAAGGCACATGCAGGAGCTCATGGAAATGCAGAAGGCTGCAAAACAAATAAACTAATTGCTTGAGAATCGTTGAAGAAAATATTTATTTGGAAAGTTTTTATTGATTTGATTTGCTATATAAAAATATTACTGGGTTGAACAAATGTTGAAAAAATAAATTGTTCTATTTTTGGATTTTTTAAAATATTTATTTTGGTGTACACACTTACATACAATAGAAACATCTTAATTGCACTGTAGCCACCTGTAAATAAAACATGCACTATGCAACAATCACAGTACTGAGGAACAATGCTCTCAACGTAGTTTTCAATCCGTACAGGACTCTTGCTTGTGTTTGAATTCACTGTCGCTAAAGCCACGGTGTTGCAAGTACAATAGAGATTAAATATCAGATGTTCTGCACAATCTTGCACAAATTCACCCAAAAACAGCGTTAGTGCTGTATTTTCCGCCATCTTAAAAGGTCTCTCTCTGTAACACACCGTTCAGAGCTACTTATGTTACGCGCCACGGCAGAGAGCTCTGCCTATTGTTGAACGCAGCCCTGGTAATCGAGGCATAAAATATGTATGATGCTTACCCGTCTGAAATAGGATACTCAAATTCCCATTCGAAACTTCCCACATCGGAGCTGTCACTCTCATTGTCCTCAAATACATTTTCAAAACCTACTTCTCGAGTCAGTCTCCGTTTTTTCGATTCTGATCTTTTTTTTTCTGAACATGTACTACCGGCTGTAGCCATTGTATGCTTTTGATAAAACTATGGGTGCGTTCACGAAAGGCAGACTTTTAAGTCTGCGCAGATTCTGCAAAGATTCCGAAAATTCATTGGCTACTTGCTCAGATTCTGTGCAGAATGACGAAAGTCTGCGTGTAGTGAACGCACCCTATCTCTCTCTCTCTGATCTGCAGCTTCTCTAGCAACCAAGACAAACTGCATTGCAAACGCCTAAACGTGTGTAGTTTTGGAGTTACAGGCACTGAAGTATACCCACTGATCTAACACGTCTCACGGGACTGTACTATTACATTCTGGAGGCTGTAGTTTTCACGCTGAATACCGGAACATTTGGTGAGATTCGTGGGCGCGTTCACGACACTTTTTTGTCGGCTAGATTGCAGACGGGAGTCTGCGCGTAACGTCACGGTCTGTGCAGACAGAGCGTGGACAGCTTTGGTAGATGAACAACAGTTCTGAGCAGAACCAAAATGGAGGTGGTGTTGAGAGAAATTCTAATCGCAGAAGTGGATGCAATCGAAGTTCCTTTGTATTAAAACTGTGAAAACAATGTTTTATTGTGTACATTTTGATATTTACAATTGGTTTTACACAGGTTTCCAATCTACATAAAACGTGTGCTTTGACAAAAACACACATGTAAAACATATTTGCTTGTCAGGCTTACAACTTACAAATGCACATAATACGTGGAAATTAAGTTATAATGTATACGTACACAACTAAAACATGCACGCATATATATTATTTTATTGTTCAACTGTGTCAAACTTTAGTTCTGTTTTACTTTGCCTATCATGTAATTCATAAGATAATTAATGACATGACTCGAAGGCGATTCACAGCCCCCGACTAGGTGGCAGTAGCACATGGAGTGAGGATTGGATCTGGTTGCTACACACTTCTTTGTCAGCCAACGCTAGTCTATTGTTTTGAGCCGTGGCTGCTCCTCTTGAGAAGCTGCGCGGCTGTGCAGACTTTTAAGACCGTGGAAGTGTGACCTGGTGACGTGTTTACCGGCAGAGTTCACACAGACGATGAATTTGGACAGGTTTTCCGCAGAATCTGCATAGACTTAGCAAAGTCTGCCTATCGTGAACGCACCCACTGTATCCTGCAAGGGAGTAATCAGACTTCACTAAGTCTGCGCAGATTCTGCAAAGATTCCGAAAATTCATTGGCTACTTGCTCCGATTCTGTGCAGATTCTGCGCAGGTCCAGTGGTTAAAGAAACGGGCTTGTCACCATGAGGTCCCTGGTTCAAATCCCACCTCAGCCACTGACTCATTGTGTGATCCTGAACAAGTCACTTCACCTCCTTGTGCTCCGTCTTTCGGGTGAGACGTAATTGTAAGTGACTCTGCAGCTGATGCATAGTTCACACACCCTAGTCTCTGTAAGTCGCCTTGGATAAAGGCGCCTGCTAAATAAACATATAATAATAATAAATAGTAATTGACTCATAATGAAACCTGTGCAGGTGACCCCTGTCACATGACGAGTGGCTTACCTTCAGGAGACCGTAGCTCCGGCTAATACCACATACAACCAGTGCATAGTTTTACAGCATTAAAATTTCAAAATATCATGTTGCATGAAATCTGATTGTCATGTTAAAGATCTAAGCGTTATTAAGTTACCAACTACTTACATTTAAGGACTGTGTGCTTTGTTACAATAAAACTTGCATTTGTAACATTATAAATATTTATTTCTTAGCAGACGCCCTTATCCAGGGTGACTTACAATTGTTACAAAATATCACATTATTTGTAAAAACAATTACCCATTTAAACAGTTGTTTTAGTGGAGCAATCTAGGTAAAGCAGCTTGCTCAAGGGCACAGCAGCAGTGTCCCCACCTGGGTTTGACCCCACAACCCTCCAGTCAAGAGGCTAAAGACCTAACCACTACTCCACACTTCTGCCAGGTGACATGTGACTGGTATACCATGGTGCTAATCATCTAGCCTCCAATGGACAATTTACTTTTTAAGAGGGAATGCACTATTTACCGATAATGTCCTACTCTTCAATAGTTCTAAATTGGGGTTTGTAATAAGACATATTTTTATCAGATCATCATGACTTGGTTGCCCTCTCCTGGCACCAGATAAGTACCGCCAGAGAGTATATTTAAGGGTTGATTATTTGACTTAAACGGGGGTGACATGGATCTTCATAAAGCATTTTTCTTTCCCAATTGGTATAGGTAATAAGGATGACTGCTTAAAGGGGACATAACTTGAGATGTGTTTTTACTCTCCTAGTCGGTTTTGTGCTGTATTATTACTCATATATTTCTATGTACCTAAACCATCATTGTACAGAACCAGTCATTTAAATATCTTCCTATTAGATGTGCATGTGATCATATTTATGACAAAAGCCTTTGCCAAGCAAACTTAGCCAAGAATAAATAAGTTGCCCTCAAGTGTAGCTCATTCAGTTCTTTCCAGCCTAGCACCTCTTTTCAGCTACTGTATGTTCTTCAGTCCAGAGCCTGGCTCTGGGTTCAATAAGGTCCTGGTACTGGAGGTTCAATAAGGTCCTGGCTCCGGGTTCAATAAGGTCCTGGTACTGGAGGTTCAATAAGGTTCTGGCTCTGGGTTCAATAAGGTCCTGGCTCAGGGTTCAATAAGGTCCTGGTACTGGAGGTTCAATAAGGTCCTGGTACTGGAGGTTCAATAAGGTCCTGGCTCTGGGTTCAATAAGGTCCTGGCTCTGGGTTCAAGAAGGTCCTGGTACTGGAGGTTCAAGAAGGTCCTGGCTCTGGGTTCAAGAAGGTTCTGGCTCTGGGTTCAAGAAGGTCCTGGTACTGGAGGTTCAATAAGGTCCTGGCTCTGGGTTCAATAAGGTCCTGGTACAGGAGGTTCAATAAGGTCCTGGTACTGGATTTTCAATAAGGTCCTGGTACTGGAGGTTCAATAAGGTCCTGGTACTGGGTTTAATAAGGTCCTGGTACTGGAGGTTCAATAAGGTCCTGGCTCTGGGTTCAATAAGGTCCTGGTACTGGAGGTTCAAGAAGGTCCTGGTACTGGAGGTTCAAGAAGGTCCTGGCTCTGGGTTCAAGAAGGCTCTGGCTCTGGGTTCAAGAAGGTCCTGGTACTGGAGGTTCAATAAGGTCCTGGTACAGGAGGTTCAATAAGGTCCTGGCTCTGGGTTCAATAAGGTCCTGGTACTGGAGGTTCAATAAGGTCCTGGTACTGGGTTCAATAAGGTCCTGGTACAGGAGGTTCAATAAGGTCCTGGCTCTGGGTTCAATAAGGTCCTGGTACTGGAGGTTCAATAAGGTCCTGGCTCTAGGTTCAATAAGGTCCTGGTACTGGAGGTTCAATAAGGTCCTGGCTCTGGGTTCAATAAGGTCCTGGTACTGGAGGTTCAAGAAGGTCCTGGTACTGGAGGTTCAAGAAGGTCCTGGCTCTGGGTTCAAGAAGGTTCTGGCTCTGGGTTCAAGAAGGTCCTGGTACTAGAGGTTCAATAAGGTCCTGGCTCTGGGTTCAATAAGGTCCTGGTACAGGAGGTTCAATAAGGTCCTGGTACTGGATTTTCAATAAGGTCCTGGTACTGAAGGTTCAATAAGGTCCTGGTACTGGGTTCAATAAGGTCCTGGTACAGGAGGTTCAATAAGGTCCTGGCTCTGGGTTCAATAAGGTCCTGGTACAGGAGGTTCAATAAGGTCCTGGTACAGGAGGTTCAATAAGGTCCTGGTACAGGAGGTTCAATAGGGTCCTGGCTCTGGGTTCAATAAGGTCCTGGTACAGGAGGTTCAATATGGTCCTGGTACTGGAGGTTCAATAAGGTCCTGGTACTGGAGGTTCAATAAGGTCCTGGCTCTGGGTTCAAGAAGGTCCTGGCTCTGGGTTCAAGAAGGTCCTGGTACTGGAAGTTCAATAAGGTCCTGGCTCTGGGTTCAAGAAGGTCCTGGTACTGGAGGTTCAATAAGGTCCTGGCTCTGGGTTCAAGAAGGTCCTGGCTCTGGGTTCAAGAAGGTCCTGGCTGTGGGTTCAATAAGGTCCTGGCTGTGGGTTCAATAAGGTCAGGGTACTGGAGGTTCAATAAGGTCCTGGCTGTGGGTTCAAGAAGGTCCTGGTACTGGAAGTTCAAAAAGGTCCTGGCTCTGGGTTCAAGAAGGTCCTGGTACTGGAGGTTCAATAAGGTCCTGGCTCTGGGTTCAAGAAGGTCCTGGCTGTGTGTTTAATAAGGTCCTGGCTCTGGGTTCAATAAGGTCCTGGTACAGGGGGTTCAATAAGGTCCTGGTACTGGAGGTTCAATAAGGTCCTGGCTCTGGGTTCAATAAGGTCCTGGCTCTGGGTTCAATAAGGTCCTGGTACAGGAGGTTCAATAAGGTCCTGGTACTGGAATGGACAAGTGAGTACAGCTGAAATGAAGGGTGGAGAGACAAACTACTCTGAGACCAAGCTCGGGGTATTCGAAATGTTGGAACATAATCATTCTTACTTCTGAATAGATGACCGAGACATTCTGCATCACATTTCATTGTCTTTTCTCTCTTCTTCTTCTTGTTCTGCTCTTCACTGAAAAGCCAAAAAATAATAAATCATTCATACGACTTTATAATTGCAGGATTACATTAAAACTAAGGGATGTAATGTGTTTTGATTTCTTAGTACTTTATAATTTTAATAACCTCCATGGCCACTAGGAGGCTGGGGCATAAAGAGTTCATTCCTGCAATTCCATAATCCACCATAAAAGGGCATATAGGGGCCTAACAAAATAGAATTTAAGTTTAAGAGTAGGGAGGGACAAGCTAACAGAGGGTGTTGCTAGTGAGCGGGGAATGAAAATCAAATCTTCCACCCAGTGTTTCTGTGTTGGTTGTAAATTGATCTATTAGGAATGAATTCTTTTGGATTAATAGTTTGAATGACAATACATCTCCAGTCATGGGCATTAATTCCTTTATTCTGTCCGAATACTTATTGGAGAATAATACCATTTTCATTTCTCAGCATTCTCTCAAGAAAACGTGAAGATCCTGTTGTGTCTTTGGATTCAAAGAATTGTGCTTGAGTGGTGGGATTGTGCACACTCCCTGTAATAAGAAGTGTGTCTCTCGCACCGTGCGAACAGGCCAGCTCCTAACAAAGGTTAGAAATCATGTCACCCCAGTCAGCCAATGAGAGCAAGCCATTTCATGTGTCAGATAATGTTAGAAGCATAATAGTTTCTCTACAAAACACAGTCGAAGCGCCGCAAAACCAACACAGAGTCCACCGTGCACTGAGAAAACAGAAAGCCACCTGTTGAACTGGAGGAGACTTGGCAGATTCTTTCCGTTCTTAAACTGCAGAGCTTTGTAATACCCAAATCAAAAACCTCAAAAAAGTTTTCAGAAATAAAATAATTTAAAAAAAGACCATATGTGACAAGTTTGGATTCAACCTGGTTCAGTTGAATTAAATACAATGTACATTCTTAATATGAAATACTTAACTATAAGAATGTGTAACGTACCCTGTCACTTTTTATTTTTCACTAGTTACCGATACCATTGTGTGTGTTCACAAGTGCCACACGGTTTAAGATGCAGGATCTAGTCCTCTTTAGTTCAGAACACTTAAGAATTACTTCCATACCATAGACTACAGTCTAAAATGTACAGCTAAACAAAAATTGTAATGCATGATATGGTCACCACATACCAGACTCCTTTGTTAGAGTGAGTTGCTTGGAGTTACATTGAAACTGTGGATTTCAATCCTTATACCTGGTGGCATTTATGAAGGGTACATTACAGTGTTTTTCTGTGCAAGTTACAACATGTATCACACCTTCACAAGCCCACAATATGAAGAGATATATTCTGTTCTTTGGGACAATTAGAGTTGCAAAACCAAGACTCACCACAAGGCGTCACTGGTGGACCTTTAAATGTCAGTTACCTGCAGTAAGAACTAAATACAATGTATACTATAGAATGTAAGATAGCGTGCCAAACACTTTTGAATTAAGTTGATGCATTGCAGCGCGTTCCACTGATATTCATATTCCATAAATGTATATTGGAATGATTTACAAACATTGTGGTTTAGTTTATTAAGGTGGTTTCTGTGTGAACCTACTATACGTTTAGTAACATTAAAAAAAATGAGTTAAACCAGTTGTTTTGCAGTGTTATTCCTATCCAGCGGTGAAGTCCTAAATCCAAAACTACCTGAACGCCAACAAAATATAGATTACAAATTCCCGTTTTATTTGTTCATTGAGCTTGAGGTAACATTTAAGTGCTGCCAGATGGGCAGTTTTCCAGCCAAATGTGTCTTGTTTTAAAAGCATCTTGCTGGTAAATGCTCTCTTTGGTGGTTTCGTTACTTTTATCGTGCGTGTTCTTTTTCAATTCCTTTCAATTATGAAGTCATCACCAGCGCAGAACTTCAATCACGACAACGTACTGTATAGTGCATCACGTCCTCCTGTCTTTTTTCTGGAGCTCTGCATCCAGTAAAATTACGAATCACACAAACGCTCAGTTATTTTTTTTATTTGTCACCAATTCCAGAACTGTACAATTCCAATTGTTTTTCAATTTATTTTTTAAAGAATGTATCCGCTGACAATTCAATTTTACACGACAACGTTCTGAATACATGTTTTTCCGGGACCTACCCCATGTGATCTCATCAGATAAAACAAAACAAAACAAACAAACAAAAAAACAAACAAACAAACAAACAAGCAGTTCTGGTACTGTAAATTCTGAGAAAAAAACAAGCAAAGCAGATAAATAAATACATAGTTTGTAACATTACTTATTTTTACATAAATGTGTAGCACTTATTTATGTTTTTGTATATATATAAGTGCGGTTTTTGACTGCAAAAAAATAAACACAATTTGGCTACTTCTTCATCTGCATTTTTACTAAAAAACATTGTTAGCCCTATTAAACCTTTGTACTGTAGTTTGTAATAAAAGTTCCTAATGTTCTCTTCATTGCATCACAAGGACGACTGACTGAATCGCACAATTGTGCAGGAATCAGGAGATGTGTGTGACTTTACTCTGCAAACATTTAAAATACGTGCCGGTGTTACATAGTACACATAGTGCCCTATGGAAATCAGTTTCCCCTGCTTATTGTACTACATGCAATGAGGTGGTCTGGCGATTCGTCTTCCGCACTTTCGCCAAGGTTTGTTTTGGCCGAATCCCTAAGTGAACACTTTTTTTCTTGATTTCCATTACATGAGAGTAGATGTTAAAACTTCATGCTGATTTGAACTCGGCTGTCGCCAAGATAAGCACCAACTAAGACGTAGCTTTACAGTAAACTAATGTGATCCATATGTGTCTCCATCCATTTGTGTTTCCTTCCATATGATGATGTAGATATCCTTCTGCCTAGTGTTGATGGCTGAAGTGTAATGCTGACTCCAGGGATCAGCTTATTTTGCCTCCCTAGCGCATCAGCACACACAACGGCTGCGATGCTGGCTCCGGGGATCAAACACAGGGCGGTCTCCCCAGCACATCAGCATGACAACCGTCTGGATTGAGCTAAGTAGGGTACATCTCTGGGGTCTTCAAGTGAGCACCTTCCATCCTTGGTGTTTCGTCGACTAGCCCACGACACCTCAAGAGGGCTCGACTGTGATTCTGGCATCCCAGCATCACCCCCCTCCGTCCCCTACAACTCAGCCCAGCTTACTTACCTGTAGATCAGCGTTTCTTTCTTTCTATTGTGCTTGAGATCCCCAACCAGAATCTTTCCGTCTCAACCACAGCCAGTTGCTGCTCCTCTCTGCTGCTTCACTGTAAGATGCAACTCTTGGCCACTGAATCCGACAGCTCTGAGAACCCGGGTTGTAGAGTGTGCCAGAAATCCTCGACATCCCACTTCCACTGGGTAAACCCGGGCTCTCCATCCTCGCTGTTCCGCTTCAGCAGCTAGTTGAGCATACTGCAGTTTCTTCCTCTCATAAGCCTCATCTACAGCATCCTCCCATGGCACTGTTAACTCTACCAGGTGAACAAGGCGTGCTGATCCAGACCACAAGACAATATCTGGTCGAAGGTTAGTGGTGGCAATCTCAGGTGGAAAAATAAGCAGTTGAGAAACCAGCCAGCATTTTCCAGTCTCTCGCAGCTTCCAGTTGTCCTGGGTGAGGTTTTAACAAGTTTTCTTGGTGGTTGCTCTCCTGAGCAGAGGAATGTTGTCTTTTGTGTGTAATGTTTTGATGGAACTGATGGCAACTTATTGGCCATGTTACGCCTGTCTAGGTTTAGGTTCTGTGGTGATGGGAGAACATCATATGTTGACCTGATGAGGAAACTGATCCTGCTCTGTTCTATTGTCCATAGGTCTTGCCAGCTGATCTTGCGTTGTTCCACTCTCCCACCTCATCCATTCTCCCTGCTTGGCCTGGGAAACGGCCTTTACACACCTCATCCTCTCATCCTGCTTTTGCACCTCGTTGACTACCAACTTCCTCCGTTGAGCTGGAGCTGCCTTATGCCATGTAGGAGGAGTTGAACTGAGACCAAGACACTCTCTTCCATGCTGAACTTGCCCCATGATTCTTCTGGGGTTTTTGTGTGTGGGTTTTTTTTTACATTTCACCACAATTCTGTTTTAAATCCTCTGTATCTTAACTGTAATACAGTTTTAAATCCCGCCAACAAGCCTCCATTCCTGATTGTAATCTAATTTTAAATCTCGCAAGCAGAGTCTCCATTAGAAATGTAGGAATGTGCTGTCACTCAGTAGTTGGGGTGGGTTTAAGGTATTCAGAACGAATCAATGATAGATACAAGTCTGGAAGGCGGGACACTGCCCAGCAGCACTGGGAAGTGTATTAATTATTATTTTTGTAGAATTTTGAATGCTTGAATCAGATCACCGCAGAGTCTTCTTTGTTCAAGTCTGAATAGATTCAATTTTTTAAGCCTGTCTGCATATGACATGCCTTTTAAACCTGGAATAATTCTGGTCGCTCTTCTTTGCACTCTTTCTAGAGCAGCAATATCCTTTTTGTAGCGAGGTGACCAGAACTGAACAACACTATTCTAGATGAGGTCTTACTAATGCATTGTAAAGTTTTAACATTACTTCCCTTGATTTAAATTCAACACTTTTCACTATATATCCAAGCATCGTGTTGGCCCTTTTTGTAGCTTCCCCACATTGTCTAGATGTAGACATTTCTGCGTCAACATAAACTCTTAGGTCTTTTTCATAGATTCCTTCTTCAATTTCAGTATCTCCCATATGATGTTTATAATGCAAATTTTGTATTACCTGCGTGCAGTACCTTACACTTTTCTCTTTTAAATGTCATTTGCCATGTGTCGCCCAGTTCTGAATGCTGTCTAGATCATTTTGAATGACCTTTGCTGCTGCAACAGTGTTTTCCACTTCTCCTATTTTTGTGTCGTCTGCAAATTTAACAAGTTTGCTTACTATACCAGAAACTAAGTCATTAATGTAGATTAGGAATAGCAGAGGACCTAGTACTGATCCCTGTGGTACGCCACTGGTTACCTTGCTCGATTTTGAGGTTTCTCCTCTAATCAGTACTTTCTGTTTTCTACAGTTAACCACTCCCTAATCCATGTGCATGCATTTCCTTGAATCCTTACTGCGTTCAGCTTGAGAATTAATCTTTTATGCAGGGCTTTGTCAAAAGCTTTCTGGAAATCTAAATAAACCATGTCATATGCTTTGCAGTTATCCATTGTCGATGTTGCATCCTCAAAAAAGTCAAGCAGGTTAGTTAGACACAATCTCCCTTTCCTAAAACCATGCTGACAGTGTTGTGCTCTGAGTTTGCCAATGGTTCTCTGACCTCTGTTTTAGTTATTCTGTCTTTGTTATTTGAAAAGACTAAATCAAGGCATGCCCCCCTCTGTTTGGTGCCTTGACAAATTGCGTTAGGAAGCAGTCATTTGTCATTTCCACCATTTCAATTTCACCTGTCGTGCTCCCCACCGAGTTTTCCCATTTTATATGGGGGAAGTTGAAATCCACCATTAATATGGCTTCTCCTTTGCAACACACATTTCTAATGTCATTGTATAACAGATTATTTTGCTCAGTGCCTGAATTTGGCAGTCTATAGCATGGCCTTAATATTATGCCCTTTTAATTTTTGTCCATTATTCTGACCCATATTGATTCTGCATTGTTTTTTTCTTCCAGATTTAACACCTGGGCTTCAAGACTATTTTTGATGTATAGCACTACCCCTCTGCCTCTTTTGTCCTGCCTGTCTTTCCTATACAGTGTATACCCACTAATATTATATTCGTCTCCATCACTCTCGGATAACGAAGTTTCTGTAACACCTATCACATCGTAGTTACTTGTTAGTGCAGTAGCTTCAAGATCTAACATTTTGTTTCTAAGACTTCTACCATTTAATGGCTGTCTTACCTGAGTTGTTGCCCTTGTTTTGATGTAGTCTCCCTCCTTCCTTTCTAGTTGAAATGCTTCTGAACCTCCTCGAGGATCCTTTCTCCGAGTAGATTGGTTCCCTTTTTATTTAAGTGCAGTCTGTCCCGCCTTTATAGATAGTCCTTATTGTAGAATGTGGTCCAGTGTTCAAGGAAGGTGAAGCCTTCCTGTGTGCAACATGTTTTCAGCCATGCGTTTAGATTACTTTTTTCCAGCTGTCCGTATGCTCCTTTGCAAGGTACCAGCAGTATCCCAGAAAATACCACAGTTCTGGTCTTGTCTTTTAATTTCCTCCCTAGCTCTCTGAATTTGTTTTGCAGTGATCTTGGTCTGTCTCTTCTAATGTTGTTTGTACCGATGGGGACGACTACTACCGGGTCGTCTCCTGTTCGTTCCAGGAGCCTGTCCACGTTCTCAGTGATGTGTGTAACAAACAGGGCCGGATTAACGCAGGGGCTTTAGGGGCTGCAACCCAGGGCCTCAGATTTTGAGGGGCCCCCCAAAAAATATATCATTTATAATACAATATCTAAAAAATGAATAAGTAGCGTGTGACTGTTTTACCAAGCCAGATTGCGTTGGAGGAGCAGCGACTGCCTGATCATATGACTTGACCTGCGATCAAGTCACGTGTCACTTTTATCACGTGTGCTGCGGCGCGAACGTGACGCAGATCAGAACCTGTAAATGTCTGGCAAAGCGGCACCTAGGAAGTATGAGAGCGACATGTGAAGGTACCAGTACTTCAGAAAATACATTGGAGAGAAATCAACAGGAGGAAACGACCTAGGTTTTATATGGATTACATTGTGGCAATGGGAAAAAAAAAAAAAGTCTCATCTTTTTCTCACTCTATTTTGGCAGTAGTTTCGGGTTGTGCGTGTTTCCATGTAGTTTTCTTTTAGACGGAGCAATTCTCATTCTAAATGCAAATAAACTAATTCATATTAAGATACCGGAGGCTATGTTTGTGCCTGAGTTCCAATTTGGTCTTGCGCGACTTACTGATATCGTACAGCTTTCTTAAACCGAGTTTCCATGGAGTTTTTAGGTTGTCTTAAAACACAGCCTGCATCATTTGGTCCCCAAAAAAACAATACATAAATAAAATAAATAAATAATACGTCGCTCCTGTGTGTGCAGTTCTGCTGATTCTGCTGACACAAATAATAATAATAAAAAAAACAACATTACCTAAGAAAGCATTGTGCACTATCCTTGTATTATTTGCTAAACATTTTTTGACTGCATACACTACCGGTCAAAAGTTTTAGAACACCCCCATTTTTCCAGTTTTTATTGAAATTTAAGCAGTTCAAGTCCAGTGAATAACCTGAAATGGTACAAAGGTAAGCGGTAAACTGCCAGAGGTTAAAAAAAAGTTTAGGTTACCAAAACTGAAAAATAATGTACATTTCAGAGTTATACAAAAAGGCCTTTTTCAGGGAACAAGTAATGGGTTAACAACTTACAGCTGTTCTGCAGCAATGGAAGTAAATTAAGCCTAGAAAGGTGATGCTAACAATTCCTACAGGTGTCCCAACTTTTGTTGATTACTTACAAACCCTCTGTCTGTATAAAAGCAGTGTTGGAACAGACTGTGTTACTATACCCTCTTAAGCATTATTTGGACAGTATTGTACTGCAGGAAGTAGTATATTGCTATCATAATGGCGAGAAAAAGGCAATTAACAGGAAGAGGTCTGGCAGAACCAAAGCCACAACAGAATCAGAAGACAAGTTTCTGAGAGTCAACAGCTTGCGTGATAGGCGGCTCACAGGACAACAGCTTCAAGCACAGCTTAACACTGGTCGAAGTAAGTGTCTCAGTTTCAACTGTGAAGAGAAGACTTCGAGCTGCAGGTTTGACAGGTCGTGGCAATAAAAAAAGCCATTGCTAAGATGGAAAAAAAAGAAAAGAGGCTTGCCTGGGCCATGAAGCACCGCCAGTGGACTACTGAAGACTGGAAGAAGGTCTTATGGACCGATGAATCAAAATTTGAAATCTTCGGTTCATCACGCAGGGTTTTTGTGCGCCGTCGAGTAGGCGAAAGGATGGTTCCTCGGTGTGTGACACCAACTGTCAAACATGGAGGAGGAAGCGTGATGATCTGGGGCTCTTTTGCTGGATCCAGAGTCGGCGACTTGCACAGAGTGAGTGGCACCCTGAACCAAAATGGCTACCACAGCATTTTGCAGCGCCATGCAATACCCTCTGGTATCGTCTAGTTGGTCAGGGGTTCATCCTACAACAAGATAATGACCCAAAACATACCTCCAGGCTATGTCAGAACTACTTAGAAGAAAGAAGAAGGCGGTAGGCATCAAATCATGGAATGGCCAGCACAGTCTCCAGACTTAAATCCCATCGAGCTGGTTTGGGATGAACTGGACAGAAGGGTGAAAGCAAAGCAACCTACAAGTGCAGCACATTTGTGGGAACTTCTGCAACAGTGTTGGGAAGAACTTTCCGAACAATATTTGATTTCCAGTCTCGCCCAGAATAACTGGGTGTGGCAACCTTTCCGCCACCCGACTACAAGGTGACGTTTTATCGGACCTACCGATAAATATACTTTTATTGTGGGGTATGTCGCCGTGTCTCCATGGATACAGGAGATGGCCACCTGACCTCGTGGCCGCCACGACACACCGCCCAGGAGAGCTGTCCTAATCAAGGTTTGCTCACACCCTGTGTCCACTAATGCGTGGGTTTTCACATTTCCTAAAACCACATTGATTAGACAAGGCCCCTCCCGACCATTTTCCCCACACTTACCAGTTTCAGGTGCCCAATTGCACGCGCCACGTCACACTCCATGGCAGCGGGGCATGACCTGGCCAGATGTCCCGGTTGGTGGCACCTAAAACAGATAGGAGGACAGAGGGGCATAGGGTGTAAATCTGTCCCGCTGCTGGTATGGCAACGGGGCAGGGCAGCACACTCTACCCCAGCTGGGGCCAACCTTGGTCTCCATGGGGAGGCAAGGGCCCAATGGGGTCGGCTCTGGGAGGTCTGGGTCGGGAACACGGGTGGTGGTGGTGGTGGTGTTGGAGGGAGAGAGAGGCGATTGCTCCGAAGGGCAGGGGTCGACAGGATCCCGATCGGGCAGGCGTCAGGGAGTCCTCGAAATCTTCAGCCAATTTGACTGCCTCCTCCAGGGTGTCAGGGTTGTGGCGCCGTATCCACGCTTGGGTTTCGGCGCCGACCACATGGCAGAATTGCTCCACCACAATGGCTTCCCCATCTGTTGGGCGGTCTTCTTCCGGGGTCAGCCAATGCACCATGTGGTCGCACAACCGCTCTGCCACCACCCTGGGGCAGGTCTCGGGGCTCTCGGTACTCCCTAAATCTCGCCGGTGGGTCTCCGTAGTAATATTCAGGCGGCGGAGGATAGCCTGCTTGACCAGGTCGTAGTCGGTGGCGTGATGGTCACTCATCGCCTGATGCTGCTTGAGCCTCCCGATCAGGCAGGGACCCAGCTGGCTGGCCCAGAACTCCAGCGCCACGCCGCGCGGTGGCCAGCCGCCGAACGCCACCAAATCGCCTCCGGGTCATCCTCCGCCGACATTTTCATCGCCCGTGCCTTGGGCGACATCAACGGTATTGTGGTAGGGGCCATTGCTGCGCAACAGCCAACCCTACCCGTTCAATGGCGCCGTAGCGCTCCTCCTCTCTCCTCTCTACGTCCCGTCTGCTCTCCAGCTCCTGCAGCAGCTCCGCCAGTGTGTTGCAGTCCATAATCCCGTGTTCTGTCACCACGTGTGGCAAAATGGCTAGGAAGGGGTACAGGTGTAGCAGTGATGTTTTGCAGGAGTGACAGACAGACAATGTTATCCGGTGAAAAAGTGCTTTATTTATAATCCCGGTCTGGCGACCGTCAAACAATAAATCGGCTATACACAGCAATGTGTAAAGCACGGGATAACGCAATAGACACAGTCCTGAACAGACAACAAATACGGTCACCAGTCCGGGTGAGTGCAGTCGTGCTGGTGCGGTGAAACACAGGTAAGGGTGACGTTAGTGCAGTGGTGCTCGGATTTTGTGCTGACCCTCTGCGACAGCTCCGGAGGTGTGCTTTAACTGTCTGGTGGTTGAAACACGGACAGTTAGACAGACAGACACAACAAACACAATACACAAACACACGCTTTTCTCACTTTCTGAGAGCTCCTCTCTCAGTCCTTCTCTCTCAGCTCTACCCAAACGAAGGAAAAGATCAGCGTGCTACCCTGGCTATATGTAGTCCCGATGATTTCCAGGTAAGCGGTTGCAGCTGCCTTATTACTTGCAGCTGCCCCTCGTTTACCTTTCACGTCAAAACGGTCCTACAACAGAGTCTCGCTTCCTTCCAGGCTGACCCACTTCCCGGTCCCGGAAACGAACTGTCAGGCCAGCCCTTCCAGATACTTCTTCTCTCGTTCTTTAGCGCCCTCACAGGTCGGGAGGAAGATTTACCACCAGAACTCATTGTATTTCTGTCACATGGTAGTAAAACAGTAAAGGGAAGCAAATGAATATGCAAACGGGCCCCATTAAATTTAATCTGACCCTGCTGACAAAGGCTCTTGAAGGCCGCACACTGTTCTAGTATGGGGGTCCAGACTGCGAACTGAACTTGCTGTGTTTCTCAGTATGGAGTCCCCAACAATCATGACCTCTCTTGTTTTTGCTGTCTGGCCACCACTGTTAATAGGGTCCTGGATGTTGTTCCTTTCGTTCTTTTGATCATCTAAATTTTGAAGTGGCTCAAATTTGTTGGATGTCTGGATTTTTGGTGGTTGTGTTTGACGAAGTTTCTTTTTTTCAGCTGTTACGGCTCTCTTCCATCTCCCTGGTGGCTTTCAGTCTGCTAGGGGTGCAGACTTCCATGAATTGTGGGTGTGTCAGCTCCTCAAGCTCCTGTTGCTGTCTCATTTCCTCCAGCTCCTTTTCTAGCAGGCTTAATCGCTGAAGCAAGTACTGGATCGTGCGGCACTTTACACAAACTTGATTGAGCTCTGCTGGCTTTTCTTGGATTTCCCACACCATGCAGGTGTCATATTATTATTATTATTTTTAAGAATCGATTACAAAAAGATTGATTCCTTGTGCATTTAAATTGTCCCCAGGATGTGATGAGTGAAGCAGAAAAGGATATAAAAAGGGATTTGAAGTGAGAAGAATACATTAGATAAGACCACTGTGCTATTTCAGATCCATAGAAAGTCTCTCTTTTAGACTCAGGGTTTCCACTAAAACAAAGTGATTGATTGAAGTCATATTTTCCCTCTGGTTTGTCAATGTTGATAGGGAGGTGGTTGCAGTGTAACATCATGTAGTACAGGAGTTGTTCTGCCAGTCACAAACCTTCTGATTTAAATAAAGGGCTCATATCATCACCCAGGTATTGTGATGGTTCTGCATTAGCAGCAGCTATTTGTAAGTATATGACTCATTTGGATGGAGCCATATAATTAGCAGGGGCGGCTATAGATTTGGGAGTGCTGAAAGGAAAAGAGACAGCTGACGCTAACAAGGGGGGTCTTTTGGAACAGTGATTCCCAACCAGGGGCTCCCATACTGTAATAGTACGGTTCATACATCTTATTCTACAAACGACACTAAACAAGTGGTACTTTGTATATTGTTGTGAAGATTATTGCACTCATAAAAACCTTTTTTAAACTGCAATAAATCTTTTTGTGGGCCATTTGGGCATTGTTGATTGATTACTTCTGATAGTCAGAACAGATATATAAATAGCGACTACTCCATTGTGTCGTCAGGCAGAGCTGTTTGTTGATATTCTGGGCATTGTTTCAGATTAACAGTTTGGCAGGAGAAGAAAATAGACATTCTGTCAAACATTTAACAAAAATACTGCAACATACCAAATTGTTTATTGCGTTTCATGGTTTCTAGCAATTTCTGAATGAGATAATGCAATGCATTTTTTAAAATGTCTATAAATATTTGAAGCTTCCAGAGAGATTCAGGGAACACAGTCCTGTCAGAAACTGTGGCTCCATTGTTCAATAAAAAATGACAGGGTATTTTAAGGATTGGTTGTTGTGTTCGCATAGAAGTAAATTGACAAAGGTGCCAGGAGGCAATATGGGGCTGTTTGACAGGGTGCCCTGCCCCTGTGTGCATTTTGTGTTTTATGTCTGTTATATGTATTATTGTGGTGCACGGAGTGTGGGTTATGTAACACAGGTGATGTAAAATGTATATTTATATTTAGGCATGGGGAAATGCACAACCACTTCATTCAAATGAATGATTGATTTGCAATCAAGTCTCGGCACAGCTGTATGAAAGAATGAATGTTTCATGCATACAAGGTTGGGTGTACAGTGAGGAGGTACGGGAGAGAGAGAGGAGAAATGAAAATATATGAACAAAAGTAAACCAAAACCCTTTTGAAAATAATGATGTGAATATACCATTTATTTTCATCCCATTTGGTATTTTGAGCCATCACCAGCATAGATCAGTCTAAATGTAACACGTTTGCTATATCATGAGTTCTTCTCATATAAGTCTTATCTCTCAGTACAGCTGGTACACCAGAGTGTAACCATTAACCTGCAACACTAGTGGATGTATGACATACATTAGTAAGAACTACATCTGTGGCATTTCTTAAATCCACTGGGGACAGAATGATTATGCTCTGGTTGCAGGAGGATAATACAAGCCCCCAGAATACAGACAATGGTATACAAAGTGAACAAGTCAAATACATTAGTTAACATAACTGTGGCATTTCAATAAGTAAACCCAATCCTATTTAATAAAAACTGTCAATATAGCATCGTCTTTTTGGTATTTTGAGCCAGCATCTCTGTAAATTAAATACATCTGCCATATCAAAGCCAGGACTTCATATATAAAAGAGCTTTTAGTCCTTAAACATTTCCTAGAAAAAAAGGATTGAAGATTTTGCATTGTTCCAAAAACATAATGAACTGTCTTGCATAGATCTGTATCCTTTCAGTCATGGGCCTCTGTGACAGAAATATAATGAGTTCTGGTGATAAATCTTCCTCCCGACCTGTGAGGGCGCTAAAGAACGGGAGGAGAAGTATCTGGAAGGGCTGGCCTGACAGTTCGTTTCCGGGACCGGGAAGTGGGTCAGCCTGGAAAGAAGCGAGACTCTGTTGTAAGACCGTTTTGACTTGAAAGGTAAACGAGGGGCAGCTGCAAGTAATAAGCCAGCTGCCACCGTTTACCTAGATATCATGCGGGATTACATATAGGGGCCAGGGTAACGCTGATCTTTTCCTTCGTTTGGGTAAAGCTCGGTGGAGAGAAGGACTGAGAGTGGAGCTCTCAAATAGAAAGAAAAGGAGACGGGTTACGTGTTTTGTGTTGTGTATCTGTCTGTCTAACTGTCCGTGTTTTTTGAATCACCAGACAGTTAAAGCACACCTCCGGAGCTGTCGCAGAGGGTCAGCACAAATCCGGAGCACCACTGCACTACCGTCACCACTTACCTGTGTTTCACTCCGCACCAGCACGACTGCACTCACCCCGGACTGGTGACCGTGTATTTGTTTTTGTTCAGGACTGTGCCCTGTGCGTGTATAGCTGGGGATTTATTATTTTACGGTCGCCAGACCGGGATTATAAATAAAGCACTTTATCACTGGATACCGTTGTCTGTCTATCACTCCTGCATCACATTACCGCTACACCTGTTCCCCTTCCCTAGCCACTTTGCCACACGTGGTGTCAGATCACGGGATCATGGACCGCAACGCACTGGCGGAGCTGCTGCAGGCGCTGGAGAGCAGACGCGACGCAGAGGAGAGAAGGAGGGAGGAGCGCTACACGGCGCTCATTGAACGGGTAGGGCTGGCCGTTGCCGTAGCGACGGCCCCTACCACAACACCGTTGATGTCGCCCCCGAAGGCACGGGCGATGAAGATGTCGGCGGAGGATGACCCGAGGCGTATTTGGTGGCGCTCGAGCGGCTGGCCACCGCGGCGGCTTGGCCGCGGGAGTTCTGGGCCAGCCAGTTGGGTCCCTGCCTGATCGGGGAGGCTCAGGCAGCGTACCAGGCTATGAGACCACCGATTACGACCTGGTCAAACAGGCTATCCTCCGCCGCCTGAATATTACCACGGAGACCCACCGGGCGCGGTTTAGGGAGTACCGGAGAGCCCCGGAGACACGCCCCAGGGTGGTGGCAGAGCGGTTGTGCGACCACATGGTGCATTGGCTGACCCCCGGGAAGAAGACCGCCCAACAGATGGGGGAAGCCATTGTGGTGGAGCAATTCTGCCATGTGGTCGGCGCCGAAACCCAAGCGTGGATACGGCGCCACAACCCTGACACCCTGGAGGAGGCGGTCAAGTTGGCTGAAGACTTCGAGGACTCCCTGACTTCTGCCCGGGTCGGGATCCTGTCGACCCCTGCCCTTCGGAGCAATCGCCCTCCCCTTCCCTCTCCTCCCTCTCCTCCAACACCACCACCACCACCCGTGTTCCCGGGACCCAGACCTCCGAGAGCGCCGACCCCATTGGGCCCCCTTGCCTCCCCCCCATGGAGACCAAGGTTGGCCCCCAGCTGGGGTAGAGGTGCTGCCCCTGCCCCGTTGCCATACCAGCAGCGGGACAGATTTACACCCTATGCCCCTCTGTCCCTCCTATCTGTTTTAGGTGCCACCAGCGGGACATCTGGCCAGGTCATGCCCCGCTGCCATGGAGTGTGACGTGGCCGCGTGCAATTGGGCACCTGAAACTGGTAAGTGTGGGGAAAATGGTCGGGAGGGGCCTTGTTTGATCAATGTTGTTTTAGGGAATGTGAAAACCCATGCATTAGTGGACACAGGGTGTGAGCAAACCTTGATTAGGACAGCTCTCCTGGGCGGTGTGTCGTGGCGGCCACGAGGTCAGGTGGCCATCTCCTGTATCCATGGAGACACGGCGGCATACCCCACAGTAAAAGTATATTTATCGGTAGGACCGATAAAACGTCACCTTGTAGTCGGGGTGGCGGAAAGGTTGCCACACCCAGTTATTCTGGGCCGAGACTGGCCAAAATTCAGGGAATTGATACAAAAATGGCAGTCTCAGCCACACACGTAAACGTGGCAGAAAAAAAAAGGAACGGATTGGTGATGTGTTTCCTTTTCACACTGAAATGTTTTCCCCTTTTTCCGCCCTAGAAAAACAAATAAGGAGAGACGGACCGCAAAATGGGAGGGAGCGTTTTTGAGACAAGGCTGGGGTCTGGTGGGAGAGTGCTGCAATGGTAACAAACGCCAGTCGAAGGGAGTGGGAACGCAGTGTGACCGAGAGAGCGAGGTTACTGGGCCGACTAGGGCAGAGGTTATTCCAGCCCCTCTCAATGTACCGGACCCGTGGTACTCAAGCGCGGACCCGTCACTGGTGCACGCTTGGGGGCAGGTCCGGTCCATTGAAGGTAAGGATGTTGATGGCGCTGGGGCGCTAGTATATCCACATTTCAGTATCAAGGGGCAATTACTGTATAGGGTAAACCTAGCCGCGGGCACAGGACAGCCTGTAACACAATTGTTGGTTCCCCGCCTTGTCGGACCGAGGTCATGAGGCTGGCGCATGATATCCCTTTTGCGGGCACCTCGGAGCCGAGAAGACGAGGGAACGGATATTGGCTCGATTCTATTGGCTGGGTCTTCATACTGATGTGTCGAGATATGTAGCCACATGCCCAGACTGCCAGCGAGTAGCGCCGGTCGAAGTGCGCCCGCCTTTGGTCCCACTGCCGATTATTTCCACTCCTTTCGAGCGCATTGCAATGGACATAGTGGGCCCTTTGCTACCTTCTGACTCCGGTATACGCATATATTAGTGGTGGTGGATTATGCAACGCGATACCCGGAGGCAGTTCCATTGAGGTCCACTAGTGCCGCTGCAATAGCCACTGAGTTAGCGCAGATTATGGCTAGAGTAGGGATCCCCAAGGAGATTTTGACCGATCACGGAACCAATTTTTGTCCAACACGCTACAGCAAGTGTACAAAATATTGAAAATACGTCCCATCAGGACGTCCGTTTATCATCCACAAACGGACGGTCTGGTGGAACGCTTTAATCAGACCTTAAAGTCGATGCTGAGGCGATTTGTAACACAGGAGCAGAAACATTGGGCATCGCTTCTTCCCTACCTCCTTTTGCGGTGAGAGAAGTGCCGCAGAGTTCAACGGGTTCTCCCCTTTGAGCTCCTGTACGGCCGGCAGCCTCGCGGCATTCTCGACCTGCTGAGAGAGGGGTGGGAGGAGCACAAAGGCTCGCCCAAAAATGTAGTGAAGTATGTGCTCCTACTAAGAGATCGCCTGGATTTGGTCAGTCGTTTGGCCCAGGACAACCTCAGATCGGCTCAGCACCGACAGCAGCAGCATTACAACAAAATGCACGGATTCGAACCTTTCGACCAGGGGACAAGGTAATGCTGCTACTTCCCTCATCAGAATCAAAACTGTGTGCTAAATGGCAGGGGCCGTATGAGGTGATTCGGGCTATAGGGAAAGTAAATTATGAAATTAGACAGCCCGATCGCCGGAATGAACGGGAAATTTACCATGTTAATTTGTTAAAGCCCTGGCAGGCAAGGGAGGTCTTATTTATAGCCCCAGGCAATATGGAGGATGATTTAGGCCCCTGTCCAGAGACCCCAAGCACAAGAGCGATTTCAATGGGGGAACAATTGGTTCCAGATCAGCAAAGAGAGCTGCGTAAGCTTATTGAAGAGTTCAGCGATGTTTTCTCTGACATGCCCGGCAGAACAAACTTAGTTGAATATGACATTATCTCTCCACCAGGTGTCACAGTGCGAGAGACCGCACCGGATCCCGGAAAGTCGACGAAGTGGCGCTCGCAAAGAGGTATGGGATATGCTCGAGCTTGGGGTGATTGAACCTTCCAGGAGCGAGTGGTGCAGTCCAATTGTCATAGTGGCTAAGAAAGACGGCACCAACCGCTTCTGCGTTGATTTCCGTAAGGTAAACGCTATTGCTAAGTTCGATGCGTATCCCATGCCTCGGGTCGACGAACTTTTAGACAGACTGGGAAAAGCGAGGTTTATTTCCACTCTGGACCTGACGAAGGGATACTGGCAAATCCCTTTAACCCGCAGCTCCAGAGAGAAAACCGCATTTTCAACACCAGAAGGGCTGTTCCACTTTAAAACCATGCCATTTGGGCTACATGGTGCGCCGCTGCCTTTCAGAGACTGATGGACCAGGTTTTACGCCCACATCATGAATATGCAGCAGCGTATATTGATGACGTGGTGATTTACAGCTCCACCTGGCGAGAGCATTTGGCTAGGGTTGCAGCCGTTCTTCAGTCTCTAAGGGCAGCCCGCTGACAGCTAACTTGAGGAAATGTGCGCTTGCAAAAAAGAAACTCAATATTTGGGATTTTTAATGGGAAATGGAAGGGTGAGACCTGTGGTCACCAAAATCCAGGCTTTGGTTGATGCAGCGATCCCCAAAACCAAGACTCAGGTGAGGTCACTACTGGGCTTAGCTGGTTATTACCGCCGTTTCATCCCCGAGTACGCCACAGTGGTTAACCCATTAGTTGACCTCACCAAAAAGAGCGCTCCAAATTTAATTAAATGGTCAGCTGAGTGTCAGGGGGCGTTTGATACGATTAAGCTTAGACTTTGCCAGGCCCCCATTCTTATTACTCCAGATTTCACCAAGAGATTCATCCTCCACACCGACGCATCGGATGTAGGTTTGGGTGCAGTCTTGTCCCAAAAAGTAGCTGGAGTAGAACACCCGATAGTGTACCTAAGCAAAAAAAATGTTACCTCGAACGTAACTACTCAGAGTCGAAAAAGAGTGTTTGGCCATTAAATGGGCTACTCACTCTTTACGATACTACCTGCTGGGACACTCATTTGATCTGGTCACAGACCACACCCCACTCAAGTGGTTAAGCACAATGAAGGACAGCAATGCCCGGATAACTCGGTGGTATCTGGCATTGCAGCCCTTCATGTACCATATGGTACACCGTGCGGGAAAGACCACCAAAATGCGGATTATTTTTCCCGGGAGGGGGAGTAATGGGGAAGGTAGATTTAGCCGAGTGTTCCTTCGGCTCCACTCTGAGCGGTGGGATATGTGACAGAAATATAATGAGTTCTGGTGATAAATCTTCCTCCCGACCTGTGAGGGCTTAAAGAACGGGAGGAGAAGTATCTGGAAGGGCTGGCCTGACAGTTCGCTTCCGGACCGGAAGTGGGTCAGCCTGGAAAGAAGCGAGACTCTGTTGTAAGACCGTTTTGACTTGAAAGGTAAACGAGGGCAGCTGCAAGTAATAAGGCAGCTGCAACCGCTACCTAGATATCATGCGGGATTACATATAGGGCCAGGGTAACGCTGATCTTTTCCTTCGCTTTGGGTAAAGCTCGGTGGAGAGAAGGACTGAGAGTGGAGCTCTCAATTAGAAAGAAAAGGAGACGGGTTACGTGTTTTGTGTTGTGTATCTGTCTGTCAAACTGTCCGTGTTTTTGAATCACCAGACAGTTAAAGCACACCTCCGAGCTGTCGCAGAGGGTCAGCACAAACCGAGCACCACTGCACTACCGTCACCACTTACCTGTGTTTCACTCCGCACCAGCACGACTGCACTCACCCCGGACTGGTGACCGTGTATTTGTTTTTGTTCAGGACTGTGCCCTGTGCGTTATCCCCGCGCTTTACACATTGGTGTGTATAGCCGGGGATTTATTATTTTACGGTCGCCAGACCGGGATTATAAATAAAGCACTTTATCACTGGATACCGTTGTCTGTCTATCACTCCTGCATCACATTACCGCTACACCTGTTCCCCTTCCCTAGCCACTTTGCCACAGCCTCTCATAAGCAAGACTGCTGGTGTGACCACCAAGTCATTATATTCCTACCCAGCCTTCAGATGTAAATGAATGAAAAAATAACAAAATACCTACTGCTGTCAATTTGACAGAAAGCTCATTGTTAATCAAACACACTTGCTGAAGTAGTTCAGATTATGTCTGCCTGTATCAATCTTTATATTCTAACAAGACACAACACAAATCACTGCATATCTGCCATCAAGTGCTTTATTTACCATATCATAGTTGCAGAGATATTTAACATTTGTACAAATGCAAAATAATGATTATTTCTTCTTCAAGCCATAAAGAAAAATGTAAAAATTGTACATAGGTAAACAGACATTTCATGAACTTGTCATCCATATTCAACAATACACATGCTCATAAAGCAAACAAAAGGTATAGCGTAAAACAGTAAGTGCTGCGCAAAAAAGTTATTTACAAATATGTACCAAACATTTACTCCTTCCAAAAAGAAAGGTGGTTGAGTTACATGTACAAGATTACAAAATTATGAAATTCTGTACAATATTATATTTATATGTAGGCAATATCCAACAAAGCATGAGACACCACCTCTTTGTTGTAGCCCTGTTGCTTTTGAACGGTCAAGCGAGTTTATTCCACAAGGAGCCCCACTGCTGCCAGCTGAAACAGCTGCAACACATCTGGAAGAAACTTGAAAATGGTGGAAAATAACCCATTACAGCAAATCAGAGATAAAAAAAACTCCAAGGTTACAGAAAACTACTGACGTAACCACATATCAAATCCTTGCTTTGGTTACTGATTCAAAAGACTTTTTTACCATATATATTTAATTTATGTTTAATATTTCCAGTTTAAAAAGTTACACCCACAAAATATCTTAAACATGGCACATTGTTATAGTTGTTCTTGAGATGACTGGGGTTATCGGTAGACATTGGAACAAGAGCTAACTTTACAGACACAGCAAACATCTTTCCAGTGCTATAACCAGGAGTTTAAAAAAAAAGATGCTTAAGAAAAACAAAGTTGTTATTTTTCCATACACTGTTATCATACACACATCAGGTAGATTCCACATGATCTGGTGAAGGCTGAACTGAATCTTAGACATGTCATTGGTTTTAATTACGTAATACTAGATTTAAAACTCTAGCTGATGACAGATAGTAAAGCAGCTACTGAATAACTTTGGGGGATACTTTTCTGGAACATCAGTCGCTCAGAACACACTGTTTTTAGAATCGATTTATTGTCCAATCTAGAACCATTCCGTTTAGGCAGTTGCTTATGAAAGGAAACACTTATAGTAGGTAGTACTGTTTTACAACCTTTTGCCCTTTAAGCAAAGATATATATATATATATATATATATATATATATATATATATATATATATATATATATATATATATATATAAGAGGTGGTGTCTCTTTAGCTGGTGTAGTAACAAAAGATAGAACATATGGCCATCATTACCTCTGCATTCACAGAAGACAAAAGTGCATTAAAAGCTACATCAAACTGTAAAAATCTTTATCTTAATATTATTGCCAAACTCTGTGTTAAAGGGTAATGTCATATTTTGTTTTAGAAACAGTTTACACAACTTGAACTGCTACATTATATGTATAACATGAAGTATTAAAGCTCTGTTGAGTTATAGAGACCCTGTCAGCAGGTGCTGCAGGAAGATACAAATCGCACTGACAATAAATATTCCCTTTGTCTAGAATTGAATTCACTTACAGGAATAAAACAATATTTGGAAATATTTCTTTTTAGTTTAAATCTCATATTATAGAAAACAATAACAAGCATCAACTGACAATCCATTATAATCTAACTGGACCATTCCCAGGCTGATAGGGTCCAATATTTGCTTACAAAATAAAAATAAAACAAATAATAATAAAGTGAAGAAGAAGAAGAAGTATAGCAATAATAATAATTACAATAACTGATTTGTTTGGTTGAATTTAGTTGAGTTCTGCACTTTCAAGGATACACAGTTCTGCTGTTGGCCTTTAAAACCTTGTAACTCATTAACCAACAAGAGAGCGTTATTATTATTATTTGTTTATTTAGCAGACGCCTTTATCCAAGGCAACTTACAGAGACTAGGGTGTGTGAACTATGCATCAGCTGCAGAGTCACTTACAACTACGTCTCACCCGAAAGGCGGAGCACAAGGAGGTTAAGTGACTTGCTCAGGGTCACACCATGAGTCAGTGGCTGAGGTGGGATTTGAACCAGGGACTTCCTGATTACAAGCCTGTTTCTTTAACCACTGGACCACACAGCCACTTTTTACAATAGTTTGCTTGGAAACAAGTAAGAAAACCAATTAAGAAATCCATTCCAACCAAGCCAATCTTACAAAAAACTTAAACAGGTATTTATCGTTTCAGAAATAACATAATAAAACTAATTTAGGGATTTTTGAAGGAACAGCAACAATCTGCTCCTGACAGTGCTTTTTTCCACTTTAGATTCAAATTGGGTTCTTGAGAATGTCAAGCTGTTTGTTATATGACCAGCAGGTGGCACTAATGCATCTATATTGAATCCTTCACTCTAGCCACTTTTTTTTCTTGGTTTCAACTCCCCAAAAAATAACCAAATATATATATATAGAGAGAGAGAGAGAGAGAGAGAGAGAGAGAGAGAGAGAGAGAGAGATAAACAAATGCCACCTATTGAACAGAACATCTTACTAAAACTGTTAAATAATATGTACCCACAGAGAGCGCTTCCAAAATAATGCAAACTAGTAGGCAGAACCAGATATCTGAGAAAGCATTTTAGTATTTTACTACCAGAGCACATCTAGTAGAAGTACCAATAAACGATTATATATCTTTACAAACTTGCATCTGCATTTTAATTTGGTGTGAATCAGTGCAGGTTTACCAAAATTAAAAGAAGTAATCTCTTTGGATGTGGAAACAGATACAATATAAAATAAAATACGGTTTAGATGTGTTAGTTCTAGCTACATTTGATATTTTACTGCATTCCAGTTAAGTTGCTTTGTAAGTTTTCAACAAACAAAAAGGTTTGCCACTTTCAGATGCAAAATAGCTTTTGCCTTGTGAATGACAAGAACTGCAGAAGCCTAAACAATGAGGTGAACCAGCATTCATTATGTCTCATTATAAAATGCTTCTCTGTAAGAAGCTCCCTGCTTACAGCTGTTGAGTCTGTAATACAGATTGAATCTCATAAAACAAGACTCAAACACTGATATAAAACTGTGGAGAAACACTGTGGTAAACTGTAGCTGTAGGCAAATATCAGCAACAGAATACTGCTTGCCAGAAAAGGCACCAAATATTGAATACATCAAGGAATGAGGAAGCCAGTGAGAAACCCCAATGTCTCCTTAAAACTATCCAGATAAAGAGGCAGGGCTGTGTTTGTAACATCGTTCTCCTGTTGTTTTTGTTTGAGAATGATAAAGAACTGGCCCCAACAAGAATACAAATAAAACCCATCTATATACAGGACAGACACAACCAGGCACATCCAGACCGTTTGTTCTAAGGCTGCTTTCTTATATGATGCAGCCCATCTGAAAACACACTGTTCACTGCTTTAAAACTTTCACCCACAGGAGACTGAACCCAACCACAACACACATTCTGAACTCTGTATTTCAGTGTACTGTCGTTAAATCAAGTTTGATCTGTAAATGTCAGACACAACCCAGTTTCCCTTTGGAATGTGAATTTATTATTATTATTATTATTATTATTATTATTATTATTATTATTATTATTATTATTATTATTATTATTTTTCTTCATAGCATTATTTTACTTTTAAACTTCAAAATAATAAATACATGGCATCTATTTACATGTTTTTGGTCCAGGTAATATATGATGTTACAGAGCTTACTCACTGCTATTGAATACTTGGCTTGTGTACTGTACAAGCTGACTGGATGCAGTATTAATAAAAAAACCCTTGTTGTTCAGCTTTAGCAAAGGCACACTAAAGATTAGACCTCATGCCGAATGCACTGTAAGAATGAATTCGTACTGACAGGGCACCTACTGCAGCTAATGCCCCCGGAAACCATGCCTTCCTATGCTCACACACACAGATATAACCTGGGGGCACACCACAAAGACAAATGATTGAGATGCAAAAAACAGGCAATCCATTGTGGTTAGCCATGCAGAGGTCTTTGAAACAACGTTAAGCAGTAAGCTGCTTTGCATAGTTGGTCCTTATTATTATTATTTGTTTCAATATTAATATGTTTGATTTATTTTCTATAATACAAAACATATCTTTAAAAAAATTGCTATTTTCATAAAGCTTCAAAAAAGTTTCCAGGGTCTGAGTAAATGCCTGTGTTCTATGTAGAGAACTGTTTGCTGCTGAATATAACTGGGTGGTCTATGAGGATGACAGCAAACACTACAGTACAGCACACAGTAGGCTTGCAGGCACCATGGTTTTAGACATCAGTTAGACAATACAATCTGTAGAGGCACAGAACTAGTTTGTGCTCTTGTTCTCTGGCCACACTTTGAATGTCTCATCCAGACATTTGCATAACTAAAACTTGCAGTTTCTGAGAGATGATCACAAGCTCCACATTAAGGGACATCAAAATAGCAATGAGCTTATCTGAGCTCTGGAGCTTTCATTTCTACTTATAATGTAATCTAGAAGTTAAACCCCCATGTCATACAATCGGATTAATACTAAGGAAACAATTTCAAAATACATTTCTATGGCTACATTTTAAGATTCAATAATTAACTGGGTGATTCTGTGACCTCTTCCACATATTCAAAACCCCTCCTTGAACCACGTTATGTCAATAAAATGCCATATTTCTAATGGGAAGAAGATGACATGCAGTATTTTACATTTAAAGGTACAGTAGTTAAAAAAAAAAACTAAGAACATCTACAACACATATAGGTTAAAATCCCTTTGTAGTGATGAGAGAAATTGAAAATATGACTCAGTATTTCCTGTTACCACATTGATGTAAAAAACAAAAAACATTTCTTCAAACAATAAAGTATGAGAAGAAGTTGTGAAAGAGACCATAGCTTTGATGTGCTGCTGAAAATATGAACCAATCTAACACAGCACCTACAGTAGTAGTGAAACTATGTACGAACTATGAGAAGTCAGACAAACGTATCACTTTGAACACTGTAACAAGCATGACCAATAACCACTCTAACTCTCCAATAGACAATCATATCAGCAGCAGAATGTGTAAAATGTACAAGCATGGTCTGAAATCTCAACTATCACCAAATTAAATGAGCCAATGAAGTTTAACAAGTTCACCAAAGAAAGCCCCCTCAATACAAATACGAAAACATATACACTCTCTGGATACAACCAAAATGCTGGTAAAGAGTTGCAGTAAAACAGATTGCCATGTTTGATAGCTAAATCGAAGCTGATAACTGGCTGTGAATATCACTACAATATTCCTTTTTAAATCCTTAGATCTGTACCAGAAAATTAGAGGAAGACTGAAAGCATTTCCCAGATTAATATCATATACGTATTAATTGCATATTTCCCTTGTAACTATAAGTAGAAAACAAAACAAAACAAAACATCAACTAGACTTAAACTATAAAAAAACACATATAAATCTATTAAGAAGTTTGATTCCAGGCTTCAGTTTTTTTGTTTTTGTTTTTTCTTTCTTTAAAAGTCCTGAATGAAGTGATGGCATTTTTGCTATCCTTGCTTTTTGAAAGCAGTTTATGGCCTGCAGTGAGTTTTTTAAAGAATCGGGTTCATGTCTGTTCTGTGGTTGGCTAGCTGGCTTAGCGTAGAGTTGCCCACAGCTTCACTGACGGCAGCAGTGGAGGTTGTGATGGTGTTGTGCTGAATGACTTGCTGCTGGGAGCACACTGGCGCTGGGCTTCCTGGCGGACTGCTCTCTGGACCTGGGGATGACAAAAAACGAATTAATCCAGTCTGCCTGGAACCAAACAAACAGGTGTCAAACAGTCTAAACAAAACCTGCATTGTGTTAAAATTCTAAAAAAACAAACTGGTGCAAGCATTTGGGCTTGATTCTTAAACATTTTATTCCAAATCCTCATTTGCACAATGTTTTAAGACATTTCTATGTAGTGGCTTGTATGCAGTTTGGAGATTTTTGCTTTTATAGTTTAGAATTGTTTTTTTTTTATGATAGAAAATTAAAAACCTAGAATGATAAACTTTGAGGGCCATATTACTGGCAACATGGTTTGCAATGCTTAGTTTAGACTTTTTCAAAGCTATCGATAGTTGACTTAGTTTATCCAATCACAAGTTAGTAGGACTCTGCATTTTGGATAGGATATTATGATGTGACCCACATACTCCCTCCCATCCATGCTGATTTTTCCCCCATCAGAAATCATGGTGAGCTAACTGCAACATAACTCATGCAAACTTCAGTAGACATTACGTATCAAAAAATCTTTAGTTTTGTTGGTACCTCTAGCTTAACTGTATGTCTAGAGTAAAACAGTTCCAATATCTATCTATTAAACCAGCGGCACATCCGTCACTGAACAACAAGTCCAGAAACAGCCAATCCAAAAGAGTTTGGAGGAGGTCATAGTGCTGCAGTGTTCATGTCACCTCACCTGCAGAGAATGGTTGGATTTTCACATTGCTCTCCTGCTGTGGGATGAATCCTCGACCAATCGGTAGCAGTCCATGTTACAAAGCATGTCTCTGCAGAATGTTATAAAAGGGGCACCCTGGTCATTGATCCAGTCAAGGAGGATGAAGGGGGTGCAGAGATGTCTTAGTGGCAAAAAGTTAGGTTGGAAGGTAGGGGTTTTCTTCTAGATTAAAAAAGCACCATGCACAAAAGAATGCAAGGCCGGACACATTCTTATGAATTTAGTATATGAATGCAAATTTGGATTGCCATTCTTTAATCAGGGTTTATAGAAACACAGTGCTGCGGGGCCCGTACTGCTCGATGTCAACCCTGCTCGTAAACAATGACTTCTGAACTACAGTTCCCAGGTGGCTTTGAGTCTGAAAGGGAGGAAGCACTATAAAAAAAGAGTTGGGTCATAAAGTTGCAGCTGGTTGCTGATAGGATTGTTGTTGGTGATGCTGGTTGTTGATTCTATAAAGAAAAAGTCTCAGTCTTCCAAAACCCAGGCAACATTGTCTGTAAAGGTTTGGCAGGTACAGTAGGCCTTCTTGTTGGCAAAATGGAAATGATTATTTGCAGTTCACAACTACGACTACTACTACTACTCACTTAGGTAGCCTTGTGACTCCTTCTGCATGGCAGTGATTGGACAGTCTTTATGCGTCAGCAGAAGTTGCTTTAGCTGTGTCACCTCGGTCTTCAACATAGTGACTTCATTCTGAAAAAGACAAGTTCAAAACCTTTAACAGACAGCAGAACCTTACACCTACAGAACTGAGGAGAGAACCTGCCTAAACATCCCTGTTTAAACCCTTTTTAAAAGTGTTGTACTATTATTTGGCTCAGTGAGTAGCCATGACAACAAGTTTATATTCTGTCCCAAATCAAGAAACACAAATTTACGTGCATGTGTTATATAAAGGGGGCATGACACAAAATCTGGGTTTTTGACCAGGTTTAAAAAGGGATAGCAGTGATGGTCTTGCTCTTTGACTTTATTTTCAATATTGTTTTACACAGCACAGCAAAGGAACTTTAACATAGAAGAGATACAATGAGAAAACAGGCACATTGAATTACAGTTCAGGTTAGGCTTATTTTAACCTTAACTACACATAATTATAACACCCGCTTTATAGCATCAATTTAGCTAATGATTGTGATATGCGTCACAATTTCAGCTATAAAATGAAACTTGCAATAATATTCACTAAAACACAGACTTCAGTGAGTATTTTCGTTTTTATTTTTATTTATTTAAAATAATTATGATTTTTTTTATTTCAAATTTCAATCAAATTTCACAGCAATGTTGGCACTAGTCTTTCAGCTTTGTATTAACTTTCTTCAGAAGTTAATTCAGGTCAACATGAAACAAGTGATAGCAGGATGAGAGATCTGTACCTGTTTTGTTTTTAAAGAAAAAGAAACACTGTCCACCTGTCCCTACCCCCCCCCAAACAAGTCTATTTTTTCTGTTAATACATTTCTCATACAGTGCAGCAATTCTAAAGATTTCAGAATATTGTCAGGCATCTGCTGTGCTGAAGCTGCTACTTCGGATTTAACACTCATTGCAAACGTGTCGGAAGTCTAGGGTGAAATGTACTAAACATGCGCAATGCTGTTAGCGACTTTTAGGGAATGCTTTGTCACAGTTTTTCTTTGCGATTCAACCTTGGATGAATATGTAATTATGGGCGTTCCTGCATAAATTTGCAAAAAGGGGGTGGAGATAGTGCAAGTCAGGGTTCTCAAATATTGTAATGAGATGTACTAAAGCTGCCGACAATTGAGACACTTTCAATTGCATCCATTTTTTAAGAGCATGTTCTAAACAGTCGCAATTGTTTATGGCATTTCCCAGTCTGCTTTTTCTCATTTGTTGCCAGTTGTGCTCAATGTATTTTTTAGACGAACACCCAAGTACCTAATTTTCACTAAAGCCAGGGTGTACTTACAAGCTTTGAAAACAAATTTCTATGACATTTCTGGATTCCCAGCATGTTGGGAGCAATAGACTGCACACATGTGCCGCTAACCCCTCCAACTATGAAAATAGATCAAATTAATACGGAACAGAATGCATTGTGTAGATGACGTTTAACATTTAACAAAAACTATGTTATTTTGATTCTTGCACCCTTGCATGTATAGACGTTATATATATATATATATATATATACAAGCCTGATATCTCTACAGCCACCAATTCCTTCGTTTTGTACAAGGAATGCACCAGGGAAAATATCAGTAGGAGAGATTTCTTCTTGAAGCTAGCCACAGCGCTTCAGAAGAAATTTTGATCAGAAAACTGCAAAGCAGCAGTGCTACACAGAGTGACACACACAGAGAAAACATGTTACTTCCGTTTTAAATTACAAAATAATTCATTTTTACAGTTTTGTATGCACATATACCTGTTTACACACTAGTTTCTTTTGAAATGTTTATTTTATTATAGTTTTTCATTTTGTGGTAAGTTAGAAAATAAACCCTTTTATGTTTAAGTGTTCATTTAAATACGGTGCTTCAGCTGTGCAGATGTTTGATATGATGTACTTGAATAAAACTTTTGAGTTGTATCGGATAGTTGTCTTTCATTTTAATATAGATGTTGTTTAAAATGTAACCATCATGACTGCCGGCGACGGTTTTAGGTATGCGTATAACCATGGCGGTTAAAGAGACATCTTATGCGGACGCATGCATATTCTTTCCAGTCGTTAAAAACTCAAGTCCTTTGTATTTCTTTTTTAATAAGTATTCTAATTTGCGTGCTAGTTATTATTTATTTCTTAGCAGACGCCCTTATCCAGGGTGACTTACAATTGTTACAAGATATCACATTATTTTTACATACAATTACATTATTTTTTTACACATTATTTTTACATACAATTACCCATTTATACAGTTGGGTTTTTACTGGAGCAATCTAGGTAAAGTACCTTGCTCAAGGGTACAGCAGCAGTGTCCCCCATCTGGGATTGAACCCACGTCCCTCCGGTCAAGAGTCCAGAGCCCTAGCCACTACTCCACACTGCTGCCCTTTTTGTTTAACTATTGTGCACAACAGTGTTTTTAGTTATTGGATCTTCTGTTAAAAAACGAATGTTTGTTCTTTATTTTGAAAAACAAAATGTCAATGCATCGATTATCGTTGATAAATGCCTACACGATAATCAAATACGACATCAGGGTGCCAATTGCATCACTACCCCTTAGTGTTTATTGATAGAACTTACCAAGAAACCTATATTTAAGTTTTGGAAGCAGGTATTATAATGGGCCTACAACCTTTATAACGTCTGAAATGAATCAAGACAGAATCAGCCTCAGAGAGAGGGAGAACCTGTTGAAACTGTTGGGCTCCCAAAGGGTTTCAAAGGCTCCTTGGTACCTCTGTGCTGAGCCAAACCTTGCAGAGGCTGTTCATTATGTGGAAAGCAACCTCTGAATTAGCTCACCTGTGTCAACACATTGGTTGGTAAAGTGGCACAATGTATAGCTCCGTACCTGAAGCTGCATGTTTGTCTGAGTTAGTTCTTCTGCTTTTTTTTCCAGTGAAATCACCCACACTTTCCTCTTCTGTCTGCAACGCGTGGCGGCGGCTCGGTTCCTTTCTAGAAATTTCCGTCTCCTTTCGTCTGGGTCTTCATCCACCACCCGCCTCCTCCGGCCTCCAGTGGGTTGAGGCGACTGTAATGTCTGGCTTGCCTGCATCTGCTGGGCCGCGGGTGACACCTATCACACATCAAATGCAGTTATTAGTTCAATTAGTGATGACGTTACAGAATAAATTAAAAGAGAGCGAGAGAGAGGAGAGGAGCAGTAATAGCTGCAGAGTCCTGCCACAGGGCCAGAGACACATAGTAGATGAGCCTGACTGCAAATAGAATTGTTTATTTCATGTCTGTTCTTTTGCGTTAATACAGTGTAACTTTGGCAATACTTGTTGAACTTGTCATGCCAATAAAGTATTTAGAGAGAGAGAGAGACAGAGAGACAGAGAGAGAGAGAGAGCGCAGACTGGTAAAACAAATTAATTCCCCTTCACCCCCCTACCCCACCCAACCCCCAATCCGCAGACATTTTGGCACTAAGTCAAGAATAGCAGGAGTCCAAAACATTAAGTGCCAGTTACCACCTGAAAGATTCCGAAAGATAAATAATAAAAAAAACATGACAACACGCTCTGTCTATGGCCTAGTGAAGCAATTGCAACACCCACAAAAAAAAAAACAGTCTACATGTGTTAGTTTTACTAATAAACGGAAAGAGTTCACACTACGCAGGCTCCAGTATGTTTAATTCACAGTTTGTCATCTTTGTCTTCAATCTAGCTTCTTTGGTCATCATAAAAGTACTGTGATTACAGGCATGCTAAATAAATAACATTTTGATATATAGGATTTTTTTTTTTTTTAACATAGGAATATGCCAGTCAGCAGTGGACACACTGCCATGTTAACAGCCATTGATGTGGTTACTGTTAATACATTAATGGTGTCTTAGTTACACTCCATCAACGTTTTTAAAAGTTGTATCATGCTAGAATACCTAAACTGAAGTTTTAAAATATTAACATTAAAATGCTAACATTAAAATACAAACATCCCGAAAATAGACAGTTAGCGGAGGTATTCAGTTTCTATGGGGAACTAAAACCAAAAGGAGATCCTGAACCCTTTTTGCAAAAATGAAAGTAATGTATAACTTCAAAAAGACTAAGAGCACCACATGCTGTACACCCTTCCAAACCCCTAACGAGCAAGGCTGCATTTCTCTCTAATCACCATCTCCTCATGTCGACAGGCATTCTTGAACGCTGTCTTTATTTCTGAAAACCCAGGGAGCCATAGGCCCGTGCGTGACTACTGGTTATTTGTTATTCCAATCATTTAAATTACTGCTATCAAAATTAAGTTGAATTACACACAATAAAATTAAATGCGATTACAGGCGGTGAGTGCTATATAGCAAATTCAAATGGAGGTCAGTGTGCCAAAAAAAAATATACAGTACAATGCTTCTAGATCTAGGCAAATTTACTTAGGGGGTTGATTCTGATTATGACTATTGCTCCAATACTTTTAATTACATTGAATATGAAGATATCACAGCTCTGTTTATCTATCATATCAGATTAGTACATTTGATGAACTTTTAAACATTTAAATACAAAAAAGAAAAACAAATATAGTAACCATAATTGATTTAATTAAAGTGCTCCTTCATGTATTAGTATAAACATTTTGAAAAGAGAAATCACATAAGCTCGTTACCCAACATTCATGGGCAGCCCTGCGGAACAAGATCGGCCTGTCTGGTGGCGAGTACCTGGGACTGGATTTGCTGGTGCGGGGAGGTCTGGTGGTGGTGCAGGTGTGGAGGCGGGTGTGAGTGGTGGTGTGGGTGGCTCTGCTGTTGCTGCTGGTGGTGCTGGTGGTGGTGCTGGGGCGGCTGGTGAGCATGGTGGTGCTGCTGGTAGGCATGGTGAGGAGGCTGCAGAGACGGGTGCTGGTGAGGGTGGGAGTGCATGTGATGGTGAGCAGCCTGCTCCTGTCGAGCTGACATCATTTCCATCATGTGACCCATTGTGTTCATGTTTCCATTGGACATGGCTGCCGGGTGATGTGACAGGGCTGCCTTCAGCCTCTGAAAGGGTAAAGAAAACAAAATAACGTATGTTATTAGTAATGTGTCTGAATTTAGAAAGGTTGTTCGTTTTAATAAGCATGTTGGCCCCACATGAAAGTAAAAAGAAATACACAACTGGGGGGGACTGTGATATTTAAGCAGTGTATTCTCCTGAGGAAACCCAAGCAGCTCCATTGGTAGGCCGCGTCATTAACATAAGCAACAACATAATGGATTTGAAATATTTGCATATTTGTCCCAATAAAGGCTCTGGAAATTACATGATATTGTCATTGGCGATCATATGAAAATGTTACTGCAGTGATACCATTCAACTATGCAGCTGCATGTGCTTTTATGCTGTCATTACCAATTTATATATCATTGCCATGGTATTGCCCAGCATTGCCATTGAAGATTATTCCAAAGAGCTTTTGTCCACATTAGACTGGACTCTGTAGGAAGATCAGTGCACCAGGGTCAACATTAAAAAAAAAAAACAGCAAAGCAGTTTAACAACTCCTGTCACGAATGGATTTAAAATAAGCTGGAGTGGATTTACAGCCTGGATAATCCACTGTGAAACCTGTCCCCAAGTCCTCAAGCCCTTCTTACCTTCTTTATACCACCCTATGCTGCACTATATACTGCACTAGAAAGTATAATATTAGAGAGATTGGAATCTGGCAATGGATAGATGTCTGGATGGTTTGAATTTATTTGTTAACAATATAAGTTGTGTACAGGGCACTGCGGTAAGACAATTATTACCGTACTTCCTGGGTGGTTGAAGGCACACGGCCTACTGGGAAAAAAGGGGGGAAATATCTCAATGGTTAACTTCTTGGCACAATAGTTTTAAATAAATAAATGAAACAGAGAATGCCTATAAATTATCAAGCGGGTGGGGTATATGACTGCTTAAGAAAAAGCAGTTTACAGCTGGGTTATACTATAGTTCAATGCAAGGCTCAGACAGGCACTCTTTAAGTGAGTTGTACTGCTGGTCTGCAGCCTGAAGGATGCCTGTGTTCTCTTTCATGTGTGTTTGGGGCACCATTTAAAGAAATACAAGTTCTAGTCATGTTTTGTTTTGGACTTAAGACTTCCCTGGCCGGACTTCTATGCTTGATATTTACGCGATTGATTATATATATATATATATATATATATATATATATATATATATATACTGTAAACTAATGACATTTTCAAGACATCCATCTTAATGCAGAATAAAGTGTTTTTTTTCTTTTTTTCCACAGCTCTCTTTTGTATATTCATTTGTTTAGACAGCAGATGAGGACAGTGAGAGCGAGAGGCCTGACACACAGCTGGTTTCAGTCAAGGCAAGCCATTTCCAAGGGGTCCATATATTTAACAAGCTCCACATTCAGTATCCCCTATGGGAGTGGCGGCCAGCTGCCCTGGCTCACAGGCCTGGTCACAGACCAGCTATCTACCTCATCCTCTCTCCCAGTGCAGTGGTGCAATCACCCTGCCCTGGAGTCTTGTTAAACGATGCTGTGCTGTGGTAGCGTGCTCTTTACTCCACATTACAGACCCCCCTCCCCTCATCCTATCATTCATGAATGATTTAGATCTGCCAATTATAAAATACAGCCTTTTGAAATGACACATAACCCACAGTGCTTATCATTTATCTAATGTGCCTGGCAGCTGCATTACTTATTTATTTTTATGGTAACTTTATGAAATCCATAACCAGATTGAGCCTTTAGGTTAATTGCAAACAAAGTACTTTGGGGTAAAAATGAAAGTGTTATTAAATTTAGTTGAATTCACACATTTGGAACCAGTACCTTATTTATTTTATTAACTGATTTACATATTTTCTTGTATCACCCTTTCTCAATGTATTCTATTCAATTATTTAAAGTTAATGTACTGCTCTGTACTAAAGGATTGGATCTTGAGGAAAACCCTGAAAAGGATCAACACCATGTTTACAGAAAAGGGCCACTAGCTATAAAAATCTGTACTGCCATGACTCAGTGCAACCCTCTTGTTTACAATTTGTTAAACGCAAGGCATAAATGAGTACTTGAAAAGAGTCCAAGAGGACTGCAGAGTTTGAAACCTTCATTTTTTCTTTACCTATTGTGATAGCCCACCTCTAAGGACAGTACTGGGTGCATTGTCAACTAACAGTGTACATACTAATGGCTTTAGTCTTGTTTTATATCTAGTCACTATTGTCTGGAGTATTACATCCACACTACAGCATATTATATTTAACACATAGTACCCTGAGAGTTTACTGCAGGCTTTGCTGGTTTTCTAACAATTCAACTTTTAGGTTTAACAAATCAAAGTCAGTCTGAAGCAGTAAAGTTATTCTATTAGTTAGCTGATTCTAGAGTGTGTCACAAAGATCATCACACCTCCAGCTAACATCTCAAATGCTGCAAGCACACACTCAGCAGCACCCAGCCCCAGAATCAGAGCAGACAATCTCTCTTTCCCACAGAACAGTGTGGGATTTTAACATCAACCACAGTCTAGTAACTTAATAACATTATCAGTGCAGTAAAACAAGCCTGCCTCAGGTTTGGTTGCATTGGCACTTTGCCAAAATGTTGGGGAATGGAGCGAGTGCTAAGGAAGGGGTGGGCTGGCGGCAGTGCTCAGATACTTTGTGCAAGCTTGAGGTCTAGCCTGGCGGGCGGTCATTTATCACACATTTTGATAGCGGTCCAGCTGGCAGTGAAGAGCTATCTGTTTATAAATTCAATTAGCCTGCTTAGTTATCAGTCGAGGCTACAATGTGTGGTCACAGACCAACCTGTGCCAACCCCAGTCCTACTGCAGCTGGCCTACCATGAGGGAAAAAATACTAAACAAAGCAGGCCTCACCCCACCCCATACACCCCAAACTAAGAGGGGTTATGTAAAGGTACAGTACCTGCCCGAACACACATACATACTGTATGTGCACCCACGCAACGTGGTACAAGAGACACATAGACTCCTTCCACGAAAAATTCCCCCTTTTGAATTAAACGAGTGTTATAAGAGTACGGCAGAATTTGACAAACACTGTCAAACCTGCACCTAGGGACTGCCTAAAATACACTCTCCCTTGAGAGATGTGTGCTAAGCATATAGAAATGTTAGGAGGCTGATTACACAGTTACAGTAACAGCAGCTTATTTCCAGTGATAATCTGCACATGCGTACAATTTATTACATTTAGAGCAAAACGTTTCGATCCTGTTAGGGTTTCTTTCATGCATTTTCCTATTTGTCATAATTTCCAAAGACATGGATTTCCAAAGAGATGTATTGTTTTGAATATTCCACAGGAGCCTAAACTGCCTTGGTCACACAACTTGAACCCCTTCTTCATTTAAAACCCTTTGAAGCTTTCTACAAGGTCAGAGGATGAAACAAACTCATAATGATGATTAAACTCAGAGCACTCTTTAGAAACACTCAAGGACAGTTTTCTCAAAGCAAAACTGTATTTAATTCAGCTGAACAGGCTTTAAGTGTAAAACAGTTTTGTGAATATGGTTAACTGCTTTTAAATTCACAAAACATTACTCATTACCATCAACATTTTCCTAATGTTCCATTTCTTACAGTACTTGATTAGTATCTTATTGTGTATGTTTGGATTGCTATTTCTGTGACCATTATCTGCCATGCTTTTAAACTATTTAAGCAAATAGGGAAGCATATTAGCATTGCTCTGGTCACTAAAGTCTCTGCAGAAGCATTGGGCAGTAAATCCTGTGCAACACTTATATGCTTCATGTAAAAATGTTACAAGAAATAGACAATTATTTATTTCGGCAATTTTATTTGCAAAACTCCAAAAATGCTATTTCAAAAGTAATCATACCCTTTGATGCTATGATAGTATTGTCTACAATATGCTAGAATTGTAATATGATAATGCAGAACCTAATTCTAGAAAAGTCTAGAAAATGCTGGATTGTAGGTGAACATTCTCAGAGAGTGAGTATAAAAGGGTTAGGCATAGGATGATTACTGTCATTACCAATAAGTCAATATGGGAAAGTAAAGAGCAATCTGAAGACCTTAGGCAGAAAATTATTTATTGTCATAAAGCTGGAGAAGGATACAAGAAGATTTGCAAGCATTTGAGTATCCCAATTTCAACTATTGTTTCTATTATCAAGAAGTACAAGACTCATGGTACTGTCACAACACCACTCTTAGGAAAACAAGTAAAATCGCTTATAGTTTGCAAAACAGCATTTTAAAGATGGATATGACTTCTGGTCAAAGGTTTCGTGGAGTGATGAAACAAAAATCAAGCAATTTGGTCACGCTGATAGTCATTACGTTTGGAAAAAGTCTGGTAAAATGTATTCCATAGCATACCAAAAGATATTGTCCAATCATCTGAAACCCTCCGTTACAAAACTTAGTTTAAAGCGCAACTGGACGTTCCAACACGACAACGATTCAAAGCACACATCAAAATCTACTTCAGAATGGTTATAGAAGAATAAAATCAAGTTTCTGGAATGGCCTAGTCAAAGTCCCAATCTAAATCTGATTGAGAATCTTTGGTATGAGTTGAATAAGGCTGTGAGTTGAAGAGAAGTCTTTGCAATTTGAATGAACTGGAAAAATTTTGCGTTGAAGAATGGTCAAAAATTAAAGAATCATGCCAAAAGCTCATTGACAAATATCCCAATTGTTTAAGCAAGGTTATTATTGCTAAAGGTGCCACAGCTAGCTATTAATTTAATTTTTCTTGTCAGGGTATGAATACTTTTGATTTAGAATGTTTTGAGTTTTGCAAAAAGAATTGATGAAATAAATAAATCTATTTCTTGAAACTCTTTTTTTCTCATCCACAAAAGCAAAACTTTTGCTGCAAAAGTTTCTCCTGTAATTATTTGTTTTCGAGAAATTTCCAGAAAATATACATTTCCATTGGGGTATGTAAACTTTTGACTACAACTGTATACTGTAATAGGGTATTAAACAAGCAAGACAATAAATATTAGTAAAATGTAGGTGATATAAAGTATCCATTTTAAATGTATTATTTTTACTCACATGTCTCAACCAAAAATTCAAACTTTACTACTAAATATTTATACGTTTTCACGTTGCTGTTCGCAAATCAGATTTTTTTCTCCTTAAGCATGCAAAAGGTTAATTCATATCAGTAATAATCAGCATTAATTGTTTCCTTTAGTTCTTCCCAATCATGTAAATGATGACTTTTGAACCCGCTGTCTGGTTCCCACATGTTAAATCAGGTGGAACCTATCCAAATCATCCCGGTAAATTAGTGGTGCAGCTGAAAGGGGGCCAGGGATGGACAAGCTATCCTTGTTTTCAGAGAAAAATAATCAAAAGTAAAGCTCTGTAATTACTAAGAGGGTTTTGTTTTAAATGTCCTCTTGAGTCGTGGCATTTTAATGAAGGAACTGCTTTTCAGAAAACCAAAATAGCTTTGTATAAGCCAAAGGACATTATGGCACAGATGTGATAAAATGACACTGCAGAATGTGAGGACCTACAAGGAAGGAGGACATCAAAGGGCACAGCAATTTACTGAACTCTCTGTATTGCACTGACCTCTCATCCCCTCATCAAACCTCTATTAAGACACTGCCTGCTCAAAGTGAAAGGCAATCAGTATGGACTGACTGCAGCTGAAAGCACTCTCTTAATAGAGAGAAGGGGGCTGGAGTAATGTATTGCTATTTATAATACATATTTTTACAACAACATACATACATACATGATCTTACTTTACTGTTGTCAACTGTAAGAGCTGAGGTAGTGGAATACCCATCTATCCCTGAACCACACCTCATGTTAACTCATATCAGACATTAATATTATGCAGCAAGTGGCATTAATACATATGGATATTAGTTCTGGGTGAGGAGATGGCTTTATCAAGTAGTCAGTGTTAAGTAGTAACATAATACATATTATTATTATTATATTTAGTCATTTAGCAGACGCTTTTGTCCAAAGCGACTTACAGAGACCAGGGGGTGAACTCTGCATCAACAACTGCTGCTGCAGAGTCACTTACAACAGGACCTCGGTTTTACATCTCCTCAGTTCAGCTTTTATTTTCATAAGTAGGCCTACCTGGACTTGTATATTACTGTAGTATTATAGAAGACTATTTTAAATATAGGTGTTCAAAGAGTAAAATAGTGCACAGTCTTGATATACATTCATTACCTTTTAGGGATGAAACATTTTCACTCACACACAATCTAGTACTTTTTAATAGGCTGCAGGTTCTGTATGTCTGCAACATACAGGCACTTTTCAATTCATGTCAACTTGTTTCAACTTGACTGTTCAATGTCTTAATGGTGTGCCTTTTCTCCAGGAATTTAACCTTTGCAGTCCCAGCTCTGGCAACCACAATGGGCCTCTTTTTGCCCCCAGGGCTTCAAGACTCAGCTCTGTTTTTTCCCCCACTGGTACAGACAACCTTTTCTTACAAATACAATGTAAGCAAGTTCTACTGTTTGGAGCACCATGAACAAATGAGTGTTGAAGTCCTTAATTGAGAAGTTTTACAGTGTAAAGAACAGACTTTCTTAATTCGCACACTTGTGTGTGTGCGTGCACGTGCGTGTGTGTGTGTGTGTGTGCGTGTGCGTGTAAATGGAGCTTATAATTACCAAATAAATAAACCTTGTGCTTTTCTTCCCTGGCAATATTTCTCCCTGTTCTCTCCCCAAGGCCTGGGCTTCCCACCTGCTCCACTGCACTAAGGCTAATTACATGCCCACACTTTTAAAAGAGATTCATTCATTTACTCGCTCAGGCCCTCAAACGACTTTTTTTCCCCCCACAGAGTGCCCCACACCTACCGTCCCAATATCAGCTCACTTTATTATATTTCCCTTTTGCCCCTAAAAGCTGTAATGAGCAACGACTCAGCTCCTCCCCCAGGAGCTGAAGCAATTCAAATGATTTCTTACGGGAATTTAAAGGCAGGCAAGCTGTGTGTGGGGTGGAGAGACATAGAGTTTAAGTATATATGTATTTGTGTATATGTATTTAAGTATATATGTATTTGACAAGTACCATGGCTACTCCCTCACCCCACCCTCAGTTACAGACTGACAGTCACTCTTGACTGCATCACAGTCCATGTATTATTGTTCAGCCTATCTGATACCACTGTGTGAACATATACCAGATTTCCCACACAAAAAAAGCAAGAAAAATGCACGGCTCCAAATCGTTTGCTCATGCCCTTGGCAGCCATGCGCACAGTGTCAATGTAATGGATGTGTTTTGAAACAGAGCAATATTTTGTGCAGTTTTCTTTTCATAAAGGGCCCTTGTAACACAGCACACTGCATACCAACATAACAGTGACAAAATAATGTTACTAACTAATTATGGCCTAGCCACAGCACATTCATTAACAGTTTACGAACCGTGGTAGAACAATGAGAACTATACAACGTTTGTGTTATATTCACCATGTTAAGCCAAGGGGGTCCCACAGTATCCCCTAGAACCCTTAAACTGCTAGATCCAACTACACAGTTCTCTTTGCAAAATAACTATTTTTAAGGTGCTTCTTAAGAAAATATGTTTTACAGTGTTTTACATAAATGTGATATTAAACCTCTGCTATTTTTGCCATACTATATTATTCAGAAAAAGCAGTGTGTGAATACTCTTTATCTACTGTGCAACACTTTTTGTGCAGATTATGATGGCATGCATTTGTTACAGCATTTTTAAAGACACCAGTGTGCAGAATTAGTAACAGATGTCTCCTGATACAGGTAAGCCCTTTGTTTTTTTTTCTATTTGTGTTCTACTGATGCTATAGGACTGATATTGGAGTGCAATATACAGTATACTGCAGGCTTGATTTATTGGGACTTCCATCATGCCTGTGGCACCAGGTTCCCTGCTAAAATGAACTCTGGGAAAACAGCAACTAACTCATGTCCCTGGGCGATGACTTTACCCAAAATTAACCTGCCAGCCAGTCCCAAATGTACTTATGCTAGACAATGGCTGGTGTGCGACCTCCTAATCAAAGTATAACCTTTACTAACTACTCACATAATCAGCAGTCTACAAAAGCACAAAAGGAACTGAAAAGCAAAGGATTAAAAGGCAAGGCTGTCAGACAAAGGAGCTTTCTCTCAAATTGACAGCTCCAGAACTGACAGCTCTCTATAGCCTCAGGTGCTCACAAGGAGTACTCCACCATGAGAAGCTGTACAGTGTGTGAGGGTGGAATTCACGCAGGCTATTCATAAGAATATTATTATTATTATTATTATTATTATTATTATTATTATTATTATTATTATTTAGTCGTTTAGCAGACGCTTTTATCTAAAGCGATATACAGAGACTTGGGGGTGAACTATGCCTCACAACTGTTGCTGCAGAGTTCATCCGAAGGACAATAATGTAACTTTCATTTTGTTGCTTTCTCTTGCACGGTGTTAAACAGTGTAAAAAGGAGTAGGTACTAGGAGACTTACTTTACTGTTCTCATTTTTGTTACATTGGATGATTTGGAAACCTGTTTTAGTTTTTGTATATATATTTTTTTTAAAGCAATGCACATATGGTGTGTTTTTCATGTCAGGTTACTTTAACTCTTGTGAAAATACACCTGTGGCGTTCTAAAGATGTTTGTTAGTAACATACAAACCTGCCATGGAATGATCAGCATCAGATATATAAAAGTCACTATGACCTACTTCCAAAGCACAATGTGACAGATTGACATGTATGGACAGATTGACATGTATGGGCAGATTGACGGGTTCCTCCACATATTACCAGGTTCTGATGCTCTGATACGTCCAATAACTGCTAAAGAATGTCTATAAGTGCTCCATGTCCTTTGGAAACTCAGAGTCTGAACTGACCAGGTTAGCTGGCAGTGACGACATGATTTACGAATAAGAGTTTTCTTAACAACTGCCTATTTGTGCAGATCGTGCAGAACAGAATTCAAGTCAACTTCTCTGACCTGCTAAAAACTAGATATCATGATCGCGTACTGTAGCCTTGTAAATGAAAGAGAATAATTTCTAAACCTTGAGTACCCTGCCATGCAGCCGGGACATTGCCCAAAGGAGTCATGCTGTGTCAGAATGCTTGGAATGTCCCCCTGTATATCTGTGGCCTGCTCTATTTGTTTATTTTTTCTGTACCTAAAACATTATCTACCAGGTAGCCTTTTTTTATGCCTGTAGACCAAAAATAAAACATATACAGGATGCAGGTCTGGAAGAACAAGTATCCCAGGACAGTAGCGGATAAGTTTGAAACACTTGCTTGCGAATACAAGCTCCGACTGTATGGGGACAATTAATCAAATTTTTGAAAGCCTATTTGATATTCCAAGAGCATGGTACAGTACATGCACATACACATTCAGCACTGTATATTCTTCTACCAAACCATTTCCAATGCACTTTTTTGCTTGGTGGATTTGTACTCTCCCTACTGAGGAATACAATACGGTAACTCTCCAGAGATGAAGTAGCATAGAGGGGCATAGAGGGACAGAGAGATGGGGACAGAGATACATTGAGGGTTGGGCAGACACAGACAGATAGACAAAAAAGGCAATCAACTTAACACCTCTATTCTGTTTTCTCATGTCACCGAAATAGAGGTTCTACTTATTCATTAGAATTCTGTCATGTCCTAAATTTGAAGGTTTCTATATTTAAAGATAACTTTGGTTTACTGCTAGGCTACCATATCTGGCAACATTAAATATATCGCTACTGATGCTTTTTTTTCACAGGTCTTAAAGGAATACTTTATATCCTCTGAATTAATTTGATTATTATCCTGTGTGTTAATCATCATTCATTACTGTTCCGATGAGTGCACAAATAGTAATAAATAGTGATGAACACAATATGGGATAATCAATAGATACAAAATAAATAACATACAAATACAGGGGATTTCTTTATGTTACCAGCAGTAATAAATACACCACATACATGCATTTCTGTTACATTTCTCCTTGGTATCGCTCTGTTTTATATGTTTATTTAATTCATCAATTTCATTGCCTTTAAATGCTTTCTTGAAATGAAATAAAATTAAACAAAACCAGTCCAGCTTTCCTATTGAGCGATATTTACTGCTTCTGCCATTTGACGTCCTTAGTTAAGTCATATTGATTGGCAGCATTCACACTGACTGCACTCAAACAACCAGGCCCTGCCACAAAGCACACATCAGCAGACCCGAGCCAAAGGGAGATGGCCAGAACTGAAAGCAAATCACCACCGGAAATCTGGGTCTCTGTTATATGCATTACGGTCACATTGTGTCTATATTGTGGTCACTGTAAATGCCAACAAGACTTGTAGCATTTACCAAATTGCTTTTTTCTCCGGCCCAGCTCCTAAGATGCCGTTTCAATGTACAGTTCAAAACCACTACTTTTTAGGGTATTGATTTTACTATTTAAATTAAATGAACCATTTATCTTCAAAATTCAGTTTCAGTAAAGACACATTGTGCTTTGTGCTTTTTAGTTATCTATTCATTTGACTGTATCTGTGTTCTCTGCAAGCACCGAAATCCAACTCAGTACTTATTAACTTGGGTAGTTCTGGTCTTCTAGACAAAAGCAAGATACTTAAACAATCATGAACGTCCTGAGTCTACTTAATACATCACCATCCTCTTGTCAGGATTATCAAACCCTTCTCCACTGTGATCAAACATTTTCAATCCCTGATAACTCCACAATAGGAGAATTTGTGTGAATCAAATACAAACTCCCAAGCCCTGTTCTTTTACATCTACAATAGCTTTGAGGTTTAAATGAGAAACACACTGCATGAACTGCATAACCTGAACCCAGCATGTCAATTCATTATTTTATGTTATATTTATATTCCTAATGTTAAATGCTAATAACAATTTAAATACACTTCTTTTGGTTTACACAGGCTGAAAAAAATCGGACCTTTCCAATTTTTCCAAAAAAATATATAAATCGAAAAACTATTACATTACTGCATTGCAAAAAAACTGCTTGACAATTTTAAACAAAAAACCTTTAATATTTCACATGTATATAAACATAACAAGGCATTAATATGTGCATATGTAAACCATTCATCAGTCTATATCCAAACTATATTAAAAATGCTTTAGTTAAATAAATATATATATATATATATATATATATATATATATATATATATATATATATATATATATATATTCAAATGAAAAGAAACAAAACATGATACAATACCTTCCGGTTTTATAATCGGGTCAGATTAGCACTCATGACAAACATGAGCACCACACTCACATGACACTTGAATAAGTCAATTCTATCCTCATCTTAGAAAAGGGCTCGTGCTTCTTTAAAACTCATCTGTGTCAGCAGGTTGCAGTGGAGCCTGTAGATTCAGCTGTGCTCTTACCTCACTGTCTTTCTGCAGTGACCTCATCCTCTGACAATGCTACCATTCATACAGATGTTGTGGAAAATTGCTTACAAAAGCTGCATTTAGTTCACATTAATAAGTATTTTCAACTCCTCTGATTTAAACATGTCTGATACTTTGTGCAGCGCTGAGCCAGTACTTAACCAGGGGAGCCTATATCATTTACTGCCTAGTGGTTTGCAGGTTTTGGTGGATTTTTTTAAATTTGGGTTAAAGCAATTACTATATAGTATTCATTTTCATGGGTGGGAGGAAGTAGTGGAGGGGTTTGTTTTATTTTCTTCTCTATGCTTTTTTCCCCAAATGAAGCTCTTATTAAATGCTTCACAGCCGAGACAAACCCAGATAGTTATTACAGGCAACAGCTTCAACCTTCTAGCTAATGCTTTTTTGCAGAACTTTAAAATAAAGTTACATGCAGTACATGTCTTAGGGTCATTAACACTGTCAGAATAAATACATCGATATAAAGCTGTTAATATTATTTTATAGTTAACAGGCCAAGACCACAGCTTACAGTCAATTCTTCCCTCTAAAAAAAAAATCTTCAAATCCCTATTAAAATAAATTAGAATATTTAGTAAGTATTCCAAGTATTTTTTTTTTCTTCTTACACATAGTTCTTTTGGCACTCTTATTTCATTGGGACCTGTTAAATATTTCTGTATCCAGCCTAGTCTTTACAAGATCCTTCAAATTGATCATTTTACTTCTACAATGAAACATAATTAATTGAGTGAGTGACAGGAAAATTAAAATAAATGTCAGTTTAAACCCTTGGGGGAAAATGAATTCAGTATTTAATGACAATGATACTAATACCATCATTCAAGACAATTTAACAAAAAAAAAAAAAAAAAACACAAAAAATAACATCATTTGCTTTCATTAAGTGAGAGTTAGACATTTGCAACTTGTTGATAAAAAATAGCTGAATTATTTAACAGCAATTGCTATAAAATTGAAAACCTGCCCACATGTTAGTTTATTGCTAAAAACACTCTTTTTGTGGCTAATGTCTACAGTTTCTCTTTAAACTTCCAGTGGACCGCTTTCAGACTGCAACCAGTACATGTATTAGATTTGCTTGGGGTGTTAAATATCATTGCCCGGTTTACCTTTCTTGTCAGTATCACTCCCAAATGCCTGCTATTTCTTTAAGAATCCCCTTTCTTGCTGTCTTAAGAGAGAAGGAGTACATTTATGCTGGGCCAAGAATTAAGTCATATCTTCAACTTGTGCCAACCTATCAGCCAATTGAATTTTAGTTCAGAAACATGTAATATTGTTTATCTCATTAAAAACTCAGCACCACAATCCTTAGTGACAGATGTATTGTCCTTAGTAACAACGTAAACAATACATAACTCTACCGATAACAAGGAACAAATTCATAAATAGGTTAAATTTAGAAACGGCAATACTCAGTCACATATACCAGTAGAACAATGCAGTGCTCTACACACCACAGAAAACATATGCTTTAAAACTCTAGCTTACATTTCAAACGCTCTGGAATATAAAAGCCTTTGAAATTGTATACATCTAGCTTTCAGTCTCAGCGTAATTCAAATTTCATTAACTTGATAAGAAAGATGGATTGTCTTTCTAGTCCTTAGAGGATAACTGACTGCACAATTTAAACTGTTCCTTTATCAGCATTTTAAGAAATGCTTTTTTTGGGAGGGCGGACCAAAGAAAACCAGTTAACCCAAATTTAAGATTACATTTCTAAATCTAAAGAAATTGTCATTTTCCATGCATTTCCCGTATCTTACATCATTTAAACTCTAAACAGATCTGCATTCCGTATTTGAAATCATATGATAGTTGGCAGCTGCAGTATCTGGACACAATATGCTGATAGTTTCATGAAAGAATGTAGAAAGGGGATTTCCTTTGTGATGTAATGCTTCGTTTCTTGCTCTGACTTGGCACACATTTGTCTTTGCCCACATGCTTCTTGCAAATAATTTGTTTTTACCCGGCACTGTGGCTCTTAAAACTTTAGCAAAACAACTGATATCACGCTGTCATGGAATTCCACTGTTAAAAAAATACAAAGAGCAACTGAAGAAATTGAACCTACTACTATAATGAAATGTATCTATATTGAGGAGTGAAACAATAAGGCCACCCGGAATGCTTTAAACTGTTTCAAACACCAGTAACTGGCAACATTAAACTTTAATTAAAAAATAATTATGTGAATGCTGTTTTCATACCCATTATTTTACACGTAACATAAGGTGTGTTTTAGTCTTGAACTATGTATGTACTTGGGCATTATCATGTATTTGGAAAATTCCTACCACTAACATATTAATATACCGATCAACATGTTTTCATTTTGGATGTTTGTAAAAAAACAGATTTAAGTGCCTGTATTTGTGTTAGTAATTCCCAATAATTGTTTTATTGTTGCCTTTGTTTTCACCACACCTTTTTTATATTTATTTATTTATTTATTTATTTATTTATTAATTAATTTTACTTTTGGACAACTACAGTACTTGAAGTAATAACCCTTTTCGCTTGAGAGTTTTCATTACTAAAAAGGTTCATTACGAAAAGGCACTGAAATACTTATGACCTCATTAAGTATTTACTCGGGCACCACCAGAGACAGCAATTTCTCCTCCAGCTGTAACTCTCTACTGATCCACATAATCAATTAATGTGCATTAGAACTGCCAGTGATCCACACATCTCTGCAATAAGAAACTAATGATTGAAGTCTGCTTCTGCAATAAAAACAGCGCTTCACCCTACAACAGCGAAATCCTGACAGGAATACACATTCTATCATTTGCACTTAAACTGCATGTAAACTTAGTGTCTACAGAATTAATGACTAACTAAGCAATAGAGAAGTAAATGCATTTAGTAATAATGCAAGAAAAAGAAAACCTTAACTTTTTTGTTCAGTTATTTAAAAAAAAAGAGAAGAACATTTCTACATGTTTAATATATAACGTGATTTAGTAACACAATTTTAGCCTGTCCACTATATAAACATATTTAAGTAATGTGATTAAAGAAATGTCATACAACAGTGTGAAGTGTACACATGGAACTGATCATGAAGCAGTAATATAATATTAGGACTTTATTTACTGATCTTCGATTGGCTCTGATATAAAAATCTTGCTTTACATTACACAAGCTTGTTTTGAAACTGGACCTGTACTGATTATGGCTAACATAAACTAAATCAATTATATTGAACTTTATTTTGTCTTTTCTTTATCAAATAACCTAAAAATCATCCACATTATTTGTTCTTATACATCGTTTCATCAGATCAAGACACCTATGTCATTTGGAAAGCTCTGTTTTTTAAATCTCCGGTAGCTGTCCAGGCTCTTTAGACTCTTTAAAAAATGTTTTACTGTATTGCACTAAAGCAATAATTTATAGTACAGTTGTGTAAGTGAATCTTAAAACAGTTAAAAAATGTTCCTTATATTCAACAACAGTATTTTACTGTACACCTTCACAGGATGGCAGAATTGTTTTTTCTAAACATTTCATTTTAGAAGACCTTAAAAAAGAAGTTTGGCTCATTTTACACAGAAAGACAACCAGGTAGGTCTTCTATCAATGAGTTAATCACTGGTAAAATGTTAAGATCTAGAAGAACTATAGACAGTCATTAAGTGGTTACTGAAGAACCAGACAACTGTCCATTAGTTAAGCAATTATTGTGCCACTTAATGACTGGATAGAGAAGTCTGTGGCACTTGACACTCAAACTAGTCATTAACTTGTTTGCAAAGAACTGACCCAACGACCAAGCCCTATAATTATTAAATGTACTGTTGTGTTTGTTTTTGCTTTTTTTGGATGAACAAATAGTCTTTTTTTAACCTCTGCTGACAGCAACAGAGAGTGTACCTTAACTGTATATGAAACACAGGACCAACGGCTTACTAACACAACAATTACATACATCTGATTGCTGCTTTCTGCCAAGAACAAAAACATTTTAAAGAAAAGCAGAAACAGAGCTGCAAACTATCCACGCACACACTTTAGCACGACAGCAAGATTTTATTACATGGAAGAAAACAAACTTTACAAGCTGGCCTAAGGCCAAGTGATAGATAATGCAAGTCAAATTAATATTGTGTTTCCTCTTTGCTGTTACCATAGAAACAAAAGAAGGGAGTAGAGAGACCACAAAGACAATCAATCTTATTATAAAGAACAGAGAGATCATTTAAATGCCCTCTGGAATGCATTTTGTTTTTTTCAGTATGTGCCCTTAGCCATTACATTAATTTAGACAATAGCATGTCAGATTTTTTTTTCACTCAAACAGATTAGATCTTTTATAAACTTCATGTAAGAATGTCTTTTTAAGGAAACATTATGTATGTCTTTGTCTATCAATCAACGGAACAGACTGTACACAATACAATGTTGCCTGATTTAAAACAAGAGAGTTACGTAGGTTTATTCTTTTTAATGGTGTAAACCTTTTACTCTGACACAACAGCTGATAGGGAATATACAGAACCACCACATGGTGAAATGCAATCATTTTTAAAGTTTTCTTGTTGCTACTGTACTGTATACCAAAACCAGTTTCCAGTTAGTATTACTAATGCCTTTTTGGTACAAGTTATGAATGTGATAAGTAAGGTTTTTATTCTGCCTTCTGGATGTATTTAAAAACACAGTATATACAGTAATATTTCAATATGACACACTTTATATACACCTCATATTGACTGCAGTAATAGTTACATGCCTGAACGGCCTCTTCTTGATATTCACTTTTTTTTTTTTTTTTTACAGTAAAGTGTAACAGTGTAAGTGTATTTCAACAACTGGATTATACCGAATGCATTGTGATTTCAACGGTGTGTGTATTTTCCTTTAGCATTTACATGTAGGCTACAATTAAAAATAAACAAAAATACAATATGTTTTATTTTCTGTTTTTTTTTTTACAGTAGTGAAGTATATTTTAAAATATTGCTGACAACAAGATCCACATTACCAAAGGGTTGATTTATTTTTCATGTATATACTCTTTTTAAATAAAATACAGTATGCAACATGCAAATAAGATAACTTAAATACCCCCAAAAACAAACACTAGCATGGCCGGTCAACTTCAATAGTTTTTTTCCCCCCACATAATTCCATATTTAATGTATTATTTTTAAAAATATATATTATTTATGTTGTCTTATTTGCATGTTACATCTGTATTTTATTTAAAAAGATTCTATACATAAAGGTAACTTTACTTTCTGAAAAAAAATTAAAATACACTTCACTACTGTAAAAAAAAGGAAATAAAACATATTGTATTTTTGTTTATTTTTAATTGTAGCCTACATGTAAATGCTAAAGGAAAATACACATACCGTTGAAATCACAATGCATTCGGTATAATCCAGTTGTTGTATGTCTTTAAATCCAATTAAAACACAACTTAAAGATGAACGGTGTTCTAGTGGTCATTGGTTTTCATGTTGTTTGCCAGCCTGCTGCGCTGTAATTATGCATAATTATGTGTTTCAAAGTTGTGGCAAGTTTAAAATGATATATATATATATATATATATATATATATATATATATATATATATATATATATATATATATATATATATATTTCCAACTATGACCTTGATCTTAGAAAAAGAAAAGAAAAAAAAGAAAAACGTGTTAATATCAGTTTTTCAGGCATATAACTATTACTGCAGCCAATATGAGATGTATATATCAAATATTACGGTATATACAGTATTTATAAATGCATCCAGAAAGCAGAATAAAAATGAGTTTAAGATTTCATAACTAATAAAATGCCTCATACTTCATAACCCCAAAACATTTTCAACAAAAATATCTATTATTTTTGTGGGAATTCTATTTCAGATTAATGACATACTGATCAAACAAGTACAAAGCACAGCACACATGTTTAAATGCAGAAGAAATAAACCTAATCTACTTTCCTATACTGTATAGGTATTAACACAACATACACTCATGCCCGTTTTACCCTCACCTAGATGTTCCTGCTTAAATAACAGCTCTGTGAATAAAGACAGGGTGTCATCACAAGCACTGAAATACAGTGACACAAAAGGCATTCACAGCCGGAGAAACTTTTTTTTAGATTTATTGATGAAATAATGGTCAAAAACATATGTCTACAGATATACCCGCTACAGGAAAAATACCTTTCACTTTTTTGTGTATGTATGACATATTATTTATTTATGAATTTCTTTATTCTATGCCTGCAGTGTTATCAGTTGCTAGGGCCTCTTGTTCCGCCAGACCCCACTGGAAATCCAGCATTACAAGGTCTTCCTTAAATACATGGGGTTACTTTTACACAACTAGAAAAAGAAAAGATTTCCCGATTTTGTATAGTATTACATATGACATGTAAACCTTCTCTGTACAGTATATATTAAAGACAGGTAGGGTTTCTGTTACATTATGGGTTTATTTTTACAAAAAAGTTTTTTTTTTTTTTTTTTTTTGCAAATGCACATGGTATATCACAAAGACTTCAAATGTTATCTTAAACCGAGGCACCCGGAACACTTCAAGTGTCAGTTTCACTGTATATACAACATGGTTTCTTTATAAGTTCCAGAGACAGCTTTACAGGAATACCTTAACTGCTGACACTAAGCTCCATCTGGTTTCACCGCAGTAATAACATTATAGTAATTACCATTTTTTTCTAAATCCTTTATGGACTATAAATACAAAAATATCTGAAATCAGGTAACAAAGCACAAACAAACCCTATATACTGCATACAGAAGATTAAGCTTAAAAAACCATAACCTTTGTATGCAATTTAACTAAACACTTGATGCATACAAAAAACTTAAAATGTCTCCAGGAATGTCAAAAACAAAACACAAAATGGCAGCCTTTTCAAGTCCAAAGCTCATTTTCCAGCAGTCAGTTGGTATTAACAAACTGGACACGTGCTGTACTGTGTTAAAAATACACCTCACTTCATTAGCAAATGAGTTTAAACAAATACTTTATTTGACCCTCAGATCCTAACATATACTGTACACCCACTCACCTCTACTTATGTCACAATACTGCGCAATTGTCATCTATAGTTTTCTACAGACCATTGTGTCCAACAACCGGTTAATACAATAAAACTAGAGGTCCCATTGGCACCAACAGCATTCCATAAAAACATAACACCAGGCCCTGTTGTAGCAAGACCTTACTGAATATGTGTTTTCAAGATTGACCACTGGGACTAATACAGCCTAAACTGCCTGCTTTAAGCAGGGCATACTATACTAAAACCCTTTGGTGTTTTTATATAAACAGAAGAAAGGAAAGGTGCTTTGGTGGAAGGAACATGATTACAGTACCTCTTCACAGATTTCAATAGTTTTGTGCCACTTGCAAGTTCTCGTTAGTCTTGTTGAACAGAAGCCTTTCTCCAACGAGTTTACATGCAGTTTTCTTTCAAATCAACCTTGTGTGAAATATCAGTTATTTATTTTAACAAATGTATTCTCTTGTTGTTTCGAGTCACTCTGTTTTGTTTACCACATCCCAGTGACTTTGTTTAAAGCCCACAACCCAGCAGAACAACTGGTACACCACAGTGTATCCATTAACCTGTCCCCTTGCACCACTACCACAGTGTATCCATTAACCTGCCCCCCTGCACCACTACCACAGTGTATCCATTAACCTGTCCCCCTGCGCCACTACCACAGTGTATCCATTAACCTGTCCCCCTGCGTCACTACCACAGTGTATCCATTAACCTGTCCCCTGCACCACTACCACAGTGTATCCATTAACCTGTCCCCTGCACCACTACCACAGTGTATCCATTAACCTGTCCCCTGCACCACTACCACAGTGTATCCATTAGCCTGTCCCCTGCACCACTACCACAGTGTATCCATTAACCTGTCCCCTGCACCACTACCACAGTGTATCCATTAACCTGTCCCCTGCACCACTACCACAGTGTATCCATTAACCTGTCCCCTGCACCACTACCACAGTGTATCCATTAACCTGTCCCCTGCACCACTACCACAGTGTATCCATTAACCTGTCCCCTGCACCACTACCACAGTGTATCCATTAACCTGTCCCCTGCACCACTACCACAGTGTATCCATTAACCTGTCCCCTGCACCACTACCACAGTGTATCCATTAACCTGTCCCCCTGCACCACTACCACAATGTATCCATTAACCTGTCCCCCTGCACCACTACCACAATGTATCCATTAACCTGTCCCCCTGCACCACTACCAGTGTATCCATTAACCTGTCCCCCTGCACCACTACCACTGTGGATCCAAGAAATTCTATTTGGTTCCATAGGGTATTTCTTGCTGCTGTATTTCTTACTGCCACTGAAGGCAGAGTGTTGTTCTAACACAGAACACTAAAGGCTGAGTGTTGTTCTAACACAGAACACTAACAGAGAATAATCAGTCTGACCTCCTTGTTCCTTTTATTGCAACAAGGACCTGAAGTTACTAATGAGGACTATGGGGAGTCAAGGAAAACAATACCTTGGGTTTGGCGAGTGATATCCTGGCTCACCTATTAAAATAAAAATTAACAAACCATATGAAATAAAAAAAAAGAATTCTGTCGAAACTAAACTTTAGCAGCAGGGGTTGTGTACAAATTCTGATGCAACGGTGAACATCAAGAGGTTGGCTTGAAACATCTGGTACTGCAGTATTTTACTGTTTCTTAGGATTGAGTGCAGTCTGTCTACTTTTACTGTGTTTTTTTTTTTGTTTTGTTTTTTTGTTCTTTTCCAAGACCTAAACATGCTGTTGAAAGTATGGTTATTTAATTCATCTCAGTGTGGCAGGTCTTAATAATGCTGTTAAGATAATAAAAATAGGTCTCTTGTACCAAAGTTCTGAAAATGGAACAGCTAACCATGCCTGAGACTGGCTTTAGTGTATTCCTGCCTGTAGAAATAAGCAAGCAGCTTAAAATATGTCCTATTTTACTGAATTCAATGACATCTGTCAACATTTAGATCCATCCATTAGATCCTAGTGCCTCTGAGCCACTGGAAGAACATGTTATTACATGGAACATGATCCTTTCTATGGTATATAATACTGAGTGAAAGTGAATAAAGCACCATAAAAGCATAGTGAAGGCACGGTAAAGGACACCGGAGAGTATTCAATTGACAGTGGCAAATCTAAATACTACCGCGGTTTCACTTTTCAAAACAGGTCCAAACTTGAAATTGTATGTATTTTTGAAGACATAAAATACTCCGAAGAGGCCCACACACTGTAGAGATGTTGGTTTTCAGAAAGTCCATTTATATATTTAAACGGCAGTGCTATTTCGATACTCCACCATTTAGATCGTTATGGTAACGATCGTTATGGTAACAGCTTAGTAAAGCACTGGGAAGCACAACATGTCTTTACAAGTTTTCTTCTTGTTTTTGTGGTTTATTTTCATTTGCTTTGTTTCATTTTCACACAGTGCTTTCTTACAAATTAAGCCACAAGAAATACAAGGAAAGAGACCAAAAGGACCAAACAGAGTTGCTATTGTTGTTGTTTTTTTTTTCCTCTAGCACCTTGTAGCACTGTGCCTCCCAGACTCACAGTATGCATTCTCAGAGTGGCTGAGCTTTCTTTCTGACCAGGGGGGACAGGTTCAAACTCGCTACAAGAAAATGACTAAATCAAAACAATCCTCAAAGAAAACTAAATAAAACTGCTAAAACATAAATTGAGAACTTGCATGCTCAACTAAAATAGATTTGATCAACAAAAAAACAACAGACATGGTCTACAAAACAGGAATGTCAGGACTAATTAATATTATGAAGTTGTCAATCTGTCTTTTCCAAAGATGCCATATTTCTGTATATTCCATAGCTGGCCTATCAAACAAACATCAACAAATAAATGTCAGAGAGAGTACCTTTTTCTTTGGGGGAAACCAGACAAATGGACCACAAGTCTCTTTTCTTTCAAGGCAAAATTAACAATTAGAAACGTTTTTTTTTTTTTTTAATAGTTAAAAAAATGTAATTAAATAGTTTGTTTTGCTTGGGACTTCACTGGTCCTTGTGCTCAAATACTGTCCTTTTTTAAAAAAAATCAACTGTTTTATTTTAGTATGGGTTTACTAAAATAAAATAAAAAAAATAAAAAAATAAATAAAAATTATATATAAGCCTATATATACAAACACACATTTTTTTACACATAGTAGCCAGTGAAACAGTATTTTTTATCGAAGAAATGTGGAGCAATGTTTTTTTCAAAAAAAAAAAGTTATTTTAATTCTTTTTTTCCCAAAACATATTTAAAAAAAAAAAACTAAAGAAGTTGGGCCTCAAACCCAAAGGGAAGCAAAAAGCAAGTTAGCATATACTGTAACATAGGTTATATATGAGTTATACAGTATATTAGCCTTTTCACACCCGAGCTGAGCCAAGCCGGAACCAAGCCAAGTCCACCCAGCGCGGCTCGGGTGTATTCACACTGCTGTTCAAAGTAGAAGCTGCACTGTGGAACGTGACATCAAATTCAGTGGACACAGGTGCACAGAGGAGTGGTGTGGATTTGGATTGAGAATGGATCCCGAGGTCGTACTGTCCGAAACGATAAAGTCTACCAAAAGATTTACGGGACTAAACAACAGCGTAAAACGGTGTTGTGGACAAAGTTAGATTAACTACGACTACTAATAATAACTTTAAAAAGTTAGATAGTATTTGAAAAATGTCAGTAAACACTTCAGAAAAATAGATTTAAAGTAGGCCTATGAAAAACAAAATCTAAATGTAACGTATTTAAAGATATTTTTCTTTACATCTTGTTTTTATACATGCAATGTTAATATATGGTATTAAAAAAAAGAAATTACCATATTGAATGTGATTTTCAGATACTTTGCACATTTCCAATATATGTGTCTTAATTATTATTTTTTTTCTGTTAAGGACTGGTTGATAAAGGAACCACAAAATAACATGCGCAATTACAGATCACTTTATTCATTAGAAAAAATATATGGAATACAGTGAAACAGCAGTAGATCTTGCAGTTAACACACTGTATGTTTTTTGTCTCTGTTTTTAATGTCAGCATTAAACAATTTAAAGGAGAAATACTTTTTTTTTTTTTTTTTTGTTTTCACAACAATGTTTCGCACTGCGGTTTAGTCCCATATTTCTCAAATCCTGTGAAATCTTTTGGTAGACTCTATCATTTCGGACAGTACGAGTTAACCCCGCCCCCAGCCATGCTCAAAACTGAGTCAATACCAGATATCCCGTGAGGCCAGAGTTTCACGGTTCCAGCTCGACAAAATGACAAGTGTGAAACTAGCCATACTGTGAGGGCTCAGCTCGGCTCGGGTGCGCAAGTGTGAAAAGGCTACTGTATATATGACTGGTATAAGTATTAGAGACTTAGAGGCTTTTTTGAACTTGTCTCCTTCTTTAATGATGAAATATAGACAACTATAGAGATCTGATCTGGCAGGCATTGAGGTAAACCCCATAACACATAGGCCTGCCATTCCTTACCAGTTTCGCCTCTGAATGCATTGTGGGGACTTGGGGTGAAGCACAGGAGTTATTGAGGTTTGGGCCCTGCATTCCCATCATATTGGAGCCCATAGACATTTGCCTTTCCATCTGAAAAACAAGAGAAACAGCTTATTATTTGTTCACGTCACTGATAGGGGCACCCTTTGTCCATGTCCCAACCTACAGGAAAATAAAACAGAACCACACATGGATGCTGTTTGATTATGTGGATCAGAAAGCTAATTCTCTGGCCTTTCGTTCTTTTTTGCCTCAGAGTCCTTCTCCACTCAGGTCACAAATGAGGTTGGTGGCTCCAGCAGACTTTGTCCACATCACAAAAACACAGCACTATTGCCCAGCAATTAATAGCAGTGTGTGTTCTTGCGTAGACTGAGGTGCACTGCACTCACAGTTCACACACCATGCAAACAGTAGGGTTTGTAATGACTGAAGGTGACTTCCAGTGAGCTGACAAGACATACTAAAGTAAACTATAATAATTAATAATACATCTTTATTTACCAAATCTTTTTTTTTTTTTTAATTCAGCTTATGTTCTTTTAATCATATCTTTCCTTGGCTTCACAGAGGTACTGTACTATATACAATATCTTCAACCACCTGGCTCCCTTTCTGCTACCCTATACTCTCCTGCACTGTTATTCTGACTACACAAACTGAGCCTCCACTGTAATGCAGCTCTTACTACATACACATTCTGCAAAGCAGTACTGCCTATATCAGTAAATCACACCAGACTTTAAAGAAGACTGTGTCACATGTCTTACAGAACCCTCCATTACTGGTCAAAATAATGAGGCACCACTCTATACTGAACTGACAGTGTAGTTGCTGCTATCGTAATAGTGAGTAATACACACTTATTGTGTCACCACCTAAAAATGAATACACATATAAAAACATAATGTAAATACATGACTGGTACAAACAATAATGAAATGATGTAGACTGCAGTTTAACATGCTACAGTATAATATTGAACCGAAACTGCAGTTTATTTGTAGTGCTGCAAGATAATATTGCTTTTTCAAATTATTTACTGGGTTGTTTAAATTAATCCTTACAGACTGCTATTCAGGCTGTTACAGAAGTTATGGTGTAAGTTAGCTCTGCTTAGTATTTTAGGCAGTACTGTAAATGATCACGACTTTACATGTGAGTCACAAAGTGCTAACATGACATTATACATGTAAAGTCAGGTGGCGATACACAGACAGAAATATTATGTGGCTGTAAAAAAGTAACAGTTAATGTACCTGGTGGTAATGAATAGAGCCCTGTGTAACTTGGCTTTATAAAACTGCAGGTGCAGAAATGGGTAAAGTGTTAACTCAGTCCTTTACCTAATTACACCCAACTTCAATTAACTACAAGCAGCTCTGTGTTATAAACAGTCTAGACTTCAAAATAAACATACTGAGCTGTTCCTTGTGTAAAATCACTGCAAACCTGATGAAGCCACGTTGTCGAAACGTGTTTTTTGCTGCTGCATTTTTGTTTGTTTGCTTTCAATGAAATAAATGAATGAATTTTTGAGAGCGCGACCTGTCTTGGTGGACTTCACTTGAAAACTGGAAGAAACAATTGTGAATTCACATAGACTTTTTCTATATATATATATATATATATATATATATATATATATATATATATATATATATATATATATATATAAAGATAGACATTTTGTGCTGAAAAATGAAGTCACTTCAAATAAAAAATCTCCGGATTTTGCAAACAGAAGCTCTGAGTAACTACTTCTTGTAGTCATAAAGAAACTAACGCAGGAAACTAGAGAGTAATGGAATATTTCTGGTGTAATTTATTAATAGTCATTAATGCTTAGCTTCTCAATAAATGGCTATAGCAATTCTCAGGTTTCAGTTATTATTACTGCAGCCCAGCATTGCTGACATTAGTTTTCAAACCTGCTCTGCTTGTTAGAACGTGCTTTTGAAATGGTTCTTAGCTCTGTGACATTAAGTCTTACCCTGTCTGCTCTGAGAGCTACAGTAAAGTGCATACTCAGTGCGCTAAGGCACTGTCAGCCTAGCCCTAGCATAAACAGCGCACATTACTTAATTGCGCTAAGTGTATTTTGTATGAAAATAATGACTAAACCTGGAGTTCATTTCTGACCTGTCAATCTCTGAAAAAGAATAACAGCCAAATTAGTCAACATTAAACATGTTTATTATCCACACTATCAGCATTTGCCTAATTATAAAAAGACAGGCTTCAAATCGCATTTTTAAACAAATTAAAAACTGACTTATTTAGCTGACTTAAGTTATATTTGTTTTAAGACCCTATTCATAGATCTTCAACATTTTGTTTCTAAAGTTCCTGAACATAGTATCAGACCTGAATTATTCCAAACCAGTTTAAGATCAATGCCCCTACAATGGTAACAACATTTAAAATGACATGCACTTTCTGCTTTGTAGTGAAATACGTCTGCATGTTTAATAATTTCAGATCACTTCTTTATTTTCAGCATCCATTTCTGCTTGAGGGAGTGTTAACAGTTAATACATCTGCATAACCTGTCTGAACTTCAAACAACCTCATGAAATCTATGCCTGTATTCAAAAATTGTCAAAAATGTCATAACAGAGCTTCAGGTTTAAAATAAAAGATGACATACCTTGAACTTTATTACGATGGTTTAGGAAGTGTTATATTTATATCTAATATGTTGCATATATATATATATATATATATATATATATATATATATATATATATATATATATACACACACACACACACACACACACACACACACACACATATAGACATATACACAAACACACACAGTCAACACCCACAAATCCAACCCTATAAAATTCTGACTTCAGTGACGGTTGTGTGAAGCATATCTGATTATTTCATTTTGGCCCGTTCCATCCCTTGTCTGAAGCGACTGTGCTTTAAAATAAGTAGGCTTCCATTTAGATTAACTGTAGTTGGGTTTTTTTGGGACAGTACTATATTTTCAACAGATGTAGTATTTTAATTCAGAACGATATGATTCTGAAAATATCACTTGCCAAAAGAGACGACACGTGGACTGTAATACAATACATTCTTTTAAATGTGGTATGTATTGTAGCAGTATGTAAAATTCTCCATTAATGACCCAAAAGCAAAATGAAATAAAAACGTTATCCATGCACGGAACTGTGTAAAACATAAATGGCAATGCAACTTACCAAAAGATTTAAAAAAAAACAACACAGTTTCCAGAATTAAAACAGTATCCTGTCAGTATTCAAAATTGCAGAATATAATACTTGATAAGGCCCTAATGTCACAGTTCACTTGCAAATGAAAATTCACAAAAGCAACTAAAGATCATAGATTTGAAAAAAATCTATGTTTTTTTTTTTATTACCGCAGCTTGTCTTGTTCACTTTGGTTCTGAATTTTGGTCAGGTGAAATTGGAGGAAGCGCTGTGTAAATGCACAATGAAGACAGACTGATTTGGCATGCAAGAAAAAAAATGCGGACTGTGACGGATAATCAAATAAATTGTAACATTGAAGAGATGGGCTTTGTATCAGAAAACTGGTGACGGAGTTGGAAATCGTGTGTGATGCATTAATTTGTTACATTATATATACATAAATATATATATATATAATGGAAATTGATTTGTTTCTTAATACAAGGACGGTAAAACGCGACTGATGTGTATCTATATCCGAGTGCTGACTGTATATGTATATATAACTATGATACAATGTAGATACAAAACTTGAAAGTGTATTTTATTCTTTTTTGTTCTCTAGATGTTGAAATCAAACATCTGCCTAATCACAAACACATTTTAATTTGCCCAGAAACATTTTTTTTCTGTTCCAGAGTTCCTTGACAGACTAGTGTAATACCGCCTTCTCTTGATATAGAATGACTTCTGTAAGAATTTTCCCAGCTGAAGTAGAATCTGTCAGGTAAGATGTCAATCAGCCATGAGAACTCAGTTGAAGCTAACCACTAACCTAACAAGCGCTGACCGCAGTACTTAAACACTCCTTTACATTTGTAAATGAACCACACAACATTTTTAAAGTTCTGTTTGAAGAATGTATCTGGGTAAAGAGGGTACTCACAGGCATTAGTACTGCAGAAGATCCAGGCATGGTAGGGTCTGGGAGGGGCCCAGGCATAGAGGCAGGCAGAGGTTGTCTTTGTCTGTTCCGAAGGTGCAACAACGAAGACAGCGAGCCAGGAACGGGCCTTGAGAAAAACACACGCATTGTACATTTATAGAATGCTTCTTAACTTCTCACACAGTGTTACAAGAAGCAGCATGGAGATGGTTTTAAACCCAGGAAATAAAAAAGCACATATATTTACTGACATCAGTTCCTGCACTAACTATAAATTTGACACTGACATCAGTTTCTGTACTAGAACATTCTTTTCTTCTTTTACATATTTTCAAAGATACTGAATATATTTATGCCACAGAGGAATGTCAATATCACAAATGCATTTACAAAAGTAGGACATGAAGGGGTGGGGTTACATGAATGATAACCAAGACTTTGAAATGCATGTTCTGACCTCTAGCAGTAGTAGAATTAGCCAAGCCCCTCTCCTTGTGTTGAATATCCCTTTGTTCTTAACTTTTACTTACATGTGGGGTATTTTTATTTGAACCAGCACAGTATAAATTAAACGACTGCTCTACCCTGCATTTCCTGTCCTACTGCCTCACTCTCTGGGTCTACCAGATGCTTCCTGGTACCTAATCACTTCCTGTTCTACAGCCTCACTCCCATGGTCCCAGCCTCACTCTGGAAGAGAATCCCGTAGCATAGGAAATGATAGGCCACCAGGAAAAACTTTAGGAGCATATTTACAAAGTGCTTCCTCCAGTCTTTATTAACTCTTATTTTTTTAAAGACTAATGTAATTACATGAGAAATTAACAACTTGAGACGAACATGTGTTTCTCTTTTCAAAAAATTGTTCACGACTGAAGGAAACACTTTGAAAAACAAAAAAAGCCTCAGTCGTATTTAAAGATGAAAATTCATGTAAATGTTACAAAATGAGAAACAACCACCTTCTGAATTCTTAGTAGAACTTGGATTATATTACTGCTGTTTTGTTTTAGCTTTGTAAAATGAACAGGTGTTTACCTCTTTCAATTAATAAGACTTAATTAAAGACTGGAGTGAACGCTTTGAAAATATGGCCCCTAATGTCATACTGAAAAGTCAGTATACAGCATTAAAAAAAGAGGGCCCATCTTGTCAAGCAGGCCCTAGCAGACCTGCCAACCCTCAGCTTAATTTGTGTCCTTGTTTGCCACCAAAATTTCTAACGTCACTGGTGCAGAACCCCCCCCCCCCCTTAAATTGACCTCAGTGGCTTATTTTCTCACCATGGGTCATATGTTTTCCAGGACTCATCCATTTCTTTAGTGTTTAAACTGATAGGTTTGCCCTGCTTTAAAAAACGAGGCCTTCATGTTGACATAGGAACACCTTATTTTGTAGCTCTCCATATCATGTATCTCATATTGTTGTGATAAAGTACAATCCAAATCTTTAACATCACCATCAAAGACCCGTGACTTTCTCCTTTTTTAAAATCTGTATTCCCTAAATAACTTGGGACCTCATCCTTGACACTCAGTCTCCTGCTCTCTAAGTTCATCTTACTCAACAGGGACTAGAGCTGAAATTGAATTTCTCTCAAATACAAACATTTCTAATTATATTGTTTGCAAAACATACAGAGGAAATGGAATGGCTAAAGCATTCCATTGCAGGTCCTTCTTTGACTGCTCCTTTAAGCCTGATATCTGCTATTAGCTGCTGTGTTGCTGCTACTATTTCATGTATTATTCTACTATCATGCATTATGCACTTTCCACTGTATTTAATGTATTATGTTTTTTTTTTACTGTATATCATGTATTATGCATGTCTCTGTATTTAAAGTATTATGGATTTTCTTGTTGTTACTGCATCTTGTAAAGCGCTTTGTGATGGTAGTCCACTATGAAAGACGCTATATAAAATAAAGATTGATTGATTGTATGAAAGAATATCTCATTGCGGGTGCAACTTTTTATTCCACATACACACAAGATGTCCTCTAGGTTTTCTGTGATAATCACTTTTTTGGTGGGTCAAAAATAGTTGCAGGCATGTTACTAGATAATCACCTTTACTAGAAAAATAGTGAAAATAACAATAAAGCTTTTGTCATAAGCAGCATGGCATTTCTGAAAGGATTCACTTGCAGTTTTGCTCGCTGAATAGCAATAACTCACATCTTGAAAGCCCCCTACCCTTTTGTTATGAAATTCTTAACTTGCTTGATAAATTCCTGTCTGAGTTAAGAAATGTCAAAACGCTGGGCATAATTCAGAGCTCCATGACAAGTATGCAATTAGTCATCGTTGTAATGTGACCAGATTAATTAGATGGATTTTGAGAGCTGCACAAATCTGGAAACGTACATCATTAATAAATTATGAAGTTGCAGCATATTCACTGAATGCCCACTTGCACATTTATATGTATATTTAAAGAGTGCCGTTTTGGTCTCGGAATATGATGATAGTCAAACTCAAGCAAATTCTTTTTCCATCTGAAATCTATATAATTCAGTTTCTGCCTAGTGTTGAAACATAAAGGCTCTAGTCTTGCAAGCTTACATCAATTTTCTAAATACAATATTTCTCTCAATGCCCAATTAGAACATTTGGAACATAGTTTGCTTTAATTATTGTTTCATTGATATGTTGTTTTCTGCCATATTATTGTTGTGCTACTCTGCTGCTGCCTGCCAAACAGGATACATCTGCCACAGAGAATTGAATGAGCCAGTCCTATTTTAATAATAAATAAACAAATAATACATAATTAGTATTACTATTTAAACTTAAACGAGTGGTTGCCATGGCAATTAGAATCGTATTTCTTAACTGTTGTTAGCATTGGCAATATTCTTGCTGATCAACTTACTGTTAAGCTGGAGACGTTTATTCTCTTACTTTAGTAACATTTAAACTGCTGTACTTTAAAAAAATGCCTTTATTTTCATGTGCAATAGCCTCACTCTCAGAATCAGAAGTGACAGAAGGAAGAATGTATATCTTCCTGTATATACAATGTATATGTATATATAAAAAATAAATAAATAACAGAATTAAAGTAAAACACCAACACATTTTCCAGCAAAACAAAGCTATAATAATACAACACTTTGCTGACATTCAAATTATTTGAACTATAATTTCACTGAAAGAGTACCATCTGGCCAAGTCTTTTGAAATGATATTTTCTGTTTGTTTCATTTCTCCTTTTTCCCCCCATTTCTGTAAAGTTGTTTGACGTCACAGCAGTTCTGCAAAACTAAATTCAGAATCCTACATTTTCTAAGGACCTCCGCCAAATAGACCCATCCATGGCCCCTACAATCCTTTCCACAATCAGGATCTGTAAGAGTGTAGGCAGCAGAGTGTGGTGGACTCCTCTGCTATAAACCCTATAAGAACATAAGAACATAAGAAAGATTACAAACGAGAGGAGGCCATTCGGCCCATCTTGCTTGTTTGGTTGTTAGTAGCTTATTGATCCCAGAATCTCATCAAGCAGCTTCTTGAAGGATCCCAGGGTGTCAGCTTCAACAACTGGGGAGTTGGTTCCAGACTCCCACAATTCTCTGTGTAAAAAAGTGCCTATTTTCCTATTTTCTGCTCTGAATGCCCCTTTATCTAATCTCCATTTGTGACCCCTGGTCCTTGTTTTTTAGTTCAGGTCAAAAAAGTCCCCTGGGTCGACATTGTGAATACCTTTTAGAATTTTGAATGCTTGAATCAGATCGCCGTGTAGTCTTCTTTGTTCAAGACTGAATAGATTCAATTCGTTTAGCCTGTCTGATATGACATGCCTTTTAAACCAGGAATAATTCTCTCTTTGCACTCTTTCTTCAGCAGCAATATCCTTTTTGTAGCGAGGTGACCAGAACTGAACACAATATTCTACATGAGGTCTTACTAATGCATTGTGAAGTTACATTACTTCCCTTGATTTAAATTCAACACTTTTCACAATATATCCGAGCATTTTGTTGGCCTTTTTTTTATAGCTTCCCCACATTGTCTAGATGAAGACATTTCTGAGTCAACATAAACTCCTAGATCTTTTCCATAGATTCCTTCTTCAATTTCAGTATCTCCCATATTGTATTTAAAATGGACATTTTTATTGCCTGCATGCAGTACCTTACACTTTTCTATATTAAATGTCATTTGCCATGTGTCTGCCCAGTTCTGAATGCTGTCTAGATCATTTTCAATGGCCTTTGCTGCTGCAACTCCTCCTATTTTTGTGTCATCTGCAAATGTAACAAGTTTGCTTACTATACCAGAATCTAAGTCACTAATGTAGATTAAGAAGAGCAGAGGACCTAATACTGATCCCTGCGGTACTCCTATAAATCAGTACTTTCTGTTTTCTACATGTTAACCACTCCCTAATCCATGTGCATGCATTTCCTTGAATTCCTACTGTGTTTAGTTTGAGAATGAATCTTTTATGCAGGATTTTGTCAAAAGCTTGCTGACTGTCTCCGAGGATACTGTTACCATATAGGTAATTTTCCATTTTGGATCTTTTTATAGTTTCTTTAAGTTTCCATATAATAGAATTCAGGCTTATTGGTCTGTAGTTACCTGGTTCGGTTTTTGTCTCCCTTTTTGTGGATAAGTATTACTGTTGCATGAGCTTAGTTAGCGGTTTGTAAATAACTTATTTAATTTCTTTGAGTACTATTGGGAGGATCTCATCCGGCCTAGGGGATTTCTTTATTTGAAGAGCTCCTAGTTCCATTAACATTTCTGCCTCTGTTATACTAAAGTTATTTAAAACTGGATAGGAACAGGTCGACATGTGGGGCATGTTGTCCGTATCCTCCTTTGTAAAAACTTGTGAAAAGTAATCATTTAATATATTTGCTATTTTTTTCTCTTAATCTATGATGTTGTCATTTGTATCTCTTAGACATTTTACTTCCTCCTTGAATGTTCTTTTGCTGTTATAATATTGGAAAAGCATTTTAGTATTGGTTTTAGCACCCTTGGCAATGTTCATTTCTATCTCTCTCTTGGCCTTTCTAACTTCCTGTTTGACTTGCGCTTGCAGTTTCAAGTACTCTTTCTGTGTACTTTGTTCTTGGTCCCTTTTAAATAGGGATGCACCAAATCCAGGATTCGGATTTGGATTTTAGAGCAGGGTTCGGATTCGGCTGAATACTTAAGATTTGGTGAACCGAATCCGAATCCTATATCTGCCAAGACACACATCCATTTTAATACATCCCTCCAATGTGTGCAGTTCTTCTTTAAATAAAAGACACAAATCCGGTATTGAACGTAACTGTTGTATTTAACAACAAGAACACGTTTGATTAACTCTGTCGCAGCTCTCAACTCTCTAAATTACTGGTAGTGAACACTCTAAACAAGTCACGCAACTGCTGAATGCAAACATACCCCCGTATGCAACAGAACATTCACATCACACTTTTCATGGAGTAAAGTTATATAGTAAACCTATAATATATAGTAACGGCAAACTGTTGTAGACTTTTGTGCTTTGTTGCTTTGTCTGTCAAACGTGTTCTAGAGATCATACTGAGAAAAAAAAAAATCGGTGCACAGAAATATATATTTTTTGTAACTTTACAACTGTCAGATGTGCAAAACGTTGTTGAACAATATGCTTTAGTAAATTAAATTACGTTATTGTAATGTGCCAATACAAGTTGAACCATTTGGGAACTGCTGTGTTTTATTAAAACTATAGGTAAAACTATAAAAAAATAGCCACCCTTTCTCTGTGGATGTTTTCTCTATTTTACTCCAAACTACTTCTGTTAGTCTGTTTCATTCCTTCAGTTTGCCTTTTTAAAATTGTAAACCTTATCTTTAGTCGCTACTTTTGGTGTTTTAAAAAGCACTTCAAATGAGACAATGTTGTGATCTGAGTTTGCCAATGGTTCTCTGACCTCTGTTTTAGTTATTTTGTCTTCTTTATTTGAAAAGACTAAATCAAGGCATGCCCCCCTCTATTTTGTGCCTTGACAAATTGCGTTAGGAAGCAGTCATTTGTCATTTCTACCACTTCAATTTTGGCTGTCGTGCTCCCCACGGGTTATCCCATTTTATATGGGGCAAGTTGAAATCCCCCATTAGTATGGCTTCTCCTTTACTACACACATTTCTAATGTCAATCTATAACAGATTATTTTGCTCAGTATCTGAGTTTGGCGGTCTATAGCATACCCCTATTATTATGCCCTTTGAATTTTTGTCCATTATTCTGACCCATACCCCTGACTGTGAAGGTGTATGGTTGGTTTGCTATTTTTCCAAAATGGCTCCAAGTCCTCCAGAACACACTTCACACTACATAAGGTTTATTTAACAAAACAAACACCAAAAAAATAACAGCGATTGCTGTCTTCGGTCTGTCATGGCTCCACGTTTTCCCCTCAGGTTATTATATGAAAGGGTAATCTTATCAATGCCAACACAGACAATTTTATCGAGTGTAGGTTTGTACAGAAATAGCATCCCCATTCAGTTAGTAGGGTAATTCTATTCTTAAAACCAGTGATACTCAATAGCCAGTCTGTGGGCCAAATGTGGACCATAAAGGCCACCCTAGTGGCTCGCCAGCTGTCCTTTTAAAACTGAATTACTCAATTAGGTATATTAAATCCATGTCTTGTCGAAGCGTGCAAAAATCTTGATTTTAGTGGAAGGCTACAGTGTGTTTCGTATTGGATGTAATGCTTGCGTATTGTACAGCATTGGCTGTATTCAAAGTTCAAGCGAAGACATGCCCACTTTTTCTAAATTCGGTGAGGAAAATGCTTGCAAGCGGGAGTAAGCGCTGTAAAGTGGACCACATTTTTTGTTTAATCTAAACTGGACGGCTGATTTTCTCTTTTTTTATGCCATCTTACTTAAATGCAAAATCGCTGTGCTTATTATGCCAAGCCACTGTAGCAGTTTATAAAGCTGCCAAAGTGAGGTGTCATTTGAAATCAAGCACAGTAATTTCAACGTGGCATATCCTCCTGGCAGTGTTACAAGGGCATTACAAAACTGAAAGTGTGAAATCTTCATATCAGACTTCAAATACAATTCCCACAATATTGGCAACTGTACAGGAAAAAGCAACAGCAGCTTCTCTCCGTGTAATGTGGTTACTAGCTAAAAAGAGAACTTGTCAAGGTGTGAACGTTGGAAATACTGGATGAGCTGTTTGCTGGAGAGAAATGACATCCTCAACCATGTGAAGCAAGTTCCATGATGACATTCGCTGGTTAAGCAGTGGGCAAGTACGAGAAAGATTCTGTGCACTTCAAAACAAAATAATTGAATTTGTTTCAAACCAGAAGAACAGCAAGCTCAAGAGTTGCTTGATTATATGAACAAACCTGCATCTATGTCACAAGTAGCTTTGCTATGTGATATTACTAGTCACCTGAATTCTCTCAACCTGCAGCTGGAAGGCAGTGAAATGACTGTCATGGGTCTGTTTAAAAAGGTGTGTGTTTCAGAGGAGCCTTGAAATCTTTCAGACAGATTTCACTTTTGGAAAGATGTTGCATTATCCCACATTGCATTCTATTGCTACAGGTGAAACCTTGATACAAACGATGCAAGAGTTCATTAACAGCCTTATTAAGAATTTTCAAATACGATTTGACAACTTCAGAATTCCAAAGAATGTAAAACTGCAAAAATACCATACAAAAATACAGTGGTAAACTTTTATAAGGGCGCATTGAATCCTAGTTTAAAGTAATTATTATTTTCTTTCAATTTCACCATTACTAAAAAAAGGCAAGTTACATTTCATACTAAAGTCTTGCCAATTCAGTAAGGATACAGTTAATTCCAGGCACATCAATCTTAATCAGTAAATGAATAAGTCTAATTATCTGCTATACTGTACATACAATAGTCTTGGCATTGCAATGGACTCTTTCTACTGTAACTGACACTTGGGCCTTGACTCTGCAGGGCTGCTGCATTAGGGAATGGAATTCTGGGAAATGAGCCAAATAAAACCACCAACAGTACCACCCCATCAGCGCTATCCTTTCTCTTGAATTACAAAACAAGTATGGTAAATAAATACAATCGCTACTGTATAGATCATACACTGTCGAGGAATGGCCATTGAAACAGCTGTGAGGATTAGATACAATGCACTGTACTGTAGGTTGTTTTTATGTTAATCTTAGGGATACACATCTTTTAAAGTGTACCTTTATATAAGATATTTCTAATGATATGGGGGTGCAGATCACTATTGGGGCAAATTTGTATCTCTTTGATATTTCCAGCAGTGTTATACTTGAATCAAACACTGCCACAAAATTCATTGCAATAAATCAAAGCAATATGAAAATAAATTAAAACATGTTCACATTTTACAGCTGTTTAGTGAAATGCACACGCTTACTGGAAATACAGTTAAATATGAAAGAAACTACATCTTTTAAACTTAAAAATAAATTTTAAGCAAAAGAAAAACACATGAATAATTAATATTAATCAATCAGTGTAAAAAATAATATTATGTTATAACAATAAATATAGTGATATTTATTAATATATTATATAGGATAACAAATGCACCTCTTACAAATCCATGTTTTTTAACCCTATTTTTTAATGCATTTCTTACAGTACAATGTGAAGAAAAAAAACAAAAACAGTGGAATGGTTCGATTTGAAACATTAACAGTCTTTTTCCCCTATAGGAAATGGTTTAAACTTTGTGTTGTCAAAAAACAAGTTTAATAAATCAGGTTTGTACCTTACTCAATTATTGGCATGTATATTATAGATGTATATGATTTTATTCCTGGAAAAGGTCAGTGAGCTTTATACATATAGTTTCACTGTTCGTTTTATAGTTTTGATATGCTGTGTTTACACTGATGTTAGTTAGTTAGTTAGTACACTGTTATCTTCAACTACAAAAACACTTTTAGCTGTCAAGATTAGATCATGTCTTCCAAGACTATCAGCATGACACCTAAATAAAGCTTTTCATTGCCACTGGGCAGAGTTCCTACATTTAAAACAAATAGATTATCTATTATGCACCAGAAACAGCACATTTCTATAATATAAAAATATAGCAAGATAATAGATCATCTCTAGTTATCAGTGCAGTAATCATTCCGAAGTAAGCTATAGAAACTTTAATAGTTTGAAGAAAAAAAGGATTGACAATGCATGTCAACAAACTTGATCTGAACTGGTATCTTAACTTAGTTTTCCCCATCTCATTTAGCCTGCCTGGCATTATATCTAAGGGGCCTACTGTATGTAAACACTGAAGCAAGTTTGGGCAGTGCAAATGCAAACCATCAGATAATCTGCGCTGCCCACATGTGCTGTGCTCACATTGCAGATCGGTATCTGCTCCTCACTTTAAATTCCTTTTTGAAACTAACCTTGAGGAAGCTGTATACTGTATGTTTATTTCATTTATTTATGTTTTGCCTCACCAAATAACATTTTGGGCCTTGGCACATAAGTTCACATCAACTTGTAACTAGAACTTCTATTTTTCGGTGTTGAGTGTTGAGTTTTGATGTAGTTAATACTTTGCAAATCAACAGAACTGGTAAATACAGTAGTCTCCATAAGTGTTCTTATAGCCAAAGTGTCCTCAAAGAGTTAGCCACCAGACACAATATGAATCAATAAATAAAGAAATACATAAGAACATAAGAAAGTTTACAAACAAGAGGAGGCCATTCGGCCCATCTTGCTCGTTTGGTTGTTAGTAGCTTATTGATCCCAGAATCTCATCAAGCAGCTTCTTGAAGGATCCCAGGGTGTCAGCTACAGCAACATTACTGGGGAGTTGGTTCCAGGCCCTCACAATACTCTGTAAAAAAGTGCCTCCTATTTTCTGTTCTGAATGCCCCTTTATCTAATCTCCATTTATGACTCCTGGTCCTTGTTTCTTTTTTCAGGTCGAAAAGGTCCCCTGGGTCGACATTAAATTTTGAATGCTTGAATCAGATCACCGTGTAGTCTTCTTTGTTCAGGACTGAATAGATTCAATTCTTTTAGCCTGTCTGCATAGCCTGTCTGCACACACTCCATATGTATTACTTGTCATGACGCACATGCATCAACATGAAATGAACTGACTTAGTAAAAATAAAACAATAGGCAAGTGTATGTTAGTAAACTATAATAATAAAGTAACAGACAAACTAACATTAATAAAACTAAAGCAAAACAATACGGTCAAAAAGCTTAGATCGCTATGTACTATGAAATTAGCTGGCGGGTGTGTTTCAGGCTATCACAATGGCAGAAGCAAAAATAATGGGTGTTACTTAGGGTTAACTTAATGTTAATAAACTAACTGTCAAACTAAATTAACACATCACCCCTCCACACATTACAAAATGTAGCAGCAATATACAAGACATCAAATTATTTAACAGAATTGTGAACCAACTCACGAGAATGGGAAATGCCAAATTGCTCTGCGATTTGTGTCTGATTCAGGTTTTTTTCAAGCACTCGAACAATTTCCAACTTTGTGTAGCAAGAGAAACAGTGGCGCATTTTGCCGTTTGTTTACATGCCATTTGGTAGTGATGAGGTGCACTCGTGGAAACAAGGCAATGAAATGACGGCGGTTCTGGAAAGATTTAATAAACCAATCAGTGTGTCTCAAGACACTCTCGTGACGACAAGGCGCTTTTTTACAAAACAGTGCTGTATCCGTTGCGAACGAATCGCTGTCGGTGCCAAGAAGGTGTTCATTTAAACGAAGTTCCTGTTCCTTTAGCTGGAGCATTTACAACGGGAAAAATCAGTTTCACCAAAAGGGTGTTTCCTTAGGCGAAGTGTTCTCTTAGGAAGTGTTCCTATACGCAGAGACGATTGTATATTAATATGTGTTAAATATGATTTTGCATCTGTGCATTTCCAGCTTCTGTAAATATCCTGTTCGATCCACCCTTTTATACAGTAGTATACATCAAAAGTAGTAAATATAAACCAAGACTGAGCAATACTGATATTTTTTATATTGATATTTCTGTGTATTCTGTATAAGATTTATCAAGTACCCACAAAAAACATGTACCACTAATAACATGTACATGATAGAATTAGTTGTCGCTCATATAAAACTAGTCAAAATTAGGGATGTTTATTATGGCATGGGTGGTATTGCTTGAATCTCATTAATATATTCTGTACCTTTATACCTGCTTAGACCCAGCTACACACAAGCTCTTACTTTTGCTTTGAGTCTTAAACAAATCTTTTTGAAGGAACCCTTCCTTGCTAAATGATTATGGCTATACGACATGTTGCATTATTTTATCTTTTGAAATCAGAATTATAACACTCTCCTAACATTTCCTTTAAGCTTATGAGTGTTTGGGAAAAAAAGGTATTGCACCTAATTGCCTCTCTGAACATTTATTAAATGGTAGTGCCAGCAAGGCAGGAAAATGCTTCAGAGAAAATGCTTGACATTTTACTTGAATTACTTGAAAAAAAACATAATCAACATAAATAGGGCCCATCACATTTAAAATAACAATTAAAAAAACATGTGCTATGCACACACAAACTGTATTATAAGTAGAACATGTTTCAAAAAAGCAACAGCAATCCTCAGTCTTTATAAAATGTAAACTTTCAATGTCTGAAGAAAAAAATAAAAGTGTACATTAACGGCCAATGTAAGATCTGTAAATTAATTATAGGCTACATATCAGGCGTAGCTACAGTCACTGCAATTGATAATAAACTTCCACGCCCCCTGGGACCAGATAAATGTGCTGTTACCCTGACCCTGTGCTCTCACATTACTGAACTGCCTTGCAGCTCCAGCATTACATCACCACCCAACGATTGGTCCCTGCTTTGTAACTCTCTCACTCTGTCGGCAGATAACACACAAACCTTGTGCTTTTCAGGGCTTTTTTTTTTCAAATCAAATAATGAAGTTCTCCTGATAAAAATGACTGAGTTACCAGAGTGAACTCTAATAATGTAATGTATGCTACTAACAGAATTTAAAAGAAAGGAAGGGTGAAAATGAAAAAACAAACCTCATGGCCATCATACTGCCCAGATTCCCTGCTGAGGCTCAGAACATGTGAGCCCTGGAATGAGTGCATGAAGAGAACTCGAGCCAAAGCTTAACTAGCCCCAGTGAGTCACATCCTTCCCATTTGATTCCAATCCAAAGGATGATGTAATGCCCTTGTCTTTTCTCCCCTACACTGCTGCCTCACCCTCCCCTCTGCTTACAAGAAAATAAATAAATAAATAAAGAACGCAAGCTTCACTCCGTACTGGTGAAGTCACCACTAAATCTGGCAGAGGCAGCAGCTAAAAAACTTTCAAATGTAACCAAAACAGCCCTGGGCCAAGTTCCAGACGCACAGACTTGGTGGTGCGATCGTCATTGGAAACGGGGTAAACAGAAAGAGAAACAGAGCCTCCTCAAACAGCAAGCAGCTGCCTTCACATCAGAGTAAACACTCTGGAAGTCCTGGGAGTGATTTACTGGTTTTAATCAGAAACTTAAAAAAAGGCCATGGGGTTTGGACTTCAAGAAATAATATGAATCTGATAATATAAATCAACACTAATGGCTTACAACCAAGGCTGACTTTTATTAGAGAATACAGTATCTAGGGTTATTAGACGCACATTTCCCAAAGGAAAGCTGCCTCATTCCCTTCGAAGGCAGCTACTTGTCGGACACAGTGACTCCCATTTACTTTTCATTTGATGGAGACTACAGATGTAATGTGGCCCCATTCCCATTTGAACCTGGGTTGGTGGACTGTTGGACTGTCTATTAAATAATAGCCTGCATCGCATTGGCCTATTGTGAAATTAATACCTTTTGATCTGAAAAGTAAGGATGATCTAATAACACAAGCTATTAACAGTAGCAGTTGTACTTTTTCTTTTTTACACATTCTCGAAAGCAGAGGGACTGTGATCATGAGATCACGTGTTATCACTGTTGGAGATAACATTATTTATCACGTACTGCAATTCAATGTCCGGATCACGACTGCTTGTATGGGTATGGTGAGAGTGGTGATTATGGACTATTTGACCGCTGGTCCCGCCTGTTAAGGGAGAAGAAGAAGATGCCAGGATCAGCAGGGTGGACCGTGACGAAGCCACGTCCTTCACCCCGTCAAGGGGACTGCCTGCATTAAGGTGGAAGTTGGGGAGGTGGAGGGTAGGATTACAACTGGGATTGCGACAGCAATGCCCAGGTGAGCTTACCCGAGATTTATATAACATACGATGAAGTGATCTGATGAGAGAGCATATGTAAAAAGTCGGATAAATTAATCCTGTTTTAAATACCATTACACACAGCTGTAACAATTACTATATTCACACAATTATTGTTTTGAGATTCAGCTTTTAGTAGGGAGCTTCCCTATTTAAAAAAGGTACAGGGTATTAATGCTTGTGAGGGAAGCTGTCTGCCGTGTGGATGCGTGCTTTCGCTGCTGAGTGACATGCAGGTGATCGAGACGGAGGTTGTTTATTTAATATCAACACACTGAACAGCTCACGTGACACTACCAGCAATGATAGCGCACAGAGTACATACAACACCTTGTATGAAAACTTTGGTGGGATCTCCAATAATCTCTGAACTAATCTTCTCTGTTCAATAATAAACGAACTCTGGCTACTTGCACGCTTGTCAGCGGTTTCGACCTGCTTACTTATGCTTCGGTATTCAACCCTGGTTCTGTTTCTGTCTTACTCACTCACTCACTCACACACACACACTGTGCTGAAGAGCTTGATCATGGTGTTTCTCTTAGCTGGCTGTAGTGTTCAAATTAACGTTGTTTTTCCCTTGGCTAATCAGTTGTTCTAGCGACCGACCTGCTTGGATTGTGTTTTGCTGTTTGCACTCACAAGGAAGAAACTAGCGATTCTGGTAAGTACAATTGAATGCTTGTTGCTGATGTAACTACATTATCTGGTTGAAGGAATTAATTTTCTGAAGTGTTCAGAGCTGTGGTTGATTGAAGTGAATTTAGATAGCGTGTAAGCTGGACCAGCTCTAGACCTGCAGGACAGTATAAATTGGCAGTATCTTAGAATGCCAGCTGTTCTAAGCGCCAGCCGTCGAAGGGCAGTCTGAACTGTGGCAGTCTAAGGGCCACACATCCAACGGCAGCTGAGATGTGGTAATCTAAGGGCCACATGTCCAAGGGCAGTGTGAGCTGTGGTAGTCAAAGGGTCACACGTCCGAGGGCAGTCTGAGCTGTGGTAGTCTAAGGGCCACAAGACCAAGGGCAGTCTGAGTTGTGGCACTCTAAGGGCCACACGTCCAAGGGCAGCTGAGCTGTGGTAGTCTAAGGGCCACACGTCCAAGGGCAGTCTGAGCTGTGGCAGTCAGAGCGAGGACAAGTGGAGCAAGGACCTTTTCTAAATCTCTCCCAGTGGCTACTAGAGGCCTCATTCCAACTCTTAACATTAGCTGTATTTAAGTAACACTATAAAGGTGGTGTTTTAATTAGGTGATCTACTGTTGTGATTAGTACCAGGTGAGTGTGGTCCAATTGAATAGAGGTTGATTTTCAATTTGATTGGTTTCCACAAAGCGTTTTGTAGTTGTGTGATCCCATTGAAGTGCATTGAAAGTATTGTATTACTTAAGTATTGTCTTTAGCGCAGTTTAGTATAATAGACAGCTAGCCTATTTGTGCGCCAGCACGAAGCGGCAGCCAACCGAACAGTCTCTCTACCAAAGAGCCGGGAGTCTAGCTGTGGGAGTCCAGTGAGGAGAGACCTGCGAAGAGAGGCTGTTGGAGAAAATCCGAACCTAGCAGCACTCTGAAAGACGCCAACTACTAGACAGGTCTGTACCCTCCCCCCCACCGCTCCTCCTCCCAATACTACTGTACCTATCTGTCTCACCTGTCCTTCTATGACTGTCTCTCACATCCCTGTTATTCTGTCCTCTCACTCCCGTCCTCTGTCCTCTCTCTGCCGCTGCTCCCCTAACCCCTCTAACCTCATCCCTCTGCCTCCCACCCCTCCCACTCTCTCCCCTCCCACACTCTCTCTGGAACTGTCACTCTTCTGCTAAAAAAGCTGATTTAATCTCTGCCTTTGCCTCCCACCTCTCTCTCGATTTCCTTGCTCTCACTGAAACCTGGCTCTCTCCTGATAACATTGTAACTCCTGCTGCCCTGTCCTCTCGCTACATCCTGTCCCATACTCTTCGGAGAGGTGGGACTGGTCTTCTCCTCTCTCCCTCCTTACTCTTTTCTGTCCCCTCTAACCTCTCCTCAGTCTCTGTTAACACCTTTGAATTTCACGCTGTCCAACTAACCTCTCCCTGTCAACTCCTGCTAATTGTACTGTACTGTCCCCCTGGACCTCTCACTCACTTTCTCGATGAACTCGACTATCTCCTCTCCTCCCTCCCCTCTCTGTCTACCCCAACTGTCCTGTTAGGTGATTTCAATATCCATCTCTCCAACCTCACCCACTCTGCTGGATTCCTTCCTCTCCTTCACCTTCTCTCTCTCTCTCTCCATCTCCTCCTACCCACAATGCTGGCCGTCAACTGGACCTCACCTTCTCCAGATCCTGCCACCTCTCTACCTTCTCTGTCACCCCTCTGGACCTCTCTGATCACTATTTCATCTCTTTTTCTCTCCCCTCTCCTTACTCCACCTACTCCCACTGTCACCTCCCGCCGTAACCTCTGCTCTCTCCCCCTCTGTCCTTGCCTCCACCGCTCTCTCTCACGTCCCTCCAATTGACTCCTCCCAACTCTCTGTAGACTCTGCTACCTCCACTCTCTTCTCCTCCCTCACCTCCTCCCTCTGTCCCCTCACCTCCTGACCTGCTCGCCCCTCCCCTCCCCAACCCTGGCTCTCCTCTGTGCTCTGCTCAGCAAGAACCAAACAGCGCTCTGCTGAAAAGAAATGGAAGAGAACCAAACTCCCTGCTGCCCTAGACCTCTACCAGTCCCTCCTCTCCTCCTTCTCCTCTGCTAAACACTCCTATTTCCAATCTATTATCCAATCCTCCACTAACAACCCCCGGAAACTATTCTCTACCTTCTCCTCCCTCCTCAACCCTCCCCTTCCTCTATCTCCTCTGAAAACTTTGCCTCTTTCTTCTCCTCTAAAATCTCTGATATCCACAAACCCTTTAACACCTCTCCTTCACCTCCACCCCCTCCCGCTCCAACCCCAACACCCGCTGTCAACCCTCCTTCTCTCCCCTCTCAGACTCTGACCTCTCCTCCCTCTTCCAGGGCCACAAACCCACCACGTGCACCCTGGACCCCTCCCCACTCACCTCTTTCAAGCTGCTGCTCCTGTTCTACTCCCCTTCATCTCCTCCCTTCTCAATACCTCTCTCCTCTCTGGCCTCTTTCCCTCTGTCTTCAAACAAGCCTCTATCACCCCCCTCCTCAAAAAACCCACCCTCAACCCCACCTCCCTCCAGAACTACCGTCCTGCGTCCCTCTTATCCTCCCTCTCTAAAACCCTTGAGCGGGCAGTACACCTCCAGCTCTCTGCTTTCCTAACCACTCTCTGCTTGACCCTCTCCAATCTGGTTTCCGCTCTGCTCATGCCACTGAAACTGCTCTCCTGCCTGTCACTAACTCGCTAAACTCTGCCCCTGCTTCCTCTCTATCCTTTGTCCTAATTCTCCTTGATCTCTCTGCTGCCTTTGACACTGTCGATCACTCTATTCTCCTATTCTCCCTCGCTGACCAGGGAATCTCTGGCACTGCTCTGGCTTGGTTCTCCTCCTACCTCTCCGACCGCACCTACCAGGTAACCTGGTGCGGCTCAAGTGCCACACCTCACCCTCTCTCAAAAAGAGTCTCCTAAGGATCAGTCAGGTCATCTCCTATTCTCTCTCTACTCCCACTCCCTGGGCCCCCTCATCGCATCCTATGGTTTCTCATACCATTTCTATGCTGATAATGCTCAAATCTTCCTCTCCTTCCCCCCACATCAAACTCAACCTCTCTAAATCTAACCGCTTTTTCTTCCCCTCCTCATCTTCCCCCTACTCTGATCTCTCTATCTCCATTCCTCTGGAATCTACCATGCTCTCTCCCTCCTCCTCAGCCAAGAACCTCGGAGTAACCCTGGAGTAACCCTGCCTCTCCTACTCCCAGCACATCTCCACTATAGCATGCACTGGTCTTTTCTTCCTGAGCAACAAACGATGATTCCGACCATTCCTCACCAACTACTCCATGCAACTCCTCGTCCAGGCCTTGGTACTCTCCCGCCTAGACTACTGCAACTCCCTCCTGGCCGGCCTCCCTGCATCCACCACCCGTCCGCAGCTCCAGCTCATGCAGAACTCCGCTGCTTATCTGGTGTTCTCTCTGCCTTCGCTTCTCCCACACTACTCCACTGCTCCGCTCACTCCACTGGCTCCCGATCACCGCTCGCATCCAGTTCAAGACTCTTGTACTTGCCTACCGATGCCTTGACCAGACTGCACCCAGCTACCTTCAGACCCTCATCTCTCCCTACACCCCCACACGACCTCCCCACTCCGCCTGCACTAGAAGACTGGCTGTACTTCCTCTACACTCCCCTGCCTCCACAGCCCACTCTTTCTCCACCCTTGCCCCGCAGTGGTGGAACGACCTTCCTATGGACGTCAGGACTGCCCAGTTCCTGACCACCTTCCAGCGCCTCCTCAAGACACACCTCTTCAGACAACACCTGTAAAACTCAACTCTTCCCTTCTGGACAATATAGCACTCTGCCTTTAACTTGCACTTATCTTCTCCCTAATTTACTGTATTTAATCTTGCACTTAACCCAATCTGTAGTATTTTGTATTTCACTTGCACTCGTATCTAACCCTGGTGTAACTATCAACACTGTTATCTGCTCTTGAACTGCCCCGATATCAAATCGTACTGTGTTTTGTATTTGCTCTTATTAGGACTGAAGTCATTGTATTTTGTATCTTGCTCTTAACTGTATTGTAAGTCTTGATATGTATTTTTTGTATACAATTATAAGTCGTCCTGGATAAGGGCGTCTGCTAATAAATAAATAATACTAATAATAATGTAGATCTATAGTACAATATTATTATTATTATTATTTCTTATTTCTTAGCAGACGCCCTTATCCAGGGCGACTTACAATCGTAAGCAAATACATACAATACATACAATACAATACAATACAAATTACACAGAAACTGTAAGGCTCTGCAATGTTTTCTCTTGTTCTTGTGTATTTTGCTGCCATCAAGAGATAACTACTGTACTGCACAGAGTACGAGCAAGAGTACGTTATAATGTTTGAGAGGATTAAAACATTTTTAAAAAAGATGCTACTATTTAAAATGTCTTGTTCAAAAACATTTCTTTTTTTATAGTACGTGTCTTGTGGCTCTCGGCCATATGAACATTTTGGTATGTGGTTCGTAGGGTCAGGAAGTTTGGCCACCCCTGGTATAACAGAAAACATTGAAAAATGCACCGCATATGCAACCATTTACAAATCCAGCCACGAAAACTGCATACAATTCAATGTTCAGCATGCACATGGCATTAATCTGAAAGGTGTGAAATACTGTTTTTTGCCAGTGATTTCATTTTATATTTGAACATTTCACTGTGCACACATGCAGAATCGATACATGCATAAAACATTAGAACCACCTGTGGAGGCTACAAGATGTTGGAGGGGTGTTCAGAGGTATAAGGGGCGATTTCCCTTTATACAATAAACGTATAGACATCAGCTGACCCAAACAATGCAAGCTACACAACCTTTCTCTCTCCAGTTGATTAGATGACAGTCATAGCTATAATACCATGGCAGAAGCAATCACAATTCCTTCATTAATTGTACTAAGAAAACATCAGTTCAGGTCGAATTAACATAGACACTGAATGTATTTCAGAACGTCTAGAATGAAAACCTACCTTGTTTTTGGACTGTTAGAATAAAAAGTTTTATTACTATATATATATATATATATATATATATATATATATATATATATATATATATATATATATAACACATTTATTTCGAAAAAATAAGGTATATAAATGATGGACATTGACAAAATGTTTTGGTTTCTTTTTAATCACTCGATCATTCATCCTTGACCATGACATGCTTGAGTGACTATGACTGAAGCATATGCACTTAATCACCTAATTAGTAAGACAGTTGATTGGACACTGGATATGGAGTGATTTCAGCTGCTGAATTGCAAGCTTGAATAAAAGCAATAAAGAAAATCACAGAAAGAAAACAATATGCCACGTCTGTCAAGAGAGCAGCTCCTTTGTGCAATCTGCATGTTGGAGGCTGGACAAGGGCAGCGTACTGTGGCTCGCCACCTTGGGTGCTCACAGCCAGCAATTTCAAACACGGCGAGATGGTATAACCAGACACACTCTGTCAATGACAGGCCACAAACCGAACTGGGAGACCAAGAGTCACAACAGCTACCCAAGATCGATAGATCATTTTGGATCATCTTCGTGATGTCAATTGTTAATTAGCACAATAAAAAGTCACTGCATCTGCTCTAAAACAGAGTTTGTCATTTTTCGATCACATCTAGTGAATTTTATCCAAATATAAGTGATAAGTTTCTTTTGATGCACAGTATCTATCTATCTATCTATCTATCTATATGTTAAGGGTGAAACCCGGTGGTCTGGCGAGTCTAGTTTTGCCCGGGCCAATCTAGTTTCGCCAAGGGCTTCTGGGCGAATCCTAAAGTTACCACTTTTTTTTCAGCATTCAAATTTGGCGAATCTAGATTGGCCCAGACCTTGAAAAAGTCTGGGCGAAACCCGTTTTTTCAAAAGTTTTCACAGAATTTCGGGGCAAGTCTAGTTTCGTCCAACGCTTCAACATCGATGCTGGGCGAATCTGGTTCGCACATGCCATTAATTTGGGCGAGTCTAGTTTTGCATTTCTACACTCTCCTCTGTCAGCTTCCAAGTGCATGTCAGGGTACCTGCCTCGGCTCACTTCTGACAACAATGTAGCGACTGTGTGCTGGGTTTCCAGTGGCAGTGCAGAAAAGACAGAACACCAGGGCTGGTTTTAATAGAGATTAAAACCACTCTTTTTATTATCTCTCTCTCTCAAAAAGTTAAAAGTCAAAAAGTCTCGCTCCTCCATACTTGCAGGCAAACTCGCCACACACACAAGAGGGAGAGAGAAAGAAACAGTAAAGTACAGGCAAACTCGCCACACACACAACAGAGAGAGAAATAATATGTTAATTGTTCGTGTTCAAATCTTCTTTTGTTTCATCTTCATTAAAAGATTGTAACAAGGTCAATAATGCCCCTGTTATAGTTCACTTATTTATTTGTTACTTGTATGTTTTATTTTTATAATTGTACACTTGGATTTGATTAGTGCACGTTTTTTTATATATTGTCGACTAGCATTTTGTAATTGATTCATCACTTTCTAGTAGCTTCTCCACTCAGTCCCCTTGTAATGCCTTATTGGGCACCGAGTAATTGAGTTATTGATAGTTTTGACTTAACTTACTGGAAACCCGGCACACAATCGCTACATTGTTGTCAGAAGTGGAGGCGAGGCAGGCAGTTTCCCTGGCATGCACTTGGAATCTGGCAGAGGAGAGTGTAGAAATGCAAAACTAGGCTTACCCAAATAATTGCCTCTATTGGTCCAGCATCGATTTTGAAGCGTTTGACGATACTAGACTCTTCAGGGCTAGCCACGAAATGCTGTGAAAACTGTTGGGTCTTTTTCAAGTTCTGGGCCAATCTAGATTCGCCCGATTGGACGCGGGCGAGTGCCGAAAAAAGTGGCAACTTCGGGATTTGCCTAGAAGCCCTTGGCGAAACTAGATTGGCCGGGGCAAAACTAGACTCGCCAGACCACCGGGTTTCGCCCTATATATAAATATATCATTATCTGCCTTTTTCAATCCACTGCTGGATGAAGGCCTCCCCACGATTCTTCCACAGAAGCCTGTCTGCTGTGTCCCTCATCCACATTGCTCTGGCGTGTTTCCTAATTTCATCTTGCCATCTTCCTGGAGGTCGTCTTCTTGGTCACTTTATATCTCTTGGGATGTAGTCTAGTATCTCCTTGGTCCAGCAATGGTCTGTTCTTCTTGCTACATGTCCGGCCCACTGCCATTTCAGTTTTTTCGCTCTTATAATAACATTGCATACTTTTGTTTGCGCTCTTATCCATCCATTCCTTCCTTTTCCTGTCTCTTCTTGTTGTTCCCAACATGCATCTTTCCATACTCCCTTGAGTCGTTTGTAATTTTTGAGTCATTTTTGCATTGAGAGTCCAGGTCTCGCATCCGTAAGTTAGCACTGGCAGCACACATTGGTCGGAGACTTTCCTCCTGAGGCCTTTTGAGAACCATGCTTAATCTTCCAAAGGCACTCCAGCCCATGTTTGCTCTTGTTGACTTCGCACATTTGGTTCTCCATGGCCGAAACTAACTGTCCTAAGTATACGTAGTTATTGACTTCTTCAAACTTGATCCCATTGACTTCAATTCCCTGTGGAGTGGTATATTTATTGAACATGACTTGAGTCTTCTTCAGGTTCATTTTCAAACCCGCTTTGATGCTGGCCTCCTGTAGTTCTTGTATTCTTGTTTGTAATTCTTCTGGGCACGTTATAAAGATGAGGATGTTGTCAGCAAATCGTAGGTGATTCAAGTAGGCTCCATTGATCTTCAGCCCCTTATTTTCCCAATCCAGTGTTTTGAAAATGTCTTCTAGGGTGGCCATGGAGAGCTTTGGGGAAATGGTATCTCCTTGACAAACTCTGTTTTTAATCTTGATTTTGTCACTGTTTTTATGGAGTCTTACTGTGGATGTTGCATTCTTGTATATGGTGCTGATCAAGTCTCTGTACGTTTTCTCAATTCCTTGTTTTTTTTAGAGAGCTTAATACAGATCTTGTGTAAATAGAGTCAAAGGCTTTTCATAGTTGATGAATCCCAAGCAAAGTGGTAGTTCGTACTCGTTGCTGGTTTGAATCACCGTACAACTTGAAGATGATCCATTGTGCTAAATTCAATTTACATCACAAGCAATAACCATGAGCTTCTTTAAATAATAATAACAAATAAAAAAAAACCCATAAAATCTGTGAATAAAGTAACTTTATATTGAAACTAGAATGTGGTTTAAGTCCGGTTTTAGTTTCAGGAGGTTCTACTAGCAGTTCTGCTCATTGCTCAGGGAACCTGGAAGTCATGGTCCATGGCTAGCTGGTTCCTGTGGTGTTTTTAGAGGCACAGTGTAACTTGGGAGAGTGCAGTCTATCTACTGTTTGGAACAGCATTCGGAAAGCAGATTGCCAAACTGAATCAGACAGAGATACGAAAGTATAGTAGAAGAAAAAAAGTCCCCAGAAAACAATGGATTCAGAATAGAGACACATACTGCACATCCTTAGCTGAATACATACAACTGAGTTCAATTATAAACTGAGGTCCATTTTTTTTAAAAAGGTATCGCTCCTTATACGTACGTGCACTTATAACGAATATAGCTTGCATCATCGCTAAATCACAATTTCCACTGTAACAATACACTGAATCGAGTCAGTAAGAATACTACACAACTAACAAGCCTAACAAATCATCAAAAATAACTTGCTCATTCTCATTTTAACAAATATTTAATCAAGAGGAACTCATGCTTATATAATAGTAATGAATGTTAACCTATAATTTCAGGCAGGCAAAAGCACTTCAAATATTTTTAAATATACCTCTCCAACATTATATTAAGGCAAATGTATGTTCTTGCTGTGCAAGCTGTAAACTCCATATCACACAACCCTTCCTTTTTTTTAAATTTAGTAGTCGCCAATTCATTTTGACCCTGTTTTTTTCTCAATTTGAAATGCCCAATTGTATTTAGGCTCAGCCCAGTGCTACCACCCCTGCGCTGACTCGGGAGCGGCGAAGATGAACACATGCTGTCCTCCGAAGTGTGCCGTCAGCCGACCTTGAGCTCTTGAATGTCATTGACTCCATCACTGGCATCCAAAACATTCAAATTTGAACATTAGCCCTTTATCTCTATTACAGATGAATTCCACTGCACAAAAAAGTAACTTTTGATGTAAATTAAAGATCTTAAAAGGAATTGGCTTTAAATAAATCAATTTAATTTTAAAACAGGGTAGAAAGTACTGTAATACAATTAACCAAATAACCATTATTAGCCAAAGGCATAGAAAACCCAGTGCTACTGATTATTAAAACCATTTTGTTCCTGCCACACAGTATTGTGTTGCATTGTTCACATAGTTTATTTTTTAATTCTTTTAATTCCAAAAGTATTATTAAAAACAGTTTCACGATAGAAGCGACATAAGGGATTGTAATTCACCTTTTAAATCACTCCACGCTGGACATAGTGTTTTGTCAGCTAGTGTTCTCTACCTGCTGTACTGTATATTAATTTTGTTTTTGCTGGCTTCTCTTTTAATTGCTTGGACGTAAAAATGAGATGAAATAAGATAGCAGATGATTTATGTACAGATTATGTATTGGATAATTTAAGTAAACAGGGCAAAGAATAAGCTTGCAATTAAAAAAAAGGACAGCAAAATGAAACTTTCATTTTGCACTGATGGTAACCAGTCAAGTCTTCTGAAAATGACTGTGGAACACCATCAAATAATTAAGCACATGAGAGTAAAAGTTGTGTGTTAGTCATAAAAGTACATGTAAGTATTTTCCACACTTCTACATAACCCACAGTAAGCTTACAGTTAACCCATCAGGGAGTAGTCGGCGATGAATAATAACAGTAATTATTCATAGATTGACGTAAGAATAAAACATTCATTTTGGCAAGCTAATTCTGAAAAGCTGTCAATATGTGCTCCAAACATTCCACCACCCCACTACTCTAACAGCTGGTCTCCCAGACCCAGATTAGCACTAATATAGGGCAACCTTGCCTAAGGTAACATTAGGTAGTCCAAGATTAGTGCTATTCAGTGAACTCAGCCTCAAGAGTTACCACTTGTCTACGTTTTCCTGGGACAGTCATGAAGGCACTGAAAACACTTTTAATCATAATTGAAATGTTTTTTTGTTTTTTTTTTCTACAATGCACAGGGAAGTATTACGACAATATTTTAAAGAAATGTGCGTATTTACCAAATTAATTCTAAACTTTCTTAAAACACAAGGTTTTATTGCTTCAAAAGCTGGCATCTCTACTTGTGGAACAACACTGTCACAGACTCAATTCATTTCTCTGGTGAAAAACTTTGGAAAATGAAACACTTTTAAGGACTCAAGAAACCCGCACCTGGTATTATAGGGTTTATACTCACAAGTAGAAGTAACTTCACTGATCAAAACCACATGGACCAATTAGAGTATTTATTGTTCTCCTAGTTCACATTACTTTTTAATGTACAGCACAATGGATAATATGTGAACTCAGTCATTTATTTTCTTCTACATGTGCACTTTCTACAAGTCTTTATAAAATGATATTATTTTGTTGGAGACAGACATTGGCACCTGCAAGACTTATTTAGGGTTTTGTTTTATTTAAAGGACAGAAAGGAGGGAAGGGCCTTACAAAAGCAATTTATCATAATTACAGAAATTCTGAAGGGGAAATTTAAATCCAAAGTAGTTCTATCTTAAGCACCTATGAAAACAACATTAAGATTCAGTTCCAGTTTAACTAAAAGGGTATGTTTATTGTGAGTTTTACCGTGCTCACTATCAATACACAAAATGCACTGTACAAGAAATACAGTCCTGCAGTCAGATGTACAAACAAGACCTGATAGGAACAATCGGAAAACTAATTCCGATTTCAAAAGTCATGTAAACACAGTTTTCGGAAACTTCCATCCATGTATACAGTTGAATTCTAATTAGATTTTCTATCGTGAATCATGTAAACACAGAAAAGTGACGTTTTAAGAAATTCCGTTTTCTGATTCAGTTTGTGCAAACTTTGACCTTCATTTCTGCACGTGGTTTTAGAAAACAGAGAAAATAATAATAAGCTGTAGTAAGTTTGCATGCAGGGATAAAGTATTTCATTTGTTAAAGTACGTATGTATTTGTTAATAGCCCATACTGAAGCAGCAAATGTTTCCCAGCTTTAAAATGACGTGATAATTTAAAACAATGTCTGCAAAAGAAACTGGTAATATAGAACAGGATGAGCTGTTGGAAAGGCTGATTGCACATTGTGAGGAATCTGAATAGAGGTATAGGATAGTAATCTTTGAATTTAAGACCTGACACTTCGATAAAGCACTATATTATATTGGTCTCCGTTCTATCGCAGAAATGCCTGATCTGTTCTCGTACTTCGTCCCGAGGCTCAGGATGAATGCTAAGAAAACTGAATTTAATAAAGGTACACCTATCACATTTAATTTATTATTATTATTATTATTATTATTATTATTATTATTATTATTATTATTATTATTATTAATTTTTTATTTTTATTTTTATTTATATTAACAGCAGTGTGGAGTAGTGGTTAGGGCTCTGGACTCTTGACCGGAGGGTCGTGGGTTCAATCCCAGGTGGGGGACACTGCTGCTGTACTCTTGAGCTTTATCTAGATTGCTCCAGTAAAAACCCAACTGTATAACTGGGTAATTGCATGTAAAAAATAATGTTGTATCTTGTAACAATTATAAGTCGCCCTGGATAAGGGCGTCTGCTAAGAAAATAATAATTAATAGTATTTAGTGCATTTGAATATTCATATTTTGCTCCTTTTCCAGCGGTCTCTTATTTATCAATGTACACGTTATAAAAACAAATGAGTCACTTTTGCTTTGATTTTGTGATAAAACTGGTACTTGTATTGATTTTATTATTAATCTTTAAACAGTTTGAAGCATTTTTTTAGTGTGTTGTGGGCCAACAGTATTAACGCACTATTTCATGCGGTTGTTTTGCAATGAAGATTTGTTGCTGGTTAATTTTTTCATCGATTGTCCATGCTTACCAATGTACACGTTTTGAGGGTGAACAGTAAATACAATATGTGTTAATAAAGCATGGTACTTATTGCTTTTTTATTAATTTTAAAACCATGTTTGTTTCTTTATTGTGCTGCAAACCTACCTTAATACACGCGTGTGTTCCGATATTTACAGGGCTGTCTTGGATTCTACTGTTTTTATTATTATTACAATACAAACTCTTATTACCCACTGACACAACCTTCAATGACGTTGCTGGAATGTTGTCATTTACTTATGTCGTTTCTATAAGGTTGTGTGCAGGCAGCTTTTTCATGATTGCATCTGAAGTATTTACAGATGTTAGTGATCTTACATAATAAACGCCGAGTCTCAAATACTCGCCGGTCTCCAATAGGTGCCGGGGCTACTGGTAAATATTGTAAATAAACGTTGGGGCGTTTATTTAATGTTTTACAGTATGTGAATATCAACACTTCTGCTTTTGCTTCACAAAATCAAATCACTGTGCGTCTCCATACAGGTTTCCGGGAAATAAATATAATTAGGATCACATGAAAAACTAGTCAGATTGTTTTTAACTTTTAAATATGCTGACAATGTAAAATGCATAAAATTGAAAAAGAGGAAATTATTCTCCAGAGCATTGGCTAAGGATTGAGCAGACGTACAGAAAAGTGACACACAATATGAGTTTCTCTTTGTTTCTGTTAAACAATGTCAACCTCATTAATTGTGTCATCCAATCAGGTTCTGAGTAGACGCATTATTATGAGATCATTGAAACAAATGGACTCTTGAAAGTTGCTTTTCTGATGACATGTATTTCAAGCAGCCTAAGTGATCCATTCCAAAAAATAACCATAAATACATAATACACAAAACACACAAAAACTTTTATTCAGTTTTTAAAAACAGCAATCAGTGGTCCTTACCTGTAGAAAACTGAGCTTGACTTTTGCTAAGTACCCTTGAGGCACAGAACTGTCGCTGTGTCAATTACCTAGAAGCTCTGCTGTGTCGGACATTTTAATGCTTAATTCTAACTAATCTGTAAAACACTGAACAATTCTCACTTTACAGACAAGTGCCCACTTCATATGACATTTTTGAATCCAGCTATATTTTTTGACTTGTAGAACTTGCTTGATGTGTTTGGATGTGTTATATTCAGAGGTGAAAGTAACTTTAATTTCTTACCGGTGCTGTATTATTGTTCAGTCATCGTCATCCCCCGTCCCCCTTCCTGCACCGAATATGGCTGAATGTCACCGATCTACCCTGTGATGGTCACCATGGCGATCACCCAATCTGTCATCCTAAGTCATGTGAACAGGACCTGAGTGACTTCAGGTTCGTTGGCTTAAACATCAATAACAATTATAAAATGGTTTGGATAAATTAAGTGCTGTGATTGGCTGAACAAGATCACATGACCGTGCTGTAATAATTGTCTTACCGCACGGCTATGACATCATAGACCAATGCACTTACCTGATCTATTAATATTACTACGCCTTAATAATAATAATTAAAAATGAGTGACTTTCCACAAGTTAATTTTGACCTTTTAGGAGGATTGTCATTTGAACAATTTCTTAATAAGAGTGTAAGTAGACACCTTAATATTTCAAACAGACAACTAGATGAAATTGAGGAGAACACAACTGAAAAGAACACTAGAAAAACAGCTTCATGGGTGTAATGTACTTTGGACTCGGGGAAGTGTTTTAAACATGCTTTATTTTGCTCTCTCGCTGCTCCTACCCCCAAACCTCATAACCGCTTCCCGCTAGCATATGTCCTTTGTATAAGTGTCCACTAGGTGACGCTGGCAAACTACATCCCTCCTCTTAGATTTTTCAAACAAGATTAGTGGGGTAACTTTAAGCTTAACACAGTTTGTTTTAATTAACAAATAATGCCTTCTGAAATTCTAAAGTTCTTTTTTTCTTTTTTTTTTAAAACAGAAAGGAACTCAACTGGTGTTACATTGCAAACACATGTCTGACAACTAAACAAATTAGCAGCATCAACTGACACTCCTATGGTGTCTAGGGGTAGACTGCCTTGCCAGCTAGACAGAACTGGAGATTATTCTGCTCCTTATGGTTCATGCCTAACGAACATAATCTTTCAGATGGGCTGGGGGATGTCTGACCCGGCTGGGTCGGGACTCTTTCTGGCCACGACATAATCTTTTCCATGTGTTTCTCGGCGTAACAGAGCTTCAACCCACTGCTTGATATGAGACACGTTACGCAGAATCCGCTTCCCATGTCTTCCCAGAACGACACAGTTCCCTTTCCCTTCAAAAACAGCCTGTTGCATTTAGGTTGCTGTAACAGGACTTTGTCGCCCGGCTTGATGACACTGTGTACTGCCCCATTGGCGTGCTCCCTGCCTTTTTCCTTGTTGGTGGCGTCAGCAAGTCTTACACGCACATCGTCGTGATCAGGCGGCACCTCCATACGTGACCCCCGTGAAACAGGAAGCTCTGGCAATTTTGTTCTCAGTTGCCTATTGAATAGTTCAGCTGGGCTTCGACCTGTCACTGAATGTGGTGTGCGCCTATACACCATGAGAAACTTAAGGAGCTCTTTTCACCAGTCTTTACCTTCAGCATGTGCAGTCCGAATAGCCTTGGAGAGAGTCCTGTTCTGTCTCTCCACCTCGCCGTTGGCTCACGGCCAGTAAGGTGTGACACGGCGATGATGAATACCATTCTCTTTCAAGAAATCCTTAAACTCACTTGATATGAACTGAGCGCCGTTATCAGAAACAATGGTTTCAGGGAGACCATGCATGACAAACGTTTGCTGAAGACTATGTATGATGTTGGACGTCGTAATGCGTGCAAAGTTCCAACATCCATCCACCGTGAATAATAGTTGACCGTGACAAGGAGATACTCCCCTGAAGGGAATGGGACGCATAGGTCTGTGGCGAGTACTTGCCAAGGTTTAGGCTCAGGTTTTGACGGTTCTCCCACCAGCTGACATGCTCTGACAAACTGTTTGGTGCCCCTGTCGATGCCTGGCCACCACACCTTCTCACGCAGCCTCTGTTTAGTCTTCACAAACCCCTGATGTCCTTCATGGGCCATTAACAAGGTCTGACGTCGTGCCACCACCGGCATTATAATGCAGCTCCCTCACAGTACGATCCATCCAACCACAGATAGCTCGTCTTTGATACGCTTATAGCCGGATTCACAGGAGTCCCAATTACCGTCCTTGATGCATTTCCGTAACACAGCCAAGGTTGTGTCATTAGCCGACATCTGTTCCACCTCTCTTGGTGTGAATGCGCAAGGGACAGCATGCTTTGCTACGAAGTAGATGTGATCTTCAGCAAGCTGTGGGGGTGCAGGTGGATTAAGAGTTAGTCCGGACAGCAAGTCAGCTGCATTTTGTGGTCCCTGCTTTTATATAACTTTAAACCGGTAAGGTTGCAAACGCAATGCCCACCTTTCTATCCTAGCTGGGTGCTTGGACTTAGGAGAATAAATAGTCTCCAGCGGCTTGTGATCCGTTATCATCATAAATTCCTTCCCATACAGGAACGCATTGAACTTTTCGCATGCCCAGACTATGGCCAGTGCCTGTCTCTCAGTCTGAGAGTACCGCGGCTCAACGTCCGTTAATGCCCGTTAACGTGTCTGTAATTCCCGAAGCAACTAGAAATACTTTAAAACTGTTCAACCACTTATCCCATCTCAGACCGACACTGGTAGGGTCAACTGATGCATCGAACGCAGCAAGAGGAGGTAGGCTCAATGCTTTCGCCAAGTTATCACTGCAGCTGGTTTTGAGTCTCCTTTATTCCTTTGTTTTAAAGTATTTGATGGTATTGGGGTTCAAAACATCAGCTTGGACTGTAAAACTGTGTCAAGTGTTAACCTGAACAACGTCCTAAGGCAATTTTATGCAACAGTTAGAAACGCTGAAGGAAATGAATACAGCACCTCAAGTTTTGGGTCTAAGAACTGGCATAAATCACTATCTAAACAGTGTTTCTAGGCCTCAGAACACACCCAGGGCGTGCGGTAATAATTGTTTTACCACACACCCTGTCGTGGGTTATTTCTTACTTAGGTAACCGGACGACCAAGAAGAATCCAGGAGGCGGGAAAGTACTTAAAATACAAAGAAAACAATGGTGTAGCTTAAACAATCGTTTTGAAATATAAAATGTTTTACCGGTACGCAGTACCAGGCAGTAATGGCTTACTTTCACCTCAGGGTAGAGTATGTATGCTACATCTAAAGCAACAAGTGATAGCTTTCATCTCAGTGGTTTGTTGTTTTAAGTAAAATGATAAACAAATAAACACAGCAAATTCTAACACTGCTGCAAACAACGGAAATGTTTGAATTAATTTTTATTACCACCATCATTTATATTGTTTCCCGCAAGTTTGTATGATGATATGTCATGCCTAAACTTATAGCTCAGGCTTGGCACAAAATAAACTACTTGAAAAGGCTCCACACTGATCCTGAAGCCAACACAAAGGGTACAATGGCCAATACATGTCCTTTAACAAGAAACACACAGTGGGACATATTTAAATATCACCACCATAACAACCAGGGGTATAAATAATAACAGCATGTGTGAGCCTCTTGTGTATTTGGAGCTCTAATGCAGGTAATAATAGGGTCAAATGACTGGAAAATGTGGAAATATACAATACAGTATGTAGCAACTAATTGAATGTATGAAAGAGTTATTGGGTTTTGTTTTACACCAGGTCCATTCATATCCAACACATTTCACTTTGAACAAAAACAAATTGAAACATAATAAGAGCATTATAAAGTCAACTGACAACTGTTAATATGGGGGCTTCTTGACTGGTATTAATATGTACACTTTGTGAAAGTGAGTGTTGTACAGTATCTAAACGACATATCGAATACACTCTCATTTTAGTAACACATGATTTTAGTCAGCAAAAAATGTAAAGGATGAAGCCCCCTCATAAAAAAAAAAAAATATTTAAAAGAAATGATGCACTTTGTATTCCTGTCTCATAAGTTTTAGTTAAATTTGTAGTATACAAAATATGGAGGTGGATACCTTGTCTCTACCTTTACTCATCCCTATAGTGTGAATAAAGTTTGCAACGTTTATTTATATGTCAACTGTGTCAACAGCCATGAGAACTTTATTAGCGAGGGGTGTTGGACTGATATAGTACAGTTATAGTACACTTAATAAGTTAATGACAAATGTTATTTATTTCTCAAGAAAATACTGCAGTTATAACATAGTGTAAATTGTTATTTTGTCTCTACATTGAGACTCATATTTTGTTTAAAACGTATACTAGACCCATCCGTAAAGGTGTACTGGTAATCACTTTAAGAGTCCTGTGTAAGGAAAAACACTTTTTTAATTTAAACAGTACATGCTTAGACCCAGCAATCTGTCTTAAAATACTATGCCATCACAGCCTGAACAGAGACAGACTGCCACCTCAATATGCTGGCCTTGTTTCCCCATGAGAGACATAAGACAGCTTGTCAGGTTTAGAGTTAAGATCCTGCAGTCAAAAGTGCTTTATAAATAGCATTAATGGAATTAAGGAAGGCAGTGTCAATTTATATGTCCCTTCAATGCAGGCTATGGTGACAGGATCTAAATTAAACTGATTAAACTGTAAACTTCAATGTCTCTATATTGATCCTTGGATGATACTGTCGAAGTCAGATGAGTAACTGTACATTGTTCTGTCTAGAATTGTTATAATGTGGGTCATTCAGAAAACCTTATCCAGAATGCACTGGATCCTAATTTAGCACTGAGTAGCCAGACTGGCTTTTGAATGTCGCTGTGTAGCTGTCCTGTCTGCCCTAGATGTGCCAATCATCAGCCATGCCCATAATACTGCAGTACACTGATCACATTGTGAAGCAGGTAACTGGAGCTGCCGACTGAAATGTAACTTTCAGGCCGTGCTCCTGTTTCAAATGAACTGTGCAGCAATGCAATCAACCTGAATAAGTAGGTCTTGTAAAAATGGCTCAGTTTACGGAATCAGTCAGATCCTTAATCAAAGTTTAATCTGAAGAGTAATATAGGAGCGATCGGGTATTCAGTACTCCTTGACACGTCTGCTGCCATCCACCATGGGCTTGTGGAATTGGGTTTGGATTTCATTTAGTATTGCAGACTGTGGGTGTGGGTGTGGCTGTGGGTGGTGGTGGGGGTGATCCTGTCTGTGGTGTAAAGTTAAACTGACAGAGCCAGAACCTGAACCTGCTTTGATACACTCAGCTTTTCTATTCCTATTTCAGATTAAGCCCTTAAAGACCAAAGCATTGCTTCAGGTTATTTTACCACGTGGAGCCAATTACTTTGCTAAGTCTACGTCCTTTTTGATCATTTTTACATTTACCTCATCAAGTTGTAGCAGTCAGCTTTGTTTCAAGAAGCATGCCACTTAATATTGATGAAAATTATACTTTGATACCAGGCATATATGTTGCTATTCTAGGAATTTTTTCATAAACTCAATCTTGGTGTGTAGGGTGTCTGTTATTGTTGACATATAAAACTCTATAACGTGTGCACTTTGGGTTCTGGCTCTTTGTTTTCTCCTTCCAATTGAGGGTGCAGCTAGTAGGATACAGACTTGTATACAGTATGATATACTGCATGAGTTATACTGTACCTTTGTAGTAATGCAGGTCAGTAGGTCCCTTTTGGTTTTTAATGGTAATGTATAGTAATACCATGTTTATGTGGTGCAATATCTTACAATTTTGAAACTGACAAAGAAAATACCATTTGCTTTTAGGCAAATGTAATGCAATGGACTGTACAATATTTTAGGTAGAACCTGAGTTCCTAAGCGCCATAACTTCATAAATAAAATTGGAATTTTATCCTTTTAAAATGGATGTACTTTAGCATGTATGGATTAACACAGTCAAGTGATATGGATTAACACAGTCAAGTGATGATGAATGCAAGATCAATGACCACAGGTGCAATTCCTTGACCTGCACAAACTAGCCACATTTGTGAAACTGCTGTACTTTACTTGCTTTGTTAAATCTATGTTTAGATATTTTTTTCTTTGTGAAAAGATAATTCTATGAACAACCAAATGACCATGTCAGGATGACGGGAGTGTTTTTGTTGAACGGTTATTTTTAATTCAGATATACAGATCTATAGCCTACAGTGTATAATGTCACAGGAATGTGGCTTACATGCCAAACAAGTGCTGCTGCGACCTCCTGTTTTAAAACCGCACAAGTTAAATTAAATGTGACTTGAGGAAAAAATGACAGCTCTCTTCTTCTGAGCCAAGAACACCAAGAGTGACACAGGTGTGAAGGAGGAGGTTCATTTCAGAATGAGAAGCAAATAATTGGGGAGGAAAACGTTTTATGTAGTAAAAATAAAAATGACAAATCCCTGCAATGAAAGTTTTGTGAAGGAAACCACAAGGAAACAAATCTTTGGCAGCTTGAAGAACACAGAGTTTTCCTTAATTACCTTTAAAATATTGAAAATTATAGAGCAATACTTCCCATCTGTATCAACTTTATGTGCAAGGTGCTGTTTGGATGAAAGGGGATCTATTTTTTATTTTTTCAAATAGAAAGCACCTGTATTACTTTTGGTACTCATATGAAATGAAAATCACTTTAATGTACTGTCACAAATAGCTTCTTACATGTTTTAACTGTACTGTAAAGGCAGCTCAGCATAAGGTATCACCATCTAATCACTGTCCATGTTTTTCCTATTTGTAAAACATAGGTAGAAAATATGTCATTCTGCTTGAGCAAATTTCTAACACATTGTTTCATGGACTTCTTGAAGCTGCGCACATAGAGAGCTGCCAAAAATGAGTGATCAGACTCCCACTAACCTGAATATCGGCAAGAACCAGCCTGTCTGTCCGTGTGTGTGTGTGTGTGTGTGAGGGGAAGAGTGTGCCACAGGCAGATTACAAAACTACTTTAAAGCCCGCACCCCACCCCATTGCCCCAACTCTTTGACAGTGTAAAGCACACTTAGATATTTTAGCGATCCCAACGGTCACTACAAAAAGAAGCTAAATCCTCCCTTTACTGTTGCCCATCAAATATCATTTTTTCAGATTTTACTTTCTCATCACCCCAGGCAATCCATGACACATTCCAAATGGAATGGAAAAGAAAAGGGGTTGCAAAGGGAACAGGCAATGGGCGTTCCTTGCTAAATGCACTATTAAATCTGTTGAAGGGCGAGATGAGATCATACTAATTTAGGTCAGATGTACAATAAGTTTCATTCGGGGTGGACTTCCAATGGACAAGATGATTTTTCTGCAAGGAAAAGTTAAAAATCATGCTACCAGCCCATACTAATAAAGGTACATATGACACTAGAGTGATGCATTCATTAGTTCAGAGGAGTTACTCTTTTGGTGTCAAGTAAATAAGTGTCAAACAAGCTGTCAGACTACAGCTGCCACCTGAAGGCTAGTATCAGTGAAAGCAGAAGACAATACCCATTCTGCCCTGGCAATTAACCTAATTCTAACCTGGACTGTTAGGTGTGGCGGAAACCATGGTTACATTATTTTACTCCCACAGTTGAATTCTATAACAGAATATAAAAAAATAAAATGCATTTCACTAGGAAGACCTAATTATATTTACAAAAGCATAGACTATAGTTTATGCTGGTTATTTTGGTATATCTATTTTGGTGTTACTGTTGAAATGGTTTATATTTTAAGACGTTGGTGGTGGGATAGGTAGCTTTTTAGAAAGATATATATCTATACACACACAGTCTAACTTCATTGTAATGAACCCCCCTGGGACCTGGAGAAATGTTTGTTATATCAAGTTGTTCACTCGGGTTTGGCAATTTGGTGTATCAGAATAATGAAGAAACGCCCAAATTGAATTGAACATTTTTATACACTATACAGTGGTTCTTTAAAGACAACTTCATATTGAACAACATTTAAACTGTATATGTAAAAGAAAACAGTAAAGAAATTAAAAACATAAAAAGTACACTTACATGCTGAATACAGTAATTACATGCCCTTTCTCTTGAAAAACATATCCAGCATAGATTGATTAATATTTTTCATGCTTTTCTCAATTCATGCTTTTTCAATCTTGTTACCTCCTCACGTCTGTTGCCATGGTTGCAGTTTTTGTGAAGATGGCAACGGTTGCATACGTCACACATGATTCGCACTACAACAGGTTAGCTATGAATCAGCCTTTTCTTCGAATTAGCCTACCAAGGTCTCTGTTTTCACTGAGAGAATAACACATTCACACTGGAGAAAGTTCGGGGTCAGTCACTGCCAACATCGTTTTATCCAGGTGTATTTTGTAAAAGTGATCGTTCTAATAGGGCTAATTTCCATGGAAAAAACGGTTCTTGCTGCTGGGTCGTTAAAAAAGGGGGTTCGTTATAAGAACAGTTCATTATAGTGAAGTTAGACTGTATATTTGTTTTATTTTTGATTTTTTAAATGTGTATTTATTCACGACAGAATGCCAAATGTATTATCCTCTGGTCATTCCCAGAACATAAACAACGTGGAAGCCAGATCTTCAGGACTTCTTATGTTATTGTGTTTTATTTAACGATTTACATGGAAATGTTGGTCAGTCGACCACCATAAGGACTGGCCCCACTGGAGACACTGTTCACATGAGGTCTTTCAGAATGGAATAATATATTCTAGATGTATGTGTTTCCTCTGATAGACAGTCATAAATGTCTCATTCAATCTTTCAATTGCCTAAAACACCATGACAATTCATCTAGTCATTGTTTTAGTGTGGGAATTTGGTAATGACTAGAGTCCTGTGAAATTATTTTTATTTGGTATAATTTTTCGTTTTATTTTTCACAAATGTTGTTTTGTTTAGTTGTATCTGTTAAAAAAATATTTTATTTAGTTTTATTACAGATACACATTAATAAAATAACTCAAATAGAGTATACATATGCTTGAACTATATACATTTTTTTTTTTTAATAAACATTATCTGCTTTTTTAACATTTTGACATAAGAACATAAGAAAGTTTACAAACGAGAGGAGGCCATTCAGCCCATCTTGCTTATTTATATACTGCCCATGCCTTCTATAAAAATACAGTAATATAAAATAAAAATATATGTATTTATACTGCTCTACTATTGTGGGGCTGTCATAATAATTGCACATACAGCAATTTACCCATTAAAAAAATGATAGGATTTGTATTTCAATCCCATTGCACTGAAGCAGGGTTCCAATATACAAGCTTGGGGGTTCTATTTAAACACTAAGCAAAGCAGATTCATTCATACAAATCCATTCAAAACCAAAACAGCATTTGTTCCAGTGCAAAGGTTGCACCACTTGAAATAAAACAAAGAATTAGCATACTAATACAAAATACAAGCAAACAAGCCATATTTTCCTCAAAATGAATAAACAGCTAATGCTTAGCGATGGTATCTTTTGACTCCCATTCCAGCCGACAGTTGCAAAATCTGCACATCATTATTTTGTTACTGTCAGCTGCAGCCCCTCTTGCTCAAGTTCTTTAATTGTTATGCACGGTTTAGGCATTTTAGAAACAAACGTCTCTTCTCTCCATCACAATTTTAATTCCCAAAAGTGGAACGACTCGTTCCAAATTATACATTTGCACAAGTGCTAGACAGAGCTTCCGTTTCCTTTCAGACCACGTCTATGGTAATGGCTGAACCTTGACAACTACAATTGCAAGTATTTATTTAAAGTATTTTTGTATAAACCTCCTAATTTAAAAATGTCATTCTATGTTTGCTTTATAATGATTTTTCGTTTTATTTAGTTTTATATGTCGCATTTCGTTTTATTTTGTGTTATTTCGTATTTGCGAAAAACACAGGGCTCTAGTAATGACTAAGGGAGGTTAATTACAGTACAGTAATCTTTGGAATATAACACGTACCCTGTGTGTATCTCGCACCCTGTGTATAATGTGCATGACTTAGCAGGCTTGGTTCACATCCCTTATAATGTACTCCTGTTGCATAGCACACACCTCTTGTATACCTCCCTATCACAATGCCCTCTGTATACCGTATAGGATCCTATTACCTCAGTATACTGTGCGTCTTGTAAATAACATACAACCTGTACAGTATATAACATACAGAAATTGTTCTAATATTTGTAAAAGGGCGCATATTATATATTGAAGAGATTACAGCCCAGAAAAAGTCAAACTGCAAACATGTTTGTATGTCTTCAAGATAAAAGGCTTTTTGTCAAGATAGTGCCTTGTTTACAAATGCACTCAGAGAAAAAAGGAGGCTGTGTGTGAACATAGAAAATATAATACAAAATAATCCACTTACCACCAGTAAAGCAGAAAATAAAACATGTATTTATGTCATTGCTCCAAATGAAAGAGTGTTCACAGAACTTACAAAAAAAAAAAGATCATATTGGAGTCACACTGCCAGGATTTTTATTCATTAAAACCACTTAAAATGATTTTCTTTTTCGTTTTCATCTTTGTATTTGCAGCCAAACCCCCAAACCTACTCCTTTATACTCATTCAGCCCCATTACCTGGCTCTAAATGGGTCAGACAAGGTTCTCTCTGTCTCAAGTTTATTTCATTTATAAATTATGAAATAGGATGTAATTAAAACTGTTTAAATCCAGGTATCATAGAGACTATCATGCTGCACTAAAATGAGCAGTTTCACAATATTGCTAGCAAAATAACATTTCCATTGGAGCACAAATGAGTAATAATGTTCGCACTGAAAGTTATTATACATTTGCTGTTTACAGCTGGAAAAAGTTAAAAAAAAAGACACAAAACACTGAAGCTAGATAGATTCTTGGACCCTTATACTCAACTATGATAGCATGTTATGCAACAGGTAGGTACTGCAGCCTATTGCACAGCTGGGAGAAGATGGTTTCTTCTGCACTGCCACAATACACAGGGCTAGTTCGTGGTGCACTCTGGGCTGTGAGAGCAGTACTGTACATGGCAGAATATTTAGCTGTGTGTGTGTTGTATACATTTACACAGGCTTCACTATGCTCTTACACCAGAATTGTACTTATTGCAAACCTGAGATCATATTCTAATTTACAAAAATAAAAAAACAGGTGCAAGTCATGCAACTCCATGACGTCCGTGTTTTTCTTGATATGTAAGACCTTCTGAAAACCATTCTAGTTTGTTTTTTTAATCTCTAGCCCCCATGTCATTAATGTATCTTGTTGCCCTGAGGCAACGCTGTGCAGTTAAGGCGGTATGAACAAAGCAAACAGTGCTAGTGTTAGTGTTTCATTTCATAGCCAATATCAAACTGGAACGTTTATAATAACAGTACAACAGTAAAATAGCTATTAAAAACAGAAAATAAATAATTTGTTTGGAAATGTTTACTAAGTTCTAAAAGTTCTAACGGAATTGTTCTGTATGTCAAACATGTTTGCTTATACTGCATCTCTTGGGCGGTAAATTAGTGTGATCCATCTCTATATTTTATTTTAATTGGTTAGAAGACACACAGATTGCACTTTGAGCACTTAAAGTGTAAGAATATAAGAACATATGCGTTAGGCCCATCAAGGCTTGTCCCTTGTTAGCACACCCTTCTCTCCTACAAGGGCATCTGATATAAAACCACAGAACCTAGTCTTTGTTTTTAATGTTTCCAGTGTTTTAGAGGTATTCCGTTAATTATATACTTATAGCCTGGATTATTCCACTGGGATTATTTGCTTTTGGATGCCTTTGCAACCTCATTTCTTGTATCTTCCCCTTCGTCTCTTTTATTTCTTGAAAATATTATCAAAAGATTATATACAGAAAGTTTTACATTTGCTTGAAATTAACTCTCTTTGCATGATATCCACTATGAAAGGCGCTATATAAAATAAAGATTGATTGATTAGTTAATGTAGCTTTCAAGCAACACATAGTCAATATGTACTTTAGAGCAAACTTCATGGTGTAGCTTTCAGGCAACAAAATCGAATTTCAGAAATTAAAATACAGGGAGCACCAAATACTCAAAAACACACCATATTATGACACTACCAACAAATTGTATAGAAAAAGAACCGTTTCTTAATTGACATACCATGACATTTACAAGCTCATATTCCTGAAGGGATGTCCCACCTCCTCAAATGGCATCATATTGAACCATGGTCCTCATTGGATTGTAAAATATGTTGCTTACTGGCAACATCATACATTGAAACTTAAATGTTATCATCCAGGGGAGAGATTTTGATAAAGTTATATTTTGCTGCCTTAAGGCAACAGTATGCGGCAGTGGGTTAAGAGAGTGAGAATAAATGCGTCTCATACTGAATATGTGAGACTTGACACATCTGAATTCAGAAAATCACCAGATTTATATGAAACTTGATCCAGAATCACCTTTCCAAGCAGAGCTGTTGTTAATATGAGAAAATTATGAAATAAAAAAATGTTTTTACAACCCGTATCAAGTTCCCTTTTGTTTGAAAGCTATAACTTCAGGGTATTTGGCTCTGACATTTGTCTGCCCTTTACTTATGTGACCTGCAGAGGTGAGGTCAATGCAAGTCATCTGGGAGTCAACATTCACCCCACTAGCAGGCAAGAGTCAATAAGACATGAAAGGATTCATGTTATAATAGGCTAGACAAGTGGATCTGTGAGAAATCATTAGAGATATATCACATCTGGACACACTGCATACTGTGTAGTCAAACGATGAGCTTGTAATGCAGATCCTACATAAACTGTAATACAAAAATGTGACAAAGAGCTTTTAATAAGATACTAAAGGAGCAAACTGGTCTTCTGCAACACTCAATACCTACAGATACTCACAGAGAACAATAGAAACCAACACTAGAAGGATAACACAAAAACATGTTTCTTCATTTTTAACAGCTGTATATTAGTTGTTATAAATGCAACAAAATGCTAATTGTTGCAAGTACAAAACCCCACAACAGGCATTTCTGTAAAAGCATGTTTACCTAAACAAAACATTTCCACTAATACATGTTTTCTAAATGATATATTTGAAATATATCCAGATGCCAGTATTTTCATGTTCACACGTGTTTCTAAGATTATATTATACTGTACTTCTCTCAACTGCCAAATCTGGTAATGTATCAGTGAAAACAGTCTCTAATTGTTTTGCATCATAACTGTTTCACATGACAACTATTACTGTGTTTGATGAGGGCGACTGCATTTACATTGTCATAGTATTATCATTAACACAAACACAAACAACTCAAGTACACTTTTAAAAACTTTCATAATACGCTACGATGTTTACAAAAAACAAGGCACTTGTTTCAGATGCAAAAACTAAAACGAGTAAACAAAATGAAAGCTGGTACACAGGATGTCCCAATTAAATAATGTCAGTGCATCAGTATAACACAACCATCCATGAGTTATAAACCACTGTTTTAGGGTGTGAGAAAACAATGATGTTTAATTTTGTGCAAGAGTTACAAACCACCAACTATGAATATGGGAGGGGTTAATTTGTCTTTCATGAGGTTTAGATTAACTGAATAGTCCCAATATCTCATATAAAGAAGATGTACCAAAGCAGGGCCTTTTATTCTAAACAGAGGGCCTACATGAAAATGATAAATATTCAGACAATTATTCAGCGTTCATATTATTGTGTAGAGATGATATCAGGGCCTGTACAAAATAAATAAATAAATAAAGGATGTTTCATACTTCTTCTCTTCTCGTTTAATCTTTAAAGTTTACTTCACGTTTACTGTAGTATGGTGCTTCTAAAAAAACAAACAACAACAACGTAAATGGTTCTAAACATTAAAAATTAAAAATCATATGGTTAAAAAAAGGTTTCCATTTCACTTATGTGGCCTTACTATCTATGGCAACAGCTTAAGCTAGACCAAACCTCTATAATAATGAGGGCAGACTGCAGGCTAAAACTAATTCTCAATCCAAACAGGCCTAGGCTAGTCAGAGTTTGGATCCTCACCTTGCTTTTCATATCGAGCAGAAGGACACTTCCAAGCAATCGAGAGTACTAAGGAGACTTTCCACATCACAGTCAGTGTACTTGTACCATCTAACACAGGTGTGCAATGGAGCATCTGCAGCCATTTACTGTTCAGCACACAGGTATGAGCTTTCAGTACAATTCAGCCTTCTCCAATAATTCATTCTATAGTACATCCCTTCACTTTTCTTATCTAGCTCCCATTTTAATAACATGAGGAAATGTAACGTTTATGAGGGTTAGCACTGTAAATTTGAACTGCTGACTCAGCCTGGCTAGCCAGTGATTGACTTTGTTTCAAACCATTAAAATAAAAAAATAAAAATAAATCTTAGTCAGTGCTGCCTTAGCACCCTAACAATAACTCGCCTTATGTTATGTAAATTGTATAGCTAGTAAACTCAAGAAAAAAAACTGCAGAAAAGACCAATCTATGATGCATCATACTGAAATATTCCACAGAAACGCAGGGAACAATGAACATGAAAAATTGCAGAGATGTTAGATACTTTGTGCCGTGGCGAAGAAAAAGGTTAGCGAGGCTTGGATTAAAACATCACCAGAGAAGGTCAAAAGTTCCTCTCTGAACTGAGTCCAAAGGCAAACATGCATAAACATTTAACTGTGGACTTATACGTCTCAGATGTGAAACCTCTGACCCTGACTGAAGCAGATCCAACACGTTCTCTCATGCACATGGGATGTATTTGTAGAGCCATGAAATTCTACCTGCATGTTCAAAAGAAAACCCATTGATGTGGTGAAGAATATCCTATTCAGCTGCTGCGTCCAACCTATAGCTGAGCTGTATTGTCTCTGCTACAGTAATCTCCTTTGAGAAGGTGACAGTTCCTTTTGCACTATTCCAACACAATGGTTCAATGATAGGGTGAGTCTACTGCATTTCAAATCTACTGGTTTTAAATATATACCATGGCGTTGCACACATACTAGCTTCCACGAGTGCTTTGGGCACAATACTCAAGTGTAACATTTCTTAAATATAATCATATTCAATTAATATCACTTGTTTAGTCTTTTTTTTCGTTTTATGAAGTGATATTTTATGCATATCTTTAAGAATGCTAATTTGTAGACCAGCTGATTTAAAGTCATGAGCAGGCTGCATTTCAATACCACCTAAAATCGAAATTGAAACCCAGTTTAAGAAAGCTGCACGGTATCAGTTGTTGCACAAGGCCAAATTGGAACTCAGACAGAAACTTTTAAATTTACAATTTACCTTCCCGTATATTAATATTAATTAGGTCATTTGCATTTGGAAGGAGAATTTCTGTCCCAGAAACAAAAACTACATGGAAACCCAAATTGCCTGAAAGGTACAACCAAAATAGAGGGAGAAAAAGGAAAGACTAATTTTATATATATATATATATATATATATATATATATATATATATAAAGTCAAATGAAATCCGCTGAATAATGTTACATTAGTGTATTAAATTAAATAGGGCTTTGTAGTTTTCCATTTAATTAACGAAAAACTGATAAAAATTGAAAAATGTGACATTTTGAAATCTAACATGAAATACTGTACTACTAAAATGGCTTCCATTAGACTTTTGCGATATCATTTTGTAGTTTCTTTGATTACATGATGTTAAATAAAAGATCTAAATTAAGTTTATATATATAGTATATAGTATGTAGTATGGTGTGTAGTATTGTCACAGGATGGCTTGAGTGGTGACGTCAGACCCGGAAGAACACAGGATACAGACAGAACTGGTGAGTGAATGAAAATTCGCTGATGCGCTGGTTTATTGTAAAAGTTGGACACAAATGTAAAACACTTTGACACAAAACAAAACAGCGTGGTAGCCAAAACAAATAAACAGACAAGCAAACACTGGACTAAACAACAAACAAGTATCATGCTGAACTCATTCTGCACAAATAGCAATTGTTATTTATTTTTCTCCTAACTCTCTCCCGTTCTCTCCACACTGAACACCCAACCCTGTGTGCGTGAAACATTCATTCTTTTATACAGCTGTGCCGAGACTCGATGGCTAATCAATAATTCACTTGAATCTCGGCACAGTCTGCACGTGGACTAATTGTCCACTTCCCATGCCTCTGTGCTACATAACCCACACTGTGCGCACCACTATATACACCAACAATAACACGCCACATACAACATAAAACACAGAAATACTCACAGGGGTGGGGCACCCCACCACAAGTATATACTATCATTTTTTTTTTTTTTAGCAATTTGAGAATATATGCTGGACTTCTCAGTGAACAGAATACAATACAAATACAATCAAGAAATGCTGGGAATAAGAAAAGGCCATTTGGTCAAACAAGGCGTGCTGGGCCTAAGGCAGCATCGAGAAACTGTTTTTAGCCTGGCCCCACTGTTTTATCCACTAAATCTTATTCAGCATGTTCAGACTTCCTAACTTCTGTTCTGAATTAGTTCTTTAACTGTCATTAAATTCCACCTCGGCATTCTAAACGTGTACAAAATAGAATTCTTATGATTCTGCCAGGAACATGTGTCACAAGAGGGGTGGCAAGCTGGTTAAACTAGTTTTTGACAGAACACTCTTTCACTAGTTTTTATGAGCTGCCATTCAAATGTACTCAGACACCCCTGTGTTGGTAGCTGCACAGTTTTATAACTTCCACTCTGCTGCGTCTCAATGGAGAGCAGGTATTTCATGTTTAGAAATGTTATATGAACTATTTAAATCACATTCTTTACATATAACGGTCTTCAGTAACATATGTATCAGGGTCATCAGAAAGCTTCAAAGAAGATCCGCATTTCTCATTTTTAATACCACACAGAAGGTGTGTATTTCTCAGGTGGTTGGCTGAGACCCAGGTCTCAGGGATATTACTGCGTATAAACATGATCTGATTTAAAAAAAAAAAAACACATTGTCACTGAATCTACAGTCTAGAATAGTCCCCATACTTAGGCTTAGGATGGAAGAAACTATTACTGCTAAATTAACTGTTCATTATTTTTTTTATTCAAATGTGTTCATATATATATATATATATATATATATATATATATATATATATAGTAGTGGTTAGGGCTCTGGACTCTTGACTGGAAGATCATGGGTTCAATCCCCGGTGGAGGACACTGCTGCTGTACCCTTGAGCAAGGTACTTTACCTAGATTGCTCCAGTAAAAACCCAGCTGTATAAATGGGTAATTGTATGTAAAAATGTAACAATCTTGTCTCAATTGTAAGTCGCCCTGGATAAGGGTGTCTGCTAAGAAATGAATGATAAATAAGAATAATGTAAAAACAGCTTACTGTATTGATCAATTTGAAGTTATTTAAATTACAGAAACTGTAACCTTCTTTCCCCAAAACAGCTCAGTGTCCTCTGTGTCCCAGCAGCAAGTGATTATTCAGAGTTAAAATAAGCCTTTAGAAAATAGTATTTTGGAGCAAAGTGGAGCACTGCAAAATTAGCTCCCAAGTAACACCACTGAAAATGGTCTTCTTAATGTAGAACAACAGAAAATGTATTTAAAGTGGTCTTCAGCAGAGCCCTTGTTTATTTTATTTTTTAAAGTGTCCCTTGATGAAAACCAGGCCCTGAGAACCAACAAACCAACTTGTGAATTGCAACAAATAAAATGTTATTGGTTTTTTTTTCCTTTTTTTATTATGTATGTCATTGCACTTCAGCCTATTTTAATTGCAAAAATGTTATTCTACTTGGCAACTAGGCCAATTAACTCATTGGCAATGTATCTATTTCTCAACATAAAGTATACCTGTCCGGGCTCCCATTAAAACGAGCAGCTGCTTAGACTTTCTAAACGTCATAAGTCTAGGAAACAAAACACTAGACTAGATGGAGAACTTCAATTTGTGCAAAAACTTTTTCCAAATACTTGTTTTTGTTTTTGTAGGCATGCATTGTCTGTCTACTGTAAATATCTAAATGTCTTAATATGAAAGAAAAAATTGTATAGCATACTTTAAAATGTAAAAACGTTACATTACAGCATGCTTTTTGTCATTTGTTTAAGCATATTGTTCAGTAGTATATTGATGGTGTGTGCCACGAGAAAGAAGCAAGTGTGTCAATTATGGTTAAGAATGACCTGCTTTAACCTACTGAATTACCCTGGTACTTCCCCTTCTATTACACATTCTTGGAAATTGCTACATTCACTGGTGTGAAAACGCGGTGATGAGGTACATGCAACTCACATTGCTCCTGCAAGCTGTGTATTCTTCATGCACCACCAGGACACCTTAGATTTTGAATGTGTCACTCTGCATAAACTAGGCAAGAAGAATGAACATGATCAGTACCTCCGAGGAACAACAAGTGTCTCTTTTACGAATCCCTGGGTCAGAACTGAATTTGCTCCCCAGTGTGAATTTGCTCCACTTACGGAAGCTACATTTTACCATGTTGCTGTCTGGTTTGTGAATAATTCATGGCATGTATTTCAATCATTTCAAGTGGTTTATTGCGTCTCTATTGCTTTTTAATTATTCTCCAATGGCCTCCATGCCATCTATCCTGCTTAATTCTTAAACTATATAACTACTATATTTTAGGCTTTCACAAATCTAATATTGGCCTGATTGAGGTCAATCTTATTGTTTGGTGTGGGTTTACAGATGTACAAGATAGAGAAAAGGGCAAGGTATACTTTTTTTTTTTAATTTGTAGACAGACAGTGTGCTAATATGGGCTATTGTAGGCTATAGGTCAACAAATAAAGGACACTAAGTGTAAATGGGGAAAACAATCCAACATTTTATGTTAGAATCCATATATGTTTGACAATATATGAAGAGATGTTTACAACACTGACTTAACCAACAAGAGGAGTGTGTGTTAACAATGCCAGGCTGTACAGGGTCTACTGATTAAGGAACTTCACTTTAAGTATAATGCAATCTAAGTCTTAAGGCTAGATACTTCTGGATCCAATGAACTCTACATTAAGGAAGTAAAAAAGGTTATATTTCCGCACCCAAAGTTGCAAAGTGTCTCCTACACATGTACACTCACTACTAAAACTAGCCTTTTACTTAAAATAACATGAATCTCTTTTTAGTTTATCACTTAGAGTCTGGAACTCAAGGCTTTGTGGGTTGGTTTGTGGCACAGCTAGTGCTTGATGTGGGAGAAACACAGTGATAGAAATCAAGAACTCAAGAACTCTGAATTAGCTGACTTGGTCCGACCATAGCACTGTCAAAGGGCAATAGGTGGGTCTGCTAAAACCCCATTATCCAGAAAGCATCACATACACCAGTGCTACGGAAAAGGTATGTTTACAAACATTAATTTAAACAGCCTGTTGTCAAATCTGCAAAACATCGAGGACAGGTTTGCTAATGTTAGATGTGTCTTTATTTTACATTTACAGAAAAGGGTTTCCAGGTGTTTAACAGCATACACTGTACAAATATCAGAAGAGGATTCTCAATGGCAAAGACACTTATTTTTTTTCATTTTGTTCTGACTGTGAAAGACGGGCAATAGCTCAGAAGGCCCAATTCCAAACAAAAACCACAGTGTTCTCTAAAACTAAAATTGTAACAAGACAGCTTTTGCTTCCTTTTCTGATCTCCTGAGCAACACAGCCTTTTACTAGCTTCCAATCTGTACTCTTTTATTTAGTTTATTATATATTGCATTTATTTTATTTTCCTGAAACTGTTGCACACAGAAAAAAATATATATATTAGCAAGTAGGATGCATGAAACAACAACAACAAAAAAAATACATTTTAGTAAAGATGGAATCAATGTACAATAACCCAATGTTGACAATCATTTTAGTTTGTTTCCTTTTGAAACATTTCTAGCTAAATTTTAGTCCCAACAGCTGCTAGAAATAAGAAACAGGAAGGCCCTACTGATAGTTCTGCATTACACTTCATTTGTGGTTTTGTGGTAGAGCTAGCCTTCAAAATATATATAAAGCATATATATATATATAAAGTGTACCTTATTTGAGGTTGATAGCATTTTGCATACTGCTTTAATTAGAGCACTAAGAGGCAGCTTACACTTTTTCTGCACTCTGACTTCAAAGTTGCTATCAGCAGTCCATAGCTTAATGCAATTTGATTCTAAACATCAGGTTTTAAGATTTTTACATTCTTTGGGTGGGGGGATATCTGGCGTGCAAAGCTCCATGCAAAAAGTATTTAACCCCCCACCTTCAAACTATGATTTCTGTTCATTTTGCAAAAGCGTATAGGAAGTAAACCCAGTCTGATTGTATAAGATAAGCTCTTTATTTGTGGCGTTCTGGAATCAAAGTTTCCCTGCCTGTTTGATTTTCATATACTGTACGCAATCTTGCAATGATGACTCATATACTTGTATGAGTACAAAGGGTTTTGAACAGGCTGGAACTAAAAACCCATACTTAAGATAAAATTTAAGGTAAGTCAATGTGCTTTTTAAATGTCTTTGTTATCCCAATCACTGCTGCTTTCAATCTTATTTAAAAGTACAACATGAAAAACTGAAGCACTTACTGAGCCAGGCGCCTGCTGTCTTTGTTAGTCATACTGTACTGGAGAGGTCGATCTCGTTACGAGCCTCTCCAGTCTGCCCATTGGAACACATGTGCACTGAATGCACTGGCCTCTGTTTATTGTTATAATGCCCCCTGGGCTTGAATCCCCACCAACTGTCTCAGTTTGTCTTCTCTAGCCCTTACACATTTCCCTGGTGGGTGGTGATTGTTGTCTATTTAATATTGTAAATAACAGAGCAAACTCACTTGAGCTTAAAACTGAAAAAATAAACGGTAACATGTAAGCATAAGAGCTGTCTGTGTTCCATGCTCTCACAGCAGGACTTTACTAATGGCTCTTTTACACCTAGTTCACTTGCAGTGATTTGAATCGTGGTTCATTTGCAAACAAACTATTTCTTTTCAAGTTTACTTAGGATCGTTTCACACCAGAAAAATTCAAGCAAACTTGAGTTTCTTTTAAAGTGCATTTAAATCGGTTTGTTTGGTTCACTTGCAGCTTCATCCAGACTAGAGTTCTATTGGTTTCACATTGCACTTTCCAAACGCACTCGACTCGCTTACTGACTAGAGCGGAGGTTCTCTCTGCAAAAACTTTTTCCATCATGCCCTATATGGAGAATACTTTACATGATGTGGTTGTGCTGTTGTCTGTGTTATTTTGGTTTATTTGGTGCTAAAAATGTAAAATCATTGCCGAAGAAACGTAACATGAGAATTATTATTATTATTATTATTATTATTATTATTATTATTATTATTATTATTATTAATAATAATAATAATAATAATAATAATAATAATAATAATAATAATAATAATAATAATAATAATAATAAAAATAATAATAATAATAATACTAGCTTGTTGTAAATGTTGTATGCGTGACAGTGTGGTGAGATACAGATGCAACAGGAGCTGGTTTACTAAACTCAGCTGTTTGGAGCAGTTTGTTTCCAAGTGAATTGGAATATGTTTGGCTTCACATTGCAAAAGGTTGAAACGGAGCAAAGTGGCAAACGTACCGAATCCCCTTCCAAGCGAACTGAGACCTCCATTTCAAGTGATCTCGGTTCACTTGGTTTGATGCGCATCCTGGTGCAATTATGTGGTTCTCAAGAGGTTTCACATATCACTCCAAGCGAACCGAACCGCACTTCAATCCGCATCAAAGGGTCCAACGAACTAGGTGTGAACGAGCCCTAGCTAACAGTGCGCATGCAAGCTCAGCACAGTCATCAGCTCCACACACAATGGGGATCTCAGTGCATTAATGAAGAAAAGGAAAATAGTGATTCTTAAGGACAATTATTTTACAATCTGAAATGCAGAAAAAAGAGATAAAATACAAATGAACATTGACAAACTGTATGATAGCAATAATAGAAATTACATGAATTATGGAGCAATCAGTAATATCTATTAATTCTCTAATAAAAGTGTGGAATAGCAAATTGTAGTAACAAGCATAGCAGCATATTAATTTAAATCTGCACCAAAAACATGAACCCTTTAATTATCAAATGTTGCTTTCTGTCAACATTCTATTATTATTATTATTATTATTATTATTATTATTATTATTATTATTATACTGCATTTACTGCAACATGCCACATATGTTGGATTCTGACTCCTGTGGTGTAGTTTTGTAGAAGTCATGGGCACATTACTAGCGCATTGTCTAAAAACAGCATTGTCAATATAGTGTTTAAATCTAAATCCAGTGATTATACAGCTATTGCCAAAAGTTTTGCATCACCCTAGAATTAACACATTTTGCTTCATAAAGTTGAATGAAACCTACTGAATAATGTTACTGTAGCATATTGAATTACATAGCGCTTTGTAGTTTTCCATATACTTAACGAAAAAATAAATAATGATGTTAAATAAAATATCTAAATGATGTTCATATATATATATATATATATATATATATATATATATATATATATATACATTTGTTTGAATTATGTCTCAATCCTAAAGCTGTACATTGAAACCAGTAATAGGACAAATCCTATAATGCGCTGCACATAATGTATTTTAACTTTCTAGTTTTCACTAAAGTCAATGCATTTTAAGATGAACAAAAACAACAAGTAACGTATTGGGTTTTCTTTTCTTTTTTTTTTTTGTTTACTCATATTCATGTTTTAGCTAAGAGAACATTTTTACACCAAAAGGGCTGTGGTACAGTATACTCATCATGCTCTGCCTGACTTGTTTGTCTAACTATGTCTAACTTACTTAACTCTGACAAACCTCAGGAACATATGTTTATAATTCCAAGGCACAAAGCATTACAATCATTTGGACACCCCTTTGCTTTATATGAGAACGATAGCCATGAAATTTAAATCTCCAAAGAGTAGATTAAAAAAAGAAAAATTAAATGCATGAGCTTAATACTGGTTTCTGTCAGTGTGCTTCCCTCGAGAGCCAACTGAGGGGCTATGTCAATGAACTAGACTTATGTTCTTCAGATTTCACAGAAACAAGTCATGCTAGAGACTTAAAATAAACACGCTTCAGAAAGCCACGTTTAATTGATTCCCAGTCACAAATCTGTTCAGTAAACAATATAGCAATGAAAGTGTCTTGTGATCTTCATACAGTGCATCGTATTGAATTTACTAAAAATAAAAAAAAGTATCATCAAGAAAAAAAAAGACAAACAGCAAACAATGGGATTACTGGCCAGTCTGGCGTGCCACTACTTTAAAACATTTTATTTTTTGGATGTCAGAACACGCCATGAAAATGATGCACAAGTTGCAGTAACACATTATTATTTGTATTTATGGGTAAGTCAAAGCAATGTTCCTGTTCTTAACTTTGTATTGTAGAATGTTAAATTCAGGATAATAGATTATATAAACTGGCAAACAGGTTTTAGATAGTGTCATAAATCTTTAGACTGAATTTATATTCATTAAAAAAGCTCTCTTTTCACCAGCTTATGTACTCCAAGCTATCATCCCATAAAACATAAACTGTAAAATGTAACATCTAAAAATTGAATGCCATGAAGTGGCAGTTTTTGGAGGAATATGATATTAAAACTAAGAATGCAGGAATCAGGAATGGAAGAAGATTTTTTTCTAAGTCTGATCCTCAATGCTTGTACAATTTTAGGCAATTAACCACTGTGCTGTGGGACTTTTTTTTTTACCCAAAATGCCTCTTTTTGTTGATTTTGTTTTACGATCAGGGGTGTATGTACAATGTAATCAAGAAAAATATTTTTTTGGAAACGTGCAATACTACAGCTATGGCCAAAAGTTTTGCATCACCCTACAGAATTAACTAATTTGGAGTCAAAGTCGAATGAAACCTGATGAATAATGTTACATTAACATATCGGATGACCGCTTTGTAGTTTTGCATATACTTCATGAAAAACTGACAAAAATTGAAAAATATGACATTTTGAAATCTAACATGAACTACTACTGTACTACAGTAGACAGTTTTAAAAGATGAAAACAGGCCAATAGTGAAACAGATAAATAATGCAGCTGATTAATCACTACACTGGAAAACCAGTATCAGTAAACAATAATGCCCTGAGCCAAGGACAGTTTTTCACTTAAAAAAATAAATACATGTGGCCACTTTGATGTCAAGTTCAAAACTGTTCTAGAAGAGTCCTTAAGTACTAACAGACAAGAGCCTGAATCATAACAAGGGATTTGTGTTAACATTAGTAAGTTGATATATATTATAATAGCCAGGTTATGTGTATTATTGTCTTTGCAGTTTAAGGTTTCGTTTGTGGATTTCTTAAACTTGGTGAAGAAGAAGAAGAAGAAGAAGAAGAAGAAGAAGAAGAAGAAGAAGAAGAAGAAATTCTGTTTTCAAATTGGATCAGTGTAATAGCTAACCTGCAGAATGAAATATGTACACTGCCTTTTTAAAAACCTTCAAGATGTATTAGACAGTCCACAGAAACAGCACACAGTAGTTGACAGGGTGAGTTACAGCATGTAAAAAGCAGCCAGAAAAAAAAGCTTGAAAAAGCCAGTGCATTACACACTCCTGGATCCTGTCCAGGAGCCACCCTGAACAATGTTGACATGTAGCCTCTGTAATCAGTGTTTTGTCGGTGGAAGAGATTCCTGGTGCATTACAAACTCTACTGGATTTGGAAAGCGCCCTGGTGCTGTGTTGCCTGGGCTGGAGGATGATGTCGAAGCCCGACTAATTTTAACTTGGTATTTGCAGACCTGCAGCATAACAGCTGTAGGCGTGAGCCAATGTACACAAAGGTTTTTAGATCAAAATAAACAGCTGCCTCAAAAGGTGCTAAAACAATATCATTCATTCTTGTACTGTACTTAGCAGTCACTGCCATATTGGAGCTCTCTGCAGAAAGTAAAAGAAAGGGTCTAGAGAGGATATTCAAGTGCATGTGTGTGAATATGTGTGGATATGTAGAACATGCAGTAGTGTTCAGCAAATAAAATCAGATAATATAAGTTCTGCGCTCCTATATACGGCATGCAATGGCACGTATATATTTACACAAGTTTTGAGAGTTATAGTTATAGTTCTAGGGTTGAATACGTTTTCCGGGTCTCCTATTGGAATCCCACTTGCATTCATTATAACCCAAGGACAGTACGACTGTCCGAATCACATTGTTACATCCTGTTACTAAGCTCATAAGGAGCTTGGTTTAAGGACAATTCAGCTCTTTAATTTAAGTTGGAACAATTATACATGTTATTTAAACAAAATCCTCGCTCAGCATTCATGGAGTGGGCTTTTATTCCACACATGAGGAATAACCCACCCTTTGGAGGCTTGTTGGTTAAACGACTGCACTCCTTTATCGTCACACGGGTATAGTATTTTAGACTTGCCGTGTTTGTGAATACAAACACCAGAATGCCCCCTGCTCCAAGTATGCTGGCCCTGCTCCTTTATAAATTTCTTACGTGTGACACGAACATGCATGAGAAAAGCTTGTGCTTAGTAGAAGGATATAGTACCTAATGGAAGTAATGCTAGGCATCTGTATTACATGTCTCTAATATACTGTTAGTGTTCATTTTGGTGTAAAGAAGACAATACATGCAGAATTGATGGCCTTGTTCAGGAAGTACCTGTGGAGCACATATTAGTTATTTAGTAATCTGGTTTGTAGCTTTCCCCCATAACTGTTCTGCTCTGTCCACGGGTATTTCCTGCTGGTCCGAAGAGGCAGCTTGTTGATTTTAACGATTTAATTTCCCTTTTCTGGCATGTGTATGTATTACTTGCATCCCACACACATCCCTTTGATAATCATTGTACTAGATGTTGAATTACACAACTGCAGATTTCCTGCATAACTAAATCAAAACCACCTTTCCTTTTAAATTGAGGAAACACTGCACTGTTAAGCAAGTCATCTAACTCTGCATGAATTTGGTCCTTTATTCAGTTTTTGAAAGTAACCACAAGAGGTGGTAGTTAGCTCTGAAAGAATACTAGTTGGAGTCTAAAGTGAAGTTTTTAAACTTTCACAACAGTCAGGCTCAGGCAGTATTATTCTTCCAGAGTGGGAACAGTTTATATAAGATATACTGTTGCTTAGCTGCAAACATCAATAACTGTTATCTGTTTCTCCAGGATAGTGTGTGAAATTGTTTAAAAAATGCTGCTGAAGATAAATGATTTTATGGCAGCCACCATTAAATTTACAGAATTATGCCAGGAGTCAAAAATAATAAACATAGTAGATGCTTCCATACCATTCAAATTCAACATTAAGATGAAGAGACTCTTTTGATACAAAATTTTGTTTTAAAAAAACAAGTTTTATATATACTGTATATTTTTTAAATTAAGCTATTAAAAAATTCTCAAAGCTTAAAAGAAAGCTATCCTTTTATTATAGATGTTTCCTCTTTATCTTCACTTTGATTTGGGTCAATGTTTTAGTACCACTGTAGGTTCACTTCCTATAGAGCAGTCTAATGAGACCTCCCCTGTGCCCATCTAAACTGCCAAGTAAGAGATTGCACAACATTACATAACCCTAGAAGTATAAAATCTCTACCTCAAAGGGTTCTAAAATACGAGCACCAGCCGTCTTAGGCAACAGGTCAAACTGAACAGAGGCGTTACATTTTCTCCAGAGGAGTTTCCAAAAAACTGAAATATGAAATTGCCACCTGAAATGGTTTATGAAATATTATCTGCGACAAAGGAGGCAGATTTACAAACTTCACAGGGATGCTTAATTAAGAAAAAAAAAATGTGTTTCATTACCCTACTGCATACTGTATGTGGGGGAAATAACTTTTAAAAGGGTGTTTTTCTTTTTACTACCAAAAATGTGTATACATTCAATGTGGATTTCAAAACAAGAATAGTTGCCATGTGAAATGAGCTGTCCCTTAGCTAACTGGCAGCTCGCTTTAAAGCAGTGGAAACATTAATATCATTGCATACGGTAAGAGTATTGTGTCATGGTCTGGCTAACCTTGATTTACTATCAAGGGTCTGAAAAACATCATCCAAGTTAATAGACAGCAACAACGGCAGTTTTGACATGAAAATAAATCTATAAGAGCACACAGCAGAGTGCTTTCACAGCATTCAAAACAAACCCATTCACCATTAATATGCAAACCAAACATCCCAGTTAAGTTTTTTTTTGGTGGTTGTTTAGTTCTAATTAAAAACATACACAATACATATTGCTCTTTCTAGCATTTCCTGCCAAGGAAAAAATTTTGTTTAATTCTCAGTGATTTTATTACCTAATTTGTCAAAATATTTGGTAAACATGTCATTTTGTTAAAGCGTTATATCTTATCTTTAACTTCAATGGGATTGTTACTCAGCATTTAGCACCACCTGGTGAACCTATATTTTAATTGTGCTCATATTTTTTATAGACATTTTGAAGGTTTTTCTTAAAAGAAAATCCAAACCCAAACTAATGCATGCCCTCACAGAATACTGCCATATGCACCTGACATTAGTCTGACCTGACAGCCTTCAGAATAATACTAATGATCACAAAAAACTAATATAATTGACACCCGTAAAGCCGGCTTAACCATGTATTGAACAATAAAAGAAAGTAGGCCCTGTGCAGTACTAGCAGGGCTAATCTAGCAGGCCTATGACAGCAGGGAAGAACCTGACTGGGCCAATACAGTACAATTCCAGGAACAGTAAAAACAATTTGAATTGTTCACATCAGAATTAAAAATTGTAGCTGCATAATCCATCTGATTCTCTACGGTGCTGGCAGGATGTCTAATAGCCAGGAGGACTAAGTTAATATCCTTTGGCTCCAAAGCACTGAGCCTGCCACCAGTAATTTATTACATTTTTCTGAAAATACTTGTTGTGGACTTTACTAAGTAATAAGAAGTGATGATTACTGACTCTGATTCTGGATGGTATTATGAATAACACTTTTTTTTTTTTACCCCAGCATGTATTCACTCTTTTTCATGGGAGAGGCACACAGGGAGCAGGTAGCTGAGCTGTGTTTTGAACTCAGGATTTAATGGTTCACAGTACTTTGATCTAACTAAAGATCACAATTCCCCCAGCTTACTATTAGTCCACATCATTGTACTTTATGCTCAAATAGGAGAAGTAATCATTTATTTACTGTTTGGGCCTAATGACCTGGTCACAGTTTGAAAGTGGGATTGTAAGTTTGTATAGTATTTCATTCACACTTTAAAAGGCAGCGTTGCCTAGTTAAAGCTGAGGCCTGGGATAACCGGAGATCCTGGTTTTGATTTTCAAATTAGACACTGACTTACTGCAAGCCCCTAGCCCTTTATGCCATTTGACTCCCATTTTCTTTTAAAACAAGACATGAGCAGCAGCATCCAGACTGAAGTGAGTATAAGATGAGGCTTAACATCTCAAGAGAAGATAGGAGGCTGTGTGGTCCAGTGGTTAAAGAAAAGCGCTTGTAACCGGGAGGTCCCCGGTTCAAATCCCAGCTCAGCCACTGACTCATTGTGTGACCATGAGCAAGTCACTTAACCTCCTTGTGCTCCGTCTTTCGGGTCAGACGTAATTGTAAGTGATTCTGCAGCTGATGCATAGTTCACACACCCTATTCTCTGTAAGTCGCCTTGGATAAAGGCGTCTGCTAAATAAACTAATAATAATAATAATAATAATAATAATAAGATAAAAAGCACAAGGAAATTCATCAGAATTATCGAGGTCATATTCTGAGTGCAAGGCTGAGGCAGTCACACTGACACTAGATCTACAACTGTATAATTCACTGTCTCTAAACAACTTTAACCAACACTTAAAAAGAAAATTAAAAAAAAAGACTTGAACTCTTCTCATGGTAGATAAAGAGTGCCAAGGGCAGGATCCTGTTCCCAGTATCAGTAAGTGAGCCCTTGCTGGTACATGTCAGTGCTGTCTTCCAGTATAAAAGATAACACACGCTGGTTCTACTGCCTGGAGTTGAGCTCCACAACATTCCCCCCATTAACCAAATTCTATTAATGAGGCTGTAATCCTGTGGCAGTTTATTTCAGTTTTTAAATCTTAAAGGAGATTTCTCCCAATGATTCTGTTTCTTTGACAGGCCCAGCCAAGAAGTGTTACAAGGTTATCTCTTTTCCAGACTGACAGGCTATTTATTACACAGACACTGATCCTCCCCTCTTGTATGAAGGTCATTCTAAGACATGTGAAGCGAGGCAAACATATAGAATAAAAAAGGTGCCCAGCCTGTAGGAAGAACTGACCAAAGAATGCATTGCCAGGACTGACTTGTAAGAATGGCTTTGGTTATAACAGCTTCCTGTTTAAATAAAGTTTATGAATCTACTGAAAATGAAGAGGTCACCATTGTGATTTTTGTAAAAGACATTCCAGCCCTTTCTGGTAAAAAACAAAAAAGCCTTTTACAGTGAGAACTTTACACGTATTAGTAGATAGTTCTCCTTTGCTCCTATGCCACCAAGTGGCATCAAATCTTAGGAAGAAATGCAGGTGTATTGCACACATTCATATCAAGCAAGAAACACACTTTTAGAAAGTCAGTTGTTGATTTTAAACAGCTAGATGTCAGACTCAATTGGGATGATAAAAAAGAATTAGAGACGTATTATAGGTAAACATAAATGTTAACACCTGTATGAGGGTCAATGCTATTCTTCACATGCTTTATGCTGTAGAAATAAATGGCCATCGACTAAAAAAAACATCCTGATTTGACTCTAACGACAGAAACATAAAGATGTTTTACAGTTCAGGGAAATGCATATCACAGTAATCTATATGTGGGACTGCACTTGCAACCTGTCAACTACATCTTGGTGCACCTGCAACCTGGTGACATCACAAAGTAAAAGCAATCTATCACCCTTCGGACTGCCCAGTGCAAGACACGATCACTTGCACTTCAGGAGGATCCTCCTGCCAACTATCTTTAAACCTTGAAATCTTAGCAAACCAGGGCTGACGCCTCTTACCCGATCTGTCTGTTTGTCGAAGGTGCTTGTGTGATGACCGAACTGGACTGTGGGGATGGCATGGCTTGCTGAATCACAATGCTGGTGTCGTGGTTTGTCATCCTTGTGTGGGGGGGCTGGTGTAACGATGGTCCTGCTGAGCCGTGCATCGAAATGTTCTAGAAAAGCAGAAAAACCAAGAACATGAAGGACACAGTTCAGTGAATACAAATGTGTCCATCACAAAATATCCTTAAAAAAGGTTTAGGAAAGAGTATATTCTTTTCTAACAAAGGCTCACACAGGCCATTCAGACTGCATATTTCCAGCCGTCTTCCCTGAAGTAATTAAAGGATGTCATCATTGATGAATGGTGAAATACCACTTCAAAACAGTTGAAGACTCAATACATTGCATCAGTCCTGTCATGGTTACCCATGGTGACCATACAGCACATGTGTTTCTAATATATTTGTATACTCCCTGTATGTGTTTTCTGTTCCACCATCAATATCTGAGGAGTGGCAGCACTGAATGAGAAAAGTATTTGTGAAATGTTACCCATGGTAAGTCAATCAAGCAGCTTCTGTACAATGGCACACTGCTCTTCCTCTTTCCCCCCTCAATTTTAGCCTCAGTAAGGTCTTAACAGTTCTGTTAGTGTCAATTGGAGGGGTCTCTCAACTGGACACTTGTAATAATACTGAAACACTGGTACAGTCATGTCTAAAACTCACCTTGCCTGACTTCTATCTATCCACACTACACACTGACTATAATTAATCTTTCCGCTTTGAAATGATGATTGTGAATGTGTGATAGAAATCACATGGTTTGGATTTATCTTGCATTATTTATTTATTTATTTATTTAACTTATATGTTCAACTTAATAATCACATTGAAAGAATACATTAATTTGATAGCTGAAGATTTTTACCATTCAATTCCTTAAGCCTTGTAAATACATATCATGTATTCTATTTAAATAATTTCAAATGGGCCATGAAGGGACCAAGACAACTGTATTTACCACAAGCATGCTCAATGAATGAACTTTTTTTTCTCACCAATTTTAATTGCTATTCATGAATAAAAATAGCTGGTATTAAAAGTTAAAAGAGGTTTTCAGTGAAGGGCCTCTTATTCGGTATGTGCCTTTAGAGTTGTAGTTTACTTCATTTGATCCTTTTGACTCTAGGGGGTTCCCACAAGCTCCAAACTCTTGAGTTCTGTAAGATATCAGGCTCCAGGCCCTGGTATTGTTTAGTCATAAGCATTAGGTGAGATAAAAGGGTTATGAACAGCAGGCCCCTGATATTTCCTGTCCACCAGCAGCACTCAACAGTAAATAATCATACGAAACGTTGATAGCCCCAGTCAAGGCCTCAAAGACTTCAGCAGTAACATTCCTTACAGGTCTAATGATGTTAACCATCCACCTGGGCTCTCTGCAAGTGCAGGCCAGGTTATTATTATTATTATTATTTATTTCTTAGCAGACGCCCTTATCCAGAGCTACTTATAATTGTTACAAGATATCACATTATTTTTACATACAATTACATTATTTTTTTACACATTATTTTTACATACAATTACCCATTTATACAGTTGGGTTTTTACTGGAGCAATCTAGGTAAAGTACCTTGCTCAAGGGTACAGCAGCAGTGTCCCCCACCTGGGATTGAACCCACAACCCTCTGGTCAAGAGTCCAGAGCCCTAACCACTACTCCACACTGCTGCCCAGGTTGTATAAGTTGCTCATCTCTCGCTCTACCGTCACCTTGGTGCAGTTTCCAAATACAATATAGAGTATAGGTAGGGCTTCTGATTTTCGGTTCTAACTGATAAAACCCGATAAAACACCCCCGATATAAAAAGAATGAAATCGGTGGATAGGACATAAACACCGGAAAAACTGTGGAAATGGTTAATCAATTCACGTTGAGTTTACCCTTTTCCCATTAAAAAATAAAACCTACTACAAAAATAATAAATACATTTTCCAGTGCTGCTGGGCAATGTCCTGCCTTCCTGACTTGTATCTATCATTGATACGTTCTGAATACTTTAAACCCGCCCCAGCTACTGAATGACAGCACATTCCTACATTTCTATTGGAGACTCCGCTTGCAAGATTTAAAACGAGATTACAATCAGGATGGAGGCTTGTTAGCAGGATTTAAAGCTGTATTACAGTTAAGATACAGAGGATTTGAAACAGAATTGTGGTGAAATGTTAAAAAATGCCTACACACAAAAACCCCAGAAGAATGATCCCGTGACCATAGGGATTTCATTGTGAAAGAAGGTACAACTTAAGTGTGCAAGTACTGTTGAGTTACTACTATACATATTTTGACACAAAAAAAAAAACGCTCAAGCATTTTGGAAAATAACCGAAAACACTCATTTCATACAGTATATCAAAAACAAAAGCCCCGAAATATTTTTTTTTTTACATAAAACTCGAAAATAGCTAAAAAATAAGCACAAAAAAATACAATTAATAAAACCAGAAAAACAGAAGCTCTAAGTATAGGATAGAGTAACTTCCTACAAGACCGGGAGAGAAGCGTTTTCAAGCTTTTTGACACAACCCAGTTTAAATGTAGAAATCCACAAGGCTAAGTGGTTACCACAGGTGTCTTGGTGACTGACTCAGTCATTTACGTGGATTAAGTACCCTGCAGGCAGACTTCTTTTACCTGCCTGTCTAGAAGGTAAGTAGATCTGACTTGGTTTTAAAACAACTGCAATAGAGACCCATAGCACAGACAGAAAAGTAGCACAAGCAAGACAAACCCAACCTCTGCTTAAGCCTTGTTTGAAACTTTACGTTTCATGCTAATCATTACAACTGTCCCTCTTGCCCTCTATATGGAGCCATGAAAACTGAACAAATGGCTGCTTATCTTTTCCAGTTTTGACCCTATTTTCCAGTTGTTTATTTATAAATGTTTACAAATGTTAAATGTCTGTGGTTTTAATTAATAAGTACTGTAAGTACAGTAACTATTCAGTATTAAGACCTTAAGGCAGCTGTTTGTAGGTAAAACTGCTTTGTAGGTAAAAAAAAAAAAAAAAGTTTTTTTTTCTATTTGGCCATCATGTACTTTTGGTTCCTATGTCTGTATTTTGTTCTGTAGAAAACAGATACATACAGACCAGGGTGAGTCCATCAGCTGAGGCATGAATAAACATAATGAATAATGTGAGTTAGTATGACCAAGTTCTGTCACTGAAGACATTGAGCAATAACACATTGCAGTTTTAACACAACAGTATATTCATTAGGCATTCTGATGTCTGGTAGTGCTGGAAATGTAAGCAGTCAGTGCAGCCAAATGGCATTTTTTAGAAAATGTAATTATAATTTCAAAGATCTTCAAAAACCCAGTTTTCTGATATATATTGGAAAGTGTTCCAAGTCATATATTTTGATTTAGCTTTCTGAAAAAAGTACAGTGCTACCCCATTATAATGTGACCTGTTATAGTGTGGAATCGGTCATAAAACGTAAAGGTCGTGGCTTCTATTTCCCCCAGAATGCAATTTGACTCGCAAACATTGGGTGAACGTTCCAGATATACAGTATGGAGCATGGCAGACAGCAAAAAATGAAAATCTTTCTGTTAAAATGAAACTCGATGCGGTGGACAGTAAGAAAAGGTGAAACTCAAGCAGCAGTTTCAAAAGATATAAATGTTGTAGAATCTACATTGCATGGATGGCTAAATGACAAAGAAAAACTAAGAGGTTTTCTTGATAAGATTGACTCCAAAGAGGGCTGCTCTAGGAAAAAAATACGCTGCGCTAAAGAGTGAGAGAAGCTGCTGTGTGAATGTGCTGCTGTGAGAGTGCAGGACTCTTGGTTGTTTTTAGTGTGGCCCAGGCTAACAGGGACCGGGAATAATTGTCCCAATAAACCGTGGATTCAAGTACCTGCAACTTGTGTGTGTCCAATTCCTTCATTTTCCACTGTAGGCTACAATATTAATTTGACTTGTGGGCATTGTAAATCATTTCGGGAACATAAATGCCAATATTCGTTATTAAGCAAAACACAAATAACACTTTATAACAGGGTAGCACTGTACTTTTATTTTAAAAAAACACACACACACACCTTCTCCTGTACTGTAGTACACAAACTGTCTAAAACTATGGCCAGTTACAGTGTCTGGACAGGTAAAATGCACCAGAAAGTATAGCTAAAATGTTTCTTTTTCAATTAATTTTTAATAGGTGTGAATGCTCCCTTCACCACAGTAATAGCAAATGGACGGCAAGTGTACCAGATATCTTACTAACTAGTGGTACGATTTTAAAATAACCTGCTTTAACAATGTATACAAAGACAGTTAAAGCTGATAGTAACATTTGTTTGTTGGTTTGTCTCACCCTTAAGGACTTTTGAATCTGTTGGATTCAGGGTCATGTTTTCTAGTATGAGGTCCCTTTGATCAGAGTAAGACTAACAGATCCAGATATAGATTTAGACTGTCGGGGAGGCGTAGCCCCTTACACCTGCAACAACAGGTTATCTAGCAGTGTGTCTAGTCAAACTAAATGTAGCCTGTGTTGTTGACCAGACTGTTATGTTTGGCAAGGCCTTGCTCTACAACCTAGCAATTACAAGTCAGTGCTTGCAAGTCAGCTGCTCACCACACACAAAAGTATAATAACAGAGACACAGCCAACTTGCTATAGGTGTTGTGCCTGAATGGAGTGCTAACCAAGCATTTGAAATCTATTTCTCACATCTTATTAGCATCAGCAGCATTATCTGGTCCCCCTTTTCTGCTGTCGAAGATCTTTCAGTACTCCTGGATTTAAGTATAAAAAGCAAGCAACCTTGTTTTTTTCTTCCAACACAAGAAAAGTAGAAGCAGTGATCACGCTGCTAACACTATTAAGACATCAGAACATGTTAACCTTTGTTCATTTACTTTAATAACCATATCCCATCAGAACCAGCCACATCACTTTGTGATGGACAATGGCTCTTTGAGAGGAGATAGCTTTCTCTGTCTCATTCATCTGTCCCAAGGGTTAAGTTGCATTTCAACTGGAAAGTTCATTTTTCTTCAACTCAAGTAGACAGTCTCAATTCAAATAATTTCCAGGTACGTTCTAAATACTGCTGTGATGCAGCGTCAATTCACCAGCATCCGGTATCCGGTCACACTGGCGGTGAACGCGGAGCTAATATAAACCATGGCAAGCGTTTTGGATACTTAATGCTCAGCTCAGTGCAAACCTAAAACCAGTTGGCTGTAGGTGAAGCTGTAGAACCTGATCCCTCAGTGTTGCTTACCAGGGTCAGGTCCGGTTACAGAGTCTGTCTCACCCTCTGATGAGTGGTGCTGTTTAGCCTATATATAAATAATTTATTTACACCTACATCAGTTACTCATGTTGGTCTAGTGTCGCTCATAAGCTTTAACTGTTTATTTTGGGGGTGGTGGTATATCACTGCCAAAACTAAACTGCCCCAGAAACATTAACCATTAGATAATCAGACTGACAATGATAAGGCAGAAGGTGAGTCTATCCCTCTGTGGGATGTCATGTATCTTCTGTATCTTAGTCTGTGTTGATATCATTGTAATCACTTTCCACACCGGTACCACTCTGTCTTTCAAAAGGAAGCAATGGCACAGAAACTTAGTGACCACGGTTGGGTCTTCTGTCATAGTTGTAAGAAATGTACAGTATTTCCAGTTACCTACCCTTTTATTGTCCTCCTCTTCCTGCGCCTTTCTGAACTCCTGCTCAATGGAGCAGTCCAGTTCATTGAAGATCCCCACTTCTTCACAATTCTTCAGAAAGCGCGTTGGCGTAGGTGTCTGGTCTGGAATGAGTTGATATTAATTTAATAAACCTGCTGTCTACATCTGTCATTTAAGAAGCTGGTGTGTTCAATGCATTAGGAAACAAAAGCCTGGACCCTCTCCCCTCTCCTGGCCACAACAATAACACTATATTACCACCCCCCTTCCCCCCCATTCACAAAACAAATGTGTTAATACTGTATTAACATCCATTTTGCATTTTACCATGATGTTATAGTGCCTACACCAGAATGTATTGCTTGTTACCAAGTGTGACAGAGCATAGGCTCATGGACGTGCATGTGGGTGTGAGTTTTGTGAAGGAAGCTGGAATCAATAGGGCCACCTTTGCACAGCGACAGGGCATTGTTTAATTGTTTAATTGTTGGATTAATTGAGTGATTGAAGTTTGAATGGAAGAGTGTGGAATGTGGCCAGGTGGTGATTGGATGATTGATGGAATCAATTAAGCCCCTGGCCTCATGGTATAAAAAGGGAACAAAGGAGTGTTTGTTGGGTGAGAGTGTGTTAGAGATGCAGTGAAGATGTGTGGCAGACACAGACACAGACACAGACACAGACACAGACGCAGACGCAGACGCAGACGCAGACACAGACACAGACACAGACACAGACACAGACACAGACACGGACGCACACACAGACACGGACGCAGACACAGACACAGACACAGACACAGATGCACACACAGACACGGACGCACACACAGACACGGACGCAGACACAGACGCACACAGACACAGACACAGACACAGACACAGACACCACCGGGATAGCCGAAGCTTGGGTGTAATATTTTTTTGTTTTGAGGACTTTGTAGGGTTTTTGTTTAAACCTTTTGTTTGTTCCTGTTTTGATTTGCTTGGTGTTATTAAAGGTGTGGCAAGGCGCTTTAAACTAAAGTTCTGTGTTTGGTGGTTGCTATTTGTGCCGCTGACCAGCCTTGACCACACCAAGTTTAACCACATTTGTACCATATTTACCTTAGATCAATATGACTCTCAATGCTTGCCCGTATTTTGCCTTGCTTTCACTATATATTTTGCTAGTCTTTTATAAACATTATTAAGGGTTGAATTGAATTTGCACAATGTACAGCTGACCTATGAAATAAACTGTTGGATTGTATTCATGGGTACAGGCTGAATCTAGTAAATGGCATGGGCAGAGGGGCTATGTGAGAAATGTCAGACCAGTCCCCAGGTTTCCAGCAGTGAACGCCTAGTGCAAGACAGCAATCGTATGAAAGAAAGAAATCTCTGCAGTGAATGTATACATTTACATGGTATCACATAGGCCCAACACCGAGTCACTGAATGGTTACCGTTCCAATGTCGGCTAAGTCCCCACCACCCTCTAAATAACACTGTCCTTGGGGCAATATAACGTTTCAGGTTCAGGAAAGATCTGCTTATTAACGTAAAATGCATCTTCATGTGTCCATTGGCTGTCAGTCATGTGGAGAGAACAGAGACAAGCCTGTGCCGGCTTTCCCCCAGAGCATTCCTCATTACAAGTGCAGAGATGTCAGAAATATGTATTGCTTAAAGACCCGAGATTCAGAAGTGGCAATGAAAACACTTTTAATGCATACAAGCAGAGAGGTTGAACTGTAGGCCCGTGAAAACGATACCTTCTGGTGTAAGTCACTTTTGACACCACAGTATAGGAGGGATTGTGACCCTGCGATGTCAGCTGTGCCCCCTTTAATTTGGTTTTGCCTTAAAATAATATACCCCAATCTTCACATATCGAAAGCGCCTCATAGTGGGTGCAGCACACCGCACGTCAAAGAAATCCAAGAGCTCTTGGTTGTTATACCAGGGAATCTGATATCGCCTTCCAAAGTGAATAAATATTAGAAGAGCATCAAATCACAGCTGTTATTGTTCTGCATCATTGATCGCACAGATCCCAGGCTGTCCTTATAAAAACAGTCTCTGCAAATGTCCAGTCTGTACAGAGGATAAGATCAGAGTTGTGTCTAGTCTCGATTATATTTTGACTATGTTTCACAATCCTTTCATAAACTGCTGTGACACATTAGCAGACATAACTAGTATAATATCTCTAACTAACTAACTAACTAACTAACTAACTAACTAACTAACTAACTAACTAACATTACTGCCCAGTTATGTCTGAGCTTTGTTGTGTTGCTTTATTGTTTTAAACAGGTTAGATTGAAAGGAAGCTCAGGACTAAACTTCCCACAGAGATTAAACAGAGCAGAGGAGTCGATAGAGGAAAGTCGGACCCACCAAATACAGCATATAATGACTGCATGAACACTGAGCCTCATGAAAACGAATTAACAAGCATGTTGACAGAACCCCACTGCTATTTTGTTTGTGCATATTATTTTTCTCTTCACCATGAATGCTAGAAAACGATTTCTGTGTGACTACCAACCAGTGTACTCTACCTCCCAGTCCTCAGAGGCACTCTCACAGAATGACAGGTGCATAACTCTCTGTTCTGTTTTTCATGTTTGTGTTGTGACTGACAACAATGGTCCCGACAGTTTATTTTTTTAATGATGTTCTGTCACCATCATGGAGCCATTGCTTCCTTTTTTAAAGAATGCTACCATCCAAACTACTAAACACTCAATAGTGCTAAATTTAGAAATACTAAAAGAAACTTTCATAAATGATATGACAAATGTTTCGACTTGAAGAAGTATTGTCTTTACAATTGCTAACTTACCCAAAACTCTGCTGCTTACCTCCATGTTAACACCTATGTGTAAGCAAATGCATTTTAAGGCCAAAGTTAGATACAGCTAATCAGAGAGATACAATCAATTTAAAAAAAATCCCCTTAAAAGAAACCACAACAGAACTTTGTTAAACGCACTGTAAAATATCTAGCGCAGCCTGAAAACTTTGGCTTGTAAGTGCAAACTTGTTCAAAGTTCCCTGAATGATTAATGTGTTTTTCAAGGTGTTCCCCTTTACACAAATAAAAACTAAGGCTCTTGGGCCACATGTACAGTACATGTCAAAATAAAAATATAGTTGGTAAATAAATCTTTTCTGTGCGCATTGGTGGTATCATCAAAGCTGCACTGCCTGTATTTTCTTACCTGAAAGCATATTATCGTTTTTTATTGACGGAAACTTCAAAGTCATTTCATGCTTGTGCCTGTGAATCATCAGATGATCCTCGGTGGGAAAACGCTGTCAGGCACAAAAAGGCTGGCATTAGTGTACAAGTTAGAAATGTGCAGAGAAAACCAGAGCCCTGCATTCCAGCTCGTTTCACTGACTGCAGACTACAGGATTCACCCGGACTTGCGCTAAGATAACTAAACTCTGAATAACATCAACAGACATTATAATAATCTATCCATCTATATATATATATATATATATATATATATATATATATATATATATATATAATACTGGTGTCTAATATTGCAATGCAATATAATCATAGGTTATATATTCATATTCCTGTATTGTGTTTAACTGAAAAAAAGGACATGCAGTTGTTCGTATTTTTTTTAGCCAATGCACAATAACTGGTGCAAGACCTCCAATATAAAAGAATACAGATTTTATTAAGCTCCTAAATTATAATGCATGGCATTTTTAGAATGTTGGTCTAAATACAAATGTTTTTGCATCATATTACATGTTTCAATCCAAGCAGGCTAAATGTGTTCAAATAAGACAGTGAGATTTCACTTACAGCTATTTTTGTTTTTACTTTTAATGAGCAAACTGTACCTCTCTACAACTGCATGCCATGAGAAGTGCTTTTAAATGCGATTATATAACACACAGGCCAAGGACAGTAACAAAGGACTATAACAAGGCTAAAACCCACTGCTAGATTCCTGTTCTATAAAGAACCATATGATTTCAAAATTGGAAACGTTTGTTTTGTTTAAGTTCTATAAAGAGTTATTCCTTTATTCTGAACAATACCAGGTTTTAAAAAAGGGGTTCAATATTAAACTAAACTATATTCTGAACCCCTAATCAGAGTTCAAATTCCCTTTTGAACCTGATTATACAGAACCCTGTGTTTTTCAGTGTATTACAATGATTGTTTATAGAAGCCAGAAGAAGCCATAGGGTTCTATACAGAATAGCCAGGCCTATCTATCTATCAGCATATTATCAATGTTCACTTTGTACATACTTGAATGCTCAGTAATTTGGATTTGCTGCAGGCCAAAATAATGTGTGTATTAAATGTGTGGTTATTGTTTTTAAATTAACAGTTTAAAAAAAAAAACATTTATGAGGAAAAGTGATGTTTAAATATACTGAGTTTTAAGTTAAGTTGACATACTGTGTACACTAAAGCATGGTGAAATTTTCCACTCAAAAATAATGGTTCAGTAAAAAATGCTTCATATCGTGTAGTGATACTAGCTTGCTGAAGTGGAAAACTCCTTGTTCAGTAATTATGAAAGTATGAAGTTTTAGGCAGGTGTGAAAAAATGCTGTAAAGTAAGAATGCTTTCAAAAATAGACGTTAATAGATTATATTTATCAATTAACTAAATGCAAAGTGAGTGAACAGAAGAAAAATCTAAATCAAATCCATATTTGGTGTGACCACCCTTTGCCTTCAAAACAGCATCAATTCTTCTAGGTACACTTGCACAAAGTCAGGGATTTTGTAGGCATATAGTCAGGTGTATGATTAAACAATTATACCAAACAGGTGCTAATGATCATCAATTCAATATGTAGGTTGAAACACAATCATTAACTGAAACAGAAACAGCTGTATAGGAGGAATACAACTGGGTGAGGAACAGCCAAACTCAGCTAACAAGGTGAGGATGCTGAAGACAGTTTACTGTCAAAAGTCATACACCATGGCAAGACTGAGCACAGCAACAAGACACAAGGTAGTTATACTGCATCCGCAAGGTCTCTCCCAGGCAGAAATTTCAAGGCAGACAGGGGTTTCCAGATGTGCTGTCCAAGCTCTTTTGAAGAAGCACAAAGAAACGGGCAACGTTGAGGACCACAGTGGTCGGGCCAAGGAAACTTATTGCAGCAAATGAAAGACACATCATGCTTACTTCCCTTCGCAATCAGAAGATGTCCAGCAGTGCCATCAGCTCAGAATTGGCAGAAAACAGTGGGACCCTGGTACACCCATCTACTGTCCGGAGAAGTCTGGTCAGAAGTGGCATTCATGGAAGACTTGCGGCCAAAAAGCCATACCTCCGACGTGGAAACAAGGCCAAGTGACTCAACTATGCACGAAAACACAGGAACTGGGGTGCAGAAAAATGGCAGCAGGTGCTCTGGACTGATGAGTCAAAATTTGAAATATTTGGCTGTAGCAGAAGGCAGTTTGTTCGCCGAAGGGCTGGAATGAGTGTCTGCAGGCAACAGTGAAGCATGGTGGAGGTTCCTTGCAAGTTTGGGGCTGCATTTCTGCAAATGGAGTTGGGGATTTGGTCAGAATTAATGGTCTCCTCAATGCTGAGAAGTACAGGCAGATACTTATCCATCATGCAATACCATCAGGGAGGCATCTGATTGGCCCCAAATTTATTCTGCAGCATGACAACGACCCCAAACATACAGCGAAAGTCATTAAGAACTATCTTCAGCGTAAAGAAGAACAAGGAGTCCTGGAAGTGATGGTATGGCCCCACAGAGCCCTGATCTCAACATCATCGAGTGTGTCTGGGATTACATGAAGAGAGAGAAGCAACTGAGGCTGCCTAAATCCACAGAAGAACTGTGGTTAGTTCTCCAAGATGTTTGGGCCAACCTACCTGCCGAGTTCCTTCAAAAACTGTGTGCAAGTGTACCTAGAAGAATTGATGCTGTTTTGAAGGCAAAGGGTGGTCACACCAAATATTGATTTGATGTAGATTTTTCTTCTGTTCACTCTCTTTGCATTTTGTTAATTGATAAATATAAACTATTAACATGTCTATTTTTGAAAGCATTCTTACTTTACAGCATTTTTTCACACCTGCCTAAAACTTTTGCACAGTACTGTATATTCCCAATTTCTGTCGAGCAACGTTGTTTTTCTGTTTTTCCATTGTAGTTCTGTAGCTGGTGATGAACTGGCTAAATACTATTATTCACATCACGATTGGCAGCTGTGAACAGCAAAGCCCGATATATACCCTCGGGTCAGAAAAACAGGTTTCAGACTGCTCCTAACTTGACAGAGACAGAAATCATGTGGAAACACTGTCTCAATAAGCAAATTTTTTTCTAATTCATGAAAGGAATAATGTACAGTAAAAAAAAATGAAAACGTGCTTTGCCATACCACATTTAGTAACGTCTGCATTCTGCTTTTAAAGTATGTCAATATATCACATCATATGTACTTCTGGCAACATTTCCATATTACATCCAGTATGTCAATATATTACTGACATGAATTTAAGTAAGAGTTCAATGTACGACACCCCGCTAAGTATTCATGAGAGCAGATAACGCCACACAAAATAATACTTAATTTATAATATTTATTTTTTTCTTACAAACAATCATACATGTTTTAAGATATGTCAGATGTGTATGTTTAAAGTATTAATGCCACACATATATAAATATCTCCTGTTTTATTAGGTCAGTGCTATAATTAACCAAAAAGTTGTTTTAATTTGCTGCACAGAAAATATGGTTTTAGTGATCCTCTGGTAAATATAGGCCTTGTGTTTCTAACTGTGGGTATACTTGAAATAGTGAAAATTCACTTAAAAATAAGTCTGCTGTACTGCTTTGACAAATGTGTATCGTTATTTACATCAATGATAAAAGGCCCAGAGAAAAAAAAAAACCTTTTAACATTTTTTTGCATTTCATCAATGTACATGCCATTTCTCCTCATCACTCCTTCTTATTGTCAAGTTATATATTATTACATTGTTTCCATTACACTCACCTGGGAGCAGCCTGGGGCATTGCAAACAAATGGCCTTTCTTGCTCCAAATTCATCACTGACACTTCATAAAGCTAAATACAAGAGGGGAGAAAAAAGATCATGAGTAATCCTTAAGGCATCATTCTACAAACACCCATTGTCTCACGGTGAGAATAAAGTGGGAAGGGACACTGTACTCTGGGTGCTGGGACTTCCCAAACACAACTTCGTGAAAATAAGAAGAGTCTTGGATTCAGTCACTCAAAACAGCAGGAAAACGACGTGCAGTCATCATGATGTCCAATAAATATCAACCACACAGCGCCTGTCAATAGTGTTGCATATGCAAGGACAGAAACTGTGAGAGCATCCCATCCCATCTCTGCATGCGCACATTACCCACGGCTAGTGGCAGTCCAAATCTGCAGGAAAATCTGCAAAAAACTGCAAAAGTTTTAGTGTCCTGTCCGGGCAGTTCTGTCTTTCAAACACTCTCATTAAAACATAGGTGCTGCTACAGCTGAATTGCTTTTCGTTGAAGAGATTATTAATAACTATAAAATTATATTTGGAAGTCAAGGAACAAAACAGCCAGTCAAATCAAACCAAAAGAACTGTGTAAACCAAAAAAAAATAAAAAGATGGACTGACTTAAAGCAAAAAACAAAAGAAATATTTGCATTGGCAAAAAAATCAGCTTGGGAGGTGGACTGCCTCTGGATACATATTCAACCCCTCTGGTAATAAAAGTTCAATCAACTATAAACATGGAAAACATCAAAGGAATTGAGGGAACAGACATGGCATTCAGTCCTCGGACAGTCACTATGGTACAGTATGTACTGTATCTGAGCAATTTGTGTAAATAGACTATAATCCAAGCACAAATTTGTTTTAAATGTTTATGGAATTCATATCCATGCTTTGGGTCGGTGCGTATTTGCAATATGGGAAAGCAATATGATTATAATATGTAACCATGTGTTGCATGTCATGAGTCCAGCTACATGCAACCTCATTTTTTATTCTGGTGCCTACAGGCTTATCCACTAGCACAAGTACATCTATGGCCACACGTTTTTTTTTATTATTATTTTATCACATTATAGAATTAACTAATTTTGCTTCTAAAGTAGAATGAAATTAGCTGAATAATGTTACTATAACATATTGAATTACATACCGCTTTGTAGATTATTATATACTTAACAAAAAACTGACAAAAATTGAAAAATTTGACATTACTAAATCTAACATGACATGCTTTACTACTGTCATGGATTCCGGCAGTCTTTTGCAATGTCATTTTTTAGTTCTTTGATTTAAAAAAAAAAGATCTAAATTATGTTCATATAGTTTATTTTTAATGTTATTATGTCTCAATCCTAAAATGCAAAACCTAGCTGTATGTGAAATAAAAATGTAATAAATCACACCCTTAATGTAGCCTGTTTATGTCGTCATATGTTGTTTTACACGGGTAGACTACTTAGCTAATTAACAAATCCATTCATTGTTTGGTCATTGATTCAAACATTACCAAATTAATCTCTCACTGCAACAGAATCATATCTGGCCCAAGCATTTCAATCGAGTTGGTTCGTATTCCTATAGGATATTTTTTATATAGGATTGTGTAGTATTTTGACTCTTAATAATTATAATAATTGGAACAAGAAATAAAAAACACGATTAAAAAACATGCCATAAAATTACAGCCAATGCAACACTGTAACCACTATTTAAACTTGCTTATAAAACTTTAGCCTTGACAGATATTGCATATGTTCGCCTGGCAGTAGATTCCAATTCGGGTCTAAACTGCTCGCATAATTCTGATATTTCCTGCTGTGTGAGACGAAACCTTTTAGCAAACGCGTAATCTGGGAAACTGGGAAATGTATTCGGGGTCTGATATGGGGCGGACATGATTTCCCCTTGCCTAATTCTTACACTCTGATGCTTTCATTCATAGGGTTTCCATGCGGGTCAATTTACATGTGAAATGGCGATACGCGTGCACGTTTGGAAGAATTACTCGCGTAAATGATGTTTGTGGCCGAAAAAAACGGTAAATATTGCAAGGCAGCAGGTCAGTTGTTACTGTGGATTCCAAGACGGCAGAAAGTAGTGGCTGATGGACGATTTTATGGTTAGCAGTGGAGTAGTTCACCTTAATGCTAATGCGGGCAGTCTTTTTTTATTATTGTTTTTTGCTGTGTCTGGTCTGTCATGTTGTATATATCTTGTTGGTTTACAGTTCTGTATAAAACCACTTACCACGAACTGCGTTATGCATTTGTTATAGTATTAAAGCAGCTGTTTGAGAATACCCTTGCTGTAAAAACTACGCTAAAGTTAAACATGAAGAGCAAGTGAGCTGCTTAACTGAATTAATTCCCGTCCTTTTTTTGATCCCAGCTATGTCCAAAGACAACACGCGTCTGCCCTCCACGTTAATAAATATAGTTTGTGAACTGGATGTCATGAGCCAACTGGATCGCCCAAAACAGCGCAACAACAACCAAGTTGTTGATGCCCTCTCAGAACTGACCAAATAAAATTGCAAATGAACGTATTGATTGTGTTTTATTTGTTTGCATCATTAATATTTAAACCCAAAAAAAGCATTTTACAGGAGACATTTTTCTTGTGTAAAGGTCTCCAGTTAAAAAAAACAAAAACTTGCATGGAAACCCCATGATTATAACCAAAGAATGGCAGGCATGTCCCTACTATTCCTCTGTATAAGAATGGGGTTAATACCTTCTCCTGGTTTTAATAACGCTCCATTGAGAAGGTGCTAAAAAGTGTCCTACACTTTTGTGGATTGCATGGATATGAAATTTATACAGGAACTCCCAAATGAGTTCACAAAGTGCTTAAGAAAATGTGTCAATAGCACTAATTCAAGCACACAGACTGATATTTGTGGATTTGATTATTAGCTGAAGAAGGGCATTAGCATGGATATTAAGACTGAAATTGTACTAACGTCAACAAAAATATTCTGTGAGTCTGGCCCTATGACCCTGTGACAGGGAGACCCTATCGCTGGTTCTTGAGTGCATGTGTGCCTTTATGGAAGTAGCTGGGAAGCGCAACAGGAGACTCGTTTTGGTGTCAATATACTTATGAAAGGACAGTGCTATTATATGGTTAATTGGGCTTGGTTGAATATACTGTAGCAATTGGAAAACTGTGCGATTAATCGAGGTACTTACACAGGTAAACAGTCCATTTTGGCACATAATTGTTTTGAATATGTAGCCCTGGGTGTTCGCTACTTTGTAAAAACCATCACCTTGTGCTGGTAATGACATATTTGGATATTTGCCTAGGTCCCGAGCCTGTGTATTCTGTTCTGCCTCTGGTCTTATATATTCCTAGGTAAAATACTATGTGCAATTTTGAAAGAAACACCCGTTATGACACATATATCTGATACCATACAGTACTATTTTAAGGACACCTCTCAATTTGGTTGATTTTTAGGTTTTCAGTACATGTTTGGCTTTCAAAGTTATTTAATACCAACAATACCTTCCAGTTCAAAGCATGACAGTCAATAGGGGAAGCAGCTGGTTGGTTAATGACAGCAAAGAAGACCAAGGAAGTGTAAGACTACCAAAGACAAGGTCTTGCAAACAGAGCTTTCTTTATGCTGCGATATCATTCTTTAAATGACATTTGAAAAGAAAATGTGTTTCTTTTAAAACATTACATGTGAAACAGTGATTGGAAGTGCGCACCAGGTAACATTTGCAAATGACTGCAGTAATAATATCATTGAACTTTTACAAACTTCATTTTATTTCTTGTTCAGGTGACAGACAAGCCCAGAAGCAACACTCCTAAGACTGTCATGTGTTAACAATGAATACATGGAAGCTTACATAGAGCATTCTGATTGGTATTCTGCAATGGAATTCCTATTGCATTGGGGAAACAGCGATTCGATTTCAAAGCATTTTGAACTCTCTACAGTGTGATCTGTAGGTGCAGAGTGGCTAATAAGCAGGGTGTATTTCTTAATCGTATTGTTAATGCTATCAGATTTATAAACAGTTCATAAAACCAAAGTCTTCTTTACAGCCTCGGGCTCCACAACAACAGAGTCGTATTTCTATCATCACCACAAGTCACCATAGAGAAAACACACACACAATAAAAACTTGTTGAAAAAGCAGTTTTGAGACGAAATACAGCTGATACAAATTCCTTGAAGATGATGAAGATAGATTGGTAAATATATATATATATATATATATATATATATATATATATATATATATATATATATATATATATATATATATATATATATATTTACCAATTTCAAATCTGGGTTTTAATCAACAATTTGTCTTTCTGCTTGCATTAGTGTATGCGGTTGGTTTGTTTTATGTTTTTGTAGTTGTTATTTATTTGTTGTATACCGTCCATCAGTTGACCTGTTCACTACCCCTAAAGAGCTGGAAAGGGAAACATCAAAAAATGGTTATTTCCACAGAGGTGGCTTGGCTCACTATTTGACTAAAAAACAAATCATAGGTGCCTAAAAGTGGAAGCCACAGCTTTTAGCCCATCTTTCTGTTTAAAAAAGAGTGCATTTAACTATAATATTAAACACATAATTTGAAACAATTCTGATTAATTGATATGTAGGTATGACAAACCTCATCAAGGTAGGTTCTCCTTTACTTGAGCCAGTTAAAATATAATTTTCTTTGTTTAAACTTGCTTTGTCTTTAGTTAAAAAATGACCTTTTATTTTAGTTTCCTAATATATCTCTTTCAAAAGCCTGTTTCCATCAAAGGAAAAGGTCCAAGTTTCCAATAATTTAAAGCAACCGATACATTACTGATTTAATTTGAGAGAACTGGAAAATAGCCAGGCTTGTCAGATTAATTTCCTTGTTGCTAAGAACCAATGCACAGTGTATAATGCACAAAACCCCTTTGAACGCTCAGATACAGCATGCGTTCCAAAATATAACCAACTTATATTAAAACAATATTGAAAAGGTTTCAAAAAGTTAACAATTCAATTCCATATACTATTAGGCAGTTAATGCATTTAATTCCCCAGGGATATCCTGAATGTTACCAAATTCCATTCTACATAACCTACAGCACACCTTTCTAAATGTTGTTGGAACTTCATAAAGTGCCCTGAAGCTCATGTGCCCTGAAGCTCCCAATAAGCTCTTAACTGTTTATTTTTTTAATGTAGAGGTGTTTTATTAATATATGACGAAGCAGTAAAATCACTTGACAGGGGTTTAGAATAATCTAATTAAAATTAAAATGATGTCCTCTGGGTCCCCTCTTTGCCTGCCAGGGGCCTCTGAGAGGTGTGGCCCCATGACACGTCTGCAAGCCGGGTGGCGAGTGGGAAGACACCCTTGGAGTGGTGGAGGAGATGGGTGCAGAAAGCACAAGGTACAGTACGGCTCAAGTACGACAATAAAAGCAGTCATCGCTTCACATAAAGGGAGACAAATAATAAAATATACACAGATTTTAGGTACTTGCAATTCTGCCACCAACACAGAATTTAAATCTTTGGAGAATGACTTAAGCCGGGTTGCTGCATAAATACAATGAGGCTATTTACACATACAGTAATTATCGAAGTATAACACACAGTCTGTTAAAATGTATGTGTGTTATACATGGGTTGCTCATTACGTATAATGTGCACAGTATACTCAGCTTACTATTCAAGGTTCACAAAATGACCAAACCAATAAAATGTTCATAATGCAATAGCATTTCCAATACACCTTTGCCACAAGACCATTGAAAACACCATCATTTTAAACTGTATGTTGGGCATGAAATCGCTGACAGGTCCCTGATCACTACCTCTTTGGTGCAGTATTAATGTGACCGGGGATTATAAATCTTGATGGACAGATCCCAAGGGCAGCTAAGATGAGACAGTGTCCAGCAAGCAAGGCAGTTTGGAGTTTACTGTGGCGCCCTCTGGGGCAATGCCAAGTCAAAGTGCCACAAAGTATAGGATTGGTCCAGCTTAGTTCTATTAATTTAATTAATTATATTAGAATAGAAACCAAACCTTGAAGCATGTTTTTGTAGCTTAATAAAGCTCATTAATGTCACACTACTGTGTTTTTTTTTTGTTTTGTTTTTTTCTGTTGCCCAGGTTGCAAGACAGAGGTATAATAGTTTTTGGCACCTGTTATACTGTGCTCACTACATTAAACCGGCTTTCAGTTTTGTTAAGTACATTATGCTTTGGGGTGAGGCACATCCATTTGCGTACTCTGTGTGCTTGCATACAAATAGAAATGATTAAAATAATTCACATACTGTAGTAACATGAGGCATTTTGCAGCTAAAACCACCATAACCTGTTATTTCATGGACTATTAAATTAATGTTTATAGATGTTTGAACTTATAATTCAAAATGGGGTTTAAACATATAATGGAACTAGGATGTAATTGATTCCTGCTAAAAGTTAATTGAATTGAGGTCCTAAGCCTACAAAAAGAAGAACACTAGCATCTACTGTAAGAACACTATGTAGAACAAAGTGTGGTGTTGGGTGTGCATCTACTGTAAGAACACAGTGTAGTGTTGGGTGTGCATCTATTGTAAGAACACAGTGTGGTGTTGGGTGTGCATCTACTGTAAGAACAGTGTGGTGTTGGGTGTGCATCTACTGTAAGAACACAGTGTGGTGTTGGGTGTGCATCTACTGTAAGAACACAGTGTGGTGTTGGGTGTGCATCTATTGTAAGAACACAGTGTGGTGTTGGGTGTGCATCTACTGTAAGAACACTGTATAGTGTTGGGGTGTGTATCTACTGTAAGAACACTGTGTAGTGTTGGGTGTGCATCTACTGTAAGAACACAGTGTGGTGTTGGGGTGTGCATCTACTGTAAGAACACAGTGTAGTGTTGGGTGTGCATCTACTGTAAGAACACAGTATAGTGTTGGGTGTGCATCTACTGTAAGAACACAGTATAGTGTTGGGTGTGCATCTACTGTAAGAACACTGTGTGGTGTTGGGTGTGCATCTACTGTAAGAATACGGTGTGGTGTTGGGTGTGTATCTACTGTAAGAACACTGTGTAGTGTTGGGTGTGTATCTACTGTAAGAACACAGTGTGGTGTTGGGTGTGCATCTACTGTAAGAACACAGTGTAATGTTTCGGTGTGCATCTACTGTAAGGACACTGTATAGTGTTGGGGTGTGTATCTACTGTAAGAACACTGTGTAGTATTAGGTGTGCATCTACTGTAAGGACACTGTATAGTGTTGGGGTGTGTATCTACTGTAAGAACACTGTGTAGTGTTGGGTGTGCATCTACTGTAAGAACACTGTATAGTGTTGGGGTGTGTATCTACTGTAAGAACACTGTGTAGTGTTGGGTGTGCATCTACTGTAAGAACACAGTGTGGTATTGGGTGTGTATCTACTATAAGAACACAGTGTGGTGTTGGGTGTGTATCTACTGTAAGAACACAGTGTGGTGTTGGGGTGTGCATCTACTGTAAGAACACAGTGTGGTGTTGGGTGTGCATCTACTGTAAGAACACTGTATAGTGTTGGGTGTGCATCTATTGTAAGAACACAGTGTGGTGTTGGGTGTGCATCTACTGTAAGAACACAGTATAGTGTTGGGTGTGCATCTACTGTAAGAACACAGTATAGTGTTGGGTGTGCATCTACTGTAAGAACACTGTGTGGTGTTGGGTGTGCATCTACTGTAAGAATACAGTGTGGTGTTGGGTGTGTATCTACTGTAAGAACACTGTGTAGTGTTGGGTGTGCATCTACTGTAAGAACACAGTGTGGTGTTGGGGTGTGCATCTAGTGTAAGAACACAGTATAGTGTTGGGTGTGCATCTACTGTAAGAACACAGTATAGTGTTGGGTGTGCATCTACTGTAAGAACACTGTGTAGTGTTGGGTGTGTATCTACTGTAAGAACACAGTGTGGTGTTGGGTGTGTATCTACTGTAAGAACACAGTATAGTGTTGGGTGTGCATCTACTGTAAGAACACAGTGTGGTATTGCGTGTGCATCTACTGTAAGAACACAGTGTAGTGTTGGGGTGTGCATCTACTGTAAGAACACAGTGTGGTGTTGGGTGTGTATCTACTGTAAGAACACAGTGTGGTGTTGGGTGTGTATCTACTGTAAGAACACAGTGTGGTGTTGGGTGTGTATCTACTGTAAGAACACTGTGTAGTGTTGGGGTGTGCATCTACTGTAAGAACACAGTGTGGTATTGCGTGTGCATCTACTGTAAGAACACAGTGTAGTGTTGGGGTGTGCATCTACTGTAAGAACACAGTGTGGTGTCGGGTGTGTATCTACTGTAAGAACACAGTGTGGTGTTGGGTGTGTATCTACTGTAAGAACACAGTGTGGTGTTGGGGTGTGCATCTACTGTAAGAACACAGTGTAGTGTTGGGGTGTGCATCTACTGTAAGACACAGTATAGTGTTGGGGTGTGCATCTACTGTAAGAACACAGTGTAGTGTTGGGGTGTGCATCTACTGTAAGACACAGTATAGTGTTGGGTGTGCATCTACTGTAAGAACACAGTGTAGTGTTGGGGTGTGCATCTACTGTAAGACACAGTATAGTGTTGGGTGTGCATCTACTGTAAGAACACAGTGTAGTGTTGGGGTGTGCATCTACTGTAAGACACAGTATAGTGTTGGGTGTGCATCTACTGTAAGAACACAGTATAGTGTTAGCCCATCTTCCTGTTTAAAAAAACTGTCAACTTGAGACGGGAGGGCCATACCTAATTCTAGAAAAATTATAGGAGAAATAATGTCTACAGTTCAACTTTACCTGAAATGACAGATAAAATGTAGAAACAAGTTCAGTGCATGCACTTCAGAGGAGATTCCAATAGCTTGAGCCAATAACCACAGAAAGACCAAATTAAACCTTGGAAACCAGTCTCCAGGTCCTGTCACTACTTTAAATATGGTATTGGACTGTTTTACATCATCACTTTTCTAAAACAATTTATGAGGCTAAATGGCATTGGGGGACAGGTTTTTTTTTAAAAAAACAAAGGGCTTTCTAAAATATTTACACAGGAGAGACCTGCTGAGATTTAAAAAAAAACATCTCATTTCAAGCATGTCCTGTTTCTCAATAACAGGGTTGGTGATTTACCAAAAGGTAATATGCAGGCCAAAAATATTTGTTTGTATTTATAGACGCATACTGTTTGATCTTAAACTCCCTTTCTATTGAATACAGAGACGTTAACAGATATCATTAGGAGAAAGAACAGACCCAGACTGCATTAAGTTAAAGAAATTGTACAGTAATTGCAGTCTTCAGTTTTAAAAGTAAAAAAGTAAAAACTTTAAAGAAGTACAGTAGGCTTCCAGACTAAGCTAAAATAAAAGTCTATTACTAACGGTAATGAAAACCTAATGTTGTTTTGGCAAAACAAGATGGGTGTGTTTCTACATTCCTCATTCTTCACTGGACTTAATATTTAACAGTTAATCAATCTTTAGACCATGCTTTTGCAATAAAAAATTAAATATTAATCACAATCATCTTATTAAAACAATGGCACTGTCTTCTCATGTAGCGATGAACACAGAACTTCAGTATTAAACCAAGAAACAAGCACTTTAAAAACATGGCACTGCCCCTTGACAGAAAACAACTTTGAATACAGAATACAACATTAAAACTGTAAAGATTAATAAACATACTTATATTTTCTCCAACAAAACCATGGTACAACATATTGGCCGAGGTCTGCTATTGTTCCAGGTCTGCTGTGACAGAAAACTGTCATTTTTCACTCTTAAAAAGGATAACCGTAAAGGACCAGTCTATCAAACAGAAGCATACCCAATTCATGGCAAGGAAGGCAGAGCCTCCTCAACTTTTCAAAGGAAAAAAAAATTATATATATTTATAGCATTATAATATAATAATGTTCAATAAAATAAAACACAATTATTGGCTAAAAATTTAAGAAAACAAATATTTTAACAACCATAGATTCAACATTCCTAAATTAACAGCAATTTTGGCTGCTGAGAGACATGTGCTTACAGTACTAGCAGTGGCAGATGGTGTTCTGGTCCTGGAGGAGCCTTTTTTTTTTTTTACAAAGGGAGGCAAGCCTCCCTTCTCCTATTAAACACAGTGTCAGCAGTGGCAGATCGTGTGATCTGAGCACGGGTTTTAATTGGCGGAGACCAGAGGTTTTTTTTTTTACTAGAGGAGGCTTTGCCTCCAATGACGAACTCCTGTCTATCTGAAACACTGTACTCCCACTAGTAGAGCGGGTGATCTGAGCACAGGTTTTAATTGGAGGAGCGACCCTCATAGGAGTGTTGATTGAAATTGCTTTGTTTCGTTTTGCATCGCGTCAGTGAAAAACAATATATGTTGTTATTGTTTTATTTTGGTGCTTGTCTAGTGAAGGCTCCAAATGTGAAATGCAGGATAGACTCCATTTGCCACACTAGATTATATTGAACAACTCAAGATAAAATGTGAAGGGAAGTGTGGCAGGGTGATTGCCCTGCACAGGTGGGGATTAGTGTTGGTATAATTTGTATGTGGAAATGGGTTTATTGCGTGTCTTTTTGGAGTTGATTTGTGTGATTAAATTATTGTTACAGACGGGCGCTCGATTGAGACTTGCTGCCTGCTAGGCTTGGTTGACAGGAAGGGCAGCATGTGATTGGCTGTTCTGGTCCTCAATCAGCAGGTGGGTCTTGACCGAGTGTCCGTCAGTTTAAAAATATCCGGTGGAGATGGCTCGGGGCGACTACAACGCCTTGCTACAGAGGGGAGCTGCATATACTCAGGAGGAGAGAGTGCGCTCTGCAGGAATGACAACTACGCAACCCTGAAACTGCAAGCGGTGCTTGTGAAGGCAATGCCCAGCCAAGGCTGTATGAAGCAGCAGGAGTCGTAGTATGAATACCGGCTCAAAAGTAGGTTCGTTTAGGGGATAGTGATCCCATGTGATGTATAGTGAGGGTTACGTAGTGTAGCCGGTTCCTGGAGCGGGACGCCTCGTTTCTAAGCCTAGTGCTCACCCTGTGTGGCACCTTTTCTTTGTAGTTTTTGTTCTGTGTTTTATTCTGCCTTTTGTACAGCTTGCTGTATGTGTCCTCTGTGCGTTACCATCGCTGGTAACGTCACATGACCCCATTTGTTTACTTTCTTTTGCATTACTAAATCCTGCACACCTCTGCTGGCATTTCAACTCCACCTCCAATGTCTCTCAGTATTGCCTAAACAGTGGTTACCCACACACGTGACATGAGCACCCTGTCACAGGAAGCCATAACCAAAATTTAATTTGCTACTGTAATAAGAACAGGTAATTTCATTTGGCAGTAGAGCATTACGTATGAGAGTACATATTTGAAGGGAACATGTACAACTTTAATTGTCACGCATACTGTACAGGACAGGCAGTTAGCTAAAAAAAAAAAATGACATTGCTGGTTGTTGTTGCTATGGTAAGATGAGACGCAACATACTGTGTTTTTTTCACTGTAAGCAAAGTGAACTCACGAATTCAGTTACAGCCTTTCAGAATGTCAAAAAGGAATTTTACAACTGGAAAATCCTCAGCTAAAAGGCTTAGAAATAAAAAAACAAACTCTAAAGTTGTCCCCTGTTGTCGTAGTTTGTTTTTTTTACCGTAATGACTGACTAGAAAAACAACAAAATAACTGATTTTGCTTGGAGTGGAAAAAAGAAAAAGTAAAGTATGTTTTTTTTTACTTATACAACCCGTTTCTAAAGTTAACAATACTATTTTTCAATACAATTCAATACCAAATGACTCTTACTCCAATGCAGACGGACTCAAACCGAATGGAAAAAATAGAAGCCTGTAGATTTACATGTTACGTGTTCACTGCGCCTGAGGTGTACATAAGGTAAATTAAATCAATCTAATTACATTTTCAAAACAGTAAAAACTGAAATCAGAATATAATAAAATCGATTTCATTGGGCCCTGTTACTTATGAACCTGTTTTTACTTTAACTCACTGTCATCGTTACAAAAAGGATATTGCTGCTCTAGAAAGAGTGCAAAGAAGAGCAACTAGAATTATCCCGGGTTTAAAAGGCATGTCGTATGCAAACAGGCTAAAAGAATTGAATCTATTCAGTCTTGAACAAAGAAGACTACACGGTGATCGGATTCAAGCATTCAAAATCCTAAAAGGTATAGACAATGTCGACCCAGGGGACTTTTTTGACCTGAAAAAATAAACAAGGACCAGGAGTCACAAATGGAGATTAGATAAAGGGGCATTCAGAACAGAAAATAGGAGGCACTTTTTTACACAGAGAATTGTGAGGGTCTGGAACCAACTCCCCAGTAATGTTGTTGAAGCTGACACCCTGGGATCCTTCAAGAAGCTGCTTGATGAGATTCTGGGATCAATAAGCTACTAACAACCAAACGAGCAAGATGGGCTGAATGGCCTCCTCTCGTTTGTAAACTTTCTTATCTTCTATGTTCTTATTGTTAAAGCTGAAAATCATGTTAGAAATCACGTTAAAAATCGCCGTTTCTGTAATGCTAATAATACTGAATACTGAAAAAAAAAACTACTTTGTTTAAATGTTCATTGTTTTTGCAAATGTAATCCCTTTAAAAGAGATTACTGATGGCCTTAGAATGCTATGATAAATGGATAAAATAAATACATTGCACCCCCCACCCCCACCCCACGTACTTGTGCCTCCCCTGACTCAGAGGTCACCAGCCGCCACTGATTTAAACCCACAAGCAGGAATGGTGTAGTAGACCATGTACTCAACAAGCATTAGTTGTCTCAAAAGCATCTTGTTTCTGATGAATAGGGAAGTCAGTATTCAAGAAAAATGTGCTCTAATGATAAGGCATGATTTATTTAATTTCTTAACACCCAATTGATATAATGTTAGTTTTTTTGGATGATACCCACAGTACAAAAGAATCCCATAATAAAGCTGTATGAAGTATGTGAAGCCTACATCTCAAAGCAGTTGGTCTCTTTCGTTCAAAACCAGCATATAAGGTTGGATTTTACATTTTAAACTATTTTTTAAAAATGTTTTAAACTATTTTTTCACACAGCAAAGATATAGATCTCCATTACTTAAAAAAAAAGAATCTGTAAATGCCTAGGTGACAACACATGTATGTACTGTATGCATACCACAAACATCAAACATATTAAAAAGCAACTATAAACAAGAGCCTTGGCATATTTCCATGTCTACATCATTATTCAAGCCATCTGCTTACATCTTTATCTCAAATTGAGTTTCAGTTATCATGAAACACTTGACAATCCCCGTTCTAGTCATATTGTCTCTTTTTTGTATCATTCAAAAGGAAAAAGCCTCAGTTTTTTATATGTATGTCTGCAATTTCTCTAAACATACTAAAACGAATTCGGCCCCATTAAAGTCAAAGCACTTAAAGTTATAGTTCCCACCAGGAAGAAAAGCCATGCAGCTCTAATAAAACTGCTTGTTTTTGTTTATGATTATGAATAGAATGAAACTGGCTGTCTCAGTGTGTACTTTACAAACATCAACACAGCCGCTAAGCCAAGGGTGCTAACCACATCTAATACATCAATACCTTTTCCAAATATAGCTCATTTTTAAGAGCCAGTGCTATACCTTACTATCTCTCTATTGTTCAACCCATCCCAGAAGTGTTTTTGAATGGCATGTTGTAGTTGTCTGTGATCCAGGGCATAGTTTATTTATTTTATTTCAATCCTTCTCATTCACGCAGTATTTCTGCTTCTGTCTTCCCAAACAATCATTAGTGAAATACCCTTCAGTCCTTGAAATTTCAAAGACACCTCCAGCATTTACAAACATTTTACATTTCATCTTTCTTTCACTATTTTTAAGTTATTGTCAATCTAAATTATACTTTAAATATTATATTGCACCCCAAGAGCCAGACTGACACTGACACATTAATATTGACAATTTGGCTACATCTATCATAATATCATGGCATAATAGTAAATTGCAAAGTCGGTTGTGACAGAGAGTGAATGAATCCTAATCAACAATCTCCCTCTTGACCTGTGAGGGCGCTGTATAACAGGAACAGTGTGCCCGGGCTGAATAGTTTGGCATTCCAGAGTCAGTCAGACGTCAGCCATCCAGGAAGGGGGCGGAAATACAGAAGTCATCGCCCTAATGCGGTATACAATGTGTCAGTCATGGATTGGAGGATACGTGATTGAACTAGCTATCGCAGAGGGAGTGACTAAGGGTATTTCAGGGGATTTGAGTGTTTCGTGTTTTGTTTGTTTGTCTGTCTAACTGTTACTGTTTATTCTTGTTAGACGGCTAATACGTACCGAGAGCTGTCGCTACAGGCCAGCACCAAGCCCGGACTACACTGCACTGCTGTACCACTGTTGTTGTCTTTCACCACACCTGCACAAGAGCACGCACTGTCTGGAGTTGTGGCCGTGTCTGTGTTGAGTGTTATTGTTATTGTGTTATTATTTCGGGACTGAACCCCGTGGTTTATTACTGGTGATACACATTGCTGTGTAAAGCCAGTATTATTATTTAACAGTGCCAAGGAAAATTAAAGAACTGTTTGGACTGTGAACTTTGGTGTCTGTTGTTGTTTGGAGCACTGCATCACCTACACACCTGCACACTACTAACCACTTTGCCACACGTGGTGTCAGAACAGGAAGATTGGCATCGCAACGCTGACCGTGCTGTTGCAAACAATGGAACAGAGACGGGAGACGGAGGAGAGACAGGGAGCAGAGATACACAGCACGGACAGAGAGAGTCAGGCTAGGAAATGCACCCCCAGTACCAGCAAGACCCATGGTGTTGCCCCCTAAAGCGCGGGCGCTGAAGATGACGATGGAGGATGACCCAGAGGCGTACTTGGTTGCCTTCGAGATGTTGGCCACCACCGCATTATGGCCGAAGGAGTACTGGACCAGTCAGCTGGGCCCCTGTCTGAGCGGGGAGGCCCAGGCCGTTTACCAGGCCACGACCAACAAGGAGGCTAGCCAGTACAACCTGGTCAAACAGGCCATCCTCCAAAGCCTCAACATTATGGGGGAAACACACCGGATGCGGTTCTGGGAGTACCAGAGGCCACGGGAGACCCGCCTCAGGGTGGTCGCCCAGACGTTATGTGACCACATGGTTCACTGGCTTAGCCCCGCCCAGAAGACAAGGGTGCAAATCAATCGTCTTGGAGCAGTTCTGCCATATGGTCAGCGCTGAGACCCAAGGATACAGCGCCACAACCTGGACACCCTGGAAGATTATGAGGACTCCCCGGTCTCTGCACGGATTGGATTGTTGAACCCTCCTGTCCCACCGAACAGCCGAGGACCAGCGCCACCTCCACCACCACCTCTCCTTCACCTGGGAACCAGACCTCCCAGACCACCGACCCCAATGGGCCGGCCCACCTTCTTACCATGGAGGTAGAGGTTGGCCCCCAGCTGGGGTAGATTTAAGGCCCCTGACTCGCTGCCTTATCAGCAGTGGGACAGACATGTAACCTCAGTGCCTTCTGCCCCACCTGTCTGTTTTAGGTGCCATGAGCCCGGACACATTGCCCACTTGTGCCCCTCGGCAATGGAATGCAACGTGGCGACATGTTATCTGGCATCTGAAACAGGTAAGACAAGGGGAAATGATCGGGAAGGGCCTTGTATCATTGATGTGGTTGTCGGTAATGTGAGCACCCATGCATTAGTGGACTCAGGGTGTGTGCAGACCTTAATTCAATCAGCTCTCTTGGGCGGTGTGTCGTGGCAGCCACAAGGCAAGGTGGCTATCTCCTGTATCCATGGAGATACGACGACATACCCCATTGTAAAAGCATACGTATCAGTAGGACCAATACAGCGCCACCTCATAGTGGGTGGTCAAAAGGCTGCCGCACTCCGTAATTCTGGGCCGGGACTGGCCAAACTAGCGGGAAATTTACCATGTCAATTTATTGAAGCCCTGGCAGGCAAGGGAGGCCTTATTTATAGCCCCAGGCGAGGTAGAGGATGATTTTGGACCGTGTATAGAAGCCACTACAATTGAGAGCATTCCGATGGGGGAACAGTTATTTCCAGATCAGCAAAGAGATCAACGTAAGTTAATTGAGGAGTTCAAGGATGTTTTTCTGACTTGCCCGGCAGAACTAACCTTGTTACCATGGTTCGAGAAAGACCTTACCGGATCCCGGAAAGTCAACAAAGTGGCGTTAGGAAAGAGGTGCGAGCAATGCCTGAACTTGGGGTGATTGAGCCTTCCAGGCGCACCAACCACTTCTGCGTTGATTTTCATAAGGTAAACACTCTGTCAAGTTCGATGCCTACCCCATGCCTCAGGTCAACGAGCTTCTCGACATTCTGGGAACGGCAAAGTTCATCTCGACTTTGGACCTGACGAAGGGATACTGGCAGATCCCCTTAACATGCAGATCACGTGAGAAAACTGCATTTTCTACCCCTGATGGTCTGTTTCATTTCAGAACCATGCAGTTTGGGCTACATGGTGCGCCCGCTGCCTTTCAGAGACTAATGGACCAAGTCTTACGCCCACATCGTGAGTATGCAGCAGCGTATATTGATCATGTGGTTATTTACAGCTCCACCTGGCGAGAGCATTGGGCTAGGCTCACGGCCATCTTGCAGTCTCTGAGGGTAGCCTGGCTGACAGCCAACTTGGGTAAATGTGCATTTGCCAAATTAGAAACACAATATTTAGGATTTATTATGGGACATGGGCAGGTGAAACCCATCGCCACCAAAGTCCAGGCTTTGATGGACGCGGCAATCCCGAAAACCAAGCCCCAGGTGAGGTCTCTCTTAGGGTTGGCCGGTTATTACCGACGCTTTATCCCTGAATATGCCACAGTGGTCAACCCTTTAGTGAACCTCACTAAAAGTGCGCACCAAATTCAATTAAATGGACTGGAGAATATCAGGGGGCGTTTGATACCATTGAAACCTGTTCCATTTACACCGAACAAGCTGAACATGCCTGAGTCTGTCCACCTCATGAAATTCTGCCTTAACTAACATTTGATAAAAATTCAGTATTTAAAACAATTACATGCGTTTTGAGATATTCATTTTTTAAGTGTGTTCACAGAATGATGTTTTCTCTTATGAGTTGTAACAAATGCATTTGCATGTTTTGAGATGCAGACATGTGTTTTTTTCATAGAAACACTTTCATACTAACTTTTGTACTTGATAACATTAATTTAAAAATCCAATTCATACCTATGATTAATCAAATTGACAAATCTTGTTACATAACTGATTTATTAAAATGTTTGGATATACTGTTACTTGATTGATTACTACTGTCTTGTTCACAGTCATCTTAAAATAACTTTAGAATATGTTTTGCTGCTGATGTATTTATTTTCAAAAGGATTTCTTTAGGTTGTGCTGCAGCAGTGTGCGTTTTTTCTTTCTTTTTTTGGGGAAGGGGTTCTATTTCACAGTCTTGCACCAGGGCCCAGTAAATCCTAGCACAGACACTGGCTCTACCTTAATATTGTTTAGCTTCTCTGCAAAATTCAAAGCAGGTTTAGCTGCTGTAGGCTGTTCATGTGTGCACACAGATCAGAGCACCAATAATTCACCTGAAGCAGAAACCTAATCACTTTGTCAGGTTTTTACGAGGCCAATGCCTGCAACAGACTGTTCAAACAGCAGACCCCCAGAGCTGAAGCACTTTGTCAGCATTGCTCTTATCATTCCACATTCAAAATTAGAGAGATTGCACTTTCTATACATCTAATTAAAATAAATAATAATGCTGCAATGTGATAGTAGTGCAGCACTGGCATAATGCAATACAAACCGGGATCAGCATCCATCTTCCAGTCGTTTTCACAAAATGAAATGTTCTCCCCTTTTTTTAGGGGGACCAGCGCCTAAATGATTGTGTCAAGGTTAACCCTCACTCAATATAACTCAAAATTAGAGCTATCAGTAACACCAAAACCATAATTTGATGGTTCTCTATGTAAAAATGTAATTGACGGACAATATATGCCTCCATTTTATGTTACGCTCAATACATTGTGGAACAGAAGGTCCTTACCATGTTTCATTAAAATTGGACAAGCAGTTCATAAGATCTCTGTAAACTCTAGAGTCACACACGCACATAAGCCCACCCCTATGTATCTAGGAATCTTGGGATAAGACAGTGTTGGATATTTAGACAGTCCAGTCAATATGTGAGACCACCCTTTAACTACATCGATCCTGCTAGTATTTTACCCCAAGTGGGATCTATAGAACCCCCTCCCCATCAACACTTAAAGAATAAGTAGCGGGGTTCTAAAAAATATAGCGTTACATGTCCCCATGTGTTGCTACAATTGTTTAAATAACGTACCTATAATTTTTCTTTACATTGTTAACATCCTGACACCTTTTTACACCTATAACTTTAAAGTCTGTTTCAAAGCTCTTTTCAAAATGGCCGCTCTAGTGCACTGGGGTTTGAGATCTGTCCTCTAAATCACTGCAGGAAGAGCGATAAAAAAAAAATCATAACTCTGACTTTTCTGTTCCGTACCACAAAATGATCATGGATCGTTATTGCTGTGCTACCTGTTTGACAATGTGGGCAATAATCCTTACACTATCAGTGCACTAGAGTGGCCATTTTGAAAAGAGCTTTGAAACAGACTTTAAAGTAATAAGTGTAAAACGTTATCAGGATGTTAACAATGAAAAGAAAAATGACAGGTACGTTATTTAAACAGTTGTAGAAACAAATGGGGACGAGTAACGTTATATTTATCAGAACCTTGCTACGCACTCTTTAAGAACACAATGAAGGATTGTTGAAAGTTCACCAGGGGCCACAAAACCATACCCTTTTTTTTTAAGGGCATGTATTAACATTTTACATTCCCCAGGTGTCTTCCATTCATCCAAAGTTGTGTATGTCTCAAATTTAACATGTTCATATCAATTATTGTCTAATTTCTCAGTTCAGTTTAGGTCACCATTATGTTTAAAAGTTTCCAAAAACAGATTTCTAATGCTAAAATAAAAAGGCCCTAGCTGGAAACCTTGGATGAAGTCCTATTTTGCTCAAATGTGTGAATATGAAAGCATACCATTCTAAGGGCAAGGCTAAGGCTGTTCTATATCATCAAAGAACAGGGAACCCACAATAGTACGAATATGACGAATTACTAATTGCTGACAGCTGGAAACAAGGAATCAAACTGCTTTGGGGGCATATCGTACGATCCAATACAGGCACATCGCTAAGTGGTAATTAGAAACATCATTTTTATTTTCTTAAAGTTACACTGTCCCTTTTTTGGTGCTAATATACCGTGTGTGTAAAACAATTAACATAGGCACTTAGACTTTGCAATAAAGTTGCAATATTTTTGTAACTGCAGGCCCAGTCACATTTTGAGGAAAATAGTGGTTTTAAACAGTGCCAACAGCCTCATATTGAGTTATTGTACTTCCAACACACTACAAAACAATCACATAAGCTCACCAGTGGAACTGCCAGCCAGAAGGGGTACAGTTAAAAAAAAACTTTGAAAACCACTGACTTAGTGTATTCACTATTAGCAAATGCAGTGCCATTAATAAGCAAACAAATGAGCACTCCCTTTGCGGATGCAAATTAGAACCTTAACAAACCTCGTGTCGCATGCTGCCACTTTTACCTAACTATGCCATAGGAACAGGTTCATACAGTAGATTTCTCAGGGTTAACCTATTTAAATAAAGTCATATTCATTTATTATTTTAGATAACCTTTATTTTTATTTTTTTAGATATTAATACCCTGGTCATACAATACAGTACATACGGTCTGTATTCCCTGAAATAAATTTCAATTATGGCAGTCAGTCACTCTCTCAAAACATACAGCAACACAATATCAAGGGCAATGACTGACACTATTATTAGCTCCTGTGTTTAGGTTATTTGCTTTTCAACAGAGCTTACAGAGGGGAATCCTATAAATACACAGAGCTTGTGGGACATATTGCTCTGCTTAACACTCAGAAGAAATGTCAAAAATTCTCTGCAGTATAATTACCACATTGCATAGTGCCCATAGCATTCTCGTATAAAGGTTATGAAAATCAAAGTGCATACTGTATGTCTTTCTGGTCTGTAACAAAATGTAAAACACGAGGGAGAGTCCTGCTTACTGGTTTAAAGGATGGCAGCTTTAGAGTCACCGCTGTTTGAAAATCCCTTTTGTTTAAGCATTATTATGAGTCTATGGCAAAGTGTTTCGCTGCACACAACTTGACAGACACAGGTTCATGCACGCATGTTTTTCAAAACAGTTATCTTAAACTGATGATATTTATTTGCTAATCGTTTGATAAACAACCACTTGCTTAGAAAATGTTGCTTCTGTAATGTTCAGAACTCGTAAACCTGTTCCTGACATTCTTTTTCTATTAAACTTGATATCATTCTTTCAATTTGTTAAACGTTCCAAGTCTTCCCACATTTATACAGTTTTATTTTTCAACTTCTTGATTGGTATTTCCTTGGAAATGACCTATGGGCTTTTTTTTCAGCACTTATCTCGGTAAAGCATTGTGAATCTGATTACACTTTAAGCAACTCCTTATGTGAATTAAGGTTAGGATTAGCGTTTGGGATAGAATTTCATAAGAAACTGCACAACCTGCCTTATTCAATCAATCAATCCTTTATTAGCCCCTGCAGGGGATATATATCCATGGCAATGGGGGTACAGTGGGGGCACCTGCACGTACTTAAGACACACTTATATTCTGGAGAATCACTGATCCAATTGTGAGGAGAATTGGTATGGACATTCCAATGTTCTTGAGGGCACAGGTTTGCTGGTGACTTAGTTCTTACATGAGTTCTAGCTTCTGATTGGTTATGCTAATGGGGGCTTTACAATAGCTTTAGGGACCACTTGCCCAAATTAAATGAAACCATGCACGGATATTTGATGAAGGTGTTTTTCAAGGTACTGACACTTAGTTGGCTAAGCTTTGAAGGCTAACTCACAGAACCTCTTGCCCCCTGTTCATGTGTAACAGGCGTTATCTGGGTGCGAACCAGTGGCCTCATACTCCAAGGAGTACAGAGCATGCAACCTATTCTCATCTGTGGGGGTCATAGTTCATAATTTCAGTGCCAGGTACAAACACATGGCATTTCTTATGAGATGATATTCAAAATGCTGCAGATGTAGAATTTGGTGACCTACTTTTTAACCAAGTAAATCCACTGAGAACAAACCTCATGTATAATAAAGACCTGGATAAAAAGAAAAGCTCACTGAACTGCAAATGCTCTCTTAAATTACTAAATGAAGATCATTTTATTTTGTTTATTTACAGCAAGTGGCAATTCATTATAAAACGGGTTGGAATAGGGATTTTCTCATCAATACACTGCATGTTGAATTCAGTGATCATTCGTTTGTTGACGTGCATTTGAAACATGTATTTATACTGTAGTTCTTCTGTAAGCAATACTGTTTGTTTACTCTATTTACAGATCTCTGCAGGGACATTTTCGCAGGAGTTTTTTCTAAACTCAGGAACCCCTTTACAGGCTTACTTGGGGTGTTGAGGGAGGTAGCAGATCTACACTGACACAGGACTGAAATGAGCCAGATCCAGCTGCATCAAAAGGTAGACTCATCGTTCACAGAACAGCAGGCACGGTTGTTTAGAAAGCATCTGTCGGAAGTTCAATTCGTGCCAGAAATTACGTTTTTGTTTGTGTTTCTTTTATTGGTTTTTTTTTGGGGGTGAAGCAAGGTTCTGATGAATGTCGCCATATTTATGACTCAGTGACACTTAATTCCAAAGATATTATTAAAAAAATAGATAGAAAGGCATTTGATTCTGTTTTATACTGCAGCGTTATTCAAACTCATTTATTATTTGCTGGTTTAGTTAAGAAGGCCTGGTTTAGTTACAGAATCTATTTTCAAGATATAAAAAGATGCATTCTAAGATAAAACAGAAATATTGCTGAACTGATAATATTGTAAGTGTCGCTTGCTTTACTAAACAAATATAGCTGGCTCTTTGAGCTTATATATATATATATATATATATATATATATATATATATATATATATATATATATATATATATATTGGCAGGGGAGTGCAGAGGTGTCAAAAGAAGCTCTGGTAACATGGGAAATAATTGACAGATGACTTTCAAGTCCCCTCTTATGAAAGTTTACTATACATTTACCATTAACATTTCAAGTAAAGTTTGGGAGAGAAACCAAGCCCAATTTTAAAATTCATGTATTAGTGTTTAGTTCGGTAATCAAATCCAAATATTTGCTTCAATACGGCCTACCCTGAGCATGCCACAACCAACTGTATATAGAACCAGGGGTTGGATATTTTTCTAGTGTAATATCTCTAAGCAATAACACATAATTTGTTGTCAATCAAAAAATTTAACAAATTATGTACAACTTGTCCTATAAAATCCTAAATAAATAATTTAGACTACAGTATTGAGATATATTAAACCTAACTTCAGAATGACCATGACCTAAAATTATTGTTTGGGTAGATGCAGCTATATATTCAGTACTAGGTATTAGATGCAGCTATACTATATATTCGGTACTGGGTATTAGATGCAGCTATACTGTATGTAGAGTACTGGGTTTTAGACGCAACTATATATTCAGTACTGTACTGTAGTTGGAATCCAGCAAGATCTGGTGGATTCTTGTTTAAGCTGTTTGCTTTCACCCACAATGTAAACTTGACAAAGCCAAAAACAGCATGTTCTTTAAAATGTTGATAACTGTCAGAAATCCGCCTACCCCGACAGGCAGCTGCAGCAAGAAGTAACTTGTTTTGAAAGCATCTTCTTTGGCGCACTAAACAATACGTTTCTTACATTGGTTGCGTTACATTGCGCCACCTACTGTAGCTGAATTAAAGAAAACAAGACAATCAGCATCTATTTTGTGTATCATTATCATTTGTTTAAATATTTGTGTAAAACACGGTTGCTTGGAGATCAGATACAGTTTCCTCTAAGTGCCTCGTTTTTTAATAAAGTGTTGCACGGATTATTTACTTCCGCGTCTTTTCTTCTTTTTCTTTTGCCATACTAAAGAAAAAGAAAATATAATTGGATGGTTTTCTTTTAAATGTTGTTTTGTGTTAAATAGTTATAACTGCTACACGGTACATTAGTATGTTGTATTATGGTTGCTAAAATATTCTTTTTTGACACCATGGGTGAGTTTACAATATTAAGTAGCAAATCTGTAAGAAACGTAGTTTTATGAACAATTCAATTCTGAAACAATGCAGCTGATTTCTGCCCGGCGTTCTTCTAGTACAGACCCTGTCAACATTGGCTTCAGCTATAGCCGGCCGTTTGCTAACCATACCGTACATACTCAAATTTAAATTGAAAGCACCAATACTTAACTAACATAACTAAAATAAAAGTTTCATTCGTAAAATGAAATTCAAAGTTCAGAAACTGGACAGGCAAGAGTATGTTAAATATAGAGTGGCGGAATTTACATAAATAAAATACATAAATCCTAACCTAGCCTCTACAAGCAAATACATACATTCCTTCAAATGGTAACAGATATATAGCTACCGAAATCCATGGCTGGAGTATCTTAAACTCAAACTTAATGTAATAATCACATGTCACCGACATCATTCCTTTACATTTTATTAGCGGACAGATGACCTCACATCCCGACATCGATTCGGCATCCAGCATCCAACTTGTTAAATACATAACACCCGCAGACTAAGTACTCCCTTTCTGAATGGATAAATATAACCCTCAAACCAAAAGCCAATGATTTTAAGTGCATATACACGAAAAGTAATATCCCGCCCTGCTTAAAAGAGCATACTGTCCTAAATATTATAGAGAAAATGAATGGTGGTACCCACTACATAACCTGGTACACCAATAATAATAATAATAATAATAATAATAATAATAATAATAATAATAATAATAATAATCGCTTGATTTCAGACACAACAAAGCAGCTACAAGATGACTGCTAAAACTAACATTAAAACATGAACAATCAGAGAGGTGCGATTATACAAACTTTTGGACTAGATTAAATCATGTTTTCAGTCAGTGGGCTTTTAAAAGCGAGAGTGCTTTGTCAGCAGATCTCTGAACTCCTCGATATCTCAGACACTTAATCAAACGCACTTACTGGCCCGCAGAATGACGTAATGGTATACAGTTCTTATTTACTGTAGTAAATAGTGGGTTTGATGACAGGAAAAAAAAGAGAGAGTATGAGGAAACCTCAATTGAAATTAGAATTTTAAAAAATGAAGTTTTTTATTTATTTTTTATTTTTTTATGGTTGACAATAAGAACTGACCTATGTTTTGCTGAAGGGAATGGAAAACTGACAGCAAGTTATGACAGCAACCTGTCTGCGTCATGTTACAGTATCTACTCCACTGCTGTGTAGACATTAAAAAGTGCTAAAGCATTGTGCTAAAGTTAATATTTATGAGCGCATAACAAGCAAAGTGACTGTCACTATCTGTGACAGTTTGAGTAGAGTTAATGAATCCGACCTCGTGTTTAACACACAGACAGAAGGGTGCCAGCTCGTCTTGTTAGTGCGTTCTCTGTCATATCGATACCTTTCTGTTTGAGGTCAGCTCATTGCGTTTTCTATTATTAAACGGGACAGCTAACAAACACGCTCCTGTACGCGACAACTGCTCTGCAGTGCAAGAGTGGTAATGACTTCAATGGACTTCTCTGAGAAAAAAGACACCAGGTTCAAAAGTACCTGACAGTCTGAACCGAGACTAACACGTTAGGACAGCAAGCACTTGTCTCTGCTAATATTATTAGACATAACTTCAACAACATTCAACAGTTTGAATTCCCAAGCTAACTAACATCCCCCGTAATTAATCGCTAACGATTCCTAACGAGGCGATATCACCAGTAAGTGATTCTGTAAAGTAAAAAGACAAAAGTGGATGTAATGCAGTAAGTGTACAAACTGTAAATTGCAAAACAAAACATTGAAATCTACAAGACGTTACACTACATAACTGTTCCTAAGGCAACACCCCCCGATACATAAATGTTTATTGACTCTTACAGAAATAAAAATCATCTCATTTTAACAGAAAAACAAATATCACAATAAAGGAAACTTGATAACTCCAGTGAGTGCATGCGTTATTTCAAGCCACTGAAGTGTTTTAAGAGAGTAAGTACAAATTTATGAACTTACCAAACAAGTGCAGAGAAGAAGCAGCACTATGAGAAGAAACCACGTTGGACTGCGAGAAGATTACAATACGTTCTATTTAGAGAAGCATTACATCACCCTATGGTGACGTCACGTGGGATTCCTGAACTTCTAAATCATTGCGGTCCGCTGGGAGGCGGGGCCAGCAAGGCGGGGTTAGCGAGCACACGCACCGGGAACGGCTGCGCGTAAGGTGGGTGTGCCGCTCAGCGAGCTGGCTCAGCTGCTGCAACAACAGCTGTAGTCAGGGAGACAGTGGAGACACGGGATAGTGGTACAGTACTGGGGTTTAAGTTGTTGAACTTGATGTAGTACAATCATGAAGATACATAGTAAATGTTCAAATCTTAATTAATTAATGAGTTAATTAAATTATTTCGGTTAATTTTGATGTGACATTTAAATGTTTGCAGAATGTGGTTTTAGCTTTTTTAGGATTACTGAATCCATGATGCAATGAAAACAGAGAAAGGAAGTTTTGATTTGTGAGCGGGGGGAGGTTCACATTAGCTTCACGGACCATTGCCCATAGTATAATAAACATATGGTCTGCAATATATAACTGGAGCCAGGTTTGTAAAGAATACACTGTACTAGAGTTCTTTTGCAGCAACACCGAGACGACTGTACCGTGTATACATTTCCACGGTAACTCTTGCACGCACTTACAACGAGGGATGAATGAAGCCAGGTTGTATGAATAAATGATGAACCTCTGTGAATATCCCGTCGAAACGATGCTGTGCCTTAGTAATTATGACCCTGCAAACTGTAGGCCTACGATCTTAAAAACAAATAAAGAAAAAAAGAAAAGAAAACAAAGCTATCATTGTGTAACTGTTAGTAAGAAGAGACAGGAGACCCATAAGAAAATGATATGGCATTTCATGCACAGTATGGTACGTAAGCTAAATTTGAATAAAAACGTGCACATTTTGTTACCATGCCAAAACTAGTTTGAATAACCAATTAAATAGGTGTGAGGCAGAAAAAAAGGCAAAGGTCTTGGGGGCCCCATTAAGCCCCCAGCAGCAGAAGAATCTTTTTATTGTATTCTGACTGACAACACTTTTCATATTATTATTATTATTATTATTATTATTATTATTATTATTATTATTATTATTATTATTATTAATTTGGCAGATGCCTTTATCCAAGTTGACTTACAGGTGTTACAGGGCAGTACAGTACAGGGTTACAATGCAAGATTAATATTTAACTACAGTATAGTTTACAGTAAGTGCAAATAATACTACTAAAATACAATATGAACTAGGATGCAACAAGCTAGGATTTCAACAAGTTATATACAATGACATATTAGTAGTGCAATCGTGCAAGGAAAGTGCATCAGCTGAGGATCCAGTAATGTGGTGCTGAGGTCAGCAAGGTCCAGAGCAGAGGGGGAGTAGATCAAGAGATTTACACATGTAGTGTAAACAGGTTTTACCCCAATTCGGCTGTTAAATGCATTTTCTCCACTAGCCAACAGAGAAAACAAAACAGGAGCCCATCATAGTTTTTTCTCCCGTGTTGTTGCAGATTTTTGCAGACCCCAGGCACTTTTGTCCACACATATGTATATTAAAGACATCTGAGTTTAATGACAATTAACTTTTTTTGTCAACATGGAAATATACTGGGGAATGCACTTATTGCAACGTCTATATCATTTATATTAAATTATTTATTTTTGTTTTAAAATGGAACATTTGCCTGCAATGTTTTTTTTTTATAGTATAAATATAAAAAAAGGTCTATCGTGCGTGGGATTTGAACTATAATCTTCAGTTTGCAAGCGTATTGTGTTATACAGTCATCAGTGCTACACGATTAGTTGAGAAAACAAGCAATATTTTGAAAGATGAAGTCAGTCAGCTGAGAATTCTCAGGACACTAATTTTTACATTTGGGATATTTTTTTGGATATTTTCTTCTTCTTCAAGTCACCTCATCATTCTGAGATTCTGATCTTGATCTCTGAAAAATGTTGGTTTCCTGTCAGTGTAACACTCATTGTGGTCCTTATTGGCGCAAGGAAGTATGGTTTCCTCTTGATACTGGTTGATGATAGTAACGCTATTTGTGGTCCCCACTGGACAAAAAGGAACGTTAATTTCTGAGAATTAGTTATGCTGAAGGATAGCTTATATATTTGGTAAAAGTAAAACATAAATAAACAAATACATTAATAAATATTGAAATACATGAATACATAAATCAATACATAGACAGTTATTTCTTTCTTTATCTATCTTGATGTTTATTTCTTTTTCACTATTAGATATAAAAGCTGCCATTTAATACTGTATGAAATGAAAATAAATACTCAACAGTTTTGGTTCAATTGTATATTGCTGAAGATTTTTGTTAATAAAGGTCGTCATGCTTTCATATATTTTAACTTTCAAATGAAAAAATATATTGTAACGACCCGGACAATTGCTTTGTTGCAGGACTTGTTGTCTGTTCAGTTTGTCTTGCCTGTCTTTTCTGTTACATATATTGTAAGGAGAATGGGTCACACCGTTACTTAGCATGGGAAGGGGGAGTGAGTGAATGAGTGGGGAGAATGTGTGTTGCTGTTTTCGGGGGTTGCAGAGCGTGGATGTGGTTGATGAGCCGGACAGCGGTGGGAAACGACGGGAGGTTATAAAGGGGGTGAATAAGCCTGGAGACTAGAGACAGTCCAGCACTGAACTTGAATGAGAAACTGTGGGTACAACTGAACAAGAGTGTGAGCTGTGACTAGAGAGAATATGCAGTGAAAGTGCCAAGACTAAAATGTAGGGTTATTATTTTGGTGCCATGAATTCCGGCCCCTGACAGGAATTCTCTGTAGTTTCAAATAAAAAAAAAACATTTTGAGAATTCAACTGCATTACAAGCATATCTTGGGTTCCATTCCCACACAGGGTTTCCATTGCAAACTTTTAAAAAAATTAAACATACTTTATTTATGTGTAACAAACATATTTTTAATGTGAAAAAAATGTATTTGATATGAATGACACTTTCATTGAACATACATACTTTTACACACAAAAGTATGAAAAGGCAGGATTTGAACCCTAGCTAGTCATACTTTCACTCCAACTACATAACCGCTACACTACACAGATTCACATCTTAACCCTTTCAACAGACTAGGCTACTATTTACATGTACCCTATCCAAACAAGTTTGCTATTCCCGTTATGTGTGTGTGTGTTATTATCCATTAAGTGAAAAAATAAGTGATATCTGAAACAAAAACACATTGGAAATGTGAAAAGCGCCAAGTTATCAAAAGTGCCAAGCCATTTAAAGTGGAGATATCAAAAACGCAAGCCAAGTTTCAAGAAACCATTGGGGCAACCTTGGCCAGCACCAAGTAAATAGGCACAGCTGTAAAACTTGCTTGTGTTTTTCAGGCACAATAAAAGCGGATTGAACTGGCACCAAAAACACAAGCCACGTTAGTAGAAACAGTTGTGCCTATTTGCTTTGTGCTGGGCAAGGTTGCCCCAATGCTTTCTTGAAACTTGGCTTGTGTTTTTGATATCTCCACTTTAAATGGCTGGGCACTTTTGATAACTTGGTGTTTTTCACATTTCCAATGTGTTTTTGTTTCAGATCATTATATATATACAGTTTAAATGTCAAGTAATATAAGAAGGAGGAGCCTAACCTAAGGCCATACTTCTAGTGCATCTATATTAATTGTTTATAACCCTGCGATTGATATGTTTTGGGGCTTTTTATACAATTTATATTATTTATCTCTATTTCTTTTTCAATTATGATGAAACTTGCAAAGGACAAAAAGAACTGAGAGTACAATATAATTCCTCATTATTTGTTAAAATCAATGAATAATCAAGTGAACCTCTTGCATTATATCCATGTACAATATATGAACCATGCCTATACATGGGTCTGCCACATACGGTACTAAAATGCCCATGTTGACTATTAAACTATTCTAAACGGAAAGCTTGGGCTATTATTCTGTGTGATTCTATCTGCAAATAATCTTTTTTTGTAGAGCTTTTTTTTGTATTTCTAATTGCCTGCTATAGCGATAGGTACCATAGCCTAGCTCCACCAAAGTCTCTTTATAGAAGTAAAAGCCAGCACTATCTAGTGATCTGTCACTTTAGTTTTGCCCACAATTTACTGCTGTGCTATAGATGTTGCTGGCACTGACTACAGTAATATAAAGACACTTCAGCTGGCAGGCAACTCAACTCATAGTCAATGCATCTTAATGCAGATTTATTCAAAAAAAAAAAAAAAAAAAAAAACATTTGCAAAAAGGGCTACCAAGAATGGTGGAAGCATCATGAAAAAGATAACGGGAACACTAAGAAAATGTAATTTGAAGGTATAAGTTGTTGAGAAGGCAACATGGTACACTTCCATTCTCCAATATGACCCACCCCCCTAACATTGGAAAGAAAGTCTCACAGATTTCTGAATTATATCAGACGGCTGCAGTCAATTTATATTCATGTATAGAGTCACAGGTTGTTATGCCACAGTTTTACAGTTTGTTGTTCAACTTCCACATGGCTGAGCGCTCTGTTTACTAGGCCCTCACCTATAATTACTGTCAGTCAATGAGACAAGGCCCCCTCTGTTCCCTCCTGTCACAGCTGTCATGCTGTTCAAAATGAATTTTATTTATATCTTTAACAAATCACGGTTCCCCTAGAAAGTACCCAGGAATTTGCTATTGTAACAATCAAGCCTCTGTGGATGATTATGTCAGGTGTTAAATGTCGCTACAATGTTGTATCTTAAATTAGTTAAGTGCCATTTAAGACATATCAGTTACTAGTCATATATTTTGTAGCCCTTATTTTTTGAAGACCCATTAGTGAAAAACTGTTTACCCTTTTTATGGTAAAATCATTTACTGGTAAATTGTATTTGCTGTTTGTACAGCATTTAAACAGTGCTCTGCAAACAACTAAGAATGATTCATTTGTTTCTGAAATCTAAAACAGATATGAAAGTTATTCACTGGCATCTTTTTATTGGTTAAAATTATTAATCTAATTTCTATAAAATTATATGCCATATATACTCATACATATACAATTTTAATATACTTAAAATAGGAATTTATATTTAATTTTATAAACTATTAAAATAACTTTTCTTTTTTGCCATTGATCAGCACGTTAATAAATGGTCAAACCATGATTAGTTTTTTATATAATACTTAATAAGTATAAACTGATTTAAAAAAACTAATAACATGCAGTATTTTTATTATGATATGAACTTCAAAACAGTAAAATCTGAAGTTACATATTAGACTTAAAATGTATAACCCATGATGATTCTAAAAATAAAAAAAATAAAAAAGCACTACATATCATGATATCTACAACCACAACCTCTGTAACCCTACTTTCTTCTTCAGGTTGTTGAAAGATGCATCAGGTCTGAGTCACTCTGAACACTTATGGATACCAAGGAAACCTTGAAAACAGGAAATCACAATCCACGCTGAAGCAATACTGAAAAATCTTGGGTCTGCTGATTCCATGAATTTGTGATGATGCTTGCCGATTACACATTACTCCAACCAAATTATGACAACATTATAAAATCGAAGCAGGAAAAAAAAAAAAACTCAGGGAAGTAACAATTCACACTGAACTTAGAATTACTGTGTGTAATAGAATTATAATTCTGATACTAAATCAAATATTTCTTATACCTGTATGTTTTTTCTTTTCTTCAAATTTAACATTGTATAAATGAGATGGTTATTGTATTTCAGTTCTGAATTATGTGCATAGTGTCACTATTGTCAGTGGAAATGAAAAAAGTAAGGAGCATAAAACAGAATGAAAAGCTTTCTAGCTGCAGGTCACCACCGTAGTTGATAAGAAATCACACAATAATGCCCATCTAGGAGATTCTTCTGACAGATATTATGATTTCCTATGAGAGGTTAACCAAGCCAAACACTCACAGACAAGCAGGACACCTTTTATCACTTCCATCATTGTAAAATTGGTGCTAATTGCAGACATTTTATCTAAATTACTGAAACAGAGCTTTGTGATACATAAAAAGATTGCTCATTTCCAGGAGCATTGCCATAATTCTTGCTATTTTTATGCCACCTCGACTGAACTTGTGCTTTCATCAACATGTATAGTGGTCTTTTATTGCTCATATATTAACTGACTCCTTTTCTGTACTCTGAGCATCATCTCCCCAGAGAAATGAACTATTGCTGAGTGAGATTCCTTTTGTGGCTGAAAAGCAGTTTTGGAGGCAAGTGGTATATAGTGTGTACACAAAGGTCTAAAATTCAGTAACAGAAAGGAATGTAGTTGAAGATTCTTTGGGTGTTAATGTCTCTTATTCTATGTGATGGCTGTGTTTTTAGATGTCACATTTTATCATTCAAGCCCGAGTCATATATTAATATTGTAACCACTCCAAACAAAAGTGATTTTCTGGTGATTGATCCCAGAACTTTGTTGAGTCGGTTCTTAAAGGAACCCATTGAGAAGCAACCACAGGGCTTGATAACCCATCCCTACACCACTGTCTGTGCCTGTTTCCATTTTCCACATTTCTCACTGTGTCCCATGGTCGTGGTCTCTGTGCTACACTGTAGTGAAGTTCATAAACTCCTTTCAGAATGATAAAGACTTCAATAATGCCTCCCCTAACCCTTCTTTTTCTAGGCTATGGTACTGTAGTATTATAGGGTGGTATTACTGGGTAACTAAATCCCTCAATTTTATACTTATATCTGTGATTATGTAGTAAAAAAAACTATCGTACTGCTTTGCAGCATGAGACAATGTTGCAGTAGACGTCTTAGTCATCCTGTCCAGTTTGGGCATATTAATGAATCACACAAAATGAAACTGAAGTGATGAACTACTATTTCAATTCAAATGTGTTGACAAAAAAACATTTTTTTTCTGAGTTTATTGGGAAAAGTGTTAAAGCTCATCCCTAACTTTCCAAAAAATTGAGGTGTGCTGCTGAAGACCATTGCAGACAAATGCACTGACTGTTATAGTTTGCAAATACCAGATTATTCTTGATACTTAAACATAAACTAAACCCCAGTAGCTGAAATAAACATTCACAAACCAGTAAGTCCCCAGCGCTGATAAGATTATTTTACTTTTTAGACAAAGATCATTGTGGAGTGAAAATATCTCTGACAACTATATTTATGCTACTCAGACATTCAATGAACATGCTATTGCTATCTGTTCTGTTGTGTAATATCCATTGCTACTAATGTACCTAATAGTTGCTATCAGATCAAAATAATTGTTACAAATTGCATTAAACATGTTTATTTAAAGGGATACTTTATATCTTCTACACATTTTCATAACTTCTTTCCTGTTTAATATGGTATTGTGTGTGCTCTCTGTCATTCTCTCTTGTTGCCTCTGTTTCTTTATTAACACACTTACTAACTGCAGTATTCTCCAGTTTTTTAATCACTGGGTCTGCTTCTGAAATGTCTGAAATTAAGAGGTTTGAAAATGAACCGTACAAAAACTATGCACTTTCCTGGCAAGCCTTCCATTAGAGGTGTGTAGCAGTCATTTCTATCAGTTTGCATAGAGATTCCCCATGCACTCACAGTTTCCACAGTTGTAGGGGGGGCAGAAATTACAGCTGCACTCCCCTAGCAGCCACTTCTAAAATAATGTCACATCAGTTTAAAAGCCTTTGAGAATCAGCTGTTGTGGATGGAAAAGAGCCTTAATCAGTAAGCCTGGTAAAAAATGATATACACAGAAACAGCAGTGGAGAACTGAAGGGTGAAACAAAAAAAATAATAACTTGGAAACTTATAATTGTCATTTTATAACCAAGTCTCGTATCCTTTTTGCTGAACAAATACACTTTTCTAATTACTTGAATGTTGGTTATCACATTTTCCCACTAGGTTTTTATTTTCCTGAAAATAGTTTTTGACTGTAAAATTAAGCAAAAAAATAATAAACAGAATCTAATATTTTCAATTACAGAAAACACAAATAACAGGATTTTAAACAGGTACATAAATTATTCTGAAAATGTAGATGGAATATTTATCATATAGTTGCATTGAATACAGTAAGTGATTGAAGCTTTTTAGAGACTAAAAATTACAATAACCTGTTTAGGTATATGTTCCTGTGCTCTGCTTATAGATTAACATTGAACATCCCTATGGAGTAAACTGGCTATGAGCTGTCTATGACAGTTTAGACAAGTAACACCCAAATCCCTTTTCATCACTTGTAAGTATAAGTCTAATTAAATGATTAGTAAAGTACTGTTTATCAAGAACAACTTTAGACCATTGTACCAGCTAAAGCTTGCTTCATTCAGCTGTTTTGGTGTCTGCATAAGACTTTACACTGTAGATTTCAAAAACAGCAGCTGGGAATAAATGTATTTTTCTGCTGCTAAACCTAAAGCAGCTCGTAGGAAGTGTCACATACAATGAAATCCTCTCTCACTGTTATGCAATTTGGATGTTCACTGGCCATGTTGACAGTGTACAGTACTTTACTGTGTAAGGACTGTTTTCAATATTAAACGATCTGTAAGTCAGATAGTAAAATAACAAAGAAGCACCTTGTTCATGTTTTATCTCAATGTTTTATTATTTTTTTTATTTCTAAATGCTTTTTAGACAAAATATATTGAAAAAAAACCCTGCATCCTTTTATTTGGGTGTAAAACTGATACTGTAAGTACAGAATTTTGAGAGAGGTTTAAAAAACAGATAGCTTAATTGTCCCTATTATTCCGTAACCCTTAATTATTATGGGTTTCTAACGTAATCCACTTTGCCACACAAATGCCAAACATTGTAATTGCAGTTTGCTATAATGTCATTTTTGAAAAAAACACACATGCCACCCGGTGGCCAAATATTGTAATTACAGTTTCTATTTGCAAGGCTCTTCAAGGGCATCTGAACAGAACATAATACCAGAAATTATTTTAGTACAGAGACCCACGGTACTTTAGCAGTTTAAATGATATAGAAAGGAGGGTTGAGGTCCTTATTTAAATGAGTGACACCAATTCCTTTGCATTTTCTTTATATTTATATACATATACACACACAAACATACATATATACAAACAAACACAGACTGATGCACAAAAGAAACGCAACACTCAGGTCTAATGGATTTAATCAAATATTTTAAACATAGATATCAAACAAAATCACAGAAAATGTAAACAAAAATACAGATCAAAGAATCATAATAAGTTTTCAGTATGAAACGTGACACACTGTCAAACCTCCCTGAGTATTAACACAATCCTGGGAGCGTTGGCGCATAGACCTGATCAGCCTCTGGATAGACTGCTGTGGGATGTTCCACCACTCTTCCTGTGCAGCTGCAGCGAGCTGGCGAAAGTTGGCTGGTCGCGGTTGTCTCCTGTGGATGGCACTGGAGATTTGGTCCCACAGATTCTATTGGACTCAGGTCAGGAGAAAAAGCTGCGACGGCAAGACCTTGACATTGTTTTCGTGAAGTCATGCAATTGTAATCCTAGCACTGTGTGGTCGTGCATTGTCCTGCTGGAAAATCTACACTTCCGGATTGGCTTGCAGGAATGGAAAAACTGTTGCCTCAAGGACTTCATCAATGTATCGCTGAGCAGTAAGGTTGCCCTCAATCTGCACCAAAGGCGTTAAAGGAGGTTCCTCCCCACATCATCACACTTCCACTATCTCACCGGTTGACTTGAAGAACGCAACAGTCACCACGCTCACCACGACGTTTCCACACACGTTGTCTTCCGTCAGGTCTGTCAAGGTATTGACAATGTCGACCCAAGGGACTTTTTCGACCTGAAAAAAGAAACAAGGACCAGGGGTCACAAACAGAGATTAGATAAAGGGGCATTCAGAACAGAAAATAGGAGGCACTTTTTTACACAGAATTGTGGGAGTATGGAACCAACTCCCCAGTAATGTTGTTAAAGCTGACACCCTGGGATCCTTCTAGAAGCTGCTTGATGAGATTCTGGGATCAATAAGCTACAAACAACCAAACGAGCAAGAGGGGCCAAATGGCCTCTTCTCGTTTGTAACCTTTCTTATGTTCTTAAGGGCAAAACAGCATTCATCAGTGAATAAAACACTCCACCACTCTCTCTGCCACCACCTCAGATGTTCTCTGGCCCACAGAAGATGCCGATTTCATCTCTCAGCTGTTAACATGTTATCCCTGAACAGCCTCCAAGCATGCAAATCATTTTCATGCAGACGGCGAGCTACAGTCATTCTCCTGATGCGCGGGTTATTTCTTCCTGGAATTTCTCGTGCTGTAGCCACTGCAGTCTGAAAATGATTACGCAGATGGATCAGTTGGATGTGACGGTCCTGGGCCGGTGTGGTGACCCTCTGCCTTCCAGGACGTGGCCTGTCCCTCACAGTCCGGTTTCCTGGTTTCCCTGGTTTCTCTGGACATCTCATTCTCCAGGCAACTTCTCTCACAACAAGCCACCTTCAATCATGCTGACAGCAACCAGCAATCTTCATTACTTAAGTGGGGCATGGTCATATCTTTCACTGTTCTTGCATTAATTAAAATCATGTCTTTTTGAATGGCTATTTATATAGATTCTTAAATCAACTCATTTTGGCAATTTTAACTCAACTCAAATACCAAACACTGTGCACCTTGCGTTTTTATGAAATCACATGACTTAAGCTCAGTATTTTGTTATCCCAAGGAACAATACTACTCAAACAATCAACAAACCTATCTGCTCAATATTTAAAATGTAAATAACATTATCTATGTGCCCAATGAGCTACTGATGAAAAACTTAGACTGTTGCGTTTTCATTGTGCATCAGTATATATATATACAGTATATATTATATATTATTTAAGGTCTCCCCTGAGCAGAAGAGTTGCAATAGGGTAGATTGAGTTGTGAGCTGCCAGTCTGTGGCAGGCTGAAAATAATCAGGGCCCTGAGGATTGGCCATTATTGGTACAATACACTATAGACTCAGGTATCCAAAGTCCAATACCTAAATACAGGTTAAGTTTAATCTTTTTGATAGCTTATATGCATACCGGTAAATGTATATCAGACATCTTTGCACATCTAGGGATGGATTTAACATCTTCTAAGGGGTAGCAACGAATGGTCGACCAGTCGACTAGTCAAATAGGAAAGTGACAGTCAACCACAGACACTAGGTGCGTTTACACTGGCACAACTATTCCAGATCGAGAGGATAAGAGGACCTCTTAAATTACCTGAAGGCTATCCATACATCATGGCGATAGCAGCAGCCAGCGTGCTCGATCTCTAGGTGGCCTCTTGCTTCTATCGGGGCGAGTTCTCCATAATCGACACAAATACGATTAATAATTTCGATTCATCGATTAATCTGTTAATTCCGATTAATTTTATTTTTTTCCATTTAATAATGCAGAAAAAAACAATAAATAAAATAAAAGGTAGCCCCATTATATAGTAGATGATATTTCGTAACATTATTAACTCTCCAGTACTGGTTTGGTTAACTTACTTTGTTGATGGCCTCTATCTAAAATAGCAAGTTTCACTCAGACAACAACACATCAGCAACATTCTTTCTTTTTTTTCTTCAGTTTTATCAATCAGAAAATTCTCACATAAATAAGTACAAGATTTGCTCCTGTAGTTTTGGAAAGTAACTTATATATATATATATATATTGTAACGAATCTCGCCCAGAGGTTGCGGTGTAGCCCAGAGGAACTTTGTTATTGCTGTTGCATCACTGTTATTGTTTGCTGTTATTGTAAGGTGCACAGACTACACCATCTAGGGGGTGGGGGTGGTAGTTAGCTATGGGGAGGCTCTAGGGGAGTTTACAGGATGGGAGAGCCGTAGCGGGGGTTGCGAGTGTGGGTGTCTGTGGGTGCTTGGGGGTGGGAATGTGCAGGAGGTTGGCGTGCCTAGACCGGGGTCTGGAGGTCCTGGACTTGGCGGGGACCGGCGGAGCACAGTGACTGGGGGGTGGGATCAGTGGTCTGGTTGGGGGAGGAGGGAGTGTTTCGGTCGGAGGAGAGGGAATTGGTAATAAGAGAGTGACTGAGAAAGATCTACCGTGAGATACCAAAAACAAATGGTGTGAGACCTACCTGGTAACTGTGCGTTACTGCATACAGGAGCTAGGATACAGAGGCAGAGAGAGAGAGAGAGCTGCAGGATAGGATTGAGGGTTTTTAGTGGGTTTTCTTTTTTTGATGGTGTGCTCCTGGCCCAAACAGGGACCATTAGTGTGTCACGGATGGCATTTAAAGCTCCACAGAGCATTGTACCTGCATCAGTGGTCTGTCTATTCTTTCTAAGAAGTTGAAATGACTGCGGTCATTACAACATATAATTGGCGTATAATAAAATTATGTAAAATTAGGGCTTCTGTTTTTCGGGTTTTATTAATTGTATTTTTTTGGTGTTTATTTATAACCATTTTCAAGTTTTATGTAAATCGTTTTTTTTCGGGGCTTTCGTTTTTGATATACTGTATGAAATTAGTGTTTTTGGTTACTTTCAAAAATGCTTGAGCGTTTTATTTCTGTCAAAATATGTATAGTAACTCGACAGTACTTGCACACTTAAGTTGTCCCTTCTTTCCTTTGCTGTCTTCCACAGAGAAATCCCTATGGTCACGGGCACATTCTTCTGGGATTTTTGTGTGCAGGCATTTTTGTACATTTCGCTACAATTCTGTTTTAAATCCTCCGTGTCTTAACTGTAATACAGCTTTAAATCCCGCAAACAAGCCTCCATCCTCATTGTAATCTCGTTTTAAATCTTGCAAGCGGAGTCTCCAACAGAAATGTAGGAATATGCTGTCACTCAGTAGTTGGGGCAGGTTTAAAGTATTCAGAACAAATCAATGATAGATGCAAGCCAGGAAGGTGGGACATTGCCCAGCAGCACTGGGAAATGTATTTATTATTTTTTTTTGCAGTAGGAGTTATTTTTTAATGGGAAAAAGGTAAAGTCAATGTGAATTGATTAACCATTTCCACAGTTTTTCCGGTGTTTATTGGCTTTCCACCGATTTAATTTATTTTGTATCGGGGGTTTTATCGGTTAAAACCGAAAATCAGAAGCTCTAATTATAATGAACACTCCCTACACTAAGGGCCTGATTTTCAAAAGGGGCAAAATAAGAACTAGGTTGCAAAATGATTTTTAATACCTGATTAATGTAACTGAATCAGGTTATTTATATTTTTAAGGGTTCAACAGGTGGATACATGAGACATTTTATATTAACCCTTTGAAAGCCATATGTGGTGACCCAAATCAAGTTTTAGAAATCACTAAGATTTAAGTCTAAGATTAGATTCATACTTTTACATTTACACAATAACAGATTATAATAGTTTTTTTTTCTTTCTATTCAGTAGTAAAATGACGGGAGTGTAGCCGATTGCTTTATTCAATAACAAGAGCGAAATGTATAGTTTATTTTCATGTGCTAAATGAACACGTAATTCCTGTTACCATAAAAAAAATTGCCAAAAACAGCATCGTACTATATTATATTGATGGACTTCTTATATGAATAATATTACTTACCAAGTGAGAAAGACGGTCGGGTGCCTCCTTTTTAGATGTTGTAGCAAAGCTGTGGTGCTGTGGTGGTATTTCATCTTTCCTTTGCATATGCTGCACTGAACCTGCCAATTGCTAGGTTGGCCAAAGCAATCCCACACAACGCTTGTGTGTCTGGCGATTCTCGCAAATTTCTTGGCACGGGGCCTCCCACTTCCATCACTTCCGAACTCCTATTCTTTCCCTGTTCTTCTGTATTAACAGTCTTGCTATGTGAATCCGCCATACTGCTGTGTTCCCGCTTGCCACTCTCAACACGTCGCCACAAAAACCTTTTCCAGACTATTTTGTTTCATTAAATTTGTCGCCCAATGAAAGCACTTTTCTAACGTTACATCAACAACATTGTGTAGGCTACAGCGGGAGGCTAGAGGTTAAAAAAGGATAGAGGTTTTAAACAGTATTGCAAGTGTGCCACTGCTTCTAAAATAACAACAATAAAGAAGTGCTGACAAATTAGCAAAATCATGTTTCAAATAGGGTTGCGTGGGTATTATTGAAGAAATACGTCTGCCTTGCAATTTGATGCAAACAGGTTTTATTTATCAAAAGAGAGAACAAGGATAGTCACAGGATAGCAGAAGATGCATGTATGTATGTATGTATGTATGTGTGTGTGTTATAAACAAAACAAACAAAAAACTGCTATATTTATTTTTTTTCTATATAAGTTTCTTTTTTTTAATCTTTTATTAATATATTGCCTTCACTCTCTCAACCAAATCAGTAATACTGATCTGCTGTTCAGTATTCCTGCCAAGATCAGACAGAGTGAATAGCTGATCGGAATTATTATTTGAGAACGCATCTGGCGTGAATGCAGCTAATATATGAATGCATATATTAAGGCGATTACTCGAATACCCAAAAGATCATCGAGTATTAAACTAATCGTGACAACTCGCGTAACTCGATTAGTTATCCCAGCTCTAGTCCAGAGCTAGACCGGGGTGCCAGTAACCAGGGATCTCCAATTGGTGCAGGCTCGGTGGATGATATCAGGGCGGACGACGGTGATGGAGGAGCCCGTGTCGATGAGAGCCGTACACAGCATGCCTTCGATCTTCACTGGAGTGTATAGGAAGGCTCCTTCTCCTGTGTGTCACACAGTGGCAGGTATAGTGTTTGGGAGATTGACAGGTGAGGTCCGCATCTGCCCCTTTAGGCAGACCTGTCCCCGTTTCCCAGGGCCTGTCGCATCTCAGTCTGAGTCTCCAACACTCGGCAGTCAGCCTTGACGTGCCCCGGGGTCCCACACCGCCAGCAGATCCTTTCTGGATCACATCTCGTCCCTTGGCTCGCTCTCCGTCTCTCTCCGTCTGTATCCGCTTGGGTCCAGGAAATCGGGCGGCTGGTAGGGTGGTGAGCTGCGGGTTGGTCCAGGAATACAGCTTTGATGGTGGTAGCACGATCTACTGCCTCATCCAGGGTGGCTGGGGCTGCAAGACGGACTTGGTAGCATAGTTCTGTGGGTTCTATACTGAGCAAGAACACGTCCAGTGCGATGTGGTGGATAAAGCTGTTGCCCTCACTGTAGCACGCTGTCCTGGCCAAGCGGTTGATGTCAGCCCCCAGCGCCCCCAAGCGTTCTCCGTGGATCTGCCTCCGGTTCTGTAACTGGTTCTGGAGCAAGAGGTAGGACACTCTCCCCAAACTGCCTCTTCAAAGCCCTTAAAAGGACTTGGTAGTCAGCTCTCTCCTCTCTCCGGTTGAAAATCTAGTAGGATCTCTAAAGCAGCACCTTCGAGAGACTGGGTTAGGTAGGATGCTTTGATAGCAGAGCTCCAGACGTGCTCAGTGGCTGCAAGCTCAAACTGCGTCAGGAAGGCTTCCAACGATGTCTGGTCGGAGAAGCGAGGAAGTTTCGGCTTGGGACCAGGGGGAGCGTGGTCGTGGTGTGGTGATGTAGTATTCGAGGATGGTGGTGATGCTGTAGCGGCAGGCTCCTGCTGTGTTGGGACATCAGTCGCTCGAACAGCAGGGTCTCGAGGCGAGCTGGAAACGGCAAAGGTGAGGGTCTCGGGTTGGTGGACTTGAACGCTGACTCGGTGCAAGACGGCGGCAGTTTCGAGGGTCTGAAGGTTGTTGTTGTGGTAGGGGTCTGTTCTGGCTCCGCAGTCGCACAGAGTTCCAGGCCGAGTTTCTGAGGAAACAGCGTGAAGCTGGGTCGCGGAGGCGGCACGTCCCTTGGTGGGGAAAATTCTTCCATATGCTGGTGGATGTGGGGGAGCGTGATGTTGGACTGACTCCCTCTATCTGTCCTCCATAACTCTCTCTCTCTCTCCCAGCTTAATTTTTGACTAGCGTCTTTCTCTGCTCTCGGTGGCTGTTTCTAGCGTTCTGATTCCTGAGGTCTCCAAATCCTAGTAGTTTCTGACACTAGTGTGGTGGCATGTAGTCGGTTCCAGTGGGAAGAAGGAGACGCTGCAAAGGTATCTCTTTGGCGCTTGAAAGTGTCGCTTATTGCTTTTAGGAAAATGGAAAGGAATTCTCGCTTATCATAAGTGCTGTTGATTATCTGTATAAGTACAAAATGGATTGGAACCAGTAAAATAAGATTAATTATCGCTCACCTTTCCAAATTTCTTTCAACAGTCTTCAAGATCCATTGCTTACACTGGAGATATTTTCAAATGATGGCGCTCGTTTATGTCGTCACTACAGCATGGCGTCAGCTTCTTCCCCCCTCCCCTCCCTCAAAGTACGCATTTTCAGAGTGCTCCTGTGAGCAGTACCCCCATATTTGTACAATTATTTCAACCATTGTACGATGTACGATTGCTAATTGAAAAATTGGCCAAAAAGTATTCGACCTTCAATTTCCAGTTTAAATTTCCTAAGACTTTTTCTCAGTCTGCTGTGCAGATTACGACCTTCTACGTAAAGCACGTCACGCAGCCACGGGCTTCAGCGGCTGCAAAGATGAGTATCTTTTTCCACGCACGCACTATGTGTGTCGTCAAGAAAGTGCGACTCGGGACCTCGAAGCGGTGGAGACGTGTGACGACTAAGCACAGTAAAATATCTTTCATACATTTGAAAGCTAGTCGGTAAGCAACGAATACTGACTGTACAGACTTTGAATATAATTGCATTATATACAATGGAACATTGTAAACTCTCAGATAACTGTAAATAAATAACATAGTGCAACACTAAGTACCTAATTCAGTAGTTTACAAATGAAGCAACATATACAGTGTGGGCAACCAAAGCATATAAGGAGCAGAATTACAATACATAGAATTAAACAGCGAAACAAAACAAAAGTAGAAAAAGCATAATAATGAATCTCAGTGCTTGCAGTAGAACAAAGAGTTAAACAAAAGGTGCTTGTGATCAGTGGGCGTCATCGAGTAGTTCAGCGCAGTGCTTGTGATGCAGTTTTTATGATGTCACATATTAAGGATGGAAAAAAAAAACACGCTGTATATTCTTTATTTTAGAATGTACGATCATTTTTTCTGAAAATACGATAATTTTGAGGTTCCAATACGATAGTTCCACTTTTCAGATGTGGCAACGCTGCCCCCGCTGTTTCAAACAAGTGTACTAAGAGAAGCGCAACGTTCCGGTACAGACGGAAAGATTCCGGAACGCTAGTGTAAACGCACCTACTGGTAGTCGACTACTCGCACATCACATGATTGTGAAGCATGTTGGACAATCTCATACAGTCTGAGCACTATAAATACAGAAGGGCACAGGTAGGTAACAGTGTAATTATATGCCGTAGCATTGTGAAAGTACAGCAAAGATTATAGTTAAAGCTGATAAAATGTGTTAGAGTGACACATTTAAAAAGAGTGGGCAAAAGAAACTACATTGTATGATGTAAACTTTGATCACCGTGACATATGTCAACAGTGTGTACAGAATAGTGGAGAACAACAAATGGCAATGAAATAGTTTAATAAAAAACAGAAAAGCAGTATTTAGACCTAGATGTCGATATGCAAGCAAATGAGGTGTTGGTATGACGGTAAAGTATTTTAAAATGACTGATTTACGGAATGTGGAATAACTTGTGTTCTCAAGATACATGTAAAAATGTGGCATACAGATGAATGGATGTACAGACATAGACGTCTCCATATATCCCCACAATCTGATACTCCTATGCTAAATAATGTTAATACCAAATTTCTCCACAAAAAATGTGTTTTTCCAGTGTTATGTAAAGATGGTCAAATATATGGACGGATGCCCCCGTTTATCCCCAGATTCGAATAATCTCATCTTAACTTTTATTTGCTTTTTTTGTGGTTTAGATTCACTTTGTATAACTTTTTGTTTCAGTCGTCACATCCAGGGGACTTTAAAAAACTCACAGGTTTAAGTAAATCTGCAACACCAGATTGTAACCATGAATCTCCGGGGCCCCCAGTGGATGTAAGGAATACCATATGTGTTTTATTCAGGGGCAGATTATTGGTTACACTCTGGTCTACCACATGAAGTTAGAGACATCATTCTGAGTGGTCCTGAGGCCACAGAGGTGCTTTCGTCTTTTAAACACTCCACACATAATGACAGCAACAAAGTGAATCTAAACAAGAATACATTAGTTTAGAGAACCAAGCTGCTCTCTATGATCTTATGCTCTCTAGTTTTTTTCTTGTTGTTTTTTGACATAAATATTTTATGCTTCTTTTTGTAAAAAACACTTTTGGCCAAATACTTTCAACAGTAAACATATCCTTTGTTTATATGAGATGATTAGTGTGAGGTTTGCAGGCAATCAACATGTTGAGATTTGCTGGGACCTGCCTCAAGACACATACTGTATATGTTTATTTCAATCTTTAGTTCTATCATGTAAGGTATAGTTATCTCATTCCAGGAGCTACCATAACCAAGAGCTTACAAATTGCTTGACTGTGAAACTACAGCTATAATAAAAAAATAATAAATTACAATATATAACAACTGGTAAAACAAGGCTGTTGATTGACGTCAAGATGTGAAAGGTGTGGGGAAGTGAATGTCCAAACAGTTACGTATTACTTTCCAAGATGTCCGTATTTATTTAATGAAAGTATATAATCCGACTCCTCTACCAGCAAGGGTATGGGAGAGTGAATACGTGGGTTTATATGGTCTATCAGCTGATCACAATGGATTTGTTTAGCAGTCTTGCAACTACGTTCTTTCTCCAAAATGGCCGACTTTCGATTCCGTCCTACCATCGAGTTGGGCTATCTCTGTGATAGTGTACCACCAACCTTACCTGGCGCCCTTCCTGGTCGGGAGGTAGATTTGCAGCTCAGATTCCTTCTCTCCTTGTCACATATCCCACCCCTCAGAGTGGTGCAGAAGGAACACTCAGCTAACCCTAACTCCCCTAATGGTCCCCCCTCCCAAGAAAAAAAATCATCATTTTGTGCTCCTTGCCCGCATGATGCTACATCTGGAAGGTAAAGGGTTACAGTGCCAAATACCACCGAATTATCTGGGAGTTTGTGTCCCTCATCGTATTTAACCACTTTAAAGGGCCGTTTTCCGTAACAAGAGAGAAGGAACGTCCCAACAGGTAATAGCGAAGAGCGTGTGTAGCCCATTTGATGGCCAAACACTCTTTCTCAATGATGAAGTAGTTCCTTTCCCTGGGAGCCATTTTCTTGCTCATGTATAGAATGGGATGTTCTACTCTGTCAACTTCTTGAGACAGGACAGCCCCAGACCAATGTTGGAGACATCAGGGCCGGGGCTTGGCACAGTTTCCTCTTAATCATATCAAAGGCCCCCTGACACTCCCCTATCCACTTCACTAAATTTGGTGCATTCTTCCTGGTAGGATCACCCAGTGGGTTAACTATAGTGGAATTCTCTGGGATAAAGCAGTAGTAATAGCCTGCTAACCCCAGCAGTGATCTCACCTGAGACTTGGTTTTTCGGGATCGCTGCTTCCATTAAAGCTGGGACTTTAGAAGCTACTGGCTTTACCTGACCATTATTGCAAAATAAATTCAGAGAGCTAGGAAGGAAATTAAAAGACAAGACCAAAACTGGTATTTCTAGGATACTGAGGGCACCTTGCAAAGGACTAAAATGTTAGAACTTGAAGCTACTGTACTAACAAGTAACTATGATGTGATATGTGTTACAGAAACTTGGTTATCCGAGAGTGATGGAGACGAATATAATATTAGTGGGTATACACTGTATAGAAAAGACAGGCAGGACAGAAGAGGCGGAGGAGTAGCGCTATACATCAAAAATAGTCTTGAAGCCCAGGTTTTAAATCTGGAAGAAATAAACAACGCTGAATCAATATGGGTCAGAATAATGGACAAAAATTCAAACAGCATAATAATAGGGGCATGCTATAGACCGCCAAATTCAGATACCAAGCAAAATAATCTGTTATACAATGGCATTAGAAATCCATGTAGAAAAGGAGAAGCCATACTAATGGGGGATTTCAACTTCCCCCATAGAAAATGGGAAAACCCAGTGGGGAACAAGACAGCTGAAAATGAAAAGTTAAAAATGACAAATGACTGCTTCCTTATGCAATTTGTCAAGGCACCAACGGTGGGGTGGGGGGAAATTGAAGAAGGAATCTATGAAAAAAAAGTTTATGTTGACTCAGAAATGTCTTCATCTAGACAATTCTCGGGAAGCTATAAAAAAGGTCAACAAAATGCTCGGATATATAGTCACCTGGACAGTGAAAATATCCCCACCCTTCAACAGTCTTTATTGCTGTCAGTAACCAATCTGCGAGTTCACTGCTGACTGCCATGCTTTACAGCCAATAACACGCTTTCACTGTGAGGACACTGCTGAGGTAAAATGACAAGCAAACTGTGAGCTTTTATTAATTTAGTGTAGAAACATGTTTTACAATGAAAATACATGCAATATCCTACTTCAATATAGCTTTCTAAAATAGACATTATTTTATAGAATAAAGTCACAACTTGGTTGCAAAATGAATTCACAGATGCCATATACAAGAATCCCACAAATGATATCTAGTGGCCTCTGTTTAATACCACAATACCAGCCCTGAGCTGCTCATGCTGACTCACAAGCCCCCCAGCTTTCATAATATATAGCCATGTTTAAAATATAACTAACCAAAGACACAATCCAATACCACCATGAGGTCCTGTTAATCCTGTTAAATGTGCAATGAAACACAATTCTATATCTTATTTCATACTGTTTGCAAAAAAAAAAGGAAAAAAGAAAGATTTCATTTGGCATCTCTGAGGGCCAAATAAAAAGAAATGCAATTAATTAATATATTTAAAAAAAAAAAATCCTTTTAGCACCTTTAAATACCAGCTCGTATGCAGAACACGTTCAATGTTCTTTACGCTATCAATGTTCAGGCGGTTGTTTGGACAGGGGGCTGTCCAACAGGTAAACATGACGTCATGTATTCATGCTGCTGCTGTAGCCTCATCTTCCCTGGCTGCTCTGCTCCAGCTGCTGCCGCCGCTGCCTGGCTGCCGGTGCCTCTGTTTGCTATTCTTTACAGTTTAATATTCAATGTAACACCATGACAGGCATCGCCGCTGCCTCCTTCTTCTCCAACACCTGCAGGTTCGGGGGCTGCGGACTTCATTTCCCCACTTTGGCCGAGCTCATCGAGCACATCGAGGACAACCATATCGGTAAATTGCCTTTAAAATGCATTAAAAACTGCCGTCACTGCAGCGCTTCTTATTGCAATGGCAGGCGGCGTTAGAGGCTGAGGGAGCGAGAAAGCTGTGGCAGCCATTCTCTTCCTGCGTCCTGTCAGCGCTGTTGCTAGGTGTGGTAATGATGTGTGCATTCGACTAAACCGTGCTGTGTTTTTAAGACGTTCGCTTACATTTGTGACATTTTCACACTTAGAAATGTTTTTAAAAAATCATAGGAATCGGTACCTAGTTGCTGCCAATGATTTGCATTGCGTTGTTCTTTACCAGAAAACCGTCTTAGTAGCTTGCTAGCCAGAGCGGTTGACATTTGCAGCATTTATAGCTAGGCCCTACTTTGTAATGCAAGCTTTGCCTGCTGCAGTTACAGTACCAAGCAGCGTTTAGTGAGTGAACAATGCAATGCGTAACTAAAAACCTGCAATGCCTCTGTATTTTTTAACCACATTGAGGGAAGCGACAGATGCATTAGGAATGCAACGCAATGATTCTAAACACTGTCTGTTTACATTGCAACGTTACGTGCATAGCCTACGAGAATACCTCTACGCTTTGTGCAAAGCAGCTGGGTACAGTTCATTTTGTGGTTTGTTGTATAGAGTAACGACGTAGTTGTGACTAATTCGAGTGTCAGAAGTATGCCTGTTTTTGTTGTTTAAATGTGTTTCAATTGTTACAGATATAGCAACAATGCAATAGATACATTGTTATATACAACACAAAGTCACCGAGGATGGTGATACCAATACAGAATACAATTCAGTACCCTCGGGAAACGCGTGATGACAGGAAGCTAACACATACACTAGTTTATATAACAATAACTGGCATTTGAATGACTGCGATTTATTAACTAGTTAGTGGTATTTTGGTTGTTCCTAGTGCTTTGACATCTGATCATATACAGTAAAGCCCCTTAGTTATGCTAGTTATCACCGAGTGATATTGCTAGTAAATACGAGTCTGGTAGCAACACTCAAGTTAAATACACCGTGCTTACTGTCAAATGCTTTAGATGTTCCTTATTCATATAAGAAACTGGCGTCCTTTTATCTTTATCATAATGCAATGTGGCCTGGTTGATCAAATCTCTAAGCATGTAGTGTTGCTGTATTAATTTTGTATTAGGGGGATGGGTTTAAAGCTGTTTCTAAATATAAGTCCATTTTATTACAGCGAAATTACAGCACTGACTTTCTTAATTTGTATTCTGTCACCAGATGATGATGCATGGTACATTTTGCACACTTATTTGCAACATTAATTATGTTTTACATGTTTGTACATTGTTTCAGGCAGGAGGGGCAGGCAAAATAGTAAAGGAAACTGTTTAATACTGGTGATTGAATATTTAATGCTTTAATACTAGTGATTGGAGGAGGCTGCGTGGTCCAGTGGTTAAAGAAAAGGGCTTGTAACCAGGAGGTCCCCGGTTCAAATCCCACCTCAGCCACTGACTCATTGTGTGACCCTGAGCAAGTCACTTAACCTCCTTGTGCTCTGTCTTTCAGGTGAGATGTAGTTGTAAGTGACTCTGCAGCTGATGCATAGTTCACACACCCTAGTCTCTGTAAGTCGCCTTGGATAAAGGCGTCTGCTAAATGAACAAATAATGTAATGTAATAATGATTGAATATTTATGGACCTTGTTCAAAAAAATCATTCGTTGCCATTCATCGAAGGTTAAGCACAGTTCAGGCTGGTCAATTCATTGTGCAATGCATGCTTATTTATTTATTTATTGCATCTATATAGTGCTTTTTCTACAAAAGTATCGCAAAGCAGTACAGTACATAGCAGAAAAAAGAACAAACCACAATACATTTGTATAGCATGCCCCATATACAACTGCCGCAGTCGGACCATTTAAATAACAGTATACACATAATACAAAGGCAGCAATTTTAAAGTTACATTAAAACCCACTAAGATAGGAAAGCCATTTTATAAAAGTGCATTTTTAGTGTTGACATGAAAACTGTAACGGTCCCAGCTTCCCTGACAAACGAAGGCAGAGCATTCCATAATTTAGGAGCTCTACAAGAAAAAGCCCTACCTCCGATGTTGCTTTTGTTGACCCTAGGAATAACCAGCAACCCCGCATCCTGTGATCTCAGAGTGCGGTTTGCAAGATACAGCGTCAGTAACACCTGGAAATAATTAGGTGCTAATCCATTCAGGGCCTTGTAAGTTAACAGCGAAATCTTAAAATCAATTCTATACTGCATCCTGGCTTTAGGGACAAATATAGCTGGGTATCATCAGCATAGCAGTGGAAGTTCACTCCGTGTCTGCGGATAATGGTCCAGATATTCGAAAGGTTTGCACACCACGCAGAGGTTTATGTGTGTTGCAAATGACCGTTATGTGCGAATGCGCGAAATGTGCCATATTCTAAACTTCTTTTTGCATGCCACAATCTGTTTTGCACTGTGCACAAATATAATGTATGCATATCGCAATTTGGCGGAAGTGGCTGACAATTTGCGAGATCCTGCCAAGCACAAAACCAGTTTTGTGAGGCACAAAATAACGCTTTTAAAAAGCAAGCTTTAACTCCGTACACATCACTCCAGCACTCACTCACCCAGTCACTGAAGTGAAATGCACTCGCTTTCCGAGGTACTACAACAAAGGAAAACACCCAGCGATCATACAAGGTTCCGTCCACATCTATATAATGATTATATTCAAAAGAACGATTGTGATAGCAGCATCACTAGTGTTAATACATGTTGAAAAAATAAACAGGGAAGCTGCAATCATGATCGTACTTTCGGATCGAGAGAAAACTAATCACTCTCCCAAGCACGCTTTCTTGGTGCTGAAAGAATAACTCCCAAAACAGAATCAAGAGTACAGCACGTTATCATAGTAGATACCATTGGCATGTAACATAGACCGAGCCGGCAGATACTAAACAACTACCTGTATAATGCAGGAAAGCTTTACTTTAATAGACACACACAGCAGCATATCAACCATAGATTGATCAAGATATGTATGCATGTGCGCACATTTCATATGCTTAAGCAGAAAATTATTTGAATTGCTCCAAAGGCCAAATTTGAATGAAAATGGCTAAGTTTTGCAATAAGCGTGACAGGCTTACAATGCGCAGAATGTTTCCATTACATGCGTTTAGCTAAGTGCCCTATCCCCAGCAACATTGGCAAAGGGCTCAGTCCGTAAAATATCCCTGTAGTTGCATTCTCCAAAGGCTCCCTTTCCTTTTCATGCCGCTCACCCGCTAATTCCACACTCGGGTATAAGGACACAGCTGACTTTTTTTTTTTTTTTTTTTAAAAGTATTGTTATTTATTTCTCATTGATATCAGAAGCATACTTACGGGCGGGGAGGGGCGGGAGTTGGAAGGGGCTTTCAGCAGAAGTATGAGTAAGGGATACACATGTGCAGACTGCATCCATAGGCAGCATTCTTGGCTGACTCCATGCTGAGATTCGGGGCTTCCGAATAGAGTAGTGTTTTCAGCATTGTGGGTTTGTTTTACAGTCCACACTTCTGTAAATATGTTGATGTATAGTGTAAGGACCACGGGTCAGAGCTACTCAGAACACCGGCTGACAGGTGGGTTTTTGTAAAATAAAGAGTAGAGTTTGATGCTAGAGATATTTTGTCTGTCTCCTTCATATTGACACTTATCCAGTTAGCAAGTCGCTACAATATATTTTTATTTAAGTTATATGTTGAATAGCCTACACTATCCTGTAGTCCGTTGTTTCATTTCTCCATTTTAGTAGCTTATTTATGTATTTGTGGGGGTAGGCATGGTATGTACTGTACGCCTATGATAGCTGCTTGGCAGGGTATTGTTAACAGTCCATTGTCGTGTAGTATTCCAATTCTGCGCATTCACGTGTAGCTCTTGTGCATTTCTGCTGTATTGGTAATGAATGCACAGGTGGTTTTGCGAGGCACAAACACATTTATGAATTGAGCAAAAAACTGCTATTTTCCAACTTTGCGGAACTGTTTTGTGCTGTGTTGGAAAATATCAATACTGATGGAAAGCCAGAGTCAGAGCTTATCAGCAGATCATTCACAAATCTGACAAGGGGCCGTCTCGGTGCTATGTGCAGCACAAAAACCAGACTGAAACTTCTTGAATGTACCATTGATTCAGAAATGTTTGTAATTGACGTGCAACAACTCTCTCTAGAACCTATTCTAAGAATGGTAGGTTGGAGATTGGCCTATAGTTATTGAGGACTTTAAGGTCCAAATTGTGTTTCTTAAGCAGAGGCTTTAACACAGTTACCTTAAGTGCTGAGGGAACTATACCGGAGGAAAGTGAACCATTTATAATTTTTAAAATGTGGGTATTAACACCAAGAACACACTAACATTGCCATAATACCATAAAGTTCCATGTACAGTATGTTACGCATAGCTTCTGGAACCAGGTAAAAAAATTAAAAAGAATACCCCAATATTTGTGCAACTGCACTAGTTGGCAATTATCTAGATGTACGATTACATTGCAAGAACAGAGAATATCTTTTCCCCAAGCACCACAAACCAGCAGGAATAGCAAAATATTTTTTTACTTTTTCCATGTATCTGTTGTTTTCAGTGTCACTGATTTCTGCCTGCCTATTTGCTGGCTTGCTGCACACAGATATACGTTCTTTTGGCAGGCTAGTTAACAGTTTGTGGATCCCCACTTCTGAAGCCCTGTTTTAACTGTTTTTCGGTCTAGTGGAGTCAGTTGTAGGTATGTCGATCTGTACAGTATGGCACACTTCATATTTTTCCATATATCTAGAGAACCTCTCATCCTGTTGTCATGAAACTAGGTGTTAACATTATTTAGCATACGTTATTGAGACTGTCAAATTCTGGATATTCCAAACCAGATCCCAGCGACCCACCTCAGGATGTGGATCGACACGCTTTGACCCGGGTTGAGCGAAATAAAATGCATGACGGCCATTCGTGAGCCGACGCAATAATAAACAGCCACACCTGCGTGAAGGTTTCACTTCTGCAAGGAACGTTTCTGTTTATTCTGTTTAGCCATATTTTTGTTGCTTGAGACACACCATGAGTCATCTACAAATCGTGAAGCTCTATTAGCAATGGTTTCCCGCTTTATGAAAGATAATGTAAGTGTTTAAAAAACTAATACTGTGGGCTCCTGTGTGGCGCATCCAGTAAAGGCGCTCCGCGTGGAGTGCAGGATGGCCCTATAGCCTGGAGATCGCAGGTTCCAATCCAGGCTATGTCAATCGGCAGGGCAATCCACGGTTCACCGCTCACCAGCGACCCCTGTGGCTGATAGGGTGTCTGCGGGTCTGCAGTGGAGCCATTCAGATCTGTGTTGTCCTCACTGGTGGCTTCGCTGTGGATCCGCAGTGCGAAAAATGACAGATTCAAGAGGAACATGTTTTCGAGGACGCTGTTTCAGCCTCCGTTTCCCGAAGTCGCCGGGGTTGCAGTGGTGAACCGGGATAAAAATAATAATTGGGCATTCCAAATTGGGGAGAAAACCAGGGTAAAAACCATTGGCGAATTTACTAAATTTAAAGAAAAACAAAAACAAAAACTAATACCGTAATTATTTAAGTGTTCACTCAGGGGTCGGTCATATAAACTGCAGCATAAGGTATCAGAAAAATGCTACTGCATAAAAAACTAGCAGCAAATTAAGAGTTAGGGGTAGCAAAATGCTGCCAAATATTCCTTAACTTCTAGCCTTGGTTTAGCATGTTATACTTAAAATATTGTTGCTACTAATGTATTGGAGTAATGGAGTCCTCTAGTGGTCAAATAAAATGATGCACAACAAAGCCCTTGAACAGCGTTCTAATACAAAAGCATGTGTGTTTGTGTGTTATCCAACAGTAGTAGCACAAACATGTCTCCATATACAAAACCCGGGTTCCTCATCCAAATAGTTAATCTTCCAATCCATAAATATATAATGGATACAGCACCCACCAGTCAACTGTAGGATGTGCAGGCCAGGAATACAGAGATAATCTCTCCACCCCCATGCCCCCAGACACTAGTGGAGAGCTGCTGCTGATTCTTTATGAGTAATGAGGGAAATGTTGAAATGACCAGTGACTCATTCTTGCACTTGAGGAAGTCTGTAAGTCTGTTACACAGTTGTCTACAATCGTATGAGTGTGTCTGCACATAAGTGTCTTTAAAAGTGAGCTCTAGCTTTCTTCAGGTGACTGAATGTCTGTGTTAAGGAAGTACTGTTAATACCTGATGCAACATTACACTTTGTAATGGGTCTCATCAACAGAAAAAAAACAGTAACTGTTGAGAATGATAAATGCACTAAAGATCAATTTATGTGGCATGCTAATTTATTTTTGTTTGATTATTTATTTTATTTTAATTCCAGTTTTTTGCTGGTATATGATCAAGCATTAATATGTCACACTGAGCCTAACAGTATCGATAGATCAGTGGTTCTCAAACTTTTTGGGCCGGGCCCCCCTTCCTCTTGTCTGTGGTACTTGACGCCCCCCAACCCAAACCCTAAACCCGTCCCCACACACACACACACATTATGTGTTCGGCTAGGCCGCGCATTGCGCCTAATGCCCCCTGAAATAAAAAATGTCCCGCTGAATTTCTCTTCACGCGCCTGTGTGTCCCCCCTCCCAGACCAGACGCAATACCAATACTCAGTAAATTAATGCATTCTGTATTAACATGACATGTCTGACGACAGGCTAATCTTTTTTACTTGTTTGTTTACACTTGCATTTTCATAATTAAACTCCTGTGCTTTTATTCTCCAGTCCAGTAGAATGCACAGTTTATAGACAAAGTGCAGATTTGTGAAACGAAAACCGCATCGATTAAAAAAAAAAAAAAGTAGCCTACAGTAACGTTATAAAATATGTGAAATTTGTCTCTTCTATGACAACAAATTCTAAAATTCAGGGCCAAAATAATGCAGTATGTGTTAAGCACCAACTGTCTCTTGGCCATTTTGCCAGTAGGCCTATAACGGCCATCGTTTAACCTTGAAAAAAATTAAATACAGTACCTGAAGCAGGTATGCATTTATCATATCAACATCAATGTGTGTTGTAAAAATAAAACAAAAATTGTTTTGAAAACTGTCCAAAATATTTACTTGGGGGCTAAGAATGAAAAATGTCAAAAAAATATGCCATTTTTGATATGGAAATTGTCAAAATAAAGGGGCAGCTGGAAGGTAAGAATTTACCAGTCAGGACAATGGCATTTAAATACGACTATTAAACTGTCTGTTGGTAATGTGGTTTCTTCTAATGCAGCGGTTTTCAAACTGGGGTACGGGAGAAAAATTCTGAAATGGCGGACAACGCATTTTATTTAGTACCACTTGCCAATCTATTGCAAACTTTTGTCATGTAATCAACGTTTAATCACTAACACCAGACTGATGTGGTGTGACAGAGCGTTCAGTGCACACATGTCTAATTTACATATTAAATATGTACATTATAAATAAACCCTGTTGTTTAAATGTCATATAAACAGTTGGGCGGTTACTGCAGTCTGTCTTTGGGATAAAAAAAAAAAATTACATATTTAAAAAAAAAAAACTAAAAGCCTAGTCTTTAACTCATTTTATTTCCTGTATTTTCAATGACCCGATTAAAGTTTATTGTAACATAAGTACTATTGGTTCTTTTCAAAATACATATTGTATGGCCAATCAGAAACCAAAGTATTGCCATGCGGTCTAATTTGGGTACGCAGCTTAAAAAGATTGAAAACCCCCATTATAATGTGATCTAGTACAATGAATATCCTCTACTCAGTGATACACCAGCATCACTGTGACACATTTCCCAATATTTTCCCCAGCAGTGACAGTGAGTATTGTAGAGACACCTTGGTTGTATCTACAGCTTTAGAGTTTTATTTTTTGTTCTTCAGAAGCAAAAGGTCAGTAAACTCTGCTGGCATATTTAAAAACAAACAAAAATAAGAAATGGTGGTTGGTTCTGAATTATCAAACTTATTGACCGCCTCACTGAAGAAAATGTTCCCCTAAAATTGTGTGAGTGAAGGCCACATTGACCCTCAGCCTGTAAGTCCTGGAGCAAACACTGCACATAGACACACATACATATGTACATATACTGGTAAAAAAAAAAATCCAACATGCCTGTGTCTTCTCTGTATGTGTGACAGGCTGATCGGGGTAAGGAGACTCAGAGTCAGGATGTGCAGGGAAAATAAAAACTTTTAATTAAACAAAATACACAAAACAAAAGGCACGATGGCCAACCAAAAAGACAAACACAAAAACAGGCTTTTAAACATAAACTATACCAAAAAGAATATCTCTCTCTCTCTCTCTCTCTCTCTCTCTCTCTCTCTCTCTCTCTCTCTCTGAGGTTTGTGGGATTGTGGGAGGGGCTTGTGAGGTGTTTGAGGAAGCTGGAGGTTTGTAGGAGGAAGGTTTGTTTGAATTGAATTAATCCTTTAAATTTTATTTATTTTTTAAAATTTTTCTTTCTTTATTAAATTAATTGTTGTGAGTGTGGGAGGGCTGACTCAGCCCCGGCAGTGGGGTCTCAATCAGGGGGAGCGGCAGGTCTGACTCGCCGGCATGGCTGTCGCTGTGATCCCGACAGTGCTGTATCGGTGGAGGAATGTTTGCTTGCTGTGAGTGAGGTAGTTGGAGAAGATAAAATAAGATCAGCATCACGTATGAACAAACGATTAGTTATTTTTTTTAGTGATACTCAAGATGTAGACACACTGGTTCAGGAGGGGTTTGTGGTGAAAGGGAGTCTGGTGATGGTGTCCCCGTTAGCTACCCCAATAACTAAAATCACTCTGTCCAATGTCCCACCGTTTTTAAAAAATGAACTGTTAGAAAAAGAACTAATGAGATACGGGAAGTTAATGTCTCCGATTCGGTTTGTACCTTTGGGATGTAAGGATCCCAAATTAAAACATGTATTGTCTTTTAGAAGGCAGGTTTTTTTGTTATTAAATAAGCCCAATGAAGAAATCGATGTAGCTTGGACCTTCAGTGTAGAAGGGAGTCATTGTGTAGTTTTTGCGAGCACTGACACATTACGATGTTTTAAATGTGTTACTCATGGGCATCAACGGAAAAACTGCCCGGTAAGAGAGAGTGAGGGTGTACAGGAAGGACAGGGTGAGACTGATGGGGCTGTCAGGGATGATCGGGGCGAGCAAGAGGATGAGCCGCTGCAGTCAGAGATATCTGCGGGACCGAGTGAGCAGGCAGAGCCTGCAGTACAGTTAACAGGACAAGAAAACAAGAACGGAGATACTGCTGACAATCAAGGTTTTATTATGGTTGAAAAAAGGAAAACAAATTTAAAAAAACGATAAAACTGTTTAAGAAAATGAGAGTGTGTTGGAGCGGAGCTCTGGAGCAGTCTCCTCGGAGTTTGGGCTGGCTCAACACACCCGCTTTGAAGCGGGTGGTGGGGGGGTTGCACCTGGGTCTGATAGGAGACTGAGGTCTGGGTTGGGTGGCCACGGCACTGCGGGAGTGGAATCCCATGGTGTGGGGGCTCCTGATTCGAACCCTGGGGTGAGTCACGGTAGCTCTGGGTCTCAACTTGGGGCTGCGGTGCCCCCTTGTTCAGAGGGAGAGGATCAAAGCGCTGAGTCTCTACTTGGCACTGCTGTGAATCCGTCTCTGCCTGACTCGCAACAATCAGCAGCGGTCGAAGCGGGAGAAGAAAACCTGAAAACTGCAACAGTAACGGTGGAGAACGACAGCAACGATGAGTATGAGGAGGGGATGGACGAGGCAGAAGAAGGAGAGGCCTCGGACTCTTCGCTTTTCTCTAACATTCCTGACAGCCAAACTGCCAAGAAAAAGTTGTACTTGGCAAATGAAATAGGTGAGTTTCTGGATGTGACTAAAGGTAGGAGAGGCATTGATATAAAGCAGACCTTTCCAGATTTAAAACTGTTTTTGAACTCGGCGCATATAGCTCTTAAAGCTACAATAAAAGAAATAGATCAGCCAAAGCGGTATAGACTTAAAAAATTAATGCAAACGGTAAGGAAAATGTTGAACCAGAAAATTAAAACGTAATGTTTCTAATGGATACGTTTTATAAAAAATATATATCATTTACTGTTTGTTTATTCTTGGCTGTTTTAAACCTTTTAGCCCTCATGGATAGAATTAATTTTATTTCTTTTAATATAAATGGTTGTAGACAAAATTTTAAGAGAGCACAATTATTTGAATTTTTAGAACAAAAGCGGGTGGGAGTGGCTTTTATTCAAGAGACGCACACAGATCTAGATAACGAGGCTGGCTGGTTGTCTGAATGGAGAGGGAGGTGTGTGCTGAGCCATGGATCGAATAATAGTGCAGGGGTGGCGGTGCTCTTTCGACCAGACATGGAAATGAATATTTTAGAAATTAAAGAGATCATTAGAGGGCGGATGATAAAAGTAAGCTGAGATAGGAGGCAGCATTTATGTTTTTATTAATGTTTATGCTCCCAATATAGGAATAGATAGGATTTTATTTTTTAATATTCTAAAGGAAAATCTTGTAACAATTAACAATGATATTTTGATATTAGGGGGTGATTCTAACTGTACAGTAGATTTTAATAATGATAGGAACAGTGTTGAACCTCATCCCCCGTCAGCGACAGAGTTGGCTGCAATTTTAAAATCCAATGACTTGGTTGACGTCTGGAGGTGTCTGCATCCTACCACTCGACAGTACACGTGGTCGCATTGCATCTCTCACCAGATAGTCAGCTAGATTAGACAGGATATGTATACCCAGATGTCATCTTAATACATTTATAAAGGCAACAATAACACCAAATAGTTTATCTGATCATCACTGCTTAATAATCACAGCAATTAAAAATAAAGAAATACATAGTGCACCATATTGGCATCTAAATGTTAAATTATTACAAGATGTTCGTTTCACAAAACAATTTCAAGATTTTTGGCAAAAATGGAAAGAACAGAAAAGTCATTTAAAAAATTTAAGGCAGTGGTGGGATATAGGGAAGACACAAATTAAGTTATTGTGTCAGCAGTACACCGCAGACGTAAACAAGTCATTGAATGCAGTCATGAGAGAGCCTGTGAGAGAAATCCTCCAGCTTGAAACTGAGCAGAGCACAGCAGCACAGGAGACCCTGGGGGAGCGTAGAGAAGCTTTAAGCAGCCTGCTGGAGGAGAAAGTGCGGGGGGCACAAGTGAGATCCAGGTTCATAGAGTTGAGAGACATGGATGCCCCTACAAGTTTCTTTTTGGGGTTGGAGAAGAGAGAGCCAACAGTAAGCGGCTGCATTGTGTCCGGTTGCCGTGCGGCAAGGAGCTGACAGGCCAGGAAGAGGTCAGCGAGGCGGCACTGCGTTTTTATGAGGAGCTGACAGGCCAGGAGGAGGTCAGCGAGGATGCAGTGCGTTTTTATGAGGAGCTGTATGCCAGTGAGCCATGTGATCAGGCGGATATTAACACGTTATTGGAGGGGCTGCCCAGACTGAGCCAGGAAGAGCAGCATAGTTTGGATATGAAACTGTGTTTCCAGGAGTTAAACACTGCTGTCATGAAGCTGGCAAAATTAAAAGCTCCAGGGATAGATGGACTGCCAGCTGAGTTCTACCAGCACTTTTGGAAGGACCTGGGACCGGACTTGTTTCTGGTGCTACAGGGGAGTTGCTGCTCAGTTGCCGGAGGGCTGTAATTAGTCTGTTGCCAAAAAAAGGGGATTTGTGTTTAATCAAAAACTGGAGACCAGTAGCGCTTTTATGCTGTAATTTAAAATGTTTTTCAAAGTGTTTGGCAATGAGATTGAAAAATTGCATGGACAAGATAATTCATCCAGATCAGACTTATTGTATACCTGGGAGAGTAATTTTTGATAACATATTTTTAATAAGGGATTTTTTATCATTAGCCAAAAATTAGACCAGGAAAAAGCCTTTGACCGCGTCGACCATTGCTACCTTTTTAAAAGTCTGGAAGCCTTCGGGTTCGACCCTGGTTTTATTAAATGTATTAAGCTCTTATATAACAATGTTTTTAGTGTTTTAAAAATAAACAGTGGGTTGAGTAGACCCTTTCCAGTGTGCAGGGGATTAGGCAGGGCTGCTCCCTGTCGGGATGCTGTACGTCATCTCTATTGAGCCCTTGCTGGCTCGGCTGAGGAGCAGGCTGGTGGGCTGGACAGTGCCCAACTTGGCCCCTGTGGCCACAGTGAGAGTTTCAGCCTACGCTGATGATATTACTGTTTTTATCAGCAGTAATAGAGATGTTCAGGAATTGCAGCAGAGCCTTAATATTTTTCAGAGAGCGTCATCAGCAAGGATAAATTGGGCCAAAAGTGATGCATTTTTGTCAGGGAGCTGGCAGGAGTGCAGCCCTCCTTTATTGCCCCAAGTGTTGAGGTGGGGTAGGACGGGGATGAAGGTGCTGGGAGTGTACCTTGGTACAGATAATTATATGGAGCAAAATTGGGAGGGCATGATAGAGAAGGTGAAGGCTCGATTAGATCAGTGGCGAGGGCTGCTGACTCAGCTGTCTTACAGAGGGAGAGTTCTGGTGATTAATAATCTGGCTGCATCAATGTTATGGCACAGGTTGGTGTGTCTAAATCCGCCGAGAAACCTAGTAGACAGCATTCAGAAGCTTTTTGTGGAGTTTTTTTGGGGAGGCAAGCACTGGCTAAGGTCGGCTGTTTTGTACCTGCCTCGTGATGAGGGTGGGCAGGGGTTGGTTGGCATCGCCGGCAGGGTGGCAGCTTTTAGAATGCAGGCTTTGCAGAGACTCCTGTACACTGGGGAGGGAGCCCACTGGAACAGGTTAGCCTGCCTCTTTCTCAACAAAGTGGAGGGGTTGAGATTTGGCATTCATTTGTTTTTGATTAATCACCTCGCTCTGGACAGATCTTCTCTACCCCCTTTTTATAACAGTGTTTTAAAGGTGTGGGGAACACTAATAGTGCAGAGGGAGGAGAATATGACAGCTCAAAATCTCTTAGGAGAACCACTGTTTTTTAATTCTCTCATTTCAGTGCAGTGCCTTCAGTCTTTAGCACTGCAGGACAGTTTTGTAAAAGCAGGTCTTACTAGGTTAGGACAGCTTTTGGTGCCTGGACTATTGCTGGCTGAGTGCAGCTAAATTGAAAGGCATGTTGGGCTGGCGATGTGAGAGACAGGCAGCGAAGGTGCTGAGGGAGGTGAGGGGCTGTCTGTCTCCAAGGCTCAGGGAAGCTCTGGAAGATGAGGCAGCGCAGAGAGGAAAGGGACAAGACACTAAGTTCCCGGAGCTGCTGGTGTCTCCTTTAGAGGGAGAAGAGGAGCAAGGGGAGGAGGAAGAAAAAGGAAGGATTTTGAAAATGCACAAAATGAAACATCTAAACATTAAAAATCTGGAAAGTAAAGATGTGTATAAATTATGCATAAAAATAGCCCACTGCAGAGAGTTAAAGGGGGTGGTAGATTCCAGATGGAGAGGCCACCTGTCACTAAGAGAAGAGGGGAATCCAGAATGGAGGGTACTGTATAAGCTTCCTCTGGATAAGAGAGTAGGAGATCTACAGTGGAGACTAATACATGGTATACTGGCCACAGGTAGGCTCCTTCATAAAATAGATCCCGATATTAACTCAGAATGCGCTTTTTGTACAGAGGAAGAAACTGTTTCATGCATACAGTGAGTGTAAGAGGCTAGACTCTCTGTTTCAACTCCTTAGCGGAATGTTAGAGATGCTGGGAGTTGAATACACAAAGATTATGTTTATTTTTGGAGTCCCCTACAAGAGGAGGGATAGTAATGTATGTGCAATAGTTAACTTTCTTCTAGGGCAGGCAAAACTGTCCATTCTGAAGTCTCGGAAGAACAAGCTGGCAGGCTTAGGTTTGACTCGGGTGGACAGGCTGTTCAGAGTGATGGTGGGGAGCAGGCTTAAGGTGGATTTCGCCTATTTTAAATTGGTTCATGACTTAGAAGGTTTCCAGATTAAGTGGTGTGTGAGAGAGGCAATCTGTTCACTGAGTGAGGAGGGGAGCCTTAATGTTTTTATTTAATTTTTTTTTAGTCTTGTTTTTAGGAATTTAAAGCGCTGTATTTGTAGAGGTTTTTAATACTGATTTGTTGGGGAGTTTCCCTAGATAGAATCAGTATTGTTTTTTCTGTTTTTTTTTTTTTTTATAGATTCTCTGTTTTATAAATCTTAATAAAGGATTGAAAAAGTCAAAGTCTCTCTCTCTCTCTCTCTCTCTCTCTCTCTCTCTCTCTCTCTCTCTCTCTCTCTCTCTCTCTCTCTCTCTCTCTCTCTCTCTCTCTCTCTCTCTCTCTCTCTCTCTCTCTCTCTCTCTCTCTCTCTCTCTCAAACACTCACCAACTAACATACCCAACCACTCCCTTTTATACAGGTGCCTGGGCTAATTGGGCAATTCGCACCTCATTAGCCCAGGCACATTCCTCACACAAACTCACTCACTGAACCACATCCCAAACTCACTCATATCCACTCTAAACAATACAAAAAACACAAAACCACCACAAAATAGGCTGCACCCCATCACAGTATGTAACTGCTTTTTTTTGCACAAACCAGCCACCGATCCATTGTGATAAGAGCAAACTTAAAACTGCAAATTACAGTTTACCGATTGTGACCAACGCTTACTACATAGTAAGCTGATAAACAGCATAAGAACATAAGAAAGTTTGCAAACGAGGGGAGGCCATTCAGCCCATCTTGCTCGTTTGGTTGTTGGTAGCTTATTGATCCCAGAATCTCATCAAGCAGCTGGATTGAAGGATCCCAGGGTGCCAGCTTCAACAACATTACTGGGGAGTTGGTTCCAGACCCTCACAATTCTCTGTGTAAAAAAGTGCCTCCTATTTTCTTTTCTGAATGCCCCTTTATCTAATCTCCATTTGTGACCCCTGGTCTTTGTTTCTTTTTTCAGGTCAAAAAAGTCCCCTGGGTCGACATTGTCTATATCCTTTTAGGGTTTTTAATGTTTGAATCATCACTGTGTAGTCTTCTTTGTTCAAGACTGAATAGATTCAATTCTTTTAGCCTGTCTGCATATGACATGCCTTTTAAACCCGGGATAATTCTGGTTGCTCTTCTTTGCACTCTTTCTAGAGCAGCAATATCCTTTTTGTAACGAGGTGACCAGAACTGAACACAATATTCTAGGTGAGGTCTTACTAATGGATTGTAAAGTTTTAACATTACTTCCCTTGATTTAAAATCAACACTTCTCACAATATATCCAAGCATCTTTTTGGCCTTTTTTATAGCTTCCCCACATTGTCTAGATGAAGACATTTCTGAGTCAACATAAACTCCTAGGTCTTTTTCATAGTTCCCTTCTTCAATTTCAGTATCTCCCATATGATATTTATAATGCACATTTTTATTTCCTGCATGCAATACTTTACACTTTTCTCTATTAAATTTCATTTGCCATGTGTCTGCCCAGTTCTGAATGCTGTCTAGATCATTTTGAATGACCTTTGCTGCTGCAACAGTGTTTGCCACTCCTTCCTATTTTTGCGTCGTCTGCAAATTTAACGAGTTTGCTTACCATACCAGAATCTAAATCATTAATGTAGATTAGGAATAGCAGAGGACCTAATACTAATCCCTGTGGTACACCACTGGTTACCTCGCTCCATTTTGAGGTTTCTCCTCTGATCAGTACTTTCTGTTTTCTACATGTTAACCACTCCCTAATCCATGTGCATGCATTCCTTGAATCCCTACTGCGTTCAGTTTGAGAATTAATCTTCTATGCGGAACTTTGTCAAAGGCTTTCTGGATATCTAAATAAACCATGTCGTATGCTTTGCAATTATCCATTTTCAGTGTTGCATCCTCAAAGTCAAACAGGTTAGTTAGACACGCTCTCCCTTTCCTAAAACCATACTGACTGTCTCCCAGGATATTGTTATTATATAGGTAATTTTCCATTTTGGATCTTATTATAGTTTCCATATAATAGAAGTCAGGCTTATTGGTCTGTAGTTACCTGGTTCGGTTTTGTCTCCATTTTTGTGGATAGGTATTACGTTTGCTATTTTCCAGTCTGTCGGTACAACCCCTGTGTCAAGAGACTGTTGCATGATCTTGGTTAGCGGTTTGTAAATAACTTCCTATTGGGAGGATCTCATCCGGCCCAGGGGATTTGTTTATTTTAAGAGCTCCTAGTCCCTTTAACACTTCTGCCTCTGTTATGCTAAAATTATTTAAATTTGGATAGGAACAGGTCGACATGTCGGGCATGTTGTCCGTGTCCTCCTTTGTAAAAACCTGTGAAAAGTAATCATTTAATATATTTGCTATTTTTTTTTCTTCATCTATGATTTTGTCATTTGTGTCTCTTAGACATTTAACCTCCTCTTTGAATGTTCTCTTGCTGTTATAATATTGGAAAAACATTTTGGAATTGGTTTTAGCTCCCTTAGCAATATTGATTTCTATCTCTCTCTTGGCCTTTCTAACTTCCTTTTTGACTTGTGTTTGCAGTTCCAAGTACTCTTTCTGTGTACTTTGTTTTTGGTCCCTTTTAAGCGCTCTGTAAAGTGCCTTTTTTCGCTGAATATTTTTTTTAATTGATCTATTAAACCATTTTGGCTGCTTTTGGGATGTAATTGTTTTGCGCCTCTAGTACTAGATTTTTAAAAAAACAGCCATCCTTTTTCTGTGGATGTTTTCTCTATTTTACTCCAATCTACTTCTGTTAGTCTCTGTTTCATACCTTCATAGTTTGCTTTTCTAAAATTGTAAACTTTAGCTTTAGTCATTACTTTTGGGGTTTTAAAAAATACTTCAAATGAGACCATGTTGTGGTCTTGAGTTTGCCAATGGCTCTCTGACTTCTGTTTTAGTTATTCTGTCTTCATTATTTGAAAAGACTAAATTAAGGCATGCCTCCCCTCTAGTCGGTGCCTTGACAAATTGCGTTAGGAAGCAGTCATTTGTCATTTCCACCATTTCAATTTCGTCCGTCGTGCCCCCCATCGGGTTTTCCCATTTTATATGGGGGAAGTTGAAATTCCCCATTAGTATGGCTTCTCCTTTTCTACACGCATTTCGAATGTCATTGTATAACAGATTACTTTGCTCAGCGTCTGAATTTGGCGGTCTATAGCTCCTATTATTATGCCCTTTGAATTTGTGTTCATTATTCTGACCCATACTGGTTCTGCATTGTTTTCTTTGTCCTGATTTAACACCTGGGCTTCAAGACTATTTCTTATGTATAGCGCTACCCCTCCGCCTCTTCTGTCCTGCCTGTCTCCTATACAGTGTGTACCCACTAATATTATATTCGTCTCCATCACTCTCAGACAACCAAGTTTCTGTAACACCTATCACATCATAGTTACTTGTTAGTGCAGTAGCTTCAAGTTCTAACATTTTGTTTCTGAGACTTCTAGCATTAAGATGAATACATTTAATAGTTGTCTTACCTGAATTGTTGCCCTTGTTTTGATGTGGTCTCCCTTCTGTTTTTTTGTTTTCCCCTTCTTTTCTAGTTTAAATGCTTCTGGACCTCCTCAAGGATCCTTTCTCCGAGTAGATTGGTTCCCTTTCTGTTTAAGTGCAGTCCATCCCACCTTTATAGGTAGATAGTTCTTGTTGTAGAATGTGCTCCAATGTTCAAGAAAGGTGAAGCCTTCCTGTGTGCATCACGATTTCAGCCATGCATTTTGATTTTGTATTTCCAGCTCTCCATATGGTCCTTTGCAAGGTGCCAGCAGTATCCCAGAAAATACCAGAGTTTTGGTCTTGTCTTTAAATTTCCTTCATAGCTCTCTGAATTTGTTTTGCAGGGATCTTGGTCTGTCTCTTCCAATGTTGTTTGTACCGATGTGGATGACTACTACCAGGTCGTCTCCTGTTCGTTCTAGGAGCCTGTCCACATTCTCAGTGATGTGCTTGACAGAGGCTCCTGGAAGGCAGCACACTGTTGTAGTAAGGGGGTTCAAACTGCGAACTGAAATTGCTGTGTTTCTCAATATGGAGTCCCCAACAATCATGACCTCCCTTCTTTTTGCTGCCTGGCCAGCACTGTTTATAGGGTCCTGGAAGTTGTTTCTTTCATTCTCTTGATGATGGCTTTGGTCATCTAAATGTTGAAGTGGCTCAAATTTGTTGGATGTCTGGATTTCTGGTGGTTGTGTTTGACAAAGTTTCTTTTTTTCCCTGCTTCTGCCTATCTGAACCCAGCTGTTTCGACTCTCTTCCATCTCCCTGGTGGCTTTCACTCTGCTAGGGGTGCAGACTTCCATGAATTGTGGGTGTGTCAGCTCCTCAAGCTCCTGTTGCTGTCTCATTTCCTCCAGCTCCTTTGCTAGCAGGCTTAATCGTTGAAGGAAGTCCTGTGCGGCACTTTACACAAACTTGGTTGAGCTCTGTTGGGTTTTCTCGGATTTCCCACATCATGCAGTTGTCACAGATTACTGGCTTGAAGACCATTTTTTTTTTTTTTGAAGTTTAGTTTAGCTTCTGCAGCTGTCAACCTGCTTTCAACTGCTTCTATCTGTGTTGTACTTGTCCACTTGTACTTCTCCCACAATGTCGCTTCCACACTCTTTTGCTGGGAAGACTGCCTGCCTTTTGTTAGTTTGTGCTGCGGGCTCCGCCCCTCCCCCTTGTCTCAGAACGCCGCGGAATTTGAATCAGCTGCTCTGAGTTTCAGCTTGTTATCAGAAAAATACACGCAGCTGTAAGGCTTTAAGCTGCAATGTTTTCTGATTAAAGCAACTGCAGATTTAATTTAAAGATGTAATTCCTCCTTTCTGCTTCTAACTGCGTTGTATTTGTCCACTCATACTTCTCCCACGATGTCGCTTCCACACTCTGTCGCTGGGAAGACTGCCTGCCTACATTACATACATTACCAGATGGCAGCGGACTTCATCCAAAAATATGCAAGCTTAAAAGGCACCAGTCAAGATACACAGCGCCATCTACAAACTTTGACATGCCTGGAGGTGTTATATGGCCCTTCATTTTAAGAACCAGTAAAATTTTTTGATAAGCATTTGCTATCTCTCAATTTAAAGACGGTGGTTCACAACATAACACAGTGGAACAATCACAGTACTACCATGCAGTAATTGTAGGGCAGTATTGCCATGTGTGAAATCTTTAACAATAAATCCAAAACGAAAATGCTTTTATTTACTTCAAAATCATTTCAAACTGGTTAATAGACTAACAAGCACTGGCAAAATCAGCTCAGTTTTATACAGGGCTTTGCGATACCTGCACGATGTCTGCATTAATAGTTGTATTTACAACGTATCAACAATAACAGTCAACCATTTTGCTACAGACTTTCAACAAGTCTGACTCAAACATTTTTGGCAGTTACTTAATTAAACCCTTCTAAAAAATGCTTAACATAAAAAAGAACAGTCCTACTACAGTAGCAGGCAGTTTACACTGCCTCTGGGTTTCTGATCCATCGATGAAAATGTCCGGTCTACTTTTAATGTTTTCAAGCAAATCGGCTTCGTCACTGCCAATCTCATATCCACTTTGATATCAGACACATTATTTCTCTTGTCCAGTGCTTTTTAAATCTGTTGTGTATACCAGTCTGACAACGGGCGGGATCGCTACGAGTACTGTATGCAACCCTCTGATTGGTGGAAGTATTATTGGCGATCCAATCAACATAGCCAGTAAAGCCCAAATAAAGTATCCACCTGTTATACGGTATAGCCTAGGTTAAGATGTGCACTGTAATTAAATAAATAAATAAATAAATAATAAAAGTCCCCTGAACCTTCTAACGCCCCCCCAGGACACCCCCAGTTTGAGAACCAATGAGATGGATCACTGACCAGATTTTTAAAAACATGTTTACTCCAGATAGTTGCTAATAATTAGCCTATGATTTTGAAAACGAATAATAAAGAACCAAACACTGTGTTCACATAGTAGTGTGCACTTCATCTTTATTTGGCATGGGCATTAAAACCCTCCTCCCTCCTAATAATTAATAATGAAAATAAAGGATTTGTTCATTCAGAAGTGAGGCGAACTCTCTCGTCTGTTGTCTTGTAGTGTGAAGGAATGCAATAGTAGCCCGAGGCTGCTCTCGCTAAGGCACTGGAACCTACACTGTAGAGTATGAAAATGACAGAGAAGCCCAGTATACAGGTCCCTAAATCAGATGTAGTATTGGATTGACTTGTTTGTGTTTGGGGTTGCTGTCTTGCTAATGTTTACAGTCTAACATGCCAACTAGTTTACTACATCATGAAATTTTACTGCAGGTCAGCAATGATGTCAAGTTTCATACCTGGTTATTATAGTGTGGTAGTTGGTCAATTCTGATTCTGTGCCAGTGTAGTGTGTTTTATTTGAAACATTGTAAACATTTTATTAATGGTTCTAAAGTACATTACTTTACAAGTGAAAATGATCATACACTTTGGTATTTTGAATGGATTGTCTGCTTCATTTAAAATCTTATTTTACTCTTCATGATACCAGTAGTTGATCTGTTACTTTTTGCTGGATTAACCTGTTGTGATTTAATAGATTGGATTCAATGTTTATGAAGATTTACCCGGATTGCTAGTAATATTTGAGACCTGTTAATAATAATAATAATAATAATAATAATAATAATTATTATTATTATTATTATTATTATTATTATTATTATTATTTATTATTATTATTATTATTATTATTATTATTACATCTGTTTCATGGCCAAACTACTATTAAATGTCAATTTTTTTCTGAGATACCCAACACTTTTTTTATAGTGAATTTCCTCAGTCTTGATGTGATATACAACACAGTTAACTGTGCAGTAAAATACATTTCAGTGAGGTGGTCATGGACATTTTGATTTCCGGAAGGTAAAGATCTACCTCTTAAAGTTTGAGATACTGGTTTTGTACTTGGTACACAACTGTATTCTATGATTCTCTTGATCAAGTGCGATCGTGGGTATTGTAAAAAAGAAAAATGAACCCTTTTGTCGCAGTAGTTTCAAAAATATGCCTCCAAGCCTCATACCTCAGAGGTCAGTACTCTCTTCATCTGTTGAGTTATTATCATAATAACTAGCCACTCGCACCTCTGCAAGCTTAATGCCCCGTTCAAGCATAAGAGCACATGCCCACCTATCTCAATGTGACCATTAAGAGACCTCTCACACTTCTACCAATTTTAGAGTTCTGGACTCCACTTCAGGAGAGTTTTCCCCATAGTAAGTCGTGCTGCACCTTCAGGATCGTTGAGGCAGTGAAATAACGAGACACAGTTTCGGCAGTCAAGCTCAGTTTATTCACTGGAATGAAGGGTATGCATGGCTCTTTTCTAGTTGCTGTCTTCTGAGTACTTATCATAGCCAGTATACATACAGGCATAAGTAAAGTATAACTAGCAACGTAGTTGAAGGTTTCAAACAGACTCTGTAAGCTGTAGTAAAGTAAAATAACAAGTGCGCAATACTCTGTTACGACTAGTTATCCATCATACTCCCTTCTCCTTGTGCGATGGTCTGACTACTGAGACTAGCTACAAGGGGCAGAACTCCCTAGAGGACTAGCTAACCATAATATAAATACATTTCAGTGCAAGGTATAGCAGTTAATTACACAATCAAGAGCACACATCCACCTATCTTCATGTGACCACTAAGAGACCACTCGCATGTCCACATATCTTTATATGATCGTTGAGACCACTCGCATGTCCACCTAGCTTCACGTGACCATTAAGAGACCACTCGCATGTCCACATATCTTTATATGACCGTTAAGAGACTGTTTACACTTCACTGGGGTCCAGAATAATATATGTAGGGAATCTCCAGCAATTACAACATTAAAAGACATTGAAAAAGACTTCCAGTTGAAATATTTGTCATTGAATTGTAGTTTAGTATGTGACCCTAACCCTAACCTTCCCTTACAAAAAGTTCTATAGTATTACTATAAAAACACTATAGAACTGTACTACAGTATTATGGTACTGTACCATAGTACTCCTAGAGTACTGTAATATAGTAGTACTATTGTATTGTACTGTACTATACAATGCTATAGTAGTACTATGGTTCTGTACTCTACAGTAGTACAATAGTACTGTACTATTGTTCTGTACTATACAGTACTACTATAGTATAGGAGGCTGTGTGGTCCAGTGGTTAAAGAAAAGAGCTTGTAACCAGAAGGTTCCCGGTTCAAATCCCACCTCACTCATTATGTGACCCTGAGCAAGTCACTTAACCTCCTTGTGCTCCGTCTTTCGGGTGAGACGTAGTTGTAAGTGACTCTGCAACTGATGCATAGTTCACACACTGGTCTCTGCAAGTAGCCTTGGATAAAGGCGTCTGCTAAATAAACAAATAAAAAATAGTACTATATTAATGTGTTACAGTACTGTCCTCTATACAGTAGTACAGCTACAATTTAATACTACAATAGTCAAACATACACTATTAGTATTGGTACTATTGGTAATATTAGTAGTAAGCATATTTAAACACAATTACAAATAAAATTACACAATTGCAAATAAAACAAAAACAATCAGACATTTTTAATGAAGCATTTTTATTTGTGTACAGAATGTTGTTGATTCAGTATATTTCTTCGCAGTTAAGTTTATCAGTAATGTGACTAGCAGTTTTTCTTTGTTATGCAGTTTAGTTGTGATAGCTGCATTAACTTATTTTTCTTTACATCCAAAACGTTTGCATGTGTATATGGAGGAAAAACAACACAAGAAGTAGTGTTGCATAAAAGTACAACAATTATTACCGTGTGCAGCTCAGCTGTCTGTTCAACCAAACATTTTCGTGGCAATGCATTATTTTCTAATCCAGTTTCTGTAACTAAAAGCAGTTTAATATAACATAAATAGTTAACAAATACAACAGTGCTTGAATAAGAACTAAAAAAACTGTGCTTGCAGACATGGTTAAATATAGGCTACTTAAAAACAAACAAACACAAATTGTTTGTAAGAGAGCACTGGCTTTGTTTGACAAGCTTGTAATTATTTTTTAGGAAATCTTTACTCTCCAGTGTGATGCATGGTTCTGTTATGTTTTCCTCTGTCAAGTCTCCACAAGTGGAGAATATTCTTTCATTATTATTTAGTTATTGTTTTACAGTGTTTTTAGTTATAGTTACAATTACTATTAAAATATCATTAATGAAGTCAAACAAACAGTATTCTTCCATTTCAATGCCTTGACGTTTTACAGTTACTTACTAGAAATAGAATGCTTTCATTTTGAAATGAACTCTGCGTGCCTTAGAATCAAAGAAGTCTCGAGCCTAAGTATTACTATCATTACAAAATACTATGGCATACATTACTATTACTAGCATTTATATAATACTGTGATGTCCTATAGTATTACTGTAAAATACTGTAAATTACTATAGTATTACTATAACGTACTATAGTACTACTACAATATACTATAGTACTTTTTTGTAAGCGTTAACCCTTCTTAAAATTGCAGTTCAAGCTATCGGTACAGTATTCAGATGTTATTACTATGCAGTTGGTAAAATATCAACAATCACAGTAAAATACAAAACTACCTGGATTTGAAATTGAAGCTAGTTTCCTGGAAATGAGTTTTTTCTCAATACAGAGGAAAACTTTAAGTCATAATGAGTGGGCTTTAGAATCTTTTTTTATTCTCTCCCTCCCCCATCTGGAGGGCAGCTGTTTTAAAAAACAAAACAAAAAAAAAAACAAAAAAAAAAAAACATGACTTGTGCTTTTTTAATTATAATTCAGCTCCTGTATGGCTATTGCTTGTAGTAAGTGTTTTTCTCCATACGGTGATGCTGCTGCTCTTTACCAAAATGTGTGCGATGAGGTGGCGTTGCAGCACAGGGCTCACAGGCCTTTGATTTATTTAATGGCCCCTTGTCTCCCCATGATGCATTCAGTGATTTAAGACGCCTTGAACATAAAAAAAGTAGAAGACTAAAATATGCTGTCAGCAAGTGGCAACAATAAAATAAAAAGAAACTGGGGGTGAAGGAGGAATAAAACTATTAGGGTTTTGGTTCCAGAGAAGTTACATTTTATTGTATAACACCTTCGTTATATAAATTTAGAAATCGCTAATAAAAAACAAACAAACTCTTTTTCATGTTATATGTCTGTTTATGTGATTTTAATATTATGTATTTGCCACTTGAATACCAGTAATTGCCATTGCAGATAATCATGGTAATGTGAAGTAAGATGGATGTGAGATATTGCTGTATTAACCTTGCTGCCCAAAGGAGGCATACTCTGAAGTTATGGTAAGATGTATTGTAGTGTTGTTTTATCTGTTACTCCCCCCCCCCCAACCCCCAACAGCATCTATCTACTCCTTTAAAAATACATTTCCACTTATACTTAAGGTTTTATGTATAGTATCTAAAACTATTTTTTCACTTAGTCACTCAGTAAAGCATTGACTATAACACATTTAAAGTGTTATGAATCAAATGCAGTTAATTTGCAATGTCAGGTTTTTTTTCCTGATGTCATTAAACTCTGGTCTGACAGGTAAAGGAAAAGGAATTTCAGAAATGTATAGGTACTAATGACAGCACAATTGTTTCTACATGGCAGCTGCAAACATGGAAATAATTTCCTTACTAATTTAGGCCGATTTGTATGTGCCCCTAAATCGGAACAAAAATAATAACATTTATTAGTACCCAAATCCAGCTGCACCTGGCTGGCCTAATTGCATGCACCCAAGCTTTCAGTAAAATGCACAAAGCCCCAGCCACCACCACCAACACTTATTAATGTATAATAAGGTTTTACTCGTAAAACAGAACTATATAGACTGTGCCATATCATAAAATCTTAGGTGTTGATGTTTTGGATTGTTTAGAATTGGGGCGTTTCATTGATTTAGGAGCAGTGTATTCTTTGGGCAGTTAATCATTTGAAAGCAAAATGATTAACTGTGTTTGTAATGACCTTACCTCTTGGTCAGGTTTGTCGTCAAGCTTCTTTATCAAATTGAAGAAAAAACAATTTGGCCAGAAATACAGATATAATTATCTGTACACACCTTGGACTGTGGAATGTCTTGACTACATGTCGCTATATTGTGATTGCTGCAAAGATTGTTCAGGGAATTACAGGTTTGTAATGAAGTGGTAATGAAGTGGCCCAATAACAGAGTCATGTTTATAAAATAAACAGTTTCAGACACAAGAAGATCATAGTTTGTTTATGGACAGGTTTCTGTTACCGATGATTTGGATCTGTGCGTGTATCTATCTAAATAAATGAAAAAACTTTTCTCAAGGTAGTGAAAATAACCGTTGTCTCTTTTGGGGATTAAAAGTAGAAAATAAAACCAAGGGAGGTTCTGTGGAATTTAAATTACATGCCAAATTAATCTAAATGTAATGTACTGCTTGTAATTCTTTTTGACAGGAAGATGCAAAAAGTTCTCATTTTCCTTTCCAAATGGTGCCAGAAAACTATATGAGCTGTCATCTGATAAGCAGTCTTTTGTTTTGCGCTTAAGAGTGCAATTAACCAAGCAAAGGAAGACATCTGTTCAAGGCAGGATTTTAGCATGAAGAACTTTCATTTTGTGTGCACAACCTGCAGGCAGCAGTAACAGGCCATAAAATGGCTCCACTACAGCGCAGTAAATTTTGGCTGCCCCTCTGTGTGTTTCCCCCTTTCCTGTGGCCTTCCTTTCCAGAACCGGTGTTCTTGGGAACAGTCTTATGACACTTCCGTTATGTACTGTATAGTGTATGAAAAACGATACATTAACAACGTTATAAAATAGACTAGCTTGTTTAAATTCATTGTTATAGTAAGTGGAGCTTGTTTTATTGTTGTAATACTGTATACATGGGTACAGTGCAAATGAAAACTAAAATCAAATCTTAAAACAGATTAGATTGTAGAAATAACCACCAGACCTTGTGCACTTCCACATGGATTGTATGAATGATATGCCTGTATCAGTTGTCAATAGGGTCTACTGTGCATGATTTTGAAAGGTTGAATTAAATAAAAAATAACCACTGATTTTATATGGCTGTCAGTTGTGCTGGAGTTTTTGCTTCTGCCAAGGTGTGAGTGGTTGATCTGTACAGTATATGTTTTTTGTTATTAGTTCGACATTGGGCTACCTAATGTCAGCATGGAATTAGCCAGGTACTGTTTTTCTAATTGTGCCTATCCCTAAAAAAAACAACAAAAAAACCAAAAAACAGGTGGCATTGCATTGGCATTACACAGGGAAGGAATGATAATGAAGTTTTGTAAGATTCGCTGTTTGGCTTTCAGATGTACACAGGACATTGTGTGAGGATCACAGCTCTTTCTTTCCATGGAAAGGCTTTTGGGTGGCACAGTAAAAGGTTTGATACACGTATCACCTTTTTAATGCATTCATACTCCTTTCAAAAAGCTTTATATATGTGTCTGACTATTTGGATACTTCATAAAAATGTCACCATTTAGCTGAAACATTAAGCACCTACCCATTTTGCTGTGGGCTGTTGAGATAAATTTGGACCAGGTGCTCCTTCCCTCGCAGAACCCCTTGATGTGTTCTGATAATGAGTTAGAAAGCGGAAGCTGTCCGCTTTCAGCTGGCATGAAGAATGCAATTAGAGTCGTTTTAAAACCACCAAGAGACCCTCAGGAATAAAACCAGAGTTAGGATACCAGGACTCAAATTCTGAACAAACTATAGGGGGCGTGGGGTATTAAAAACGAAAAATTCAAAAGTATACAGAAAACGTCTGTTGTGATAATGTGAAAAAATGAAGCAGGAATGCACGGCTTGTTTTTTCCTTTTTTAATTTAAAATTCCCATTTGCTTAACATATTTAAACAGGAAATGTTGTGTAAGCCATGTCAACAAGGCCTGTTATGAAAAAGTCAGTGTGGTCGTGATCAAGTAACAGACACATACATAGCACGTTGCAGCCTGAATTCTTTAAAATATATTTAGTTTCAATGATGTTGAAATAATAATTAACGACGCAAGGCAATATTATATTTAAGGAGTAGCAAACACGTACATTATTGATCCATATTGGTGACTAAGTCACGGGCCGATTTGATTTTAATGGTTAAAAGAATGGAACTATATTTGTGTAAAAATAACAATGTTCTAATAAACTAATTGTAACTGCGTGTAGACTTTTATGGTTTTGGATACAGATTTTCTTAACAAAGTAGTCAGTCAGTGAGGTTAAAGCCATATAATAAATGACAAATGGATTCAGGTTGTTACAGTGAAATTCAGGACAAGTCAGTAAACAACAACTGATCCCTATCCCTGGTTTATGTCTGTAGAATGCTTACAGTACAAGATAAACTTATTACAGCACTTCATTTGAAATAATAGTAGTAGACAGCCACTTCAAAACAGACCTTTAAAATTCATTTTTCTTGACTCGTTTTAAGAATACCAGTGATTTGATATGCCACCAAAAAGTATTTATCTTGTGTAAGTTGCCTCTCCAGTTTTCCTTAAACAGCGGTGGCCTTATAAGGCTCTTTAGGTGCAGATTATGATCAGTTTTGATTTTAAAACGGGCACTGTGACAGGGGAGCCGAGGGTGGGTCAGGCCAGAAACAGATACCACACAGACAGGTACCCGAGTGAAAAACGCACTAGGCGCTGTGTTTATTACACAAAAAAATAAAATATTTTAACAGAAACACTGCTCACAGAGCAAAATACAGTTATAAACAAAAAACCAAAGTCTCGAACACAAAAGAAAACCTACGTCAGACTGGGCAGGCTGATCCTGTATAATCCAGTTTTTCTTTTTACTTTTGCTTTGTTCTCCTCTCTCGCTCCCGTTCCTCCTTCATGAACACCCACCCAGAACACAGAGAGCTACAGGCTTTTATACATGAGACCATCTCCGGATTAACACTCAATTAATCAGTCCGGAGATAGTCACATCCTGCACGAGTTTTGGTGCATGGGGCTTCAACCCCATCGAAGCTGCCAAACAAGAACAAACAAAATCAAACACACATCCCCTGTTTAAATAACCCACCAGAAAATACATTATTTTAAATAATACACCAATACATTTGAAATCATAATACATTCACGCATGATAAATCAACACACTATTTATTTACATTGAGGGCTTTGCCCTGCCCCCTCCTAATTATGTTCAGGGCTCTCTTCTGCCCTGCCACAAGCACCAAACTGGATTCCTTAATATCAGCTGGCAGCGAGTCCCAGTACCTTGGCGATCAGTGCCTAAAATCGCTGGCTGCAACGCTTAGTCACAGGAATAGGGTTAATAGAATGTTTGAGGAAGGGTACTGCACGAAAAACAGAAAAAGAAACAAAATACAACAGGAAGACATAAGTCAAAAGTTTAAAAGCAATAAACATTGGGCATTAACTGGCATTATCAAATGTTTTATTGGTAATGGGACCTGAGGAAAATGCCTGCTAATGTACTGTCTGTATTCAAAGTTTTTGAATTCATCAGATCTTCCAGGGGTTGTTCATCTTGCTTGCCCTGCCAGGTCTGTCCGTGAACGACTGGAGTGAAGGTGCACCTTTTTACATGTGATATTAGTGGTTACCTGGGTACTGTAGTTCACATTGAGAGGAACTGGGTACTGTAGTTCACATTGAGAGGAACGATAGTTCCTCGCAACAAGTTATCAGTGAGAACCGCCAGAGACACTCTATACAGCAAGGATAGTTTACGTGTTTTCAGGGTATTGGCACAGCAAAAGTAAATCAGCCAAAAGCACCATTTCACTTTTAATTTGTAGTTCCCAACAAGGGGTGTTGCTTGCAATATGATGATAAAAAGATAATTGCAATAGTTTTAATTAGCGCTGTAATTAATTTATTTATATTTATGATTGTGCCCACTCAGACGCATCAACTGGACAGAATGCAGAAAAAACTATAATAGAAACATCCAGTAGATGGTGATTAATGAACCTTTCACTGAGTTCAAGTAGGGAATATTAACCATTACAAAATGGGTGTTTCCCTTAAAGACACTCGAACTGAAAACTCTATACCAAAGATTCTCGCTAGAGCAGGGTGGCGCTGCTGAGGGTCCGCCCTGTAACCGTAAAACAACAGCGACCCCTACAATCATTGTCATTTTCAGCTGTGTTGATTACTCCTGAGACAGATAAGTGTATCTTTCTTCTCTATATACCTATTGTTAGCGTTTTTTAGTTTGCTTTTAAGTGATATATATATATATATATATATATATATATATATATATATATATATATATATATATATATATATATATATATATACTGTGCAAAAGTTTTAGGTGTGAAAAAATGCTGTAAAGTAAGAATGCTTTCAAAATAGACATGTTAATAGATTATATTTATCAATTAACTAAATGCAAAGTGAGTGAACAGAAGAAAAATCTAAATCAAATCCATATTTGGTGTGACAACCCTTTGCCTTCAAAACAGCATCAATTCTTCTAGGTACACTTGCACAAAGTCAGGGATTTTGTAGGCATATAGTCAGGTGTATGATTAAACAATTATACCAAACAGGTGCTAATGATCATCAATTCAATATGTAGGTTGAAACACAATCATTAACTGAAACAGAAACAGCTGTGTAGGAGGAATAAAACTGGGTGAGGAACAGCCAAACTCAGCTAACAAGGTGAGGTTGCTGAAGACAGTTTACTGTCAAAAGTCATACACCATGGCAAGACTGAGCACAGCAACAAGACACAAGGTAGTTATACTGCATCAGCAAGGTCTCTCCCAGGCAGAAATTTCAAGGCAGACAGGGGTTTCCAGATGTGCTGTCCAAGCTCTTTTGAAGAAGCACAAAGAAACGGGCAACGTTGAGGACCGTGAGCGCAGTGGTCGGCCAAGGAAACTTACTGCAGCAGATGAAAGACACATCATGATTACTTCCCTTTGCAATCGGAAGATGTCCAGCAGTGCCATCAGCTCAGAACTGGCAGAAAACAGTGGGACCCTGGTACACCCATCTACTGTCTGGAGAAGTCTGGTCAGAAGTGGCCTTCATGGAAGACTTGCGGCCAAAAAGCCATACCTCCGACGTGGAAACAAGGCCAAGCGACTCAACTATACACGAAAACACAGGAACTGGGGTGCAGAAAAATGGCAGCAGGTGCTCTGGACTGATGAGTCAAAATTTGAAATATTTGGCTGTAGCAGAAGGCAGTTTGTTTGCCGAAGGGCTGGAGAGAGTACACAAATAAGTGTCTGCAGGCAACAGTGAAGCATGGTGGAGGTTCCTTGCAAGTTTGGGGCTGCATTTCTGCAAATGGAGTTGGGGATTTGGTCAGAATTAATGGTCTCCTCAATGCTGAGAAGTACAGGCAGATACTTATCCATCATGCAATACCATCAGGGAGGCATCTGATTGGCCCCAAATTTATTCTGCAGCATGACAACGACCCCAAACATACAGCGAAAGTCATTAAGAACTATCTTCAGCGTAAAGAAGAACAAGGAGTCCTGGAAGTGATGGTATGGCCCCACAGAGCCCTGATCTCAACATCATCGAGTCTGTCTGGGATTACATGAGAGAGAGAAGCAACTGAGGCTGCCTAAATCCACAGAAGAACTGTGGTTAGTTCTCCAAGATGTTTGGGCCAACCTACCTGCCGAGTTCCTTCAAAAACTGTGTGCAAGTGTACCTAGAAGAATTGATGCTTGATGCTGTTTTGAAGGTAAAGGGTGGTCACACCAAATATGGATTTGATTTAGATTTTTCTTCTGTTCACTCACTTTGCATTTAGTTAATTGATAAATATAATCTATTAACATGTCTATTTTTGAAAGCATTCTTACTTTACAGCATTTTTTCACACCTGCCTAAAACTTTTGCACAGTACTGTATTTTTTACAGAATCGCTTAAAATATTATTTCGAGCTGTTTTTCTGTTGTTATTAGTCTGTGCTGGTTACGTCCCACTGCGGCCTTGAGTGCCATGGGAAACCTGCGACTCGATTAGCCGTTGCTTCCCGGGATCCTAGTACATTAGACTGACTCACTCCAGTTGGAATATATATATATATATATATATATATATATATATATATATATATATATATAAAAAATATTCTGATAAGGCCAGTGTGCTCCTAATAGCCCCTTACTGGCCCATGAGAGTCTGGTTCTCCTCCCTGATGCAGCTGCTGAACGGCCAACCTTGGGAACTGCCGATGCAACGCGACCTGCTCAGTCAGGCGCAAGGCACTCTGTGGCACTCCAACCCATCGAGCCTGAAGCTCTGGGTTTGGCCCATGAACGACTACATTTGAGCCGTCTGGGGTTATCGAATAGGGTATTTGACACCCTGCAAAACGCCAGGGCAGCCTCCACCCGTTCCCAATATGGGTACAAGTGGGGCGTGTTCCAGACGTGGTGCTTGTCTCATGGGTTTGAACCCATGACATGCCCTATGGCAGTTATACTGCAATTCCCTTTTTGATGAAGGAAAATCTCCTTCTACTCTAAAGGTCTATTTGGCAGCCTTTTCGGTATGCCATGTAAAAATCGATTCAGTCTCCCCAGGTGCTCATTTCCTGGTGGGGCAATTTTTGAAAGGCACCCGGTGGCTTAGGCCACCGGTGAAGGATTTATTTCCTCACTGGAGGTTAAATGTAGTGCTTAACACTAGAAGGACCGGAGATATACTCATACCTAGAAGCCCCGCAGCAGTCTTTCTGACGGCTGTATTCAAAACACTGTAACTGGTATAACGAAAGGAGAAACAGTTGGATGTAATTATTTTTTTTATTGAGTACATCACATAAACATCTGAACAACCGAAGCATATATATACAAATCAAAACAAGAAAATGTAAATAAACATCTGAACATACATATTTGTAAAACTGAAACGATAGCAATACATTTTTAACTTTTCAACAGCAATCGGTTTATTATCAGATGAGCAAAAGCAACTGAACAACATAGATAAAAAAAAAACATTTTACAGAAGCGCACAGCACAAGAAGTTATAAAAAAAGGTCTAATTTCTTTTTTTTTTTGAAAAAAGGGTATTCCTTTACCTTGAATCTAAGGGTGTTCACAATCAACACAGATAATGCGCTTCTCCACGCTGCCTTTCTGCACAGGGCACAGCTGTCCGAAGTTTTATTTTTATTGCACTTGCCAACCTGACATTGGCGTCTCTTGCGGCTCTCAGCGGGGTTGCCAGCTTCAGCTATGGTTACTCGCTTGGTAGTCTCCCTCTGTTCCAAATGCTTCTTGTGAAGTTGCTGTGCTAACTGTAAAATATATTCTCTCCTTGGTAAATTCTTCTCTGTGCATTCTTTGTAAAGTAACCAGGAGTTGATGGCTGCTAGGTCCAATACATTGTAAAACACCTGAACAGACCACCGTCGGGAGCCAGCTTTCACGGAATACTTCCGTGCCATCTGATCCAAAACATCAACTCCATATTTTCTTGCATTGTAAAACTCCACGGCCTTTATTTATTTTCACTCATCCCGAAGCTAATTGACTGACCAAAGCAGCGCAGCTGGCAAGCAGGCGCCAGCCTTTCAATAGGCTGATTGACAACAATAGACTGTCAGTCAGTCATTCACTCAGGCAGAGAGTAGAGACTAATCTGATTACTGCTAAACACATTGCGGACTGGATAATAAAAATAATAAAGTAGAATACTGTTCTGTGTAATCAAAATACAATCGTTTTCTGTGTGGACGTCAATGTCACTGCTCCCGGGGCTTTTGGATATAATGTAATATATCTCCTTTATTTCTGCACTCCCGTGTTTCATGCTTTGTGAGAATATTTAATACATACGGACAGAAAGGTACACGACTGGAGAAAATTAAATTTTAAAACCAAAAATTGCCAAAATGACTGCCGTGGGGCTTCTAGTGTTAATGCACTAACAAAACCTCCATTTGAGCCCATGCATTCAGCTGAGCTCAAATTCCTGTCTTTCAAGACAGCTTTCTTGCTTGCCATCACTTCTGCTAAGTGGGTGAGTGAAATGCAAACATTTTCAACCTCGAAAGCTTGACTAATTTTTTCAGAGGCCAGAACGAAGGTCCCCCTTCATACTAACCCAGCTTTCCTGCTGAAGACCACCTTGGTTTTCCACATTAATCACTTGGTGGAATTGGAGGCTTTTCATCCTCCTCCTTTCCAGTCTGACAAGGAGCACCAGCTCCATATGCTTTGCCCAGTGCAGGCGTTAGCATACTATGTGGACAGGACTAAAAGCTGGAGGCAGTCGGAGCTATGGGGCTAAGTCCCAGGGACAGGCTCTGTCTAAGCAGCGTCTGTCCAAATGGTCAACAGGCCAGTACAGACTGCGTATGAACTGGCCAATCTGTCCCCTGAGAAGCTCACCGGCCATTCCACCAGAGGTCAGGTGACTTCATGGGTGTTGCTCCACGGTGCATCTATGCAGTGCAGTGGTGTGGGCTTCCTTCCATACGTTTGCCAGGTTCTGTTGGCTGAATGTCGTAGACCAGCAGAATCCTGGTTCTGGCACAAGAGTACTGAGGGCGGCTTCCCAGTCCACACTCAAGTCACAACATTACAGGTGAGTCCATCTTAATGTTATGTTGGAACATTAGTGTCACACAAGCAGTTACTAGCTTGCAAATTTGGGTTGTATGCCTTGTCCTTGCGACAGCTTGGGTATACTCACCCATTTTGTAATGGTTGATATTTCCTACTTGAAAAGGAATGTTAGGTTATTTATCATAACCCTGGTTCCCTGAAATAGGAATATTAACCTCAACAGCTCCTCCCTACTCTGGTGAGAATCTTTGGTATAGAGTTTTCAGTTCGGGTGTCTTTAAGGGAAACACCCATTTTGTAATGGTTAATATTCCTATTTCAGGGAACCAGGGTTATGATAATAACCTAACATTTTATATATTAAAAAATGATGATGGTCAGGTTATTGAAGATGGAGGGCCAATTTGTAAATGATGTTGAGCTGTTCTTTCAAAGAGCAGCAACACGTCGAATATGTTCACGCATTTAGATCACCACCAAGCACTTTATAAAGACGCAACATCGGTAAGGAGCGCAGTGTTTATTAAAACTGTGTTTATTAAAACCACTTGTGTGTATACTGTAATAATAATTCTATTGCGTTTTAAGTATTCTCGTTTTATGATTAAAAACCAAAATTATATATTTTTAGCTACATAGCTTAAGGAGGACTGACATTTAACACTATTTAAAACAGACACACGGATATAGCGAGTGTGGTGTGTACTCAAACAGGAACGTCAATGTATTTGGCTACTCCCTAAACACTCAGCGCACACTATATCCTTGCGGCTGTTTTCTAATGATTTATTTTCAACTAAACATTAATTTAATTCACGTTTAACATTTTGTTGATGTACAGGTCAGCAGTAAAGTCATAAACAGTTTTCATTTTAAAATCCCCTGGGTTTTGACTCCTAGTGTCGTTGTTATTGTGGTCCTAAAATCTGTTGTCTTTACGCAGTTGTATCGCCTATTTTTATTTTTGATTTTTTATATAGAAAGTTCTGAACGAGAAACATTTTAATAAGCTGTAAGAAGAGGCTCACCACGGCTAGTCTGCCTCACCACTGCCTGAACCAGTATTGTTAAATACCAAATGCCATATTACATTGTATTACATGTATATGAGATTTTTTTCTTGAGTGCGCCTTGGAATATCGTTCCATCTTTTCTTACTCTCCTCCACCGTTCATATAATAATGCCTACACTCTAGAAGTAAAGGCTCTCGTTAGAACCTTGCTTTGCCACTGTGGGGAGACGTTTATAGGTGCTTCTAAGTTTTTTTTTTACATGGATTCTATATTCTCTATTTGTAGACTTTCCTTTTTGTCATGTAAGCTATGAAACGTATTGAAAATTGGAGTTTGCAAAACAATACGGTATTATAAATCGCAAATTACAAATTGACTTGATCAGAAGGGTTAAAAAATTAGCTCTTTGCAAAATGTTATTAAATGTTTCTTTGTCCTTGAAAACGATGGCTCCTTCTTGCTGCAGACAAGTCTCCCACATCACCTTGCCTTTTATATAGCCTACAGTGTGACTGCAGCAAATTAATGCCTGCTTTTTGAAAATAATCAAGCAAATACGAGGCCTGCAATTACCAGCAGCTTTAATAAATTAGACGGAATATTTAATAGACCTCATTTGCAAAATCCCCTCCCAATTTTAGCGGTTTCATTCAGAAACGCCCCAGAATTACATATGCATCAAGGGCTAATTAATTGCATGTTTATGCCATTGCGTGTGTTTTATAAATCCCATCCAAGAATTCAGAACCCTCAGCGCCCATTTTACGGTCGTAAAACATGCGCAATCCTTTTAGAAATCAGTTTAATGACAATTAACTTGTTTTGTCAACATGGAAATATACTAGGGAACACACTTATTGTGACGTCTATATCATTTATATCAAATGATTTATTTCTGTTTTTAAATGGAACATTTGCCTGCAGAAAATATCGTTTTTTTATATAATATATATATATATATATATATATATATATATATATATATATATATATATATATATATATATATATATATATATAGGTCTGGTATACGTGGGATTTGAAACTATAACCTTCATTTTGCAAGTGTGTTGTGTTACTGTCAATGCTACATGATTAGTTGAGAAAACAAGCAGTATTTTGAAAGATTTCTCTGGACTTTATTATTTTTTACATTTTGGAGATTTTTTGAGTCATCATCATCATCATCATCATCATCATTCTGAGATCCTGATCTTGATCTCTGAAAAATGCTGGTTTCCTGTCAGTGTAACACTCGTAATGGTCCCTTTTGGTCTAAGGAATTACGGTGCCTCCTCTCTATACTGGTTGATGAGAGTAACGCTATTTGTGGTCCCCACTGGACAAAAAGGAACGTTCATTTCTGAGAATTGGGTATGCTGAAGGATAGCCTATATATTTGGTAAAAGTAAAACATAAATAAATAAATACTTTAATAAATATTGAAAAATGAATACATAAATCAATACATAGACATTTATTTCTTTATCTTGATTTATTTCTTTTTCACTATCAGATATAAACACTGCCATTTAATACTGTATGAAATAACAATAAATACTCAACAGTTCTTGTTCAATTGTATATTAGTGATTTTTTTTTTTTTTTAAATAAATTTAGCCGTTGCCAATTATTTTTATTATTTTCTCCCCAATTTGGAAATGGCTAATTATTTTTAGGCTCAGCTCACCGCTACCACCCCTGCGCTGACTCGGGAGGGCGAAGACGAACACACACTGTTCTCTGAAGCATGTGCCGTCAGCCGACCGCTTTTTTTCACACTGCGGACTCACCATGCAGCCACCCAAGAGCTACAGCGTCGGAGGACAACGCAGCTCTTGGGCAGCTTACAGGCAAGCCCACAGGTACCCGGCCGGACTACAGGGGTCGCTGGTGTGCGGTGAGCCGAGGACACCCTGGACGATCTAGCCCTCCCTCCCCCCGTGCGGCACTCGGCCAATGGAGCGCCGCCCCTGGAAGCTCCCGTCCTCGGTCGGCAAAGGAATAGCCTGGACTCGAACTCGGGACGTCCAGACTGTAGAGCGCATCCTGCACTCCACGCGGAGCACCTTTACTGGATGCGCCACTCGGGAGCCCTGCATATTTTTTAACATAAAGGTCGTCATGATTTCATATATTTTTACTTTCAAATTAAAAAAGATATTGTTACAACCCGCACAATTGCTTTGTTGCAGGACTACTTGTCTGTTCAGTTTGTCTCGCCTGTCTTTTCTGTTACATGTATTGTAAGGAGAATGGGTTACGCTGTTACTTAGCATGGGAAGGGGGAGTGAGTGAATGAGTGGGGAGAATGTGTGTTGCTGTTTTCGGGGGTTGCAGAGCGTGGATGTGGTTGATGAGTTTGACAGCGGCGGGAAACGACGGGAGGTTATATAAGGGAATGCATGGGCCTGGAGACTGCAGATAGTCCAGCGTTGAACTTGAATGATAAACTGTGGGTGCAACTGAGCGAGCATGTGAGCTGTGACCAGACAGAATATGCAGTGAAAGTGTCAAGACTAAAATGTAGGGTTATTATTTTGATGCCATGAATTCCGGCCCCTGACAGGAATTCTCTGAGAAAACATTTTGAGAATTCAACACCGTCTCCCTGAGTACTACTTCCTAAACATGAAAACATTACAATATAGTATGAATAGATCAGCCTTATTATGATAGTTTGCAAAATCAGGTGAAAGCTTTCAATACAATCGGGATAATACATAATCATTATTTACAAAATCTTGCTTGTCTCGTTACTTGTTAAAAGCTGTAACTTTACTGCTGTACTTCTTGCAAATGTTGTGAAATTGAAGTACAAACTGTGGTGTGAAAGCTAGGGCGTCTGCATTGCAAGCTGCATTGGAAGCATGTCTTGGGATTGATTCCCACACAGCATTTATATTTCATACTTAAAAATAAATGTATTTTATTTATGTGTAACAAACACACATTTTTAATGTGGGGAAAAAAAATGTAATTGATATGAATCACACTTTCATTGAACATACATACTTTTGCGCACTTAACTTTAACATGCATATATATATATATATATATATATATATATATATATATATATATATATATATATATATATATATACAGCTCTGGAAAAATTAAGATACCACTGCAAAATTATCAGTTTCTCTGGTTTTACTATTTATAGGTATGTGTTTGGGTAAAATGAACATTTTGTTTTATTCTATAAACTACTGACAACATTTCTCCCAAATTCCAAATAAAAATATTGTCATTTAGAGCATTTATTTGCAGAAAATGACAACTGGTCAAAATAACAAAAAGATGCAGTGTTGTCAGACCTCGAATAATGCAAAGAAAATAAGTTCATATTTATTTTTAAACAACACAATACTAATGTTTTAACTTAGGAAGAGTTCAGAAATCAATATTTGGTGGAATAACCCTGATTTTCAAGCACAGCGTTCATGCGTCTTGGCATGCTCTCCACCAGTCTTTCACATTGATGTTGGGTGACTTTATGCCACTCCTGGCGCAAAAATTCAAGCAGCTCGGCTTTGTTTGATGGCTTGTGACCATCCATCTTCCTCTTGATCACATTCCAGAGGTTTTCAATGGGGTTTAGGTCTGGAGATTGGGCTGGCCATGACAGGGTCTTGATCTGGTGGTCCTCCATCCACACCTTGATTGACCTGGCTGTGTGGCATGGAGCATTGTCCTGCTGGAAAAACCAATCCTCAGAGTTGGGGAACATTGTCAGAGCAGAAGGAAGCAAGTCTTCTTCCAGGACAACCTTGTACTTGGCTTGATTCATGTTTCCTTCACAAAGACAAATCTGCCCGATTCCAGCCTTGCTGAAGCACCCCCAGATGAGTCCAATTTTCAGCTTTGCCCAACACCTGGTCGTCTAATGGTTAGACGGAGACCTGGAGAGGCCTACAAGCCACAGTGTCTCGCACCCACTGTGAAATGTGGTGGAGGATCGGTGATGATCTGGGGGTGCTTCAGCAAGGCTGGAATCGGGCAGCTTTGGCATGAATCAAGCCAAGTACAAGGTTGTCCTGGAAGAAAACTTGTCCTTCTGCTCTGACAATGTTCCCCAACTCTGAGGATTGGTTTTCCAGCAGGACAATGCTCCATGCCACACAGCCAGGTCAATCAAGGTGTGGATGGAGGATCACCAGATCAAGACCCTGTCATGGCCAGCCCAATCTCCAGACCTGAACCCCATTGAAAACCTCTGGAATGTGATCAAGAGGAAGATGGATGGTCACAAGCCATCAAACAAAGCCGAGCTGCTTGAATTTTTGCGCCAGGAGTGGCATAAAGTCACCCAACATCAATGTGAAAGACTGGTGGAGAGCATGCCAAGACGCATGAAAGCTGTGCTTGAAAATCAGGGTTATTCCACCAAATATTGATTTCTGAACTCTTCCTAAGTTAAAACATTAGTATTGTGTTGTTTAAAATGAATATGAACTTATTTTCTTTGCATTATTCGAGGTCTGACAACACTGCATCTTTTTGTTATTTTGACCAGTTGTCATTTTCTGCAAATAAATGCTCTAAATGACAATATTTTTATTTGGAATTTGGGAGAAATGTTGTCAGTAGTTTATAGAATAAAACAAAATGTTCATTTTACCCAAACACATACCTATAAATAGTAAAACCAGAGAAACTGATAATTTTGCAGTGGTCTCTTAATTTTTCCAGAGCTATATATATATATATACACTACCGGTCAAAAGTTTTAGAACACCTCCATTTTTCCAGTTTTTATTGAAATTTACGCAGTTTAATGTCTCAATGTACTCTGAAATTAAAGCATAGAACAAGTAAACAATTGGAGATAAAAAAGAAATCATGGAATCGTTTTGTTTAACAAAATTTCATCTAAATTTTTGACTCATCAAAGTAGCCACCTTTTGCAGATATAACAGCCGAACACACTCGTGGCATTCTTTCTACAATGGAAATCAAATATTGTTCGGAAAGTTCTTCCCAACACTGTTGCAGAAGTTCCCACAAATGTGTTGCAGTTGTAGGTTGCTTTGCTTTCACCCTTCTGTCCAGTTCATCCCAAACCAGCTCGATGGGGTTTAAGTCTGGAGACTGTGCTGGCCATTCCATGATTTGAAGCCTACTGTCTTGTTCTTTTCTTCTAAGGTAGTTCTGACATAGCCTGGAGGTATGTTTTGGGTCATTATCTTGCTGTAGGATGAACCCCTGACCAACTAGGGCGTATACCAGAGGTTATTGCATGGCGCTGCAAAATGCTGTGGTAGCCGTTTTGGTTCAGGGTGCCACTCACTCTGTGCAAGTCGCGACTCTGGATCCAGCAAAAGAGCCCCAGACCATCACGCTTCCTCCTCCATGTTTGACAGTTGGTGTCACACACTGAGGAACCATCCTTTCGCCTACTCGACGGCGTGCAAAAACCCTGCGTGATGAACCGAAGATTTCAAATTTTGATTCATCGGGTCCATAAGACCTTCTTCCAGTCTTCAGTAGTCCACTGGCGGTGCTTCATGGCCCAGGCAAGCCTCTTTTTCCTTATTTTGCCATCTTAGCAATGGCTTTCTTACTGCCACTCGACTTGTCAAACCTGCAGCTCAAAGTCTTCTCTTCACAGTTGAAACTGAGACTTGCTTACTTCGACCAGTGTTAAGCTGTGCTTGAAGCTGTTGTCCTGTGAGCCGCCTATCACGCAAGCTGTTGACTCTCAGAAACTTGTCTTCTGATTCTGTTGTGGCTTTGGGTCTGCCAGACCTCTTCCTGTCAGAGTTTCCTCCAGTTTCCAAGTGCCTTTTGATGGTGTAGGATGGTGTACTCACTGACACCTTGGCTTTCTTTGCAATTTCTCTAAAGGAAAGACCTACACTTTTAAGGGTTATAATGGTCTGTCTGTCTTCCTTTGTTAATTGCCTTTTTCTCACCATTATGATAGCAATATACTACTTCCTGCAGTACAATACTGTCCAAATAATGCTTAAGAGGGTGTAGTAACACAGTCTGTTCCAACACTGCTTTTATACAGACAGAGGGTTTGTAAGTAATCAACAAAAGTTGGGACACCTGTAGGAATTGTTAGCATCAACTTTCAAGGCTTAATTTACTTCCATTGCTGCAGAACAGCTGTAAGTTTTAACCCATTACTTGTTCCCTGAAAAAGGCCTTTTGTATAACTCTGAAATGTACATTATTTTTCAGTTTTGGTAACCTAAACTTTTTTTTTTTTAACCTCTGGCAGTTTACAGCTTACCTTTGTACCATTTCAGGTTATTCACTGGACTTGAACTGCTTAAATTTCAATAAAACTGGAAAAATGGGGTGTTCTAAAACTTTTGACCCGGTAGTGTGTATATATATATATATATATATATATATATATATATATATATATATATATATATATAATGGCAGGATTTGAACCCAAGCCAAGCTTCAAGAAACCTTGCCCAGCACAAAGCAAATAGGTACAACTGTAAAACCGATGGGGGCCAAGGTTGCCCCAATTGTTTCTACTAACTTGACTTGTTTTTCAGGCACAATAAAAGCGTATCAAATATGCATAGAAAACACAAGCCAAGTTTGCCCCCATCAGTTATACAGTTGTGCCTATTTGCTTTGTGCTGGGCAAGGTTGCCCCAATGGTTTCTTGAAACTTGGCTAGTGTTTTTGGTATCAATTGCTATATTTAAATATACTTGTTTCTGTTTATTTGTTTGGTGTTTGTTTCGTTTTGTTTAAACCTTTTGTTTATTTATTATTTATTAAAAGCACCGAACGCTGTAGTGTTCAGTTTCACCCACCACCATTTCTTGTTTTGGTTCCTGTTTCTGGTCCGTGACGTAACCACTGACACGCCACTCAACAACAGCTACTCGGGCACATATCTCCACTTTAAATAGCTGGGCACTTTTGATAACTTGCCAGTTTTTCACATTTCTAACAGAAACACATTATTTCTAATGTGTTTCTGTTTTAGATACAGAACACTGAATGGTAGATAAATAATTGCTGAACTATATCAGAACCATTGTTAACACATTTTTGCTAATTAACAAATGGCATTGATGTCAAACTGTATTCATTAATTGCTTGGAAAACCTATTTTTTTATTGTTTAGGTCTGTTCATTTTATACTACTGCATGATGTGTTTTAGAAGTTATTTTGCCATGCAGAACAGTATAACGTACAGGTTAAATGTTGTATTATATTTGCTCAGACATGAATCCTCTTGGTGGAAAACCAATTGTGGAGGAAAACAAAGGAAAGCTCTTGCAGATAATCACGGCTGACACAGGCCTTATGCTTGCTAACATAAAGACAATATGCACTCTGCTCAAACAAAGCAGCGTTGAAAATTAAGGGCAGATAAAGTATAAAGGTTTTCATTAGGATTGTAACACCAGGGAACAAAAAAGTTATTCCCACTTAAAGCAGCTTATGTTTCACAAAGGAACTATATATACCCTGTGCAACTGAATTAATCTTCTGTGCTTCCACATATAACTTGGGTGCTGTTGTGAAATGCATAGAAACTACAAACTATGGGAGGGTCTAGACTTCTAATTCACAGGTGTTTGGCTATTGCCTCTGTAAGTTATCTTAAGGTAGATTATAAACCACAATGAAGTGAAGAACAGATCATTCCTTTGTGTATCAATTTTAATGATAGTTTCAATTAGACTTGGTCAGATGTAGAGCAGCAAACAAAAACTGGTTGCAGTCATTTTAAAGTGATCTGAATCTATATAGAAAGCTAAAAGCATCCTTTCCAACTTCAAAGACCTCGTGTCCTTCTTTTGAACCCATTTGTCTTGGAACCAGTGTAGTGGATTTTATAAAATAAAAGTCATTATTGTTCTTTACAGATTGGTAACCTACACCAGGCTACACGCTCTGTTGTTAAATTACCAAACGTTTTGATGTAATAGATGTCTAGATCGGTAAAAACCCCACCTTGTTCTGGATTGCCTTTTCCTGTTCAACATTTAATGGGGCAGATTTAATTACTTTACAATGTAAAAAACATGGAACAGGAAATGATTTATTTGTTGGGATCAGTACGACTCAGGGTGGTCAGTGCAAACTCCTCGTCAAACAATACAAAAAGGAAGGCAGTTTGTTCCATTTACAGAAGTGTCACAGCATATTTTAATGAGTGCAGTCTTCAAATATTGGTTGTAGTGGACCTTTTAAAGCAGGCAAATGGGATATATATATATATATATATATATATATATATATATATATATATATATATATATATATATATATATATATATATATATATATAATCCCATAGTGCCGTGACAAAGTATTTGCCCCCTGTCTGATTTTCTGCATTTTTGCATATTTTTGACACTGAATGTTATCAGATCTTCAACCAAAACCTAATATTAGATAAAAGGGACCCTGAGTGAACAAATCACAAAAATGTGATACATATTTCTTTTATTTATTAAAGAAAATTATGCAACACCCAATGCCCCAGTGTAAAAAAGTAATTGCCCCCTTAGACTCAATAACTGGTTACGCCACCTTTAGCAGCAATAACTGCAACAAAATGCTTCCTGTAGTTATTGATTAGTCTCTCACAGCACCGTGGAGGAATTTTGGCCCACTCCTCCATGCAGAACTGCTTCAACTCAGTGACATTTGTGGTTTTTCGAGCATGAACTGCTCGTTTCAGGTCCTGCCACAACATCTCAATGGGGTTTTGGTCTGGACTTTGACAAGGCCATTCCAAAACTTTAAATTTCTTGTTCTTCAACCATTCTGATGTAGACTTGCTTGTGTGTTTCGGATCATTGTCTTGCTGCATGACCCAGTTGCGCTTCAGCTTCAGCTCACGGACGGATGGCCTGACATTCTCCTGTAGAATTCTCTGATACAAACAGGAACTCAAACAGCTCACCCTAATTATCCCTTTAATTGGGTTGAGTTAACTGGGGGGCAATAACTTTTTCACACCTGAAGATTGCATGTTTGATTACCTTGCACACCAAACAAATGAAAGAAGCACCAAACATTGGTGTCATTTTTTCTGTCAGACTCCCTCTATATACTACTACAACCCACAAAAGAATCCGACCAACTACAGTGTGGAAAATGTGCAAAAATGCAGAAAATCAGACGGGGCAAATACTTTTTTACAGCACTATATATATATATATATATATATATATATATAGATAGATAGATAGATAGATAGATAGATAGATAGATAGATAGATAGATAGATAGATAGATAGATAGATAGATAGATAGATAGATAGATAGATAGATAGATAGATAGATAGATAGATAGATAATTTTTTTTTAATATATACAGTGCCTTGCAAAAGTATTCACACCCCTGACTAATTCTCTCATATTACTGAATTACAAATGGTACATTGAAATTTCGTTCTGTTTGATATTTTATTTTAAAACACTGAAACTCAAAATCAATTATTGTAAGGTGACATTGGTTTTATGTTGGGAAATATTTAAGAAAAATAAAAAACTGAAATATCTTCCTTGCATAAGTATTCAACCCCCACACATTAATATTTGGTAGAGCCACCTTTCGCTGCAATAACAGCTTTAAGTCTTTTTGGTAAGTATGTACCAGCTTTGCACACAGTGTTGGAGTGATTTTGGCCCATTCTTCTTGGCAGATTTGCTCCAGGTTGTTCAGGTTGGTTGGACGACGCTTGTGGACCGCAATTTTCAAATAGTGCCACAGATTCTCAATGGGATTGAGATCAGGACTTTGACTGAGCCACTGTAGGACATTCACCTTTTTGTTCTTGAGCCACTCCAATGTTGCTTTGACCTTGTGCTTGGGATCAAAAAGGTGAAAGGTGCATTTCCTCCCAAGCTCCAGTTTTTTAGCGGACTGAAGCAGGTTCTCTTGCAGTATTTCCCTGTATTTTGCTCCATCCATTCTACCTTCAATTTTAACAAGATGCCCAGTGCCTGCTGATGAGAAGCATCCCCACAGCATGATGCTGTCACCACCATACTTCACTGTAGGGATGGTGTGTCTTGAGGCATGGGCAGTGTTAGTTTTGCGCCAAAAAGCTCTATCTTGGTCTCATCTGACCACAAAACCTTTTCCCACATCGCAGCTGGGTCACTCTCATGCTTTCTGGCAAACTCCAGACATGCTTTCAGATGGTACTTTTTGAGTAACGGCTTCTTTCTTGCCACCCTCCCATACAGACCAGTGTTATGCAGAGCTCTTGATATGGTTGACTGGTTCACCATTATTCCACTCCCAGCCACTGAACTCTGTAGCTCCTTCAAAGTGATTGTTGGCCTCTCTGTGGCTTCTCTCACAAGTCTCCTTCTTGTTTGAGCGCTGAGTTTTGAGGGACAGCCTTTTCTTGGCAGTGCCTGGGTGGTGTGATGCAGCTTCCACTTCCTGATTATTGGTCCAACTGTGCTCACTGGGATATCCAAACACTTGGATATTATTTTGTACCCTTTCCCTAATCTATGCATTTCTATTACTTTATCTCTAACTTCTGTAGAATGCTCTTTGGTCTTCATTTTCCTTCAGATTCACAGCCTGACCAATGATCCTTCAACAGTGGGGTTTTTATCCAGAAAATGTGACAGCAACTTTAATGGTTCACAGGTGGAGGCCAATGGTAAGGTAACTGTGTCCTCGTTAGGGCAATTTCTTTCATCGGTGTAAACTGGGAGCTTCCACAGCACAGGGGTTGAATACTTATGCAAGCAAGATATTATTTAATAAAAAACTGAAATAAAACCAATGTCACCTTACAATAATTGATTTTGAGTTTCAGTGTTTTAAGATAAAATATCAAACAGAACGAAATTTCAATGTACCATTTGTAATTCAGTAATATGAGAGAATTGGTCAGGGGTCTGAATACTTTTGCAAGGCACTGTGTGTATGTGTATATATATATATATATATACAGTACTGTGCAAAAGTTTTAGGCAGGTGTGAAAAAATGCTGTAAAGTAAGAATGCTTTCAAAAATAGACATGTTAATAGTTTATATTTATCAATTAACAAAATGCAAAGTGAGTGAACAGAAGAAAAATCTACATCAAATCAATATTTGGTGTGACCACCCTTTGCCTTCAAAACAGCATCAATTCTTCTAGGTACACTTGCACACAGTTTTGAAGGAACTCGGCAGGTAGGTTGGCCCAAACATCTTGGAGAACTAACCACAGTTCTTTTGTGGATTTAGGCAGCCTCAGTTGCTTCTCTCTCTTCATGTAATCCCAGACAGACTCGATGATGTTGAGATCAGGGCTCTGTGGGGCCATACCATCACTTCCAGGACTCCTTGTTCTTCTTTACGCTGAAGATAGTTCTTAATGACTTTCGCTGTATGTTTGGGGTCGTTGTCATGCTGCAGAATAAATTTGGGGCCAATCAGATGCCTCCCTGATGGTATTGCATGATGGATAAGTATCTGCCTGTACTTCTCAGCATTGAGGAGACCATTAATTCTGACCAAATCCCCAAATCCATTTGCAGAAATGCAGCCCCAAACTTGCAAGGAACCTCCACCATGCTTCACTGTTGCCTGCAGACACTCATTCGTGCACGCTGTCCAGCCCTTCGCGAACAAACTGCCTTCTGCTACAGCCAAATATTTCAAATTTTGACTCATCAGTCCAGAGCACCTGCTGCCATTTTTCTGCACCCCAGTTCCTGTGTTTTCATGCATAGTTGAGTCGCTTGGCCTTGTTTTCACGCCGGAGGTATGGCTTTTTGGCTGCAAGTCTTCCATGAAGGCCACTTCTGACCAGACTTCTCCAGACAGTAGATGGGTGTACCAGGGTCCCACTGTTTTCTGCCAGTTCTGAGCTGATGGCACTGCTGGACATCTTCCGATTGGAAGGGAAGTAAGCATGATGTGTCTTTCATCTGCTGCAGTAAGTTTCCTTGGCCGACCACTGCGCCTACGGTCCTCAACGCTGCCCGCTTTGTGCTTCTTCAAAAGAGCTTGGACAGCACATCTGGAAACCCCTGTCTGCCTTGAAATTTCTGCCTGGGAGAGACCTTGCTGATGCAGTATAACTACCTTGTGTCTTGTTGCTGTGCTCAGTCTTGCCATGGTGTATGACTTTTGACAGTAAACTGTCTTCAGCAACCTCACCTTGTTAGCTGAGTTTGGCTGTTCCTCACCCAGTTTTATTCCTCCTACACAGCTGTTTCTGTTTCAGTTAATGATTGTGTTTCAACCTACATATTGAATTGATGATCATTAGCACCTGTTTGGTATAATTGTTTAATCATACACCTGACTATATGCCTACAAAATCCCCTGACTTTGTGCAAGTGTACCTAGAAGAATTGATGCTGTTTTGAAGGCAAAGGGTGGTCACACCAAATATGGATTTGATTTAGATTTTTCTTCTGTTCACTCACTTTGCATTTAGTTAATTGATAAATATAATCTATTAACATGTCTATTTTTGAAAGCATTCTTACTTTACAGCATTTTTTCACACCTGCCTAAAACTTTTGCACAGTACTATATATATATATATATATATATATATATATATATATATATATTTTTTTTTTTTTTTAATATATGATCTTTTGTGCATTTTCATTTGCAATTGAACTGTGACATCAGGGCTTTATCTAGCACTATATTCTGCAATTTTGAATACTGACTTTGGATACTGTTTTAATTCTGGAAACTTTTTTTTTTAATCTCTTGCTAAATTGCATTGCCTTTTACATTTTACAGGATGCACCCTATAGCCTGGACATCGCCGGTTAGAGTCCAGGCTATTCCTCTGCCGACCGTGGTCGGAAGTTCTCAGTGGGTGGCGCACATTTGGCCGAATGCCACCTGGGGTGGGGACCCTTAGGTCGGCCAGTGTGCCCTCAGCTCACCGCACACCAGCGACCTCCGTAGTTTGGCCGGGCGCCTGCGGGCTTGCCTGTATGCTGCCCAGAGCTGTGTTGTCCTCTGACGCTGTAGCTCTGAGTTGGCTGCATGGTGGGTCTGCAGTGTGAAAAGAAGCGGTCAGCTGATGGCACATGCTTCGAGGACAGCGCAGTGTTCAACTTCGCCACTCCCGAAGTCAGCGCAGGGGTGGTAGCTCTAAGCTGACCATAAAAATAATTGGCTATTCCAGATTAGGAGAAAAAATGATAAAAACAATTGCCGACTACTAAATTAAAAAAACAAAAAACCTAAATAAACAAGCCTGCTGTGTAATTTTAAACTTGTCTTCCATTTTAACAAAATATGTACCAACAAAAGTGTGTGTTTTTATTTTTATTTTCGTACCAGCTTTTTTAAACAGTCCACTGCTGCAAGTCATTCTTTTGAACCGTGACAAAGTTCATCATAGTCTTTTGTTTGTCAGGCAAAATAGGTTTGCTTGGCTTCACTAATTTTTTCAGAATCCTTCTGCTGTTTATACCAAGACATGAATCTTGCACCTATAGTGCAGCTGTCTTGGCGTTGACTCCACAGGTTAGACTGACGCATGCGTCTTTGTGTGTGTGTGTGTGTGTGTGCACTGTGGGGCATTTAGTCTGCATTGGCAGTAATGTTTCTGAGATAAAACTCGTCAGGGAGCCGCCGATGAACGGCGTGCGGATAAAAGAGGTTCTACTGTAGATAACAAACGGGAGGGCGCAGTTTGTGTTTGAAGGAGGTGGCAATGAATCATTTACATCAGTGATATGTATCTCCATGGATTGTATTATATGTAGGATCACTAGCAGTCACTCTCTGAGCTTCTGTTTATAATTATGAGATATCCTAAACATTTATGACATATTTTATTCTATAAATCACGTTATACAGTTCAAGATTAAGGACGACTTCTGTTAAGGACCACCTGTCTGCAATGTGACTGACTTTTACCAGTGCCAGACATTTAAGCCTTAATATAAAACAGCCCAAATACAAAGGCCACGTGTCTGAATGGGCCACTTTATCCAAGTCTCTAGGGTGGCCTTTATAAATACAGGTTTAACTGTGTAATCTTAACACACGCTGCCTTTACAGGGTGCCAAAATATATTGATCAATAAATAATTACATGGGCAGCTAGTACATGCAATACTCTGTGCTTGACAGGTTGTGTTTTATTATTAACTTTAAACATGATGGATCAATTGCAGTGTATCACATTATCACAAAAGAGGGATTAAATGAGTTTGATCCACTTGCTTGGACTATTTTTAGTACCATGATTGCTAATCCCAATTGCAGCATACCAAAAGTTAATTAGATCATTGGGATCACCAGTTAAACTAGCTCAAGTTTAGTACTGATTACCACGTACTGAACCAGACCCTCATGGTCAGAAAAAAGATCCCCATTAAGTGGATTAAGTTAGTCATGAGACAGGCCAGTCTGATTGTTCTATAACAGTTAACCTATAGTAATAAACTGTGGATAAAGAACAGAACCAATGGTGAATTTTTGCTACAATTTATCTTTGATTTCTTTGTATAGTATACTCGATATTCCCCATGCAAATTATGCAGACCGTTTTACAGCACACAGTATGTAAAACAGTGAATTCCACTTACCTTCAATATGACCGATTTTAATATGTTAAAAGTCAATACAGAGAAGAAAAAAATTATAACCGTGATATAAATAAAATACATTTGTTCTATATACTGGTCAATGGGTTGGGTCCCATGATCAGATCAGCTAAACTAATTAACTAGATCTTCTCATTAGTACGCTGGAATTGGGTCTAATTTGGTTAATTCCTGGGGATTTTCTGTTTCCGAAGTTAGTCCGCTTGAAGTGGACTAAATCACTGGTACGCTGCAGTTGAGCCGGTCAGTTTAACGATGTAAGAGTAAAAGTTAATTGCATGCTGTATTATGTCATTTGTTTTCTGCTTGGGACAGTAAATTAAGTTGGTTTTTGTAAAAATGTAGTATTACCTCAGGGGAAAAAAAATGATCTGCTGTATGAAATAAAAAATAAAAAATAAAAAATTTGTTACTTACATTTTTAATTAATTTCTTTAACACGGGTCTTTTTGTTTTTGGTTGTAAATTTGTGCCAGAAGCAATCCTGAATTCTTTTAGTAATTTTATAAGGTGTTTAAACTTTCATTTACAACCTAAAATAGGCCAAAAGGTGAAAATTCAGAAATGTAGTTTTGTGTGGTTTTAATATATTATAATATCGTCCGGGTTAAATTGTGCAAAAACAATGTAGTTACTTACAGAATACACATAAAGTTAAGCATCTTAACTTTGATACAGCGAAGCCTCATTAAATGTAAGATGGCAGCGCAAACTGCTTGTTTGTGCTAGTTTTAATGATTTAAATAATACCCTAAGAATACTGCATCTGTAAGCTATTACACAGGCAGACTTTAATTATGTGCACATAACAAACCACTGATGACGCGAAGGACTGTTCTTAATGACACCATCTCGGTCCCCCACTGTTCAGCTAAAATAATGCTTTAGAATATTTTCTTTCAAAGGATCTGTTTTTAACTAGAAGTATACCTTGATCATTATAAATAGCAAGTGCTTTCACATGTATAGTACAATGCTGAGTTACAGCTTCAGCAGCATGTAATATTCCTGCCAAGTCACTATATATTCTGCAGTGCTAAATATTAAACCGTTACAATAATTTGATAAACTTGCGTTGGTGGTCAGTGAGGTCATCTGCTCTTACCAGTCAGTCAACTCATTTTTTTGTGTGAATAATAGAGAAACTTTGAAATGTTTTCTCCAAAATTATTTTCACAGGTTTAACAAATTAACGTAATCTTTTTCACAGTTGCTTTTGGTCTGTTTGAGGTACTGTAGGCGTGCTTAGATAAACTAGAATCCCACTTACAGCACTGGGCTGAGACTGCCTGCACTCATTCGTTTTAATATATCTTTGAATAGCTGTCTGAATTTCAGTTTGACAAACCTGGGTCATTTTTCATGTTAATTGTAACCAAACAAACCCTGCAACCCTAGGACTATGCTTTGACCAACGTGCCCTATTTCTTTGTTTTCATGTAGTTCTTATTTCCATCCACAAGGTGGTAATGTTGCAACATCAGTCAGAAATAGCAGCTGCATTGCCTGTCACCACAAAGCCCAATCTTTTATGGTTAGCTTTGTTTTGTTCAAACAAACTTCAGTGGGCAGTTTTTAAAAAAAAAAATCTAAAGTAGAGCCTGGTTCACCTCAGGGTGTGGAAATTGCCTATTGTAGCCTTGCAAAGCAGTAACAGTCTGGAAAAGTATGGGAATCGAAACGGACCACACGTATTATGTGGTGTAATCCATATGTGTAAAATTGGAAACAAAAATGGATTTGAATGTGATTGAAGTCAAAATAAAAAGATGCTAATTACTATATAACCTTCATTTTTGTGTCACAGCTATAATCTGCAAACGACTTGCAAATACAGCAACTGCTGTGGATTTCAAGCAACGCTTTTATTTCATGTTTTAATAAAAGTGGTTAAGCTTCCACTGCCCAGCATGCCATTATGTCAGCATAGTTGTTGAGAATGGTTAATATAGCGTTCCTTGTGCTCGTGGATTGTGAACTATATCTCTTACCACCAAACACAAATTCCTCTCCCAAGAACGTATGCTTCACAGCAGGTAGACCTCTCATGGAGGAACTTTTTTTTTTTTTTGAAGTGTTTGCTTAACAAGACGGGACTTGGTGACAGCACTGCGAGATTGCAGGGTTTGTGATTTATAAGGATGTAGTGGAAAAGTCTTCCAGGTGACACATTGGGACAGTACAGTACAATATTTAATTATTTATAAGGAGTCGACTAACCAAACCCCCCTTTTTAAATGTGCTCTTTTATGAAATGTGTTAGTGAATTAACTGTATTCAATAATATTGAATACTATATTATAAGGATGTAGAAAAAAAAAAAAAAGTTACATTTTGGTGACTAATAATTCCCATCAGGGTTCATGGTCAACAATTAGAAAGCAATATCTGACAAGGTCGGACTTGATTGTGAATGGTACTGTATGTTTAATACCATATAACAATCCCGTGAAACTGCACTAATTTGAGTTAATTTGTGGTATTGCAAGATATGCAATACTGTTCATTATGAAAATTCCTTATACTGGTGTGAACCCCTCCATTTCTCTCTCCTCCACTTCTTCTGCAGTACACACACTTTCAGTTTGAGACTGTCTAACCTTCAGCAGTGCTGTAGAGTTTGGCTTGTATTTATGAAACCTGTTTTTTTCATTCTTCTTGTGTGTTAATTTGATAAATTATTATTATTATTATTATTATTATTATTATTATTATTATTATTATTATTATTATTAATATTTTTTACTGAAGAACAGACATTATTTAAATGTTAGATAAATAACAAATGAATACAGATCTTGCCACAATAAACACTATACCCTGTAATCCCCTCTGTACATGCATATTCCAGATGTCCCTCAAACATATATTCCTACAATGTTTGTCCACAAGTTACGGCGGTTATAAGGAGGAACCTAATCGCTTTTTATTTTTGAGTACAGATCTGTTTATTTTCCCCTCATACTAACAGCTCATTATGTGATCATCAGCTTGCATTGTACCAGCTGCTTTTAATTCTGTTTTTCTTCTCTCTTTTAGATACAGATCCCAGAGTTTTAGAGAAACAGGAACTGCAGCAGCCCACATATGTTGCCCTCAGTTACATCAACAGGTGAGCAGACTGGATTCCTCTTAACACAAATCCTTCTTTTTTATTTCCTTAATCATTCACACAATTGGGGACTTTTTTGAAGTTATTAAAGACAGAAATACCTGCAGTTATAATCCTTCATCCAGGGTGTTTTAACACCTGGAACCAGACTGACCACGCTGGATAAAGGAGCTACAGTGTTTTTGTTGGAGCTTTTAAATGAGGCCATCAGTTATAATATTTAAATAAAAACACAGCCGTTTTACAGTAATTGTAAAAATAGGCACTGATGCACATGCTACTTTGTAATTTTAAGTAGCACAGTTACTGCGTTGAATGGCAGCGCACAGAGAATTGTAATTGATGCCCAATGCAGAGTGGTTTGGGTGGGCATCGTACCTTTTTGAACTCACTGGTTTTTCATATCCTCAGACACAGTCGTGAAGATCTGCTTGCCTTATTTTGTTAGAGGATTGTGGAGTACACTCTCAATATGGCAGGACAGTGCAGCATGCAGTAGCCATGTTGAATTAGTTGAACAAAAAGCAAAATGGACTGATCAAAGTAACCTATCCCTTGAGAGAATTGTTTTTTCTGTCTCGTCTTGTTTTCTTTTTTTTTTTATGTTTGTGGCCACGAAGCAAATCGTGTTTATTATTCATGTCTTTTGCACACTGCCATCTGAGCTTGTCTGATGCATACCGGATGTGACCCGTTATTGAATTGAGTGGAAAGGAAAACATGTGATCATAAAGGATTCTTAGGCAGTTTTTTTTAAAGTGCATGTTTACAAAGTTTTCAACATGCAAATAATGTTTAGGTGTTGGCAGTTTATTAAACAAATATGCAATCGAAGTTAGAATCCCCAATTGTATGGTCTTTGCTTCCTGCTGGGTGTTCCTGAAATATTTCCAGTTACAATTAATAGGAATGCTTTACAGACTTTGAAACAAGGACAAATGGAAAAATATGGAGGGCTTTCGATAGTGAGCGAGCCTATAGTAAATTATACCATTACCTATTTGTGCACAAACCAATAAAAGGGACATAGCAAATGAAAGCTAGAAACCAAGACAGTACCTATACTTTTAAAAGACCCACAGGCTATGCAATACTTTCCAGTTCAATCTTAGGGTAACAAACTGGGGGAGGAAAATATGTAACATTAACAACATGAGAATGCTGAAGGGGGCAGCATTACTACAATGTGTTGAATTTTTAAGATTAACTGTACAATGAGTGGCTTCTAGATTACTACATAAGAAAAAAAATAATAATCTCAAAAGACATAAAATATTAAAATATGTAGTGCATTTATTGAATCATTTGAATACTTAAAGCGCCACTCCTAGCAGAAGTTTGTGTATTAGAACCAGCTTTAGCTGGGTTGATTGTGAGCCTCACCTATTGATCAAAATCATCTTTTTTAGAGACAACTCATGCAAAAACAACGAGTCATCCGCCCGAGATCATAACTGCTCTCTGAGAATCACGAAAAAAAACATTTCTTATCCTGATTCTTCAGACAATGGAGCCACCTTGGGCTAGGTGCAAATTTACATAGCTACAAGGACAGGGCAGCGCTAAGCAGCAGATTAAAAAAAAAAAAAAAACTTACATTAAACACAGGAAAAATCACACAATGTTCAGAGAGCAGAGTTTCTCACTTCATTACCATTAAAGGGGCACATTCAATTATTACAATTTATATAAAACCTTACAATCCCACTTTGAACCTTTGACAAAGAAACAGAGGTTCACACAATTAGCAGTATGACGGACCTGTCAGGTTGTCAGATCTTTAAATATCCGATTGTACCCGTTGTGGGATTGTCTGTCACCTACATTCTGCTCAGTTTTACAAAATTAATCTTCATTTTAAATAGCTGATATCCTTGCCTGTCTGTTTTAATCTGACACTTTTGATAACAGACCATAAAGAGAGTGACCATCAGTGTGAGAACTGACAGACATACTCCTACCCTGAATACCTAATTTCGATAGGTGTTGACATTACCTAGCTTTGTATCAGATCCATCCAGGTAGTTTTCTACTTCATGAATAATGATTTAACAGTTTCTGTTTTAAGTGGGATCCAAATTATTTCCTGATCATCCAGAAACATTTTGGTGTAGATGTACTAAGATGGGCAAGTCGCAATGCAAACATACCACAATTTACATTTTTGTTGCGACAAATCGCAAAATATACACTTTTGTCATATGTACTAAGAGAAAATTTGTTAATGAAGACAGCATCAATATACTTTTATTTGTTGCGTCATCTTGGCGAGATTATTAGCATTGTGAGAGTCGTGCAACATTTTTTTGAATAAATAATGAAAGGCAGTTAAATCCCATCAGATTCTATAGTGGGCCCCCACCTTCACCCCCAAATAAAAAAAGTGTTTCTATCAAAAAGCTTTTCATGATCATACAGTAGCCCCTTGCTAAACCGGACATGTTTGTCCGCCATAAGAAGGTGTTAGGTTTAAAACAATACATTAAAATCGAAGACACATAGATTTATAGTGCGCAATGTATTTTAAATGATGAACACTGATGTGTTTTGGGTAGGCTACACATTGCGTTTTGTAAAAATATAACTCTGTACAGTAGGCCTATACAGTACAGTAGTAAAATCAAATGAATATGTAGTGCACTTTTTTACTTTAGCCTGTAGGGTACCAGTAACACAAAATAAATCATGCTGCTGCACTTGACTTTCTTAGTAGCCTAGACAGTTAACACAAAATAGATCATGCTGCCGCATTGACAAGTTATGATACTTACAGGACAGTTAATGCTCATTAATATGAATTTCAAGGGACCAGCAACACATTTTTCATTATACCACTAATTCATATTATCATGAGTAGCCTGTAAGCCAAATGTATACCGGCTGTTTCTGTTTAAGTCAGTCAGTGGTGCAGTGCTAAATTGTGCACAATTACAAACCACCAGCACATTAATAGAATAGGTGTGTTTCCTATTCCTATACAGATGTTCAGAATGAGCTGGAGGGGTTAGCAGCACATGTGTGCAGTCTATTGTTGCTCAAGGCTTAAAAGTACACTCTGCTTTTAGGGAAAAATAGATATTTGGGTGTTCGCTTCAAAAATGCATTGAGCACAAGTGGCAACGCACGAGAAAAGCAGACAATGCCAGCACAATTGCGACCTGTTTAAAACATGCTTTCAAAAGTTCTTAACAAATCGATGTAATTGTAAGTGTCACAGTTGCCGGCAGCTTTCGTACATCTCATTATAATATTTGAGAACCCTCATCTCCACACCCTTTTTGCGAATGTATGAAAGTACACCCATAATTACATATTCATTTAAGGCTGAACCGCAAAGAAAAACTGCTGCAAAGCATCCCCTAATAAATCGGTAACAGCATTGCTCTTGTTTGGTGCATTTCCCCCTCGTTTGCGACTATAGAGACAGCCGCAACACTTTAGTACATCTACCCCTGTGTATTTTATCTTTGTGCAAAAAATTATTAAACCTTATCTTATATTTAATCTTATGATTAGTAACCGATTTATGTAACTCTGTTAATACAAAACATTTTATATCCCATGATAATTACATTACCAGTTGTATTATGCAGATCAGAATCTTTTAAAAACTGGAACTATAAGTATAGAAATGATCACCATACGTTGAACAGGTACTAAAATAGTACATGCATGCTTAATAATCTATGTGTAACACACTGGGAGGAAGCAGTTCCTTTTCTCGTTATACAGTTACACAAACTTCCATTATATATTGTGATTTTCCCTTGCACAATACACACAGATGTATTTATTTTGTATAACACACTTTTATTGGTAATCCATTGTTACAAATAACATTACCATTAATTCCCCTACATTCATTTTAGACATATTCAACGCTACAGTAAATCCTTCAAATTTCACATTATTTACAAAAAATGTCCACAGTAGGTGACAATGTTATCCCATTGTCAGGCATTGGTTCTTCAGCAGATCAGTTTTTTTAATCTTTCTTTAGATAACGTCTGATTTCACTCGGACCACAACAGGGTCCTTCTCCTTGACTTTCCTTTTTGCACCTGTGATGCAGTTTGTAAGAGAGAAAATGTTCGCTGCTTTAACCCAATGATCTGATTCACCATAAAGGCTATCCATTCTCAAGATCTCAATTGAGGCATAAGTGTGATTTCTCCTTTTCTTTTATTATCACAAACAGCTATCTCTGAGCACATCACCCTCGAAAATTAAACTTAAAACCATTTTACAAAAAAAACACCATGGGACTCCCATTCCCCCTTGGTTGTGGATGTTTGTCCACAACCCACTAGGTCAGTGTTTCTCAACGGGGGTGGTACCGCCCCCCAAAGGGCAGTCTGAAGCCAAAGGGGGGCGTTTACATCCAAGAGGGTGGGAGGGGGGCGTTTTAGCTAAAAAAAAAGCGGGCGTTGTGTTTTCTTATTTAAAATTAAGGAAACTTTTTATTTCAAAATGTTGATTAACTACTTACACATAATGTGCTAGTGATGTACTCACTGACTTGTGCACTATAAGATAGTTTACACATCAAGTCAGAAATGTTTGTTGCTACGCAGCAACGTCGCTGCCATTTGTGCTATCCGGTTTGTCATGCCAATGTAATATGGTCCAATCAGAACGAAGCAGCCGTTCCATTTATGCCTGTTGCCATGTTACGTTACACGTCTGAATTTCAGTGTATTCTTATTGTTACTTAGTGATGTGCATTTAAGGAGATTTTTGGAATCAGTTCCGAACCGGGTATTTGGATTCTGGTTCCAAAACTATTTAGAAAAACATGTCCGTATGTCAATGTGTGAGCAGAAGTTCTGACAATATTGTGCAATCTATGAAATCACCCTGTATAATTAAAGTGAACAAAATATTCAATAATCTCCAATTTGCACAGTAACAGTTTTATTACAATAGCGAAAGTCATTGTGTGCTTGTACAGTATATGAACCTTGTTAATTGCAAATTTTCACTAAGCTTACAATTAAAAAAATCTTTAACCACATGGTATGTGCAAACAGGTCAGTGTATGTTAGGATCCCAAGCCGAAATACGATCCCATCGGCTTGGGGTTAAATTACTTTTTTAGATAGCTGAAATCGTGTCGTGTTCGGCTTGGGGTGGTCTTGCGAATGATCCCCTCGAGGTGCAGAAGATTCACTTTACCCATAGCGTTTTCATCATGTAAAAGTGAGACTGAATTATTCTCCAGGGAAATACATATCATTAAAAATATAATAATAATAATTAAAAAATTGAAACTCCCGTTATTGCTGTAATAACTATTTTGCAGACCTTTTTTTGTGAAAGTGTCAATTATAGTTATCAAATTTATTTTTGACAAATTAATGTTTTAATAATCAGTTTTACTAAAAACATAATAGTACTCACTGCAGCCGGATCCCTGATATTTGTATCCAGTTCGTCGGTTCCAAAGCAGGAACCGGGTCCCGATTTCAAAGGAACCTGTTCACACATCTCTATTGCTATCCACAGCATGGCGCAAGCAAAGGAGATATGTCGGCAATATTCCATAATAGTAAGCATTTTATGTATGTGTCTACATGTTGATTATACCAGGGACTGGGGTAATTTATTCTTGTTTTTTGAATTATTTCTCTGTAATTCTCGGAACTAATGGAATTAAATGTGATTAATTATTGATTTAAATTAAACGGCATTGTTAATCAGCAATAATTCTTAATTTTTTTAATTTTCTGTGGCAAGGGAGCGATGACTAAGCTCAGCTGATCCTTAGGGGGCGTTGTTACGAAAAAGGTTGAGAAACACTGCTCTAGGTGGTTCACGTAAATGTATTCAAAATGTTTTGCAGCCCAACAAATGTAACATTGTTCATGCCAGGGAGTATAACATTACCATCTATAGCAACTTGTTTTGCTAAGAAATCTGTTGTAATGTAGTTTGTCAGGGAAGCTGGGACCGTAACAGTTTTCAAGTCAAGGTTAAAAACGCACTTTTATAAAATGGCTTTCTTATCTTAGGGGGTTTTAATGTAACTTTAAAATTGCTGCTTTTGTATTATTATATGTATGATGTTATTTTAAAATGTTATTTAAATTCACTGATTGTGGCAGTTGTATGTGTGACATGCTATACAAATGTATTGTGGTTTGTTCTTTTTTTCTGCTATGTACTGTACAGTGCTTTGCGATACTTTTGTATAAAAGGCGCTGTATAAGGAAATGTGTGTGTGTGTGTGTCAATAGTGAGAGAAAGATTCAGAAATAAACAGCTGCATCAGCCTTAGAAAAACAGAGGCATGAATCATTGCTGGTCTTCTAGTTTAACAAAGAAGAATTTAATGCTTACCATTCAATTCATGCAACAAAAGATTAAATAAAACCACGTTTGGCTTCAGTCATAATCATTACAGAATTACCAGTAAACTTCAATTTTTTTTTTTTTCAAATTTTTATTTTATTTTTAACAGCATAACATTTATGTATAATTACACTCTAAAGTTAGATAGTGTAACGTGTCCTTTCTTTCTCTGAGGGAAAGACGTATTACTTCTGTGCAGTGAGAAGGGAAAAAATCAATAGCGAACTGTGGCAGATCAAAATACATGCAGCATCTCTTGTAGCTGCTTTCCAGTGTACTATTGTCCAAATTATACCCTCCATTTTACATGTAATCTGTAATCCAAATGTGTTTTCGTGATTCGTAGGTAACTCTTAAACCCACCCGTGTCTTAAAAACAAAGTCACCCCCCAATAAACACACCCTTAATTCGCAGCGTTCGTCCTGTATGTGTAGGGAAGTGGAGTCGTTAGAATAAGGGGAACGGAGTGCTCTTCTGGGAAGGGCTGCAATACATTGTTGTATTGTGTAATGGGGGCCGAGGAATTGTATGGTCTTACAGGTATTACAGTTTGCTGGAGCAAACTGGTATAGGGTTGTGGGGAAGCAAAAAACAAAGCCTGTAAATCATATCCCTCAGCTTTCTTGATAGCATATACTGCATGAGCATCAGATATACATACAGTGCTATCCGTAATCATACAGTGATTAGCATAATCAATTATATAGCCCCTTTTTCTCATAACATCTGAGCCCAGAATGTTACGTGTATCACTTGTAGGACTAAACCACAAGTGAGCTGAAAAACTGTCACTGCCAATTGTACAGGGAAGGGAAGGGGACAAAGAAATATTACCATTAAAGTCCTCAAGCGTAATGGTTTTAGAAGTGGAAGCGGTAGGCGGTGGATCATCATAATAATTAAGGACACACCTGTATCGACTAACCACATGCTAGACTGGCCTTTTAGACTAGCCTTGACTACAGGCCTACCATAACAATCTCTATGCATATCTGCCACCTCTGTAGAGGCCTGACACCGGCATTGTGAACTTGCAGAGTCTTTCTTCAAACGCTTCAGTTCCTCTTTCAGGTCCTGATGTGACACTTCTGGTCCTCTCTGTTGTGCATTAGGATTGTAAAGTGGGGGTCTTTCACCCTTTTGCCTGCCTTATATCTTGTGGTACATGATGCAAATGGTGATTGCCTGTACTACAGCCAGGAGCACACAGCGGGTCACACGGTCTTTCTGGTCAGGCTTGCTCATGCCCAGCTGTAGTTTACTACAACTCGCTCTCCGTCCGGGCCCTCCTGGGCCTGCACCATTCCCCACACTGCTTGTGTCTATATCCAGAAGTAAAGTCTTCTGGGGATCAGGGAATGTCAAGACCGGGGCATCTGCAAGGACCTTCTGCAGCTCTCCAAAGGCGGCAGCGCAGTGTAAGTCCCAGGTGAACCACCCCCCTTTCTCTCTTACACGGTACAAGGGCCTAGCAAATCCGGGCAAAGTCCTTAACAAACTGCTCTGCACCTTAGTCATTGTCCTGGGGACCAGCCAGTCTTTTACTGCGGCCACCTTAGAAGGGTCTGTAGAAATGCTGCCCGCCCCAACGACATGGCCGAGGAAGTGCATTTTCTTTTGCAACAGGCAATGGCGTAACTAAAAACTGCCACAGACCCTGACCGATGGAGAATGCAGTCTTCGGGCACGCCTCAGGAGCCAGCTCGGCCTGCTGCAGGTAGAGGGAGCTGAACCAATGGGAGCCCGTAATACAGTCCAGGGACTCGGAGATCCTGGGAAAGGGGTACGAGTCTTTACGGCTCACTGCATTGAGGTTCCTGTAATCCACACAGAATAGCAGTGACCCATCCTTCTTCAGCACCAGCACAGCAGGTTCAGCCCACGGACTGGCGATGGCTCGATGAACACAGCTCCGGCAGCCAGGTCGATGGTGGCCCCCACTTTGGCCAGTAGGTCCAGCCCCAGAATACAGTGGTCCTGGATGTCCCGCCAGGCTTCCTAGCTGAACTTTAAGGTGCCGCCGTCCCAACATGGGAGCGACTTGCCCAGTTCCTTTTCGGAGGCAGACCACGGAGGGGGCCATCAGGAAGGACTCTGGGCTGTATGATGGAGATGGTGGAGCCGGTATCAACCAGGGCTTTGCTCTGTGTGTGCAAGTTGCTGACCAGCACTGCCACATTGACATCCCAGGGGGAAGGAGGGGAGATTGTGGAGCGGCTGACCCCCATCGGCCACTGGATGTAGGCACTGGGCAAGGAGGTGGCCGGCTTTCCTCACCTCCAGCAGCGTTTCTCTTAGCGGATCGCAGTCTTGCCAGATCCACACTTGCCGGATCGCAGTCTTGTTGTCACTCTCCACTCCCCTCCTGTGGTGCTGCAGGCCCGGTCTCGACCCGTTCGGCATGGGCCAGGGCCTGCTCTAGGGAAGTTGGGGCGGCGAGCCGGACCTCCTGTCGGAGTATGGTGGGGGCCAGGCCTGCTGATAAGTGCCTCCTCCACCGAGCAAAGGTACAGGACATCCGCCGCAAGAATCCCCAGCTTCTCCCCACTAGTATGGCTTCGGGTAGCCAGTTGGTGGTGGTGCAGGCCGATCTCTGGATCGACCTTTCCAAAACGGCAGCTGAGAGCAGTGGTAAGCTCTTTAGTCATAAGGGCCCACCGGGTCGAGGTCAAGTCGCTGTCCTGCTGCGTCCTTTTCATATGAACTTTGCAGGGAGAGCAAGTGTGCCATTGCTTGTCCTGCTTCTGTGTAGCAAAGTGGGGCGCTTAAAAGCACCATTGTTGGGTTATACCCAGGAACAAGACAGACACACTGGATTTATGGTAGGGCTAAGGAAAGGCTTTAAAAAGAATTATCAGCTAGCTTTTTTTAATTTTCTCACCAAGCATTATTTAAAGTGTGTAAAGTAAATTACTAACAATTCATTAAGATTGGGTCATTTTACATGCATTCTGGAACCAAAAAAAGGTCAAAGGTCAAAATTCAGGACGATGTATAAAGATATAGTGATTTATATGCAGTAAAAAGCACTCGTGAGTAAGGGTCAGCACAACGATTTCCTACAAGAAATAGTTTTTTTAGGAATTCAAAACTGTTCTCTATGTCTGTGTCCCTCATAGTTACTCTGTTTTAGAAGCAGTGTTAGCCCATTCAGTCCATCATTTTCTTACCATTTTTTACACTTACATGCAGCACATTTCATGTTGACATCATAGCAGGATTTATGAGAACTGCTTGCTGTAGAGTGGTGGGTTTTTTTTCAGTGTGTCTTTTTTTTGCATATACGGTATATGATTTACTCATTGTGATCACTTCAACTTCCTCTGCTGGTACATGCATGATCGAGGACGTTTTTCTAAACGGAGTGAGCTTTAAAAAACATTTGGAAGCAAACTTTCCTTTCACTCTGGGTGCTGACATCTTCTTCCTGCGCTGTCAGTAGTGCCGTAATTGATACAAAACATGAAGCCCCTACCACTGCTGACTGTGACATAACATAAATACAGGAACAACACTCAATAGCACACAACACTTTGCAATAAGATATAACAACAATAACACAATAATTAACAGTAACTCAACAGACTATAGACATTTTCCCTAAAGCCCTGCAGTCCCAGCATCCTTTGCATCTCTATATACAAATTAGCTACTGGCTGCTCGACTAGCCGCAGTGCCTGTTCTTGCCAACAGGCGACAGCAGAGAGCACCACCACCCATGCTTGTTACAAAATGCTACACTAAGGTTATCACACCAAAAGAAAATAATTGTGGACTATTTTAGAAAATAGCAGGTAGGCTATGTGTTTTTCTTGCAGCCACGTGTACACTTCAAACTATTCTGTGTGGCTGTATGATCCAGTGGTTAAAGAAAAGGGCTTGTAACCAGGAGGTCCCCGGTTCAAATCCCACCTCAGCCACTGACTCATTGTGTGACCCTGAGCAAGTCACTTAACCTCCTTGTGCTTCGTCTTTCGGGTGAGACATAGTTGTAAGTGACTCTGCAGCTGATGCATAGTTCACACACCCTAGTCTCTGTAATTCGCCTTGGATAAAGGCGTTTGCTAAATAACCAAATAATAATAATTCAAAGTAAATTTAAAATTGATGTATTTATTTATTGTGTGCAGTATATGTAAGGTGTACTGTGTGGTATCATAGCTTGTTAATGTGGCAACATGAACTATTTTGTTCTTTTGTGTACTAGTAAGTAGTTGGGTAAATGCCTTTAGTGCCAACTTTAAAATAATCGTTTTTTTATTATTTCCGAATTCTCCAGTAATGTGTACAGAGAAGGCATGAGTTATTTTGTGTGTTACTGTTATTATTTACAGTAGGCTAAAGTAAAAAAAAAATGCACTGGGTATTCATTTGATTTTACTATCTGTATACTGTATACTGTATAATTGCAATTCCTGTGATTTCTTTCTTTATTATTTTTTTTTTTATCCCGCAATTATCATTTCAGAGATTTTCAATATTGTCCCAACCCTATTCTACAGTATATTCAGTTTTGCCCACTATCATTTTCTGCCTTAAAACATTCAAGTTAAGAAAAGCTTTTTCTGTTTTGGAAATATCTTCTGTGCCATAAAAATATGAGAACATGACTCTGGCATTAAAACATCCTGCACTGGGTGGGCCCTTCGTCTTTCCTTAACAAACACATGACATTGCGGTATTGTACTCTGCAGTGGATGGTCATTAAAAAGCATTTAGTTCACATGCAAACGTTTTACAGTTCTCTACCCTTTTTTCATGGTCCTTTTTATGTACGTCTAACATTTTGAAAAAGACTGATTTTACATCTTGTACTGAAGTATAATGTTAGAAAAAACAGTTTCTAACATTGAAAAATTCATTAAGAGATTAAAGAACATTTACATTAATTTGATTTGTTTTATTGTCGGATATAGCTTAGACTTTTCCTTTTAACCCTATAATACAAAAAAAAAACAGATCATGATGCGCATCAAGATTCTCAAACCCTGTTTACCCTGTTCACAAAAATGAACTGAGACCAAACTACTGATTTTAAAGTAAGAACATAAGAACATAAGAAAGTTTACAAATGAGAGGAGGCCATTCGGCCCATCTTGCTCGTTTGGTTGTTAGTAGCTTATTGATCCCAGAATCTCATCAAGCAGCTTCTTGAAGGATCCCAGGGTGTCAGCTTCAACAACATTACTGGGGAGTTGGTTCCAGACCCTCACAATTCTTTGTGTTAAAAAGTGCATCCTATTTTTCTGTTCTGAATGCCCCTTTATCTAATCTCCATTTGTGACCCCTGGTCCTTGTTTCTTTTTTCAGGTCAAAGAAGTCCCCTGGGTTGACATTGTCTATACCTTTTAGGATTTTGAATGTTTGAATCAGATCACCGCGTAGTCTTCTTTGTTCAAGACTGAATAGATTCAATTCTTTTAGCCTGCCTGCTATGTTATGAAGTGTTTCAAAGTCCACTTTTTTCTTTTTGGTTTTGTGTTGATGAAACATGAAATCTTCATTTCAAAAAATTTAAACAGATACATAAACTACTGACACGTTTACGTGGAAATTGCTTGTTTCTTGTAGGTTGTGGCAGTGTGTAAACTGGGTTTACAGTTTTGTATAGTCTTGTGCTATTTATGCTTAGTAGACAAAGACCACACTTTCATGTTTTGTAATGTATAAATGTGAATCTGCTCCTATAATAATTCCTCCAGGGTGGTGTACAGTACCTCCAAGCCGATTTTTTTGTTCAAGTTGTTTGCTTGTGCACATACCGAGTATATAGATGTTTTGAAGAGGCAGCTGAAAACATTGACCCATCTGGGTTTTTTTTTTTTTTTCTTTTTTTACTGTAATTTTAAAAACATATAATCTTTTATTATTATTCAATACTTTGTGGTCTGCAAGACTTCTAGCAAGGTAGAAAGTATCATTTGACTGCACAGAGGGAATTTCACATGTAAAGGGCTTAAACACAAAAGTTCCATTATTCTATCAGACTATTTTTTTGTCATTATTTAAAAAAAATATATGATTAATATATTTTACAGGCTTCTTATATATCCACATTATTGAACATGTTATTACAGTGTACAGAAATACAGTCTACCAGTTAGGGCTAAAATTGGCTTCAGAATGTATACTTAAGTTATTAACACATTGGAAAGCAATACAAACCTACACAATTCTTTTCTGTTTTACTAATTGTAAAATACACATTTTGAGAATTTAATAAATTATGTTTAAATTTTGTGAAAACTTACTGTTTTACTAGTGTTAGTTCATTAGAAATAATTTAAGACTTGAGCCCTTTGTCAAAAAATCATTCAGTGTTTTCATTTACAGGTTTAATTATTTTGACAATGAAAACAGCAGTATTACAAGCATTGGCAATGGTCATAATCAGGATAGTTTCATTTGATTGATTTAGCAAAGCTCTTCAGAAGTGTGAGGAAAAGGGATCCATTGTCATCACATTGTGTGTAAGTGAAGTAACTGAGTAACTCACCTCCATATTGGTATTCATTCATGATATGTTAAGAAATCAAACAAGTTGCATATGAAAAGGTGTGGGGTTAACCTTGTAATAAATGTGCTTAAAAATAAAAAGAGGTTAAAAAGTAGGCTGTAAAAAATGTTATAATCCCATGACATGTCACAACAAGGCTAGTTACATGGAGGCGGGTTTTAAATTACAGATGCAAACAAGGACCCATTTCTACAGCCAAGTCCTGTATGGCCTTTATACATGTATGGACATCATTTTAGAAATCAGCAATATATAATTTTTTTTATATCTATTTGTAAGCCATCAGGAATCGGTATTTGACACTGCTGTTTCTGAAACCCGGATCATTTTTACTCATTTTTACTTATGCAGCATTCTTGTTAGCAGTTTCAGCTGCAATTTAAGTCACATGTTTTAATGTGTTGTTTTTCTACATTAAACAAAACTTAAGCTACTATTTTTTTTTAAATCTATTTAAAAGTTTGCTATTTGTCACATTTAATTAAATACACCTCAATTCTGCCCATTCAAAAAGTTAAACATGTTTACTCATTGCACTAAAAAAGCAACATTAAATTACACAGCCGCCTGTCGTGTGTAGCTATTGGAAATCACAAGTAGCTCCAGAACTTGGAACTGCACGACTTCCACAAGCTTCTCAGTAGGGAGGCACCCTGTTTTTGTTTTCTTTCACCATGGCCATCAGTATGATTTGGGGTTCTGCGTTGGCTGTAAATTAAGAAACTGCTATACCAGCTTGTAGTAAAGGCAAAACATTGTTGACTTCTTATAAAAATACATTATGCTTTGTTAACAGTTACTATTTATGACCTGATGTATATTATTTTGGGTAAAAATGCCTGAAATACAGAATTATTACTACCAGTAGACTCTAAAGGGGCATTCACACCGGACGCGGCACAATCATGTATATTTAATATTCACTCGGTAATCCCACTTGTACACCCACAGACCACCATTCTACATCTTTTAAAATTAATATTTAGGTAACTATTAATTGTTGTATATACAAGACCGGGAAATCTGAATTTAAAGCGAGCAGCTTTTCCTCCATTTTTTGTTTTTTTTTATTTCTTCCTCGCAAAGGAACCTCCTACTTTTCCCTGATTGGCTGGCGGCAAAAGTTGAAAATATTTTATCTCTTGCGCGCTGCTCTGCGGTGCCGCGTCCCTCTGCCGTAACCGCCTTCATTGAAAACCATTGCTTTTGCCGTGTGGCAGTGCCGGCGCCCGGCGTCGATGTGAACACCCCTTTACTGAAAGATTACCACAGGGCATCTAATACAATATTTCCAGTCTTTAGAAATAAACATGGACATCTATGTAGTAGTGTGTTCTGGCAACGGTCTGGAAATAAAAATAAAAAAATACGTTTTTTTTTATAGCTCTTTAAAACAGTGCGGTAAAAACAGCTATAAAATGCTTGGCTGTGGGTGACATCTATGACAAAAATACTTGGCTGTAAAGGGGTTAATGGCAACTCTTTTAGCATGGCATAAATTTGCAGGTATGTTGTTTACGGGCTGTCCTATGATGAGACTGACTGGGGGGCCTCCAGTAGGAATAAAGGAGTCAACAGATACAGCCACTGTGGACCACTTTGGTAACATCAAGTCCTGCCGCATTCTATTACTGCCAACATGGCCTGCTCAACAAAGCTTTTGTTTTTTACTTCTGGTTCCCTTTCTAAGTGCTGTCACAGCCGAACAGCTTTCCATGTCATGGCTTCCCTCTTTCATGTGGCACGCACACCCAGACAGAGCAGTGGCCTTGCACACCAGCTGGAAGTGGCATCTTGCATCTGGCATGGGAGCACCGCTCACATTTTGTAACTCATGAAAACTAGCGACACACTTTTTTACTTTACTTAAACAGTACTAAACAAAGCAATGGAAGTTTGTATTTCAAACTAGGTAGCTGAATAGTGAATGTATATTCTAGTCTATTACTAACACAAGTAAACACCATTTTGCTGTAGATTGTTTTAATTTTCCGGACTTTATTTTGACTTCCTATGCAGAATGGGTTGGTGCCACATAGATACTATACTGTGAGTGTGAAGCTAAACTGGGCACTATTACCTGTTACACATGAAGTGAATTTATAGTGTAGTGGCAGGAAGAACTGGCTTGTCATTGGTTCAGCTGGGACTGTTTTAATCATAAGCTCAAAAAATTCAACACAACATGTAGCTTGGGCAATGACGTCTGTTTCGGTGGAAGCACACTCGTATGTAGCTGGGGTGATGTGGCCCACTAAAATTTCTCTTTTTAATCTTGTGATTACATGAACACTTGTGATGAATGAAGATAATGTACATAGAAAAAAACACACACACACATACTACAATTATATTTTAAATGGATTTACATTTTCAAAACATTGCAGTTTTGTTGAACCAAAAAAAATCCTTTATTTTGTATATTCAGTACATTTTGTTTTTAAAAAAAAAACAAAAACAACATTTTTCAAAAGCTCAAATGTGTGTGTATTTGTTTTATAAAGTATTGTCCTCGAGTAAAAAAAAAAAAAAAAAAAAAAGTATGTATCATGATTGGTGGTGCACATAATATGAGCAATATATAGTTTGAAATTGCCGAATAGCCTAGTTATTGGCAAATATAACTGTTTGTTTCTTATTAAGATTTTATGTTTGTGTTTTTTGCTGAATTCAAGGGTTAAATGATCATTTTCAGAGCCTAGCAAGTACTGGAAATGCTGTTCAAATGGAAAAATAGAAAACAGGTCCATATTTTAGTTTTGTGTGTAGCCAAATTTTTTTCACATTTTAGCAAGCCAGCTACGTCATCACCTTGCTGCCTCCCTGTGATTAACTGGGCGGTAGCATTAAATACCGAGATTAAATATTCCTGTTCATCAACGTCCACCGCAAGCACTGAAGAAGGTAGTATTTTCAAACGATGACGCTCGATGATGTCTTCATTGCACCATAATGTCAGACGTCTTCACCTTACAAAGTGCGCATGCTCATTCTCTTCTCCTGAGAGAAGTACCCCCTGCTGTTTCATACAAGTGTAAACGCACCCTTCCGGAACACAGTGTTTCAGAATCCTTTCGAAGCGATTCGAACGCAGTGTAAACGCACCCTTCGAACACAGTGTTTCAGAATCCTTTCGAAGCGATTCTGGAACGCAAGTGTAAACGCACCCTTCCGGAACACAGTGTTTCAGAATCCTTTCGAAGCGATTCCGGAACGCAAGTGTAAACGCACCCTTCTGGAGCACAGTGTTTCAGAATCCTTTCGAAGCTATTCCGGAACGCAAGTGTAAACGCAGCAGTTGTTTTTAGTTACTGATGTGGTAACATTTTTATGTATGACTGTATGTCACAATTTAGAGTTTTACATCTACAGTATCTAGTTTTGCTTCTCGAAATGTGGACGTTATTTCGCTCAAATTGTTGAGATTATCAAAATCTAGGGTTGTTTGGAAGGATATTTCACACTTGCATTTAAAGTGGTTGTAGTTGATGGTGATGGCTTGAATTTTGTATTTACATCAAGGTTTCATAACTTGTATTCTTGAAAAACTGTGATATATACCATAAAGTCAATGAGAAATTAACTACTAACCAGCTTTTTGGTGAATTGCTATGTTGTCTACATTTCCTTTGAATGGTTAATCATTTAAATGCCAAAAGAAAGAATGAAACAGTTACGTAATGTCATATCTTTATACAGCAAAAAAACAACAACACACAAACAGTACACACACTCTTCCAGTTCATGTTCAGTCTGTTACAAAACATGAAGACAAATAATAATCAGTAACCCTTGCTGCCAAGGGAACATTACAGGGGGTTATTAGCGTGGCTTGTCCATTAGAAATGCACCACTAATAGCCAGTTCTTGTTGATCCCCTACTGGCCTAAGCTGCATTAAGTAATTGTCTGGTGGTGTAGGTTTTGCTGCAGCTAGCTTTATCATGTTGTCAGCTGCAGGTCGCTGCAGGTGCTGAGATTCCTGGGTTTACATATGGTGGGTAAGAGAGCATTATGGGAGCCAGCCTCAAAGGTAAGTTAGTGTATTCCATACAAATGACACCCATGCTGTGATGCCATAATTGACACGAAATCCCTTTACTAAGTTGGTCTGTTGAGATAATGAGCAGTCAAGGTTGCAGTTTTTAATCGGACTGGAGTCGGATCATTTATCACAGCAGTAGCAGCCTGTCAGGGCCATGGAATAGATGCTCATTAATGATGACTAGAGAGTAAACACAGGGTCTAAATCGACAATCAGGCTGTGATGCTGATTTTTGGTTTGATAGCTGAATTCAGAGTTTTTATTACCTGGAATAATTACCCATTGTTTTATTGGGGAGGGGGGAGGGGTTCTTTTGAGAATCTGAATTTGCATTCTGATTGAATTGAGCGCTACAGACTAAATTACAAAACAGTCAGATTTATATGTTTTTAATTTAAGCCAGTTTACTGTAGCTTGTTCAGAAGCTTTTTTTAATTGCATCCCGACTCATTTGTATTTCATGTAGTTAACCTATTTTTTTTAATTTTTTTAATGTAACCATATATTAATTAAAACCACCTCTTAATAAAAGTCATGGATCATTATTAATAAAAAGAGTAGGAGACTGTTCAACCATGCCTTTTCCAGTAGGGAGTGGCCATTTATTCAGAACTTGCAGTCTTCTAATGCTGCATAAGTAAAACCAAATGATACAACTTGAATTTATAGATAAAGTACATTATGAGACCAGTTACCAAATGAATAGCACACATTGTCTTTCCTTATTTAATCCTCAGTATTTTAAAAGGTTTAAAGTGCCTGTTAAAAATGGCAAGCAGTTTTTCATTGTCTTTACCAGTTTTCTGCCTCATTTCCTGGACAGGTTTTGTATGCCTGTTAAATCTACAGCTATTGTACTTAATTTTTCTTAAATAGTTAAATACTAATGTATACATGTGATGGTTCTTTAAACGTTAAGTAAAATCCATGGTACAAATGTAGAACTCAGATGCTAGATTTTAATATATACTGAGCATTAAAAGAAACTTATCACTTATATTTGAGCATCAAAAGAAACGTAGCACTTATATTTGAGCATCAAAAGAAATTTGTCACATATTTGGATAAAATTCACTAGATGTGATTGAAAAATGACAAACTCTGTTTCAGAGCAGGTGCAGTGACTTTTTGTTGTGCTGATTAACAACTGACATCACGAAGATGCTGCAAAATGATCTGTCGATCTTGGGCAAGTGTTGTGACTCTTGGTCTCCCAGTTCATGGCCTGTCATTGACAGAGTGTGTCTGGTTATACCGTCTCGCCAGGTTTGAAATTGCTGGCTGTGAGCACCCACGACGGCGAGCCACAGTACGCTGCCCTAGTCCAGCCTCCAACATGCCGATTGCACGAAGGCTGTCATGACAGACGTGGCATATTGTTTTTTTCAGTGACTTTATTGCTTTATTTCAAGCTTGCAATTCAACAGCTGAAACCACTCCATATCCAGTGTCCAAGCAACTGTCTCACTAATTAGGTGATTAATTGCATATACTTCAGTCATAGTGACTCAAGCATGTCATGGTCAAGGATGAATGATTGAAAAGAAACCAAAAACATTTTGTCAATGTCCATCATATATAAACTTTATTTTTTTTTCGAAAATAAATGGGTTAGTGATAAGTTCCTTTTGATGTTCGGCATAGTTTTATTGTTATTTACATACATTTAAAGTGTAAACATAAATTATATATATATATATACAGTACTGTGCAAAAGTTTTAGGCAGGTGTGAAAAAATGCTGTAAAGTAAGAATGCTTTCAAAAATAGACATGTTAATAGATTATATTTATCAATTAACTAAATGCAAAGTGAGTGAACAGAAGAAAAATCTAAATCAAATCCATATTTGGTGTGACCACCCTTTGCCTTCAAAACAGCATCAAGCATCAATTTTCTAGGTACACTTGCACACAGTTTTTGAAGGAACTCGGCAGGTAGGTTGGCTCCAAACATCTTGGAGAACTAACCACAGTTCTTCTGTGGATTTAGGCAGCCTCAGTTGCTTCTCTCTTCATGTAATCCCAGACAGACTCGATGATGTTGAGATCAGGGCTCTGTGGGGCCATACCATCACTTCCAGGACTCCTTGTTCTTCTTTACGCTGAAGATAGTTCTTAATGACTTTCGCTGTATGTTTGGGGTCGCTGTCATGCTGCAGAATAAATTTGGGGCCAATCAGATGCCTCCCTGATGGTATTGCATGATGGATAAGTATCTGCCTGTACTTCTCAGCATTGAAGAGACCATTAATTCTGACCAAATCCCCAACTCCATTTGCAGAAATGCAGCTCCAAACTTGCAAGGAACCTCCACCATGCTTCACTGTTGCCTGCAGACACTCATTCGTATCGCTGTCCAGCCCTTCGGCGAACAAACTGCCTTCTGCTACAGCCAAATATTTCAAATTTTGACTCATCAGTCCAGAGCACCTGCTGCCATTTTTCTGCACCCCAGTTCCTGTGTTTTCGTGCATAGTTGAGTCGCTGGCCTTGTTTCCACGCCGGAGGTATGGCTTTTTGGCCGCAAGTCTTCCATGAAGGCCACTTCTGACCAGACTTCTCCGGACAGTAGATGGGTGTACCAGGGTCCCACTGTTTTCTGCCAGTTCTGAGCTGATGGCACTGCTGGACATCTTCTGATTGTGACGGGAAGTAAGCATGATGTGTCTTTCATCTGCTGCAGTAAGTTTCTTGGTCGACCACTGCGCTCACGGTCCTCAACGCTGTCTCGCTCTTTGTGCTTCTTCAAAAGAGCTTGGACAGCACATCTGGAAACCCCTGTCTGCCTTGAAATTTCTGCCTGGGAGAGACCTTGCTGATGCAGTATAACTACCTTGTGTCTTGTTGTTGTGCTCAGTCTTGCCATGGTGCATGACTTTTGACAGTAAACTGTCTTCAGCAACCTCACCTTGTTAGCTGAGTTTGGCTGTTCCTCACCCAGTTTTATTCCTCCTACACAGCTGTTTCTGTTTCAGTTAATGATTGTGTTTCAACCTACATATTGAATTGATGATCATTAGCACCTGTTTGGTTTAATTGTTTAATCATACACCTGACTATATGCCTACAAAATCCCTGACTTTGTGCAAGTGTACCTAGAAGAATTGATGCTGTTTTGAAGGCAAAGGGTTGTCACACCAAATATGGATTTGATTTAGATTTTTCTTCTGTTCACTCACTTTGCATTTAGTTAATTGATAAATATAATCTATTAACATGTCTATTTTTGAAAGCATTCTTACTTTACAGCATTTTTTCACACCTGCCTAAAACTTTTGCACAGTACTGTAATATATATATATATATATATATATATATATATATATATATATAATTTTAAATCTGGTTAAAATTTGAACAATTACAAACTCTTTGAAAAGGCAACATAAGAACATACGAAAGTTTACAAACGAGAGGAGGCCATTCAGCCCATCTTGCTCGTTTGGATGTTAGTAGCTTATTGATCCCAGAATCTCATCAAGCAGCTTCTTGAAGGATCCCAGGGTGTCAGCTTCAACAACATTACTTGGGAGTTAGTTCCAGACCCTCACAATTTTCTGTGTAAAAAAGTGCCTCCTATCTTCTGTTCTGAATGCCCCTTTATCTAATCTCCATTTGTGACCCCTGGTCCTTGTTTCTTTTTTCAGGTCAAAAAAGTCCCCTGGGTCGACATTGTCTATACCTTTTAGGAGTTTGAATGCTTGAATCAGATCACATAGTAAAGTTTTAACATTACTTCCCTTGATTTAAAATCAACACTTCTCACAATATATCCGAGCATTTTGTTGGCCTTTTTTATAGCTTCCCCACATTGTCTAGATGAAGACATTTCTGAGTCAACATAAACTCCTATGTCTTTTTCATAGATCCTTTCTTCAATTTCAGTATCTCCCATATGATATTTATAATGCACATTTTTATTGCCTGCGTGCAATACTTTACACTTTTCTCTATTAAATGTAATTTGCCATGTGTCTGCCCAGTTCCGAATGCTGCCTAGATCATTTTGAATGACCTTTGCTGCTGCAGCAGTGTTTGCCACTCCTCCTATTTTTGTGTCGTCTGCAAATTTAACAAGTTTGCTTACTATCCCAGAATCTAAATCATTCATGTAGATTAGGAATAGCAGAGGACCTAATACTGATCCCTGTGGTACACCACTGGTTACCTCGCTCCATTTTGAGGTTTCTCCTCTAATCAGTACTTTCTGTTTTCTACATGTTAACCACTCCCTTTCAAACCTGGCAAGACGGTATAACCAGACACACTCTGTCAATGACAGGCTACGAACTAGGAGACCAAATTCATAACACCTGCCCAAGATCGACAGATCATTTTGCAGCGTCTTTGTGATGTCAATTGTTAATCGGCACACTTTTGTCATTTTTCGATCACGTCTAGTGAATTTTATGCAAATGTAAGTGATAAGTTTCTTTTGATGCTCAAATATAAGTGATAAGTTTCTCCAAAAATGTCTCATGGCGTAGGGCAGGTTGACGTTTTTTTTTTTTTTTTTTAAATTTAATACACTTTCAGTGTTGCTTGTAATGTATATACATGGTATACTATAGATTACTGTTTAAGATGCATATTGCATCCAAAAATGACCCCCATTGGTACCCAGGCTGAATCAGGGATGACATGCTTTTCAAGCCAGTTCTAATGACCATGTTAGATGGCTTTATCCAAGTGACAAGCTTCTTACCGAAGAGGTTTACATGACTACCATTTCTTTTTTTTTCTTTTTTTTTAGTAATTTAGTAATATCCAATTAAGTAATATCCAATTATTTTTTTAGGCTCAGCCCACCGCTACCACCCCTGCGCTGACTCAGGAGCGGCGAAGACGAGCACACGCTGTCCTCTGAAGCGTGTGCCGTCAGCCGCCCACTTCTTTTCACACTGCGGACTCACCATGCAGCCACCCAGCGCTACAGCGTTTGAGGACGACGCAGCCCTGGGCAGCTTACAGGCATGCCCGCAGGCGCCCGGGCAGACTACAGGGGTTGCTGGTGCACGGTGAGCCGAGGACACCCTGGCCGACCTAACCCTCCCTCCCCCCGGGCGGCGTTTGGCCAATTGAGCACCGCCCCCTGGAAGCTCCCGTCCTCGGTCGGCAAAGGAATAGCCTGGACTCGGAACTTGCGACGTTCAGACTATAGGGCACATCCTGCACTCCACGCGGAGCGCCTTTACTGGATGCGCCACTCGGGAGCCCCTTGACGTACCATTTATTGACACCTGTCTAATTGATGATTGTCTGCAGACCTATATAAACACATGTCTTGTTGAAGAACAAATGCATGCATAATATATATATACAGTCAACCCTCTTTATATCGCCTGGTAAGGGCCATGGGCAAAAACGGGCAATAAGCGAGGGTGGCGTTACACACACACACAACCTTCTATGTTTCCAGTAAATTCAAACATTTAATTTTTTTTTATTTTTTTATCTCCAGGCCATTTTAAGAAAACATTAATCTTTTTTAAAACTACAGTACTAGTTCTTAAACAACAGTAGGTCTACTAGTGATGTTTTATCATCGTTTCCCATGTGTATGAAACATACATGGTTACTTTTGAATAACAGTTTATACTTAAAAATAAAATAAAAAAATAAACACTCATTTAGTGTCAAATCACCCAAACAACAATTCCATAAAAACAAAAAAGCGTATTATTTTATTATTTCTTTTTTACTGTACTGTCATTTGAACTTCAGTGTTTGTGTAAGCCTGCTGAATACTATCCCCCATTGAACGAGGCCATCTATTTATTTTACAAAGCAATTTAAGCTCAACAGCATTCTTTTTAAGCAGTTAAAAAAAAAAAAAAAAAAAAAAAAAAAAACTTTTGCTGTTTACAGAACTGATGCTTTAATTTGTCAGCCTTCATTTGTGAAAAAGTTGCACGTAAACAAACCTCTTACCGTACTTTTTGCTGTGGTTTATAAAAGTCACTTATTTTAGACTGCGTCAAGCCTTTTTCAGGTTAAACAAATCGACCCGCTCCATCAAGCTAAGCCATTTGTTTTTATCCATTAGAATGTCTCCAACTGTCCTTCGATTAACAGTATATGCCTCACTTAGGCGAGAAAATGGTGACTTGCTTTCTTATTGTCAGATGCATACATGATTTTTTTCTTTTGCTCTGGTGTTAAATGTTGGGTCGACTCGCCATTTTGTACTTTCTGTTTTGCTTTGGGAGCGGGAGTGTTGATGTCATTGGTATGAACGTTCAGTTAACAATGAACTAGGAAAGCGAGTCAAAGGTTAACTGCATAACTTTGCTGTTATAATTTGCCAGGATTATTTCGCTGGCGGTACAATGAGGGAAACTACAATGCTTATATTTACGTTTGCTTGGCTTGGGAAGTTGGCGGCTGGCGGACAGTGGGATGGCGATATAACGGGTAAAAATAGCACTGTTTTTATATTGGTGACATTTGTTCAGAGAGAATAGCTGGCGGTATGCGAGGGGGGCGGTATAACGTGGGACATCTGTAACAGTGAAAATAGAGAATATCTAAATTCAGTGCTGGATGTTTCTAATAAGTGAAAGAGAATGATCTACAGTACTCCTTGAGAGAATCACATATTTTAATGGGCTGTTCTTAAATACAGTATCCTGCTTCTGCACAAAGGAAAAAATAGAAAGAGAGACCGAGGAGAAAAGCCAAATTAGGCTCTACATGTGGAATGAATGACAGTGTTAGCACACCATGCTACCATATGGCTAATTAAATAGGATTAAACTTTTAAAGTGGTTAAAATGGAGAAAATACATATGTCATATTGGCAGCTTGGAGAATTGCCTCCCCAGTTATAGGACCCACAGCTCTTGCATCCAATTTCCTGGCCTTATCTTCCAAGTGCCAGCTCACAGTATGGGGGATTTTGGAATGGTTTGCATTTTCATTTTGTTTGGGGGGGGTGGGGGAGATTTATTTTTCCCAGTACAGACCATACCCATTATGCACTACAGTCTAACATCCTTTCCAAAACACAGCAGGTAGCCTGAAATGTTGCATATATCTCTCTAAAAACAGCTCCCCTGATGTGGACGATGTCGTCTGTAAACTGATCTACTGTAAAAGTATGTGTCTGGAGTCCACAGTGGAGGCAGTTGTTCGAATCCAGTACCTGTTCAGAGTAGCACATTGTCAGACTTTAGGGAAGTTAGAGACCACCTGTGTTAAGAAGGGGTCAGCTTGCTGCTAATGAGAAACACAGGAAAGTCATGTTTATCAAAGCTGGGTAGAAAGGTAAGATTCACCTGTGTTTATAAATGCATGTGGTGGTGGTGGTGGTGGTGGTGTTCCTGCTGCTTTTTTGTGAAAAGCACTGTAACGCAACTGCGCTGTAAGGTTTGTTTACACTTAATAAAAATAAGAAGTCAGACTTCTTCAGGTAATCTTTAGTCATAGGGGTTTAATTTAAGCTGCAGGCACAATCTTGTACAACAAATATTGTCAAAACCTACAGGTCTCTATAGATGGAAATATTGAGCAATGAAATACAAGTTACAGACATTAATATACAGGCCAGGTTACATCCCACAGGTAGGTAGCGACCTCCTATCTTGGAGTTAGCCCCCCTTTCTTGGAGGTGCGCCAGCCGGTACCCTGTGACAACAGGTTAGAACCAGTTTCAGTTGGGTTGAGGATTGTGGTTAGTACCTATGCGCAAAACCTGCTTTTTAAGTAGAAACAAAGACCCATAAAAAGGGTCATCTGCCCAAGATCACAAGTACTCTTTGAACCGTAAAAGAACTAGTATGTTGTCGTGATTCTTACACAGGCAGACCCCTCGGGCTGAGTGCTACAAGGACAGAGACAGAGTTTACCATTTAATGGGGCACATCCATTTATTACAATTTATATAATACCTTAAAATACCTACAAATAATAATAAACACATACACAGAAAAAAATTAAATACAGAGATTGATGTTTGTTTATTTATTTATTTATCATTTTTTTTGTATACATTTAGTTATAAGTGAATTAGAATGGAGGCACTCAGTGTGTTAAAGTAAAGTGATGTAAATGTTTTCTCATGGAAAGGATTGCATGTCTAATATGCTTATTTACTCTTGCACCTGAGATGTATAACAAGAAAAACCCAAAAACCTGTTTATACTCATAGGTGCAGTTTCTCACAGCCTTTGCACTGGAGCAAATTCTCAGCTTCATAAAAAAGTTGCTGTAAACATTCAGTTAAACAACTGATGCTGGAAAATTTTATTGTGCACTGAAAGTCAGCTATTGGCACATGCATCTTTATAGCTAGCAGCAGTGGGGAAAAAACTGTAAAGAAGGGAGTAATTAAAAATAAATTCTTGTTGCTACTAGCATAAAAAACACCATGTTACATCAAATAAGTGGGCAAGAAAAGATCAGCTCTCTGGTAGTTGGTTCCGAGTGACTAACAAGCTGCTGCTCCCTTTATACAGTATTCAGTATTACTGCAAAGACCCTGTACATTGTATATGGCAATTTGCCATGCATACTGTCTAAAGCATTTAGCAAAAAAAAAAGTATACTGTACAAAGTGTGCTGGTAACATACATCCCCAGCCACAATTAGAGCTGTCTCTAATTTGACAAACCATCACCTTGATCTGCATCCGCCATTGAATTATGTAACAATTTAAGTTTGAAATGCAGGTAGACAGACACCCTCCATGTGCTTTCAGATTCTGACGCACTCAATAACTTCTGGACAAGTAATGCTGTCGATGCACGCTATGTAAAACTGTAAAGTGTGATACCTCCAGTATACCCGTTTCCAGAGACAATAAACTGAAATGGCTCTGTCAACATTTAAAAACAAACAAACAAAAAACAACATGTTGAAATAAGTAGGCAGGTAGGTTTTTTGGCTGACTTTGAAAACCGAAGCTGCTTCTGAATTTAAAATTTTTCATTTGGCAAGCCACTGCACGATTTTGGGAAAGATGTGTACATGCATTAGGTACCCACATCAAGTTATTGCAGGGCTACAAATAACCCAAGACGGTCAGACAGCTAGGGTTGCAAGTTAAGTGCTGCATGTTTCTCTTCAATGATTCAGGTTGACAGCTTTCATTATGGTTTTGGTTCAACATTCATTAATAATCAATTTCTAATGCTTCAGTGCCTGAAACAAAATGTCACCCAAACAGGTAGTTTCTCAGCCTAGGGAATGTCTGTGTCCTGCTACGAGGTGAACAGTTGTTCCAGCAGACAGAGGGAAACATTGCAGATGGCTGAGTTTGCATCAGTGTGGCGAGCGTTTCCTGAGCTAGAAGGAAAATAAGAATGGGAATGCACTAACACATACATGCCAACAGTCCCTATATGGTCGGGACAGTGCCGATTTCCTAGCGAATGTCTCCTGTCCCGATTGCATAGGAAGAAAGACCCGATATTTACCCATAGAAAAAAAATCATTTATTCTGCAACAGTAGAGTTAGTGAAAACCACACGCTGTGCTCTTCATGCGGCTGACACATCTGCTGATCACTAACTTATACAAAGGTAAGAACGCTTCATTATGTCTATTTTTACTGTCATGATGTTCGTGTCGTGTTGAGTTGGGGGAGGGATACGTCTATTATATGATAATGAGTGTTTTTGCGTATGACCCTTCCCCATGTGTATGATGCGTATTTTTTTTTTTTTTAAACTATCGTGCTCAGAATCTAGCACCGAATTTAATCAGATGCCGACATCTGACAACCAGGAATCTGAGGCAGGTGTTTTGCAGCACTATAGATTCGAGCCTTACCAAACATCTGGTGAGAGTTTGGGCTTTGCTTCAGATGACAACTAAGACAGAAATGTCCCCAGAGAAATCGAGAGGTTGCAAAATAAGGAACGGTAGGTCCTTTTCAGGAAAATGTTTATAAAAGGAAATGAGACTAATTTCGTTCAAATTATTAAAACAGCTTATTCCGTAAGTTCAACCATGGCATTATAAAATATGTAGAACAAGAAGGCTGTGTAAACAGTGCTCATGTGTAGATGCAAGTTTGACTGGCACTGACTACAGCTCTAAACCTTGGCATGCGATCATAAATTAGGGGTCAAAGCTTGTAAAGGGACTATGCGGGGCCGTTTACTGTTATGTCAATGTTGTGCTGTTATTTTCCAGGTGTTAGTGCACATTTTGCTGCCCCATGCCTCTCATGGAAGAAATATTATGTTGTAGGGAGATAGAAAAAGTCTGTGAGAAGTCTGTGAGGGACATTTCATGTGTAACATTGCATGAAGGGTTCCCCGATGTTTGCCTGTCTGTGCAGACACTACAAACAACATACTGTGCTTATAGACAGGAACATGGGCATTATGCAAATGAGGAAATTCACAAGTAAGTAGCTGGAATGCTATTCAAAAAACAAAAAAAAAACGACCACTGCCAATCCAAACCCGACCCAGAGACCTTTTAATTTTTCTCATAACCGACCCTACCCGACCCCAATATCACCATAAATAATATCAAACATGCTATTGAAATACAGAAAGCATATTTCGAGTCAAAACGCAAATTAAAAAGAAAACAAATACTCTCAGCGAAGCATCCAGTTACATGAACATTTTACTTGGTAGTCTCAGATAGACATGTAGCATCATGTTTGGACAAACCTAGCTAAAAAAGAGCAAAGTTAACGTTGAACATCAAATTATATGTCAATGACTTGTCATTATACCACACCAGACTTTAAACTCAATGACAGAGTTTTAACAACAAAAATGTTTCCACTGGAGGACGCCAAAACTGGTGAAAACAATGTCATTTAAGTTTCTCAAACCACGGAATTACCGTGTACGACTGACTTGGCCCTGCTGCAGGGCGAGCACGTCCTTTTTCAGTGTGCCGTTGCAAAGATGAATTTCCTGTCTTTTTGCTGTCATATTTAAGTAAAAGTTTGCATGATTTGCACTGTACAAATCCACTTGAACTTTTACTATCGCGGAAAACAACAACGTCGAAATGTTTCCAAGCAGAATATTTACCCTTTCCAGCGACAGAACTTTCCACTGCTAAACATTCTCCGGTAGACCGCTTTCTTTTTATATCAACAGCCTCCATACTTAATAATGTAGAATCACTTTTTGGCTGTATTTTTTACAGCATAAACACGGGAACGCAGAGACGCCTCTCACTGCATGCTTCACACTTTGCTCACGTGGGATCCATGATGTCGGAAGTATTTTTGCATTTGCAAGAGGAAAAAAACACTCGCTAAAATGTAATAATGCATTTATTTATAAAACACTGATCCGGCCCGACCCAAGCCCGAGTGATTGACACAGAATATATACCCGACCCGACCCGAACCCAACACATATAGTCGGGTCCCGTCGAGCTCGGGTCGGGTAGCCAGGCTTTACTACAAAGTACCGAGTGTTGAGTTGGGGGCCTGTACAGCTGCGGAGTTAAGTGTGCCTGCTCCACCCCCAGAGCCTCCAGGAGGCGCTAGAGATGGCCCACAAGAGGGAGACGGTCTGGGTGTCTGACCGTCAGGGCCCCGCGAGGAACAGCCGTCCCCTGGTCCGGGAGGCGCAAATCTACCCGGGTGAGTCCGGCCCCAGTGCAGCGTCAATGGCATGGCTTCCAGAGGTCGTCGCTCTTATCAGGGCGGTCATGGCCCATGACCCGGAAGCCAGCCGACAGCAACCTCTCCGGTGTTGGGGATGTGGACAGCCCGGTCATTGTCGAGCACAGTGCCGGGAGAAGTGTCGTCCAAGGGGTCCACTAAAGAGCGAGAAAGCAGACCCTGTCACCTACCAGCCCTGCTGCTGCCTACCCCTGTGCACGCTACATTATAATGGCAACAAATTCCTATGCATTAGCTGCTATCCATGTGGTGGTCCACTTGAATTCATTATGAATTTGTGGCCATTTTTTTCAATTATCTTCAGGACTACAAAGGTCATTCCAAAATATCAACAGAAAATGTGTTATTCAGATATTACTTCACATTCCTTTGAAACACTATTGAAATTCCTATGCATCTGTAGCCATTATTTTAAAGTATATGAAAATATTGTGGCGATCTCGCTTAACGTAGACAGGTGCATAACACAGGGCGAGGCAATCCACACACAGGCGGAGGGCAGGCGTGAACCCGGGACCTCTTGCACTAAAGCATAGCGCCGATACTGCTGTACAAAAGAGCCGGCTCCTTTCGCAAGGAGCGTATATCAGGCTTATGTCTCTGTGTGTGATTACGTCACCTACCAGCCCTGCTGCTGCCTTCCCCTGTGAATGCTACAATATATAATAATGGCTTATTGGAGAGCACTGGTTGTGGTAAATTTTTTCATGTGTCAGGAATGAAATGCAGCAGATGTTTGTCTCTCTGATCATAACTTGATTTTTCATATGATCAAAAAGAAAACAAGTCTTAGATATGAGATGGAAATTAACAATACTATAACAGTTAAATCGACCCATGCAAAATAATGTTTCCTTTTGGTTTTGTAAAGGTAACATGCAATATTCAGTATTGGCCTGAAGAGGGCGCTGTAATACCATGTTTTTAAGAACTCTGGTGGGTGTCCATGAGTGGGGGAAGGGAAGTAAGTGTGTTAGTGTTTCCATTAATGCAGTCTTGCATAGACCTATAACTGTAAGCTGCTGCAGTTTTTCAGGGCATTGCACCATTCACGAGGCTATAAGACTTAGGAGTAGAAGTACTAAGATGGGCCAGTCGCAGTGCAAACATACCGCAGTTTGCATTTTCGTTACAACAATTCACAAAGTGCACATTTTGTCATATATACTAAGAAAAAATATGTTAATGAAGAGAGCCACAATATACTAATTTTAAATATTATTTGCATCATCTTAGTGAGATCTCTAGCGAGAGTTGTGCGACATTTCTTCAAATAAAATAGTGGCAGTTGAGTTGTGGTTTGCTGCAGCAGAGGGTGCCCGAAGGATAACGTCTATACATGCAAGTGTGCAAGAATCAAAATAACATTGTTTTTGTTAAATGTCACCTGTACAATGCATTCTATATCACAGTATTTTAAATATAAAAAATGAAAGGCATTTTAATCCCATCAGATTCTATAGTGGGGCCCTAACCTTCACCCCCCAAAAGCTTTTCATAATCATACAGTAGCCCCTTGCAAAACCAGACATGTTTGTCTGACATAAGGAGGTGTCGGGTTTAAAAACAATACAATAAAATCGCACCCACATACATTTACAGTTCTAGATGTATTTTAAATATAAATCATGGCGCTGAAATAACACCAATGTGTTTTGGGTAGGCTACACATTACATTATGTAAAAATATCAATCTGTACAGTAGGCCTATACAGTAGCTGGAGGGGTTAGTGGCACGTGCGTCCAGTCTGTTGCCCCCAACACTCTGGGAAAACTAGAAATTTCATAGGAATTTGTTATCAAGGCTTGTTAGTACACCCTGACTTTAGTGAAAATTAGGTATTTGGGTGTTCGTCTCAAAAATACATTGAGTACAACGGGCAACACACGAGAAAAAGCGGGCTGGGAAATGCCAGCAACAATTGCGACTGTTTAAAACATGCTTTCAAAGGTTTTTAACAAATTGATGCAATTGTGTCGCATTCTTTAGTACATCTCATTACAATATTTTTGATCCCTCATTTGCATCTCCACCCTGTTTTTGCAAATTTCTGCAGGAACACCCAGAATTACATATTCATTTAAGGCTAAAGTGCAAATAAGAACTGCGGGTGCAAAGCATTTGTTAAAATGATGCTGACAGCGTTGCGTTTGTTTAGTACATTTCATGCTACACTTCCGACTGGTTTGCATGTGGTTTGCAAAGATTGAGACAGACATAACACTTCAGTACATCTACCCCTTAATGTACATTTAACAGGCAGAAGACCCAATATTTGTTAATAAAGAGAAAAGGAAAAGCACAAAGTAAAATAAAGGCTGCATTTTCCCTTTTTTTAAATATTTCAAATAGAGCCCAAGTAATTTCTGGACAAAAAATCAGAATTTAGTGCTTTCAGTACAGGACTTTCCAAATGGGTTATACAGGCATTTAGCCCCCATTAAAATGGTAAGAACTAAATACATACCATCATTTCAATGATCATTTCTTTTAATTGGGTTGTAACTTTTGTTTTACTGCATTCGTTTTTTTTTGTTTTTTTTTCCCCACTTATGCTGCCACTTAGCATCACACGTGTTGTATGTTACTGCTGCTTAATGAAAAGCGTTCTTGGGTGCTGATACGGCACTAAAACGGATCAAACACAAAGGAAGGCGCTTCCTGCTGTACTCTGCCTTCCAGGCAACATGTTGTGCTTCATGCGGAAGCCAGTCTATTTTCTTCATAGCAAGGTTTCACTTTATGTTCAACTGTACGGTTCTGTTACTGTACACAGATTCATGGGAGGCCCTCCCTTAAGGTTTTGTTTAAATAGCTGGCAAAAGAGTCACATAATGTCCCTTATAAAAGTTTATTGGGATGCACCACACTAATGGCAAGTGTTGTGAAACGTGGTAAAGCATAATCAAATGTGGCAGAAGCCTGGCAAAACCACGTAATTTTGGCTAACTTCTCTAAGAGCTTCAGAATTTCACTAAAACAATGTTTTTTAAGAAAGCTGCATTTTGGGCTTGTGATATGTCATTGAGGAAGATGGTTTCACGAAATGATGTAATATGGTGCATAAAACAAAAAATGGTCGCATTTTATTAAAAAATGCACACTCAATGTACGTCTCGTTTTTAATATCAAAAGGCAAATGCATTGGATTCACTGGATACCACATAGGCAAGGACACATTTATCTTTGCTTCTTTGGGTAAATCTAGGGTTTATAACTGGGTTTCCTATTTAGAGAAACAAAACAGAATTGCAATAGATGCTATTTCATGGTTTCATAGTTAGACATGTATTAAAATGCCAGAGGATGAAGTAGACAGTTTCTTTAATTTAGCCCCAAAAACATTTAAACAAGATCCACAGCTCACCACTGTTACCACCAAAAGAAAACTTCAGCTCTGTACTCTTACTGGATTGTGTTTTCCAAAGAAAGCTATTATGTCTTGTCTTGTCTTGTCTAATGGATTATTCAAACATCTGTCTCTCTTCATTTCTGTGTGGTTAGCCGAACACCCCTTATGACAGCGCAGTGCTTTCCATTATCATTCCTAAATATTTCCACATTCTTGACAGAGCCAATCTTAGCATCGCAGCATACAGCTGGTTTTGCATATCGTATGATATACATGTGTCGGGATTGTCGTTTGTACATTACACATTTGAAATCATCTGGCTGGGTTGGTAACTCTGGAGTGTTTAGTAAAAGGGGAAAGAGTTTATAAATGCATCTTTCAGTGTTAACTACTTTATAGATGATGCCATAGAGCAACATCTCATAAGCACATCAAACTTTCCTGAGAAGCCAACAGCAGTTTCAGGAATATAAAAACTGTATCTTATTAATAATAACAGAATGGGACCTGCTTCCTCTTTATCAGAAAACTTAAAAATAAGATTAATCTCAGATTTATAACGTATTATACAACGAATTGAACTGACATAACTGTTCAGTACATTTGAAGGGTTTGATGTCTAAAAATAAAACCTAGTTTGGAATTGACTTACAGTACCATATACTGTATGCTATTTGTATTTTTTATTTGGTAATACTATAGAGATTCAATTTTCTTCTACGGAGCTTGTAAGTAGCCAGTGTGGGAGTAGTAAAAAGAAGGTATTACTGTATGTGTGTTAACGCTGGATGTGCACATTTATTAATCAGATGCTTGTGAAAGCAGTAAACAGAAACACTGGAAATACTGTAACAAAGAAAAGGTTGCCTTTATTAAAATATGCAGCTTCTAGTACTTGGCAAAACAACTGAGGTCAGCTCTGGTCCAGTTAAAGCTTGCTTATGGTCACCTGCCTCGTACCTGTCACGCACAGCGTTGGTTTATGTCAGTAGAACTAATGTCTAATCATCCTGAACATTCATTTCCGGTGGCTCTTTATTGTATGTGTTCATTCACAGATTTATGACTGATGCTGCACGTCGGGAACAAGAATCCCTGAAGAAGAAGATGCAGCCAAAGCTCTCGCTAACGCTGTCGAGCAGCGTATCGCGTGGAAGTGTCTCCACACCTCCTCGCCATAGCAGCGGCAGCCTTACTCCACCCGTCACACCCCCCATCACCCCGTCCTCGTCCTTCCGAAGCAGTACTCCTACAGGTAAGCATGTGCACAGCTAGTTACATTTCAACTCAAGTTATCAACCTATTGTAGGGTATGCAAAAAAATGTGCCTTGGTGTTTCCCTTTAAGGCCCTTGCTGCAATTACAACATTTAGCCACTGCATGACACTATGTACTGTTCAAAAGTATATATATATATATATATATATATATATATATATATATATATATATATATATATACAGTACTGTGCAAAAGTTTTAGGCAGGTGTGAAAAAATGCTGTAAAGTAAGAATGCTTTCAAAAATAGACATGTTAATAGTTTATATTTATCAATTAACAAAATGCAAAGTGAGTGAACAGAAGAAAAATCTACATCAAATCAATATTTGGTGTGACCACCCTTTGCCTTCTTCTAGGTACACTTGCACAAAGTCAGGGATTTTGTAGGCATATAGTCAGGTGTATGATTAAACAATTATACCAAACAGGTGCTAATGATCATCAATCATTAACTGAAACAGAAACAGCTGTGTAGGAGGAATAAAACTGGGTGAGGAACAGCCAAACTCAGCTAACAAGGTGAGGTTGCTGAAGACAGTTTACTGTCAAAAGTCATACACCATGGCAAGACTGAGCACAGCAACAAGACACAAGGTAGTTATACTGCATCAGCAAGGTCTCTCCCAGGCAGAAATTTCAAGGCAGACAGGGGTTTTCAGATGTGGTGTCCAAGCTCTTTTGAAGAAGTACAAAGAAACGGGCAACGTTGAGGACCGTAGACGCAGTGGTCGGCCAAGGAAACTTACTGCAGCAGATGAAAGACACATCATGATTACTTCCCTTCGCAATCGGAAGATGTCCTGCAGTGCCATCAGCTCAGAACTGGCAGAAAACAGTGGGACCCTGGTACACCCATCTACTGTCCGGAGAAGTCTGGTCAGAAGTGGCCTTCATGGAAGACTTATGACCAAAAAGCCATACCTCGGACGTGGAAACAAGGCCAAGCGACTCAACTATGCACGAAAACACAGGAACTGGGGTGCAGAAAAATGGCAGCAGGTGCTCTGGACTGATGAGTCAAAATTTGAAATATTTGGCTGTAGCAGAAGGCAGTTTGTTCACAAGGGCTGGAGAGCGGCACACGAATGAGTGTCTGCAGGCACCAGTGAAGCATGGTGGAGGTTCCTTGCAAGTTTGGGGCTGCATTTCTGCAAATGGAGTTGGGGATTTGGTCAGAATTAATGGTCTCCTCAATGCTGAGAAGTACAGGCAGATACTTATCCATCATGCAATACCATCAGGGAGGCATCTGATTGGCCCCAAATTTATTCTGCAGCATGACCATGACCCCAAACATACAGTGAAAGTCATTAAGAACTATCTTCAGCGTAAAGAAGAACAAGGAGTCCTGGAAGTGATGGTATGGCCCCCACAGAGCCCTGATCTCAACATCATCGAGTCTGTTTGGGATTACATGAAGAGAGAGAAGCAACTGAGGCTGCCTAAATCCACAGAAGAACTGTGGTTAGTTCTCCAAGATGTTTGGGCCAACCTACCTGCCGAGTTCCTTCAAAAACTGTGTGCAAGTGTACCTAGAAGAATTGATGCTGTTTTGAAGGCAAAGGGTGGTCACACCAAATATTGATTTGATGTAGATTTTTCTTCTGTTCACTCACTTTGCATTTTGTTAATTGATAAATATAAACTATTAACATGTCTATTTTTGAAAGCATTCTTACTTTACAGCATTTTTTCACACCTGCCTAAAACTTTTGCACAGTACTGTATGTGTGTATATATATATATATATATATATATATATATATATATATATATATATATATATATATATATATATATATATACACACACACACACAGTGCCATGAAAATTTGCCCCCTGTCTGATTTTCTGCATTTTTGCACATTTTTCACATTTTATTTGGTCAGATTTTTTTGTGGGTTGTAGTAGTATACAGAGGGAACCTGAGAGAAAAAAATGACACCAACGTTTGGTGCTTCTTTCATTTGCTTGGTGTGCAAGGTAATCAAACATGGAATCTTCAGGTGTGAAAAAGTTATTGCCCCCCCTAGTTAACTTAATCCAATTAAAGGTATAATTAGGGTGAGCTGTTTGAGTACTTTGGTTAACAACCAGGCCTGATTTGGGCCAGCCCTGCCCAATATAAATCTGACTAACTTTGGCCCTTACCATCAGAGTGAAGTTGTCAGCACGCAGGTTCTAGAGGCACATCATTCCACGAACAAAAGAAATTCCTGAAGACCTCCGGAAAAAAAGTTGTTGATGCCTATCAGTCTGAAAAGGGTTACAAAGCCATTTCTAAGGCTCTGGGGCTCCACCAAACCACAGTCAGAGCCATATTGTCCAAATGTTTGGGACAGTAGTGAATCTTCCCAGGACTGGGCGTCCTGCCAAAATCTCTCCAAGAGCAAAGAACCCTAGAACAGCATCCAGGGATCTGCAGGCCTCTCTCGCCTCGGCTAAGGTCAGTGTTCATGACTCCACCATCAGAAAGAGATTGGGCAAAAATGGGTTTCATGGCAGAGTAGCAAGGCGGAAACCATTGCTCACTAAGAAGAACATGAATGCTCGTCTCAAGTTTGCCAAAAAGCACCTGGATGATCCTCAAGAGTTCTGGAACAATGTTATGTCTGGCGAAAACCAAACACTGCATTCCACAGTAAGAACCTCATACCAACGGTCAAGCATGGTGGTGGTAGTGTCATGGTTTGAGGATGCTTTGCTGGATCAGGACCTGGACGCCTTGCCACCATTGAAGGAACCATGAATTCTGCTCTGTATCGGAGAATTCTACAGGAGAATGTCGGGCCATCCGTCCGTGAGCTGAAGCTGAAGTGCAGCTGGGTCATGCAGCAAGACAATGATCCGAAAAACACACAGGCAAGTCTACATCAGAATGGTTGAAGAACAAGAAATTTAAAGTTTTGGAATGGCCTTGTCAAAGTCCAGACCTAAACCCCATTGAGATGTTGTGGCAGGACCTGAAACGAGCAGTTCATGCTCGAAAACCCACAAATGTCACTGAGTTGAAGCAGTTCTGCATGGAGGAGTGGACCAAAATTCCTCCACGGTGGTGTGAGAGACTAATCAATAACTACAGGAAGCGTTTGGTTGCAGTTATTGCTGCTAAAGGTGGCATAACCAGTTATTGAGTCTAAGGGGGCAATTACTTTTTTACACGGGGGCATTGGGTGTTCCATAACTTTCTTTAATAAATAAATGAAATATGTATCAATTTTTATGTGTTATTTGTTCACTCAGGGTCCCTTTTATCTAATATTACGTTTTGGTTGAAGATCTGATAACATTCACTGTCAAAAATATGCAAAAATGCAGAAAATCAGACATACTTTTTCATGGCACTGTGTGTGTGTGTGTGTGTGTGTGTGTGTGTATATATATATATATATATATATATATATATATATATATATATATATATATATATATATATATAGTACTGTGCAAAAGTTTTAGGCAGGTGTGAAAAAATGCTGTAAAGTAATAAGAATGCTTTCAAAAATAGACATGTTAATAGATTATATTCATCAATTAACTAAATGCAAAGTGAGTGAACAGAAGAAAAATCTAAATCAAATCCATATTTGGTGTGACCACCCTTTGCCTTCAAAACAGCATCAATTCTTCTAGGTACACTTGCACAAAGTCAGGGATTTTGTAGGCATATAGTCAGGTGTATGATTAAACAATTATACCAAACAGGTGCTAATGATCATCAATTCAATATGTAGGTTGAAACACAATCATTAACTGAAACAGAAACAGCTGTGTAGGAGGAATAAAACTGGGTGATGATCAGCCAAACTCAGCTAACAAGGTGAGGTTGCTGAAGACAGTTTACTGTCAAAAGTCATACACCATGGCAAGACTGAGCACAGCAACAAGACACAAGGTAGTTATGCTGCATCAGCAAGGTCTCTCCCAGGCAGAAATTTCAAGGCAGACAGGGGTTTCCAGATGTGCTGTCCAAGCTCTTTTGAAGAAGCACAAAGAAACGGGCAACGTTGAGGACCGTAGACGCAGTGGTCGGCCAAGGAAACTTACTGCAGCAGATGAAAGACACATCATGCTTACTTCCCTTCGCAATCAGAAGATGTCCAGCAGTGCCATCAGCTCAGAATTGGCAGAAAACAGTGGGACCCTGGTACACCCATCTACTGTCCGGAGAAGTCTGGTCAGAAGTGGCCTTCATGGAAGACTTGCGGCCAAAAAGCCATACCTCCGACGTGGAAACAAGGCCAAGCGACTCAACTATGCACGAAAACACAGGAACTGGGGTGCAGAAAAATGGCAGCAGGTGCTCTGGACTGATGAGTCAAAATTTGAAATATTTGGCTGTAGCAGAAGGCAGTTTGTTCGCCGAAGGGCTGGAGAGCGGTACACGAATGAGTGTCTGCAGTCAAAAGTGAAGCATGGTGGAGGTTCCTTGCAAGTTTGGGGCTGCATTTCTGCAAATGGAGTTGGGGATTTGGTCAGAATTAATGGTCTCCTCAATGCTGAGAAGTACAGGCAGATACTTATCCATCATGCAATACCATCAGGGAGGCATCTGATTGGCCCCAAATTTATTCTGCAGCATGACAACGACCCCAAACATACAGCTGAAAGTCATTAAGAACTATCTTCAGCGTAAAGAAGAACAAGGAGTCCTGGAAGTGATGGTATGGCCCCCACAGAGCCCTGATCTCAACATCATTGAGTCTGTCTGGGATTACATGAAGAGAGAGAAGCAACTGAGGCTGCCTAAATCCACAGAAGAACTGTGGTTAGTTCTCCAAGATGTTTGGGCCAACCTACCTGCCGAAGTTCCTTCAAAAACTGTGTGCAAGTGTACCTAGAAGAATTGATGCTGTTTTGAAGGCAAGGGTGGTCACACCAAATATTGATTTGATGTAGATTTTTCTTCTGTTCACTCACTTTGCATTTTGTTAATTGATAAATATAAACTATTAACATGTCTATTTTTGAAAGCATTCTTACTTTACAGCATTTTTTCACACCTGCCTAAAACTTTTGCATAGTACTATATATATATATATATATATATATATATATATATATATATATATATATATATATATATATATATATATATATTGTAACACAGAAAGGGCCCTGAATGTAAATAAAGTCTGGGTGTTGTGTGTTTTGGTGGTGGTTGACAGGGATGGGGTTAATTCCTCTCCCTGCCAAAAACATGTGAGAATGTGGCTGTTCCCAAACAAGGTAATTGGTGTTGATTGGGAACAGCCACAAACTATAAAAGAGAGCTTACAGCTCCATTAGAGAGAGAGGGATCACCAGGGAGCTGGTATAGAAGAGTTTGGCTGTGTATAAAAAAGGTAAACCGAGTGTTTTGTGTTGGTGTTATATGTCAGGTAAACAGCTTAGCTGTCCTGCACGTTAGACAGGGACCTGCATATGTGTAGTGAGTGCTCTACGTTTGAGCTAGGCTTTTGTTTTGTTTGTTTCATTTTGTTTGTTTGTTTTGTTTTGGTTGTGAATAAAAGTGCGCAGAAGCGCTTAAAATCAAAGTTTTTATCTCTGGGTCACGTTTTCAAAGGGGCACGAACCCAAAGGTACGGCCAGCGTGTTCACTAATTATATATATATACATATATATATAATCTCCCTCGCTATAAGGTGGGTCTCGGGAGACACACAATATGAGCGTTATAAATGGGGGAGGGGGTGGGGGGCGCTGCGGGACACAGAACAACACATCTGACTAAAATAGAAAAATAAAATAAGTCCCACACTATAATGCACATAGAGTGAAGCAAAAAATTAACTTTCTGTGAATCAACCATGCATAAAACACCATGTAATCAACGCTGTATTTTTTAACAAAAAAAAAAAGGTAACATTCCCACTCGTGGATCATTTTAATTACAGTTTTTAAACTATAAAGTTTGCCTGGCTAAACAGCGGTTGGGAGTTCAGTTAGAAGCGACAGACAAGCAAACCAAGTGTGAGAAGGAGAGCGGGTCGGGAGAGGGGAAGAGGAAATGGGTTCGCCCCAGGTTCGGCTGCTGGAGCGGGGCTGAAGTGAAGCTGAAGCGTCTGATCTCCCGGAGAAAGCTGCAGCTCCTCTCGCAGCAAAAAAAAAAAATAGTAGGAAAGATAACCATGTAATAGGCCTAATATTTATTTAGTTAAAAACAAATGTTGAATAAAATGGCTGTGTTATGAAGTGCCAGTCCCAGGAATTGGGGAACATGCTGTAGGAGCGTTATATCCGAGGCACGTTATAACCCAGAGCCTTACAGCACTGTGTGTGTGTGTGTGTGTGTGTGTGTGTGTGTGTGTGTGTGTATATGTATATATATATATATATATATATATATATATATATATATATATATATATATATATATATATAAACAGTGCCTTGCAAAAGTATTCAGACCCCTGACCAATTCTCTCATATTATTGAATTACAAATGGTACATTAAAATTTCGTTCTGTTTGATATTTTATTTTAAAACACTGAAACTCAAAAACAATTATTGTAAGGTGACATTGGTTTTATGTTGGGAAATATTTTTAAGAAAAATAAAAAACTGAAATATCTTGCTTGCATAAGTATTCAACCCCCACACATTAATATTTGGTAGAGCCACCGTTCGCTGCAATAACAGTTTGGGGTAAGTATGTACAAGCTTTGCACACAGTGTCGGAGTGATTTTGGCCCATTCGTCTTGGCAGATTTGCTCCAGGTTGTTCAGGTTGGTTGGACGACGCTTGTGGACCGCAATTTTCAAATAGTGCCACAGATTCTCAATGGGATTGAGATCAGGACTTTGACTGGGCCACTGTAAGACATTCACCTTTTTGTTCTTGAGCCACTCCAATGTTGCTTTGGCCTTGTGCTTGGGATCATTGTCCTGCTGAAAGGTGAATTTCCTCCCAAGCTTCAGTTTTTTAGCAGACTGAAGCAGATTCTCTTGCAGTATTTCCCTGTATTTTGCTCCATCCATTCTTCCTTCAATTTTAACAAGATGCCCAGTCCCTGCTGATGAGAAGCATCCCCACAGCATGATGCTGCCACCACCATACTTCACTGTAGGGATGGTGTGTCTTGAGGCATGGGCAGTGTTAGGTTTGCGCCACACATAGCGCTTTGAGTTTTGACCAAAAAGCTCTATCTTGGTCTCATCTGACCACAAAACCTTTTCCCTCATCGCAGCTGGGTCACTCTCATGCTTTCTGGCAAACTCCAGACGTGCTTTCAGATGGTACTTTTTGAGTAACGGCTTCTTTCTTGCCACCCTCCCATACAGGCCAGTGTTATACAGAGCTCTTGATATGGTTGACTGGTGCACCATTACTCCACTCCCAGCCACTGAACTCTGTAGCTCCTTCAAAGTGATTGTTGGCCTCTCTGTGGCTTCTCTCACAAGTCTCCTTCTTGTTTGAGCGTTGAGTTTTGAGGGATGGCCTTTTCTTGGCAGTGCCTGGGTGGTGTGATGCAGCTTCCACTTCCTGATTATTGATCCAACTGTGCTCACTGGGATATCCAAACACGGATATTATTTTGTACCCTTTCCCTAATCTATGCATTTCTATTACTTTATCTCTAACTTCTGTAGAATGCTCTTTGGTCTTCATTTTCCTTCTGATTCACAGCCTGACCAATGATCCTTCAACAGTGGGGTTTTTATCCAGAAAATGTGACAGCAACTTTAATGGTTCACAGGTGGAGGCCAATGGTAAGGTAATGGTGTCCTCATTAGGGCAATTTCTTTAATTGGTGTAAACTGGGAGCTTCCACAGCACAGGGGTTGAATACTTATGCAAGCAAGATATTTCAGTTTTTTATTTTTCTTAAAAATGTTTCCCAACATAAAACCAATGTCACCTTACAATAATTGATTTTGAGTTTCAGTGTTTTAAAAAAAAAAATCAAACAGAACGAAATTTCAATGTACCATTTATAATTCAGTAATATGAGAGAATTGGTCAGGGGTCTGAATACTTTTGCAAGGCACTGTATATTATACATACACTACCGGTCAAAAGTTTTAGAACACCTAAATTTTTCCAGTTTTTATTGAAATTTACGCAGTTTAATGTCTCATTGTACTTTGAAATTAAAGCATAGAACAAATAAACAATTGGAGATAAAAAAGAAATCATGGAATCGTTTTGTTTAACAAAATTTAATCTAAATTTTTGACTCATCAAAGTAGCCACCTTTTGCAGATATAACAGCCGAACACACTCGTGGCATTCTTTCTACAATGGAAATCAAATATTGTTCGGAAAGTTCTTCCCAACACTGTTTCAGAAGTTCCCACAAATGTGTTGCACTTGTAGGTTGCTTTGCTTTCACCCTTCTGTCCAGTTCATCCCAAACCAGCTCGATGGGGTTTAAGTCTGGAGACTGTGCTGGCCATTCCATGATTTGAAGCCTACCGTCTTGTTCTTTTCTTCTAAGGTAGTTCTGACATAGCCTGGAGGTATGTTTTGGGTCATTATCTTGCTGTAGGATGAACCCCTGACCAACTAGGCGTATACCAGAGGGTATTGCATGGCGCTGCAAAATGCTGTGGTAGCCGTTTGGTTCAGAGTGCCACTCACTCTGTGCAAGTCGCCGACTCTGGATCCAGCAAAAGAGCCCCAGACCATCACACTTCCTCCTCCATGTTTGACAGTTGGTGTCACACACCGAGGAACCATCCTTTAAGCCTACTTGACGGTACAAAAACCCTGCGTGATGAACCGAAGATTTCAAATTTTGATTCATCGGTCCATAAGACCTTCTTCCAGTCTTCAGTAGTCCACTGGCGGTGCTTCATGGCCCAGGCAAGCCTCTTTTTCTTATTTTGCCATCTTAGCAATGGCTTTCTTACTGCCACTCGACCTGTCAAACCTGCAGCTTGAAGTCTTCTCTTCACAGTTGAAACTGAGACTTGCTTACTTCGACCAGTGTTAAGCTGTGCTTGAAGCTGTTGTCCTGTGAGCCGCCTATCACGCAAGCTGTTGACTCTCAGAAACTTGTCTTCTGATTCTGTTGTGGCTTTGGGTCTGCCAGACCTCTTCCTGTCAGAGTTTCCTCCAGTTTCCAAGTGCCTTTTGATGGTGTAGGAAACTGTACTCACTGACACCTTGGCTTTCTTTGCAATTTCTCTAAAGGAAAGACCTACACTTTTAAGGGTTATAATGGTCTGTCTGTCTCCCTTTGTTAATTGCCTTTTTCTTGCCATTATGATAGCAATATACTACTTCCTGCAGTACAATACTGTCCAAATAATGCTTAAGAGGGTGTAGTAACACAGTCTGTTCCAACACTGCTTTTATACAGACAGAGGGTTTGTAAGTAATCAGCAAAAGTTGGGACACCTGTAGGAATTGTTAGCATCAACTTTCAAGGCTTAATTTACTTCCATTGCTGCAGAACAGCTGTAAGTTGTTAACCCATTACTTGTTCCCTGAAAAAGGCCTTTTGTATAACTCTGAAATGTACATTATTTTTCAGTTTTTGGTAACCTAAACGTTTTTTTAACCTCTGGCAGTTTACCGCTTACCTTTGTACCATTTCAGGTTATTCACTGGACTTGAACTGCTTAAATTTCAATAAAAACTGGAAAAATGGGGGTGTTCTAAAACTTTTTACCGGTAGTGTGCATACATACATACATACATACATACATACATACATACATAGATAGACAGTACTCACATATCCGACCCTATAAAATGTTGACTTCAGTGACGGTTAAACGCGTGTGATACATATCTGAATATTTCATTTTGGCCAGTACCAACCCTTGTATCTTTTCTGTGTTCCCTGAAAAACTAACAATATCAAAAATACATATCTGAATGGACTGTGTTGTAAAATAAGTAGGCTCCATTTAGATGTACTGTATTGGTTTTGTTGGTACAGCACAATATTTTTAACAGAAGTAGCATTTTAATTCAGAATGATATGATTCTGAAAATATCACTTGCCAAAACTAAAGAGACGACACGTTAACTGTAATACAGTACAGACTTTTAAATCCGGTACGTATTGTAGCAGTATGTAAAATTTCCCATTTAACGACCTAACAGCAAAATAAAATCGAAGTGTTATCCATGCACAGAACTACGTAAAATGTAAAAGGCAATGCAATTTAGCAAAATCAAAAGATAAAAAAAAACACAGTTCCCAAAATAAAAACAGTATCCAAAGTCAGTATTCAAAATTGCAGAATATAGTGCTCGATAAGGCTTTAATGTCACAGTTCACAAATGAAAATGCACAAAAGCAACAAAAGATCACAGATAAAACAAAGCAAAATACAAAAACATCACATCTATATATCATTTTTTTATATTTTTATTTTGACACCAAATATTCTATACTATATAAGTTAATATAGTCAAATAATTGATAGAAGAAAATGGAGTTAAAAGGTTACATTTTCCTAAAGAGAGTGACACTGACTTACCTACGTCCCCCAGAGGCAAGCTGCTTGCCTCCTTTGACCTCATTTTCACTCATCGGTGCTGTTGCATTCCAGCAGGACCTTGCTGTAAATGAGGTGGGGCACCTTAGTATCAGAAGCACTTTCCTCCTTGATGCAGGTTTGGGTTTGCTTGTGGTTTATACAGATGGTTCAGTTGTCCCCTTGAGGTACAGTAGAATGAAGTAATTCATAAACCATACACTTGAGATTCCTTGGCAATGCTGCAGCCTATGATAAAACCTGCCTTTAAGGATTTCATGAAAGGAAACCTCTATTTTGCTGTCAAGTGCAGCTGCTAGGTAGCTAGCAGGCTAACATGTACTAGGTTTTCATTGTTGTGGGTTTGGGGTTGTTTAATTATATAATTATTAAACAAAGCTGGATCCCATGTAGCTTAAAGATATTTGGAACATAACTGAACATGGATGGAAAAACGGTATGGTAAAAAAATAAGTTCTTCTGTTTTAATGTGGTTTATCACTGTCACACCCATTAATTCAATCTCATTGCAATGAATAACAAATTATTTTGGAATTGGTACAGAAAGATGGCAACCTATGAAGTGAAAAACAATATATTCACAGTGTGTGGCAACAATGCCTTTCATGGTGTATTTTTAGAACTATTAAATAAGGACACACACAAGTATCTCACAATAGTAATATTTCAGGTATGTAGTTTGATGTGGATTTTGCTAATGTATTTCTTGTTTTAATATACAATTACATGTGTTCCATATTAGTGTCTAATGTGGGATCTGCTTAGATAATTCTTCACTGTGCTTTCTGTCTATTCCAAAACAAAAATGCTTTCGAGAAGATTCCTTAAGGGTGGTGATTTGTGAAGAAGTGAGGTGGGGAAGCATATTAATGTTGCACAAACGTCCGTGCACATGGCTTCTCTGGGTTAGAGTGAAAAGCACACCACTACTGCACTTTCCCATCTCCCTTCCTCACAGTCAGTCTTTTCAAAGGCACCTTTTGGAGATAGTTATAATCGTCATGAGTAACAAAGCTGAAACAGAGATTCATATTGCACAAACATAATAGGTTGTTAAGCAGATAGATGCAATTCATTTAATCGTTGCATTTTTCAGTAGTAAATACTTTGAATTAGTTTCCAATACATGGCGTCTCATTTTGGGATCAGAATAACAACCAGCAGAAGATGTGTGATAGTAAATCAGAGCCAAAATGATGCTTGAGGTTTTCTTACATTTTGTACAGATTGAGGAGTAATTGCAATCATTAGACCACAAGATGTTTTGCTTTTGGTATTTAGCTTGTAGATTCTTGAAAACATTTAAGACACTGATTTAAAATGTGGGTTTCTCTAGAAGTGTTAACCTGAGCTGGCAACCTCAATGGCACAAATGACTAATTTACATGGGCACAGTTTAATAACCTTACTGGCTTATTATGCAGAGAATCATACCTAACATATTGATAAAACTGTGTGATAAATCTAATGTCTTCTTGATCTGGAATGTCGGTTTAAAGTCCATATGTTACCTATTTCACATTACAATCTGATTATAGTTTATTAAACTACACTATAATAGTGTTCTAATATATATATATATATATATATATATATATATATATATATATATATATATATATATATATATATATATATATATATAGTACTGTGCAAAAAGTTTTAGGCAGGTGTGAAAAAATGCTGTAAAGTAAGAATGCTTTCAAAAATAGACATGTTAATAGATTATATTTATCAATTAACTAAATGCAAAGTGAGTGAACAGAAGAAAAATCTAAATCAAATCCATATTTGGTGTGACCACCCTTTGCCTTCAAAACAGCATCAATTCTTCTAGGTACACTTGCACAAAGCACAAAGTCAGGGATTTTGTAGGCATATAGTCAGGTGTATGATTAAACAATTATACCAAACAGGTGCTAATGATCATCAATTCAATATGTAGGCTGAAACACAATCATTAACTGAAACAGGAACAGCTGTGTAGGAGGAATAAAACTGGGTGAGGAACAGCCAAACTCAGCTAACAAGGTGAGGTTGCTGAAGACAGTTTACTGTCAAAAGTCATACACCATGGCAAGACTGAGCACAGCAACAAGACACAAGGTAGTTATACTGCATCAGCAAGGTCTCTCCCAGGCAGAAATTTCAAGGCAGACAGGGGTTTCCAGATGTGCTGTCCAAGCTCTTTTGAAGAAGCACAAAGAAACGGGCACCGTTGAGGACCGTAGAAGCAGTGGTCGGCCAAGGAAACTTACTGCAGCAGATGAAAGACACATCATGCTTACTTCCCTTCGCAATCTGAAGATGTCCAGCAGTGCCATCAGCTCAGAATTGGCAGAAAACAGTGGGACCCTGGTACATCCATCTTCTGTCTGGAGAAGTCTGGTCAGAAGTGGCCTTCATGGAAGACTTGCGGCCAAAAAGCCATACCTCCGACGTGGAAACAAGGCCAAGCGACTCAACTATGCACGAAAACACAGGAACTGGGGTGCAGAAAAATGGCAGCAGGTGCTCTGGACTGATGAGTCAAAATTTGAAATATTTGGCTGTAGCAGAAGGCAGTTTGTTCGCCGAAGGGCTGGAGAGCGGTACACGAATGAGTGTCTGCAGGCACCAGTGAAGCATGGTGGAGGTTCCTTGCAAGTTTGGGGCTGCATTTCTGCAAATGGAGTTGGGGATTTGGTCAGAATTAATGGTCTCCTCAATGCTGAGAAGTACAGGCAGATACTGCTGTGTACCAAAATGATCAATCAGAAAAAAGAAAAAAAGACATCACAATTTGTAAGATGGTTCAATGCTATGCAACTAATGCTGTCAGGAAACAAAAGGAATGTGAACTTATTTTCAAACTAGGCACTTTGGAGCCATTTGGAATGAACATTCTATTCTGAGGTCATCATCATCATCATCATCATCATCATCATCATCATCATCATCATCATCAACATTCTGGAATTTTGTTTAAAAGACTACTTGTTTGTTTTTTATCAACTTCTTAAAAGCACTGTTTTTTTTTTCTTTATATATATACAGTACTGTGCAAAAGTTTTAGGCAGGTGTGAAAAAATGCTGTAAAGTAAGAATACTTTCAAAAATAGACATGTTAATAGATTATATTTATCAATTAACTAAATGCAAAGTGAGAGAACAGAAGAAAAATCTAAATCAAATCCATATTTGGTGTGACCACCCTTTGCCTTCAAAACAGCATCAAGCATCAATTATTCTAGATACACTTGCACACAATTTTTGAAGGAACTCGGCAGGTAGGTTGGCCCAAACATCTTGGAGAACTAACCACAGTTCTTCTGTGGATTTAGGCAGCCTCAGTTGCTTCTCTCTCTTCATGTAATCCCAGACAGACTCGATGATGTTGAGATCAGGGCTCTGTGGGGGCCATACCATCACTTCCAGGACTCCTTGTTCTTCTTTACGCTGAAGATAGTTCTTAATGACTTTCGCTGTATGTTTGGGGTCGTTGTCATGCTACAGAATAAATTTGGGCCAATCAGATGCCTCCTGATGGTATTGCATGATGGATAAGTATCTGCCTGTACTTCTCAGCATTGAGGAGACTATTAATTCTGACCAAATCCCCAACTCCATTTGCAGAAATGCAGCCCCAAACTTGCAAGGAACCTCCACCATGCTTCACTTTGCCTGCAGACACACTCATTCGTGTACGCCTCCAGCCCTTCGGCGAACAAACTGCCTTCTGCTACAGCCAAATATTTCAAATTTTGACTCATCAGTCCAGAGCACCGGCTGCCATTTTCTGCACCCCAGTTCCTGTGTTTTCATGCATAGTTGAGTCGCTTGGCCTTGTTTCCACGCCGGAGTATGGCTTTTGGCCATAAGTCTTCCATGAAGGCCACTTCTGACCAGACTTCTCCCGGACAGTAGATGGGTGTACCAGGGTCCCACTGTTTTCTGCCAGTTCTGAGCTGATGGCACTGCTGGACATCTTCCGATTGGAAGGAAGTAAGCATGATGTGTCTTTTTATCTGCTGCAGTAAGTTCTCAACGCGTCACTGCCGTTTCTTTGTGCTTCTTCAAAAGAGCTTGGACAGCACATCTGAAACCCCTGTCTGCCTTGAAATTTCTGCCTGGGAGAGACCTTGCTGATGCAGTATAACCACTTGTGTCTTGTTGCTGTGCTCAGTCTTGCCATGGTGTATGACTTTTGACAGTAAACTGTCTTCAGCAACCTCACCTTGTTAGCTTAGTTTGGCTGTTCCTCACCCAGTTTTATTCCTCCTACACAGCTGTTTCTGTTTCAGTTAATGATTGTGTTTCAACCTACATATTGAATTGATGATCATTAGCACCTGTTTGGTATAATTGTTTAATCATACACCTGACTATATGCCTACAAATCCTGACTTTGTGCAAGTGTACCTAGAAGAATTGATGCTGTTTTGAAGGCAAAGGGTGGTCTCACCAAATATGGATTTGATTTAGATTTTTCTTCTGTTCACTCACTTTGCATTTAGTTAATTGATAAATATAATCTATTAACATGTCTATTTTTGAAAGCATTCTTACTTTACAGCATTTTTTCACACCTGCCTAAAACTTTTGCACAGTACTGTATATATATACTTTTGCACTGTAACTGTAAGAAATTAACAATCTAAAACTTGTTTTGAGTGCTTCGTCTGATTTCGAATCTTGACATCTGTGACATCAATGAACCATAAACCATAAACATGTATGCATATGTCTATGGCATAAACAAAACGATCACACATACAGGCCTATTTCGCGATGGTTAAACAGTGTCAAAAATACATTTCACCTGAGATAGGCGCAAGGGAATGCATTGCATGAAAACAAAAAGTACTGTATTCCGTGACAGTAAAATCAGCGAGCTCGTCAGTGCACAATGCAATGATCACTTCATACAACACGGAACACGGAGACTAAAGCTTTTGTTTGTTGGTTTCTGGCAGGTACAAATTAATTTTTTTCTCTTTTGTAAGACACTGGTACACAAGTTCACAAACACACACAGACCTTTACAAAGACAACTGTTCACGAAGACAATCATAAAGTGAAGTGACCATTGATTCATTTTCCCCTGACAACAGCGGAACCATTTTGAAACTTTTTTTTATTTTTTTTACCAGCCTTAAACAATTTTATACCGAATACTTGTATATCAAAAATACATTTTTAAATAGCTGCATCTATAAGACACTTCATACAGATATAAAATGATTACCACAGATTTTTTTTCTTACCCTGTACACTAGTGCTCAATACTACTAGGCTATCCACTGCGCATAATCAGTTCTCTGTAAGTGTTGCATTTGTTTTTTCAGAAGTCAGATAATATTATTATTATCAGAATTATTACTATACAATATACCGTTATCAAATGAACTCCGTGGCCAAAAACTACCCAAAGAAAATAAACGTGAGCACGGCTTTCATATTGCTGACTTAATGAAAACAATAATGTCAGAGTACTATAAACCAGTACAAACACATTGCGTGCTCAAGATTTCTGATGCATGGGGGCTCCCGAGTGGCGGATCCAGTAAAGGCGCTCCGCGTGGAGTGCAGGATGTGCCCTATAGTCTGGACGTCGCGAGTTCGAGTCCAGGCTATTCCTTTGCCGACCGAGGACGGGAGCTCCCAGAGGCGGCTCAATTGGCGAGTGTCGCCCAGGGGAGGGAGGGCTAGGTCGGCCAGGGTGTCCTCGGCTCACCGCGCAGCAGCGACCCCTGTAGTCTGGCCGGGCGCCTGCGGGCTTGCCTGTAAGCTGCCCGAGAGCTGCGTTGTCCTCCGACGCTGTAGCGTTGTCCTCTTGGGTGGCTGCATGGTGAGTCCGCAGTGTGAAAAAAAGCGGTCGGCTGACAGCACACGCTTTGGAGTGTGTGTGTGTGTGTGTGTGTGTGTGTGTGTGTGTGACAGTGTGTGTTCGTCTTCGCCCTTCCGAGTCAGCACAGGGGTGGTAGCAGTGAGCTGAGCATAATAAAATAATTGGCCATTCCAAATTGGGAGAAAATAATAAAAATAATTGGCAACGACTAAATTTATTTTAAAAAAAATAAAATAAAATAAAAAAGATTTCTGATTTCTGATTTCACAAATCAAAAGAATGAATCCACTCATCCAGCTTTTTTAGGTAAGCTTTTGATTTTCAATTTTATCTTTAAGGTAATGTTCATATGCACATTACTAGGTAAGGATGTCTGCCAACAAATAATAATAATTACGTGCAGTTCACAAGGAGGTTAGGCCTATTTAATTTCACTAAGTCAGGGAAAGCAGAAGTGTGTATTTATTGAATGAAGTTGAAGAGCTATACGTGACCATGCAAGTCATCTCGGCCCTGTAATATAAACAATGCTTTATTATTGAAGTGGATGGAAACGGTAAACACTATTTGCATGGTAAAACAAACCAAATATAGAAATAAACTGTTTTTTTTATTGCCATAAATGAACTGCTAGCCGTGGTTAACTGTATACAAGAACAACATTCAGAATTGCAGACCTGCAGACAAGGGGGCGTGGTTATTTTCTCCTGCTGGAGGTTCAAAACAGTTCGGAATCGGACCTCAAACCACTTATTCTTCCTCCCCACAATGTCTTTCATTACACACCACACTCCCGCTGTCCTTATTGTAATACAGACTACTCAAAACATTGGAGAAATTCGTAATGATCGCTTTCACAGTCTGAAGCCATGTATATCTCTCAGCTGTTCCTGGTATGTGTTCCCCTAGTGACGTCACGCCAACTTCCTGCATCTCCGATGTGTTGTCGGTATTTTCTGGAATGATTGATAGATTTACGTCTCTCAGTGGCATAAAATTGATCATGGAGATTTAATTTCTTGCTCATTGTGAAAGTACGACACCCAAAGCCAAATTATTTTTTTCTATGTGAGATATGGACTTTAATCTTTTTCATGTCTTGGGTTAACCCAAATGCCCTTTGAAAATAATAAACTTTTTTGCACACTCCCTGCCTTTGCATCCTTCACATGTTTTACCGATGTGATATTCAGTAGCGTGCATTAAGTATTGTCACGGTGCAGTGCAACATTCAGAAACGTGCCCATTGAAACACAGCCCACGTGTGCTGAGCCTCCATAGCCTGGGGACTCAATCATAATGAGAATGCAACGCCATTCCCAATCTCACATGTGTTTATGTTTCTTTGCCTGCTTTGGAGATGGTCTTTTTGGGGTGGAGCAGAAAAGGAAAGTTCTTGACTATATGTCAGAACCATTTAATCCACAGCTGAACTATGAGGAGGAATTGACAGCTAATTCCTTTGGGTTAATTGACAGCTGTTCCTGTCCCCTGCCTGCCAATAAGTCACTGCAAGACAGTGATGTGTTTTGAGGAATCCGTCGAGAAACATACAATTCACTGGGAAAAATATTCAACTATATTTCCCATGGTGTTTTTGTTCCTAGCTGTTTTTAGCAATTCATTATCATATTTAGTATTTAGTATTTATTTTTATTCCACACATGTTTTGGGGGATGGGTGGAGTGGTAGCTTTCTCAGCATTGCATCTACAATTGTGTATTCTAGTGCAAATTGCCTGTATTGTTCTTGAAGACCTATTGACAACATTCTGAAAGAGTACAAAAAGGAGTAAACTCCAACTCCAGGAGTGGTTAGGGCTCTGGACTCTTGACCGGAGGGTTGTGGGTTCAATCCCTGGTGGGGGGACACTGCTGCTGTACCCTTGAGCAAGGTACTTTACCTAGATTGCTCCAGTAAAAAACTCAGCTGTATAAATGGGTATGTATGTAAAAATAATTTGTAAAAAATAATGTAATTGTGTGTAAAAATAATGTGATATCTTGTAACAATTGTAAGTCACGCTGGATAAGGGTGTCTGCTAAGAAATAATAATAATAATAATAATAATAATATATGTGTGTGTATATATATTGTAAGGGATTGATCAGTAAAAACTTAAGATGGGAAAGACAACATAAACAAACTGTTTGGTAACACTTTTTGTACAAAGACAATACATGGAGGACATTAGGACCATGGGGGAAAGTACTGGAGTCAGGAATGGCTCCAGTTCAATTATTCAATTTAATGTCTAGTCAATTATTGTTAATGATGTAATTGACTAGCATTTAACCCTTAGCGGTCCATTTATTCAGCGTGTCAGGTCCAATTTATTTTCACACGCGCAGTTTATTTTAGACACGCTGTTTAAAAGTATTTTTTTTCACAGTAAAACAGGTTTAAAAGGCACTGCATATCAACAGGACACTCAGTACTGCATCTCCAGCCCCGCCCCACCCCTTGTTCGCTGTATTTTTCACATACCTCTTCATAGTAGTGCATACCGATAAATCATCTCCTGATCACTTGTTTTATCACCAAACTCCTCAATAATGCAATCCAAGTCGTTATTTTATTACTATAACATCTAAAAAAAAAGCTTTACAAATGTCTGTGATATTCTTTGAGCGCTGGATGCAGAAGCAGCTCTCTTGTTTGTTTATGTCCGTGTTATCTATGTGGTGCTGGGACTATCTCTATTCTTGAGATACGCCCCTTTTTTTTTTGGCTTCTCTCGGCTCTTATTGGTCTCACTCGGCCATTGAATGGTTTTATTGGCTTTTTCTGGAGAAAAAATGACTAGAGACCTGTTTTTTACGTCTTTTTGATGATGTCGGACAGGGTCCGACATTGGACCGGAAAGGGAAAATTGCAATGTCGGACCAGGTCCGACATAGGACCGCAAAGGGTTAAAAACTCAGTGTTTGTGAGTGTTGGACGAGGGAGAACGTGAGGAGTTTGGTTGGTGACTGGAGAGTGAGTGGAAGAAATTATTTGTTATTTGCTATAGAACAGAGTGGAGATACCGGTCTGTAATGTATTTTTTAAAAATCTTTTGCCTGGGTAACTGACACACCTTGTCTAATGAGCATGGAAACCACTTTACTAATTAATTAGTGTTCTACAAACCGCTCACATGTACTTTTTAAAGTTGGTCCTAAACAAAGGAGGGCTATTTTTATGGGATGAACTGTTAGCATGTCATATGTTTGAAACCAGTCTACTGTTGTAAAGATATTTCTCTGGTGGAACTAGAGCATGCCTCTCTAGTTCTGGAACAGATCTCATTCCCAGATATGCACTCTAGCTGTGAAAGTGAATTCACACAGATACAAATAGTGATGTATGTGCGCACTTAATCACTCGCATCATTACTTTTTTTCAATCATCATAGTCATGCTTTCAGATTCCCGCTTGGCTTGTCATGAAAGATAAATAGCCAAATGAGTACTTGCACAGATTACAATACACACTGTAGTTCTGTAACTGAAGAGAATAGCTTAATACCTGTGGAAATATGGCTAAACCACAGCTGTAAACATTCTAATTAAACATGTTTTGAATAGGGCATTCTTTTCTGAGGTGACACTCGCATTATGTGTGAGACTCGAAGCAGTATGTTACACAGGATAGTGCTGGGCAGGGTTTCACTGCAGTCTGGCTCTGTTGGAGAATCCTGGAGCCTCAAGTGATTCTTCCAGGATGGCCTCTGCAGTCCTGACTCTTTGAGGTTACTTCTCTGTCTCTGTACTAGACAGACCTGTGAAGTTAATAGGGTAAAATGTTCTGTGCTGCTGTCTCCATGTGTAGTAAGATATACTGCACGTTAAACTTGAAGGGACTGGTTTTCTATGTTAATTAAAAGTCTCTTGCATATCAAATAATTCTAATTACTGCAAGAACACTGTAAAAAGAGCATGGTTCACTTTTTTTTTAATTTAACAATGCACTTGAAAGTGATTTTTTTAATTAGAAATAAAAGGGAGTTTAATGGCTATAAAGTGTAAAAAAAAAAGTATAAAAGTTTAAGTAGTTCTCTCCAATTTGTTTTACTCATCAAAATGGTTTTACAGTTAAGTAATCATACAATGTAATAATTAATTTTCCACTGGGAAGCAATACAGTAGTACAATGCATTTTTTTATTCCCATTTATTAACTATTGTGTTTGATCATTTTGTCCTTTTTAGTTACAAATGCTTCAGTAAACACGGTACCCTTTTTTTTTTCATAGAGTAGCAGTTTATTGTTCGGAATCAAACACAGCATGTAGATTTTAAAACAAAATAAAAGATTGCTTAGAAGCTGTCTCAAAAGCTGTTTTTAATTAAATCCTTTGAGAGGTAATTAAAATCATACCCACAGTACACGCAATAACCTTTTAATACGGTATTTTGACACTTTTAACACGTTGTTTGTTCCGTGCTTTTGTTATTACAGAGCATACTGTTCACGCTAACGCAGTCTAATGTGTAATTCATTTTCAAACTTTCAGTTCACTTTAACTAAACAAGCTACAGATTGGTGGTGGCGGTGGTCAGGTAGGGTTCATAAGTAACATGTCTCGTAGTTCCCCCTTGGTGTCTTTAAGGGATCAGTCAGTGGGAGGTGGGGTCCAATTAGCATTAAAAAAGCTGCAAATTGTATTTCAAATGCTTTAAATAAAGACATGAATGGGATTTAGTCAGACTTTATTCATGCTGCCTAATCCTATTTAAGGGAGTTTGTAATTGTGTGAGCCATAAATATTTCACCAAAGAACCCTGTATAAGTATCCCACATGAAGAAACCTTCCTATTTTCAAGTTATTAAAAAAAAAAAAAAGTAATATATAGCTGGCTGCCATTGAACCCCATGTTTAACGGTATATAATCCGAATCTTTTATGTACAGTATTTAGTTTGCTTCTTGGTGCTTAAAAATAATGACCTGCAGACATTGCAAGTCTGGTGCTTAAAATAAAATGACCTGCAGACATTATAAGTCTGTATTAAATGTTGTTAATACATGTGACTATTTTTTTTTGTTTTTTTTATTCCCATGCTGTACCTATTTTCTAAAGATTGTATTCTCTTAGAATGAAAGCATTCTTGGTTGTATGCCGAGGAATTATTTTTTTTTCTTTTTTAGCATCACATCGCTGGTATGAGACACTTATTAGCCTAAAGGCCTTATTGTGAAACAAATTCTTTCCCACAGATTGATTCCTTAATCTCTGGATCATAAAGCTTCTACTAGAAGTTCAGTTTAGAACATAAACTCTTGGAATTGGAATCTTTTTGGTAAATGCATTTGCTGTATAACTGGTATATAAGATGGGCACATCAAGTTACATTTTTTAAATGTTTTTTTTGAGGAATGTGCCTTGAGTGATCCTATCTGTGTTATATAGTACAGGGTTTTTGGTACAACACTTTCAACATATATTCCTTCAAAAAGAGTGCTGTGTACTAGGATCTACTAGCTACAGTATGTAATGCTAATTATGCTACTTGGTTATGTAGTCAGGAGTTTTAAGAACATAGCAGGTGTTCATTTTTGCTGCACAAATGTTTTTAATTCATAGGTGAACTTTGTTAAAATAGCCTTTAAACATGTGCCAGAGTTCAAAAACCATCCTGTGACTAAAGGTGGAACATTTCCTGCTTTGCAGGGGAGTGCAAAATGCTTACCCTTACCTTTTTATCCAGTACAGGAAAAAAATCAAGTTTGTTTGTTTGTTCTTTAAGGGGTTATTGAATACTGTTTTTTTTGTTTGTTTGTTTGTTTGTTTATTTTATATCATACTCCCATTGCACCACAAAACCAAGATACATTGTCAGTCTGGCTGCTTCAGCTCCTAGTACACTAAAAATATAAACAATACAAGTTTGAGTATATCATGAGGGCTTAAACCTATTATAACAGGGCTATGACTATAGGAGACACATGCAGTGCACATCAGATGAGCCCCAATACCACAGCAGGTTGCATACCTGTGTAATGTTAGTAGGGACTGCTAAATCCAATCTTACTACTTGGCGGTCCTTTTTGTTCAGATATAGATTATCCAACCAGTGAACATGACAGAAGAACATCATAGCTACTGGAGACTTGAAAGACATTATTTAACATACATGGGCTTTACTGTAGTGTGTTCCATGTCAGCACAACACACCAATTATGGTTATACTAAATTAGTACTGGTTGAGATTCAAGATGTGATCTGTAATTTAAATAGACAAAACGCTTCATTCAAAACAATCCTATCTAACTGTCTCACCCATCAATTGAACAACAGTTCCAGATACAGTATGTAGAAACCAAAACCATTTTTTAAAAATATATATTTAAATCTGTTTGTTGTTTTTTTTTTTTTTAAAGCCCTGTGTTAACCACAATCATTTGTCCATTTGGAAGTACATATTGTACATGTGTGGGTATAAGGATTTTATATTTCTTCAAGACAGCATTTTGAATGTCCAGTACATACACTACCAGTCAAAAGTTTTAGAACACCTCCATTTTTCCAGTTTTTATTGAAATTTACGCAGTTTAATGTCTCAGTGTACTCTGAAATTAAAGCATAGAACAAATAAACAATTGGAGATAAAAAAGAAATCATGGAATCGTTTTGTTTAACAAAATTTAATCTAAATTTTTGACTCATCAAAGTAGCCACCTTTTGCAGATATAACAGCCGAACACACTCGTGGCATTCTTTCTACAATGGAAATCAAATATTGTTCGAAAGTTCTTCCCAACACTGTTGCAGAAGTTCCCACAAATGTGTTGCACTTGTAGGTTGCTTTGCTTTCACCCTTCTGTCCAGTTCATCCCAAACCAGCTCGATGGGGTTTAAGTCTGGAGACTGTGCTGGCCATTCCATGATTTGATGCCTACCGCCTTCTTCTTTTCTTCTAAGGTAGTTCTGACATAGCCTGGAGGTATGTTTTGGGTCATTATCTTGTTGTAGGATGAACCCTGACCAACTAGGGCGTATACCAGGGGTATTGCATGGCGCTGCAAAATGCTGTGGTAGCTGTTTTGGTTCAGGGTGCCACTCACTCTGTGCAAGTCGCCGACTCTGGATCCAGCAAAAGAGCCCCAGACCATCACACTTCCTCCTCCATGTTTGACAGTTGGTGTCACACACCGAGGAACCATCCTTTCGCCTACTTGACGGCGTACAAAAACCCTGCGTGATGAACCGAAGATTTCAAATTTTGATTCATCGGTCCATAAGACCTTCTTCCAGTCTTCAGTAGTCCACTGGCGGTGCCATCTTAACAATGGCTTTCTTATTTTGCCATCTTAGCAATGGCTTTCTTACTGCCACTCGACCTGTCAAACCTGCAGCTCGAAGTCTTCTCTTCACAGTTGAAACTGAGACTTGCTTACTTCGACCAGTGTTAAGCTGTGCTTGAAGCTGTTGTCCTGTGAGCCGCCTATCACGCAAGCTGTTGACTCTCAGAAACTTGTCTTCTGATTCTGTTGTGGCTTTGGGTCTGCCAGACCTCTTCCTGTCAGAGTTTCCTCCAGTTTCCAAGTGCTTTTTGATGGTGTAGGAAACTGTACTCACTGACACCTTGGCTTTCTTTGCAATTTCTCTAAAGGAAAGACCTACACTTTTAAGGGTTATAATGGTCTGTCTGTCTTCCTTTGTTAATTGCCTTTTTCTCGCCATTATGATAGCAATATACTACTTCCTGTAGTACAATACTGTCCAAATAATGCTTAAGAGGGTGTAGTAACACAGTCTGTTCCAACACTGCTTTTATACAGACAGAGGGTTTGTAAGTAATCCACAAAAGTTGGGACACCTGTAGGAATTGTTAGCATCAACTTTCAAGGCTTAATTTACTTCCATTGCTGCAGAACAGCTGTAAGTTGTTAACCCATTACTTGTTCCCTGAAAAAGACCTTTTTGTATAACTCTGAAATGTACATTATTTTTCAGTTTTTGGTAACCTAAACGTTTTTTTAACCTCTGGCAGTTTGCCGCTTACCTTTGTACCATTTCAGGTTATTCACTGGACTTGAACTGATTAAATTTCAATAAAAACTGGAATAATGGGGGTGTTCTAAAACTTTTGACCGGTAGTGTAGGCAGCGACTCCCAAAAACCATTTGATTATTTATCTATGTATTTCTGTTTAACATATCTGTTGGAAGTCATACAATAGAGCCAGTTCTATATCTTAACAAAATAAACTGTCTGTAGTAATAGGATATCTTCTATGCATATGCACCATTTTAGAGTCATGTACAGTACATTTGAAAGAAGAGGCATAAAGAAATGAAAAACTTTGACAGAAATCAATTGGACTTTCTTTCCATATAGGATATTGTTTTTATCATTTTCTCCCCAATTTGAAATATCCAGTTATTTTTAGGCTCAGCTCACCGCTACCACCCCCACGCTGATTCGGGAGCGGCGAAGACGAACACCCGCTGTCCTCCGAAGCGTGTGCCGTCAGCTGACTGCTTCTTTTCCACACTGCAGGCTCACCATGCAGCCACCTCAGAGCTACAGCGTCGGAGGACAATGCAGCTTATAGGCAAGCCTGCAGGCGCCCAGCCATACCACAGGGTTCGCTGGTGCGCAGTGCGCCGCGGACACCCTGGCCGACCTAAGCCCCCCCCCCAGGTGGCGCTCAGCCTATTGTGCGCCGCCCCCTGGGAGCTCCCATCCACGGTCGGCAGTGGAATGGCCTAGACTCAAACCGGCAACGTCCAGGCTATAGGGCGCATCCTGCACTCCACGCCTTTACCGGATGCACCACTTGGGAGCCCGAATAACTTCTTTAAAACGATTAGGATATTTGTCAATGTGCTTCTGGCATGATTCTTTAGTGATTTATTTGACCATTCTTCAACTCCAGAATTGTTCCAGTTCATTCAAATTCTGAGGACTTCTCTTGTGCACAGCCTTCTTCAACTCATACCAAAGATGCTCAATCAGATTTAGATCGGGACATTGACTAGGCCATTTCAGAACCTTGATTTTATTCTTCTTTCACCATTCTGTAGATTTTGATGTGTGCTTTATATCATTGTTGTGTTGGAACATCCAGTTGCACTTTTAAACCAAGTTTTGTAGCAGAGGGTTTCAGATGATTGGCCAACATCTTTTGGTATGCTATGAAATCCATTTTACCATGTATTGAAACTACATTTCCTGTGCCATTAGAGGAAAAACCGCCCCATAGAAGGATATTACCACCTCCATGCTTGACAGTAGGTATGGTGTTCTTTTCTTTGTATACCTCACAAGACTTTCTCCAAACATAACGACTATCAGTGTGACCAAATAGCTCGATTTTTGTTTCATCACTTTACAAAACCTTTGACCAGAACTCATATCCATCATTCAAATGCTGTTTTGCAAACTTTAAGCGATTGTCCTTGTGACGTTTTCCTAAGAGTGGCTTTTTCCTTGGCCTGCGACCATTGAGACCTTCAGCATGTAATACTCGATCTATGGTTGAAATGGAAACCATAGTGCCACTTGCAGCCAGTTCACTTTGAATATCTTCGGCAGTCAATCATGGATTGTTATTAACCTTCCTCACAATTCTTCTACTTGTTCTTGGTGAACCTTCTTTCTTCCAGACCGAGGGAGCGTTGTGACAGCACCATGAGTCTTGTACTTCATAATAGAAACAATAGTTGAAATTGAGATACTCAAATGCTTGCAAATCTTCTTGTATCCTTCTCCAGCTTTATGACAATAAATAATTTTCTGCCTAAGGTCTTAAGATAGCTCTTTACTGTTTCCCAAATTGACTTACTGGTAATGACAGCAATCATCCTATGCCTAACCCTTTTATACTCTAAGAATGTACAATCTAGAATTTTCTACACTTTTTTTTAGAATTAGGTTCTGCATTATCATATTGAAATGACAATACTATCATAGCATCAAAGGATATGAATATTTTTGAATTTGCATTTTTGTATTCCTCATCCACAAAAGCCAAACTTTTGCTACAAAAGATTTTTCCTAAAATTATTTGTTTTCAAGAAATTTCGAGAAATTATAAATTTCCATTGGGTTATGTAAACTTCTGACTACAACTGTATGTTTGGCGATACTTTACTGTTACGACCCCCGGCTTGGAGATCTACAGTGTCCTGGGTTTGTAACATTTCATTGTAAAGCACTTTACAGTATTATTACGAGCTGCCAAATGATATCCTTTCTAGCTTCAGTACTTCTACAGGCCAAGAATGCCTTAATTAACATTTCTCAGCCTTTTATTTTTAATTTGTTTTTTTCAGGTTGTTTGGTCTTCCTGGGTAAAAAAAGCCCCTCTGTGAACACGACTGTTTGTAGCAGGATTTATGAGCTGTGCGGTGGGAACGGGCTTGTAACACCAGCAGATGTAATTACCAATAGCACTGTGGTTGAAGCTCTTACAAATTGAACATGGTCATTGGGGTTGGAAGAGGTGTGATACAGCAGTACTTACCACAATTACGCATGACTCTGCCGGGCACTTTTTTCCTTTTTGTTTTTATTTATGTGATTTAAACTTGTTTTTCTTCAGCAATGTAAATTCACCCTTAGTGGTTTGTTGGTCGTGGGGGTTGTTGAATGCATCATGGCAGCTCCCATTGCTTCTGTTGTAATGTGGGTGTTCTGGTTTCCTAGGTAGCGAGTATGATGAGGAAGAAGTGGACTATGAAGAATCAGATAGCGATGAGTCCTGGACCACAGAAAGTGCCATTAGCTCGGAGTCTATCCTGAGCTCCATGTGTATGAATGGAGGAGATGAAAAGCCTTTTGCCTGCCCTGTCCCTGGATGTAAGAAGAGATACAAGGTGAGCTCAGTCAGTCTTCATGTGTTCACCCCTACTTTGTTATCCCGACTGAAAAGAAAACTGCTTTGCATCATATACAAGGTCATTGTGTGAATATTTCCCAGGTTGCCATTTTAATAGTGCTGGGACGAATATCCGAAAGAACAAGTATGAAAGTGCAATATACACACAGTAGTGACCTCCATATTTCATAAACTCTTGAAGTTGTGCAAAAAATATCTCAATCAAAAGAAAATAATAAATCTAGCACATCCAGGCGTTACTACTTTGCTTTATGACGTGGATCTGTATTGTTGTTTGTTTGTTTGTTTGTTTGTTTGTTTTTGTTTTTTTTGTACTGTATTTTACTAAAGTAAATTAAATGAAGAGAATGTGAATTTACCTGTAAACAACTAGTAGTTTCTTTCTGCTTGCTTGGAAGAGTACTGTTTTACTTCTAAAGCCCCACATTTTATTTATGTATTAATTTTAATTATTTATATTTACATTTTTTTTAATTTAAAGTTGTATTCCAGTAAATAACAATTCAGCCTAAATGGCAAATGTATTTATTTGTTATAAATTAGACAATAGTATGTGGGTATCGGTGTAAATAGTTCTACAGTGAAAATGGGGTGCACCGATAAAGATTTTCTTGGCCGATACCGATAGCCAATGATTATCTACCCATATCGGCCGATACTGATAGTAATAGATAATAATAGATAGTGCAACAAGACATAGGGCCTATATTTAAACTGTTTTATAATTACAAATGTTAAAAAATGAACAGGTATTGTTTACTTGTTGCATTTACTTCAGAAAATGAATAGAAAAAATAACCTGTAGGGCTCCCGAGTGGCGCATCCGGTAAAGGCGCTCTGCGTGGAGTGCAGGATGCACCCTATAGCCTGGAGATCGCAGGTTCCAATCCAGGCTATTTCACTGCTGACCGTGACCATGGGTTCCTAGGGGGCGGCGCACAGTTGGCAAAGTACCGCCCGGGTAAGGAGGGCTTAGGTCGGCAGTGGAATCCACGGTTCACCACGCACCAGCGACCCCTGTGGCTGATAAGGCGCCCGCGGTTCTGCAGTGGAGCCATCAGATCTGTGTTGTCCTCCGGCACTATAGGTCTGGTGGCCTCACTGTGGATCCGCAGTGCGAAAAATGACGGATTGGCAGGAACACGTTTCCCGAGTACCCAGGGGGTTGCAGCGGTGAACCGGGATACAAATAACAATTCGGCATTCCAAATTGGGGAGAAAACCGGTTTAAAAAAACCATTGGCAACGACTAAATTAAAAAAAAAAAAAACTTAAAAAAAAAACTTAGTTTGATATTGTGTGCTTACCAGCAATTTTATACATTTGTTTTACAACATAGTCACACATAACACACATAAATAACATTTTGCATTTGTAATAGTAAAACACTATTGTAGAAAGATAGATATATATATATATATATATATATATATATATATATATATATATATATATATATATATATATATATATACAGTACTGTGCAAAAGTTTTAGGCAGGTGTGAAAAAATGCTGTAAAGTAAGAATGCTTTCAAAAATAGACATGTTAATAGATTATATTTATCAATTAACTAAATGCAAAGTGAGTGAACAGAAGAAAAATCTAAATCAAATCCATATTTGGTGTGACCACCCTTTGCCTTCAAAACAGCATCAATTCTTCTAGGTACACTTGCACAAAGTCAGGGATTTTGTAGGCATATAGTCAGGTGTATGATTAAACAATTATACCAAACAGGTGCTAATGATCATCAATTCAATATGTAGGTTGAAACACAATCATTAACTGAAACAGAAACAGCTGTGTAGGAGGAATAAAACTGGGTGAGGAACAGCCAAACTCAGCTAACAAGGTGAGGTTGCTGAAGACAGTTTACTGTCAAAAGTCATACACCATGGCAAGACTGAGCACAGCAACAAGACACAAGGTAGTTATACTGCATCAGCAAGGTCTCTCCCAGGCAGAAATTTCAAGGCAGACAGGGGTTTCCAGATGTGCTGTCCAAGCTCTTTTGAAGAAGCACAAAGAAACGGGCAACGTTGAGGACCGTGAGACGCAGTGGTCGACCAAGGAAACTTACTGCAGCAGATGAAAGACACATCATGCTTACTTCCCTTCGCAATCTGAAGATGTCCAGCAGTGCCATCAGCTCAGAACTGGCAGAAAACAGTGGGACCCTGGTACACCCATCTACTGTCCGGAGAAGTCTGGTCAGAAGTGGCCTTCATGGAAGACTTGCGGCCAAAAGCCATACCTCCGACGTGGAAACAAGGCCAAGCGACTCAACTATGCACGGAAACACAGGAACTGGGGTGCAGAAAAATGGCAGCAGGTGCTCTGGACTGATGAGTCAAAATTTGAAATATTTGGCTGTAGCAGAAGGCAGTTTGTTCGCCGAAGGGCTGGAGAGCGATACACGAATGAGTGTCTGCAGGCAACAGTGAAGCATGGTGGAGGTTCCTTGCAAGTTTGGGGCTGCATTTCTGCAAATGGAGTTGGGGATTTGGTCAGAATTAATGGTCTCCTCAATGCTGAGAAGTACAGGCAGATACTTATCCATCATGCAATACCATCAGGGAGGCATCTGATTGGCCCCAAATTTATTCTGCAGCATGACAACGACCCCAAACATACAGCGAAAGTCATTAAGAACTATCTTCAGTGTAAAGAAGAACAAGGAGTCCTGGAAGTGATGGTATGGCCCCACAGAGCCCTGATCTCAACATCATCGAGTCTGTCTGGGATTACATGAAGAGAGAGAAGCAACTGAGGCTGCCTAAATCCACAGAAGAACTGTGGTTAGTTCTCCAAGATGTTTGGGCCAACCTACCTGCCGAGTTCCTTCAAAAACTGTGTGCAAGTGTACCTAGAAGAATTGATGCTTGTTGCTGTTTTGAAGGCAAAGGGTGGTCACACCAAATATGGATTTGATTTAGATTTTTCTTCTGTTCACTCACTTTGCATTTAGTTAATTGATAAATATAATCTATTAACATGTCTATTTTTGAAAGCATTCTTACTTTACAGCATTTTTTCACACCTGCCTAAAACTTTTGCACAGTACTGTATATATATATATATATATATATATATATATATATATATATATATAATGTGACATTAACTTTTAAAGCCACTTGATGTCAAAAATTGCGTATTAAAACTTCTACCTATACTGTACAGTAGAAAAGAAAAATGTAGCCTACACAATGTGAACTAAAACAACTTTTGTTAAATTCTTATTTTAAACATACACTGCTTAAAAATACAGCACAATTTAAATTGTTCAATCAATCAAAACAAAACAAAAATCTGGTTACAAATTTCAGTCAAACTTGAATTTGTTACTTAACAAAAGACAGCACAGTAATCAATTTCTGCTTCAAAATGCAGCAGAATACACCCGCAACCAATGCAGATTAAGCAAGATAAATAATAATTACAAAAGGTAATTTTGAAGTACACTGTGTAGTAGTAGTAATAATAATAATAATAATAATAATAACTTAAACCATCAGTCTTATTTAGGATTCAACCTAATAATAATAATAATAAAGCATCAGAATAATATTCTACTCACAGTTCATCGTTGGATTTTATGTAGCATCAAGTCTGTTCTGCTGCACACAACTCTCTATCCTATTGTTGTCTTTAGATATTAAAAAACAAAATTCAAAACACCACTCTTTTGAGACGTATTTACTGCAGGTTGATTGCACGTTACACAGCACTGCAAAGAAAATGAGTGTGTCAGTGTTCTTGCGTCATTAGTTAAGCGTGCCTGACCAAACACTAAATTCTGTGCTGGAACAAATTTAAGCATGATTATCGGTGTACATTATCGGCTAAAATAATAAAAACTGACGATTTGTGTTTTTTTTCCTTATCGGTCCCTTTCTATAACGACGATCAGCTTGAACAAATAGCTTGATTTGTGATTCATCACTCCACAAAACCTTTGACCAGAACTCATATCCATCATTCAAATACCGTTGTGCAAACTTTAAGCAATTGTCCTTGTGACGTTTTCCTAAGAGTGGCTTTTTCCTTGGCATGCGACCATTGAGACCTTCACCATGCAATACTCGACCTGTGGTTGAAATGGAAACCCCAGTCCCACTTGCAGCCAATTCACTTTGAATATCTTTGGCAGTCAATCTCGGATTGTTATTAACCTTCCTCATAATTCTTCTTCTTGTTCTTGGTGAAAGAACCTTTTTTCTTCCAGACTGAGGGAGCGTTGTGGCAGTACCATTAGTCTTGTACTTCTTGATAATAGAAACAATAGTTGAAATTGGGATACTCAAATGCTTGGAAAAATTTCTTGCAACTTGTAGACAATACTAACATAGTATCAAAGGGTATGAATACTTTTGAATGAGCATTTTTTTACAAAAAATTGCTGAAATAAGTAATTGTAATAATCTATTTCTTGTAACTTTTTTTCCTCATCCACAAAAGCAAATATTTTGCTGCAAAAGATTTTTCCTAAAATTCTTTGTTTGAGAAATTTTGAGAAATTATAAATTTCCGTTGGGATATGTAAACTTTTGACTACAGCTGTGTGTGTATCATAACCCGTGGGAGGGATGGAGACTGTATAACATTGCATATTGCTTTTGCAATGTTCTGTCCCTGCAGGCATTCTGCTTCCCAGGGGTTAACACAGTGACGAGATCCAAGACTTTAAATGTTTGGTTCTTTGGTCCTTTCTCACAAGCTTATTAACTGTGCTGGAGGCATTTATTGCTGGAACAGTATAAGGAGGGTGGGAACATGATAAAACTGAATGTGTGGCTCAGGAAGGAAACAAGCCATGGTAATAGTAGGAACTGATTTCCCCAGAGGGAACCCAAGCATTGCAAAGAGGCTCTTTAGGGGAGAAGAGATGGAAGAATCACCCTGTAATTTGCTACATCCTGCCTGTGCTCTGTTTGACTGCCAGTGCTTCTTCTTTATTGCCCATATAACTAAGGCGTTCCTGCCTGCTGCTGCTGCTGCTGCTGCTATCTCATTGCCTTCATCTCAAATGCATGAGGCCTGTCTTGCACGTCTCAAGTGCTTGAGCAACTGGACAGGAGAAAAATTAATGATCCATGCTGGGCCCGACAAACATGGAGAAGCAGCAAATAAAGGGTAACGAGTTAGGGACGAGAGAGAGTATAGAGCCCTCTCCTGAATAAGCCTGCCGTATGGGCTTTATAACAGTGGACACAAAGGAAGTTTTAAAAGGGTTTCTCCATCCAAGCCCCCCTTATTTATTTCATGCACAATTAATTGTTTCCTGATTTTCTATATATTGTTATGGTTTCTTTTTTATTTTATTTTATTTTATTTTATTTTATGTTTCTTTTTTTTTTTTTTGAACTATTATTTTTATTCATTTTCCAAATTTCTCCCAATTTTTGGAATGCCCACTTATTATTCAACCGAAGATGAGCACCTGCGTCCTGCGAAACGTGTGCTGTCCGCCATCGCAGAGCTTACAGCGTTGGAGGACCACGCAGTTCTGAATTGTCTACAGGGCAACCTGCAGGCGCACGGCCAGCCACACGGGTCGCTGGTGTGCGGTGAGCCAAGGACTCCCCAGCTGACCTAACCCCTACCCCGCCCGGGCAGCGCTTGGCCAATTGTATCCCACCCCCTGGGAACTCCCGTCCATGGTCGGCAGCAGCATAGCTAGGATTGAACTGTCGATCTCCAAGCTACAGAGCGCATCCTGCACTCTGGGCGGAGTGCCTTTACCGGATGCGCCACTCGGGAGCCCGGACTGTTTCCTTCTGAATAGCATTGGCACAGGCCAGTTGGATAAAAGGGTGTGGCAATGTTACAGGGATTAGAATATGTATTCAGTTTTTATGCATCTACAGATGTTTATTTTTATAGTTTTATGAAACTAGATATCGTTGTTGTTATAATTAATCAAATAAAACTGCATAGCAGGAGAGACATACATACATGCATGCATGCATACATACATACATAGGTCTGTGGTTTTAATGGTTCAGTATTCCCTTTGCTGCAATTAATAGAAAACCACCAGTATAGGTACATTTTCTGTGTCGTGATTAGATAGTTTAGATGTCTCATATGCTTGGGACATCCTTTCCCTCGCTGTCAAAGCCATCAACAGTCTTGTAAGAGAATAAAAAAAGTTAATGTACATTACTGATAGAACAGTAATGTGTACCACATGTGGAATGTCATAAAGGGAAGAGGATCTCTCTCTCTCTCTCTCTCTCTCTCTCTCTCTCTCTCTCTCTCTCTCTCTCTCTCTCTCTCTCTCCTTCCTCTGTTGAGTGCACAGGGTACTGTCGATGCCACCTGCCAACAGCTAGAGGCCAGACACACCAGCCAATAAAGATGATTTATTTTAAGAAAGAGAATTGAAATGAAATGATGATAACATGCTGGGTGGTATTATGAATAGAATATGTTGTGGTCTGCGGTTGAATGTGTATAGTCCTGTTCCTCCTTTTCCTTGTGCCATCAAACCTTTAAGTCTCATTGGCCTGTAGCCTGTGAGTAGGGAGGAGGCTTGTGGGACAGCTGTCTTATGTGCAAGACCTATGTAATCATTATGATGGTTTAACTGTGGTGTCATTGATGTTTGAAATAAAATAATAGTTTGAATTCTGACAGTATCCCATTGGGAAGAATAAACAGAAAAGGCTACATGTGGCTAATATACACAGAAATGGAAAGATAATAATATAAGTAACCTGCTTGGATAACAGTTTGGAGTGTTTATTAATGTTTGTATTTGTGTATCTTTTTTTTATTTATTTTTTTTAGCAGTGCTTGAAACAGTTTCCTAATATGAAATAATTAAAAATCGATAATTTGGTATCTTTTATTGTGAAATCATTTTTGTTTGCAGGTTTCTTTTGCTTTCATCATTAACAAGCGTGTTGTTCCTCTTTCCTCAGAATGTGAATGGTATCAAGTACCATGCTAAGAATGGTCACAGAACACAGATCCGTGTGCGCAAGCCATTTAAGTGCCGCTGTGGAAAGAGCTACAAAACTGCCCAGGGGCTCCGGCACCACACCATCAACTTCCACCCTCCTCTGTCTGCCGAGATTATCAGGAAGATGCAGCAATAATGACGCTGGGCCCAACTGTGCCAACAACCTTCACCAGCAGTTGCTGATTTCTTTTCAGAGCAGCCACCATTTTTTTTTTTTTTTTTGGAGGGCAAGTGTTTTTCAGCCCTTTAAAAAAAAAACATACACTACAGATTCAATGCATGCTTTAATTGTTTTCATGTATTTTGGAATGATGTATCTTTGTAGAGTTCGTGTTTTTGTACATTTGCACATTCAGCTGTCATACCTATTTTTCATTACTTTTGACATAAGGTGCTAATTATATATATATATATATATATATATATATATATATATATATATATATATATATATATATATATATATATACAGCTCTGGAAAAAATTAAGAGACCACTGCAAAATTATCAGTTTCTCTGGTTTTACTATTTATAGGTATGTGTTTGGGTAAAATGAACATTTTTGTTTTATTCTATAAACTACTGACAACATTTCTCCCAAATTCCAAATAAAAATATTGTCATTTAGAGCATTTATTTGCAGAAAATGACAACTGGTCAAAATAACAAAAAGATGCAGTGTTGTCAGACCTCGAATAATGCAAAAGAAAATAAGTTCATATTCATTTTTAAACAACACAATACTAATGTTTTAACTTAGGAAGAGTTCAGAAATCAATATTTGGTGGAATAACCCTGATTTTCAAGCACAGCTTTCATGCGTCTTGGCATGCTCTCCACCAGTCTTTCACATTGATGTTGGGTGACTTTATGCCACTCCTGGCACAAAAATTTAAGCAGCTCGGCTTTGTTTGATGGCTTGTGACCATCCATCTTCCTCTTGATCACATTCCAGAGGTTTTCAATGGGGTTCAGGTCTGGAGATTGGGCTGGCCATGACAGGGTCTTGATCTGGTGGTCCTCCATCCACACCTTGATTGACCTGGCTGTGTGGTATGGTGCATTGTCCTGCTGGAAAAACCAATCCTCAGAGTTGGGGAACATTGTCAGAGCAGAAGGAAGCAAGTTTTCTTCCAGGACAACCTTGTACTTGGCTTGATTCATGCCAAAGCTGCCCGATTCCAGCCTTGCTGAAGCACCCCCAGATCATCACCGATCCTCCACCACATTTCACAGTGGGTGCGAGACACTGTGGCTTGTAGGCCTCTCCAGGTCTCCGTCTAACCATTAGATCGACCAGGTGTTGGGCAAAGCTAAAAATTGGACTCATCTGGGGGTGCTTCAGCAAGGCTGGAATCGGGCAGATTTGTCTTTGTGAAGGACGCATGAATCAAGCCAAGTACAAGGTTGTCCTGGAAGAAAACTTGCTTCCTTCTGCTCTGACAATGTTCCCCAACTCTGAGGATTGGTTTTTCCAGCAGGACAATGCTCCATGCCACACAGCCAGGTCAATCAAGGTGTGGATGGAGGACCACCAGATCAAGACCCTGTCATGGCCAGCCCAATCTCCAGACCTGAACCCCATTGAAAACCTCTGGAATGTGATCAAGAGGAAGATGGATGGTCACAAGCCATCAAACAAAGCCGAGCTGCTTGAATTTTTGTGCCAGGAGTGGCATAAAGTCACCCAACATCAATGTGAAAGACTGGTGGAGAGCATGCCAAGACGCATGAACGCTGTGCTTGAAAATCAGGGTTATTCCACCAAATATTGATTTCTGAACTCTTCCTAAGTTAAAACATTAGTATTGTGTTGTTTAAAATGAATATGAACTTATTTTCTTTGCATTATTCGAGGTCTGACAACACTGCATCTTTTTGTTATTTTGACCAGTTGTCATTTTCTGCAAATAAATGCTCTAAAATGACAATATTTTTATTTGGAATTTGGGAGAAATGTTGTCAGTAGTTTATAGAATAAAACAAAATGTTCATTTTACCCAAACACATACCTATAAATAGTAAAACCAGAGAAACTGATAATTTTGAGGTGGTCTCTTAATTTTTCCCAGAGCTGTGTATATATATATATATATATATATATATATATATATATATATATATATATATATATATATATAATATGTTTTAACTGCAACTCAGTAGCCCAAACCATGCTCTGCAGACAGACTAGTATTTTTGCAGAGCAGAAGTCACTTTGGTTTGAATAAGGGTTGGCCAAGTTTAATTAATTTAATAATGCTGGGAAAAGATACAGCAAAGGCCTATTCACACCAGACCAGATGCGACAAGTGGATCTGTAGTATGACACATCGTACCAAGTTAAAAAAAATAGAACATGTAGTTTTAATCCGAACCATTCACACTGCCCGAGATGCGACTCTGAGAATCGCGATTTGTGGCTTTTTTTAGCGATTGTCGCGTGGCAGCTAGGGAACTGACCAATGAGCAACCAAAGGTCTATCACATCACGCGCCTGTTGTCACTGGTGTGAAAGGTTGTGTTGCAGCAAAAGTATCACTATCGCAGGACGGGTCGGGTGTGAATAGGCCTTTACAGTTACATTTAGGGTTAATGTACAATGTGAACATACTTTCACATTCAGATCCCAATCTTCATTCCAATACAGTATCCCAGAGTGTTACAAGTAAACACTTAATACAAAAAAAAGATAAAAAATCAAATACAAAAACGCAATGTTTGTAATAAAACATTGATAATTTCCTGATTTTATATATATATATATATATATATATATATATATATATATATATATATATATATATATACACACACTTTCATGACCTGAAAAAAATGATTTATTTCCAAGTTTATTTTATGCTGTATTACACTTTTAAGATTTCCTTGTGTATGTTTTAAACTTTGCAATAAGGCCACTTCAATAAGAATATGGATATTTATATGATATTACTAAAAAGAAAAACTATGAGGTATTTCTGTTTCTATCTATGCTGCAAGCAGGTCTCAGGTCAGTATCAGTCAGTGTCTGAGGACCACAATCCTTTGCCCAAACCACCAGATACAGTATTTAGAATCCACTGTTCAATTTTTTCCCACTCACTTGACTTGAAATGCTTTTATTACCAACTTTTTTTTATTTCTGCTACCACTTACAACGCTCTCTCGTGGAACTATGGAACTATTTCTTCATCACAGCAGATGAAGTGTTTAAGCACTTTGTAGTTAAACTATTGCCAATAGAGTTTTAAAGTGTTGTGTTGCCAATACTTGTAACCGCTGTACTAGCATGTGCCTGTGGTTGCAAAAAAGAAAACAAGCATGTTTTTAAGGAGGCAAAGTACATTATGTCAAGGGAAATCTTTTTTTGTTTGTTTTTGTAAGTCACTGAGCCTCCTATTCATGTTTATTGTATTTTTTTTTTTTTTTATATTATGATCTTCTGATTGCCTTGTATTGTAGTTCACAGCATTCCAATGTCATATGTTTATTTTGCTTTGTAATGGCACTGTCCTGAAACATGTTGCTGGAGCCTTACAGCTAGTATTGTATACAGTAACTTGCAGAGCAAGTTTTTTAGTTCAGTTGTGGCAGCCTCTGTACCCATCTGGACCACGCCTTCCAAATGCCAGTGGCTTAAAGACATCCCACGCTAAGCATGTTACATTCTGTTCTCGTGTCTTTTAAGTACATCTATGAACTGATTTCGAATCTATGATTAGTCTTTTTGTACTTTTCTTCAGCTAATGGTATTTGATTGTCTTTAGCAGCCATCATCAGCGGCAAGATCTTTACGTTGTAGGCAGTTTTTAAGTTTGGTAGGATGTTAATAAACATTTTATTTCCATTGACTTCAGCCCTATTTGATGATTTCCAGCCTAATCGAAATACTTGCAGAGATTCAAAAAGGAAAAAGTGATGTATGCACTTCTGTCTCGGGATTATATAATGAAACCAGAGTGCTGAATGGGTTTGCTAAACACAGTCATACAAATTTCATCGCAGCATGTAAATGAATATTGTAATGGAATTCCAGTCTATATTTAGTCTAACATTGTGACAGTATTATAAAACAGGTGAGGGGACTATGTTGATATACTGTGTATAGTGAATGTATTGTAATGTGTCAGTGCTTTAAATTATATTTTCATATGTTTTTGTGGAGAACAATGTTCCTTTGTGTATGAAGGCAACAGAGGTTTATGTTTCAAAATCCAAGGCAATTACTGAATCAAAACTTCTGTCAAAAGCTGCTTTATAAAATGTAAATCTGATTACATTTAAATAAAATATTTGCCTCCTGAGAAAATAGCTTTTTTTTCTGGAAAAAATATAATTTTTTCTTCAGCTGCACAGTGTAGAGTCTGACAAATAAAACACCATGAGTGGCTTACATGAAAGTGGAATGGCTGAAGTAGGTACTCTTAGAGTAAACAGCAGAGAGTAAGCTCAAGCCCCTTTTATACTGGCATGCTCAAACCGGGTCAGACCCTACCAGGTCGCAACCCAGTGTCATGGGGGTCGGTTACAAATTTCACATTGCTTTTTGAAGGGAGGTTGACCTGGGTGACAGAAGCAAGTAAATGTGCGTAAGCAGCCAGGAGCAGCTTGTTTCAGAAGCTTCCATCCAAGCTTCTCTGGACTGATTTGTCACCCCAAATGTTGATTAGAGCAAATGTTTCTTCATCCCTGCTGCAATATGGCTCACTGTGTCTAAACAAAAATATGGCTAAACAGAATAAAGAGAAATGTTCCTTGCGGAAGTGAAACCTGTTTGTTACTTTGTTTGCCTGTTTGTTACTTTGTCCGCTTAAGAAAGACCATTATGCATTTTGTCTTGCTCGACCCGGGTCGACGGCGTGTCGACCCACATCCTGAGGTGGGTCGCTGCGGACCTGGGTATGACCCAGGTACGTGGTTTCACACTGCGCAGGATTGTGACCTGGGTAGGAATGCCAGTGTGAAAGGGGCTTTAGTGTGCTTTTACCCACAGCTGAGTAAGCTTACTAAAGAAGTGAATAAAGAGCAAGTTAAACCTGTTGTTTGGTTTAGCATTGGAGTGGGCTAGTTTATTTCATTCCGTATTTATTGGATTATTTGAACAAGACCTGGAAGAGTATCTAAAGATTGGACTAATCCTCTTGACATATACAGAGAGGATGATTTATTTTTTGCTAATCTTGCGTGCATTGCAAAGAAAGCTGTATTTTAAAAGATCTGTTTTCTCTTTATCTCTGTATAATCTCACAATCGCCAACAGTCACTAAACACTACTTTAGAGTATAAAAAATAACAAATCAGAAATAACTAGGTACTCTACAAAGTGCCAAAATAAATATATGTTACAAATTGCATGTAGGGTATAGTAGACTTCAGCATGTGTTAGTATAGTCTAGCGCATCTCTGTCCCAGAGGGGTCTGAGAGACTAAATATATATTAACATATTTTACATTTAGTTTTATTTTTTTTTAGTTCACATTTACTCAATACAAATCCCCACAGTTGATTAAAAATACTGCAATGACAAAGCGACTATACTGAGAAACAAAGTTCAAAACTGGGCTGCTACAAAGGAAAATATCAGTGATTGATAAAGGGCCTAGCGTGTCGAAGGTAGTAAACGATGGACGGTGTGGAAAGCAATGGATATATGGCCATTGTTTATACTACCACCTCCTTAGTTATTTTATACATTAACCGCTGAGCTGGTAAATCTATACATACACTGGTTATTTTATACACTGACCGGTGAGCTGGTAAATCTACACATTTACCGGTTAATCTATAGATTTACTGATTTTACACATGAACCGTAACATATACCCTGTTTTCTAAGAAACATATTTTGATTAAATCAGTTTATTTACAGTTGACACTTACCTCAGCACTAAAAAACAAACTTTCTACCAGTATGGAACACTTTACCTAATTTGCATGTTACCCTGGCAATAGTAACTCATCTGTAAATCCACTCTTGTGCAACCCAGTTTTACTCTCGGAATGACTACTTCTGGAGCATCGTTACTCTGGAAATAACACATCCACTTTTACATAAGCTACCCTTGAGGTCCTTTGAAGAAAGTGAAAAGGCCTTGAAAACCTTTGTTTGAGGAAGACGTATCAGTTAGACATTATTATTACATTCTTGGTGGGGGGAGCCTAATAAAAAAACAAGGACATTGTATAAAAAACAAAACAAAACAAAAACATGACAAAGCTAAATGTATTTATTTTGGGGAACAAATGCAGTGCCCCCTATACCATTAATAAGGAAAATAATGAACTGCAAAAATACTGCTTTATACATTTCAGTTATTACAAACAGTTTAAACATAAAATGATCAAAGCAACAATAAGTGGATAGAATACATTTAAAATAGAAACAACCAGTGCATGTTTGTTAGCACTGTAAAACTATGCCCAAGGTGCTGCAAATAATAATTTATCAGTGCCAATAAAATCAGCGTCAGTCAACTCAGCAGGAATATTTTGATTTTGATTATTACATCGAGAAGCCTATGACCTCTTCATGAAGTAGAATCCTAAAGAATGCCTCCTTATTTTCCTCCAAAATAATTTGAATATATTTGATCTTACTCAGTATAGCCATGTATATTTAACAGCAGTGTTCATATGTACTGTAAATATTGCCGTTTAAGTCTTACTCTCTCTTTTACAAGTTACGCAGTTTATCCCAAATACCGATACACTACTCTCATTATAACATCTTATTCTATGCCCTAAATATTCAGCCTGGTAAATAATAAACACATGCAAGATGTTAGTTCAAGTTCAAAGCTTGATGGAAAAAAGTACTAAACAGTATATGCAACATATTCCTATATTCCTCCTACCTAATTTAGCAAAAACACTAAACAATTCTCCTACTTAATCAAAGTTCAAAACATTTCCATCAAAGTGGGTTTGCACATGTTTCTCAAAAACGTGCTGGTCATAGTCTAGCGGAAACTGCTCATTGCATATGGGGCACACTTTCCAATGGCTTTCGACATGCTCTTCAAACTTGCTCTGGTCATAATTAGGAGGAAAGATGACCTCACACAGTGGGCACTTCTTATGAACATCAATGCTGAAAAGAAAGAAATTAATACACAATAACTTAGCTAGCAGTTAAAATGAACAATATAAATACATAAGGGTTTGTTTTACCAGAAACCAATAGTGCATTGTTAATACCTAAATACAAGCAGTACATTTAAACATTAAAAAAATTATAAGGCTAAATATTGCCAATATTACTGGTATAAAGCAGTAGGCAATTCCATAACACTGATTACAATGAGGTAAACTGATCCAATCAGCCTCATCTGTTGTTTACCAAATATATTGTAAAGGAAATCCTGGCAACAAAATCAATTCCCTGTCAGTATACACCCGAACATGTCTATTAGCCATTCAATCTACTGACACCTACAAGAATAAATAGTGGTACCCTAAATCAGCACTGCAGCCTGTGATTGTCAAGAGGAATCTAACGGATAAAGACCTGCATTAAGAGGGAAAGAGCCAGTTACCTCGAATCAAAGCAGAAGCGAGCCCTACGATCCTGAAGCAGGGAATGCCCTGTGTCACTGACTGCTGACTGCACAGTCTCAGCATCATCCTCACCCTGTGGAAACAGAGGGAAAAGCCTTTACACCACAACACTGCAAACATGCTAATGAGCCCCATTCTATTAACATACCTTATCCATGACATACACTGTACACGGGCTGCAGCAATTCACTGCAAGACATGAAAAGCACACGTCTGGGACAGGAGACTAGAATATTAAAAAGTTTCTGTTCATGCAAAAATAAAAAAATAAAACACCTCAGACTGAGGACATTGTGCATGAATGGCCTTCACACGAGACGGTCTAATGTATCCTTCATCAAACAGGAGTTGAATCTACTGTGTATACTCATCCAATACATAGATAGGAAATGAACATGGGATTGTCACAGACTTTTAGTGGCACACAATTAGATTCCAAAATATTTAGGTACAGATTCTTTATAAAAAAAAAAAACAAAACAAAAAAAACACTCTCCACCATTTTCATTTTGTAACTGAATATATCTGGGTGCATAACATACTTCCCAATTGCTAATCCATTTTACTCATAATCACCATTTTAAATTGTATATCCATCATTGATTCATGCAGCCAAGAAATGTATACATCTATTAAAAATATATATAGCTATTTAAAAAAAACCCTACCACAGAAAACCCTTTGCCCAAAGCCTTCGTTTTGTATTTTAAATTAGGGGTCCACCGATAATTGGTAGCCTATCGGCATGTCACTGATATAAGGAAAAAAAAAAATCACAAATCGGCTATGAGCAGAATGTTACCTGCACTATCTATTATTATCAGTATCGGAAGATATGGGCAGATAATCATCGGTTATCGGTATCGGCCAAGAAAATCTTAAATCGGTGCACCCCTAATTTTAATATTGCATTGCTCTAATACCACTCATTAGGTAAAACTGTGCAGCATATTTTAATTTAATCCAGGCCACAATTTGTTAGGTAATGGATATCAATTATTAAGTGCATTTGGATAGTTTACATAAAAAACATACCCACAATGCTGCAATATAATGTTTATAGTTATTTTATTAGCTGTCTTTGAATTACAGTCGTGGTACAATAAACACCATATAAATCTGCAGCCTTGCAATTTAAAAATAGAGCTCAACAGAACCCAAACACCCCTAAATTCTGTTTTGGTCCCTGAAGTAAGGCTCTCGGAAACCAACACAAATCAAAAAAGAATAAATAAATAATGTGGCATGTCATTCCATTATGCTGCTAATATGGGGGCTGGGCTTCTTATCCGATTGGGTAAGAATATTTCCATGATTTATAATACAGCACTGTTATAAAAATTATGAAATAAACACTATAACCAATTAATTACCATACAGTACATTTATATGTTTAAGCAAATATTTGAAGAAATGGTATATATTTAGCTATGGTTACTTTTCCTGCCACACCAAAACTGTTTTACAAAATAACCTGCAATACTTTACATGCCATAATAACCTTTATAACAAAACAACAAAGTAAACATCAATCTCTCTTTCCTACTTTCACCTGAAGAAGAGACCTTTGAGGTCTTGAAAGCTTGTGATTAATTATTGTTTAGTTAATCCAAGAAAAAGGTAAGTCATCTCCTTCTCTTAGTCTATCATCTCTGGACTACCATTTCATCTATTAACAAAACAACAAAAATTCTAAATCCATTCTGGATAACAGAAAAGCTGTCAAGGAGTGTTCTTCGATGTACATCAATTTAATTTTGAAAGAAAGAACACGGTTCCAGCCTTGTAAGCCTGCTTCCCACAGGTCAGTTCTGAGGGATTCGTCGATGCAGTTATCAGCAGCCAAGCGTGCCACCCACCACACGCCACACACATCAGCTAAACTGCCCTTTTGGGTTGCTTGATCTCATCAACTTTCTCACCAGTGCTCTCATTTCAGGAGCACTAACGGCACATAAACAGTTGCAGAAGGCACTGATGAAGATCACTGTGCAGATAGACATAGAAATGTACCTCCAAACTCCTTCTTTCTTTCTGATGTAGCTGCATTGTGCCAAGATGCCTGCATGTGTCCTTTGCATCTTTAATGTGAAATATTCTAACGGGGATAGGGGAAACCCGAAGAGCTCAGTTTGGATAATTGGTAATGCAAACATGATGAAAGCTCCTGCACACAATGTAACCCCTTTAAGAGCCCCTTGTTTTTTTTTCTCATCTCTTAAGAATAAACAGGATGCCCCACAGCAACTGTATTTTAAATCATTGTTTAAATGTTTGTATTTATTTATGTATTTATTGGCTTGGTAAGAATACATAAGGTTTCTGAATGCAAACAAACTGTCACTAGAATGATTTGGATGAAAGGCACAGCAGGGGAACATTCTGCACAGGAGGGTTATATGCATGCGTTATATTTAGGGCTCCTGTTTTTCGGTTATGCAAATCATTTTTGTTCGGGGCTTCCGCTTTTTTTTTTATACAGTATGAAATTACTGTTTTCGGTTACTTTCCAAGTTCTCTTTTTTTCTGTCACAATATGCAGAACTCAACAGTGCTTCCACCCTTCATTGTACCTTCTTTCCTTTGCTGTCTTCCACAACAAAATCCTTATGATCACAGTCATTCTTCTGGGGTTTTTGTGTGCTTAGGCATTTTTTTTACATCGACATGTTAATACTCCGTGACGGAACTGTAATATAGCTTTAAATCTCGTGAGCAAGAACAATTAACCACGTCTAGTAATTGTAATCTCGTTTTAAATCTTGCATGTGTGTTACAATCCTCCAATAGAAATGTATGAATGTGTGCTGTAACTCAGGGTGGGTTGGGGTGGGTTTAAAGTATTCAGAACAAATCAAACTGAGAAGGAGTCAGGAAGGAGGGACATTGCCCAACTGAGGTTTTTTTTTTGTTTTTGTAGGTTTATTTATTTTTTCGGGTGTGTTTTATCAGTTAAAGCTCAAGTTATATTTGACTATTTTTGAATTTATGCTAACATTTTTTTGTAATGAGCACACTTTCAAAACACTCTGCTGTGCTTTTAATTCACGTGCAAAACACTCCCCTGTAACACAATCAAATCAATAAACAGTTTAATACTAATACATACATATACCAGATTTTCTAATCACTGCTTAAATAAATAAAACCAGCTACATTTAATACATGTAGCCTATTAGTTTTATTTTGTCAATGTTTTGTTGTTAGTAACCTATATACATATTTTTTCTAAACATGTGGAAAAACTTGTGTGTAATAGTGCTAATTAAACCAGACTAAATATGAATGTCATTCTGTCTTTTTTCATTAAAAGATTATATAAATAAATTATTCAAAACGTTATGTAGCAAAAAACTTGGTAATCCCTCAAGAATGACCGTTGTTTTTGAAGCAAAATAACTTAAACCAGTATGCTTGAAATAAGGTCACCCGTTAGCCATAGATTCCAATTTACTGTATTCTTGTGTGTGTGTGTGTGTGTGTGTGTGTGTGTGTGTGTGTGTGTGTGTGTGTGTGTGTGTGCGTGCACATGGGTGTGTGTGTTTTTCTGGATGTAGTACTGTGTTTTTTCCTTTAATGTGTATATAGTTAATTTTGGTAATTTTTATTTTTTGTTTGCTTTGTATTTCAACTCTGTATTTTGTACGTAAATGCTTTGAACTTAATGTACTATAAAGTGTTGTGTGCGTAAGAGTGTTTTGAAAGTAAAAAATGCTTTGAACGTAATGTATAGAGTGTTTTGAAAGTGCGTAGGGCAGACATTTTCTGTTTGCCAGTGCTGCTGTAGTTAACATTAGCAAGTATTTTAGAATCTACATATAAATATTGTCGAGTCCTAAACTGATGGTATTACATTTCAAACTCTGGTCAAGAAAAAAAGGTTTTAAGAAAACCAACTGCCCATGTAACATGGCAGCTGCTTCAACTTCAACCAGTTAATACTGTCATTAAGCAGCTAGTGGTGCTTGTTCTCCAAGATGCCAGAGGCAGAAATCTTCAAACTAACTGACACTTTAATTACACAGTGCCAGCCAGGCATACTATTAACATACTGTACATAGCCATTTCATTTTACACAACACAAAGTATTAACAGAATTACAGACCGATTCACATTTATTATTCATGGCATGATTGTCAGTATTAAAAACTAAAACTTACATCTGTTTAGAAAAAAAAAAAGTAAAATACATCTCCAACCCCAGCTGCAAATGCACTACGTTTTTGCTATGTAAATGTATTTGGCTGAAATCAGGCGAATTGTGTGAAATTTAAGTGGCTAAATATACAACGTCCTTTCATAGCCCAATGTTAGCTGTCTCCTAACCAGCACAAAGGTCCACTTTTATTGCTTGAGAAAAAAGCCAGCGAGGATCACCAATAAATCAGGACAAATACTCAGCTAATTAAACTGCAGCAAATGACTCAAATGAGAAGAGCTTGTCATTTGTAATGTATGTACCAGGAACGGTCAAACCCTACATGTACGATACGCAGCAAGGTGGCAAACATGGCCAAACACACATCACGATTTTCAAACAAGCTTTGCAACTTCTGACAGTCTCCTAATTGTTCTCCGTAGCTGACAGATAAAGTCATAAGTCAGGAAGATAAAACACATTTCACATTGTTAGAGATTTCAAGCTGTAAGGCTCAAATCACGCCTGTCTGAACAATGATCGGCTTCAGCAAAGGTTAATAGCAATTTACTGCAGCAAACTAGACTAAATGAGAAACAGGTCATGATACTACTGTACTAGCAAAGAGCACAGTATTGTAATGACATGTTTTCTAACAGTTGATATTATAATTATTATTCAGAAATTAGCCCCAATTTTATTTGTCTAATAGATAGTAACAGCACCCCAATTATTTTTTGTTCTCTCTGACTAATTAGCACAGGAAAATCAGTTTTAATTAAACCTTTCTGTAAATTTTAACAAGCACATCTTTTTATTTTCACTCAAACCTCTTCTCTGCCTAAGATTACTTGAAGAATGTATTCCATTCAGGGATTAAGAGAATTCTATATTTACATTGCTAAGCTCTTCAGGGTCTTCAAGTCCATCAGGCCTGCTTAGGTTGCGTGCTGGCTGAATGCAAACCACGTTGCTGTCCCAAAAGGGGGCTCCTATGGGAGGCCTGTGGATCTGGTCTGAAGAAAATGTACCATCTGCTCCATCTATGGAAGAAATGTACAGAAACTCAATTAGAAACATAAAACAATTATCACATACCGTTTTTTGTAACGTAATCAAATTTAGATAAGAGAAGCTTTATTAAAAATGAAACCTCTATAAATAATTCTAATAGTAATACAATTTTAGAACTGATTTATGTATATATATATTTTTAGTTATTTGTAGTTAAAGATTAATAGCAGTATCATCTGTAATGTTAAAATGATTATTTGATTTGCTTCAAAACGCACAGATTTATATTCCAGTTGAGCAGAATTTATCACTCAGCAACAAAATAAAAAAATTAAAAAAAATCTATGTATTTAAATTAAATGTATTATTATTATTATTATTATTATTATTATTATTATTATTATTATTATTAATTTCTTAGCAGACCCTTAAAAATGTACCAGATGCTTTAAAATATTAAAATGTACCGGGCTTGTCTAATTGTTCTGCCTTATCAATAAATACTGTATTGTGTCCTACAGTTTAATCAAATCTATACCACACATGTTTTAAACAATATACAAGTATCAACATTTAAATAACGTAAAACCCGATACACCTTTCATTAAATTCTGCATCAGACAGAAAGTCATTAGATCTTAGCGAGATCTGTAGCATCATACATTGTTAGAGTCGTGCGGCACTGTTCAAATAATTACTGGGAGTTGAGTTGTGATCTGCTGCAGCAGAGGGTGCCCAAAGGATAACGTCTATACATGCAAGGGTGCAAGAAACAAAATAACATTGCTTTTGTTAAATGTAAACGTCTTCCGTACAATGCATTCTGTTCCATGTTCATTGTACCTATTTTAATACTGACATCTATCTATCTATCTATATAAATGAAAGGCAGTTTAATCCCATCCAAATCTATAGTGGGGGCCCCCACCTTCACCCCCAGATAAAAAATAAATAAATAAAGAAAAAGTGTTTCTATCAAAAAGCTTGTCATAATCATATAGGAGTAGCCCCTCGCTAAACCGGATATGTTTGTCTGACATTAGGAGGTGTCGGGTTTAAATAAATAAATACAAATATCACACACACACGTATAGTGCTCAATGTACAGTACTGTGCAAAAGTTTTAGGCGGGTGTGAAAAAATGCTGTAAAGTAAGAATGCTTTCAAAAATAGACATGTTAATAGATTATATTTATCAATTAGCTAAATGCAAAGTGAGTGAACAGAAGAAAAATCTAAATGAAATCCATATTTGGTGTGACAACCCTTTGCCTTCAAAACAGCATCAATTCTTCTAGGTAAACTTGCACAAAGTCAGGGATTTTGTAGGCATATAGTCAGGTGTATGATTAAACAATTATACCAAACAGGTGCTAATGATCATCAATTCAATATGTAGGTTGAAACACAATCATTAACTGAAACAGAAACAGCTGTGTAGGAGGAATAAAACTGGGTGAGGAACAGCCAAACTCAGCTAACAAGGTGAGGTTGCTGAAGACAGTTTACTGTCAAAAGTCATACACCATGGCAAGACTGAGCACAGCAACAAGACACAAGGTAGTTATACTGCATCAGCAAGGTCTCTCCCAGGCAGAAATTTCAAGGCAGACAGGGGTTTCCAGATGTGCTGTCCAAGCTCTTTTGAAGAAGCACAAAGAAACGGGCAACGCTTGAGGACCGAGACACAGTGGTCGGCCAAGGAAACTTACTGCAGCAGATGAAAGACACATCATGCTTACTTCCCTTCGCAATCGAAGATGTCCAGCAGTGCCATCAGCTCAGAATTGGCAGAAAACAGTGGGACCCTGGTACACCCATCTACTGTCCGAGAAGTCTGGTCAGAAGTGGCCTTCATGGAAGACTTGCGGCCAAAAGCCATACCTCCGACGTGGAAACAAGGCCAGCGACTCAACTATGCACGAAAACACAGGAACTGGGGTGCAGAAAAATGGCAGCAGGTGCTCTGGACTGATGAGTCAAAATTTGAAATATTTGGCTGCAGCAGAAGGCAGTTTGTTCGCCGAAGGGCTGGACAGCGCATACGAATGAGTGTCTGCAGGCAACAGTGAAGCATGGTGGAGGTTCCTTGCAAGTTTGGGGCTGCATTTCTGCAAATGGAGTTGGGGATTTGGTCAGAATTAATGGTCTCCTCAATGCTGAGAAGTACAGGCAGATACTTATCCATCATGCAATACCATCAGGGAGGCATCTGATTGGCCCCAAATTTATTCTGCAGCATGACAACGACCCCAAACATACAGTGAAAGTCATTAAGAACTATCTTTAGCGTAAAGAAGAACAAGGAGTCCTGGAAGTGATGGTATGGCCCCCACAGAGCCCTGATCTCAACATCATCGAAGTCTGTCTGGGATTACATGAAGAGAGAGAAGCAACTGAGGCTGCCTAAATCCACAGAAGAACTGTGGTTAGTTCTCCAAGATGTTTGGGCCAACCTACCTGCCGAGTTCCTTCAAAAACTGTGTGCAAGTGTACCTAGAAGAATTGATGCTTGATGCTGTTTTGAAGGCAAAGGGTGGTCACATCAGATATGGATTTGATTTAGATTTTTCTTCTGTTCACTCACTTTGCATTTAGTTAATTGATAAATATAATCTATTAACATGTCTATTTTTGAAAGCATTCTTATTACTTTACAGCATTTTTTCACACCTGCCTAAAACTTTTGCACAGTACTGTATTTTAAATGTATAAATCATTGCGCTGAAATATGCCAGGCAATAACAGCATGGTTCCCATTACTCTCATTTGCACGTTTGAAACATTTAGCAAATGAGAAATAAAGCCGTTGCAAATTTGATGTGTTGCAAATTTATCCAGTAACAGCCAAAAATCTATTTTGAATGTACATCTTGTAGAAAGGCATGTAATGAGGCCACACATATGCACATTAAGAATCTCTATTGAATAACACACCTCTCTTGTGCTGAGTGGAATAGGGATTTCCATAGTGCAGTTCAGGGGGTCTCACTGCTACCAGATTGGCTGGCAGGATTTCTGGTGAATATGGAATTGGGTACTGCAGGACCACTGGCTGAGTCACGCCAACCTGCATTCCACCCTGGGAACTCTGCCCTTCACTTACTCTTTCCAGTTGGCTTTCTATTTTTTTCTGCAGCTCCTGTTTGAAACACAACAAAAAAGCAAGTGAGTTTTCACTATTTTACAATGTGTACTACTGTGACTTTCTTTTCAAGATGCGCCGAGGAAGACTTCTATACAAAAATATTCTGAATTAATCTATACTTAAAAGTTACTCATTTAAAATGTATTTACTTCAGAAAATACCTTTGCAATGTATTTTATCCCAGAACAATCCAAATCCTACTTTATCTACCATTTCATCTTTCTACCATAAAAAGTCACATGTAGTAGTTTTTTTTTTTTTTTTTAGTCTGTAAAAAGTCATAAAGCTTTTAATTTAATTTGGTCTCCTCTGTTTACATTTTATTAGATTTTGAATTAAGAACCTCTCTTCGTTCAAAGAGAATTTCACAACCCCTTTTAATGACTGCTTTTATCTGTCGCCGATACTATTATTAAGCGGCAAAGCAATCTAAACCTCAAATTCTCATATGCAAAGGCCATGGACATATAAACGACTAGTAAGGAACCTCAGCAAATTCAATTCTTCAATATGTGCATACCTCCTCTAGTTTCCTGTTCTCTTTAAAAACCAATTCCAGATTTTCTTTTAGCTTATTCACTTCCCTCCCCTTTTCAGCCACTCGACTCTAAAAGCAATAGTTCAATTTAATGTTATTTTTATAGAATGAAAAATGTTACATTAAAAGTACATCAGAAGAAGTTAGTATGAGAAGTATTACCCACATGTTTTTTTGGGGTGTCCCATTTTCATATGACCAATTTATAGTATAAAATTAGCTTTTTATCTTTGCTTTATAGCGGAGGAAAGTTACAGGAAACACACAATTCTCTCTACCTGTTTGTTTTAGCAGTCTTGGTCTATACTAGTATTGCCCAGAACAAATAGTGTGCATTTATGTCTCGGCCTATTCAAGTCAGAATTCAGGCTTTAGTTTATGCAGGATATTGACAGCAGAACACGAGGGTTGTGCTGGTCAACATGAAATTGCAAACAGTAATATTTGTGAAAATGAAAAAATACAATACAATAAACTTCAATTCTGAAAATTTGGGAGAGAAGAAAATGTACATTAGGAAAAATGTCAAGTATGGATTAGTCCGTAAAGTGACTTAATTAGTCAAAGAAAACAAAAACAAAAATGGTTAACACTTCTGTAGTGTTCCAATCACAGCAAGCAATATTAGTTGGCTCTATACTAGGGATGCAAGTTGGTTATGATAAGCTATTTTTGCCCAATTTGCTTTCAGCAAAACCAAAGTGAAAGTTTAAAACCAAAATGCATTTTTGCAGCCAATGGAATGGAACATACCATTATTACGTACATTTTTATTTTATTTTAAGCTCAATACAGTGTTATTGCAACATTCACACCAATGTATTATATAATTAGACAATGTCGAAAGAATAAAATATGGCATTAAAAGACAACATATTATTTTCCTGGTACCCCCATATTCACCACGGCCAGTGATACATTAAGTGGCAAATCCTGTGCAAGTCACATCTGAGTAGAACTGCAGCTCATGGTTTTCAAAATTGAAATAATTTAAACAACATGTTGGCTTCAAAGTGACAGAGATGTGTGGCAGCATTTTAACTCAGGCCTAATGCCAGCCCCCCAAAAACATGCACATAGTTCTCATTTAGTGTGCTGGTTTAACCCGTTGCTATAATACATATGACTCTATGGTAAGGCCCTTACACTAATTCAATCAATATGCCAATAGAATGCAGCAACACATTAAATCAGACAAACAAAACTAATTTCAATACATGCTAGGGGTGGGTTAGAGTACAAGTAAAAAATTTAAATATCTCTTCATGAATTTAAGTTCAATATATTATAGTGACCCGGTCAGTTCAGGTTCAACTTTTGTTTCATGTGGTCCTGCGCATTCACGTTATCTGTATTGTTCCGGGGTGGGACCATACCACTAGTTTCGTGTGTGGGTGTGGGTGTGTGTGAGCCGCTGTTAGGTGAGGACCATGTCATCAAGACGCCCTTGCTCTGCCCCCTCCCCCTCCCCATGAGAGTATTGGTCCACTCTCTTCTCTGTGTGTGAGGGGACTGATGGAGCCGGAGCCTGTGTGTGTGTGGAACAGAGCGAGTGAGAAAGTGAGCGAGTTTTTAGGATAGAGACAGGAGGAAGGATTTATTGTGATTGTGGTGTGGTCCTGACCCAAACACGGGCCCTGTTTAATTAATAAAGTAGTTTTGTTAGCGCCTGAATCCCATCTCAGTCTCCTGCTTTGAGCCTCAAGACCAGGGGTCGTTACAATATTTTATTCACATATACCACCTCAACACTAGCCATGGAAGTAATTTCGACGGGTTGAGGTTTTCAAATTTAAATTACTCTGCATGTCTGAAAGTTATGTGGTTGTCAGTTTATGACTTTTCCTAAATAAAATACCAGGGTTCTCCCCAGGCCTTTTGAAAAAACCCGATCCGCCCGTCTTGCAGATGCCACTGTGCCTTTAACAACAAGGATTGATTGCGCTTCTAGCAGACGAGATCATTTGCACTTTGCTGGGTGAAAAAAAATTTTGGAAGCACGACAGCTGTGTTATGTCTTGACACAACATTTAACCAATCAGAGAACGGCAGGGGCTGGTTTTCTGTGTTAAGCACTTTGAGTGCTAAAAAAATAACCGATTATTTTCAAAGCAAAAATAGTGACAATGAATGTAGGGTTTTCAAAATAAGCCGATCGGCGCAATCCACCGCCTAATACTATATTTGCGCCAGCTACTTTATTAAAAATATTAAGATTTTCGGGTATTATTCAGTCCATTTTTTGTCATATTATTACATAATAGCTATAGATATGCACCAAAAAAAAAAGCATATTCCTTTTGTTAATATACCCAGGTGCTTGTGAGAGATATTGGGGGTTCATGTATAGAGGCTGTACGCCTTTAAGAAGAAAGGTGTGATGGGATATCAGCGGAACACTTGTCAGCTGATCTACAATTACAAATGCTTAAGTGCAGAGATGCTGGATTATTACAGTCCGGTTTCTAACTTACCACATATAAAGTAGTGCTTTATCTTTTATGTTTAATTGTTCATTTAAATACGGCGTTTCAGCTGTTTGATATGATGTGCTTGAATAAAACTTTTGAGTTGTATCGGATAGTTGTCTTTCATTTTAACATTGGTGTTGTTTAAAATGTAACTGTCATAATGACTGCCGATGGCGGTTTCAGGTATGCGTATAACCACGGCGGTTCTAGTGTTAATGTGGTAATTTTTGTGGTGCATATGTAGAATAATACTGTCTGGCATTAGGTTTGAGTACACCATTTTTAACGCCTGAGTACTCGAGCACTAAATTACTCGAAATTCCCACCCCTAATACATGCATAGTAAATGAAGCTACCTTATTAAAAATAAACTGAACTGCTCACAGCAGCATCTAAAGCAGCTTCGAGATGTGTGTCCTCAGTATCCCTTTCTCCTGTTTTGCAGCTGTATTGCAGTTTCACATTGGTGAGGGACTTCAGTTTAACATCCATATTTACATTTTCATTAGGTCAACACAGAGTGATTTAACAGACAAGAGAGACTCAATAACATGTTTTTTTTTTTTTTTATATATATATATATATATATATATATATATATATATAGAGAGAGAGAGAGAGAGAGAGAGAGAGAGAGAGAGAGAGAGAGAGAGAGAGAGAGAGAGAGAGAGAGAGAGAGAGAGAGAGAGAGAGAGAGAGAGAGAGAGAGAGATTCTGAAACTTCCTTTTTACTTCTTAGGATTTCTTTTATTAACAAAAGGTTCAGGTTACGCAGGCCGAGTGTTTGCGTATGCCTGCTATTACGATCACCTGCAAACCGAAAAAGAAAACAGCCCTAGACATCTGAACACCCAGTCTAAGTGTGAAGCCACAGTTATACCTACTGAGGGCAATCAGGCAAGTGTTCTCATAACCTTTAAGTTATGTTGTCATATATAACATTTTTAAGGTATGTTAATATGAACTGTCTACATGCAGTAAAGTTTGAGCTTCTGAAAATGCTGGCTCGGTTCAGTTTTACCTTGTGTCGGTGTTGTTTGGTTTGGAATGATATGCAAATGTGGGATTCAGTTCGGCTTCGGTTTGGAAAAATCATAACCGTTGCGTCCCTACTTCATATTATACATTTGGTCAATACAAGGCAATAAAAAGTCCTTTAAAAATCATGTTAACTATTTTACTGACCTGATAACGATCTTCATCTGCAGCTAACTGCAGTTTTAAGCTTTCGTTTATTTTGAACTGTTCCTTCCACTTCATTTCCATCCTGGCCAAGTCATCTGCATACCTACTGCTTTTTTCTTTCTCCTCCTAAACAAACACAGCAAACGTTTTAATTTAAAATGAACCAACAGATATAATATGCTGCATTTTTTGGCAGCAATTTTAAAAACACCTATTGTAATGCATTTCATTTTTGCATTGTAAGCTCTTAATTATTACAGAATGTCAAATTACAATTTGTGAACATGTTGATACAAATTCAATCTTCAATCCATGTTCCACACAATGCACTAGCCTTTTAACATAATGAATGCAAAGGAATTCAAATACAATAACGTGTTAACTTACAGTCAGCATCTGTTTGTATTTTTTGTACTTGTCGTTTCTTTCAGACATTTCTTTATTCATTACTTGTATTTTTTCTTGAGTGGGCAGGTCAAGCACAGTATCAGATGAAGCTGGGCTGACTGAAAAACAAAACCATAAACAATGCTTCAAAGGGACTGACACCACTGTTTGAAGCCTCCTACTTGAAAGACAAGATAACTTGACATAACACACTTATACACATGACTTCAATAGAGTTTGTTCAATAAAGTTTCTCAAATACATAAAATCCATCCATTGGTAACTAAATAGAAAATAACAATGGTTATACCTGCAGGGGTACTCACTGCTCCAGCAGTATCAGGGTTTGCTGCTGTTTCTGTTGATTGACAGCTAAATGCAGCTGTAGTTTTCTTTGACTCCTATAAAAGGATATATGATTTACGTTACATACTCACTATATCAATGCATAAGGTATTCTGGCTTGACTGTGTTCTTTGATCTATATACCATTGTCGTCATCTCAGGTTTTAAAGCATAATTGAGTGCTGGGAACAGACTTTCTCATGCTATTCAAATAATATGACAGTGACCTTGCAAGCTTTGCTTAGTCACTGGGTCTAAAAAATATTGTCACATGATTTGAATGCAATGAGGAAGTCCCAGCATTGACTCCATACAGATTCAAAGTCAGGTAGGGAAAATTAAGAAAATAATTACTCAATGTTGGCGCAACATAACCAAGGATTGTTTGAAGTGTAAAACATCAATACAGTACTGACTGGACTACACACACTTGTACATGCAAAGTAAACATTATAGGCCGAGCATAACATGAAGATGGAACTTTCTTACAGACACTCACCGCTTGTTCAGTGAGCTTCACTGCTTGCTTCTGAAGTTTCTGACATTCCTTATACTTCTCTTTATAATGTTCTGCTGCCATCTGAAGTCGAAGTTTTAAATCTTCAACTTCTCTACACAGCTCTTGTTCCACCATGCTGTTTTTAACTGGACCCTCCTACGGTAAAATAAACAGCAGTCACACATTATTATTTAATTCCTCTCTGCACATATTGCTAAAACTGGCAATATCTATAAGCAAACAGAGTAATAGCTGTAGGCAAGCCTATTGTAGCAAACCCCCAGTTACATTTCCAATAGTATTGTTTGTATTAACTATTTGAAAATGATCTTTAAGGATTACGTTATTTACCTTTTCATTTTTTTCTGCTGCAGCTTTCATGTTTTGCAACATTCCTTCCTTAGCCTTACACTGTGCTTCAGCATCAACAAGACTCTTCTTCAAAGAATCTATCTCCAGGCGTGCAGTGTATAGGTCAGACATGGTCCTATCCCGGACACTGAAAACATCTCTCAGCTCTGCTGCCAACATGGACACTTCCTGCCTTGTGGCCTGAAGTTGATCCTCACTCTTTCGAAGCTGTTCTCTCAAAAATCCAGTCTCAGCCTGTGAGGAAGTCACAATCTTTATCAAGGGTTTCAGTGTTATAAATAAGGTACTACTTCACAATAATCATGTACCGTACTTAAGATTTTTAAAGTAAACTGTGCATATTTGTGATCTTGTCCAACACTTTTGTTCAGACACAGGAAGGCATATTTTCATAGAGGAATAAGGCAGTTGCAATAGTAAAGAATACTAGAAAGAAATAACTGATGTAGAACGTTAAATAATTCTAAATAAAAAAAGAGCTCTACATTTACTGTACATGGTGGTTATAAAGTCACTTGCAGAATAAGGGAGACGTTATTGTACCTTGGTGGAGGACGCAGTCAGCATTTCTTTCTGCAGTTTCTCCTTTTCTGCTATGCACATCTTCAGCATGCCCAACTCTTCTCTCAGCTGTGTGAGCATGTTTTCTTTATTTATTGCAACTGATTTTAATGTTTGTACCTCTGCAGTCAGCTTTGTGTTCTCTAGTTCTGTTTTCTTCAGGTGAATCTAATAATAAAACAGAAATACAGTTTGGTGAAAATATATACAAATCTCAAGTGACAATTCCAATAAAAAACACACCCGTTTATATTTAATACCTCTTGTAAAAATACATGTCTTCTTGTACAAACGCAAGTTTCTCAAATGTTTTTACTTTAAATTAACCCTCCTTGTAATATCTGTGTGAGGTCGGTACTCTGAACCTTGGACTGAGTGGGTTTACCCAAATAAAGCTACCAAAATATTTAAATGAATGAAAATTGCAATTATTTAGCTATCTATCCTTGATTACAGTTATATTAAATTACTATTAAATCAGAGCTGAACCCTTCATGACATTAACATCTTAATGCGAAAAACCGAATGTTTCAATTTTCTCTTGAATTAACAGATAAATTACTAGACCCATGGTAATCACTGATAAAGAGTAAATTGCAGGGATTTTAGATTTCAATAAGCTGAAACAGCAGTGGGTGAAATCTGCGTATCTCCACCTTGTGCAATTAATAAAGTCAGGCCTCAAGTTACTACAAAACCATATTAATTACAATTTCAATCTTTCATTCATGTTTATGACTGTGGGAGGAGTTAATGTGTAATCCAAATGGGGACAGAAATGGTGCAGATATTTTTTGTTTCAGCTACAAATTATGTACTAAACAATGTGCTAAAGAAACATACACAAACATATCCTGGAAAAACTGGCAATTTAGAAATACAAATGTTATACCTTATACAGTTCTTTCTCATCTTTCTCATTTTTTAATTGAGATTCCAACTGTTCTTTCTCCAGACTTAGTTTTTTCAGTCTGCCTCGAATGCTAAAACGCAACAGAAAAAGCAAATAAAAAGGTAAAACAATTTAAATTACAAATGACTCTGAATGCTAGAAGTCAGAGCTTTTCTGAAATTGTACTCTTTTTATGAAACCTTTACCAATTAAAGGTACAGTGCCCAATACAGGTTAAAAAAAATATTCTAGAAGTTTGATTCGATATGAACATAATGGTGTGTTAGGCAGATTCTGTATGTTCACTGTAAAGCGATTACTACTGATGCCTCCCATTGTGGTGATCTGTCACTATGTGCAAGCCTCTAAGTTCACACACCTAGCATGAGCAGAACTTGGAGCAGAATCTAAACTACTGCTGTAGAGCTGCAGTTAAGACACCCTGCAGAGAGTGCTAATATCTCAGTTTAACTTAGAAGACAATATGTTGACAGAATAGTTATTATAGCTCTACTTTTTATACAGTTTATATAGTTTTCATTTTAAATTCAGGTTTTTATTACCGCACATACCAAACAACATGAAGAGCAGGAATACATTATGCATTTATTGGAGAGCTCTTAATAAAAGCTGGCTAGGTAAGTATGTTGAGACACTTTAACTAAGTTGAGCCAGTGGGTGAGGCAACCTTTTTTTAAGCTGAAGGAACCACTGTGGTTATTCACCCAATGACTTTACATAACAAATCAAAAGAAAGAAGAAATACCTGTCTAATTGAGTCTCCTTCTCAATGGCTTTCTGGGACACCCCAATTAGGTCATCTTCCAACTGGAGAATTCGAGAAGTGGCGTTCTCGTACTTTTTCTTAATTTCTTCGTTCTCATCCTTAAGAGTTTGTGATTCATTGAGAATATCCTAAAGAGAAAACAAAGCAAATGCTATTAGAATTGAGCTTGTGAGAGCCAGTGCTGTTACTGCAGCACTTCACAAAAGGGACACTGTTCTACCATCATTGCATACAGACTGGCTGCTCTTTAGCTTAAAGGTTTTACTATCTCAACTATTTAGAAGAATGCTTATAGGGGGAAAAAATGGAGACAACTACAGAACTAAGGAATCCACAAAAGGACAGCCTAAACAGAATTTACATTTCATATACTGGGAACCAAATAAAGTCAGGAGGCCAAAACATTTTGCTTATACAATCCTACAAATAAAATGCAGAGGTGGCGTTGCATTTTTTCATGCAAGCATAGGTACATTTCTCTTGCAAACTAAATATTGATTCCTATTTAGGTACACCTTTTCTGTAAAAAAAAAAATAATAAAAAAATAAGTGTAATATACAAAGTCGTGAAAAAAACAAATATAACAAAAAATGTCTATGAATTTCTCGGTGGTGATTAACAAGTTAATTTGGCACCCAGTGTTTACAATACTTACAGTGCAAAATGAGTGTCGTTATCAGAGTATTTATACAGTATCAAAATACCTTTACCTTACACAGTGAGTTCTCAGTGTGGGTACAGTGTTTTTGCTTTGGCTCTAAAGAACAGGAATATCCTTAGACTGTACTGCACTGTGTATATTGCAAGTACAGGATTGTTTCATCAAATGGAATCCATGATGTCAGTATTAATTAAGCCAAGTTATATTTTTTTACAGCTCAGAAAAAGACATTACAAAACTAGTTTCTGGAAATCATTGACACTATAAGCAATGTTTTTCATCTATCCTATCAACGGAACATGTACAGATGTAGGATCAACATTGAGTTATTGCTCTGTGCCCAAGGCCAAGTACAGTATAGCTAATAATTAGAAGGTAGTGCTTTCTAATTAAAATAAAAGCATTCCCGTGTATCCTTTACACAGTCAGCAGAAAAAACTTTCCCCTTTAGGGACTTTTCACTGAATTATGATTTTATTGTTGGAATAATTTTATCAGCATATAAAAACCTTATAAAAACTAGCAGTCATAAAATTAACAGCCACAATATAAATATTTATGTCTTCATGTTAATTAGGTTAGATTTATGGCATACAGGTCACATTGATTAAATATAGCAGTTTTCTACTTGCTTTGTATCAAGCACTCCATACTAAAATGAGCCAGATCACTGCATGTATTACATAATTAAAGCTAAATACGTAATTAATTTATATATTTCTTATTACTAACAGTTCTGATAATGTATTTTTGAAAACATATTTGTTGATGCATATACTACAATACTACAGCCAGTATTGTATGTTTAAAATCAATTAGGCATTGTCTTATCCGGCATTAAATACATATTAAACACATTGGTCAAAATTATTTTTAGAATGCATCACCATTTAAAAACACACACACACAAGGGGGAGCCAAAAGACAAAGACTCAACCAAAATAAAAATAATAAATCATTGCTGAATGCAACACATTTTCTCTACCAGGTTGTTTTTTTTAACCAAGAACAGCAACCAGTCTAGCCTTTTTAAACATTAGAAACAGCCTCTATAATTTCAATCAACCATAACATTACTTCTACTGGCGGCATACAAATAAAAACTGATTTGAAACCGCTTATTAAGAAGGAAAAGTCTTCTTTTCACAGGAGAATAACTCTTCCTATTATATTGAAGTAAAGTTATATTCCTCAGTATACAGAATAATTGTACAGGTCGTGTTATTTAATGTGTATTTCATTACTGTACAGTAAAATATCTTTTTTTTTTTATTGATGATGAATGTCGGCCTCAAGTCTTTAATTATGCAATTTCCTGAAAGAAGAAAAGTTTCCAACAGTTTAAACTTCGTACATATTATAAAATTGACACGAGAATATATCAGTCTTGATCTGTATTTGGCATCAAAGTTGTTTTTTGTGGTTTTAAATAACATGTCATGTTGCCAGATACTTGAGACTATTGCCCATTTTCTTTCTACATAGAGCAAGTCATGTGGTCTTACTCAATAATCTTCTGCTATAAAGTACATAGGAATGGGGTTACACTGCTTGGCTAAAGAGTCCCACTTCACGGTCTGAAGCAACTCTCCAGAATAAACTGAGCAATACAGATAAATCACCTTAGTCCTTAGTGCTTCAAGGAATATAAAAAGGTATTTAACATGTTTACAGCCGAACTGCCTAGGTAGATCATCACAGAATGTTCATGTTCACTATGTAGTGTTTATACTGTACTACATACATGGCCTCTACGGTAAGAAGAGCACTGAAAATATGTCAGCACCAAATGCTTACTAAGATATTAGCAATTGAAATGGCTTACCTGGTAGTCCTTCTTGATCTGTGCACACATCTCCTTTTCTTGATCTACTACCTTCCCCAGTTTCTCAGCTTGTTCTTCAAGCTGATCTTTTTCTTTTTGCAGCAAGGACATCACCTTCATTAGCTCTTCTTTTTCTTTTAATGCTTCTTCAATTTTATACTGCATAAAGAGAATCAATATCCCACATTGGATCAATAACAGCTATAGTATCTGAAGTAGGAAGACACTGATCAAATCATATTTGCATTCGTTCACATTAAAACCAATTCATTCAAGGTTTTATATTGAGCGCATAACAAAGCAATGGGAATGTTTCATTGCTCATTGTTTTTTCCAATGATATCTCAGAATTAAGGGTACCAAATGTTTTACTGCAACAGGAAGTTTATGTACTGAGACTCGATTATCAGTGCATGTTGCAATTTCCATTCAAAATGTCATTGAAATGGATTAACTGGATAACATACTTGGGTATACTGGTAGCCAATACACTAGTTGATGTGATTATTCAAAAGGAAAAACTCTGCGTGTGTTAAAGATCGGAGGTTGTCTGTTCTTGACTTTTCCTAAATACATGTATTAAATACCTTGACGGCGTTTGAAAGTCAGAATCCCAAAAATAAAAGTTAGAAGCATTTCTACCTGGAACCGCCAAAAGTAGTCATTTTTGACGGCTTGGTTTTATTGTTAATATACCCTACCACATGCTATTTTCTATATGTATACAAGCCAGTATCTCTACTTCCGCTGAGTTTACAGCAGTATGTATTTGAATAGAATATTACTCTTGAAGTCTAGTATGTGTTATCCAAATAACTATTGTAATCCTATCAATTCCTTGGAGAACTGCCATCTGGCTGTCTATGTGAGCATATATAGTCTGCTGGTCTTATAATATTACTATTACAAGACTTTTTTGAGAAATCTTGAGATTTTTGCATTTTGATTTGAGAGCAACTACAGATATATTTGCCTTGGCATCAGAAATTTAGAATGACTTCAGTGAAAAAGGCATTGCCTATTTCAAGCTAAACATAAAACTAGGGATGCACCGAATCCAGGATTGGGTTTCGGATTCGGCCGGAATACCTACTTTTTGAGCAGGGTTCAGATTTGGCAGAATACTTAGGATTCGGTAAAGCGAATCTGAATCCTATATCCGGCCAGACACACATCCATTTTAATACATCCCTCCAATGTGTGCAGTTCTTCTTTAAATAAAAGACACAAATCCGGTATTGAACGTAACTGTTGTATTTAACAACAAGAACACGTTTGATGAACTCTGTCGCAGCTCTCAACTCTCTAAATTACTGGTAGTGCACACACTAAACACGTCACGCAACCGCTGAATGCAAACATACCCCCGTATGCAACAGAACATTCACATCAAACTTTTCATGGAGTAAAGTTATACAGTAAACCTAATATATATAGTAACGGCAAACTGTTGTAGACTTTTGTGCTTTGTTGCTCTGTCTGTCAAACGTGTTCTAGAGAATATTACAGAGAATTTTTTTATATATACAGTACTGTGCAAAAGTTTTAGGCAGATGTGAAAAAATGCTGTAAAGTAAGAATACTTTCAAAAATAGACATGTCAATAGTTTATATTTATCAATTAACCCTTTGCGGTCCATTGTCGGACTGGGTCCGACATTGCAATTATTCCTCACAGGTCCTTTGTCGGACTGGGTCCGACATCATTATAGCAACGCAAAAACGGGTTTCTAGTCGTTTTTCTCCGAAAAGCCGAGAAAACCATTCAATTGCCGAATGGGAGTGACAGGAGCCAAGACAAGTCGAAAAAAAAAAAAAAAGGCGTATCTCATGAATAGTCATACATGGTATCTGGTATCAGATAACGGGGCGGTCGTAAGTAAACAAGCTGGCTGACTGTGAATCAGCGCACAGAGAACACAGACATTTGCAGAGCTTTTTTGAGATGTTATAGTAATAAAATAATGACTTGGATCGCATTATTGAGGAGTTTGGTGATAAAACGAATGATCAGGAGATGATCGATCAGTATGTACGACTATTACTATTATTATTATTTATTTCTTACATAGGTGAAAGCTATAGCGAACGAAAGGGTGGGGCGGGGCTGGAGATGCCTAGTGAGTGCTTTGTTGATATGCAGGGCCATTTAAACCCGTTTGACTGTGAAAAATACTTTTAAACAGCGCGTCTAAAATTAACTGCGTGTGTGAAAATTAATTAGACGTGGCGAGCCTGACGCAGAATTAATAAATGGACCGCAAAGGGTTAACAAAATGCAACGTGAGTGAACAGAAGAAAATTCTACATCAAATCAATATTTGGTGTGAAAACTATTTGCCTTCAAAACAGCATCAATTCTTCTAGGTACACTTGCACACAGTTTTTGAAGGAACTCGGCAGGTAGGTTGGCCCAAACATCTTGGAGAACTAACCACAGTTCTTCTGTGGATTTAGGCAGCCTCAGTTGCTTCTCTCTCTTCATGTAATCCCAGACAGACTCGATGATGTTGAGATCAGGGCTCTGTGGGGGCCATACAATCACTTCCAGGACTCCTTGTTCTTTACGCTGAAGATAGTTCTTAATGACTTTCGCTGTATGTTTGGGGTCGTTGTCATGCTGCAGAATAAATTTGGGGCCAATCAGATGCCTCCCTCATGGTATTGCATGATGGATAAGTATCTGCCTGTACTTCTCAGCATTGAGGAGACCATTAATTCTGACCAAATCCCCAACTCCATTTGCAGAAATGCAGCCCCAAACTTGCAAGGAACCTCCACCATGCTTCACTGTTGCCTGCAGACACTCATTTGTGTACCGCTCTCCAGCCCTTCGGCGAACAAACTGCCTTCTGCTACAGCCAAATATTTCAAATTTTGACTCATCAGTCCAGAGCACCTGCTGCCATTTTTCTGCACCCCAGTTCCTGTGTTTTCGTGCATAGTTGAGTCGCTGGCCTTGTTTCCACGCCGGAGGTATGGCTTTTTGGCCGCAAGTCTTCCATGAAGGCCACTTCTGACAGACTTCTCCGGACAGTAGATGGGTATACCAGGGTCCCACTGTTTTCTGCCAATTCTGAGCTGATGGCACTGCTGGACATCTTCCGATTGCGGGAAGTAAGCATGATGTGTCTTTCATCTGCTGCAGTAAGTTTCCTTGGCCGACCACTGCGTCTCACGGTCCTCAACGTTGCCCGTTTCTTTGTGCTTCTTCAAAAGAGCTTGGACAGCACATCTGGAAACCTCTGTCTGCCTTGAAATTTCTGCCTGGGAGAGACCTTGCTGATGCAGTATAACTACCTTGTGTCTTGTTGCTGTGCTCAGGCTTGCCATGGTGTATGACTTTTGACAGTAAACTGTCTTCAGCAACCTCACCTTGTTAGCTGAGTCTGGCTGTTCCTCACCCAGTTTTATTCCTCCTATACAGCTGTTTCTGTTTCAGTTAATGATTGTGTTTCAACCTACATATTGAATTGATGATCATTAGCACCTGTTTGGTATAATTGTTTAATGATACACCTGACTATATGCCTACAAAATCCCTGACTTTATGCAAGTGTACCTAGAAGAATTGATGATGTTTTGAAGGCAAAGGGTTGTCACACCAAATATGGATTTGATTTAGATTTTTCTTCTGTTCACTCACTTTGCATTTAGTTAATTGATAAATATAATCTATTAACATGTCTATTTTTGAAAGCATTCTTACTTTACAGCATTTTTTCACACCTGCCTAAAACTGAACCATTTGGGAACTGCTGTGTTTTATTAAAACTATAGATTGTGTGCGTCCCTTGTAAGGAGCTGCCAGTCTGTTTTTCATTTAACAGTTTTTTCCTTCAGTTTTCTTGACAGTTTTTGTAGATTCGGTATTTGGTTCGGTATTCGGACAAATCTTTTGAGATGGATTTGGTATTCTGCCGAATCCCAAAAACTTGAATTCGGTGCATCCCTACATAAAACATTACATGGACAAGCAGCTGTTTCAGACAAAAGCATGGTGTCGCTGGACACAGTACATGTCAAACAAACCTGTCAAACTAGGGATCATATTGTGGCTGGCAGAGGACCATACCCCTACCTGTGCAAAAACTTGCCCAGCTAGTCAGAGACTGGGTGACAATGTGTTAGGTTGATGAAACCGTGCTTAGGAAAAGGGATGAATGTTACCAATGACAATTTTTTTTTTATTTCACTGTAATTAGCAAAACAGTTGAAGAAAAGAAAAAAACAGCCTAGTTGGAACAGTAAACAAAACGAGACAAGAGTTTCCACTATCTGCGCAAAAGTTAGTACTCAGTAAAAGCAATCACCGGTGTCCAGTTGCTGTATTTTACAATGTACTGGACATGGCAGCCATCAATTCCTTCGTTTTGTACAATGAATGCACCAGGGAAAATATCAGTAGGAGAGATCTCTTACGATGCTAGCCACGGAGCTTTGGCAGAAACATTTCGATCAGAAAACTGCAAAGGGGCAGGGAAACGCAGCTCAACCCGGATACAGTGCGCATCAAGTGACACACGCAACAGAAAACAATGCCAGGTAACTAAATTATTATTATTTGTTTATTTAGCAGACACATTTATCCAAGGCGACTTACAGAGACTAGGGTGTGTGAACTATGCATCATCTGCAGAGTCACTTACAACTATGTCTCACCCGAAAGACGGAGCACAAGGAAGTTAAGTGATTTGCTCAGGGTCACACAATGAGTCAGTGGCTGAGGAAGGATTTGAACCGGGGATATCCTGGTTACAAGCCCTTTTCTTTAACCACTGGACCACACAGCCTTCTGCAATAAAATCAAAACTTCTGACATCTGTGCCCAGTGTGAAAGAGCAGTATGTGCTAAATGCACACGACATGTTGATAAGCGTTACATCTGTGTGGACTGTGCTAATATGGGGGCTACTTTGAAGTATGTTTCCTTGAATGCGCATTCCCGTTACTCAATGGGAACTGAGTTATTTTCTTTATGATGTTATTTTTTATAATTATTTCGATTTTACAATTGTGTATGTAGGCCTACATATAACCAGTTTACAGCTGGTTACACAATATTTTCTTTTGAAATGTTTATTTTATTACAGTTTTTCATTTTTTGAAGTCTTACTATGCAGTAGTCTAATGTGGAAAAAAAGCCTTTTATGTTACTTTTGTAAATAATTACTTTGGTTTTACAATTTTGTATGTACATATAGCAGTTTACACCTGTTTACACAATATCTTCTTTTGAAATGTTTATTTTAATATAGTTTTTCATTTTTTTCGTCATGCATTATATGAGCTAATTTAAAAAAAAGCTTTGAATGTTATTTTTGTAAATAATGATTTAGTTTTTACAATTTTGTATGTACATATAGCAGTTTACACAATATCTTTTTACACATATATCTTATATATGTTTATTTTATTATAGTTTTTCATATCATGCTTTATATACGCTAATTTCAAAAAGCCTTTTAAGTTTATTTGTTATTACTATTTGTTTATTTAGCAGACACCTTTATCCAAGGCGACTTACAGAGACTAGGGTGTGTGAACTATGCATAAGCAGCAGAGTCACTTACAACTACGTCTCACCCGAAGGACGGAGCACAAGGAGGTTAAGTGACTTGCTCAGGTCACACAATGAGTCAGTGGCTGAGGTGGGATTTGAACCGGGGACCTCCTGGTTACAAGCCCTTTTCTTTAACCACTGGACCACACAGCCTCCTTTTTTATTTAAATACAGTGTTTATGCTATGCAAATGTTAGATATGATGTTCAAAAATAAAACTTAAGTTGTATCTGATAGTTTGGGTTTCATTTTCACATAGAAGCTGTTTAAAATGTACCCGTCAAAATAACTACTGCTGGCGCTTCTAGGTAGTAGCATAAACCCGGCGGTTCTAGTGTTAAGACTTTTCAGCAGAACCATGCTGCACGTGTGCACTGTATTTTCTGCTATACTATTCGACATTATAGGTAATGGAGGCCTTTTCAATGTAGTCGAATAATTCTTAAATAGATAAAAAAGGCAAACACGGAAACAGTTATATTCATAATAGCACACCTCAAGCATGCCAGCCTTGGTGGTCACAACCAGGATATCAGAATTGCTTTCGTCTTCCATGGTCAGCAGGTCATCTGTAGGGGAGGTAGCTCGGAACTGGAATGGTGTACTGGCTCCTCGGATTTCACCTTTATGCGTGACATAGCAGAACTGATAGAACTCTGCATCATCGTTTGGAACATAGTAACCTAGAAAATAAACCAAAGACAGTAACCCCATCAACAACATTGATCATAGTCAGATTGATAGCCCTTATAAATAGTCTTGCCTTTAATAGTTAAAATAAATAAACAAATGAATTAAGCAAGTTTACCTTGAAATACCACCACACAGTTAACTGATGTTCCTTCTACATACTTTTCTGAAAGAGGTGACCACAAAAAAGTATAGTAATCCCGAGCTGTGCTCCAGCCAACCTACAGAGAGAGAGAAAACACCATGAACAGATCTGAATTACAGTGGCATTGTTTTCTTTGTCCCATTTTTTCAACACTGACATGTAATATATGGGCAGCTGGCTCTTTGAGTTAAAAAAAATTATATATATATATATATATATATATATATATATATATATATATATATATATATATATATATATATATATACAGTACTGTGCAAAAGTTTTAGGCAGGTGTGAAAAATGCTGTAAAGTAAGAATGCTTTCAAAAATAGACATGTTAATAGGTTATATTTATCAATTAACTAAATGCAAAGTGAGTGAACAGAAGAAAAATCTAAATCAAATCCATATTTGGTGTGACAACCCTTTGCCTTCAAAACAGCATCAATTCTTCTAGGTACACTTGCACAAAGTCAGGGATTTTGTAGGCATATAGTCAGGTGTATGATTAAACAATTATACCAAACAGGTGCTAATGATCATCAATTCAATATGTAGGTTGAAACACAATCATTAACTGAAACAGAAACAGCTGTGTAGGAGGAATAAAACTGGGTGAGGAACAGCCAAACTCAGCTAACAAGGTGAGGTTGCTGAAGACAGTTTACTGTCAAAAGTCATACACCATGGCAAGACTGAGTACAGCAACAAGACACAAGGTAGTTATACTGCATCAGCAAGGTCTCTCCCAGGCAGAAATTTCAAGGCAGACAAGGGTTTCCAGATGTGCTGTCCAAGCTCTTTGAAGAAGCACAAAGAAACGGGCAACGTTGAGGACCGTGAGACGCAGTGGTCGGCCAAGGAAACTTACTGCAGCAGATGAAAGACACATCATGCTTACTTCCCTCGCAATCGGAAGATGTCCAGCAGTGCCATCAGCTCAGAACTGGCAGAAAACAGTGGGACCCTGGTACACCCATCTACTGTCCGGAGAAGTCTGGTCAGAAGTGGCCTTCATGGAAGACTTGCGGCCAAAAAGCCATACCTCTGACGTGGAAACAAGGCCAGCGACTCAACTATGCACGAAAACACAGGAACTGGGGTGCAGAAAAATGGCAGCAGGTGCTCTGGACTGATGAGTCAAAATTTGAAATATTTGGCTGTAGCAGAAGGCAGTTTGTTCAACGAAGGGCTGGAGAGCGTACACGAATGAGTGTCTGCAGGCAACAGTGAAGCATGGTGGAGGTTCCTTGCAAGTTTGGGGCTGCATTTCTGCAAATGGAGTTGGAGATTTGGTCAGAATTAATGGTCTCCTCAATGCTGAGAAGTACAGGCAGATACTTATCCATCATGCAATACCATCAGGGAGGCATCTGATTGGCCCCAAATTTATTCTGCAGCATGACAACGACCCCAAACATACAGCAAAAGTCATTAAGAACTATCTTCAGCGTAAAGAAGAACAAGGAGTCCTGGAAGTGATGGTATGGCCCCACAGAGCCCCTGATCTCAACATCATCAAGTCTGTCTGGGATTACATGAAGAGAGAGAAGCAACTGAGGCTGCCTAAATCCACAGAAGAACTGAGGTTAGTTCTCCAAGATGTTTGGGCCAACCTACCTGCCGAGTTCCTTCAAAAACTGTGTGCAAGTGTACCTAAAAGAATTGATGCTTGATGCTGTTTTGAAGGCAAAGGGTGGTCACACCAAATATGGATTTGATTTAGATTTTTCTTCTGTTCACTCACTTTGCATTTAGTTAATTGATAAATATAATCTATTAACATGTCTATTTTTGAAAGCATTCTTACTTTACAGCATTTTTTCACACCTGCCTAAAACTTTTGCACAGTACTGTATATATATATATATATATATATATATATATATATATATATATATATATATATATATATATATATATATATATATATACACATCTATCTATCTATCTATATATCTATATTTATATATATACATATATACTGTACATACACACACACACATAATTATTTATTTCTTATCCAGGGTGAACACACATATTTATACACATTATATATATATATATATATATATATATATATATATATATATATATATATATATATATATATATATATATATATATATATATATATACACACATACATATATACACACACACCGAGTGGTTTGCAGAAGAATTAACCCCCCTGCAAAGTTTTCACATTTTGTTGGCACCTGAGCATACTCCACGACGCTTTCAAATTAGACTTTATATGTAGAATCTATACAAACTACTCCACATTGATAAAGTTAAAAAATGCATATAGAATATAAATAAGTAAGATTTACAGAGAAAAACAGATTAATCTCAGTTGCATACATATTCAACCCCTTTGCTACTGCATCTATTTTTTTCACATAGCAATTTAAGCTCAACAGCATTCTTTTCTAATCAGTTAAAAAAACAACAACATTGAATATGTATAGGCAAACACTTTTTTAAAACAAAAAGTAAAAGAAAAAATATTCTGCTGTTTACAAAACTGATGTTTTAGTTTGACAGTCTTCATTTGTGACAAACTTGCACGTAAACAAACAAACCTCTTACCGTAATTTTTTTTTTTTTTTTAAACTTTGTTTTAATTGGCCATGATTATTTCGCTGGCGCTACAATGAGGGAAACGACAATGCTTATATTTACGTTTGCTTGGCTTGGGAAGTTGGCGGCTGGCGGACAGTGGGGTGGTGATATAACGGGTACAAATAGCACTGTTTTTATATTGGTGACATTTGTTCAGAGAGAATAGCTGGCGGTATGTGAGGGTGGCGTTATAAATGGGGGCGGTATAACACGGGACAACTATATATATATATATATATATATATATATATATATATATATATATATATAATTACACACACATATATATAGTTTTCACCCTTTATAACACTATAGTGGGGAGCCACAATTACAAGACCGTGCTATTTGTGTTCCGCCTTATAACGAGTATAAAAGTGCTACTGTAATGGCATTATGGAGCAAATGGGAGCCATGACCCTACCGTGTTATAACCAATTCCGTACTATAACAAGGCATTTTATAACTGGTGAGCACTGTATATGTATATTTATGTGTATATTTTTATATAAAATATATATACACACACACACAGCATATTAGTGCTGGAACGAATGGTATTTTTATGTTCGTCCAAGACTTAGATATTCGTTAGTTTGCAAAAGACATTAAATGTAACACATTATTTAAAGTAGAAAAATATTCAAGGAGTATGAATACGTTGTCTTTTTTTCCAAAACAAAACAAAGGATGACACATAGCAGATGGTAAACATTATTTTGTTTATTCCTGAAAAATATAGAAGACACTGCATTTTAACATACATATGCCACTGCTGCGTCTTCTCAATAGCCTAACAAAGTGGTCAAAGGCAAATTTTGATTAATTATTAACATTACTGAAGTACTTTTGGACTTTTGTAGCTGTTGAAGCTAACTGAACAACCAGGAATCAAATTTAAGTTTAACATTTACGTGAGTCACAAAAAAAATGTGGAACAAGTGCCTTTGCAGAATAGAAATAAAATAAATTTTAAAAACTCACTGTTTAGTTGCTCACTTATTACAGTCCCCAAAACAGAAAACAGGATGACATCAAAAGTGGAAACAAAAACTGATTTACTTAAGTTTTTTTTTTTAAGTTTTTTACATATTTTAATTATTATATATATATATATATATATATATATATATATATATATATATATATATATATATATATATATATATATATATATATATATATATATATATATATATATAAGCAGCCACAACCTCTGCACTCTGCATCTTTGGGGACAATACTTTAAGCAGCTTGTTTAAAATATCCAATTGCTCTGGTTTGAGATCAAGATAGCGAAGAGCTTCTTTTGTGGCACTTTGGTCACTCAATACTGCAGATAACGGGCCTCGTGTTTGGAAAGCCGCTCAATCATATAGTAGGTTGCTTTCCATCTCGTTGGTACATCTTGTAAAAGCACTTCTTTGCAGACACCAAACTGCTCTTGGCGCTGGTGTAGTTCAGCCTGTTCTGTAGAACTTATTTGAAGTGGCCAAACAACTTTCTTGACCCACAAATAATACAGTCAATCTCCTTTACTGCCATACCTTTTGAAACTGAGCCCTCCACACCTCACAGCGGTTAGACCCAATTTTTTCTGTCATGAGCAACATATTGGTGGCGTTATCTGCAAATACTACAACTATTTTAGAGAGAGGGATCGCAAACTCTGACAGTATATCCTCTAGTTAGGTGTTGCTGTAGATTCACAGCAGTGTGGCTCTCTTGCAATCAATTTTGCAACAAGAAGTTTCGTTTTTAAGCGCCCCTCACCATCTATGTAGTGGCAAGATACAATCACGTGTGACTCGTTTGCTATGCTTGTCCAGTTATCTGTTGCCAGGGCAAGAAAAGCCACATTTTCCAGCTGGGACGCTATTTTTCTATCAGTGTGCTGCCTTTTAATAATTTCTGTAACTGTTTTGTGACATGGCACCTTGTACTGTGGTTCAAGGCGACACAGCAACTGAATGAAAGGTTTGTCTTCAACAATACTGAGTGGACGCATTCCCTGTGCAAGGAAGTTGATTACCTTGCTTGTTATTTCGTCCTAGCGTGACTGTGTTAGCGGGGTTTGTTTTGGGGTTTGTTTTTTTGCAAAGTCGTTGATGGTTTCTTTGTAAAGTATAGCATGCTGTCGTTTCACATGTTCCCACAAATTGGTAGACCACCATGGCAACCGAGTCGTTCTGTGAAGATTTTGCATTCCACAGCATTTTGTTGATCTTCTATTTTATTTTAAAGAAATCCCACACATCTGACTGAGCCATTATTGAAGCGGTCACGCAACTCCTGGTAATGTGGTGAATAGGCGCAAGACAAAAAACATTTAATTTTTTACCTTCGATTACACAGATGAAGCAATTATTACTTTGCTAGTTTAGTAACTGTCTTACAAATGCTGGCAAGGTGGTGCAGTATATAGTGCAATGCAAAACTCATTGTGAGACGCATTTCTCATTTATGTCAACTAATTTCTGACGAACACAGATATTTTATTTTTGTGTTTGGATACATGTTAGAAAATGTTTGGATATTTTTCCCAGCTCTAATTTGATCTATATCTATATCTATCTATTACCTTTATTTGATTGAACCGTTGCTATGGACGTTGCACAATAACAAACTTAATTAAATCAGAGAGTACAGCGTAATTTTGTAAGGTTAGAACTTAGCAAATAACTAAGATTATGTAGTTTATTCTAGGATTAACTAGCTTTGGCCTTAATAATCTTAAAATGAACCAGTTTGTGACACACAAATTCATGTATGTTAACATTAAAAAGCACACACACACACACACACAGACACACACAGACACACACACACAACGTTCCTGCTACCTTCTCACTACGTCGCCACAAGCTAAATGTTTTCCTGTGTGGCTCAATTACTTTTCACCAAGTTCATCACGGTGGCAAAGGCTTTGAAAAAAAAAAAAACTTGTGAAAGGCTATGCCAGCATGATTACTTTGAACGTGTGCTCGTAGATGAATCGATGCACCCTGTTTCATTTCATTTCGTCCAATGAAAGCACTTTATTTTGATTACTCAACATACGCACCAACGTTGTTTGGCGGGACAGTTCTAATTAGAAACAGTAAGCGGTGGCGCTGCTTGTAAAAATTATTTTTAAAAAAACACATGGCATCCAAACAGGGGAAAATTCCTGACCGGTTTCTAAAAAGAAATTGTCAGACACATTATCAGACTCCTGTTCCGAAAGATGTAGCTCACTGGAACAGGAATACCAGGCAATAAATATGACCATGACAGTCACAGTCGCTGTTTGCTATCTCTTTAAAGTCTGCGGAAAAATATTTTGGAAATAGAATGGTTCCAAGAAGACTCGGAAGAGGAACAATTAATAAAAGAATAAACACATTTATTATTTTAAAAAGAAGGATGTGTCTTACTATGATGTATTGAGTTTTAATGTCGGAATTGGTGCAATACTGTCAATAGTCCTGGGTGAAAACAGTCGTGGCTGTACAATCCTACTTAATATTACAAGCTTGTGTAACTAGAGCTGCAGTTGGTCAGGGAGGCATTTATATTAACATACACTTATAGCACTGTCTACTGGCAGTTTCACTTTACCGTTCTGCAGTGGAAAGAAAATCGCGACACCGTCAAAATAATGTAAAGGTGCATCTAAAATCACGTTTTGGCATTGATTAAATGGGAATCAGAGTTATAGTTCACTTTAAATATACTGTTTATGTGCTGTTTTTAAAAATGTAGTACTAGAGCGCAAAACATTTACATCCCAAAAGTAGACAAATCTAAATCTAAAACAAAATGGCCAAAATGGTTTAATAGATCAATTAAAAAAATATTCAGCGAAAAAGGCACTTTACAGAGCGTTTAAAAGGGACCAAAAACAAAGTACGCAGAAAGAGTACTTGGAACTGCAAACACAAGTCAAAAAGGAAGTTAGAAAGGCCAAGAGAGAGATAGAAATCAATATTGCTAAGGGGCTAAAACCAATTCCAAAATATTTTTCCAATATTATAACAGCAAGAGAACATTCAAAGAGGAGGTTAAATGTCTAAGAGACACAAATGGCAAAATCATAGATGAAGAAAAAAAATAGCAAATATATTAAATGATTACTTTTCACAGGTTTTTACAAAGGAGGACACGGACAACATGCCCGACATGTCGACCTGTTCCTATCCAGTTTTAAATAACTTTAGCATAACAGAGGCAGAAGTGTTAAAGGGACTAGGAGCTCTTAAAATAAACAAATCCCCGGGCGGATGAGATCCTCCCAATAGTACTCAAAGAAATGAAAGAAGTTATTTACAAACCGCTAACCAAGATCATGCAACAGTCTCTTGACACAGGGGTTGTACCGACAGACTGGAAAATAGCAAGCGTAATACCGATCCACAAAAGGGAGACAAAACCGAACCAGGTAACTACAGACCAATAAGCCTGACATCTATTATATGTAAACTTATGGAAACTATAATACGATCCAAAATGGAAAATTACCTATATGGTAACAATATCCTGGGAGACAGCCAGCATGGTTTTAGGAAAGGAAGATCGTGTCTCACCAACCTACTTGACTTTTTGAGGATGCAACATTGAAAATGGATAACTGCAAAGCATACGACATGGTTTATTTAGATTTCCAGAAAGCTTTTGACAAAGTCCCGCATAAAAGATTAATTCTCAAACTGAGCATGAGTCGGGATTCAAGGAAATGCATGCACATGGATTAGGGAGTGGTTAACAGGTAGAAAACAGAAAGTACTGATTAGAGGAGAAACCTCAAAATGGAGTGAGGTAACCAGCGGTGTACCACAGGGATCAGTATTGGGTCCTCTGCTATTCCTAATCTACATAAATGATTTAGATTCTGGTATAGTAAGCAAACTTGTCAAATTTGCAGACGACACAAAAATAGGAGGAGTGGCAAACACTGTTGAAGCAGCAAAGGTCATTCAAAATGATCTAGACAGCATTCAGAAATGGGCAGACACATGGCAAATGAAATTTAATAGAGAAAAGTGTAAAGTATTGCATGCAGGCAATAAAAATGTGCATTATAAATATCATATGGGAAGTGCTGAAATTGAAGAAGGGAACTATGAAAAAGACCTAGGAGTTTATGTTGACTCAGAAATGTCTTCATCTAGACAATGTGGGAAGCTATAAAAAGGCCAACAAGATGCTCGGATATATTGTGAGAAGTGTTGAATTTAAATCAAGGGAAGTAATGTTAAAACTCTACAATGCATTAGTAAGACCTCACCTAGAATATTGTGTTCAGTTCTGGTCACCTCGTTACAAAAAGGATATTGCTGCTCTAGAAAGAGTGCAAAGAAGAGCAACCAGAATTATCCCGGGTTTAAAAGGCATGTCGTATGCAGACAGGCTAAAATAATTGAATCTATTCAGTCTTGAACAAAGAAGACTATGCGGCGATCTGATTCAAACATTCAAAATCCTAAAAGGTATAGACAATGTCAACCCAGGGGACTTCTTTGACCTGAAAAAAGAAACAAGGACCATTGGTCACAAATGGAGATTATATAAAGGGACATTCAGAACAGAAAATAGGAGGCACTTTTTTACACAAAGAATTGTGAGGGTCTGGAACCAACTCCCCAGTAATGTTGTTGAAGCTGACACCCTGGGATCCTTCAAGAAGCTGCTTGATGAGATTCTGAGATCAATAAGCTACTAACAACCAAACGAGCAAGATGGGCTGAATGGCCTCCTCTCGTTTGTAAACTTTCTTATGTTCTTATGTTCTTATGTGCAAGTAAAAGGATAGGTATTTAAATATCTATGTGTTTTCAAATAAAATACACTTCTTTTTGTTTTGCTGAAACAGTAGGTTTATAACTGGTTTACATTATTGTTAAGTGTAAACATTTTGCATGAACAGATGTCCACAAACATCCTGTAGTAAAATTGCATTATTTTGGCCTTGTGAAGTTGTAAAAAGCAGACGGTAACTATATTATGAATTCTACCAGTGACAGTGTTGTTTGTTTGTCATTCAGGCTTGCATTGGAAGCTGAAAAGCTCACCTTTATTATTTGTGTTTAGGGAAACCTGTGGTGAGTGTGGTGTTTAGGGAAGAGGGTTGTTGGACACAGTTATAGTCAATATGTTTATAGTATTGTGTACAATTTTCTTTAATATTCTTTGGTGTGGCTTAAGTTTTTCCAGTGTGGCTAAAAAATATTAAGTTACTTTAGCCACAGTGGCTAAATAAATGAAAGTTTTAAAGGGAACACAGACAGCAGTCACAAGTAGCATGTATTTACATGATTGATTTCAGGAAAAAAAAATCAACTGAACATGAATCATTCTGTACACAGTTCTGCAACTCAGCGACAGTTTAATTACAAATCAGATGTTTGCCTACTCTTAACCCTCCCAGGCAACACTCCCAGCTCCCTCGCCGCACAGAACACTGATGTTGCTTTTAAGTTTTTATTTTCTGCTACATGAAAGAGCTGATATAGCTTCAGCAGGTTGAAACAAGAATAAGCATGTCATACTCTAAATGATATTGAAAAGTGCGCAGCCATGTAATACACAAGAGGAGGAAACTCCAGTGTGTTACACATTACATTAACTTAACAGTAAAAGGCCTCCAAGAAGACATGTCAGCATTCATTATTATTATTATTATTATTTCTTAGCAGACGCCCTTATCCAGGGCGACTTACAATTGTAAGCAAATACATTTCAAGTATAAGCAAATACATTTCAAGTATTCATTAGTTAATGCCTCTTTGAACTGCAAAACTTAAGCTTTTAATCAAGTGTCACTTTATTATTCTTTTTTATCATCAGTCTCTTTTCTTATTTACAAAACAGTCTACTGTCTGGTAAACAGCATTACAGATCAGAAGTGAGAACAGCAACAGGACCAACTGTACCAAATGATAGCTTGTCATTATAAATAATCTTTAGTTCGTCTTTCTTTGAACATTACATATTTTGTTAAGTTCAATTCTAAATACTCTGCTAAAGTTTAACATGGAGACAAATGAGACAGCTAAAATAAGATGGAACGTTTGAGAATCCGGTATGGATTGTAGAGAGGCTTGGTTTTATTTTAAGGTATTTGTATCTATGGTTAGATTTCACCCAAGGAGATTACATAATACAGATGAAGTCACTACTGTAGAGTAGCTGAAATGGTTAATGTGTTCTATGCAACTGTAAAAGCAGTGAACTGCAAATTCATACAAGCTCCCCTCATGGGGATGCTAAAATAGTTAGATACTGTAGTAAATGTGAGGGACCAATCACAAAAGTAGTGCAGAGTATTCACTTCTAGTGCTTGAGCAGATCTTGCCATACTAGGTACATTGCAATGCATTTAACTTCAAACATTATACATTCAAGTCTACAGACATTTCAGTTAATGTCTTCCTCACTGTAACCCATTGAACAGAAAATGCTGTAAGTGGTGTGTACTGTAATTAACAATATACCAGGGAACAGATTGTTTTTGTAGTTCTAAGTTTATAACTACTTGCCACTAGGGGGCAACAGACACTTATAAACCATACTCTTCATTTATCTGATCTTCGGCATCATCTTGCTCAGAAATGCTCCTTCAGGCAGGCGACATTTTATTAGGGTTATTCTACCAACACAGCACTAGAAAAAGTACAGATCCTTCAACACTATCCATTTGAAATGTACTGTTATAACTTAACTACTGCTTTTCAGGGTGGGTACAATGTGCTCAGATCAGACCACAAGACATGGAAATAGTCAAAACAGCATTGCCTCGGATACTTTCCAGTTAGCTTTTAAAGTAGTAGAAGCCAGTCTAAAAGAGACAACTTTGTTTGAATGGGGAACAGTTTGCTGACTGAGCAAAAACATGGTAACTAACACATTTGTAATATCAGCATGTAAAGTTTACTTCTGACATTCTGAAAGCTGGGGTTTGTATCTAACAAACACTTCAAGTCAATTCACAATAACCTTGATTAACATTGCATATAAAAAACATAAATCAATGTTTCTACACTTTTGGCATGTTCTTACCAGTTATATGTAAAACTATTAACCTCACTGTAAAGTATTTACAGCACACACAACTTCCATTTAGTCCTGAGCTACCGTCCAACAAAGGTGAAAAACAGACTTACCTTAAAAATGCCAACCCAGTCTTTCGGATGAGGCCTGATGTGTGGGGTCAGAGTGTAATGACACTCCAGAGCAGCATGTGGAAGGTAGCTTTTTGCCACATTTTGAAAAATCACATGTGCAAAGTTTGACATCTCCGTGGTGTTGCCAGACGCCGACAGGTCTTCAAATAATGACATTCTCTTTTTCAATTGTCACGTCTTCTGTAAAACAAATAAGATTACATTGTAACTGATTGAGTCCTCCCATACATCCTTCTACCCGTACACTTCTGTGGTACGTCATTTTCCAATTAACATCCCAATTAACATCCCCCCTACCATCCTCTAGTTACTCATCAGTCTCTCACTTGTCTGATGGCACTGACAAGGGTCCATGTGGTCTTTTTGGTATCGTCAATGTTTTCAGCATTTATTAGTTTCCTTATTTGGAACAGCAGATAAGAACATGTTTTAGCAATGCTATAATTTGAATACATTTGCATCTACTGTAGACTACATCTGGCTATAATATGGACATGACGCTTCATGAACACTTACACCATGTCATTTTTCTCATGCTGGAAATGGCCTTTCAGTGTTTGTACATTGAAATTACTAGTAGTAAAAATTCTCATTCTGGCTTTGAATGAAGCTCTTAAGTTGGAGCAGGAGACTGGGATCCGTACAGTATGTGGATATCACCTAGCATTGCAGGTTGACAACTGGAGTTAATCACTGCAGAAGGCCATGTATTGTCTGATGCAGATTTCAGTATTGGCAGACTAATGTCCGATAATCACTTTGAATGAACGGATGACCGAGCTGCTTGGATCCCACAGTTCTTCTAAAGCTTGATTGCAGCACCTCAAAACAATAGTAAAAAGTTCAGGCTGTTCATTTTGACTTGCTCTGTTGAAAGCTCAGTTCATATCTATTGGACAGCAAATACTAAACAAAGACACAATTGATCCAAATGCATCATCTACCAAAACCAGCCAATCAATACTTTGCACTGACGAAAGCAACCAATCCTGTACCTGCAATTGCCGATCAGCCAATCACAGCTTGTCAGTTCGACTGGAGCTCAGACAGCACATTTCAACAACAAACCAAGCCACAGATGATTCAGTAATAATGCTCCAATCAGATATCCGGCGCTGTCCATATAAACTACAAGCAGCTCCGACAAGCAAAAAAAAAAAAAGTTTAATAATAAGTTTAATTTTTTTTGTCTAATTATGTATGTGATCCTTTATGAATACTTTTGGGATGATTTTCCAAAAACGTTTCTCATCGGAAGGGTACCCAACAAATCTAGGTATTAGTGTTATTTTTTTTTAATGATAAAAACAGTTTTCTAAGCGATAGTGCCCTCTCGATGAAGGCTCTACTGTGCGGTAGTTGTCCATGACAAAGTACCTTCCTGCGGAGAACCGTTATAGGTATTGGTGCACGGGATATAAATGGTTATCTGCGTAGCACAGGCGATGTTAAATGTATATTTGTATTTAGACACGAGGATGGCACAATCACTTCAGATTAAAAGGGGTATTTGTATGAAAGCACGGGAAGTGCACAAATTAGTTCACATGCAGATGTACTGAGATTCCAAACTGAAAGACTGATTAGCAATCGAGTCTCAGTACACCTGCATAAAAGATGCAGTGTTTCACTCACTCGTGGTTGTGTGTTCTGGGTGAAAGAACAGGAGAGAGTGAGGAGAAATAAAAAGTAAAATAATTACAAATTCCTAGATGTGCTGAATTAGATCAGCACGATACTTGTTTGTTTAGCGTCTGTCCCTTTTGTTAGTGTCTGTTTCATTTCGTCTGTTTTGCCTGTATTTAATTTGCCCAACGTGCCGTTTGTTTTGTGGGCAGTGTTACGTGTTTTGTTTAAATCTTTTGTTTATTTAATAAAACACCGAGTGGCAGCCATAGCGCTTCAGTTTCAACCTGTACTTTGTTTTGACTACCGCTTCCTGAACCTGACGTCACCACCCACACGCCACACAAAGCCATCTGTGACAACGCTTATAAATCCACACACAACACACATATCAAAGTGCAATGCCCTTTAGACTAATGAAAGGGAGCGTATTCCAACAACAGATAAGGGCTGTTTCTCTCATAAGTAAATATCTGGAGGAGATCATCTGGACTCACTTTATAAATGTTACTGCATGTTGCAGAAGAAGTTAAATCTCTTGTAAATGTTTTTAGTTTTTCTATGGTTTGAATAATCTTGTCCGAACCTGTATTCTCATTTGCAGTCATGATAACACTGCTGTTTCTAAACATGCATCCAGTGGCACCTTGTTCTGAACAGTATTGTGTCTTGTGGAGAGTCTGCGATCTTTCTTTTGTTGTGGGGGAGGCATCTCCATCCCAGAAATGGTTGGCTTGGAAACAACATTGTATTTAGTAAACACTTCAGAAATGCAAAAACAGGTTCAGCTTGTAGCTATAGCATTGTTTTATCTGCTCGGGACTATTTACTTTGAGTGCAGGCTCAGTGTAGATGAGGTACTTGAAGTAGCTATTTGTAATGCTATTATTAACCCATTTCAAGACTGAATTAATGGCAGCAAAGCCTGCCTAGGTACAGCACAGAAAGCTGCTTGGTAGTAAAATTACTCAGCGTATTGCAGATTTGTACATTACGTAGCCCACTTAATTTACCAAGTATGGGAATAAATTGTGAAAGGTAGTGAGAATCAGTTCTGCAAGACTTCACTACATGTTCATGATGAAAGAAATAAACACTGTACTGATAAACCTTATAATGATTTTGACGGAGTGGAAGCATATCAAAACACCACCATATTGTACAGTACAATACGAAGAGTAATAACATGGTTGATTTTAGCAAAAGCAGATCTAACCAATTTTTTTTAATCAATTGCTCACCAATCACTAAGGATGTTCTTATGGTACATTTTTTGAAGGTTTAAACCATATCTACATACACACACTCTTTATATTACATTCTGATACTGACAGCCCTGGTTAGTATTTTCTAAGCAAATATACCCTAAATAAGCAAACAACATTTTAACATCACAAAGACCTAACTACAAAGTAATAAAAAAAATAAACACATACACATCAAAGTATATATTGAAATGTTTATATTTATGGTTGTAATTGAAGTTGCTAGTGGAGATATACGTATATACATATTGAACACATTTTCGGATAGTATAATCTTTTTAGAATAGTGTGTTGCTTAAACGTTCATTTAAAAACAAACCTATTCCGTTTTTTGTTATATTTTTTTTTTTTTTAATTAAAAACAGATGATCACCCACTGTACAACACTAATGCAAAATGGCTACAGGAAAGCGAAAGCGAGCTGTGCTTACAATTGAAAAAAGTTGGGAATACTTGCACTTCTGGAAAAGGTAATTACCAGGGATAATATAGCACAATATTTTGAAACTGCAAAGAGCATGGTGACTGATATTAAAGTCTGCCTCAGCGATTTAAAAGTTTGCCGTCTTCGAAAGTAGGGGTGGGATTTGAGATCTCTGTTGCTCGAGGCGAATCAAACACCACTGTCCTCTACATACTGTACTTGTGTGCATAAACCTCCCAAACATTGCCACAAGTCATATTTTAAATGCCAAACTAAGACACAATCAAGTAAAATATTAAATAACTAATATAATGTTTGCCTTCGTGTGCAGTTAATTGTATCTATGGTCAAGTATTACTAAATAACAAAGTATTCAAATTCACGTAGCCATACAACATTACATTAAATTTTTTTTAAAAGATGCCTGGCCTACCTGTATGAAGTGTGTCTCAGTGGTCCTTTACTTTAGTGCAGTAGTTCCAACATACAAATAAAAATTGTACTAAACAAATGGCCGTTTGGTCCAAAACCTTGCAGAACAATTTCAAATGAAAAAAGCCTTCCACCTATGGGAAGATTGGGGAATGGGGTACACAAGTCTGTGGTAATTGCAACTTTTTGTCCTTTTGAAAGTTTTGTATGAACAGCTGCAGCACAATTTTCTTTAAGTTTTTCCAGCCTCGCTGTTATTGTTTTATGGGTCGGCTCAGTATTGGGATAATCTTACATCGATTTCAAAACTGCAGCATTCACAATTCACACACGCTGTCCTCATAAGGGATAACGTGATCTCGCCCTGTTTGGACAAATCTATAGCAAATGTTGTTATGGATGTTTGCTTTTTATTGCCATCAGTAACTCCATCCACAGTAATTCTGAATGTTTTCATTTCAAATGGTGAAGCATTGAACTTGTGTTTTTGTGGTACGGCAATTTTGTTTGGCATAATTATTTACATACCAATGTTTTCTCGTCTGGTTCCTCAAAATACTTCCAAACGTGGCATCTGTTGTTTAGAGATGCCATTTTAAATATAGAACAAACATAGAAAAATGCTTGTCATAAACGTTATTACCCCGCTGTGGAACTGATACCATACCACGCCTACTACAGGCATGAACACACACAGTGCACCAATGAAGCGCAAGATCGACCGAGAATAAAACCCGCCCTAGTGTCAATCTTTCTATTGGACCAATTAGAGAAGCTACTTGGAGGCAATTGCCAAACCCCTTTCTTTTTATAATATCCACCCTTACTGTGGCAATAGAGCAGTCTGATACGCGACGGACTACTGATGATAAAATACTAAAATGAACCACTTCTTTAGAGCTTATACATTTAAACATTTAAAATTCCCATCCCTAATCACTAGCACAGCCTTTTATAGTCTCAGTCCGACCTTTCTGGATGGATATGTAACCAGGAAAATGAAAAGCCATATAAGCTACACTGAAAGTTACACTGAGATTGAGATCCAAACAAAGCATTACTGTATATTCACATAATGATTCTTCATCAGATCCTCAGAGACAGAAGACATACAAGAAAGGATTTCTAGCCGACAAAATCTGAATGATTTCTCATTTAAAACACCTGGGTTGGTTTGGTATGAAAATACTGGTATGATTTTGCTATCTTGCTTTTGAATTCACGTTTGTTATAATTCATGCATTTATAATCTGTCAATGTTTTTCTAACTTATTCTTAGTTTTGTGCCTTGTACATTAACAGATTGCCAGGGGAATATTGGTGTGATGCATGACAGACCAACATTCTAATCCTTCAACACAAAGTATTTGTCTTTTCTTGAGGCACAGTGATACTTGGCGATAGAGGTGAATATCTCAAATCATTAAAATGCTTTCAATGAAGATTTGCTTATTTTTTACCATTAGATATTTGTCATCCCGTGGCACAGCATTTGAAAAGGAATCTTCTAGTACAGTATAGTATCACATAGTGCACAATATTCCAATATGAGAACCATTTGGTTGATGGCACCAGCATATTTCCCCTAAAGTGTTTATATTAATTACCATGCAAATAAACAAATCAATAAATAAAACTATATATATATATATATATATATATATATATATATATATATATATATATATATATATATATATATATATATATATATATATATATATATATATATATATATATATATATATATATATATATATATATATATATATATATATATATATATATATATATATATATATAGCTTAAATGCCTGGAATTAAAGTTTTTAACATCACATGAGCAGTTTTCCCATCACAAGGTCTAAAGTCTGGGATTCTGCTTTAATCATATTCTCTTTTCACTCTGTTCACACAAAGGTCACTTCAAATGGAACAATAAATATATCTTTATCCAAACAGCTTCGCTATGGAAACCGGAACATAAATGTTGTAATAAACAGTTTATATATTACTGTAGACATCATCAGCATTATTACTATTACTATTATTATTATTAGTCATTTGGCAGACACGTTTATCCAAAGCGACTTACAGAGACTAGGGGTGAACTAATGCTTCATCAACGGCTGCTGCAGTCATTTGCTATACCCCTCGTTTTTACCTCATCTACTGCAATACTTAACTACTGAAATCTTGCATGTTTTATTTTATTTGTTTGTTCTTTTCCCAGTAAAAGTGATATTCTTTACATCTATTGAAAATTGGTGGTTTATAATAAAATTCTAGTACAGTAGAAGAATGCTCCAGACTGGGAAGATTTCGGTAACCGACTTCTTGAGATTATTTAAAACGTGTACATACCGGTAGTACACAACTTTACCAAAATGCACCCATTATGTCATTTTTAAATTCCTCATTATCGTTTCCTAGAAAATTCCACAATGTTCCTGTATGACTATGATCAAGAAACAAAATGACCTGAATGAGTCAATCACTTGACTACTTAACACGTCACACATTGTATATATATAGATGTACGCGAAGCTACACCCTCTGCTTAACCCAATTGGTTGCCTAACATTGTTGACATTTTAGTAAAATGGCGTACTTTGCCGATTCTTGCAACTGATTGGCCAAAGAGGGTGCCAATCCACAATATTATCGTTTCCCTGATACCATTAGATTAATTTTAATTTACTAAATATATGAGAGACATTTCTGGTCATATAACAAAACGGCATAATACCGTGCCTATTAAAATAAATAAAAACCGTACTTGTAGTATCTCACAGGTCACTAGACTAGGTATACATTATTGTTGTTTAAAAATAACTAAATAGAACATCCGTGTTTATGACTCCATACTACCCTTCTACAAATTTAAATAAATGACAGTAACCTGCACCACCAAACACAGATTTATCAGAACAGCATGTGTTTTATATGAGAAATAATACAATATACATAATTGTACACGTTCAGAGAGGCCCAGGCTCAAGCGCTCTCAACATAAACTGTGTTCAACGTACGGTTTTCTTTTCATGTCAACGTTACTAACCTATAAAAGAATAGTCTAGCAATGATAATTTATAAGAAATCTGAATATATTCTCGTAATCTGTATAAATATTAATAAAAACCGCCATGAAACGAAGTCCTTGCTTAGTAGTTGTTCTGGTGCTGAAATGTGTGCCAAAGCTCAGTAGAAAAATAAACGATACCGACACTAATTAATCTGCTTCTTAAATATATTTTAGACCTTCTACACATGTACACATAAATAATAAAGCACAAAATACCTCGATTCAATGTGAGGTCGATGTAAAACTCCAACCTGTTCAGAAGTTGTGACGCAGTTCTATCATCAGTCGACCTTCTTCCTAACACACACAGTGCTTGACGTAACTTCCTGAGAGGTATTGGTGTCAGAGGGTGCGTTCACTGAGATCATTCTGCGCAGATTCTGTGCAGAATCTGACCAGTTTAGGCAATAGGTGCGTTCATGGAGATCATTCTTAGAAGATAATTGGCTAAACTGATCAGATTCTGCACAGAATCTGTGTAGAATGATCTCCGTGTGAGATTTAATTTCAAGAGGTCAACCGGTAGTTCAAAACAAAAGTACAGTATGCTACTGTACTGTTTTTTCTTGCACTTGCATTTAAATATGGTACGGAATCAAGACAAACAGCTGCTGAGTACTGTTTGTATAATGCCCTGTCATTAACCACAGCCGATGCAATTCTAAAATAGACCACTTAAACTTTATTGGAGAATATGCTACATTGTTATTTAAAAATGGAAACATGTGCAAACAAGTAATGTTGCAAATGTATATATCGGTAATAGACATAATTCTCAGATTTCCTCCCAAATAAATTATGCATTTATTTATAGCGCCGATTCCGCTGCAAGGAGCGTATATTGGGCTTATGACACCCTCGGATCCTTCAAGGAGCTGCTTGATGAGATTCTGGGATCAATAAGCTACTAACAACCAAACGAGCAAGATGGGCCGAATGGCCTCCTCTCGTTTATATATATAGTATCGTTTTGGGTTCTTGGGATAGAAATAAGATGGCTGAATTGAACGGAGTTTATTTATTTACAGCAGTGTTCATGAAAACAAAAGCATACATTGAGAGAAGGGAACTGGGAGTCGAAAACAAAAACAAAACGATAATTCATGTGCCTTTTATCTCTCTACCCACTTAATCTTTCCCGCGCTCCTTCTCTATCTCTATCTCTCCATCCACACACCCTCTCCACTCACTCTTGTCTTCCCCAATCTCCCGGCCATTTCCATGCACCCCCTTTGTGGTGCTGTCTCTCCCCCTCTCTCTCTTTCACTTAGGTGCCGTCTTGATTATCCCACTACTGCCTGTTGTCTGTATGATAGCAAGTGCGTGCTGTGTCTCTCTCTCTCTCCCTCTCAATTCAATTCAATTCAAAGATGCTTTATTGGCATGACAGACATCAGGGGTATTGCCAAAGCAATTACATTACATATCATATGAACAATATACTTACAATAACAACACAAATGATAACAATAATAATAATAATAATAATAATAATAATAATAATAATAATAATAATAATAATAATAATAATAACCACTGGTATATAGAAAGTAACACACAATAGTGGTAGAAAAGTAATGCCCCTGTGCATTGTGTTCACTGTGTGTCCCTCAGATTGTGGAAGGCTGCTACATATTGGACAGCCTGCGTGTCCCTCTCCCAGTAGGACTGCCAGTTTTTCTGGGTCAGTCAATAGTGGGAAGTCTGGGAGTGAAATAGTAAGTGTTTTTAAAGGAATGTGTCCCTTGTTTGGGAGTATTTCTCAGTGTGGGAGAAAGTGCATCTCTGTCTCGACCTCTCCTGTCTCATAGAGCCTGTTCTCTGGCCAGCCAGGCCTGTGTGTCTACCTTTTTCACTGACCACTGAGGCCCAGATATTCGAAAGGTTGCAAATGGCCGTTATGCCCGAATGCGCAAAATGTGCCATATTCGAAACTTTATTTGTGCCACAATCCGTTTTGCGCTGTGCACAAATATCATGTATGCATAGCGCAAATTGGCGGAGGTGGCCGACAATTTGCGAGATCCTGCCATGTTCTAGTGTGTGCGCCAAGCACAAAACCAGTTTTGTGAGGCACAAATTAACGCTTTTAAAAAGCAATCTGTAACTCCGCGAACATCACTCCAGCACTCAATCCCTGATTTGAAATGCAGGCGCTTTCCGAGGTACTACAACAATGGAAAACACCCAGCGATCTTACAAGGTTCTGTCCACATCTATATAATGATTATATTCAAAAGAACGATTGTGATAGCAGCATCACTAGTGTTAATACATGTTTAAAAAATAAACAGGCAAGCTGCAATCATGATTGTTCTTTAATAGACACACACATCAGTATATCGATCAGCAACAGTTTGCACCTCCTTACCTTGTATTCACATAGATTTCAATTTCAAAGACACTGCTTATACAGTAGTAGGCTAGGCTACTGTTTATTGTATTGGTATATTTTGTCGGCGTTTTGAGTATAAAGTTAATGTACAAAAATTTGAAAAGCAGGTAATAAAATAGAATACAGAATATAGGTATAAACACTGTCACTCTCACCACGCACTCCAAACAGCACGCAGGTTGTACCTTATATAGGAGTCAGCAGGCGGGCGGGAAACAGCTGACCTGGTTGGAACCAGGCTGCAGCAGCTACACAGACAGACGCACAACACATAACAGTGAACACAGCAAACTATTTAAAAGGAATTCCCGCCCCCAGCAGTTCAAACGCAGCACCAAGACGTCCCATTCATAAGTCCTGTGGGACCCGACGCTACGATATTAATCATTGTTGTTGTGTTGTTGTTGTTAATGTATGTATGTATTTTCTTATAACAGACGCCCTTATCCAGGGCGATTTACAGTTCTTACAAAAAAATCATCACATCACAGACATCAGATCAGTCCAGACACGGAGCAATAGCGGTTTGATAAGCGGGATCACGAAAAAAAAAACGTATGGCACTGTAACAGAAAACACAAAAATCAAACAAATTGTAAATGAATTAGAATAGGTAACATGTAATCATATTTGTGTGACACCTGTCAAAATTATGGAGACAAGTAGAGAAATCTTCAACTCACTTCCCAGCAAACAGCACAACATATACATCTGTTTGAATTCAGTAGAATCTGTGATAGCCCTTTAAATATTTAGCTTATTAGCCATGCTAATGCCTGTGATAATGACAAACTTTAGATACAAATGTATGCACGTGTGCAAATTTCATATGCTTGAACACACAATTATTTGAATTGCTCCCAAGGCCAAATTTGAATGAAAATGGCTAAATTTTGCAATAAGCGTGACAGGCTTGCAATGCACAGAATGTTTCCATTACATGCGTTTAGCTAAGTGCCCTATCCCCAGCAACACTGGCAAAGGCTCGCAGTGCCCAAGGGCTCAATCCGTAAAATATCCCTGAAGTTGCATTCTCCAAAGGCTCCCTTTCCTTTTCATGTCGCTCACCCGCTAATTCCACACTCAGGCATAAGGACACAGCTGACTTTTTAAAGTATTGTTATTTATTTCTCATTGATATCAGAAGCATACTTTGACACCCACGATGTGCATTCCATGCTATTGACTATGTCATACAGGTGTGGCAGGATCAGGGGGCGTGGTGAGTGGGGGGCAGTTGGAAGGGGCTTTCAGCAGGAGCATAAGGGATACACATGTGCAGACTGCATCCACAGGCAGCGTTCTTGGCCGGCTCCATGCTGAGATTCCCGTCTTCGGGGCTTCTGAATAGAGTCCCCCCCTGAGTCCCTGGACTGATGAGTCAAAATTTGAAATATTTGGCTGTAGCAGAAGGCAGTTTGTTTGCCTAAGGGCTGGAGAGCGTACACGAATGAGTGTCTGCAGGCAACAGTGAAGCATGGTGGAGGTTCCTTGCAAGTTTGGGGCTGCATTTCTGCAAATTGAGTTGGGGATTTGGTCAGAATTAATGGTCTCCTCAATGCTGAGAAGTACAGGCAGATACTTATCCATCATGCAATACCATGAGGGAGGCATCTGATTGGCCCCAAATTTATTCTGCAGCATGACAACGACCCCAAACATACAGCGAAAGTTATTAAGAACTATCTTCAGCGTAAAGAAGAACAAGGAGTCCTGGAAGTGATGGTATGGCCCCACAGAGCCCTGATCTCAACATCATCGAGTCTGTCTGGGATTACATGAAGAGAGAGAGCAACTGAGGCTGCCTAAATCCACAGAAGAACTGTGGTTAGTTCTCCAAGATGTTTGGGCCAACCTACCTGCCGAGTTCCTTCAAAAACTGTGTGCAAGTGTACCTAGAAGAACTGATGCTTGATGCTGTTTTGAAGGCAAAGGGTGGTCACACCAAATATGGATTTGATTTAGATTTTTCTTCAGTTCACTCACTTTGCATTTAGTTAATTGATAAATATAATCTATTAACATGTCTATTTTTGAAAGCATTCTTACTTTACAGCATTTTTCACACCTGCCTAAAACTTTGCATAGTACTGTATATATATATATATATATATATATATATATATATATATATATATATATATATATATATAATTTATTTACCTGTTTATTTATTACTTTTAGTTTTCATGTATATTTTCAATGTGTATAGAGCTATCCAGATGTATACATACAGGCAGTGCTGTTCCCGGGTGCAGTGGAGCTCAGTTCAGCAGTCTGGAGCACAGCATGGAGGAGCTGCCTGATCTCACCCAGCTCACTGGGGCGTGGGGGACGGCTGGGCCAGTAGCTGAGCTGCTGCTGGGGGCATTGGGCCTGGCAGGAGGAGGCCTGGGGAGGCGGGCCAGGTGCGTGGGGCTGGGGGTGCTGCATGGAAGGTGTGGGGCGGGGGTGTGCTGTGGCACCTGGGGGTTTCTTGCTCCGCTGGGCTCTGCTGGGGGTGTTGAGACGGGGGCTAGTTGGGCCACGGCCGAGGGCTGCATCCTTCAGGGTCCTGGCGAATACCCCTACCCCCTTCTTGTTGAGGTGCACCTTGTCGTACAGGTGCCAGGTGCACATTGGGCAGGGTGGCACAGCCCCTGGCTAGCTCCGAGTTGATGGCATCGATGATGGTGGGGGGGTGTCGGCTCATGGTAGCAGTGTGGAGATCACCACTCTGGAGTCGGGGAACTCCAGCAAGGCTCTCTCTGCCACTCTCTTCATGGCCCTGCCGGTGTGCTGGCGCAGGGAGCCCAGGTCATTGGTGCCGGTGTGGATGACGATGCAGGCTGGGCTCCCCAGAGTGTGGCGGTCCAGCAGCTGCAGGGCTCGCTCCTTGTTCACACAACGGATCTTGTTCACCTGACGGCCGGGGAACAGCCTCCGCGTGTCGAGGTATTTCCCATTGGAGTCAATGAGAAGGACCACTTCTGCTTTGGTCTTCTTTATGGGTGGTGTGTTTGGGAGGGGCTGTGTGTGAGGGGGCTGTGTGTCGGGGGCTGTGTGTCAGGGGGGCTGTGTGTCAGGGGAGGTGGGGGTGTGATGGCTGTGCTGTGTGTGGTGGTGCGGGGGCTGTGTGTCTGTGGAGCTGCTCCCTCAGCCCCTGCAGCTCCTTGGTGTCGGTCCTCTCTCGGTGCTTCATGTCCTCCATGACACTGGCCAGCTGGGTTCTCAGGTCTTTGTTCTCCAGCTGCAGGTTTCTCACCTCGGTAATTAGTTCACTGACAGCCACCCTGCTCTCTCTCTTCACCTGGCTCACCTCCTCTCGCAGCTGCTGGGTGAGGCTGGCGTCGGACAAGCTAGCCAGGGTGAGCTCCCTGAACTCAGCAAACTCCAGCTCAAGCTGGGCCAGGCTCTCCCACAGGTGCTGGGTGCAGCTGGGCAGCTGGCTGGCGTCGGGTGTGTCATCTGTGATTGGTGCTGTGTTTTCAGGGCCGGGGTCGTCAGGGTCGGTGGTTGCCGGGTGTGTTTTTTCTCTCTCCACCTCTTCTTTCAGGGGTTGAAAGGACTCCTCAAAGAGCTCTCTCTCTACACACATCTAAATCTCCTATGACCATTAATGAACATTTACTTGCACTACCAATGGAATTGTGTATTGTATTATCTGCAAAAAGCTTAAAATGCACTGAATCTATCAACAACCACGCACAGCTCTCTGTATGAGCGTCAACTGACAGCATTGCAAAATTTCATAAACTTGACTCACAGTTACGAACTACAAATTCTTTAAAATATGCACTTTCAGCAATACCACAATAACGGCATGTTATATCATTTTTCTGTCCTTCAGAAATCATTATCTTTACTGGCTCTCTTCCTACTCAAAACCAAATCAAATAAGCAGAATTTATTGTCATGAAGCAAGCTGAACGGATTTCCCGCCTTTCCAAGAGCGCGATTGGCTCATTCATAAAGCTCCGGATTGTGTATGGTGAAAAAGGGTTGTCAATCACGACCCTTCCCTCATTTCCTGACTGGTAACTTGTGGCTGAAAAGCCGATGTCAAGGGGGGAAAAGCATGGCTGCCTTCTTTAGGGGATCTCAGAACTTCTTGCAAAAATTCAACAAACATGTCTGCTTTGCAAACGGTAATGTGTTGTTTTTTTTTCTTCATGCACACAATAGATGTATTACTGTTTATACAGTATGTCTGCTAAATATGTGTCTATATCTATTATTTTCACTTTATGTCGGTGGATAACCAGAGCACTGGTATTGTAGATTGTTCTATAAATTATTTCCACATTAAAACGTAGGAGTTATTACGGTGCATTGCAAGGTGAATATAAAACACATTGCTGTATTGGAAAGCTAAATAGGAGCCCGAGATGCTGTAAATGCCTGAAGCAAAGTATTCAGTCAGACAGAGCCAGTAGTATGTGGAATATAGAAAAGGTGATGTAATTTGCTTTCTTCAGTATTGTGCATGCATTACACATTAGTCACAAATTAAATACAGATAACGAAAGATAGACGCAGTTGCATACTCGGTTAAAGAAAACTGTATTTGCATGCTGTTTTGATTACGTCACGTGGGGAGTGAAATTGACCTTCAACGCCTTCTTTCTTGTCATTAAACAACCAGCTGCTTCCCAATGACACGTGTGTTTCAACCAGTGCTTTCACCCTGAAAACCTGCTGCAGTAACAGGACATAAAAGCAATATGGTACTGCCCGGAACAGTTTTTCAAATGTATTTGGGTACATGCTTCAAGCAGCCTGGGTATAACTATATTAATATTGGGATGCAAAATATATTTATACAAATTGATTAATATATGGGTTCTTTCAGTTTCTTCCAGGGCCATGGCCTCTAAAACCCCAGTCGGATTCATTGGGTTGGGGAATATGGGAAGCCACATGGCAAAAAATCTCCTGAAACATGGATACCCAGTTTTTGCTTCTGATATATTTCCAGAATCTTGTAAAGAAATTCAAGATTTAGGCGCACAGGTAACAAGAGTTATTTTTGTTTAGAAAAACATGTATTTTTATTATTTTAAAAATAGCTTTAATGTATTGTGTGCGTTTTCCATATAGGAAAATGTGAGACCAACAAAATGTATTGGGTAAGGTTTGTCAGCGCCATGTCCTTTTAAGTCTTTTAAATTAGGGACATTTAAAACACTGATGTCAACTGTTGCTTTATTTAGATACCCCATCATGTTTGTTCAATGCATTGTATTTCATTTGTTGATGTGTGTTCTGTGTTTTGAAAGAGGTTTCATTCTGGGTTTTCTCCATTTCTAATTGGCTGTGCACAGAAAACATGCTGTGCCTTAACCAGTGTGCCATTTCAAAGTGCATTTGCACTATGCCATGGTGGGAAATTATTGGGTTGTTCAATCTGAACAGCCTATCTACAGTATATAACAACTTCTCACCATGATGTGATAGTTATTCAAAATGTTTTTCTATGAAATAGCTTGCACCAGATGGTAATCATGCTGAATTAAATAGCTTTATATCTTATGCGAGTCATTAGATAGAAATAAAGCAATTTTCAGATGGTTGTAGCAAATCAACACCAGGTTGTAAGGTTGTACACACTCTACATACATACATACATACATACATACATACATACATACACACAGTTGTAATCAAAAGTTTACTTACCCAAATGGAAATTTTGTAATTTCAAAACATTTCTCAAACAGAATTATAGGAAAGTTTTGCTTTTGTGGATGAGGAAAAAGTTACAAGAAATGATTTCAGCTTTTTTTTTTTAAATTGAGACATCTTTAGCAGTAATAACCTCTTTTAAAAGATTAGGATATTTGTCAATGAGCTTTTGGCATGATTCTTTTGTGATTTTTGACCATTCTTCAACGCAAAATTGTTCCAGTTCATTCAGATTCCGAGGACTTCTCTTGTGCACAACCTTCTTCAACTCATACCAAAGATTTTCAATTGGATTTAAATTGGGACTTTGGCTAGGCAATTCCAGAATCTTGATTTTATTCTTCTTTAATCATTCTGAAGTAGATTTTGATGTGTGCTTTAGATCGTTGTCGTGTTGGAAGGTCCAGTTGCACTTTAAAAAAAAAAAAAAAAAAAAAAAAAAAAATTGTCGTCGCCAATTTCTTAACCCGGTTTTTCTCCCTAATTTTGTATGCCCAATTATTATCTGTATCCTCAGCTCACCCCCCCCCCCAACTCGGGAAACAGCGGCTGAAACACGTGTCCTCCAAAATGTGCTCCTGCCAATCCGTCATTTTATGCAGTGCAGATCCACAGCGAGGTTACCAGACCTATAGTGCCGGAGGACAACACAGATCTGGCGGCTCCACTGCAGAACCACAGACACTCTATCAGCCACAGGGGTTGCTGGTGTGCGGTGAACCGTGGATTCCCCTGCCGACCTAAGCCTTCCCTACCTGGGCGGCGCTCGGCTAATTGTACGCCGCCCCCTAGGAACCCCAGGTCACGGTCGGCTGTGACATAGCCTGGAATCGAACCTGCAATCTCCAGGGTAGGGCGCATTCACTTTAAACCACGTTTTGTAGCGGAAGGTTTCGGATTATTGGCCAATATCTTTTGGTATACTATGGAATCCATTTTACCATGCATTGGAACTACATTTCCGGTGGCATTCCTGTAAAAAACAGCCTCATAGAAGGATATTACCATCTCCATGCTTGACAGTAGGTATGCTGTTCTTTTCTTTGTACGTCTCACCAGACTTTCTCCAAACGTAACGACTATCAGCGTGACCAAATAGCTTTTTTTTTTGTTGTTGTTTTGTTTCATCACTCAACAAAACCTTTGACCAGAACTCATATCCTCCATTCAAATGCTGTTTTGCAAACTTTAAGCGATTGTCCTTGTGACGTTTTCCTAAGAGTGGCTTTTTCCTTGGCCTGCGACCATTGAGACCTTCACCATGCAATACTTGACCTATGGTTGAAATGGAAACCCCAGTCCCACTTGCAGTCAATTAACTTTGAATATCTTTGGCAGTCAATCTCAGACTTTTATTAACCTTCCTCACAATTGTTCTACTTCTTGGTGAAAGAACCTTCTTTCTTCCAGACCGAGGGAGCGTTGCCACAGTACCGTGAGTCTTGTACTTCTTGATAATAGAAACAGTAGTTGAAATTGGGATACTCAAATGCTTGGGAAATCTTCTTGTATCCTTCTCCAGCTTTATGACAATAAATAATGTTCTGCCTAAGGTCTTCAGATAGCTCTTTACTTTTTCCCCATATTGACTTATTGGTAATGACAGCAATCATCCTATGCCTAACCCTTTTACCTACAATCCAGCATTTTCTAGACTTTTCTACAGTTAGGTTCTGCATTATCGTATTGAAATTTCTAGCAACTTCTAGACAATACTATGATAGTATCAAAGGGTATGCATACTTTTGAATGAACATTTTTAGAGTTTTGCAAAAAAAATTGCTGGAATAATTGTAGATTATTTCTTAACTTTTGGGGTTTTTCATCCACAAAAGCAAAACTTTTGCTACAAGAGATTTTTCCTAACATTTCTTTGTTTTTGAGAAATTATAAATTTCCATTGGGGTATGTAAACTTTTGACTACAACTGTGTGTATATATATTTTCAAGTGACACTGAAATATATTTTATCAGACTGAAAAGAAGTGGTAAATCTTAGCCATTCTGTTTATTCTTATATACTTATTTATGTATTTATTTTGTTGTGCTACACAATCTGGAGGGTGGGTATTTAAACATTAATTTCATAACATTTTTTATTTTTATTTTTTTTAAAATCCCAGGTCTTGGATTCTCCAGCAGAAATTGCTGACCGAGCAGATAGAATTATCACTATGTTGCCCTCCAGCCCGAATGTAATAGAGGTGTATACAGGGCTGAAGGGAATTTTGAAGTAAGTGGCTCCGTTTATACAATGTGCTTTGGTGCAGAACAAGAACCTGTCATCAGCCTACCTCGGTGGTTCTTCACCAGCGAGCGTTTGTAACAGCTATATTCCCTAAGTGGCAGTTCATTCAGCTTATTGCTGATTTTTAAGGATCTTAAACCTCAAAATGTGAACAAAGTTAGGTTTAAAGCAAACAATCTACTGATCTGAATAACTTGAATACCTCCTTTTATCTTGCTCTCCAAAGAACTCAACTTCTACATTTGTCTAAATTATCCATTTGGGAAATTAGCACCTCCTCTGTTTGTGCCGTCCTTTTATTAATGTCTGCTTTTACCACAAGTGCAGACGTATGGTTTATGCAGTTAAACATGGACTGTTGTCCTACCATGCTTTCAATATCTCTGTTTTTTGACTAATTAAGCATGAACTTAAATTTCTATGAGTTAAGCGTTCCTAATTGTTTGTATGTCCTCTGAGAACTAGAAGTGGCATATACTGTAAAATAAAAGCTGACTTCATAAAGGCTCACAGCAAAGACTGAATCAAAAGCAAATCAACAAACATCTAGGTTAGTTTGTACTTGAGGAAGATGCAAAAAAAATGAAATGTACATTGTGTCATAACTTTGTACTCAATAACTGAAATATTACCCTATATTACCAAAAGTTGCTTTAAGGCAACATCTCTTACATATGTATTAGGACACTGATAATCAGGATTTTTGCTTAAATGGGAGAGAACTCTGGGACACAGTTCATCCCACTGCTATTGATGTTGTTTATTTGGGATGTGACTGTTTATTTGGGATACAATATTTTCAAATGATGAACAGATCAATTTTCAGAGCAAGACAGGTTTGTGCAGTTATTAAGTGGTTACTTGATTACGCTGTGAATTGCATAAACCAGGTTGAACTGTTGAAGGAGCTGGAGTCTCCTGTGGTTTCTCAGGCTGCTCGATGTGGTGTGTCAAGCCTTGTGATAAGATGTGATTTCATTCTTTTTCAATTCATTTAGAAATGAAAAAAGGGTTAATGTAGTTTAGGAATAAAAAAAAAATGTACTTCAAATGATGTGATTTCATTCTTTTCATTTAACAATAAACATAAATGCTCCTCATGTGCATGTTGTAAATTATGTAATATAAGTGTGACTAAGGTCCTCTCAGATGCCTCTTGTTTAATCGGGACAGCCGTTTATTCTGATAAAGCCACACCAACTGTACCAGGTATAGAGAATGTCAAAGTAAAATGCAGTATTTGTTGCATTAACTGTGTAATAGCTTTCTTTATGTATGAATTTGGCCTTGATTTTATATTATCCTTTGGTTTTACGCTATTGCATAAATTTTATAATACATGCTTTTATTCCTAAAAAGGCTTTGAAAAAACTATTTTACAATTTAGTGTGTGTGCCAGTATGCATGACCCCTGGATCTGTTTTCTGTGTTTATTACTGTCCTCCAGCTCCCGTGTGTCACGCTGCTTGACTTGAGTATCATTCTTTTGCAGGAAAGTGAAGAAGGGTTCACTGCTAATAGATTCCAGCACTATTGATCCTTCTGTTTCCAAGAAAATGGCCAAGGAGGCTGAAAAAATGGGAGCAGTGTTTATGGATGCCCCAGTATCTGGAGGTAAGGAGCTATGACAGGTTAAACATGATGATGCGGATTATCGCAGTTATCACTGACTTTATCACCACCGGCCCATTGATTCTTTACCTACAATAGACATAAACCAGATGTGTTGTTGAAGTTGTGTATGTGCCAGTTGCATGAAAACTTAAGGTTGGGGTCTCTTGCTAGCATGTTTTTTCCCCAAAATGTATTGTGCTTTCAGTAAGTTGTTTACAAATAAAGTGTTTGTTATAGTACATATTTTACCTCCGTTTACTGTGTGTGATCTTCGTAGAAAAAATGTTGCAATTTAGAATGAATGGATATAAACCTTGAAAATTAAAAAAAGAAATTGCCTGTAAAAAGAATAGCACAGCATTAAGAGGCTGTATGGAATTGGTGACTGCACCTTAATTGTGTACAGCTGTACAGCTCACTTGCTTAAGCCCTGGACACGATTTTTCAGTCGCATCGGGCCGTATGTTATGCTTTGCGATGTGATTTTTCAGTCGCATCGGGCCGTGTGTTATGCTTTGCGATGTGATTTTTCAGTCGCATCGGGCCGTGTGTTATGCTTTGCGATGTGATTTTACAGGAAAGGGCGATCGATTTCAATCGTCTCGCAAAGTTTAAACATGTTAAATGTTTTGCGATGTGATTCCGCTCACAGGAACTCAACAACCAATGAGTTCACCACGTTAGGTCATATGACACCAAATGCTAAAATGCATCCCTATCATAAATACAACAACACATATATGCAGCGACATCTGGATATAGCAATTCAGGTACTGTGAACTGTATCAGGATTTGTAGACAATAATAAAAAAAAAAGCTTGTTATTTTTGTTTAGTTAAGTCCAAAAATAGTACGGAATATTTCTGCATTTCTCGGTTGTTGCTTATTTTTTGTGTAACTGGGGTCTAAATGTAACATTTACCATGTGTGTGTCTATCTTTTATTTCACATGCAAATGGATGACGATGAGTATCATCACATTGTAGTTCTCGATTGTGTGGGACATGCATATTTTCGTTATTCTCATTTAAAAAAAATAAAAGTGAATGTATATTGTTTAATAAAACTTGTGCAAGTACACAGAGAAATTGCTGTTTTATTTGTAACTAATTTAAACATGCAAGGGTTAATTTTAATGAGCTCACAAAAACACATAACATGGGAAGCGTTACTGCCGTGGCCTTTCGCTTTCGGCCACTGAATCGCCCCATTGACGCTGTACTAGGAGGTAAACAACAACTGCGGGACCTCAGTTTTATGCCACACATCTGGAAAAACTCACAAAATGTGCCGCACTGAGTTGTGACGATCGCATCAGGCAGTGTGTCTCCGGATTAAGTGTGGGCGAAGTCCTGATCTGAGAGCATGTAACAGGCAGTTCTTATAGTTACTTTTAATTTTCAGTAAAAACAAGTTTAGGTTGTAATGAGGTTGCTATTTGTGATGTAAATACACCACAGCAAGCACTGTCCTATATTTCCAAACCCTTCTTTTTCTTTACCACAATCTGAGAGCTAAATTTAGTGAATGGCAGTTTTTTTACTGCAATCAAGTAAGCTGCAGTACATTTTCATTCCCAAGTATTTCTGTGCTTTCTGATGGTTGTACCTACTTTTGATGCAGGTGCTGCTTAGTCTTTGTCTAACTTTGTCTATATATTGGAGCACCAAATTTACCACTCAGAATATTTGAAAAGTGCTTTATGTACACCTGTGTTTGTACAAGTCTGTCGCGATAGGCTACAGTATAAAAAAGGTGAAAACTCAAAGGTCAAACACTTCATATAGTTGGGTAAAAAAAGAAACAAATGTGTTATGAATACTGTTCCACGTTTTCGGTTTCTATCTTAAAAAAAAAAAAAAAAAAAAAATTCCGGGAATTTTTAAAAGTATTTTGAATATATTCAAATCCGGATAAAATCTGTAAAAAAAAATTGTTTGTTATTGAAACCGGTAAAAATCGGGGGGGGGGGAAATCTCAGTATACACACTTTACATGTGGAATATGATACGTAGCAGTTCTGGTTTCTGATTAATAATGTCCCTGGCATGTATGATGAAGCAGAATCTGTGCAAGTCGAAGCCACGTTTTCCCAATTTACGGGTACTTTGTGAACATTTTGGCAATCGCTGTGCTGATGGAAATAGTTATCTACAGAAGGTATGAACATTATCAGCACAAAACAAGCCAGGTTTATTCACCTTGAAATCATAAAAAAAAAGACATAACTGGGTGGTGCAAGCCATCGAGAGACACGTCAAAAATCACACTGGACGTTTCCATCAATGCATTCCTGTGAAAGATGGCTTGAGTGGTGACAACAGAACCAGGAAGTAATTGAACACACTGCTAAACTTTGTTTTGGTGAAGCCAAGCGCTATGGCCGCGCTCGGATATTTATGAACCAAAATAAACAATAAAGACTTTTAGCAAATAAACACAGCACAAACAAAAAGACACAGGGGATAGAAAAAACAGAACAGAACATGGAATAACAAAATAACAAACACAAGTAGTATGCTGGTTACAACTCCCAGCATACATAGTAATTGTATTGTAACGACCTCGAGAGGTGGTGGGAATCTCGGAGGACCCCCATGATGGACAGGTGGCAAGGAAGCTGACTGGGCGGAGGGGAAAGGCTGCCAAGAGGTCTCCTCCAACCGGGTCATGAGAAGCGAGAGGGGGCGGGCCAGCATATAAGAGCGGGGAATGGCGAGGAGGGGAGAGAGACAACAGCTGAACTGATAGGAGTGAGGAGATAGTAAGAGAGCAAGAGAACCACCCAATATTATTACTGTCAGTCGTGAGACGGGCCCCGACTACAGCTGTGCCACTAACCCCCCCCCCCCGGGAACCTTGCTGAAGGAAGTGAGAGGAAAAGAGGGCGGGAATGGACAACTTGCGGGACAAGGGAGCTACTGACAGAGGGAAGGAGCCGGACTGGAGTCCAAGTGACGAGCTAGAGGAGCTACAGCTGCGAGGCAGCGTGTGTGTGCGTGCCTTGACCCTCCCCCTTTCTTTTACTGTCCCTGCAAACATGTACGTCAGTGCAGCAGTATTTGCAGCGCTGTGCATCCTCTGTCTCATCTGACCCACTTCTGCTATTTTTGCTTTTTGTATACTTCGAAACATTTGTTTTATTTTGAATATTCATAAACTGATTTGTGTTTTCTCCCCATTCCTCACCCACTAAAAATATTATGTTTTTGTGCAAGTATTTCAATTTAGTTTTTGATCAAGCTAGTAGTTACTACGCCCATCAATTGCCACAATAATCGGACTTTGATTGGCCAACATAATCATGTGATAATGTGTTTGTGAAGTGACAGAGAACCATGTTTTGAACATTTGGTCATCTCCTCTCCATCCTCGCAACTGGCTGCCTTAACTCAGTTAAGTTTTATTACCATTGATGTTAAGTTGTGTGAAGCTGGACTGTTAAATTAGACGAACAAAGCCAGAAGTTGGGAGTACTTGCTAATTTTAAGTTTGGTCAGCTAACGCTGTTGATTTTAATCAACAAAACAGCAAATTTGTACAACCTAACACTTTTTGAGTTAAAAACATAGAACATAAGAAAGTTTACAAATGAGAGGAGGCCATTTGGCCCATCTTGCTCGTTTGGTTGTTAGTAGCTTATTGATCCCACAATCCCATCAAGCAGCTTCTTGAAGGATCCCAGGGTGTCAGCTTCAACAACATTACTGGGAAGTTGGTTCCAGATCCTCACAATTCTCTGTGTAAAAAAAGTGCCTCCTATATTCTGTTCTGAATGTTGAGTAAACTCTTTTGCATGTGATTACTAATGTTTGTTTTACTTGGATAGTAAAACAGTTGGGTGGTTGAGCTGGGAAAACCAAGGCTAAAAGTTGTATATGCATGGTAATGTATGTTCTGTGCAGTAAGAAAATTGAGTTTTGCCAGAAACTCATTGATAGTGTGTGTGTGTGTGTGTGTGTGTGTGTGTTATATATATATATATATATATATATATATATATATATATATATATATATATATATATATATATATATATATATGTATATATATATATATATATATATATATATATATATATATATATATATATATATATATATATATATATATATATATGTGTATATATATATAGATAGATAGATAGATAGATAGATGTGGAGAGAGTCTACACCCCCTTTCAAAATTGTCACCTTTTGTTGCCTGGAATTTAAGTATGTTCTTATTTTTTTCATTTATCTACACATCCTACCCCACAACTTCCAAGTGAAAAAAAAAATCTAGAAATTTGTAGAAAATGTAATTAAATAAAAACTGAAAGAGCTTGCTTGGATAAGTGTCCACCCCCCCCCCCCCTTGTAATAGCAATCCTAAATTAGCTCAGGTGTAACCAATCGCCTTCAAAATCACACACCAAGTTAAGTGGCCTCCACCTTTCAATAGAACTCCGGGACAAAGTCGTTGAAAAGCACAGATCAGGGGATGGGTATAAAAAAAATATCAAAGGCCTTGAATATTCCTTGGAGCACGGTCAAGACAATTAAGAAGTGGAAGATGTATGGCACCACCAAGGCCCTGCCTAGATCAGGCGGTCCCTCCAAACTGGATGACCGAGCAAGAAGGAGACTGATCAGAGAGGCTATCAAGAGGCCAATGGCAACTTTGCAAGAGCTACAGGCTTTTATGGCCAAGACCAAAGTGTGCATGTGACAACAGTATCCCAAGCACTCCACAAATCTGGCCTGTATGGTAGGGTGGCAGGAAGGAAGCCATTACTCAAGAAAGCCCACCTTGAATCCCGTTTTGAAGTATGCAAAAAAACACTCGGGCGATTCTGTAGCCATGTGGCAAAAAGTTTTGTGGTCTGATGAAACTAAAATTGAACTTTTTGGCCTAAATGCAAAGTGTTATGTTTGGCGCAAACCCAACACCGCGCATCACCCAAAGAACACCATCCCTACTGTGAAGCATGGTGGTGGCAGCATCATGTTATGGGGATGTTTCTCATCGGCAGGGACTGGGACACTTGTCAGGATAGAAGGGAAAATGAATGGAGCAAAGTACAGAGGTCCTTGAGGAGAACCTGCTTCCCTCTGCAAGAAAGCTGAAACTGGGACGGAAGTTCACCTTTCAGCATGACAATGAGCCAAAGCACACAGCCAAATCTAAGGAACAAAAAGGTAAATGTCCTTGAGTGGCCCAGTCAGAGCCCCGACCTAAATCCAATCGAAAATTTGTGGTATGACTTGAAGATTGCTGTCCATCAATGCTCCCCAAGGAATTTGACAAAGCTTGAACAGTTTTGTAAAGAATGGTCAAATATTGCCAAATCTAGGTGTGCAAAGTTGGTAGAGACCTATCCCAACAGACTCACAGCTGTAATTGCTGCTTCCACCAAGTATTAACTCATAACTCAGGGCGGTGGAGAGTTATCCAATTATGATCTTTCAGTTTAGTATTTTTAATATCACTTTTTTCTCAATAAAACCTTTTTTCCCCTTAATAGTGTGGAGTATGGTGTGTAGATAAGTGGGGAAAAAAATCCTCATTTAAATGCGTGAAACAACAACAAAATGTGAAAAAAGTTCAAGAGGGTGTAGACTTTCTATAGGTACTGTATATTGAGAGAGAATAAGATGGAGTTCCCAACACCCCTGACCTTCAGTATTCTCAGTTCACCCAAGAAGAGGCTAAACAAACACAGCTTCGCATTGTGAAATATATTTAAAGCAGCAAAACGCAGATTTAATTACTTAGATAAACTGTCAACATCATTTATAACATGCAGTTTCTGTTTAACTAACTTTTCAATGACACAAGACACACTTCCATGTTTGTAACCCAGTCTTATGGCTAGATACTCAGGGAGCAGAACAGGTTTATGAGTCGCTTCTCGTATTCTAATGTAAGCGTGGCCTTCTGTCTGATTTTACACTGTCCGTAATGGAACAGAAGTGCTGCACTGAGCGGCACTGCTCCCTATGTACCTGGGCCATATGAAAAGTACTTCATGAACACCATATTTTCTGTATCTAAGTCGTGGAAATTTGATCCCCAGAATATAGGAAAAAATGTCCAAGCAAGGACTATGCAACAACTAAAATAAAATATAATTACTTTTAAACCTAGCCATATTATCACGAACTCTACTGTAAAAGTCTGTTTTTGAGGCTATGAACTCCTGCTGAACGTCTGGCTCCACCAAGATTCATGAAAGCCTTCTGGATAACTTCAAAAGTGTACCTCAGAACCCTAGGGTAGTCAATATTAAGTGCATACAGAAGGCCAAATAGCACAGCTGTAGCATTTGAAACCTCACACAGATCTGCCACAACAACGTGCTCAAAATAACACATTTCATTAATGGAATTCATCATGATATAATGAAGTCAGCAAAAAAACAGAAAAGAAAGAAACTTACCAGACAAATTATGAAAAAAGTAGAGGGATCTTCTCTCAGAAATATGGAAAGCCTTGCAAAACAGTTGGTCTCTTGTTTTGGTTGGAATTCTGTAATAAAACACATTATTGACAAAGTTACTAGCCATGTGGTTGTTTCAGTTGTGATAGGGAGTGAGCTAATGTTAAATATTTATACTGTATATAGGTACAATTATCTAGCTTATTCAGTAGTTTCAAATAAACTCATGTCAGATTTCAATTTAGTTAATTATATTTTTTGATGGCTTATTTAGTAGTTGCAATGGGGAGTAAGCTCATGTTAGATATTAATATATAGTTAATTGTATGTAATAATGCATTGTTTGCATTTATATTACCCTTGATGACTGCAGTCAGTGTTTTTTGTTTGCACTATACCAGATATTTAACCAAATACTTATGTCTTTGTCAAGAGACTCCAGCAGACACTGAAGATTCTTTCCACGGCCTCCACGTTTCATTCTGTAGAGTGCTAGTAGTCTTGTTAAATGTTAGTCGAGTGCAGCAAAGAATGTCTTTTTGAGGTCCACAGATACTAGCGAGAGAATTCTGCACTTATCTATAATATTAGAATAATGAACTTCAGTAATTCAAGGCTATGAAATACACCAAGTGGAATAAGCAATTAAACATTGTATTGTAATCTATAGTAGTACTCATTGCACTATGTTACTGGGATTTGTTAGATCAAGATTGGGGTCTATATATACTAAATTGCCCATGCAAATAGCTATGTACATACTCCTGGCATTAAAATAAATATTACAATTATATGTCCCCTAACCAATAAGCCAGTTGTCTAAAGACCGTGTACAAATGTTTAGGCTACTCTTTACCACAACTGAAAAACTGTGCCGATGTTTTGGAGGGATATAACGCTAAAAATGTACTTCAGAGCAAACATTAAAACATATCCCAAAAGGACGTACAATAAAATTACAAAAAAATAAATACATTTGCTTATGACGATTTTTAAAAATGTATTTATTTTAATCCCACCATCAGCTGCGTTCAATAAGCAGAGCTCTCCTGTAGCGCCTGTAGTGGACATTGCCATTATTGAACAGTGTGTTAAAGCGGTTTCCAAATGGCAGGCAAGATCGCACAAGCCATTTTTCTTCATGAGTTTCTGTAGGATTTTATAGAAATCCAGCTGTAACGATTCTATTGCTCTTTTGCAGTATATTTTGTTTGTAGTATAAACAGCATTTTAATCAAAATATTGCCTATTTCCTAGGAAACAGTGCAGGGAAAATGTTGAATAGACAAAAATCGTGTATAAATCAGTCAAAACCGACATCCAGTTAAAAATGCTGTAATTTTTCTGTAAAATTCATAATAAACCTCAAACACAGAACACTAGTTACGAATCAAGTTGTTTTTACAGCCTCTGAACATTTGTGTACGGTAATAAAAATGTTTCATCTTAATGTACCTTGCCATGTTTCATCTTAAAGTACCTTGCCTGTGCTGTGATACTGAGGCATACACACCGGGAGCTGCATGGCAGTGAGTGGCAGTAGTTATTATTAACTATATGTGCCCTTAACAAATGTGAGTTGCAACTGGGATTCCATGAAATGTGCCTGCATTTGATAAAATACAAATACCGAAATAAAATGTTGACTTTAGGTAATAACTACGGAGCGTTACCCCACCTCAAAAAAAAAAAAAAAAAAAAAAAAGTATTGTAGCACTTCACAAGCAGATTCAAGTTCAATTGCTTTAATTACTCAGAGACCACTTCTCTGTTTGCTTCACTGCAATCCTAGAACAGTAACCAGCTTTCACAACACACACAAATAATTGTGTAACGTAACTCCGCCCCTATATTCTAATCGGGTACCAGAGCTTACATACATCCCATTGGTCCTTAGGTGCACACCAGGACCAATGGGCTCAGACAAACAGCCAATAGGGACAGACAAACAACAACCAATTACTGGGGGACACAGAAAGCACCACACGCGCAGGCTACATTTACACATAGACAAGCAGTCGACCAGCAACTGCAGGGAATACAGAGGGGGAAAGAAACACAATGCAACGGGAATTACAGTACACAAGACACAATTACATAGATGGATGGATCACTACATTGCCCCCACCTTAGCCTTTTTTTGTCTCCAAAAAATCTGCAGGGCGCAATGCCCAAGAGTCCAGCTCCATAGCTGGGGCGACGCCAGTCCCGCTTGTGTAACTGGCGGGTTCATCTAGCAGGAGCTCCAAAGGTCACCATCCCTTTCGCCAGATCTAGCCGCCCTCTCACCTGTTGAAGGAAGTCCAGCCCCAGGATGCACTGGTCCTGAATGTCAGCTACCCAGACCTCCTGGTCGAAGGCGGTCTCCCCCAGGCGCAGCTGCAGTAGCCCTCTCCCTCGCATCGAGGATAGTTGACCCGTCACCATCTGTAGCTGCACCATCGTGGTTGCCACTTTAGCCGGGTGGTCTGGCCAGCCTGCTGAAGGATGTCGGGTCTGACCAGGGTGATGGTGGATCCAGTGTCTATCAGCGCGGTGCATAGCACGCCCTCCACCCTGCAGTTCAGATAGAGTTGTGCCCCGATACTGGTTCTCCCCACGTGCGCTGGTGTTTGGTTTGGGGTTGAAGACCCTTCTACCTCGGCCGCCTTCCATTTCGCACTGACGACTGGCTGATTTTGGGCTGTGGCGCTTGCCGAGAGCAGTAGGCGCAGATGTGACCGGGCTGCCCGCATCCCCAGCAGAGATTGGGGCCGAGGGGCTGTGGTGGTCCGGACCGTTCGATCATGGCTTGCTGGACGGCCACGATATGGGTGGCGTCGCTCTCCTCTTGCTCGGCCACCATATGGGTGGCGTCGCTCTCCTCTTGCTCGGCCCATCGGGCAGTGGGTTGTGGTTGGGTACTGCTCTCTTTCTGTGTCGCATCTTCCCATTCCTGGGAGAGTTGGAGAGCGGTCTGTAGCAACCCTGGGTTTGGCAGGGCGCAGGTACTTGCGGAGTTCGCCCGGTCCCAATACCGTTGGTGCGTTCGATTATCTACTAGCTGGTCTGTCAGGTTTGAGTTAGCGTAGAATCGAGAAGAAGCAGTAGTAATAATATTCTCAAAAATGGCTAAACCAATTCCACAACTGCTAAGAGAAGCTGCAGACTGCCTGGGACGGGAACCCAGTGGAAGCACGTCTTCCAAGTCGTGCTCCTGTTTCCAGCAATAGGAGGTTACAATTTAAATGAAAGTGGGGCTGGCTGGGCCGCAGTTCAAGGTCAGCCTTGGGAAGCTGAGGAAGTGCAGGCTCTAGTTTCTCTGTGGGCAGATAGAAGTGTTAAGGAAGATCTGCAGTTGTGTGTCAGAAATGAGAAAAGGACAGAATTTCTGACGATTTGAAGCAAACTCACACACTCAAGCACAGAATTTCTCATCCTTGACCTTTTACTATGTTAATAAATAAAAAAAATGCAAAAAATAAAACTCTTCTAAACTTCTTCACAAAAATATTGTAAAACAAAATACAGCTGTACCATACATACAAATACGGCTCCGTTGCACTCTGGGTCAGCAGTGTGGAGTAGTGGTTAGGGCTCTGGACTCTTGACTGAAGGGTCGTGGGTTCAATCCCAGGTGGGGGACACTGCAGCTGTGCCCTTGAGCAAGGTACTTTACCTAGATTGCTCCAGTAAAAACCCAACTGTATAAATGGGTAATTGTATGTAAAAAAAATAAATAAATAAAATAATGTGATATCTTGTAACAATTGTAAGTCACCCTGGATAAGGGCTTTGGCTAAAAAATAAATAGATGTATAAGCTGCAGAATCACACCATCATGGATAAATTACTGCCTCTCTATTCTACGCTAACTCAGACCTGGCCGATAATCGAAAGCACCAACGGTTTTGTCCCGCCCTTCCAGTGTGATTGATGCTAATGAGAAATACTAGAGCGATGAATGCAAACATGTAACTTTGTGTACTGCATACAGTACATCATTGTAAATTCAGTTATTTTCTAATCCAGTACATCATTTGAAATGCTAGACATGTCACAGTATCACTAAAGTTTAGGCATAAATACAGCTTTTAGGACGTCTCCAAAATGACATCCTACCAGCTTCATACGTTTTAGTGCTGCTCTGAAGAATTCTGATGGCCAAAAAGCAATTTATTAAACAATATAAAGCCTGTTCTTCATACCTGTGTGAAATAATGTATTCTAGATCATGTGTTTTTTAAGAGATTATATATATATATATATATATATATATATATATATATATATATATATATATACAGTACTGTGCAAAAGTTTTAGGCAGGTGTGAAAAAATGCTGTAAAGTAAGAATGCTTTCAAAAATAGACATGTTAATAGATTATATTTATCAATTAACTAAATGCAAAGTGAGTGAACAGAAGAAAAATCTAAATCAAATCCATATTTGGTGTGACCACCCTTTGCCTTCAAAACAGCATCAATTCTTCTAGGTACACTTGCACAAAGTCAGGGATTTTGTAGGCATATAGTCTGGTGTATGATGAAACAATTATACCAAACAGGTGCTAATGATCATCAATTCAATATGTAGGTTGAAACACAATCATTAACTGAAACAGAAACAGCTGTGTAGGAGGAATAAAACTGGGTGAGGAACAGCCAAACTCAGCTAACAAGGTGAGGATGCTGAAGACAGTTTACTGTCAAAAGTCATACACCATGGCAAGCCTGAGCACAGCAACAAGACACAAGGTAGTTATACTGCATCAGCAAGGTCTCTCCCAGGCAGAAATTTCAAGGCAGACAGAGGTTTCCAGATGTGCTGTCAAGCTCTTTTGAAGAAGCACAAAGCAGACAGCGTTGAGGATCGTGAAGCGCAGTGGTCGGCCAAGGAAACTTACTGCAGCGGATGAAAGACACATCATGCTTACTTCCCTTCGCAATCGGAAGATGTCCAGCAGTGCCATCAGCTCAGAACTGGCAGAAAACAGTGGGACCCTGGTACACCCATCTACTGTCCGGAGAAGTCTGGTCAGAAGTGGCCTTCATGGAAGACTTGCGGCCAAAAGCCATACCTCCGACATGGAAACAAGGCCAAGCGACTCAACTATGCACGAAAACACAGGAACTGGGGTGCAGAAAAATGCAGCAGGTGCTCTGGACTGATGAGTCAAAATTTGAAATATTTGGCTGTAGCAGAAGGCAGTTTGTTAGTCGAAAGGCTGGAGAGCGTACGACGAATGAGTGTCTGCAGGCAACAGTGAAGCATGGTGGAGGTTCCTTGCAAGTTTGGGGCTGCATTTCTGCAAATGGAGTTGGAGATTTGGTCAGAATTAATGGTCTCCTCAATGCTGAGAAGTACAGGCAGATACTTATCCATCATGCAATACCATGAGGGAGGCATCTGATTGGCCCCAAATTTATTCTGCAGCATGACAAAGACCCCAAACATACAGCGAAAGTCATTAAGAACTATCTTCAGCGTAAAGAAGAACAAGGAGTCCTGGAAGTGATGGTATGGCCCCACAGAGCCCTGATCTCAACATCATCGAGTCTGTCTGGGATTACATGAAGAGAGAGAAGCAACTGAGGCTGCCTAAATCCACAGAAGAGCTGTGGTTAGTTCTCCAAGATGTTTGGGCCAACCTACCTGCCGAGTTCCTTCAAAAACTGTGTGCAAGTGTACCTAGAAGAATTGATGCTTGATGCTGTTTTGAAGATAAAGGGTGGACACAACAAATATGGATTTGATTTAGATTTTTCTTCTGTTCTCTCACTTTGCATTTAGTTAATTGATAAATATAATCTATTAGCATGTCTATTTTTGAAAGCATTCTTACTTTACAGCATTTTTTCACACCTGCCTAAAACTTTTGCACAGTACTGTATATATATATATATATATGTGCAAAAGTTTTAGGCAGGTGTGAAAAAATGCTGTAAAGTAAGAATGCTTTCAAAAATAGACATGCTAATAGATTATATTTATCAATTAACTAAATGCAAAGTGAGTGAACAGAAGAAAAATCTAAATCAAATCCATATTTGGTGTGACCACCCTTTGCCTTCAAAACAGCATCAAGCATCAATTCTTCTAGGTACACTTGCACACAGTTTTTGACGGAACTCGGCAGGTAGGTTGGCCCAAACATCTTGGAGAACTAACCACAGTTCTTCTGTGGATTTAGGCAGCCTCAGTTGCTTCTCTCTCTTCATGTAATCCCAGACAGACTCGATGTTGAGATCAAGGCTCTGTGGCGGCCATACCATCACTTCCAGGACTCCTTGTTCTTCTCTACGCTGAAGATAGTTCTTAATGACTTTCACTGTATGTTTGGGGTCGTTGTCATGCTGCAGAATAAATTTGGGGCCAAGCAGATGCCTCCCTGATGGTATTGCATGATGAATAAGTATCTGCCTGTACTTCTCAGCATTGAGGAGACCATTAATTCTGACCAAATCCCCAACTCCATTTGCAGAAATGCAGCCCCAAACTTGCAAGGAACCTCCATCATCTTCACTGTTGCCTGCAGACACTCATTCGTGTACGCTCTCCAGCCCTTCGGCGAACAAACTGCCTTCTGCTACAGCCAAATATTTCAAATTTTGACTCATCAGTCCAGAGCACCTGCTGCCATTTTTCTGCACCCCAGTTCCTGTGTTTTTCGTGCATAGTTGAATTAAACTTGGCCTTGTTTCTCGTCGGGTATGGCTTTTTGGCCGCATGTCTTCCATGAAGGCCACTTCTGACCAGACTTCTCGGACAGTAGATGGGTGTACCAGGGTCCCACTGTTTTCTGCCAGTTCTGAGCTGATGGCACTGCTGGACATCTTCCGATTGCGAAGGGAAGTAAGCATGATGTGTCTTTCATCTGCTGCAGTAACTTTCCTTGGCCGACCACTGCGTTCACGGTCCTCAACGTTGCCCGTTTCTTTGTGCTTCTTCAAAGAGCTTGGACAGCACATCTGGAAACCCCTGTCTGCCTTGAAATTTCTGCCTGGGAGAGACCTTGCTGATGCAGTATAACTACCTTGTGTCTTGTTGCTGTGCTCAGTCTTGCCATGGTGTATGACTTTTGACAATAAACTGTCTTCAGCAACCTCACCTTGTTAGCTGAGTTTGGCTGTTCCTCACCCAGTTTTATTCCTCCTACACAGCTGTTTCTGTTTCAGTTAATGATTGTGTTTCAACCTACATATTGAATTGATGATCATTAGCACCTGTTTGGTATAATTGTTTAATCATAAACCTGACTATATGCCTACAAAATCCCTGACTTTGTGCAAAGTGTACCTAGAAGAATTGATGCTGTTTTGAAGGCAAGGGTTGTCACACCAAATATGGATTTGATTTAGATTTTTCTTCTGTTCACTCACTTTGCATTTAGTTAATTGATAAATATAATCTATTAACATGTCTATTTTTGAAAGCATTCTTACTTTACAGCATTTTTTCACACCTGCCTAAAACTTTTGCACAGTACTGTATATATATATATGGCTTGGAAAAATAACCACCTCTAATTGGTTAAACAGCATCACATGACTGTGCTTATATATAGCGTATAGCACGGCTTGCATACTAATGAGCTGCTTCACACTGAATAAATCACTACACTCCACTACATTCTAAATTCCATGACAAACTGCCATTTTATTTGTTATTAGTTACAAAACCACTGCCAAAAATGAGTGGCATTTCACCTATTTCCTTTAATATATTTGGGGATGAAACTCCACATAACGGGTACAACACCAACTCTCTGAGTGAAGACAGTAGTCCATCTGAAAAAATAAAATAAGTGCACCAGCAAGAGTAGACACAACAGCAGATGAGGAACAGCTAAATGAAATAGAAGAAAACAAAGATTGGGAAAAAAACAGCAAGGGCTGGTTAATGTACTTACAGAACAAAAGAAAATTCATTTTATGGAAATAAGCCCAAAAAATCTCAACAACATAAGGGATTTTTATGCCAGTGCAAGAAGTTCATCTGGGGACCAGTATTCAGTCTCCAGTTTTATAACGATGAGCTGGACTAAATACATATACATATTTTAACAGTAGAAGTTTTAACATCTCTGCTGACAGCGAGTTTAAAACCAGTAATAATGTATTCCTGTCAATCAGGGAAACACTTAGAAAAGAAGGTAACAACAAGGCCAGACACCACCCCCTGAATTACCGGCCTGGATTTTAAGCTTCTGCGAGAAATTGAGGTACTGTCCCCTGACACTGCGGTCGGATTGGTATGTAAAGTCTGGTTCAATCGTCAACTTAATCTGGCACGACTTGGACGCAAGGGTGTCCAGCAACTAACAAAAAACATATTTTGAGATCCAAAAGGATGAAAACGTGCTGGAATATGTGTGCCACGCAAACTCACTTCAAGATCCGGCTTCAGTCTCCATCGTAGCTGCTTTCCTTACTTCTTTGGTGTCATTTGAAACTCCGGCCATCATCACAGCTTGTATTCAGTCCTCCAGTTTCTAGTGAGATGGCACTTTCAATGCAGAAATTCACAATAAACTAACATGTGCAATTTATTTTTAAAAAGCTAACAATGAATTAAACTAAATTAAATTTGGGACTATATTACACTGTGGATGTATACACAATAAAAGTTTCTGGTTTTGTCTTAATTTTAAATGTGTTTTAATTATTTTAATTATTGTTTTTTCCCAAAAATGACAGGTTGCCGTGTTATAAGTGGTATAAGCCACTTCGGGCGGTGCAGTTCAGGTGATATATACAACTTCTGGGGTAGTTTTCTCTCTCGCTTGCTCTCTACTTTTCCTTCACCATTTGCTGTTCCCTTTTCATAGTGGGATCGGCTGTACCTGTGTTTTCAAGTAAACACTTCAAATAAATCACTCAAAGCTAAAATGCAAAAGAGGCCGAACCCCAAAAGTTAAGATGATCACTGGCACTAATGCAGACGGAAAAGGACAGGGCAAAGCATGTGGACAAAATCACATTACAGGCCAAAGGCAGTTTGCTCCTGTTTATCCTAAGATTTTTCATTAGAGTTAGGTTTGCCCTGCCATCAAAATCGGGACCAGTGTGTGTTTTAGTTTATATTGCATCTGTATTTGTTTTCACAGTAAAACCTAGAGATACTGATTTAGATAATAGTTTTCAAGCTTTGAAGGTCATTACGACTTCTCTTTCACCTGGGGCAACCATTAGAAAAGGTCAGGGTTAGTTGTGCATTAAGAGGTCTGTAAAACTGATGTTTGACTTGTTTCTCTGTGATAATACCAGCGTCTGTCTTTTTTATGTTTTTTGTTTTGGTTATTCACTTGTGAACACCAGTAACAACATAATATAAAGAGCAAAGCCCTAAATATGTCCCGTTTTCAACGCCGACACCAATGCTCAAAAAACTTGTTGTCAACAAGAAAATGTAAACTCTTCCAAGAAAACCAAATTTGACTTTGCTCTGGTAAAATCTTATCTAACTGAGATTGGAGTACAGAAATCCATAAGAAATATGTGTCCGAGCTTGACACACACCTGGCAAATTTCATGTTTCGGCAGTGAGTATAAAACTGACAGAATACGCTCCGTTCAAGCACAGGCAACTTTGCTTTCCCCAGAGTCAACCGCATGAGCAAACAGACAAACCTCCCGCACAGCAGCAGTGAGAGAATAGGAGACAGCGCCACCAACTGGCTGGGAGACTAATTTGTAAACTCCTACACACAGCATGCAAACCATCTTCAATCCCAATTGTACTTTCAACCAGGCAGTTCCGGTTCAAATCCACAATCGCGCATCACCGATGAAGTGTCGCAGACCACAAGTGATCTTTTACACACACCGTGACTCAGGTTCTCATGCCAATCCATGTTACTTCTTACAAGCTCAATATTACATTTATTTTGTACATAAAACAATGAAATCCTAAGTTGTAAAGTTTATTAATCATTAAATATAATACTAATCTTAATTCAACATATGGCAGTGAATATGAACCCAGAAAGGTACATATTGGTAGATATCTTGAACAGCATATGAAATATTGTCTGGAAATGAATTGCAGCCTATGTTAAATAACATGGGCTGTGGTTCATTTGGAGAAAATGTTTAATCCTGCGGTTCTGCACCGTTTCATAAACCAGTCGAGCTTCGCTCTCACCGTTTATGATGTCACATAATCCCTTGATTTTAAATATGCTCTTGTAATGCACTGCAGCCCATATTCTATCTATCTGTCTATCTGTCTCTGTCTATACACATATAGTTTTTATTTTAGTCTCATTGGGGCTTTTAAAGATAAATTGTGTTCAACAGATAATGTGACTGCATTTACTTGTTCCAGCAATTCGCATGTTGTAAATTAAGGGCTGCAGGTTTCTTGCCTGTTGTGCCCTTGAGCTCTCACATTGAATGCAAAGCAATTTCTTTCATCCTGTTTACTGTAGTTACCTTCTCATGAATTCAGCTGGTGTGATCAGATAGTGTACATGTTTTACATGTAGAAACTATATGGGAATCCACTGCTTTTCAGTGGGCTATTATACCTTACTGGACAAGCCACTATTTTTACAGCTTCAGCTGCTCTGAAACATAGTTCAAAGTATTTTTTTAATGTAGTTTGACATGCCTGTCTTGAATTCAGCTGGTGGTCATTCCTGGGGGTTTCTTATTTTATTAAGCACATATTTAGAGGTGAAGTCTCGACCACACAATAACGTCAATTTGTGGGAAGAATACATAAGGGTCTTTTACTCTTTGGCAGCAAACCATGGAAACTGAAAATGTGAGGGGTGTAGATAAATTAATTTAAGTATGACTAAGGCTATGATTTTGTCACGGATGTAAAAACACATTTCATTAGGCGCTTCCTTTTATTTCCTTTACAAAAAATGCAGTATGTCATGCACAGAAAGTACAAATCCGTGAGTATCTGTACATTGTTTGGTTGTGTATGCATGCAGAATTAACGTGCACCTATGTAGGTCAGCGAATGAGATAGCTGAGCGAGCAAGCATGTAAATGGGTGACGGCTCAAATACGATACAAAATAATTGAGAGTGAGCTGTTTTCTGTAAAGATAGAACAACAAATGCATCGCAGAACAGAAGTTTACCGACTTCCAGAGGCTTTCTTTACAACATGCCGTTTCAGAATCATGGAAAACTGTAACGTCTAGTGGTACTTTCGCAGATGAATGTGATATGTCAGGCGCAGACAGCTGTAAAAGCTGTGCAGCTTCATTATTTGCTTTACGAAGGACTTTTTTTTTTTTTCACACCTTGCCTGTGAAATGAACTAAAAAAGTACCGTGCCAAAATCGTAGCCTTAGATATGATTCATCGAATCTATATGAGAATTTCAAACAATTATGTATTTTAGTTTTTAAGGTGAAATTGCATTTACGGTTCAAAAACAGACATTTGCAGGCATACCGGTATTTGTGCATCAACTAATTATCTGGAGAAAGAGTGCAGAACTGAACGTAAAGACACTAACCAGAGAGAACAGGAGAGCAGTTGTTGGAAACACATTTGCTCTATTTGTTGATTTGAAAACCCATAATTATGACAAATGTAGCCATCCTTTAGCAACTTTTTGCCTAAATGTACAACCCTCTTGCATGCAAAACTTCAGCTGTCTGTTTGGTATTTGAGAGGGCTGTCTTGTCCAGGTGATCTAATCTATTTCAAGGATAGATTGACAGATGCAAATACGGTTCATTCCAACAGATAAAATATGTTTTCAGTCTTTGCCAGTGCTGATAACTAGAATTGAATTGGTTCAGTCAACAAGACTTTACAGTTCTCTTTCATGTGGTCTGTAGTCAGCTACATTATAAATGTGCTGTAGCCTGCTTGTGGTAGACATTGAGAGATTGCTTTTAGTGAGGCTGTCATTAAGGTTATGTTTGTAGTTACAGTAAAACCTGACTGTGCTGCTCTGGGGATGGTTGGTAACGTTACTTTAGCAGCAGAAACAAAACAAAGGTGCCTTTATCCTTGTATAAAAAACTGTAATGACACACTGGAAAAAGATTGTAAAACAATTATATTGTGTTTTTGAGAAGATAAGCAGACATTTGCTGTCCTCCTTATGTATAAAGTATTACATACATGAGATATCAATTATAGTTCTTTTCCCATAGAAAGTTAGTCATAACCCCTTACTGTCCAGGAAAGGAGGGTCTTATCACAATTTTACTGCTGGTTTTGGTTTGGATTTAAAAATAAACAAAAATACAATCCTGTGGTATTCCAATAATTAAGGATCAAATACTTAATTCTACCCATAACCTTCTTTATGTTTGAGTCATAAAGTTGGGCAGAAAAAGGTGGTGTGGGAGATGAGTGTATTGAAACTTTACAGTTCTGAAGTTGATATTGAATCAAGGAGTGACTTCAGATAATGACAACTCGACCAGCGAGAGAGAGCATAGGGCAATAAAATCCTCTCTCTAAAGCCGTTAAGTGAAGGATGTGGGGATTCTCGAGCCCTTGACATATATTGTTTGTTTATTAATTGGCGCCAAGTCTGGAGTCAAGAACTGGTGAGTTCTATCTTGGACAAGGCTTTGAAATGTCAGGATACTTTCATTCAAAGCTAAAGTAACCTCATTTTATGACGGTACCTTACAGATTAATAATGATTTACTCATTTCCTAACCATTTAAGTGGTCCTTTTCTCTGGAAACTAGCTTTGTTTACTTTGCAGACTCTGTCTGGGGGGGATTAAAGGTAGCCCATCGGCATTGTGAACTTGGAGCGGCGAGGTCAACAGAGTGCACTGGAAGGGCTTTGACCATTGCAATTAAATACTTAACATATATAACTTAAAATACCTAGAAATATGGAAAACTCTAATTGCTGTAATAAAAATAATAATGCCTATAATTTTTCGTAATACCTTTTTGAAAACGTGTCATTTAAAAAGTGGTATTTTTTGGCATTCTGTTGATTTTGCTGACCCCTTCATCAAAGGGAGCTTTATTAATTGTTATCTTCTTTCTATGTAACCTTTTTGTTTTCCAGAATATTTTTGGTATTTAATGAAGACAGTTTGAATCTTGTAATGAAAAGTTAGAAAGTTTATATATTTAAGACAAAAAAAGAACAAGATTGGAACAAAACTAAAGGAACAGTAACGGATACCTGTTTTATAACATGTATATTTGTAATACTTACAAAGTGCATTAGCTGCTTGGAGTTCTTTTAAAAGTGGATGTGTGTGCAAACCAGCAGGTGGCATTGCAGCCAAACCTGCTCACTGAGGGTTTGGTAATTGAGCATAAGAGCTGACACACAGGACCTGTCCTGCAACAGTATTATTTTCTGGTTTTGCTTTTTTTAAAAATGTAAATTAACAAACCACGTAAGCTTACTTAAAAATGCATATTACAAATGTTCTCTTGTCAAGAAAACATATTTCGATAATTACAAGAATGACTTTAGGTAAAACATTAAACACATTTTTAAAAGGCAAAACTAAAAAACGTTGTATTATCCATATATTTAATACATAGATACACATGTACATGTTATTGCACACAATGTATTGACAGTAATTCTGCAATTTAATTCCAAAAGCTTTTCATGGCAAACAATTTGAATTTGTTTTAGCTTTAAGATGTCTTTGTATGAACTAATGTTTTCAGAAAATAAAACTTACTGTAATAAATAAATAATGTGTTGATTGGGTATAGGCAAATTAAAACATGTAGGGGAAATGGGGAGGGGTTGTGGTCTTCTAAATGATGGCCTCATTAAAGCACTCCTGGAAGTTAGGTAAATAGTAATACACATCACGTCTTTCGCCTAGAACAACACATTCTAAATTAAAAGCTAGAAAAGTACCTCCATTAAGTTGAATGACGAAATGCACATTGTTGGGCAAAATACATAACAGCACAAAGAACAGTTGAGGGAGGCCTGTGTCCAGTCTATTTTACTTTGTCGGTGGTATTATGGGTAGGTTTTTAAGGTGCAGTTTAGTTTAGTTGTGTAGTTTTCTATATTTGTACAGCACTGTGTATTTAAAACCTGCTTTCTTTGGATGGCTTTGTGTACAATAGCAGGTGCTGGCCTTAACGACTCTGTTCAAAGCAGTCTTTGTGGGCAGTGTATTCTCCCCTGCCAGGAATAGCACAGCCTTGGTAACTGTGAATGTGTATGCTGGTAGGTACAGTAGCTAGATCACACTTGTTAAAGTTTCCAGATTAATAGTCTCATTAATCAGCCTATTATATTACCTAGGTGCGTATTTTTATTCATATTGTTTTATAAAGATTTATTTCTCTCTTGGTAACAAAATGCAAATCTAAATATACACGCTTTTTGTGCTGTGGTGATATGTTATCTTCAGTATTACTGTAACCCATCATCGCTGTAATTATTACAAGGAAAGTGTTATAGATTGTCATAGAAATTCATCTTTTAAAGTAGCTGCTTTGTACTGTATATTCACTAAAAGAAAAGAAAAAAAAAACAATATACATGGCTGTTCTTGATTACTGTATGTAACCCAGTAGCTTCAATTTCTTCATAAAGAAGAGTGTTATTGTTATTTTAGTGATAGAAAATACAATACAAAGAGGGTCACTCCCACCCCTTCCCTATGAGCTAATCTGTGGTCTGAATATTTTAAAATGTACTAGATTTTTTTTTTCTCCATTTTTGCTACTGTCACACAAGTATAATGTCTAGAATTTTAATTGTTTAAAAAATGCATGCCGTGTGTGTGTATGTGTTTGGTTTAGGGCCAATCATGTCATGTTTATCTGAACATATTCGATATAACATTTTATTGTAAACGGGCCCTTTTTGTTTTGTTGTACAGTATGATATTCATCATATGATAATTTTAAATATACGTGTTTATTTGGGAAATGTAAACACTTGCACACTTCAGTTAGAAGAAAAAAAACTGAACAATGGTATGCTGTAGGTCATTGAGTTAATATTTTTCAGGGGTTAATATGCAAATCTACAGTAACAATAAGTTGCATTTAATTAGATTATAGTCCCACGAGCAATGCTTCTCAGCATGTTACCTATCTACTGCATAATTTATATGTTCACATATATGAGGACCGAACAGTGCTGCTGTCTGCTTTCTGCTGAATGGAATTAACATAATTTTATTTTGAATTTGAACAGTTCACTTTGGTGGTTAATCACAGTTTCTTTTGTACATAAACATTTACCTTTTTATTGTCTTGTTATTTTCAGCAGACCTTGATTTAATGTTTGTTTTTACTAGATGTATATTAAACCGGTTTAATTGCTAGTAGCTTTTCAGTTATTCATTTTAATAATTCGGATTATGACTTTATATATCCAAGGTCTGTTTTAATCGTTTTCTGCAACAATGCAAAGTAGTTAGTCTGTGATATCTTGCTGTGTATTTTTTGGGGGTGGGTGGGGTATTTTATTTTTCATTTTTAAATATCTAGTGCACAAGAATATGTTGGACCAATTTTTTAACAGTTTAAGCTTGTGACTTGGCACAGGTTATACGGCGCTGTGGTTGAAATACGTTCAGTTATAAAATAAGCAGTGTTTTCTGCAAGCATTCCATGCAATTAAACAAATAATCATAAAACAGCAGTGGAACTGACCAACACTTTTGGTAAATTTAGTTATTCTGTATTATTCATAAAATACTTCTGTCTGCATCATTAAAACTGTCCGCATGCAAAATGTTCCACAACAAAACCCCTTTGACGTCATTCTCCAGGGTGTTGCCACGTCTGTATAAATACAGAAGAAATTAAACCGGCTTTAGTACTATTCTTTGAAAGCTATTTTACAATAATTGCATTACAGTACATTCTAGATTTCCCAGGGTCTTCAAAGTACATTTGCATAAAAATAGTGTGGTGGCATTTCTTTTGGGAGGGGAGGGTGCAAGTGTTTCATCCATGGCACTTCACTTCACTTCTGTAGTAAACTCTAGTAAATCTCTAGCTTTTAATAAAACATTGCTTTTTTTGGTAATTAAACCACAATCTGAATGGCAAGAAAAGAAAAAAAAAACATTGCAAAGTTAATGTTTCTAAGTGACAGGATTTTTTAAAGCACAGTAGAACTGTCCTTTCAAGCTCTAATGAAATAAAGTGTTCACTTTCCTCTGAGGGGAAAACCAGTAATTCAATGGGGTTTGTTAAGCAGAATAAATAAGGTAGCTTTGAGTAAAAATGTGAAGCGTCTGTCGGGACAAGATGGGTTTGAAGAGCAGTTAGCCAACAGTAATAGGGCACACTTGAGTAATTGAATTTGCATAACAAGCCTCGCTGAGGAGAGTTGACAGGCACAGAGATTTGTCTGGCTCGAGATCTCCAGATGGACATGACCACACAGCAGCTGGGTGGCACTTTGCACAGCATGGTCAGCAACGCCCAACGTGTCAGCTGGTCTGTGCGGCTGGAGATCCCTGGCTGTCCAGCTGCTGACTCCTGACAAGCAAAAGCCTGACTTTCCACTGTCTGTCAAACTGTAGCCTGGGCAACAGGGATTGGTCTGTGCAGCCAATACTGAGAGCCCCTTTGGGGGCTTGAGACATGATTCTTTTAGGATTGCTGTGAAGGATAGAAGTGTAATCCTATGGATTATTTCGTATACTCCTTGTAAAAGGTGACATTTAGTTGAAGTACAGTAGATGTGTGTGTGTTTATTTAGTTAATAGGAGCCTGTATAAATCCTATGTAACCAGATAATTTTTATCAACGGAAAAAAAAAACTTCAGAATAAATGTGTAAACCTAATCAAGGTACTTTGTGTCTACATACTGCATAAGTCGATTATTTTTCTTGTGCTGATTAAAAGGTTATTGAAGAGGCCATAATAAGCTTCTCCCTTCAGGGCATTCTACTGGTCTGGCTGGTCTTTTTACAGAGGTCAGCTCCATTCAGATTGATCAAAGTGACATTTCATGCTGCTCAGGTCATGAACTGCTGATAATAGCATTAAATGGTGATTCGCTTGCAGCGGGAGAGCACAACTTGTTATCTAGTTCCAAGTAAATCATCCTGGCTAATGACACATCTTCACAGCTTAACAACAGAGTTCTGATTATCTTATTTGAACGTGGTAATTATTGATTTGAGCATCGCTTTTCTAACAATTATCCTTTGGAGGAAAATCAACATCCCTTTCCATAATACAGGTTTTATACTCTTCCACGTTGTGGCTGCCAGTGAACATGTACTGTATTTTGTGAAGTGCAAATTAAAATGTGCATTATTGATTTGTTCAACCACCCTGATAACAATCAGCATGGTTAGAGTTTGAGTTTGCAGTTGAACCGTTCTCATCGTCCCTTCATTTTGCCACAGCACCATACTGGTGGCAGCACTCACAGCACCATACTGGTGGCAGCACTCCTGTATGGTATTTCTATTCCCTCATTTTCTTAATTTGTGGTAACTGAGGTTACTGGAGCAACATCTTGTTGCTGTTGCCAGAAAGATAAAGAAGCCTGTTTTAAAAATTAGGAGGCCCATTAGCTTTTTTTGGCAAACAAATGGTTGAAAATGCATTTTTTTTTTTTTTTTTGATGAACTTAAAGCATTTTCCATAAAAAAAAAAAGTTTATTAAACTTGTTTTTTATGTTACACTTCAGAAAGAAAATTAAGTCTTCGTCTTAATCACTGTATTACTGGTACTAAAAAAGAAATTTGGTAATAAATTAAGACAGGTGTCGCTATCAATGTCTTTGTATGTTAAATATACAGTGGTTTGCAGAAGTATTCACCCCCCTGCAAAGTTTTCACATTTTGTTGGCACCTGAGCGTACTCCACGACGCTTTCAAATTAGACTTTACATGTAGAATCTACACAAACTACTCCACATTGATAAAGTTAAAAAAATGCATATAGAATATAAATAAGTAAGATTTACAGAGAAAAAACAGATTAATCTTGGTTGCATAAGTATACAACCCTTTTACTACTGCAGCCCTAAATCAGCTCAGATGCAAATGATTTGTTTGAAAGGTTAGAAAATTAGTGAAAAGGTTTCAGCCTGTGTGTACTCAAAGTGGTTTAACTGGTAGATCATTTCCCTTAGGTATATAAAGACTTTCAAGCTGCAACTCACATAGTGATCCAACAAAGCAACCATGAAGACCAAGGAGCTTTCAAAACAAGTCAGGGATAAAGTGGTAGAGAGGCATAGAGCAGGAGAAGGGTACAAGAAAATTTCAAAGGCGCTGATTATCCCTCTCACCACAGTGAAGTCCATCATTAAGATGTGGAAGATGCATCATACCACCCAGACACTATCCACATCAGGTCACCCTCCCAAACTGAGCAGCCAGGCAAGCAGGAAACTTATCAGAACTGGAGCAATTTTTCTTTTGACTACAACTGTGTGTGTGATTTTTATTTTTAATATATATATATATATATATATATATATATATATATATATATATATATATATATATATATATATATATATACACTGCCGTGCAAAAGTCTCAGACATGTTGCATTTTTCTACTCTTTGACGCATTATGAACATCAACAATTTACTCAAAGCCTTCACTAGTGTTTTCTACTATTATAACGACCTTGACTTACATAAAGAAAGAAACAAATTGAGTGAAACAGCTCGCATCACTCAATTTTCAAGGTGCGGTATCCGAAGCATAATCAACAAATACAGAGAAACATTATCTGTAATTGACAAACCCAGCACTGGAAGACACAAAAAGCTGTCTAACAAGGATGAGCAACACTTGAAGATGATATCCTTAAGGAATAGAAAGACAAGTGCTGAGTTGACAACAAAACTGGCAGAAGGCACAGGTGTCGTTGTCCATCCATCAACAGTCCAAAGCACCTTTGACCATTGTTCCATAGTCCATTTTCTGTGTTCTTGTGCATACTGTACCCTTTTAGTCTTGTTCCCCTTTCTTAACAGAGGTATTCTTACTGCAACACATCCTTTAAGTCCTGATTTCAAGAGTGACCTTCGTACTGTTGATTTGATGGACGACGACACCTCTGCCTTCTGCCAGTTCTGTTGTCAATTAAACGCTTGTCGTATTTCTGTTCCTTAACCCTTTGCGGTCCTATGTCGGACCAGGTCCAACATTACAATTTTGCCTTTCCAGTCCAATGTCGGAAAAAAAAAATAAATAAATAAATAAATAAAACTGGGCACCTGTGTGGTGTTCTCAAATACCATCTTCCGTCTCCCGTGTCAGTGAATAGCCTTACTTTACCCCAGTGAATTAACTATAAAACAAAGGTTGCCAAATAGCAGTTCTAGTTAAACACTATTTTGTTTATTTCCGAAATATAGTACATAAAGTTGACGGCGCATTTTCTTTTGTTTCATTCCTTGTCATTGCCGTTTCTTCACAGTAAACAGTGGCCATAGACACTTTTTCATAAAGTAATAACATGAGGTTTACTTGTGCCTTTTTGTAGGTGAACAAGCAAACGAAAACTGAAATTTAACTTTAAACACTTCAAATAAAACTAACATGGAAATTGCGTTGTAAAATGAAAGGGGAAAAAACTCACTGTTTTGGTTCTCAAATTATTACATTACACACAGCAGAAAGTCGCAAAAATATATAATATATACAGTCTATATATTTCCAGGAAGTTGCTGCAGTACAGTATGTTCACTGTTTTGTCATTTCAGGTATTTTCACAACACAAACAAACTTTAAAGCTACAGTATGCAGTGCAAAAGTATGCCATGAAAAACCACATATGTAAATGAAAAACCCTAAAATAGAATGTGCTATATTTTTAAAGAAATATATAAACACATGAAGTTTTCAGTCCACTAAAATAAAGGGCTTTACATAACCTCTGTAAGTAAGAAATTGCAGTGTCCAGTGTGTAAAAACAACACAAAATAATAAATGAAATAAAAGTATTACTATAGCATTAAAATGGACTGTGGAGTCTATCAAACCGGGGCGTTGACTCCATACATTAAATCATACTCAAGCTATTTTATTGTAACTCAGATAGTAACGTAAAATATTACAATTGACAGTATTATAGACAGTATTATAGAGAGCCTGGTGTTTATTAAGGTTTGACATTTCATCTCATTCTTTTATTCCAAGTACTACCGTATGTTTAAGGTTAGATGTAATTTGAAATACACTCAAGATGGTGAAAATGATTGATACTAAAAAGAAAGGAAACAACTTTCCTTCTAATCATAGACTAATATTTTTTTTTCATATAAATACCCTCTTTTAGAAATCTGTCATTTACAGTTACAGAACACCAAAGGCATGTGAAAGGACAGTCTGTTTTTAAGAGCAGTGAGAAGTCATGTCTGTGAAATGATTCCTTGGTTGTCAAAAGGCTCATCATGGGTTGGCTACTAGGAACCGTCACAAGCAATTGATACAGGGTTCAAGGTTGAAGAACAGCATAGCCTGTTCTAAATCTGTTTATTCAGCAAAACCTGCAATTCAGTACAAACTTTTTTAACCTTTTAAGTTTGTTTATTTATTTATTTATTTATTTATTTATTTATTTATTTTTTAATATAAAGCAATGGTACTATATTTAGTTTATTGTAGAGCTTGCTGTGAAACACTTCAGATGCATTTACCTCGTTGTATCAATGCAATTCTAATTTAAACAAAAGCTTTAGCCCTGGCAAGGTCAGTTAAAATCCATACTTTTATATTTTAGAAAATAAGTCAACTTTTACTACCTTGCCCAAGAAAATATGAATAGTGGATTTGAGGCTATATATTTTATTTCCTGCAACCCCAGCTCAAAGCCATTTTATCGTGTTTATCATGGCTGTTAAGTACTGGTATTGATCTGCATGTTTTTCAATAAATTAACGTTTTCTGGGTCTATCGCAAGAAAGGCCTGCAGTGATCACCAAACAATTGCGCCCAATGTTTTAAAAATAACTATTCTTACATTTTCTAAGCACTAACAGTTATTTCCTGTGCTATGCTTAGCGGTCTGTAAATGTAGCTGCTGTCCGTCACTCAGTATCTACACATGGCAGTGACTTTAAGTGTCGTCGTGGGTTGAGGAGACACAGACACAGTTTAGGTGCACCTATGTTCCATAGTTCTTTTAAGTTTCTGTCATGTTTTTGTCCTTTTGGCAGTATAAATTGGATGCAGTATTGTTGCAAAAACAGACATGTAAGCTGTGAAAACATGCAACAGCTTTAGAACATAAGAAAGTTTACAAACGAGAGGCGGCCATTCGGCCCATCTTGCTTGTTTGGTTGTTAGTAGCTTATCAAGCAGCTTCTTGAAGGATCCCAGGGTGTCAGCTTCAGCTTCAGCAACATTACTGGGGAGTTGGTTCCAGACCCTCACAATTCTTTGTGTAAAAAAGTGCCTCCTATTTTCTGTTCTGAATGCCCCTTTATCTAATCTCCGTTTGTGACCCTTGGTCCTTGTTTCTTTTTTCAGGTCGAAAATGTCCCCTGGGTTGACATTGTCAATACCTTTTAGAATTTTGAATGCTTGAATCAGATCACTGCATAGTCTTCTTTGTTCAAGACTGAATAGATTCAATTATTTTTACGCGCTCTGCATACAACATGCCTTTTGAACCCGGGATAATTCTGGTCACTTTTCTTTGCACTCTTTTTAGAGCAGCAATATCCTTTTTGTAGCGAGGTGACCAGAACTGAATACACAGTATTCTAGATGAGGTCTTACTAATGCATTGTATAATTAACATTACTTCCCTTGATTTAAATTCAACACTTTTCACAATATATCCGAGCATCTTGTTGGCCTTTTTTTATAGCTTCCCCACATTGTCTAGATGAAGGCATTTCTGAGTCAACATAAACTCTTAGGTCTTTTTCATAGATTCCTTCTTCAATTTCAGTATCTCCCATATGATATTTATAGTGCACATTTTTATTGCCTGCATGCAATACCTTACACTTTTCTCTATTAAATATCATTTGCTGTGTGTCTGCCCAGTTCTGAATGCTGTCTAGATCATTTTGAATGACCTTTGCTGCTGCAACAGTGTTTGCCACTCCTCCTATTTTTGTGTCGTCTGCAAATTGCTTACTATACCAGAATCTAAATCATTAATGTAGATTAGGAATAGTAGAGGACCTAATACTGATCCCTGTGGTACACCACTGGTTACCTCGTTCCATTTTGAGGTTTTTCCTCTAATCAGTACTTTCTGTTTTCTACATGTTAACCACTCCCTAATCTATGTGCATGCATTTCCTAGAATCCCTACTGTGTTCATTTTGAGGATTAATCATTTATGCTGGACTTTGCCAAAAGCTTTCTGGAAGTCTAAATAAACCATGTTGTATGCTTTGCAATTATCCATTGTCGATGTTGCATCCTCAAACAAATCAAGCAGGTTAGTTAGACACGCTCTCCCTTTCCTAAAACCATGCTAACTGTCTCCCAGGATATTGTTACCATATAGGTAATTTTCCGTTTTGGATCTTATTATAGTTTCAGTAAGTTTACATATAATAGAAGTCAGGCTTATTGGTCTGTAGTTACCTGGTTTGGTTTTGTCTCCCTTTTTGTGGATCGGTATTACATTTGCAATTCTCCAGTCTGTCGGTACAGCCCCTGTCTCAAGACACTGTTGCATGATCTTGGTTAGCGGTTTGTAAATAACTTCTTTCATTTCTTTGAGTACTATTGGGAGGATCTCATCCGGCCCAGGGGATTTGTTTATTTTAAGAGCTCCTAGTCCCTTTAACACTTCTGCCTCTGTTATGCTAAAGTTATTTAAAATAGGATAGGAACAGTTCGACATGTGGGGTATTTTGTCTGTATCCTCCTTTGTAAAAACTTGTGAAAAGTAATAATTTAATATTTGCTATTTTTTTTTCTTCGTCTGTGATTTTGCCATTTGTATCTCTTAGACATGTAACCTCCTCTTTGAATGTTCTCTTGCTGTTATAATATTGGAAAAACATTTTGGAATTGGTTTTAGCCCCCTTAGCAATGTTTATTTCTATCTCTCTCTTGGCCTTTCTAACTTCCTTTTTGAATTGCGTTTGCAGTTCCAAGTACTCATTCTGTGTACTTTTGTTTTTGGTCCCTTTTTAAACGCTCTGTAAAGTGCCTTTTTTCGCTGAATATTATTTTTAATTGATCTATTAAACCATTTTGGCCATTTTGTTTTAGATTTAGATTGGTCTACTTTTGGGATGTAATTGTTTTGCGCCTCTAGTACTACATTTTTAAAAAAACAGCCGTCCTTTTTCTGTGGATGTTTTCTCTATTTTACTCCAATCTACGTCTGTTAGTCTCTTTTTCATAGCTTCACAGTTTGCTTTTCTAAAATTGTAAACCTTGGCTTTAGTCATTACTTTTTGGGTTTTAAAAATCACTTCAAATGAGACCATGTTGTGGTCTGAGTTTGCCACCATTTCAATTTCGTCCGTCGTGCTCCCCATCGGGTTTCCCATTTTATATGGGGAAGTTGAAATCCCCATTAGCTTCTCCTTTGCTACACGCATTTCGAATGTCATTGTTTAACAGATTATTTTGCTCGGCGTCTGAGTTTTGGCGGTCTGTGGCATGCTCCTATTATTATGCCCTTTGAATTTTTGTCCATTTATTCTGAACCAAATTGATTCTGCATTGTTTTCTTTGTCCAGATTTAACACCTGGGCTTCAAGACTATTTCTTATGTATAGCGCTACCCCTCTGCCTCTTCTGTCCTGCCTGTCTTTCCTATACAGTGTATCCCCACTAATATTATATTCGTCTCCATCACTCTCAGACAACCAAGTTTCTGTAACACCTATCACATCGTAGTTACTTGTTAGTGCAGTAGCTTCAAGTTCTAACATTTTAATTCTGAGACTTCTAGCATTTAGATAAATACATTTAATGGCTGTCTTACCCGAGTTGTTGTCCCCTTCCTTCTTGATTAAATGCTTCTGAACCTCCTCGAAGATCCTCTATCAGTAGATTGGTTCCCTTTTTATTTAAGTGCAGTCCAATCCCACCTATATAGATTGTCCTTGTTGTAGAAGTTGTAGAATGTGATCCAATGTTTAAGAAAGGTGAAGCCTTCCTGTGTGTACCACGATTTCAGCCATGCATTTTGATGATGTATTTCCAGCTGTCCATATGCTCGTTTGCAAGGTGCTGGCAGTATCCCAGAAAATACCACTGTTTTGGTCTTGTCTTTTAATTTCCTTCCTAGCTCTCTGAATTTGTTTTGCAGGGATCTTGGCCTGTCTCTTCCAATGTTGTTTGTACTGATGTGGACGACTACTGTCGGGTCGTCTCCTGTTCGTTCTAGGAGCCTGTCCACGTTCTCAGTGATGTGCGTGACAGAGGCTCCTGGAAGGCAGCACACTGTTGTATTAAGGGGTTCTAAATTGCAAACTGAACTTACTGTGTTTCTCAATATGGAGTCCCCAAAAATCATGACCTCCCTTCTTTTTACTGCCTGGCCAGCACTGTTTATAGGGTCCTGGATGTTGTTCCTTTCGTTCTCTTGATGTTGGTTTTTGATCATCTAAATTTTGAAGTGGCTCAAATTTGTTGGATGTTTTGATTTCTGGTGGTTGTTTTTGACGAAGTTTCTTTTTTTCCCCTGCTTCTGCCTATCTGAACCAAGCTGTTTTGACTCTTCCATCTCCCTGATGGTTTTCAGTCTGCTAGGGGTGCAGACTTCCATGAATTGTGGGTGTGCCAGCTCCTCAAGCTCCTGTTGCTGTCTCATTACCTGCAGCTCCATTTCTAGCATACTTACGTCCTGGATCATGCTGCACTTTACACACACTTGGTTTAGCTCTGCTGGATATACATGTAAAGGTAAATGTAACTGTTGCGTGTTACATGGTAAGCCTACTTTGCAAGACATGTTCCAGAAACTGTCGATTTGTTGAGGATCTTTTATAAGTTTGGAAATCTGGTGCAGCTACTTCAAGTGCTAATATCTTATAACCCATTTCAGTTCTGTAGATGACTTTTCCATAATAACAGGCACATCTCTTAGAGAATAGATATATTTCACATAGGGAACAGGGCTGTTATTTTAATACTTCACTCTTTCTCCAGAAATTATAATATTTGTAATATATTGTTGGTATACAGCTGTACTCTATGATTTTCTCAGTAAGTCCCTCGTTGGAAGTCCCATTGCACGTGGTGTCCAGTGAACGTTAATGTTTCCTGTGCCACATTGTTTGACCTTTCAACCATATCAATGATAGAGACCCCCTCAGACAGTGAAATCTATCAGTCTAACAGTGCAAGCAACAAAATCAGCTTATGAACCCTTGCATTAGGGACTGTTCCAGTGTTTGTCCCTTGGTTTGTAAAATATTGATATCCACCGTAAATTCGTTAAAGGTTCAGTTCTGCTGATTAGAGCCTTGCAGGCCACTAGAGGTCACTGTTCTGTAATGGGCTTCTAATGAACCAGAACTGTCGGCAAGGCCAATGAATTGCACTGCCGCTTCTACTAATTATGAATTCCTGTTTCATCAGTCAATGACAGGGAAGTCATGGCTGCCTTTTTTTATATTCTTTGCATACTCATTTATGCTAATATGCCATTATATTTCTGTACATGTGGGTCCTCTATCATTAGAGCAGTTCATTATTGAAAGCTCTGTTACAAAATCATAATTAATGATTATGGGTAATTAACTTTTTTTTTTCTTTTTTTTTCTTATCCTTCTGATTCGAGGCCCAGATTCAGTAGGTTAGTTTTGTTTTTCCATGTAATATATATTTTTCTAACTCAAGCTCTTAGTTTCTAATTGATCATTGCCTTGCCACTTGAATTCTTCTTCTTTTACACAATGTATCAAGCAGTAGTTCAGTCTTTCCACTTAAGAATTAAATATTACTAAAGATTGAGCTTTTTTTATTTTACACAGTCAAGAATTGGGGTCTCTGGCCTAAGGGCTAGAATTGTATATTGAAATGTTCCCGAACCCAAGTCTTTGGCAAATCTACAGTATCTAGCTCCCTTTAGTATTAATTGTTGTCTGTGAATCCAGCTGATAAAACCAATCTTGGACTACCTATACCTAATGTCACCTTAAATAAGAATGTCTAAAATTAGCTCCAGCTGGGGTCTGTAAAACCAGATGTGACCAGAGTTCAATGTGTATCCCATTTCTTTACACAACTTATCATGATTCCCAATGCAGTTTGTTCCACTTAAGATCGACTAAACCGTTTGCTTTTAAGGGAAGCACCCACCTCAGTTTTTTATAGGGACTTGTCCCAACCCTAAGGATTAAGGGATGATATATTTCCATAACAGTATGTGGAATGACCCCTTCCAAAAAATAAAATGAATAAAAATAACTAATCAGAATCTTTTGGCACTAAAGCATTTTGTATTTACACAGTATTTAGACTGTATCCTGAACTATGTGTCTAATACATTATACAGTTTTTTTTAAATTCTTTTTTTAGAAGCTGAATGTTTCACCTGCCTTGTTTCTTTTCTTTTTTTAAAAATGCACATCTTTAGATCTCTAGAACTTGGTAAATAGATGCTCATATTCTCTGAATGTTGCTGCTGCTGCTGCCTACTCTACATCGCTCCACAGTGCTCTCTCAGCAGAAGCTGCACCATTGTGATATTTATCTAAATTCAAACAAGGCTAATTAAAAGAGCTGCTGACAGTTGTTGTGATCTGACTTTGACTGGTGCTTGATGGTCATTATGGGTAAATAATGATCCAGGGCCACAAATGCAGCAGCTGCCAGCTTCGCACTGGAGAACAGCTACTGGTTCCAATTTAAGGATCTATCGACCGCTTCACTGCTCCCTGCAGATCTCTATCAGAAAATGAATGTTTCTCCAATGGCTGGGTATTGTGGTTTCAGCTATTTCAAATGCAGCCTTTAATTCCCTTGTTTAATATTTAACACACATATTATTAGCCCTTCAGAATGAACAACTTTTTCATTACAAGGAAGTTTTATACTTTTGTTTCGCTAGAGTATTTTTATTGAGCTTTTTCTAAGGAAAGTTATTTCTGTATTAACCCTTTAGGACTGGGATCGTGTTAACACGATCATACTGAAGTGGGCTTCTAGGACCGCTATCATGTAAGCACGATAAATGCCCTTTGTTTTGATGACTTACAGGGCCACCATAATTTGCAGTAGAGACTTGAAACACATATTATTGGATAGGGGAGGGATTGGATTTCACTTCCTGGTAGGTTTTTTTTTTTTTTGTGACGTCACTGAGAGGGGCATTTAGTGTCTAAAGGGCAGAGAACGTTTTGGCAGCGCGCGGAGAGAAAAGACATCACAGCCAGCTTCAAAGAAACTTGTTTAGAGGTGCAACAGGAGTTGTGTTACGTGGTTGGGTAGAAAATACTGACACAGACACAGAGCATTGGTGTTGATACACCGCCCAGGCGCGCAGATTTAATTTCACAGTACACAGTACTGATACTAGGGTACCAGAAATGGTAACCCTAGTGTCACATTTAATAAAACAAAGTTAAAAATAAAAGGCTGCTACACAAATGGTGAACGCTAGGCCCACTACAAGGAACATCCCTCTCCAGGAACCTACTACTCTACGGTAACCCTCTCTATACTGTTTTGGGATCCACATCCCTTAAGCTGACCTACTTCTGTTCTGTTGCTCCTGAAGTCCCGGCCTCCCAGTGACTCCGGGTCGTTCTGACAGTCCTGGCTGAGCAAGCACCTTCACAGGCCCCGTCTTGCAGTTAAAGGGTTTCGTAGTAGTAGCTCCAGCAGACCGGACCTCCCTCCTTGATGTCAACAAACACACAGCTTCTGTCTGTCTGCCAATGACATTGCAATCGACCCGAGCTGTGGCACAGACACTTTTTGAGCTCTGCGCAGCATCCCCGGGCATGCCCCCCAGCCAATCTGTACCTCCTGGTCCACAGGGTCTGGGCGAGCCTACCGCTTAGCTGGTCGCTTAGCAACACGTCTCCTGCTGCGCGTCATAGCTGATTTCTCCAAGGCACACACACTTGTTCAGGAACCAATGATCCGGCTCCCTGTCACAAGATGTAAGAAAGACACAGATATATATATATATATATATATATATATATATATATATATATATATATATATATATATATATATATATATATATATATATATATATATATATATATATATATATATGTATGTATGTATGTACACTACCGTTCAAAAGTTTGGGGTCACTTAGAAATTTCCTTGTTTTTCGAAATTTTTTGTCCATTAAAATAACATCAGATTGATCAGAAATACAGTGTAGACATTGTTAATGTTGTAAATGACTATTGTAGCTGGAAACGGCTGATTTGTAATGGAATATCTACATAGGCGTACAGAGGTCCATTATCAGCAACCATCAGTCCTGTGTTCCAATGGCACGTTGTGTTTGCTAATCCAAGTTTATCATTTTAAAAGGCTAATTGATCATTAGAAAGCCCTTTTGCAATTATGTTAGCACAGCTGAAAACTGTTGTGCTGATTAAAGAAGCAATAAAACTGGCCTTCTTTAGACTAGTTGAGTATCTGGAGCATCAGCAATTGTGGGTTCGATTACAGGCTCAAAATGGCCAGAAACAAAGAACTTTCTTCTGAAACTCGTCAGTCTATTCTTGTTCTGAGAAATGAAGGCTATTCCATGCGAGAAATTGCCAAGAAACTGAAGATCTCGTACAACGCTGTGTACTACTCCCTTCACAGAACAGCGCAAACTGGCTCTAACCAGAATAGAAAGAGGCGTGGGAGGCCCCGGTGCACAACTGAGCAAGAGGACAAATACATTAGCGTGTCTAGTTTGAGAAACGGACACCTCACAGGTCCTCAACTGGCAGCTTCATTAAATAGTACCCGCAAAACACCAGTCTCAATGTCAACAGTGAAGAGGAGACTCCGGGATGCTGGCCTTCTAGGCAGAGTTGCAAAGAAAAAGCCATTTCTCTTACTGGCCAATAAAAAGAAAAGATTAAGATGGGCAAAAGAACACAGACACTGCACAGAGGAAGATTGGAAAAAAGTGTTATGGACAGACAAATCTAAGTTTGAGGTGTTCGGATCACAAAGAAGAACATTTGTGAGACGCAGACCAAATGAAAAGATGCTGGAGGAGAGCTTGACGCCATCTGTCAAGCATGGTGGAGGCAATGTGATGGTCTGGGGGTGCTTTGGTGGTGGTAAAGTGGGAGATTTGTACAGGGTAAAAGGGATCTTGAAGAAGGAAGGCTATCACTCCATTTTGCAATGCCATGCCATACCCTGTGGGCGGCGCTTGATTGGAGCCAATTTCCTCCTACAACAGGACAATGACCCAAAGCACAGCTCCAAACTATGCAAGAACTATTTAGGGAAGAAGCAGTCAGCTGGTATTCTGTCTATAATGGAGTGGCCAGCACAGTCACGGATCTCAACCCTATTGAGCTGTTGTGGGAGCAGCTTGACCGTATGGTACTTAAGAAGTGCCCATCAAGCCAATCCAACTTGTGGGAGGTGCTTCAGGAAGCATGGGGTGAAATCTTTTCAGATTACCTCAACAAATTGACAACTAGAATGCCAAAGGTCTGCAAGGCTGTAATTGCTGCAAATGGAGGATTCTTTGTGAAAGCAAAGTTTGAAGGACACAATTATTATTTCAATTAAAAATCATTATTTCTAACCTTGTCAATGACTATATTTCCTATTCATTTTGCTATATTTCCTATTCAAACTCATTTCATGTATGTTTTCATGGAAAACAAGGAAATTTCTAAGTGACCCCAAACTTTTGAACGGTAGTGTATGTATGTATGTGTGTGTATATATATATATATAATATGTGTGTGTGTGTAAATACAGTGTGTATATATATATATATATATATATATATATATATATATATATATATATATATATATATATATATATATATATATATATATATATATATATATATATATATATATATATATATATATATATATATATATATATATACTATTTCATGAACTAAATTTATTAGGTACATTTGTTTTTCCTTATTACTGATAATAATGGAATGAATAACCTATTTTATTTATAAATATTTATTTTGAGAATAATTGAGAATAGTGTCCTTTATTGCTTATAAAGACCCTGTGAATAAACGTGTATGATGTCATTGCAATGACTCAGGTGAAACAATGTCTTGTAATTTACCCAAACACCAATATTTCTCAACAGAACTTTCAGGAAGCATTGTGAGGTCTCTTGGGTCGTAGAATAACATTTTATTATAGACATATCTCGAAGCAGAATACAAAATAAAAAATACTTAACATTTAAAATATAAAAAAATGAACTATTGTGTTGGGGGGAGGGAGCAAAATGTTGGTACGGTTTCTTAAGTACTTTATAATGTTCCCCAGAGTGTTCTAAAAAAAGCACACAGTTTCCAAGATGATACTGTAACAAATAGATTTTTAGTGAATTTTTATAGGAAGAGTCAAATATAGCCCAAAAAAATGCCTGATTCTGGAGGAGCATCCCACTGAAAAACGCTTGGTCCTGAAAGGGTTAAATAAAGTCCTGTTGTGTGTGTAGTGTTCCACATTTTTGGTTTTTATCTTAAGAAATATTTCCTGGGAATGTTATTATTTATTTTACAGATATTAAAATTTGTAAAATCAGCAATTTTTTTCTTTTTTATTGAAACATTGGTAAAAATTAGGGAAAGAAATATCAGTATACACGCTTTACATGTGGAATATGATGCTTAGCAGTTTTAGTTTCTGATTAAGTTTAATGTCCCTGGCATGTATGGTGAAGCAGAATCTGTGCAAATCGAGGCCACGTTTTCCCAAGTTAGCTGGTACTTTGCAAATGTTTGGGCAATCGCTGTGCTGACGGAGAGACGAGTCAAAAATCATACTGGACATTTCCATCAATGCATTTCATAAGTTTACCAACTAAAGCATCACCATTTTCTGTCATATATTTACGAGTAAGATTTTTATCGCTGTTAGGCAGTGTTTTAGCTGATGGATAGTATTGTCGCACAAAGTCACAAATACATAACCCTCTGCAATAAACAGTGGCTGTCCAGCAAAGCACAGCGCTCTGACAAACTTAGTAACACAGTCATTAAGCTCTCTGTTATTCAAGAGTGTAAAAGCTGCAGAAATGGATTGCTTCCTTGTTTTAGTTTGTGTAAACACATTCAGTGTGCTCTTTTATTCTGTCATTGCAAACATGTACCTCAGTGCAGCAGCATTTGCAACGCAATCCTTCCTTTGCCTTATCTGGCCCACTTGTGCTATTTTTGCTTTTTGTGTACTTCGAAACCATCATTTTCTTTTGAATATTCATAAACTGATTTACGTTTTCTCCCCATTCCCCAATATTGTATTTTCGTGTAAGTATTTAAATTTACTTTTAGATCAAGATAGTTACTAGGCCCAGCACTTGCCACTATAATCGGACTTTGATTGGCCAGTGGCAAACGGAATCAGATGATAATGTGTTTGTGAAACAACAGATACCAATCAGGTGCAACGTTTTGAATGTTATTTGATCCTCTGTCTAAACGTATGTGCTGTATCTTAGGATACAGTGTAGAGCTGCTTATTGCAATGTCAGAGTCAAAATAAAACAGAATTTTAATCAAAATATTGTGTATTTCCTAAAAAAAAAATGTACGGGAAAATACTGAATAGTAGACTTAAAGAATTCTCTGATGAAGAGTTTAACTGGACTTTGTTTTTGTGGGGTTATTTCTACTCACAAACCAGTTGATTCATACATTGTGTTTGCATATGTGTTTTTCTTTGTAGATACAGTAGAAGTCCAGTGACTCACTACAGGTATTCTAAAATATAAAGGAACTCTCTAGAGACAAATTGATTGAGCTAATAATGTAGTGCGATTTGGTGTTAAAATGATAAAACAGGCTTGTTGGCAAAATCCTCACTGGCTTTTTATAAATCAGAATTTGTTCAGTTCATTGGTATTTTCAGTTTGATGTAGTCTCATAAAATATGGACATTGTAATACGTTATATCTTAATCAACGATGCATTAAAGGCAGGCCATATCAAATTAGATTAAAAAAACAGGTTCCGCCCCCATTTTAAACCAGCGACATTCTAACTAAGCATGTGCTTAGCCATATAGCAACAGTGATAAACACAAATACAACATGACACGCTCCTAAACCGATTGTGCACGGCAATCTCTTTCCAGAAAAGACAACTAATTTAACATGATAAAGTGTAAAGTTAATTAACACCCTTAAGTTTGTTGATTGCTTTCACAGGATTATATTGTTCATTTTGGTAGCAGCTTTCGGTCCCAGCTGTCGCCTTTTTAGCAAATGTCACCAGTAAACAATAGAGACACCATCTCGAGTCGTAAATGGTCCCTGTGACAGCAGCCCCTTGTGAGGCTGCATCTGTAGAAAATGATTAGAACAATTGCTTTTTAAAGGCGGCTCTCATTGCATTCCAGGTCCCATCGGCACCCTTTTTTATCCCTTTCCATGGCAGAGTGGTTAAAACATTTCACTTTCTCAAAGCAAATGAAGTGATTTACTGAGCATCAGATGGAAAAAGCTGTTAAACTAGAATGATTTTATGTATTTTCCTCCTTTTTTTGTTAATTAACTTTTTTTTCCCATTTTGATCACAAGATTAAACAATTAAATATATTCCATGAAAAGAAGGCAAAACCATTTTTTTTGTTACTTTAACAGTTTCAGTGCTTTCTGGGGCTGTTTTTAAAATGCCTTTTATATTAACGGATCAATGTCTATTGTGAAGGGTGTATCGAAATTATACCAAGGCTGCATTACTGTTGGTCTTTGGCTGCAATGTTTTTAGGAAATAATCAGTAATTTAAGGCTTATTCTTATTTAGCAGAAACAAATAGTTTAAGGTGACTTCAAGTTTTAAACTGAGGGTTTCTAAAAATAGATTAGCTGTTCTTCGTGATGTTCGAAACAAAATACCTTGTTGATAAAAAAAATTGAAATTAGGAGTAAATAGGAAATTGCTGCCAGACTGTTTGTTGTAGAGGGAAATAAACATATGGAATAAGTATCCAGCGGAGGTCAGTGATGCAAGGAGCATCAATATGTTCAAGAAGGAGCTACTGTTGGAACATTTCATTGTGGATAGAAGGGTGTAAAGAAAAAAGCTAGTGTGGTTGGCTTTCCATTTTAATTCAGTTCTGAATACAGTAGTGTGATTTATAATCAAATTCAGATGTTAAAAATGGATATTTTAAAAAGCGAAACATTCCTCTTTACACCCAAGAATGAAGGTGAAGGACAAGCTGACTACTGTAGTCACTTACTATTGCGTACTTTTCCATTCACCTTGGTGGTTTTGCTAATAATAATAATCATAATCATCATCATAATAATCCTCATTATTTTAAATGCAGCCAAGGCTTGCCTTTGACATGTTTCTCGTGAGCTGTGAGTCAGGAATGCTGAATGTATGTATTGAGGCTGAGTTTGGTTGTGGATTTCTGGCCTGCAGTTGTCGGTTACTATGCTTGGCAGGCTTTGGCAAGGGCAGGATAAAGAGGAGGTGAGTGGTTGCTCCTGCCTTGCCCTGTAAGGCAAACACTGCTTCAGTCAGGACCCATGCCAATAAAAGGATGACAATCAGCCTGTAAAACTATTGAAGTTATTAAAACATCACAAAACGGCTCCCGTTTTTAATGGAAAACAAACCACTGATGCGATGAGACCTGCACATGAGTGCTAAGAAAATATGATGCCGTGCCTTCATATTGCCTTGAAATAGGACCGGATGTATAGTGCCATTTGGGAAACTTTATCAAAAACATTAGCATGTAAAATAAGACCTGAAACAAGACTGAAGTAAATTCATTTTATAAGGCTTCGCTTTAAAGAGATTAATCGCCTGTTTTTAAATCCCGTTTTGCTAAAGTAATTTATTATTTCTACTTGAAAAATAAGTGTTTGAACAAGTGAGAAAGTGCAGCTGTCAGAAGATTAACCAGCTGAGAACTATTGTCAGCATTAATTCTGTTCTAATAAATGACGCTCTGGAGCTATTTAAGCAGCCTCTAATGTAGATACAAAGCTATTGACCTATGATGGATAGTAGTGGATTCTTTTGTAAGCTTTAGCAGTGATTTGTCCTCTTACTTTAGGAGGTCAGTTCTGGGGATTAAGCAGAAAGGCTGCTCCATGCTGTGAATGATAATACATAATTAGACAAAAAGAGGGGGACTATAAGCCTAAATACAAAAACAAAATGAAATGAACACAAGTTGAAAATAATATCCTCGGTTTAGATCCAGGATCTCTGAAATAATCTTTAAGCATCAGACTGGATTGTGCAGGAAAAAAAAATATATTAGTAAGCTATAAAAGGCAATCCGAACAAACTCTTCTTGGCTTATTGCTCTATTTATACTAGAGAATAATCACTGAATTGCTCATGTTTCATTCATTGAACTGCCTTCATACCAATACTGTACAATATTGAAGAATGTTAGTAAAATTAGAAAATCTCATGAAACAGTATGTATGTTTTATGTGGTCATGTGAGCCACTAGACCAAACTGTGTGAGTCGTGTGCAACTGTTCTGCAGCAATATTGGAGAAGTTGAAGATCTGAACAGGAAAATGTATTCAAAAACAGATTTTTTAAAAACGCATAAATTCTTTTGTCAACCAGGCAGATGTTTTGAGTGCTTTTCAACTATAGTAACAGCTGAAAATCGGTCATCTACCTTTATGAAATAATAAATGTGATTTTACTGTCTGTTGGTGAATTGACTTGATTTTTTCCAGTTAGTCTGTCATTTTGAATTGTGATATTTTATAATTTGGTTCATTTTAAGGTGTTGGAGCAGCAAGTTCTGGAAAGCTTACTTTCATGGTTGGCGGATTAGAAGAGGAATTCACTGCGGTTCAAGAGCTGTTAACCTGCATGGGTACCAATGTGGTATACTGTGGTGAAGTTGGAACTGGTCAGGTAAATGCAGTGATCTATATGTCAACACAGCGTGTACAGGAAATGCTCAGAGATTCACTGCGGTTGATGACACCAGAGAATCGACAGCATGAAAATGTAATCCAGGGGGAGTAACCTGCAGGTCTCTAGATTCAAAGATCATTCCATGGTCCTGGTCAGTAGATGTTAATACTACTAATACACCTCCTAATATGGCTCTTGTATCTGTTTTCCTCATCAATTAAAGGGCTTCTGTGTCCCTGGTGTACTCTAGAACACACTTACACGGTTAGGGCTAATACATTGATTGAATGAAGTCTCTGGATAGATATTACTTCAGTTTAAGATATTTAAACAGGATAACCTCATTTAGCTAAAAGCTACAGTAGGTTACAAGGCACAGCCTTTTATAGAAGGCAGCCTGTTGTATGGAATCATAAAAGAAATCATTAAGACCAGAAACGTTAAAATAAGATCAGACAGTGGAGACCTATAAAAGTAATTTGACTTTCCAGTTTTCCTCATTGCTTGTAACCCATGTCCTGAATTTGGTAATGCTAATAATTGCGTTGGAGCTTCTTATGTTTTGTGTTGATGACCACTTAAATACAAACTTCATAAGCACTATTTTGAAACAAATGATCTAGAGAGAGGAGGCTGTGTGGTCCAGTGGTTAAAGAAAAAGGGCTTGTAACCAGGAGGTCCCCGGTTCAAATCCCACCTCAGCCACTGACTCATTGTGTGACCCTGAGCAAATCACTTAACCTCCTTGTGCTCCGTCTGTCGGGTGAGACGTAGTTGTAAGTGACTCTGCAGCTGATGCATAGTTCACACACCCGAGTCTCTGTAAGTCGCCTTGGATAAAGGCGTCTGCTAAATAAACAAATAATAATAATAATAAAGAGAGAGTAATGAAACCATTTTAACAACATGAAACCAAATTCAAATAGTACCTGATGAATTGGAACTTCTGTTTTGTTTCTTCTCAGTTTTCATATATTTTACACATACTGTACCATACTAAAAACAAACATGCCATCTACCATTGAAATCGGGTTATTATTGTTACAGGCAGCAAAGATCTGCAACAACATGCTGTTGGCTATTAGTATGATTGGGACAGCTGAGACAATGAATCTTGGAATCAGGTAAGTGTGATAGGGTTTTTGTTTTGAATGAGGGATTTGGTTTTTAAATGCTGTTTTGAAACCCACTTCTTTAATTGTTGAAATGGTGAGCTGGTGTTAATCCCCTACCTCCACCTATTCTGTCTTCTAGAAAAAAAAAAACTGGCAGAATATTTAGACAAAACTTAGTTACAGTAGCAGGTCCTTGCTCTTGATTGATTAGAATTGTTTTTTAAAACAGGTATTTAAGAGCAAAATCACTTTCAAATGATGCAGTTTAGCACAGAGTTTCTCAGATACAGTCTGTTATGGCCAGCTCTGATAAAGTTAAATACATTTTGGCTTAGGATCTATTTGCATTTATTTTGGTTAATCTTGGTCACTGCAGTCAATTATGTTACAACATTTCATCTTCAAATGCATAGTTGTAACAGATTTCTATTTTTGGCAATATTGCCTTAGTGGCCTTGTCAGCTGGTAAGGCCATGCTGACCCCTTAAGCTGTCATTATGTAATTGAGAGGAATTTGCTTGGCACTTCTCTCAATTGGGTTATTGATACAATTTACATTTTTTAATTGAGTACAGAATTGAACAAAATCAAAACTGCTGCTATTAGCTTAACCATTAACGTTGTGTGTGTGTGTCTATTTCTGTTGGAAATGTATAAAAGTTACAAAATAACTTAAGAACAGCACCTACATCATTATGATGTATTATAAAACAAAGATTCTTAGCAAGTTCTGTGGCAAGTTGACTAGCAGTTTGAGACACAGTATATGCTTGGAAATGTATCCCTGGCAGGCATTAATAAAAAACCTAAACGAGCAATTGCCTGCACAATAATTAACACTTAATGCAATATTATAATAATAATATTAATAATATTAATATTCAACTATATGCATTTGTAAGGTACTTTTACTTCAGTAACGGTACCACAGCAGGATGATTAAAAAAGCATTCTGAATTTGAACATGCTTTTATAATTGCTGATGGTATTATGGTAACACAAATTAGGTAGGATTTTGTGGAATCATTTTGTTAGCTTCATGTACTTTTTAAGAAAATGCAAAAAGCACAAAAGTATTTCTTTAATAAATACGGTACAGTAGTCTCCGGCTAAGAGAACACCCCTCTCTAAGTCGGAGTTGACCAGTAGAGAGAGACATGAAGACGGGACCCACGGGAAAAAATGGTGTTAAGTTTTGCGGGATGGGATGGTACAGGAGTGAAGCTCACAGGAATGGGAAATAAAAAAATAAAGCTCTCAGGATGGACAAGAAGGGGATTTAAGCTTCTGGGAATGGGAAGGAACGGGACAACTCTGTCACCAGCAGACAGGAAGAGTGGTTTTTTTTCTTTTAAAGTCATTTAAAGAGTCTATGACATGGAATTTGACTGTTACCATAAACATACAAAATAATATTAACAGGTCTCACTTGAACATATAATCACTTTAATTTTACCAAATTATGCTTAATCGCGCTTCAATGAATCAAATAATACCCGGAAATACACAGAGGGCGATCTCCATTTCCTGGTGTGGGGCCAGGAGACTGTGACCTCACAGATACCTCATATTTCTCTCTGTATACATATGTACAGTATATTATGGATATACACATTTTCGGTTTTTATGAATATTACCCCTAATCATAATGCAGAGATGCCAACGGCTACGATTTGGGTGTAGCAACTACTATTTTCGAGGTTCTGCTACGGTGCTGCATCGAAGGGATATAATACTACGATTTTTAATAAATAAATAAATGATGGACACTCCCTGAATGTTTATGAAATATTATTTCAATACCATGTTGTGTGTGTGTGTTTTTTTTTTAAAATTAATTTATGGTTCGTAATACTGTATTTCATTGACGTACTAAAATTTCTGAGCCAGGTTGCTTAGTTACCGGTTTAGAAACTGAAACTGCCGCACAAAATTCTAAACAGTTGTTTTTATATTACCAAATTTATAGATTACATCATTATGTTGCACATTGTGCTTATAAAGACATTGTGCTTGCACTTATATTTCTTCTAAAAAAACTAAAACTAAAAACAAATTACTAGTAGTATACCGGTAGTGTTTAATGCTGTGTAAAGTTACAGGACAGGATGGGACAGGATTGGAAATGATGACTCTTTTATGGGATGGGATGAGACAGGAACATTTCTGACAGGACAGGATGGGACAGGACTGAAGTTTAATTCCCGTGTCACTATCTTGATCACCAGACACTATGAATCAGTAAATAAATAAATATGTATTACTTGTGATGACGCACGTGCATGAGCATATGAAATGAATAGAATAAGTAATAGAAAAGGAATAGGCAAGTGTGTGTTAATATCATTGCAGTCAAGTAAAAGCTTGTGCACAACAATAGAATGCCAGGGGTAATTATGCCTTTGTAGCATCAGAAGAAGGAAAAAAAAAACATTTGTGGGGCTCCCGAGTGGCAATCCAGTAAAAGCACTCTCTAGAGTGCAGGATGCGCTCTATAGCCTGGACGTCGCCGGTTCGAGTCCAGGTTATTCCACAGCCGACCGTGGGACGGGAGCTCCCAGAGGCGGTGCTCAATTGGCGGCGTCGTCCGGGGAGGGAAGGGTTAGGTCGGCCAGGGTGTCCTCTGTTCACCGCGCACCAGCGACCCCTGTAGTCTGGCCGGGCGCCTGCAAGCCTGTAAGCTGCCCAGAGCTGCGTTGTCCTCCGACGCTGTAGCTCTGAGGTGGCTGCATGGTGAGTCCGCAGTGTGAAAAAAAGCGGACGGCTGACGGCACACGCTTCGGAGGACAGCGTGTGTTCATCTTCGCCCCTCCCGAGTCAGCGCAGGGGTGGTAGCGGTGAGCTGAGCTTAAAAATAATTGGGCATTTCAAATTGGGGAGAAAATAATTTAAAAAAAAACAAATTGGCAATGACTAAATTAAAAAAAAAAGAAAAAAAAAAACATTTGCAACAAGCCTAAAGCAAGTTTAACATGCTACAGGGGTGTTACTAAAATATTTATTCCAAGCAGATTACAGTACTTTGGAATGTAATCTGTATACACTACCGGTCAAAAGTTTTAGAACACCTCCATTTTTCCAGTTTTTATTGAAATTTACGCAGTTTAATGTCTCAATGTACTCTGAAATTAAAGCATAGAACAAATAAACAATTGGAGATAAAAAAGAAATCATGGAATCGTTTTGTTTAACAAAATTTAATCTAAATTTTTGACTCATCAAAGCAGCCACCTTTTGCAGATATAACAGCCGAACACACTCGTGGCATTCTTTCTACAATGGAAACCAAATATTGTTCGGAAAGTTCTTCCCAACACTGTTTCAGAAGTTCCCACAAATGTGTTGCACTTGTAGGTTGCTTTGCTTTCACCCTTCTGTCCAGTTCATCCCAAACCAGCTCGATGGGGTTTGAGTCTGGAGACTGTGCTGGCCATTTGCTGTAGGATGAACCCCTGACCAACTAGGCGTATACCAGAGGGTATTGCATGGCGCTGCAAAATGATGTGGTAGCCGTTTTGGTTCAGGGTGCCACTCACTCTGTGCAAGTCGCTGACTCTGGATCCAGCAAAAGAGCCCCAGACCATCACGCTTCCTCCTCCATGTTTGACAGTTGGTGTCACACACGAGGAACCATCCTTTAAGCCTACTCGACGGTACAAAAACCCTGCGTGATGAACCGAAGATTTCAAGTTTTGATTCATCGGTCCATAAGACCTTCTTCCAGTCTTCAGTAGTCCACTGGCGGTGCTTCATGGCCCAGGCAAGCCTCTTTTTCTTATTTTGCCATCTTAGCAATGGCTTTCTTACTGCCACTCTACCTGTCAAACCTGCAGCTCGAAGTCTTCTCTTCACAGTTGAAACTGAGACTTGCTTACTTCGACCAGTGTTAAGCTGTGCTTGAAGCTGTTGTCCTGTGAGCCGCCTATCATGCAAGCTGTTGACTCTCAGAAACTTGTCTTCTGATTCTGTTGTGGCTTTGGGTCTGCCAGACCTCTTCCTGTCAGAGTTTCCTCCAGTTTCCAAGTGCCTTTTGATGGTGTAGGAAACTGTACTCACTGACACCTTGGCTTTCTTTGCAATTTCTCTAAAGGAAAGACCTACACTTTTAAGGGTTATAATGGTCTGTCTGTCTTCCTTTGTTAATTGCCTTTTTCTCGCCATTATGATAGCAATATACTACTTCCTGTAGTACAATACTGTCCAAATAATGCTTAAGAGGTGTAGTAACACAGTCTGTTCCAGCACTGCTTTTATACAGACAGAGGGTTTGTAAGTAATCAACAAAAGTTGGGACACCTGTAGGAATTGTTAGCATCAACTTTCAAGGCTTAATTTACTTCCATTGCTGCAGAACAGCTGTAAGTTGTTAACCCATTACTTGTTCCCTGAAAAAGGCCTTTTGTATAACTCTGAAATGTACATTATTTTTCAGTTTTTGGTAACCTAAACTTTTTTTAACCTCTGGCAGTTTACCGCTTACCTTTGTACCATTTCAGGTTATTCACTGGACTTGAACTGCTTAAATTTCAATAAAAACTGGAAAAATGGGGGTGTTCTAAAACTTTTGACCGGTAGTGTAAACTAGACACGAGTTTATGAAAAACTTTTTTTTTTTTTTTTTTATCCAGTGACAGCTGCAGCATCACACATTGCATCTTGTTAATACTGTACCACCTAACCTTCGTTATCTGTGAAACACACAATGTGGAAATACCTGCCTAAAATAATAATAATATAATTATAATTTGATTTACTTACCACAACATGCATGCATCACTGATCTTTTTTTTTTTTTTAACGTTATTGAATATTGTTAAATATACATTATATAAGAGTTCATTTTGAAACTCCAAAGAAGCGCAAACTATATACAGTTTTATTCAATGTGCACAATTTAATTAAAACTGATTCGCTGGTAGGATGGGACCAGCAAATCAGATGCTAGTTAACACGAGCAGGAAAAGAAGAGCACGCCCACTGCTTGTCTGGCAGAAATACTGTAAATAGCAAGGCAGGGCGTTCGGTGCATTTTCGTTGATGCACTTAAATAATGTTATTAACTATGCACATTACAAAAATATAATTATTGAATCGGTTATCCAGTATTTATATTGATGTATATAATGAGTAATGGAATCAAATGAAAAATCGATTTTCGATATGGTTGTAGCAGCCCTAACACAAATCTTTGTACACCGTGGTCACCTCCTGTTGGCTGACAATGCTGCAATTCAGAACAGCCAGAAGCCTTGTTAATCATTGAACATATCTTTTGTTGGAGTAAAAATAAAACCCAGTACTCTGTATTACCTATACTACCTTTTCAGATGTTGATAATGCTTGTGAATGTCAACATGGTGCTGTTTTTTTCTACCAGTACTGTTTGTCTCGGTTCAAAAATCTATTGCCTGTACGTAACAAACCTAGACCTTTGCTTTGGCTTCCAGCTAAACACATCTGAATGAGTTATGGGCTTTGCTACTGTGTATTTGCTTCTTTCTGGTCAACTTGCACCCTAGTTGGCTCTCAAAAGCTTGCTCCTTGCAGTTTGGTTTTAAACTTTATGGAACTTGCCAGCAGAAGATATTCAGATTGATTCCTGAGGGCTTTTAGAAACTGCACTGAACACATTTGTTAGACCTGTTTTGAATGCCCTTAAAGAAATTATTCATAAGCATCTAAAATTGTCTTGTAGTACCTGGAAGCTGCTCTTTACCCTCTAAGGCCTTATGATAAGTTTAAAAAGACTAAGTCAACTTCCATTTCTTTCCTGGTCCTTTCCATTTCTAAATACTATGGTAGCTTCATAATAGCCTTTTAGAAAGCAGCCACTGATTTATTGGACTTTACAAGCCGAGAAGAAAATTGGCATCGGCAAACATAAATTCCCCCAAGTAGTAAATGTTCAGTGAAATATTGCAGCATTACAGTCTTCTAGATTTATAATTCACCAGCAACAGATTCACATAGGAAAGTGTTTTTGTTTTTTAAAGCACAAATGAAATATGAACTTCTTAAAACATTTTAAAAATGTAATAAAATGGCAATACCAGTAAGCCTGGCTAAACAATAAATACATATTATTATTTTGTTTTTGTATTATTTTGTTTAAACTTCAATTATATGATTTAGAGGTTAGCTTCAGGCACAGTCTGCATACCCAGGTTAGAAGTGATACATGCTGTTAAATCATTTGTAAACATTATTCATTTTAACAGTAATCTGAATTGATTTCACACTAGACTTCATTCATGGTTAGGCCATGGTTAATGTGAACATTTACTTCAAGAAGTACTTCTGTTTCAAAGTGCTGGTATAGAGTAAGGAACTTTAAACAATAAAAAATGTAATGTCAAAGAAAGAAGAACTAGAAGCATACATATAATTATAGTTGAAGAAAAAAATAATCAATATTAAAGGTGATATGAAGTACCTGTGCTGAGAACAGCCATTTACGTTCCAAGAAAAGTGTCAACATACATTTTAACTTTTCCAAATGTATCAGGCTGCCTATTGGTGTTCGCAGCCTAATTTAATTGTTAAATGTAATCTCTCTATACAGTTTATGTATATGTATATAACCAGCTATCATGTATGTGCTTTCTCCTCCTTTATTTTCTATGTTTTGAGGTTATTTTAATGTTTGTAAGAACAGGCAGGTATGTCTATTGGCAAGTTTATTATGAGGATTGACAAGTGCTGTCATCATTTTGATAGCAGGAGCAGTATATCTTTCAAATAGCAATGGAGCTCTTATGCAGAAAGAATCACATGTTCCCAGCCAATTTACAGGGAAACAGCAGTAACATTTGATCATGCTTGAGAGCCCAGTAGCTGCTTCCTATTAAATTTGCCCTTTCAGATACCTGTCCCGGATTAATTTGTTGATTTCAAATGGAAACTCAGTCTTCTCCAGTGAAGCATGACGTTCTGAGAAAGACTCTCTGAATGACAATTATATTCTATCTGGTTTCAGACTATTACAAGCTTAGGCTCAGAGGAAGACAGAAGACTTCACTTACTGATTTTAATACCGTGTCCAATTTCAACTGTCAGTTATTTATGCACTGATGGAATAGTCTTCGAAAGGATGAAATGTAAAAGATTCCTAACTTTCTATTTATTTATTTTTTTATTTTTTTATTTATATATTAATTTATTATTTTATTTAAATAAAAAAGACTCAAAGAATATCGGCCTTCTCAAAGAGATTTGTAAGTGTGGTTAAAGCACAAAGTTTAAAACACTGGTTGAAACGGAGCAATCCTCAAGGGTTTTCTTTCTTCTTTTTTTTTCCTTTTTGTTCCTTGACCAAGCAGTAGTTTGCATATGTTACATTGAATATGGGGGAGCTCAAAAAAAATCACTTTGTTAGCTGTAAAATAAAGGCTGTCTTGCCTAACTCCTACTGAAAATTGAACATTTCAGTTAGTGAAAAAGGACAACTGTATATATTCTTCCAAAACCCTGTTAAGGTGAGGGTATTGTGGTCTGTAAAAATGTGCCCTTCTATGATCCATTAATATGCTTGCTTGTAGCTACAGGACAATGCTTGTAAAAAAAAAAAGGTCTGTAAATTTGTATTGCAACTGCTTCCTTTTGTCAACTGTTACATGGATAAGATATTGTAAAATACATCAATGACGTTTATATTCAATGGGTTTCAGGAAAAGACAGGCTCTATTTTCCCACCGAGATTCCCTATCCACTCTTCCGAGTGGGATAAAACTTAATAAGCTCTGCCCATCTATAATAAACTGGTCAAAATGTGAATCTCTTATGCAGACCTGAATTTGTGGTTTTGCTTAATCAAAAACACTGTACTTAATAACAAAATGATTTATTGTTAAGTTGAGAACAACAATTCATGTCACCAATGCTGCAATATAACAAATTATTTCTCTGCTTGGACAGGCTTTATTATATCAGAAGCAGTAACCTTTTCAACAACTGACCCAGAACTATAATACATGGTTGTGAGGAAATGTTGAATATATGTCACACACTACAGTTTACTGAGGGAGGATCCAGTCACTGCATTTTATTTATGTATTTTTTAATTTGAATTGCAGACATGAACTGAAAAACGTAATGACTAAGATTTTAAAAAATGGAGTTATCCAAGATTTTCAAAACAGTCTGGTTAATTTGTAATGTTTTCTCCCAGCATTGGGTTCCAGTTTAATTAGTGCTGAGACAGTAAAAAAAAAAAGAAAAAAAGTGAGACGGGTGGAGCTTTGGCATACTTAGCGTCTTAAAGACCAATAATGATTTAATAGACATTCAGTACAAAATATATTTTATGGTTGGAAACTGGAGACAGTTTTTTATATGTTGTATTTTTACTTTGTATAGTACAGTTTGGTTAGCGGGAGGAGGGGAGGGGGGGGATGCAAAGATAGCCCTGGCATTAACCCTTAAAATCTGTCATTTCCTGATTGGTACATTTTTGTAAACCTAAAAGAATATCAGCCATTCTAGTCTTAGAGATTTGGAGCTTAATTGACTTGTGTCAATCTCGATTTGAGCAGGGTTCAAGTAACCGCTGTGCATTAGACAGCCATGTTTTATGAGAAAATTAAAGATGAAATGGTACCAAATCTGTTTTTATTTTTTTCCCCCATATAATAATCCTTAACCCATATCCAACAAGCATCCCAGATCATTATTCAGCAGCTGCATTCATCTGTGTGACTCTGGTCTATTATCCTTCATGCTGGTTGGCTATTTGGGTTTTTTAGTTAGGCCCTGAACACCCAAAAATGAAACTTTCAAAGAGAATGAGATGACAGTGCTGGCATTTCATCATTGCTGGGTCTGTAGAAAGGCTGGGGAGGTTATAATATATAGAACCGAAAGCCATCTATGGAAACTGGACTTCCCCTGAAAGAGTTTAGAAGATATTAGATGTTGCCTTATTACCATATGTTCATGGCTTTAAAGAGCCCCAGTATACTTGGCTTTGCAGTGAAAATGTCATATAGGATATTGAACCAGATCTGCTTGCCTCTTGTTTATTGTATAATTAAAATCACTGTTGTGCTTTTATAATTGTACGGATGTATTTGAAAAATGTATATTCAGAAATGTTGTGTATTTATGTAATTACACGGATCGCTGTTATAATGTTATGATTATGACCTTACCTCACAATCAAATGATTTGCTTTGTTTTTTCTACTGCTTGTTCTATGATTTTTTGTTCTTTTGATGAACTGCTGTTCACCTGCATTACCCAGTCTCCTAATGTGTCGTTGACAAAATTGTTGGGTGTCCATTGAAGTTTATTGGTTGCCTTCCACTTAAAGAATTGACACACTTCGTAAATTAGTCTGATGAAGAACGGTTCTGATAAATATCAATACAAAATTATTTTTTAGACAGCTATTAAAACAAGAAAAATGGCAGTGCAGGGTAAAAAGCAACTTTCAAGTCACCCATGCCCTTTACATTTAAATGCTCACACTGCTCATCTTTAACCTTTGACAGACTAGGGCTTGACCCCAAGCTGTTGTCGAAGATCCTGAATATGAGCTCCGGTTGCTGCTGGTCAAGCGACACCTACAATCCTGTTCCAGGAGTGATGGAGGGGGTGCCCTCTGCCAGCAACTACCAGGGAGGATTTGGGACAACACTAATGGCAAAGGTTGGTGTTACTACTGTGTGTGTGTGTGTCATATATATATTGTAAGACAGCAGGGAGGGGGGTTAAAATCCTCCCTGTGTAGGATATGTGCGCAGGCACTTTTTTTGTTAGTTTCCTTTATTGTTTGATTGTTTTGCTTTATTGTTTAATTGATTTGTTAATTGTTTATTATTAATTATCCCCTGCACCTGGTGCTTATTATTAAATTAGAGCCAGGTGCAGGGTATAAAAAGAGAACAGACTGTTTGGGGCTGCTGAGGAGAAGGAGGCAGGAGGGGTGCTCTGCTTCCAAGCAGTCGTGAATAAGTAAGTGCAAAGAAGAGTGCATTTTGTTTGGCAGGTAAACGGCTTAGCCGTCCTGCGGGTGAGTTAGGTTCCCGCTGTGTTTAGCTAGGGCTCTTTGAAGAGCTAGGTGTTTCTTTTGTGTTTTGTTTATTTTTGTGTTTATTAAAAAAATAGCGCATCAGCGCGTGAAAAACTCAATTCTGGTGTCTGGGTCAATTTTTAAAGGGACAAGAACCGTGAGTGGTGCCGGCCAGTTCACATTATATATATATATATATATATATATATATATATATATATATATATATATATATATATATATATATATATATAATTGTCGTCAAACTCTATGAAAGTCAATGGAGTTAATTCATAAATATTGGTACCCTTTGCCTTAACAATGTTAATTGACCAGATTTTGAACTAACACTTGGTAAGACGAGTCAATGTTCAAAACACTTACAAGAGGTACCATTGCCGTTTAAGTATAGTGTATCAAACAATATTTATAACACTTAATGCACTGGTAAATAACATTGTTGCAAATAGAGGGCATGTAAACTTTTGACGACAACTGTGTGTATATGTGTGTGTGTGTGTGTGTGTGTGTGTGTGTGTGTATGTATGTGTGATTTATATTTATATATTTATATATATATATATATATATATATATATATATATATATATATATATATATATATATAATTAGTACAAAGAGTTAAACATCGTAGCTAATCTTAGTTATGTCATTTCCATCTTACACAAGCCATCTGATAAAAACATTTGAAATGGCTGTATCACATCAATATGAGGGGCTATTGTATTTTTTACAAACATACATGGTTTTGGGTCATTGAGTTATTTACTCTTCATTTTAAACACTGCGTAAAATGTATTTTGGGTGATTAAAATGCAACTTTACCTTAACTCACAAGTACTTCCAATAAATACAGTGCATACTGTAATGCTAACTTGTGGGGTATGCATTAACTACAGCCTTACATTTGAACTGTAATATTACTTTGAACTACTGTATAAAAACTTGGTCTAAATTGAAGAGTAAATTACTCAATGACCCAGAACCTTATCTGGAGTGCTGGAACAATTAGTTACAAATAAAGAATTGTTTTGCCATTTGCTTTAATATTCAGCTTGATACTGTATATCCTGTGTCATATTTGTGACCATGTTTATGCATATCTTTATTTGTTTGTATTCATGTTGTTTTTTTTAAAGGATCTGGGTTTAGCGCAGGACACTGCTACAAACACTAAAGCAGCCATTCCACTGGGATCTCTAAGCCACCAGATCTACAGGGTGATGTGTGCTCGGGGCTATGCACAAAAAGACTTCTCGTCAGTGTTCCAGTTTCTCCGCGAGGAAGAAAATCAGTAAAAAATAAAGAAATGCCTGTCTGAATGTGTGCCTGTTAAAACCAAATACAGGCAGGTGCTCCAGTAGCTGATAGATGGTATTTTGAAAGCCAGAAACTTTGAAACTCTGTAGGACATAGGTGTATTCTGACAGGTAATTAGGGTGTTTTTGTATTCAGTTTTCAGAACAACATTTTTTTTCATGATCACAAAGCAGCACTTTTGCCCTAGTTTTAGTGAACAATTAATACAAATTTCGGGTAATTGTTTTATTATTATTTCAGCAAAGTAATATAAAGATGAAAGTCTAGTGGAGGTAAAAAAAAAAATAAAAAAAAAAAGCAAAACGCCCCAAAATTTTTCCCTGCAACAATGACTCTATGGGGACTCTATTCTGGCACCAGAAATGACAGAACACTGAAATGTATTCAACATGCAAAAATACTGTTTCATCATATATACTAACTGGTATTGAGCCATGTGCCATTTTTTTCCTTTGTTAAACAGAAACACCAATTATATACATGTGTGTTTTTGTTTATTTTAATTCCATTTTTTTTTTTTCAAATTTTAGTTTTTATGTTTGTCATCATACATTTTAATCAGTGGCGTGACACAATCTGCTGGGGTAGCAGAGTCAACACTTCCATTTCCACTTAATATTTACTATAACTGATGCAATAACATGACATGCAGGCTGTGCTAAGCAAGCTAATACTATGGTGTACATTGCTGCTTAGAAGAGGTTGTTACTGGTACCAGCTTTGTATCTAATCCCCAGGGGTGGATGCAACATTAATATATTTCTATAATGAGGACTTCCAGATTTGGGGAAGAGAAAAAAAAAAAAACCCTGTGCTGGCCAATTCCAGCTGGATTCGAGATGGGTGCTGTCAGAGGTGCAGGTGCTTTTGAGACACAATGTCAATTCTTTAAACTGGTCAGGGGTTTATAGCATTTGTTGGCTGATTTTTCAAGCTGCATATTGTAAAACAGATATTTAAAATCACATGCTAAACCAGCTATGATGATCGAGCAGTTTTTTTTTGTTTATGTTGTTAACCAATGCACTGCAGTCATTATTGCAGTATTTAAACAATGTATTTATTACCTTTGTAACACAGACTGTAAACGTGCACAATAAAGCCACAATCTTTCATTGATTTTAATCATTTGAGCGAAACGCAAAAAATAATCCAAAATCAACACCATCTGATGTAGCGTGATTAACTGTAAACCAGTTCATTAAAGTCTAAATCTTGCATGACTAGTCAATGGTGCCTCAGTTATTAATGTAAATAGACAAACAAGCCTACCTGCACATTACCAGCAAACAGTAAAGATACCTCCTATTTCTAAATCCTGAAAGTTTTTTTCTCTCCTCTCTGTTCATGCCTTTTTTAGTCATTAATTTGATTTAATTTTAGTCAAATTGTTGGTCGGTTTCTCCCTTTTTATTATTAAACTTCTTCTTTCCATCTCTTTCTTGTGCATCATTTAATCAGGTCTTTAAGTCATGTGACTGTCCGGTTGCACAAAGGTCTATGCAGTGGTTTGCAGAAGTATTCACCCCCCTGCAAAGTTTTCACATTTTATTGAATTACAAGTAATGTATGCACAGTTTTTCAAACAAACTTTTTTTTTATTCAAAGCTGTAGTGGTTAAACTGAACACTGTTATATGAGGAGGGGGTTAAATGTCAGCAAAGAAAATGTACAAAATGAAATTTACTGGTTGCATAAGTATTCAGCTCCTTAAGTCAGTACTTGGTAGAAGCACCTTTTGCAGCAATTACTGCTATGAGTCTTTTTGGATAGGTCTCTACTAGCTTTGCACAGTTGGATGGTGACATTTTTGCCCATTCTTCACGGGAAAATTGCTCCAGTTCTGATAAGGTTGTTGAGGATCGTTGATGTACTGCAATCTTCCAAGTCTTGCCATAAATTCTCGATTGAATTCAAGTCAGGACTTCGACTGGGCCACTGAAGAACATTAATTCTCTTATTGTTCAACCACTCCAGTGTGGCTTTGGCTTTGTGCTTCGGGTCATTGTCCTGCTGAAATGTGAATTTACTCCCCAGTTTCAGTCTTGGCTGACTCAAACAGGTTTTCCTCAAGGATTTGCCTGTACTTTGCACCATCCATTCTCCCCTCTATCCTGACAAGCTTCCCAGTCCCTGCTGAAGAGAAGCATCCCCATAACATGATGCTGCCACCACCATGCTTGACAGTTGGGATGGTGTTGGCTGGGTGATGTGCAGTGTTGGGCTTGTGCCAGACGTAATGCTTGGGATTTAGACAGAAAAGTTCAATTTTTGTCTCGTCAGACCACAAAACCTTTTTCCACATGTCTGCAGTATCATCTACATGCTTTTTCGCAAACTCCATGCGTGCTTTAAGATGAGGCTTTTTGAGTAATGGCTTCTTTCTTGCCACCCGTCCATACAGGCCAGCTTTGTGTAGGGACCGGCTTATCGTTGATGTGTGAACACTGACTCTCATCTCAGACACAGAACTTTGCAGATCTCTCAAGGTCATTGTTGGCTTCAGAGTGACATCCCAAACCAGTTTCCTGCTTGCCTGGCTCCTCAGTTTGGGAGGGCGACCTGATCTGGGTAGTGTTTGGGTGGTATGATGCACCTTCCACTTCTTAATGATGGACTTCACTGTGCTGAGAGGGATAATCAGTGTATTTATCCCTGACTTGTTTTGAAAGCTCCTTGGTCTTCATGGTTGCTTTGTTGGATCACTATGTGAGTTGCAGCTTGAAAGTCTTTATATAGCCGAGGGAAATTATCTACAAGTTAAACCACTTTGAGTACACACGGGCTGAAACCATTTCACTAATTTTGTGACCTTTCAAACAAATCATTTGCACCTGAACTGATTTAGGGCTGCAGTAGCAAAGGGGTTGAATACTTATGCAACTTAGATTAATCTGTTTTTCTCTGTAAATCTTACTTTATATTCTATATGCATTTTTTAACTTTATCAATGTGAAGTAGTTTGTGTAGAATACTTCTGCAAACCACTGTACATAAAATGTTGATGCTTATTCAAGTACTTGTGCTGTGAACTTGGTGCATGTCATCTAACCCCTTCTAGTCTACAGAAAGACCAGTCTCCTTATTTCCCTGGCTTTTTCAAAGTTTCTCAATATAATTAGGCATGTTTCTTTTTTGTACTTTTACCCATCTACCTGTAAACCTGTTATAGATTAAATATTTATGAAAAAGTTGATGCACTGAAGTTCTCACTTATTGAGAGAGAGCTATTAGTGCTGATTTTAAAGGAATTTGTATCAATATATGCAGTCAAACCCAACATATGCTGTGAAAAGATCAATTATTTCTACACCATTCACAAATAAAATCTGTTTTTAAACAGCAGACCAACACACACAAAGTCAGAGTATATATAATAAGGTGTTTTCAGTTTGTAGAGCTCCATGTAATTGAGTTATTTTAAATATTTAATTTCCCTAATGATTACTATTTAATATCCACTTTTAGTCTATGATTCTCATAATCTTTTCCTATACCTACATGTCTTTAAATGTGAAGATAATCTATCCATTACATAAACATGAATGTTAATCGCATATAATCGCCCGTCATTAAAAACCGGAGCTCTCGGTACGTGACCTGTATGTACAGTATGGTGTACATTAGTACAGATTTTACAATCACATCTGGTTCTCCAACAGCCTGCTGCTAAACCAAATTCTTTCCATTTCCCCCCCAAAAATGGGCATACCAGCTCTCTGTTTTTGGTATTTATGATACAGTAATAATATATATATATATACATACAGTGCCTTGCATAAGTATTCACCCCCCTTGGACTTTTCCACATTTTGTAGTGTTATAACCTGGAATTAAAATGGATTTAAGTAGGATTTTTTGTCACTGATCAACACAGTCTATAATGTCGAAGTGGGGAAAAAAATCTACATATTTTTCAAAATTATTTAAAAATAAAAAACTGAAAAGTCTCGATTGCATAAGTATTCACCCCCTTTGCTGTGACACCCCTAAATTGCCAACCAATTGCCAATTGCCTTTAGAAGTCACATAATTAGTTGAATGGAGTCCACCTGTGTGCAATTAAAGTATTGACTCAGAGGGGTGAATACTTATGCAACCAACAAATGTCTTTTTTTTTAATTAACTTGTGTCACAATAAAAAAATATTTTGCATCTTCAAAGTGTTAAGTATGTTGTGTAAATCAAATGGTAAAAATCCCAATTAAATCCATTTTAATTCCAGGTTGTAACACTACAAAATGTGGAAAAGTCCAAGGGGGGTGAATACTTAAGCAAGACACTATATATATATATATATATATATATATATATATATATATATATATATATATATATATATATATATATATATATAATGGTGAAAGCCATACTGTACAGTAATTTCAATATCTAAACCAGTCTAATTTACACACACTTCCTTCATATATCCCCATCCCATACTTTAATGCTTAAGTACTTTTAAGTTGATTTATAGTAAATTATATGATTTCGGGTTTTAATATATGGATGAATCACATTTTATCATGATTGGATGAGAGGTTTCCTTTCAAGTCCGAAATGTAACCATTACCAAATGGGTATTTACCTCCTAAAGAAATGAATCCTGAAAATTGTATACCAAAGCTGCTCTTGGAGCCTGTGACAGTCGTGACCCCACCCCCAGGGGCACAAAAGGACGGCTTTTACAGATCTCGGCGCCATTTTTTTCTTTCAAGACTGACCTGATTGGAGAGCCTTGTTCAGATAAGTACATTGTTGCTTCTGTCTGTATATATTTCGCATTTGTTGTGTTTTTACACATTATATGTGATATTTAAACTTATCACTAATAGTTTTTACTAATTATGCATATTGTGTGCACTACAGCCTGTTGCTTGTTACATCCTGTTGCGGCCTTGTGCCCCACGTGAAGCCAGTAGCTAGGGTTGCTCCTTCCCAGGGATCCAGCAACATAAGTCGGCTAGCCACTGAATTACTGTGGGAATGTTTGGCGCCACCTGTCCCGTCTGTCCCCGTGGGGCTGTGAGCGGAGATTTGCCACAGGAGGACATATTGTGCATTGCCGCCTCTGAGGAAACAAGGCAGTCGATTTTCAATGACAAGCCTACCGCCTCTCCCATATCTCCCCCAATTCACCTGGATTTTCTTTTTGAAATCCAGTCTTCCTGGGACATTCTGGCAACAGATCCTGCCATTTCCCTTTCAATGGACATTCTTTTGCCGCCTTGGACCTGACGCCTAATTTTTTAACGCTCCTATCTGAGAAAGCTGCCTGCCCTAACAAGCAGCCGGGTCTCTGAGGTAATCCTCAAGACAGCCTATTCAGCAGTGCGTTCGCCACAGGGCTAGGCAATGATAACAGCATACTGGTAACCTACCAGTGGGGTTTGCTGCAATCCCGTTCTGAGAACCACAGGCCCTCATCACATGATGGATGAGCTGCACCTGCTTAACAAGAACCTGCTCTGTTTGTCCAAGCTCAACGGACAGGCTATAGGTAGAAACCTGGCTGCGCTGGTAGCTGCACGTAGGCAGCTTTGGCTTTCCCAGGCACGCGGGGATAAAGCACCGCTGTTGGACGCCCCGGTCACTCCAGGGCATAAGTTTGGTCCTGTGGTGGACAAGATGCTGCTGTAGATGACTGGCTCATTTGTGCTCAGTCTATAGCAAAGGAAGAGGCCCACACGGAATTTGTCACCAGCCACCTTCAACGGTTGTGCCTTACGGCGAATCATGCAAAGAGCCAGCTCACATCTTCTCAGAGCCTCCTATCTAGGAGTGTGCTTGGATTCAGGGCCATGCTGTACACTCTGTCGGACAGTAGAGTGCAGATAATAGCCACTTGTTTGGAGCTCTTTCAGCTCAACAGAGCGCTCACGGTAGTGACATTCCAGAAACTTCTGGGCTTGATGGCAGCAGCTGACCAGACGCTTCCTTTGGGTCTCCTGTGCATGCGTTCTCTACAGGCCTGGTTCAACAGCAGGGTTTTTCAGCCCGAGTTGAACTGCGACCTCATATTGACAGTGTCTCATCACTGTCTAAAGGCACTCTCTTGGTGGAAACAGCCAGCCCATCTACAACTCGGTGTAGTGCTGGGCAGTGTCACCAGAAGGGAAGTCATCACCACAGATGCGTCCAACCTGGGCTGGGGCTCTGTGTGGAATGGCAAGGGTGTGCAAGGTGTGTGGAACCCCCTTGGCAGGGTGTCCACATAAATGTTTTTGAGCTGCAGGCAGTTTACCTGGCCGTGCAGCGTTTGTTGCAGAAGGTTTGAGGGAGGCATATACTTGTCCGTGCAGACAACACAACAGTGGTGGCTACGTCAACCACAACCTCAGCCTCATGGCCCTGAAGTTTTGCTCTGGGCACACGAGAACCTATTCTCACTGCAGGCAGTACATTAGCATGGGGTGAAAAAAAACTGGGCAGCGGACCTCCTCTTGAGTCCCAGTTCCTCTGAGTGGAGGCGAACCCCGAGATGGTAGCCTTATTTGGGAGAGGTTTGGGAGAGCATAGATAAATCTTTTGCATCCCAGGAATCAACCCACTGTCCCCTCTGGCTCTCCATAATAGGACCAGCTGGTGGTAGATGCCTTGGCACACCAGTGGCCGAGGCAACTGTTATATGCCTTCCCACCGCTTGTCCTGCTCCCACTGTGTCTAGAGAAAATCAGGCAGGACCGGGCCAAGGTACTCCTAGTAGCCCCTTTTTGGCCCAGAAGACTGGTATAAACCCTGATGCAACTCCTGAGCGGCCAGCCGTGGACTGCCCAAGCACCATGACATGCTCAGCCAGGCTTAGGGGACCTTATGGTATACCTACCCATCGAACCTGTAGCACTGGGTCTGGCCCCTGAACGGCTGCTTTGAGCTGTCTGGGTCTGTCCAATAGTGTTATTAACACCTTACAAAATGCCACAGCAGCGTCCACACTTTCCCAGTGGGGCATTGTGACCGAGCTGCTGTTGAGTGGCGTGTGGGTGGTGACGTCACGGACCATAAAAAGAAACCAAAACAAGGAATGGCGGTGGTGAAACTGCAGCGCTACGGCGCTCAGTGTATTTATTAAATAATAAATAAACAAAAGGTTTCAACAAACACAAAACAAACTAAACAAAAAGGCACATTGGCCAAACAAACAGAAATAAACAAATAAGTATTGTGCTGGTGTAAAAACCAGCACACTTAGCAGTTGTTTATCTTTTACTTTCTCCTTGCTTGCTCTCCCGTACTCTCCTCTGTACACTCTCCTCCTCAGCGCGGACAGCTGGAGGCGTTTATATTCTGGCCGAGGGGTTAGCTAGCTGTTAATTATCTTATTACCCCTCGGCCACAGTCTGCACGAGTTTAGTAAGATGCGTGACTGTCAGCTAGTTTAAATAATCAGTAGCTGATCAGTCACGCATCCTCGCGAGGTTTTTAACAATATATATACAAAACAATAACAAATACACTGCGCTTTGCCGTAATAAACATATAAAAATCATAATATAAATAAATAATAAACAAAGGGGCGGGACACTCCACCACAGGCATTTTTCAGATGTGGTGCCTGCCTCAGGGTTTTAACTCCACGACCTGTCCCATGGCAGTTATACTGCAATTTTTACAGGACCTGTTTGAATGGGGAAATCCCCCTGTACATTATAGGTCTATCTGGCAGCTATTCAGCTTGCCATGTCAAAAGTGACTCTCTCCCCAGGAGATCACTTCCTGGCAGGGCAATTTTTCAAAGGAGCTCAGCAGCTTCAGCCGCTTATGAAGGATATTGTTCCTCGCTGGAGGCTTAATGTGATGCTTGAAGCACTCATGAAGCCTTCATTTGAGACCTTGCATTCAGCTGAGCTGAAATTTTTATCGCTCTTGCTTACAATCACATCCGCTAAGCGGCTGGGTGAGATGTAAGCATTTTCAATTGCGAAAGCTGGCTTAATTTTTGCAGAAGTCTAGAGTATTAAGGGTGGCTTCTCAGTCGACCCTTACAATACAGGCATAGAGGTGAGTTTCTCCCTCAATTTTTTCAACCTAGCTACTTGTTACTGGGGTTCCTAATGGGTATGCACAAGGTAGCCTTTGGCTTAGTCTTGTAGCATTCCAGTCGTTCTGCAATGTTGCCCTTGCGACGGCTTTGGTACACTCATCCATTTGGTAATGGTTACATTTTTTACCTGAAAGGGAACGTTAGGTTATTCTAATAACTCTGGTTCCCTGAAATAGAAATGTAACCATTAACCTTCAAGGTCGTTCATTCAAAGCATAGAAAATCAAGAAAACATAATAAACCTCAAGTTACACATTTCTACAGGAATGGAAAGCTATGTAAAAAGTAACTTTTTATAAGTGAATTCATCAGTAAATGTATAGATGGTGCATATTATTACCACTGTTAATCTGTATAAAGATATGTAAACACACACTTGAATAACAAGTAACATTCTGTTTTAATAGTTAGTGACAACCAAAAATGAAATATTTACAATGGAAGTTTTAATAGAACTAATATAAGGTAAATTCACTTGTCTATTACACCTTTTAAGGATTGCAGGTGCTGCTCTAAACATATGTAATACTACAAGAAATTCAATTTGCAATAAAATATGGCAAGCAATTCCCTATATAGATGCATCTAAAACAATCTATATATTTTTCAGATTTTTTTTTCTGTTAGACCTAGTCGGAGCCTATATTAAAGGGTAATCAAAAGTAGGATCTTTTTAACTTCTTTAATAACAATGCCAGTTCTGTGAGAAACATTTTCCATTGTTTTTGTAATTTCTCTAGCAGGATAAAGCGAGTAAAAAAGAAAATTAATAAAACACATGTTAAATGCCTAACAAAAAAATGATGTATTTATTTCCATCATTATGAAGATAATATAGACACTTTTTAATAATTAAAGCCCCAAAATGTGCAGGCCATTTGTAGAGACTCTCTCTCTCTCTCTCTCTCTCTCTCTCTCTCTCTCTCTCTCTCTCTCTCTCTCTCTCTCTCTCTCTCTCTCTATATATATATATATAACATGGGGATAAGAGCAGGTTAACATGTTAATGTAAAACCTTTCATTCAAAACTGTTATAGAAAGCCTTTCATTGTAAGTATGTATTTGTTTATTTGTTTGCTTTATTTTTACAGACTGCATTTCTTGAATTACTTTAATTTGTGGTTCATATATGTATATTAAGCAAACTATGACTATAGGTCATTTTGATGGACATCCTTTTTTGGTATTAGTAGTTACTGGAGGCTATACCATTGTGAGATGGGGGATGCTTTGTTTTTCACAAAAACACAAATTTCTGGTTTTACAATATGCCATGAAACACATTTACAACATGCAATAAAACAGATAGCGACTGCAGTTTTCCCTTGGGTTACACAGCTTACCTTTAGGGAAGCTTTCTGCTTCAGGCATTCTAACACTTGATAATGTTTTCAAAAACCACCAAGGCAATGGCCATTTAAAGCTTATGGTTACATCAAAGTATTTATGTCAAAAGTATTTTTAAAAGGTATTGACAATGTCAACCCAAGGGACTTTTTTGACCTGAAAAAAGAAACAAAGACCAGGGGTCACAAATGGAGATTAGATAAAGGGGCATTCAGAACAGAAAATAGGTGGCACTTTTTTACACAGAGAATTGTGAGGGTCTGGAACCAACTCCCCAGTAATGTTGTTGAAGCTGACACCCTGGGATTCTTCAAGAAGCTGCTTGATGAGATTCTGGGATCAATAAGCTACTAACAACCAAACGAGTAAGATGGGCTGAATGGCCTCCTCTCATTTGTAAACTTTCTTATGTATTTATTATTATGGGCCATCAAGCAATTGAATGCACTACCAATTGGGGTAGATTCAATAGTATCTTCTATCATTCAATATCAGTTGGGGTAGATTCAATGGTATATTTTATCATTCAATATCAACCAGAATTGCATACAAGATTCATTGTAATATAAGGCCTAAACATTTGATAACCAAATACATGAAGTATTGTGCAATTGCTTTGCATACTGTAATATTTATAGTTGGAATCCACAAAATTCTCAGTATTAAATGTCTTGACTTTACATGCACAGTGGATTCAACACTAATTGCTAGTAATTACAATATATGTTGCAGTTAAAAGTCCAAGGTTGCTTTAGATTTCAACAACCTATTATAGTCCGCTCTGAGAGATTGTTTTATGGATGGGAATTCTATCCACTTATAAGCAGAGCAGTAAACTTGATGTATTGCTTTCACATTATCAGGCCACAAAAATGCTGCAGAGCAGTGGAAAATATAACCATTCAAAGGAGTTTTTGTTTCTGATTCATATATACATATATTTAAACATGTTTCTAACTGTTTGGCAATGCTTCCTTATTAACTTGAAAGATGCATATAAATTGGTGCCTGTTGTTAACCTTGTAGTGTTAACATCTATAAAGCTGTGAAACTATGTCCATCGACAGTTTGCACTCCATGCACACAGCTGCACAAATGGTGCTGGCTGACCATATTTCCAAAACAGAGCTCCAGATTGGTCCTCTAAGAAATAATATCAAAGAACTACACACAGAGGCTGCAGGATATTTAACGAAGCTAACGTGCGCAGGGTGAGAATAACATGTCCCCAGGTCCTCATGACTTTCTTAAGAGAACCACTTGAACAGTTGTAGGGACATGGCTCAGGATCACCTTCCTAAGTGTAGAAACCACAGTGATTTATTAACATGTTTTTGGTGGATTTTCCATTAATAAGGTGTTTATTAAGTGTAACATCCCAGTTAAAGAGAATCCATTTTATTTAATTTAAGAGTAAAAGGAACATGTGAAAGTGTGACTATAGACTAATTTTTTTTTTTACCTTGCCAAATGATAAAATAAGGCATTTTCATTCACATTAAGTGGCAGAGCTTTCACAACAGAAATACAGTAGTTCCTAAAATGATTTGTTCCCTCCAAATGAACAGCAATACACAGGCATTGTAATAAAACTATGACATCGGTAAGTTTGAAATAGTTGTACTCTTTTTTATTGTTTTGTAAACTGTTAGGAATCATAGTGCACATTTATTCTCTGTCGGACTGGTTAAGGTGGTTTTACATCAGTGCTTACTGAATATTTCAGTGCTTCGGTTCCCAGTCCTTCTATCCTCAGTCAATGAAAGTGCTGTTAAAATGTAGCTACTGTAAAATGTATATATTACATACTGGATTAACAGAACAAAACCAGAAGGTGGTACAGAAAAATATAATTATTAAATGTATTCAAGCAATATAAACAGTGGCAGATTTTAATACTGCCACGGTGTAAATAAAATAATGCTCTTTCTGTACCACGGTTGTGAGAATCAAACAACTTTTTGTGCATACGAGTCCCTTAAATTCATTTCTTTCAGTAAATATGTGACCTTTCCTGAAGGGTCCTACATTAATGATTTAAACAACAGCAGTACAGTCAGCACTCGCATACCCGACCCTATAAATAGATAGAGATAGATAGATAGACAGATAGATATAGATATATAGATACAGTCAGCATATTTGACCCTATAAAATTGTGACTTCAGGTTAAATGAGTGCGATGCATTTCTGATTATTTCATTTTGGCCCGTTCCAACCCTTATCTGTTTTTTCACAGAACACAAAGATACAATGTCAAAAATACACAGCTGAAAAGGACTGTTTTAAAATAAGTAAGCTTCCATTTAGATGTACTGTAATTGGTTTTGTTGGTAAAGTACTATATTTTCAACAGAAGTATTTTAATTCAGAACGATATGATTCTGAAAATATCACTTGCCAAAAGAGACGACTGTGGACACGTGGATTGTAATACAGTACATACTTTTAAATCTGGTACGTATTGTAGCAGTACGTAAAATTCCCCATTAACGACCCAGCAGCAAAATGAAATCAAAATGTTACCCATGCAGATTGCGTGCAATTTAGCAAAAGATTAACAAAAAACACCACCACCAGTTTCCAGAATTAAAACAGTATCCAAAGTCAAAATTGCAGAATATAGTGCTCGATAAGGCCCTAATGTCAAAGTTCACTTGCAAATGAAAATGCACAAAAGCAACTGAAGATCACAGGGTTTTTTTTAAATGCATCACAGTAAATAAAACTGTTTAATGATTAACTTTTACATTACCGTAGCTTGTCCTGTTCGCTTTGTGTTTGCTGCATTTTCGTCATGTGAAATTGGAGGAAGCGCTGTGTAACTGCACAATAAAGACAGACTGATTTGGCCTGCGAGGGGAAAAGAAAACAACAACAAAAATGCGGGCTGTGACGGATAAACAAGTACATTGTAACATTGAAGAGATGGGCTTTGTATCAGAAAACTGGTGACGGAGTTGGAAATGGGGATTGATTTTATTCTTAATACAAGGGCGGTAAAACACGACTGACGTGCATCTGGCTAACGGATATCCGAGTGCTGACTGTGTTAGTATCTGACCTTACTTAATTTAAAATATTACAATCCAGTAAGCTTTTGTTAATTATTTTTGACATTCTTTGACAGGAACAGTCCTGTTACAATATAGTTGATTATAGAGTGACAGTGTGTTACATAGGGATCATATTTTGTTTTCCAGTTTTAAGATACGTTTTCATGCTTTTTCTTTCAGTTGCCTGTAAAACTAGGCAGTTAGATTGAAATTATTCTTGCTTCCTTATTTAAATTTTGCTGTGAAACGTAGCATTGTTTAACATTCTATCACACATTACAGCACATATCGTTTTTGCTAAATTGGCCTGTACAGGATGTGGAATGTCTAACAGAATTTAGTGCTTAGGTCAGAAGTGGATGCACACTGAAGCAGACATAAGTCTGCTGGGTGTAAAATCACTGGTGCATGAGCCAACAGACACCAGCCAGAGCAGAGGAAACAATAATACACAACGCAACTAACTGTCCCTAAATCCATATGTAATCTAATCACTTTGAGGTCATTAAGAGAAGACAATCTCATTGCCCCAATGTACTAGACTGGCTTTTTTCAAGGACGTGGGAGACGCTAGTCTACTAAAAAGAGACTGAGAAAGCCCTACAATAGGCCACAGCAAATAACAAAGTGTCTGGTATCACACATGCAGAAGAGAGGCAATTAGCCTTAATGATCCAAACAAACCACACCAAATCTTCCTAAAGACTTATTTCCTCAGCAGGAGAGTCACTGGCTCAGTTACAAGTCTTTGAACAAGCGCATGTATTGAGGTGCAGACACCAGGCTTCTAGAGCATACGCTCAGGATAATAAAGGAAAGAGGAGGGTGCTTGAAAAATAACTGCAGGACTGCTGTCTGCTTTTGTATCTTCCACTATAAATTATAGTCTTCTCCAGATAAGCAATGTTCTTGTTTGGAACACTTAGAATAAGGCTTTATCTGGTGTATCAGCTAAATATAGCTTTATAGCTTTTATACTTTGGAAGGAAAACTACCTTTCTGAAAAGGAAAAAATACATGTTAACATCAGAGAAGTATGTCTGCTTACAATTTGTGAGCATGAAGTCATTTAAGACATAACTACTAAACCATATAATATTGTCATTTTATACCCACGGTATGTTTTCTTTTTTAATTTGGGTTACAAGAATTTTTTAGTCGGGTCATGATGAGTATTTGTCTCACAAGAGTGACCATCAAAGAAATACATGCAAGCTTGGCATTCAAACAGTGGATTACAAGAAATATCCACAATCAGTGCAAAGCCAGGTAAAGTACAAGTATTAAAAAACATTATACTAATATGATAACTTGGTTACTATAAAAATAGGTTTTTATGATAGTCAATCTAACTGTATCTGTTAGTTCTCAGATGTCATGTGCACTTCCTGATGCTAGTCACATTTTGTTTCTCTCCCCAAGTGCACATATAATCAAATCTTTAGAGATGGGAATGAAAAGCCAAAAAAAGTATTTAGCAAGAACACAATGACCTATGCAGTTTATTGTACATGTTCGAATTTCAGAACAGGCAAGTGTTTTGTCATACAACCATACTTATCTCATGAGCCAAAAGACACCACTTATTTTATATATATATATATAATATATATATATATATATATATATATATATATATATATATATATATATATATATATATATATATATATATATATATATATATATATATATATATATATATATATATATACACACACACACACACACACACACAACCAGGCATCTTGGTTGATATTAAGCAGGCAGTGTGGTCCAGTGGTTAAAGAAAAGGGCTTGTAACCAGGAGGTCCCCGGTTCAAATCCCACCTCAGCCACTGACTCATTGTGTGACCCTGAGCAAGTCACTTCACCTCCTTGTGCTCCGTCTTTCGGGTGAGATGTAATTGTAAGTGACTCTGCAGCTGATGCATAGTTCACACACCCTAGTCTCTGTAAGTCGCCTTGGATAAAGGCGTCTGCTAAATAAACAAATAATAATAATAATAATAATACTGCAGATTTATGAGAAAAAAGCTGACAGATCCAGCAAAAATATATAGCAATTAGTACTACTGCAGGAGTGAATTGCCAGAATACTGAGTAATAATTGGGAGGAGTCTTGGCTTAATAATTAAGTCTCTTTATTATTATTTGTTTATTTAACAGACACCTTTATCCAAGGCGACTTACAGAGACTAGGGTGTGTGAACTATGCATCAGCTGCAAAGTCACTTACAATTACATCTCACCCGAAAGACGGAGCGTAAGGAGGTTAAGTGACTTGCTCAGGGTCACACAGTGAGTCAGTGGCTGAGGTGGGATTTGAACCGGGGACCTCCTGGTTACAAGCCCTTTTCTTTAACCACTGGACCACACTGCCTGCTTAATATCAACCAAGATGCCTGGTTGTGTGTGTGTGTGTGCATATATATATATATATATATACACAGTAGTAGTCAAAAGTTTACATACCCCAATGGAAATTTATAATTTCTAGAAATTCTCGAAAACAAATAATTTTAGGAAAAATCTTTTGTAGCAAAAGTTTTGTTTTTGTGGATGAGGAAAAGAAGTTACAATAAATAGATGTCTACAATTTATTTATTTCAGCAATTTTTTTTGCAAAACTCCAGAAATGCTCATTCAAAAGTATTCATATCCTTTGATGCTATGATAATATTGTCTACAAGGTTCTAGAAATATCAATATGATAATGCAGAACCTAATTCTAAAAAAGTCTAGAAAATGCTGGATTGTAGGTGAACATTCCTAGAGAGTATAAAAGGGTTAGGCATAGGATGATTGCTGTCATTACCAAAAAGTCAATATGGGAAAAAGTAAAGAGCAATCTGAAGACCTTAGGCAGAAAATTATTTATTGTCATAAAGCTGAAGAAGGATACAAGAAGATTTCCAAGCATTTGAGTATCCCAATTGCAACTATTGTTTCTATTATCAAGAAGTACAAAACTCATGGTACTGTCACAACGCTCCCTAATAAAAAATCTGAGATTGACTGCCAAAGATATTCAAAGTGAATTGGCTGCAAGTGGGACTGGGGTTTCCTTTTCAACCATAGATCTAGTATTGCATGGTGAGGGTCTCAATGGTGGCAGCCCAAGGAAAAAGCCACTTTTGGAAAATGTCACAAGGACAATCACTTAAAGTTTGCAAAACGGCATTTGAATAATGGATATGAGTAGGAGTCTACTTAAATCGCAGTAAATTTACGTATTTTTCGCGGGTAGGTTATGGAATAAAACTAGGATTTCGCTGACCTGTTTAAACATTAAATAAACCTAAGTAGACAATATTTCAGAGCACTAGAAAAGCCTAAAAATAATGGTGCTTGCTTCCTTACTAAAATGCTGTCATTTGTTAAAGGCAAGCATGCAACATCCCCCAGCAGTTGCATGCTTGCCAATGCTGAAAACTAGATTTTAGCAACCTAAATCAAAGCAATGCAGCACTGACTTTGTCCCACCCTCTACTGTACAGTACAGATCACGGAAAAGCCAGTCCAGATGCACTGATAGGCTGATTAAAACATCCTTGTCATTTGAACAATAAACAAGAACGTTAAGCGCTTTGGAGTATTTTTTTGTAAATGTTGTTGTCTAAGGACGTTTTTTTCTTTTTTTTTTGCCTAAGTGGAATACACACAGGACGGTGAAGGAATTAAAAAAAAATCCATATCTACAGATGAAAGATACATAGTTTACGTCGCTTGCGTTGTGCAGTAGCTACTAAAAGAGGTGAGTTTCACAGTGACCCCTCAATTTCCAGATTTCCGTGAAACCGCGATTTAGATAGTTATGAGTTATGAGTCAAAGGTTTTGTGGAGTGATGAAACAAAAATCGAGCTATTTGGTCACACTGATAGTCGTTACGTTTGGAGAAAGTCTGGTGAGGCGTACAAAGAAAAGAACACCATACCTACTGTAATGCATGGAGGGGGTAATATCCTTCTATGGGGCTGTTTTTCCTCTAATGGCACAGGAAATGTAGTTCCAATACATGGTAAAATTGATTACATTGCATACAAAAAGATATTGGATAGTCATCTGAAATCCTCCGCTACAAAACTTGGTTTAAAGCGCAACTGGACATTCCAACACAACAACGATCCAAAGCACACTCAAGATCTACTTCAGAATGGTTAAAGAAGAATAAAATCAAGGTTCTGGAATGGCCTAGTCAAAGTCTCAATCTAAATCTGATTGACAATTTTTTTATGAGTTGAAGTCTGTGCACAAGAGAAGTCCTCGAAATTGGAATGCACTGGAACAATTTTGCATTGAAGAATGGTCAAAAATTACTAAAGAATAATGCCGAAAGCTCATTGACAATTATCCAAATCCTTTAAAAGAGGTTATTATTGCTAAAGGTGCCACAACTAGCTATTAATTTCATTTTCCTTGTCAGGGTATGAATACTTTTGAATTTGCATTTTTTGAGTTCTGCAAAAAAAATGCTGAAATAAATAATTGTAGACATCTATTTCTTGTAAGTTTTTTTCCTCATTCACAAAAGCAAATCTTTTGCTACAAAAGATTTTTCCTTTAATTCTTTATTTTCAAGAAATTTCTAGAAATGATAAATTTCCATTGGGGTATGTAAACTTTTGATTACAAATGTATATATTGGTGCATTTAGATGGAAGAAAGTGAACATTAAGCAAACAGCTTATTTTTCACTCAACAGGCATCATTAATTGTCAGTTTGTTCAATCGGGAAAAAAAATGATAATAGCTTATAGTGGAACAAACATTTGCATAACTCTTACCTCTGCGCCTATAACCCTATGGTAATTGTCTGGCAATGATTAAGTGAGTACAATTTATATGAGTAACCAAGTAATCCACTCTCCAGCGATTGGACCAGAATAAGCCTGAACATGTGCTCATGTCAACCACCATGCCTAGAACCAGCCTTCTATAAAATCTTTAATTACTCTCTGCTTGTATTTCTAGCAATAAAGTAGTGGGAAAGTACCTGCTATGTCTTGTCATTATAAATACCACGTTTAAATTATAAGCTGGATAGAATAGTGCATTGGCAAACTAGTCCATTTGTTAATCATTTTTTGAATAGTTACGAATAATCATATTTGTTGCATAAACAAGGACCACTATAAAAACTTAAGCAAATGAAGTTATGGGGAAAATTGTTTCAAAGCAATCTCAGTTTGTTGTCCCATGTCTGTCGGATTCTGTTGTTCAAATCAGCTGAACAGGCAACACCTTCTCACTACAGTTGTAAAACAAGCTGTTTATGGTGTTGTAAGAAGCCTAGGGTTTTCTACTGATGTCATATCGGATGTAATGTGTTTTCTCTGGCAAAAATGGATTTTATTTAAAGGAGTAATAACCAAGCTTCTTGCACTTCGTTGGTTCCTGACTTTTCAATGGTCAATTGTGAACATACTGCATACGATCGCTAGTGTGAGAGAGTTGTTGTAATGGTCCAGTACTAGTGGGAGGAGACTTGGTGAGCACAGTAGCTAACTACATCGAGAGTAGCAACTTCCTAGACTATAATATTATTAAAGCAGGACTAAATAGCTGCAAAAAATACATTGTTGGATTTTTTTCAAATGGGAAATAAATAAAGGGAAGTTTTATTGTAAGACCAGGTAGTTGTAGTTCAAAGTAATATTACAGTTAAAATGTAAGGCTGTAGTTAATGTATACCCTAATAAGTTAGCCTCAAAGTATGTACAGTATTTATTGAAAGTAGTCATGACTTCAAGGTAATGTTGCATTTTACTCACCCAAAATACATTTTACTCACATAGGGCCCTATTTAGCAACGTTTGCAAACCCCTAAGGCAATAGCAAAACATTTTTGCGAACTGACTTTGCCCACATATGTGATTTAGCAACCGTGTTTTAGTGCCCACTCAACAAGTCATTGTTCGCGCTCGACATGGGCTGAACTTTAGGGGAGTGTCCTCATTTACATACAAATGTAGCGATTTTGCATTTCAGTTGAAAATCAGGTGTAAACTGTGCACAAATTACATGGTTGACTATAAATATTTGGGGAGGAGATGGGGCATAAATTACTCAATGACCCAAAACCTTATCTGGAACACTGCCCGCTTGTAAATAAGGCCTCGGTATTAATGTGTAAATTCTTGGTTAAATAAATACACTTTAAAACACTTAAATAGAAATGCATCAATTTAGTATTTGGTTTATTAAATGAATACAAACCCCAATGGCAGACTTGATTAGAAGCCCATCAAAGAGTTATTCCACCATTTAGAGTGACTGTCTAATCTGGCTCACTTGTAACAGCTGACCAGAGGAAGCACAAGGAAAGGCTGCTAATAGGAAGTTTTTAAAAAAGATTACATTGCCCTTATAACATTTTACCACAGTAATTCTGCAGTTTCCCCATAATTATACTTTGCATTTACCATGCTTTATCATGGTTTGTCATGTGTGTGTGTGTGTGTTTTTAATTTGATTTACCATACTTGTCTAGGCTTTCCTATGCTGTACCATTCTTTCACTAATTTATTAAACTTTTCTATGCATTTACTATAGTAAACTTTTATATTGGTGGTGGTGTGTTTTAAACCCCAGAATGTGGGACCTGCAATGGGAATGTAAATCCACGTAAGATTGATAGACGTTTAATTAAAACCTTGCAGTCTGCTAAACGACATGCTCCTGTACAAGACCACTGATTAATAATATGGAAAGGAGAAACAGGAACCACCATGCTAATTGTGGTCATGGATGGACATACTGTGATGTAACCTACAGTGTCTGAATTATCGCCAGCCCAATGGGTGGTGTACAAATCCATGAGGCACTTGCTGTGTGCTACTGTTCACAAACAAGCCCGGGTCTCACTTTAAAGAAAAATGAGCTGTCATTAGAGCCCAACAGATGGGTCATATAGCTCCGGCTACCTGGAAAGAGAGAGGCAGGGATAGCCTTCCCTCCCTGCAAGCCTCCTCTGACCTTTGCATGCAGCGGGTTGCTGGCAGTGGCAAGAGGCCTTAACTTAAGCTGTCAAGTACTGTAAGTAAAGTGTCATGACAGCCCAAGACATAAATCTCCCACAGGCACTGAGGCAGCGATTCATATACATCCCTTTCACTTTTTTAGACATATAATATTCTTTTTTCTTTTTTCCGTCAGTATTTATATTGTGATGCAACTGGCCATATCAACAACTATTTAGCAAAAACCCAGCCTGGCCCAGCTCTCCAGCTGTGTCATGTTTGAATTATGACTGCTTGGTGTGCCGGTGACTTCTTTGTGCCTCATATACATTATCCTGCCTATGCAACAACCAAATCGGGTGCAAGAGTACTTCATTATTTTAATTAAGCTTATTGCAAGAGTAATCATCATTGCCATCAGTATCAACCATCAGCATTTGTTCCGATGATGGCAGTAAGTGATAAAGGCCCTCTTTGACAATAAATGATAATGCCACTAGCTTGGGCTGACACTTCATTGGATTTTGCAGGGCTGCTGTAAATACTCCTGGGCTCACCAAGCCGAGAACTATTTATCTATGACAAAACTGGGGTTACAGCATATTTGTTTTTGCTTCCCAAATGGATAGATACTTAATATTTTTAAAATCCATCCTTTCGCCAGTGACAATCAGTCTGTCTAACATTATTGTAATGTAGAAATCTCTGCTGTAGACAAACAGTTTCTATGGGTGCTACTGGGTTAGATCTATAGGTATGCAATAAGCAAAACATGGTTTTAAATATAAACGTGAAAGCATTTCAATAGTTTTAGGTTTAGTTTTGTTACAGAAGAATATGTTTGTCCATTGAAATGTATACAATTATTTGCTAAGTACATCAATAGTTCTTCTTTCACTTAGTATATTGACAGTGTCATGGTACAGACCTTATATTTGCTAGTATAAATCCTTATATTTGCAAGAATAAAAAAGTGGTTCAGAACTATAAGGGACTAAATAGCAATGTCTTATGGTTAAAGACAATTGAATGGTAAGATCTCAGAAATGATGTTAAAAGAAGTGGTGGTAGAGTTATTATATGAAGATATTCAAAAGGGATTTTTATTTCTTTAAAGTTGTTTCCTTTTCATAATCTGTTGACAGAATATTGCTTAAGGAGTTTTTGTTTGTTTGTTTAAATAATCATATCTGTGTAATACATCTAACTGAAGTGTTTTCACATTTTTCCACCAAATCTTTTACATTTTTTTCAGAAAATAGATTTTTTTTTCATGGCTATATTAAGCAAAACCAAGTGAATCTGAAAATGTGGAATATCAGGTTTTCACAGGACACCCCTGTTTTTCTTTCTGATGGCTCTCCAAATTATCATATAGTGGACATGCTTCAATTTGGACAAAATACATCCATGGAAATTGAAGCCTACAGTCACTTAATCGTTTTTGGAGCTACTGAATAGCAGTATGGACGGTTGAAAGTTTCATATCAGTACTAGAATGCAATGCAGGGGGATTCCGTGGAGCTGTACAGAAATTGTCCTGTAAGAGAACAGTAGCATTTGTATTAGTAAAGAAAGAAAGCTGTTTCCATTGCTGATTTATTTGCTCTTGATCCAATACTCCTTTCTTGTGGACAGTGTCTTAATCAGCAATCAGTACAACTGGAATGGGTTATTAGACAGGATTGTATTGAATTGACTTGTCCCTTGAGGTGCTCACAGTCTAAGGTCTCGGGATTGATAGCAATGCTGTTTAATTGGGAAAAATAAGGAACCCAAGCAGATGTTTATCAATAATAAGATTTCCCCTTAATTAGCAACATTACTTACATGTGAAATACAGTTGAAAAAATGTTGCTAATACATATATATATATATATATATATATATATATATATATATATATATATATATATATATATATATATATATATTTGGTATCTAAATAGATACACTGATCTAAATACCATTGTTGTTTAAATAATTAGAATAGAAAGATTGACATCTTTTTTACAAATATAAATACACAAAAGAGACTCAGGGAGAGAATCATTGTGTGATTTTCATAACCTTGATACATAAAGCCCATATACTGTATTAATTTAAACCGTGTCTATATCAAGATCTGCCTTACTTAAACATTACCATCATCACCCCCCTTGATTCAAATGACATCTTGAGAGATACAAGGCGTGGCATTGATCCATTTTCTAAGACAGTCCACTGACAATTCATGCCAAGCTTACTGCAGGTGTTGCTGCCACCTTTGAGTCCCGCACGACTGCTTGGATTTCAATTTTTTACTTAGATAATCCCTGTGTTGTCAGGATCTGATGTGTTGTCAACTGATTGACACATTATTTTTTTTCACCACACGATGATGATTGTACATTTTCAATTAGATTTTCTTTCTGCCTGTATTGCAATGTGTCCCTATAGCATTATGAATGCACTGTGTATAATGGGCACCCTTCCTGTGTCCCTTGGCAATTTCCCATACAGTAATGCACATACACTACATTTATCCACTTAAATTTGATTTCCTCTTTCCATTCTTGACAATAGAAAAGGGAATTGGATATGCTATAAAATGGTCTATTTTCAAAAACTGAATCAAACACACCAATTCTTTAGCTAAGGCCTTCCATTCATTTTTACACTTAAAAAAGCAGTATATACAGTGGCGCTCAAAAGTATTCACCCCGCCCCCCCCACCCCCCCTTGGACTTTTCCACATTTTATTGTGTTACAACATGGAATCAAAATGGATTTAATTAGGAGTTTTTTCCACTGATCAACACAAAAGAAGTCCATAATGTCAAAGTGACAAATAAAATCTACAAATTGTTCTAAATTAATTACAAATACAAAACAGAAAATAATTGATTGCATAAGTATTCACCCCCTTGAGTCAATATTTGGTAGAGGCACCTTTGGCAGCAATTACAGCCATGAGTCTATTTGGATAAGTCACTACCAGCTTTGCACATCTGGACACTGCAATTTTTGCCCATTCTTCTTTGCAAATTTGCTCAAGCTCCGTCAAGTTGGATGGGGACCTTTGGTGAACAGCAATTTTCAACTCTTTCCACATATTCTCAACTGAATTGAGGTGCAGGCTTTGACTGTGCCACTCCAGGACATTGACCTTTTGTTTTTAAGCCACTCCAGTGTGGCTTTGGCTGTACGTTTGGGGTCAATGTCCTGCTGGAAGATGAATCTTCTCCCAAGTCCCAGGTCTCTTGCAGACTTCAGCAGGTTTTCCTCCAGGATTTCTCTGTACTTTGCTGCATCCATTTTGCCCTCTATCTTCACGAACTTTCCAGGCCCTGACGCAGAGAAGCATCCCCATAGCATGATGCTGCCACCACCATGCTTCACGGTAGGGATGGTGTTCTCAGGATGATGTGCGGTGTTAGGCTTGCGCCAAACATAGCGCTTAGCGTTGAGGCCAAAAAGCTCTATTTTGGTCTCATCAGACCATAGAATCTTCTTCCACTTGGTCTCAGAGTCTCCCACATGCCTTCTGGCAAACTCTAGCCGAGATTTGATGTGAGTTTTTTTCAACGGCTTTCTTTTTGCCACTCTCCCATAAAGGTCAGTTTTGTGAAGCACCCAGGCTATTGTTGCCGTATGCACAGTGTCTCCCAGCTCAGCCGTGGAAGACTATAACTCCTTTAGAGTTGCCATAGACCTCTTGGTGGCCTCCCTGGCTTGTGCCCTTCTCGCCCAGATACTCAGTTTTTGAGGATGGCCTGTTCTAGACAGATTCACAGTTGTGCCATATTCTCTCCATTTCTTAATAATGGATTTTACTGTGCTCCGGGGGATATTCAATGCCTTGGAAATGTTCTTATATCCTACCCCTGATTGGTGCTTTTGAAGAACCTTATTCCGGATTTGCTTTGAATGTTCCTTCGTCTTCATGATGTAGTTTTTGTTAGGAAATGTACTAACCAACTGTTGGACCTCCCAGAGACAGGTGTATTTAACCTGAAATCATGTGAAACACCTTAATTGCACACAGGTGGACTCCATTCAACTAATTATGTGACTTCTAAAGACAATTGGTTGCACCAGAGCTTATTTAGGTGTGTCATAGCAAAGGGGGTGAATACTTATGCAATCAATTATTTTCTGTTTTATATTTGTAATTAATTTAGAACAATTTGCAGATTTTATTTTTCACTTTGACATTATGGACTTTTTTGTGTTGATCAGTGGCAAAAACTCTTAATTAAATCTATTTTGATTCCATGTTGTAACACAATAAAATGTGGAAAAGTCCAAGGGGGGTGAATACTTTTGAGAGCCACTGTAAATGTTAGTACTAATCTAAAAACATTTACATTGTTTTGCCAGTAAGGTTGTACTGGAGGCCAGGAAGTCAAGGTCAAAGATCTTAATTTAGTTAACTTGGTAATATGGCAGGCTAGACAGGTGTGTGAAGCCCCTTCTCTGCTTCTCAAATCAGCCTCTGACCTCTCTAAATCAATGGACAGGGGCACTGCAGTCTTGCTAGTAGCAATCACTGTCAGAAAAGAATTTGATATTGCATTATGTATCTGCCTTGATATCCAGATACAACCAGCTCATAAGCTTTGATTAAATCTCAGTCCAATTGAGGCACTATGGGATCACCCTGAATAACATCCCCAGGCAATGCAACCCAAAACCTAGAACAGTGCACATAGTTTTATGTAGCTTTTGGAGACGAGAAGTCCCTGATGACCACCGATAGGACAAAGTGTGTGGGCAGTTAAATGATCGCTCATGAGCTGGTGTCCCTCAAGAAGCTCCTGAATGAAAGAAAAGCAGTATGCAAATCTTAAACTGATGCATCTGCAAACAAAGTATGAGAATGTATGGACTTCTGTCAACTAAATGTGTGGATCTTAATTAAAGAACAATGTTTATAAGATGGGAACTATCGAATTCCACATATGCCCACTTGTGCAGTTTTCCACATTTAAGTCAGCTTTTGTAAACCTAGGATTTCATTTAGACAACATATATAGGAACCATCACTGTAGTCTTTTTCAATGTGGAAGAATATAAACTTTACAATTGTCAGGAATTTGGAACATTTTGTTCTTGCTCTTGGCAATCATATACAGAATCGAAATATTTAACTTTGGGTTAATAGGTCAATAAATATGTGGTGTTTTCTTTTTTCTTTTCTTTTATTTACCCAAGGCATTCTCACACCAGCAGGTAATCCTTTTACATTAACCAGATCCCATCTGCTGAAAGATCCATCCCATGGAGGTGGGGGGTTTTAGGACACTAATCTTTGTATGTTCAGCTTTAATCTCTTTCACTGTGAGTGTTAAATTAATTATGTAGGATGCACTTTTTGTTTCTTTGAAGTATATTGATTGTGGAAGTATTTTAGCGTTACTTAGACCAAATACCCCTCAGGACAATCAGGCCAGTCAGAATCGACACTGATTATTAGCTTTTAATTGATGAAAATATCACCCTGTTAAAATTCCTATACGTGTTCATTTTCAGTAAAAGGTCAATTTCATTTACCCACTGGGATCTGCAGAAGGTCTCCTAGCTCTTTCATTTCAAAGGCATTTAATCACCCAACAACAAGCTGAGTGAGATGATTCAAGTGAACAGTCAAGAACCAAAACAAAATAATAATTCATATAATTGAGTCAAATGCTTTCAGAACCAGTCAGGATTGAGATGTAGAAAGCAAAAGTAGAGCAGAACCAGCAGCCGTTATGCAAAACCCAGAGAAAGTAAGACCACAGTTTGACATGGAAAAACCTTCCGACAGTAAAGTCTCTGGGCCAATTTCTGGCCAACCTCATTTCTGAATACTGAGATTATTGAAACTTTAATCTAGCAACCATTTTATCAGGATGATTAGAGAGACTATATATGTGCATGTGTGTGTGTGTGTGTGTGTGTGTGTGTGTGTGTGTATATATATATATATATATATATATATATTGTAGCATGCACGGGGGAGGCAGCAGCTGGGCTGGTAGGTGACATAATCCTGATATACGCACCTTGCAATGGAGCCGGCTCTTTTGTACAGCGGTATCGGCGCTATGCTTTAGTGCAAGAGGTCCCGAGTTCACACCTGCCCTCCATCTGTGCGTGGATTGTCTCGTCCTGTGTGATGCACCTGCCTGCAGGAACTGAGGTTTGCTGCAATATATATGTATTTTATTATGATTATTATTATGATTTATTATGATAGTTGGTTTTGTTTATTCACTATTGAATTACTGTTTGATCACGGCATAAAGTGATTGTTAATATTCAATTTGTTTTGTGTTCCTACCTCTGCACGTGACTTGAGTGAATGATCCTGCTGAATTTCAGAGCGTGGAGTCGATATCTAGTGATTGACAGCTGTCCTCCAAGCGGGAGCAAGATGGTGTCGGTATAGGGTTGCCACCCGCTCTGGTTTTGCCTGGATTGTTGTCCTTTTGAGGCAGCTGTCCTGGGAAATCTGTAAGACTTCCCGGGACATTAAATGTCGTCAAAGAAGATGATTTTTTTTTGTACAAAATAACTCTGGTGTCCCTGGTTTTTGTAAATCGGAGATGGGAACCCTATATCGGAAGCGCTGATTGAATCAATTTCCGCTTGCAGCTTATTTAAAACAACAAACCAGGTTGGAAGCAGAGAGAACGGAGAGAGCAGAAAACAAAGCACCCCTTTGTGTTCGCTGGCTTGTTTGTTTGTCTGTCTGTTGTGTGGTTTGTGTGAGATATCCAGCTACCTTCAGTCTTTTGTCTTTTTAATTCTGGTTTTGTTTTTGTAAATCTAACAGGTTGCAGACCATGTGTCGTCGATGGCGGGAAAGAGAAAGCATATTCAGTATTATACCACTGGACCTTGTTATGTGAGCAAAGAGATGTTGTATGTAAGAATATAAATTATGAGCTATAAAGGTCTTGTGTTAAGAAAATGGGTTGAAATTATAATGCTGCCAGAACAATATAATAATAATAAGGGTTGAATGGTGGTGTGGGCGAGCAGGGGAATTCAGGTGCAGGTGTGGTGGTAAAGACGTAGGGGCAAGGCTCTGATTAAGGGCCAGAAGGAATGAGGGGATATAAGGGGGTGCGTGGAAAAGACCATGAGATTGAGGGAAGACTAGTGTGAGTGAAGGTTGTGTTTAGGGGAGATAAAGAGAAAAAGGGTAGGGTAAGGAAAGACAAATCATTTTTATTTTTACTTTTGACTCCCAGCTCCGTTTCCTGACTTCATGATTTTATTGATTATTTCTGTTAAGAATAAACGACTTGAGCCTTCAACTCCTTGTGGCCTCAGTCTCATCTTTGTCCCAAGAACCTGAAAACGCTACAATGCAAGCGGGTATGATTATTCTGCTTTGGACGGTGAAACTGGGGCTTGCATGTTATCTAATGACTAATGCACAGGAATTTAAAATGTGTTAGACGAAACTGGAAGTGCTTGAATTAATTATACAATCGACCTGAAAACTATAATAATGAAACAGAACTAAACATACTAGTTTGCAATATGTTTTATTGGTAGTCCTTTTTGTATTTTATTTTACCAGTCTTAAGTTTGTGATTTTTAAATTAATGTTGTATGTGAATGGTAAGATGATCACAAACCAAGCCTCGCTGTGCACTGTTTAATTGATTTAGGAGGGAGGCTATTTGGACTAAATTGTATTCTTGGTGTGTGTACTGAGTGCTGCTACCTGGAGGGGAGCAGGAGCTTTTCAATGTACCATCATCTGTACAGTAGAGGGTTTGGTGGTGATTGGCTGGTCATGTAGGCAAAAAGCTTAATGATATGGCACCATTCAGGTAAGGGGGAACTGGTGGTGTGTGCTGGGCTGCTGAGGACCATCCCCTCAGGATATCAGGACCCTAGCCATTGGGGTGGGTAGTGATTGGTGCTTTTTAAATGTGCTAATTTACAAGAGACTGCTACTATGTATTACTAGTGATTGTTGTTAATGATTATTGATATCTATTGAAATACTATCTGTTAATTGCTGATCCCTGCTGAAGTATTATTCAATGCTGCTAACCATGAACTGTTCATATATCTGCCGTTCTGTGTATAATTAATAAGAAAAATTGGCCATTAGAACTGGCTTGCTTTTTTAAATAGGATGGTACTGTGACAACAATAAACTGTCTTCATTTTAAACAAACCTCTGGGTGTGGTAAACTCCTTACTGGGTGTGGTAAACTCCTTGCTGGGTGTGGTAAACTCCTTGCTGGGTGTGGTAAACTCCTTGCTGCGTGTGGTAAACTCCTTGCTGGGTGTGGTAAACTCCTTGCTGGGTGTGGTAAACTCCTTGCTGGGTGTGGTAAACTCCTTGCTGGGTGTGGTAAACTCCTTGCTGGGTGTGGTAAACTCCTTGCTGGTGTGGTAAACTCCTTGCTGGGTGTGGTAAACTCCTTGCTGGGTATGGTAAACTCCTTGCTGGGTGTGGTAAACTCCTTGCTGGGTGTGTGGTGAGTGTCCATCTGCTCTTCCAAATAAAAGAACCTTTTGTGCGTGGAACTTTATTCTGGTTTGCCTTTATAATTGGGTAAATTAAAACATTCTAGGGGGTCTCTCGCCACTATATAAAAACCAAGAGTGGCATAGTTGGGACTACAATTATTACCTGCCATTAACTGTAATAGTAATGATGATTTTGAAGTCCATTATTAATACAATATATAGTATGTTATTTTCTCTTTTGCTAGCAAGGTGGGCTCCACTTTCACGCCGGCCTGCTGTCACATTTATGTATACTGTATTTGAACAAATCCAAAGCCAACCACAAACTCAATTGAATTCTGATGAGTGCAAAAGAAGCTCAGTTGTGTCATTGTTTATTTTTAGGATCTCCGCATATGTCTTTTTTAACCAGGGTAAGACAGGATGGTAGAGGTTGTAAACTGTGATTCCCTTAGGTACACAGTGCCCCTGCTCACTGTGGTAACAGAAGTTATCAATCAGGAGTGTCAATGCAGCAGTAAGTTGTAGGAGGAGCATGGCTGCCAGTAGTTGTGTGGCTTTCACCCTCCTGTGCCCATCCATATCAATACTACTGAAGAACATCCATTACAAGACCCATAGTGAGTTTGGAGAAAGTGACAGGGTGTGGTAGGATAGCTATTAAAGAGGTACAACAGATGGTGAATGGTATTTGAGGATTTTAGCAGTGTTACAGGCAGGCCAGGGAGCGTGGCTGAATAATGAAACAGCAGCGATTATCATAATCATTTCAAAGGAAATTATCTATCTATCTATATATCTATCTCTATCCATTTGTCTGTTAAAACTCAGATAATGAGACAAAATATAATTTCTTGAAACACAGAAGATCACAGTATATGTCCAAATAATACTCAGAGGACCAAGAAATGGAAAATCGAAATGGAAAATCAACTTGCAAAATAAATAAAAAAAATAGCCAGTTTTATTAATACTAAGCCTTTCTGCACTCAGGGATGTTAATTAGATTACAAAACACACACAGACATATTTTTAAAAGGTGCCCAGAACCCACCAGCACTAAAATATACTTTGTTTCTGCTTAATTGAATTAAATTTAATTAAATAAAAGTAAAGCCTTTGGGTATTTAAAAAATCCATTCAATTTTGTATCTGTCGAATTGACAGTGTGTTAAATAAACCCTAGTCAGACTTACTTAATACAATGAACTTTGTGGCAGGGCGAAAGCCCTAAATGCAAATTGAGTATTGTGAATATAGAGTTGGCAGAGAGGGGGTTAAAATCCTCCCTGCCAGAATACATGTGGGAATGTGGCTGGGGCCTTAATTGAATAATTTTTGATTAATTGGGCTCCAGCCACATGATATATAAGGAAGGGAAAAAACCTTTGTTTGGGGTGGGTGTGGTTAGTCCGAGTCCGAGTCCGAGTCCGAGTCCGGGTTTTGAGTAGGTGAGTGTGTAAACTGTGTATTGCACTGCTGTTACGGATCTGACCCCTGACAGTGAGGTGGCCATGAATGCGGAGGAGCCCGGCTCTTCTGCATAGTGGTTAAGACGCTAGCTTGCAGTGTGCATGGTCGCACGTTCCCACCCAGCCGCTGCCCAGCTAGTCTTAAATGTGCCTGACACAACAAAGAGTGCACATGAAGCCACAATCAACCTGATTAGAGGTTGTCATGGAACACTTAAACGTATATTAGAACACTATCACTTCAATATTTTGTTTTCAGTGGCTTTGTACTTCTCCTAAACTCCTCGTGTTTTTTGAGCAGCTTGTTATCTAGAGTCTCTAAAGTTGCTTGTGACCCGAGTCACTAACAAAAGAATCAATCTGGCAAGAATATGAATTGAAATTCCACTGACAAGACAGGCTCTCTAAGATAAACTCACATATCAGGATAGCAGCAACTGAACTGCTCCTATGTACAGAATGGGGGTTGTCATAAACAGGTCCCTCAATCACTAAATCTAATAAGGATAGAATCATCATTGACACTATAATGATTAAAATGGATAAAACCCATTAAGAAAAGTCATTTTGAGTTATTAAAAGTTTCGCTCTGTGTGAGATGTACTATTTCATTCAGTTTTTATGATGAAATCTACAGCTATTTATCCACTAAAGACCATTAATTTAGTGTTCAGTGGATGTTACTCCACTCTTTATTTTAACAGCTTACCATTGATTTCTGTAGATATTATATTTGGAGAGGCACATGAGGTAAAGGCTGGAGTGTCATTGTAAATCTGGTTCTGACAGAATGATCAAAGCCTACTAGCCTGTCTAAGAGAAAAGAGGCTGTTTAAAATCCTTTTCGGCCTCTTGCTTTTCTCCTACATGAGGCAAATGTCCAAATACAGCTTATCTTGCTCACAGATGCTTGTAAAAAAACCTCTGTCTAGCAAAGTGGTGTATTGTCATCCGTTAGCAACAAATTACAAACGAAACATGATCATAACCCCTCCCCCCGTTTGCTAAGTACATTTGGGGATCATCCCTCCTGCTGCCCACATGAAAGGAAGAGAATGCTATGGGTTGTTGATTTTATATGAGACTGGAAGCATGAGATTGCATCTTCAGCTTGTACGAATGATGAGGGAAGGAGTTCGAGGCAGACGATTATTTCAGCCACATAGCGCAACAGCTTTAGAACAAGGAAGCTGCTCCTCCCACCATCTTTAGAAGACATGTTTATGGAGTTTTATTTAAAGATAAACAGTAAGGAATGGACCAAAAGAGTCCATTAAACAGCAAACAAAATAGCTAACCATGTCTCCATATCTTTGATGATCTTTTTCTTTTTTCTGTAAAATGAACAGGAATCTGAGTGTTGAAACACTGTCTCTGGTTTCCATTTTAGACCCCAATCATATCAGTATCTTTTGTGCCTTGTTAACACAAAGTAAATGTATAAAACAAATAGGATGTCGATTTTATTCAGGAACTTATAGTAAAATGCCGTGGTGACATTGATGGTGTAATATTTCTCATATATACTGTACATTAAAAAGGTTTTGGTTAGCGTTAAAACCAAAGGCTTAGATTTCCAAGGGCCTTCAATAAAATAAAATCAAACAGAATTTGAGACAACAATTGACCCAATGACCGTGAGGTAATAGCTTGGTCATTTTATACATTAGATATAAATGCAACAAAAAAAGTGTATTTTGTTTGCTTTGTCATCACAAACTGCTGTGTAATTAAAATAATAAATACAACCTGGCACACAAGTGAAGAGTTTAATTTGTAACTCCTAGCTACAGATGTGTCAAGTCTCACACATTTGAAGAACTATCTCTTTTTTTGCTGTTTGACTCCTCACTACTTTCGATGATCAGACCTTGGTATCTCTGATGCTATACTAGGGAGTCTGAAACCAGACTAAAGCAGGAAAAGTATCCACATTAAAGATCAACCACTGATAATTTAATGAATCTCCTCCTGGCGGCTGATCAGTTAATAATACTGCCAATTCATTACAATATCTTGGTCAAAGCATATTGGTTAAACAATATTTCTATTGGCAACCAGAGAGAACCCAGCTAGCAATTAATCATCACAAAAGTGAACCAATGAAATGCAGGCCATAATAGTGCAAGAGGTGGGTGAAAGAGGAGCTCAAAGTTGTTTACCTAACTGACAAGTTTGCAAAGACCCTTAAAAAAATGCATTTGCAGGCCATAGAATTCAATGACTGTCAATAAAGTCATTCAAATGTTAAAACTTGACTGCTGTTTAAAGAGATTCAAACCTGGCACTCCATGTTGGGTGTTTAATTTATATTAGATAAATACATTTACATCACTGTTTTTAAAGCTAAATACATGGTGAGACAAACATAGAAGGTGGTAACGATAGCTAAAATAAACCCAGTGCTTTACCAAGATGTTAATGAATCATACTATATGACAAGGAAATAAAAATACTGATGCTTAATAACCCGATGATCAGTGAAGCATTACCACACACATACTTCAAAGATGTTGATCTGGGCTTTTAATTAGTTATGACCTTTTGGGTTAAAAACATTTTAGTATGGAAAAGGTTGTATGGTAATCATCATAAAGCAATGAGTCTTTTGCAGACTTGTTAAAAATATCCATTCATGAGTTGTAAATTTGCTAATACAGAAAGAGAAGAAGAGAGGCCACGTTTTAAAGAACCCTTTTTTCAAGAACTGTATATTAGATTTTTATTCTCCTTATAAAAAGTGGCCTAAAACACTGGCATTCTGACAATACTTTAAATATGACAGCTGGGAATGGAAAAGGGTTGGGTTTTGTTAATACTTTTTGGTACCCTGTCTTACTTAAAAGTTCTTGTTTCAGAAAACTAAAGCTAAATTGTCCCAGTGCAGTAAAAGCTACCTTTTTAGAAAATTGTACTTAGAGTGTCAAGTTTATCATAATGAATTGAATTTTGCTTTCAGGCACCATTCTTAATCTTCCACTCTGTATCATCAGCTTTGAAATCTTCTACTTTGTAAATAAATGTTTTTTGGCATTTTATTAATTATTATTATTTGTTTATTTAGCAGACGCCTTTATCCAAGGCAACTTACAGAGACTAGGGTGTGTGATCAGCTGCAGAGTCACTTACAACTACGTCTCACTCGAAAGACGGAGCACAAAGCGATTAAGTGACTTGCTCAGGGTCACACAATGAGTCAGTGGCTGAGGTGGGATTTGAACCGGGGACCTCCTGGTTATAAGTCCTTTTCTTTAACCACTGGACCACACAGCCTCCTTATTCCCTAATATTCCCTCCCAAATGACCGTGACAAAGTGGCATTACATTTATGCTGAGGGTTTCAGCTGTAATACTTATTACCTTGACACCAGGTATATCATATGTTTGTAATTTCATATAAGGAGGACATTTTTAATTTCTGGGTGTGAGTTCTCAGTCTGGATGTCTAATGTAATGGGATCCCTATAGGAACGTTTGTGAACCCCTGCTTAAACAACTCATGAGTTAAGCAAAGTTAACAAAAATGTCAAGGCCATTTTTTTCTTTTTTCAGCTCCTTGGAATAAAATACTTTTTACACAAAGATTTTCCTTTTTTGATTAATTTCAAGTATATTTCTTTGACAATATGTAAATTATCATCTCCTTCATAACTGTTTAGCAGACATATGTTAAATAGGCTTTTGAGGCAAAATCATGGCTTAAAATCATATTTTTGGCCAAATGCCAGATCCATTCCCTTATTAAACAAGATAATTATGACTTTCCCGCCAGCTTTTATACAAATTAAGGTAATTATAGTAACTTGTAGCAAAATAAAATGCTTTCCTATGAAAAGAATAATACCACTAGTTGACAGTGACCAGGAAATGTTATGTTTTTAGATTTAAAGAGCTAGATTTTAACTTTCTGAAATACCACAGTTCTAAACTAATGTATTGTTTTTCTTGTTTCGATTCACTTTGTCTATCATTTTCTATTTAAATCCTGGTAACTTTCTAAAGCTGTCTTCTCTCTGAGTTTAACTGGTACGCCAGAGTGTAAGCCTAACCCCCCTCAAACACTCTTCCCCTTGAACATGAAGAAATACATTAGTAAGAAATACCACACAGATGCATCTACTGTGGATTGCATCCTACTTACATTCCTACTTTTGAAACACATTTGAACTCAGTATCTTTCATTTACGAGTTTGTACAATTTTGCTTTGCACAAATGCATTCTAACATGGTGATTAGGAAACAGACATTTTTTTAAATTTTTTTATCTGTTGCTGTATTGGAATAAAAAGACAGCTGGTTACCATTCAGTTGAATTTTATGAATTGCAATGGTCTCCCTCTAAATACAAAAGCCCACGCAGTACTCATAGTGTTGTTTAAAGTACAGTCTGTCTACAAAGTCTCATGATGACTTTATTGCTTGTTTGTCTCAGTAATTCAAACGGGTGGGCCCTTCTTCCTTATTAAATACTTTTTTTTTATCCAATTGGCATTTGTAGCAGCTAGAACCATTTTAACAAAAGTAAAGCAAACACTCACAACGCCCCCTGAAAAAAGAAAGCTTGGGAATGAGACTTTATTTTATTACATAAACAAACAAAAGTTAAAAGCCTTCATAAAGCACTCCATTGGGATGTGATAGGCTAAGCATGCTTGAACTAGTTTGCAGTGAGACAGGGGAGCTGGAGATAGAGAAAGGAAGTGAAAGAAGGGTTTTTGGTAATATACTGTAGAGATAAAAACATCTATTGCTTGATTGTATTAACCAGCTCCAATAATGAAACAACACAGGATACTCCGGGAATACCTTCTGATACATCAACAGGAGAGCATCAAGCTTAGACTTAACTTATGAGCCTGTCCCCTTACTCAAGTGTATGTGTAGATGTTACAGGGTATGTGTAGATGTTACAGGGTATGTGTAGATGTTACAGGGTGTGTGTAGATGTTACGGGGTATGTGTAGATGTTACGGGGTATGTGTAGATGTTACGGGGTATGTGTAGATGTTACGGGGTATGTGTAGATGTTTCGGGGTATGTGTAGATGTTACAGGGTGTGTGTAGATGTTACGGGGTATGTGTAGATGTTACAGGGTATGTGTAGATGTTACAGGGTATGTGTAGATGTTACAGGGTATGTGTAGATGTTACAGGGTATGTGTAGATGTTACAGGGTATGTGTAGATGTTACAGGGTATGTGTAGATGTTACAGGGTATGTGTAGATGTTACAGGGTATGTGTAGATGTTACAGGGTATGTGTAGATGTTACAGGGTATGTGTAGATGTTACAGGGTATGTGTAGATGTTACAGGGTATGTGTAGATGTTACAGGGTATGTGTAGATGTTACAGGGTATGTGTAGATGTTACAGGGTATGTGTAGATGTTACAGGGTATGTGTAGATGTTACAGGGTATGTGTAGATGTTACAGGGTATGTGTAGATGTTACAGGGTATGTGTAGATGTTACAGGGTATGTGTAGATGTTACAGGGTATGTGTAGATGTTACAGGGTATGTGTAGATGTTACAGGGTATGTGTAGATGTTACAGGGTATGTGTAGATGTTACAGGGTATGTGTAGATGTTACAGGGTATGTGTAGATGTTACAGGGTATGTGTAGATGTTACAGGGTATGTGTAGATGTTACAGGGTATGTGTAGATGTTACAGGGTATGTGTAGATGTTACAGGGTATGTGTAGATGTTACAGGGTATGTGTAGATGTTACAGGGTATGTGTAGATGTTACAGGGTATGTGTAGATGTTACAGGGTATGTGTAGATGTTACAGGGTATGTGTAGATGTTACAGGGTATGTGTAGATGTTACAGGGTATGTGTAGATGTTACAGGGTATGTGTAGATGTTACAGGGTATGTGTAGATGTTACAGGGTATGTGTAGATGTTACAGGGTATGTGTAGATGTTACAGGGTATGTGTAGATGTTACAGGGTATGTGTAGATGTTACAGGGTATGTGTAGATGTTACAGGGTATGTGTAGATGTTACAGGGTATGTGTAGATGTTACAGGGTATGTGTAGATGTTACAGGGTATGTGTAGATGTTACGGGGTATGTGTAGATGTTACAGGGTATGTGTAGATGTTACAGGGTATGTGTAGATGTTACGGGGTATGTGTAGATGTTACGGGGTATGTGTAGATGTTACGGGGTATGTGTAGATGTTACGGGGTATGTGTAGATGTTACAGGGTATGTGTAGGTGTTACAGGGTATGTGTAGATGCTACGGGGTATGTGTAGATGTTACAGGAATCAGGGTTTGTACCCTGAGCCTTTTTTTACTTGACCATTTGACAACCTGTGTCACATGATCAGGAGCTGGCTGGTTTGAATCCTGGTTGAGGTTCTGATCTTGGCTGGAGACCCACAGGTCGGGCTGCATTGGCCATTGCTCTACTGCACGTTGGGATGAAGATAGTCTGAGCTTTATTGTAATTCACGTCGTTGTGCTTCAGCGACCCCTACAGGACCATGCTTGCGCTTTAACTCCTGGGTCCAGTAGCTTGGTAAGATCCATTGCTTTGGTTCTGCAGGTGAAAAGAGGCAATTGGTTTATCTAGAGCAGGGCTTCTCAAACTCGGTCCTGGGGACCATCTGTGTCTGCTCGTTTTCATTCCAACCAAGCTCTCAATTACTTAACTATACCCTTAACTGAACTGATAATTTGCTTAATTAGACTTGTTTTCACTTGTTTTCAGCTCATAAGCAGTTGCAGACTGGAATTAAATGATCAATTATTAATGTGTTTAAGCAATTGAGACAAAATACAAGGCTAAGCTAAGCCGGAGATTCCAGGTTCTTTTCTGAAAATCTGTTTTATTGATCCCATAACTTCTAGTTTCCAAAGCTATCAATGATACCAATAAAATGTATAACATATGACCATCATCACTCAAGTGAAGATTTCATATAGATTTTTCAGGGAACAGAAAGTAAAAAGGTGAGGTTGGTGAGAAGATAATATTCAATATATGTCTAAAGTAGCCTTCCTCAGATAAAATTGACAAAAAACAACGGCTGTGAAACATACTAGGAATTGAAATCACCTAGCAACAGCAATGGAGGCTCAGGCTGGTCTGAGGTTTGCTGCAAAATAATGTTGTGAAAGTTTTAAGATGAGTAGGAGTATTTGAAATCCACAGTGTGAGTTGGCCTGAAAAACTTTAGAAAGCATGTCACTGAAGGGAGCTTATGTCTAATTGTAATTTTATCTAACAACTTTCACTTTGATCAGTGACCTATGATGGCTGCTATAATGTGGTGATGTGACGTTTTATTTCCTAATGACCTAACACCGAGATACGGCTTCAGGTATGCAGCTGTACTGTTTATTCTGTAGGTCATGGTATCATAAATTAAAAATTAAAAAAAAAACTCTTCTGTAGAAGTAGTTTTACAAATCTGCCATTGGAGGTACTGGCCTTGTATGTTCAGGGTTACATAAATGTATGTATGTGTTTCTGACCTAATATGGTTGACTTATTGAGGTCATGTGACTTTTTTGTTTCAGGGTTATGAGACAGACGCCTAAAGTTATTGTCTTAATTGGGTATACAGCTGTATTCTATTATTTTGTTCACTAAAAACCTTGTTTTAAATTTGATAATGCTGGTACCTTTACCACATTGTATCTACTCTGTAATTACATGTTAGTTACATTATGTATTACATGCATTCAACATATTATTACATGACATTCTGAATGATTAAGTTATGTCTGAATTGCATGCACAGTATTAGGAAACACTAATACAACTTTGAAATTTGCAGCGAGCAAGATTATTTCTTGTAAACATTAAGATTACATCATAGATGCATTCAATTAGGTTACCAAAGTTTTACAGAAATTGTGTCATTTCACTTAATATTGTATGTTATTATGTCATATGATCACTGTAATATAAACAAAGAAATTAGAAAACCATTAAATAAAATAATTGGAATCTTGGCCTGAGCACATTAAGCCAATGTTGTAAATTATTAGATGTGTAAAAAGAGCCTTAATTGACATTCACCATGAAAGGTCAAAAGTGTGATTTATACCTCAGACATCAGGCATCAGTGTGTAAACAAATATATTGTTTTCTTTCAAGAGAAACATTGGAAGAAGACCCAGATAAATGGGTTGTCCCTATCCAACCTAAGAATTAATGAAATGTGACATGTTGTTTAATTTTCCTTTTCCTTGTGACATTGCCTTTACAAACCTTTAGTAGAAGTAATCATTTTGAGCACGCTACTGACAATTATAGAACACCCTGTATCGTGGGAGTTGATGTTGCATCTAACAGTAGCAATTTACTTTGTATACAATTACATGCAATATTAAAATGCATGATGTTCTGCTTTATTCTTAGTGATTACTAAGAGTGCTGAGGGTGAATAGCATGGAAGTAAGTATTTACCACCAGTAGTGTTCCATTAATATCTTATTTAATTTGTACTTGCTATATATAAATATATATTTGAAAATGTTAGTTTCCCCATTTCAGCTTGCTGCCCCTCCTCCATACATACAGTCTGCGTCTGTAGACAGCACTGCTTTCTGTTGACTTAGAAGTCAAAGGTTAAGTGTGATGGGGTGCAGCCTATTTTGTGGTGGTTTTGTGTTTTTTGTATTGTTTAGAGTGGGGTGTGGTTCAGTGAGTGAGTTTGTGTGAGGAATGTGTGGAATGTGCCTGGGCTAATGAGGTGCGAATTGCCCAATTAGCCCAGGCACCTGTATAAAAGGGAGTGGTTGGGTATGTTAGTTGCTGAGTGAATGTGAGAGTGAGTGGTTCTTTTTGGTATAGTTTATGTTTAAAGCCTGTTTTGTGTTTGTCTTTTTTTGGTTGGCCATCGTGCCTTTTGTTTTGTGTATTTTGTTAAATTAAAAGTCTTTTATTTTCCCTGCACATCCTGACTCTGAGTCTCCTTACCTCGGTCAGCCTGTCACATTAAGATAGGACTCTGTTTGCAGAATCTTGCCTTTTGTTTGTATGATTTCTGAATCGGTAGTTCATACCTAACTGGATACCAGCACAGTGAAACCTCAGGATAATAGGATAATTATAGGTAAATGTGTTAAAAAGAAATGATCTGAAGAACCTAATATTGCCACCTGTTTTCTGAACTTCAGCTAAGAAGCTTACTAAACTGCCCAGATGTTTTAGATTAGTTTAGTTTTCTGACTAATGTGATTCTGCTTACAAATCTAAAAGCCTGTGTGTAGATTTTGTCTGTGTTGTCAGTCTAATTGTGCATGTTTCTTCCCCTGATATTATGTTGTATACAACTTTTGACCATAGCTGTAGTTTCTGCTGTACAGTGCAGTTGAAGTCTAGCATGGAGTTGTCATGGTAGAATAGCATTTAGGTGGCAGAAGTGTTTACAAATTAAGAATATATAGGATTAGGCTAGTATTTTGTAAAGACAAACCATTTGGACAGCAGCAGATTAGTGATGGATTTGAGTCTTAAGAGTGTTTGGTTATTAAGCCTCATTAAACATTTGTCAACGATCCTTTGTGTGCACACGGTATGGCAAGTTGATCCAAAGGAGCAGAGGTGAACCTGCTGTTAATCCATTTTGGGTCAGTCAATGGGTAGATGAAACTGAATATGGTAATATGGTTAGTTAAGCATTCAGCATGTTCTTCTAGAATTGTAAAATCCTTATAATGTTGAATTGAAGAGGAACATTATAACAGATTGTAGTCTTCTATTTATTTATAGAAAAGGTATGGGATTGGCATAAGCAGTGAAAGCATCCTCATATTTAAAATGTACCACAGCTCATCCCAATAGGAAAGGAATACACTCTTAAGGAAGCCTCTTTAGAGTTTAGTATCCATGTTCATCCAATCCTTGGCCTCAGAAATGCTGCCAATTAGTCTCACTTGTGATGGAGTGCTTGTGATGCGGACATCGACAGCCCAATATACTACCAACATAACAAGTACCAGGATAGCTTCCTGAGCACATGCATAATGTATTTATTCACAACTTCAGTATAATAAGTAATCAGAGGCTGTGGGAAGGTTAGAGAAAATGAGGTTGACAGAGTACATGGGAGAGGTTTATGGATAATGAATGCAAGAAGTATGAGGTCCTTGAAGAATGAATTGTTTAATGCATATTATGTCAGCTTTGGAAAGATATTATTGGTTGATAAATACATGTAAAATGAAGACGCAGGGCAAGAATTCATAACATCATAAAATAAGAATTATCCTGGAACTTATTGATTATTATGGTCAACATATTAAGCAATGTCTTAAAATATATTTGAAACTAGAACCAGTGAAATGAAACATCCAAAGTTCACAAATGTGCATCCAAAAGCCTCTGTGCTTTGTATGATATTCAAACCAAGGACGAGGTCAATCTTGCGATCTTTAATAATCTACACATCGTTTTTGTATTGTAATATTTTAGTATAGGGCATACAAAGACAAATGGGATCTAAAAATGCTCTTCTCTACAAAGTAAATTTGCATAGATTAGATTGTTGACTTATTCTTTCCTTTTAAACATTTATGATTGCAATTGTAACCATTAAAGCACACAATTTAATTGATCATGGATGATTTTGTGTGGTTTTGTGTGTCAAAGTTCTGTATAAGGCATGTGAATAAAGCACGTGCTGAAACAACCGGTAGACTTATATGAAATCCTTAACCGTATTGTAGCACTGAAAGAAATTGCTATTGGAAAAAGAAGGCAGTCTTGACAACAGAGCACGGTTTAATCACTGGCAGGCTGTTTATTTGCAGCAGCACATTCACAGCAAGTAACAGAGCTCACAGCACATGATTCTCAACTCTCTGAATCCACACACACACCTGATGCACCCTCTTTAATCCCCCCTCAGACCCAGACACAGAAACACAAAGTTAAAATTATATGAGGCTCTACCAATCAGCGCCCACTGACCTTAACTAACAACAATGTAACAGATTATAACATTTCTCACCCAATTGGAGTCCTGTACAGCCGCATGGGGTTCACGTGAAAAGCACCTGGTGACCTCTGTGTAGATTGCCTGATCCATTGCTAAGTCCCAGTACCCTGCCGCATGATGCACATAATCAAGTCCCGCAAGTTAACAGTTCCAGAATGCAATACAGCTGCAGACAAAGCCAGTCTGCCTGGACCTACCACTAGATAGCCCCCCCCACCCTTAGTTCTCCTCGTCCCCTAGGAGACAAACAAAGTCCCAGAAGCTGGGGTATCCTCTGCAGCACCAGGTTGCCAGCCAAACAATAACTCAGCCGGGGTTCTGATCTCCCGGCTGAGCATCAACAAAGCAGATGTGCGGCAGGCTAGAAGGACCAGGGGCAGCTGTACATCCCAAATTTTTGGTGGCTAGCAGTGACAATAGCCAACTCGCGGAGAGGGTATGGTTAAACCGCTCCACCAGCCAGTTGCTCTGGGGGTGCAGTGGAGTGGTGTATCCCCAGGCAATGGCACATCTCCACAAAGACTCAGGACTTAAAGTTGCGCCCCTGGTCCGAGTGCAACTTCTATGGTACTCCAAAGTGGTAGAAAAAACCATCCAGCAGTACTTCTGCCACTGTCTCCGATTCTTGATCCAGGGTTGCATATGCCTCTGGCCACTTCGTGAAGTAGTCCATAGCTACCACAATGTAGTGGGTCCTCCGATCAGACCGCCGAAAGGGGCCCACGATATCGACCCTGATCCATCCCATGTGCTCTCTGGCTGGAAACTGCTACAGTGGGGCATGCGACTCGTTAGGATGTCCCTTCCTTGTGACACACTCATCACAGTTCCTGCAGAAATCTCCATGTCCTCCACGTCCCGATGGCAGCAGCCCCAGCAGAACACCTGTTGGAGCCGCTTGAGTGTTTTGGTGGCCCCAAAGTGTCTTGAACATAGCGTGCCATGATGAGCGTGTAGTACCGCCATCTGTAGGGAGTGCAGCACCATAACCTGCCACCTCACCTCCCGATCTGCTGGCTCTTTCCACCACTGTAGTACCCAGTCCCCTGATGGCCAGACTGCTCCACTGTGCCCACAGCTCCTTTGTTGCTGGCAACTGCAAGGCAGCACTGGCTGCAGATCAGCATCCCAGTCTTGCTGTCGCCTCCACTCCTCTGCTGTGACCACAGTCAGCTCACTACAGGTCGTCTGGCTCTCACGCACTACCTGTTGCCATTCTCTGTTCCTACCCCCTCTCTACTCGGTCGCAACCAACTTTTCCTCCCAGATATCCCGCCTGTGGCAGTGACTGCAGTCCATGCAGATCATGCAACAGTCTCTTGACACATGGGTTGTACTGACAGACTTCGCAGAATTGCAAACATAATACCAGTAAGCCTGACTTCTATTATATGCAAACTTATGGAAACTATAATAAGATCCAAAATGGAAAATTACCTATATGGTAACAGTATGCTGGGAGACAGTCATCATGGTTTTAGGAAAGGGAGATCATATCTAACTAATCTGCTTGATTTTTCTGAGGATGCAACATCGACAATGGATAATTGCAAAGCATTTGACATTTTCAGAAACCCTTTTACAAAGTCTTGCATAAAAGATTAAACCTTAAACTGAATGCAGTAGGGATTCAAGGAAATACATTCACATGGATTAGGGAGTGGTTAACATGTAGAAAACAGAAAGTACTGATTAGAGGAGAAGCCACAAAATGGAGCGAGGTAACCAGTGGAGTACAAAAGGGATCAGTATTAGGTCCTCTGCTCTTCCTTATCTACATAAATGACTTAGATTCTGGTATAGTAAGCAAACCTGTTAAATGTGCAGACAACACAAAAATAGGCAAACACCGTTGCAGCAGCAAAGGTCATTCAAAATGATCCAGACAGCATTCAGAACTGGGTAGACACATGGCAAATGACATTTAATAGAGAAAAGTGTAAGGTACTGCACGCAGGCAATAAAAATGTGCATTATAAATATTATATGGGAGATACTGAAATTGAAGAAGGAATCTTTGAAAAAGGAGTTTATGTTGACTCAGAAATGTCTTCATCTAGACAATGTGGGGAAACTATAAAAAGGCCAACAAGATGCTCGGATATATAGTGAAAAGTGTTGAATTCAAATCAAGGGAAGTAATGTTAAAAATTTACAATGCATTAGTAAGACCTCTAGAAATAGTGCAAAGTAGAGCCACCAGAATTATTCCAGGTTTAAAAGGCTTGTCATATACAAAAGAATTGAATCTATTCAGTCTTGAACAAAGAAGACTACACGGTGATCTGATTCAAGCATTCCAATTTTTAAAAGGTGTTGACAATGTCAACCCAAGAAAAGAAACAGGGCCTGGGGAAACCGAGGCACGGAGGCTGCTGCCGGGCACTGCATCTGCAGGGGGCTAGGCTGCTCATAGTTCCACCATTAAAAATAATAAGGCCCATGTGAATAAATATTCAGTATTAGAATACGCGTTTGAAAGCATTGCTGTAGGTTAACGAAGCTACACATATATATATATATACTGTATATATATATATATATATATATATATATATATATATATATATATATATATATATATATATATATATATATATCAGTACTGTGCAAAAGTTTTAGGCAGGTGTGAAAAATGCTGTAAAGTAAGAATGTTTTCAAAAATAGACATGTTAATAGATTATATTTATCAATTAACTAAATGCAAAGTGAGTGAACAGAAGAAAAATCTAAATCAAATCCATATTTGGTGTGACCACCCTTTGCCTTCAAAACAGCATTAATTCTTCTAGGTACACTTGCACAAAGTCAGGGATTTTGTAGGCATATAGTCAGGTGTATGATTAAACAATTATACCAAACAGGTGCTAATGATCATCAATTCAATATGTAGGTTGAAACACAATCATTAACTGAAACAGAAACAGCTGTGTAGGAGGAATAATACTGGATGAGGAACAGCCAAACTGAGCTAACAAGGTGAGGTTGCTGAAGACAGTTTACTGTCAAAAGTCATACACCATGGCAAGACTGAGCACAGCAACAAGACACAAGGTAGTTATACTGCATCAGCAAGGTCTCTCCCAGGCAGAAATTTCAAGGCAGACAGGGGTTTCCAGATGTACTGTCCAAGCTCTTTTGAAGAAGCATAAAGAAACGGGCAACGTTGAGGACCGTGAGCGCAGTGGTCGGCCAAGGAAACTTACTGCAGCAGATGAAAGACACATCATGCTTACTTCCCTTCGCAATCGGAAGATGTCCAGCAGTGCCATCAGCTCAGAACTGGCAGAAAACAGTGGGACCCTGGTACACCCATCTACTGTCCGGAGAAGTCTGGTCAGAAGTGGCCTTCATGGAAGACTTGCGGCCAAAAGCCATACCTCCAACGTGGAAACAAGGCCAAGCGACTCAACTATGCACGAAAACACAGGAACTGGGGTGCAGAAAAATGGCAGCAGGTGCTCTGGACTGATGAGTCAAAATTTGAAATATTTGGCTGTAGCAGAAGGCAGTTTGTTCGCCGAAGGGCTGGAGAGCGTACACGAATGAGTGTCTGCAGGCAACAGTGAAGCATGGTGGAGGTTCCTTGCAAGTTTGGGGCTGCATTTCTGCAAATGAAGTTGGGGATTTGGTCAGAATTAACGGTCTCCTCAATGCGGGGAATACAGGCAGATACTTATCCATCATGCAATACCATCAGGGAGGCATCTGATTGGCCCCAAATTTATTCTGCAGCATGACAACGACCCCAAACATACAGCGAAAGTCATTAAGAACTATCTTCAGCGTAAAGAAGAACAAGGAGTCCTGGAAGTGATGGTATGGCCCCACAGAGCCCTGATCTCAACATCATCGAGTCTGTCTGGGATTACATGAAGAGAGAGAAGCAACTGAGGCTGCCTAAATCCACAGAAGAACTGTGGTTAGTTCTCCAAGATGTTTGGGCCAACCTACCTGCCGAGTTCCTTCAAAAACTGTGTGCAAGTGTACCTAGAAGAATTGATGCTTGATGCTGTTTTGAAGGCAAAGGGTGGTCACACCAAATATGGATTTGATTTAGATTTTTCTTCTGTTCACTCACTTTGCATTTAGTTAATTGATAAATATAATCTATTAACATGTCTATTTTTGAAAGCATTCTTACTTTACAGCATTTTTTCACACCTGCCTAAAACTTTTGCACAGTACTGTATATATATATATATATATATATATATATATATATATATATATATATATATATATATATATATATATATAGTACACAGTATATATATATATAAAATAAATGGATGAAGGCCATTTTTGCATCCTGAGCCACTCTAGGAAAAAAGGCATAATACCATAGCAGTAAAAAGGCATAATACCATAAGTAAAAAGTGATAATTCCTCTAGAGGAAAATATTCTTTGACCCATTCAACTCCTCGAGACCATCACTTTCTATTCATACAGAAAATGTCTCGTTTTCAATCACTCGACAACACCCACAGTACAGAAAATATTGATTAATGATCTTACAAAATGAGAATACATTAAAGCTGGTACATTCGTATCGCAGAGAAACTGGAGAAAAGGATAACGACACAGAATGTCTGTACAGCACTGAAACACTACGTTTAAAAAAAACAGCTGTACTGCTGAACCTCGTCTTCTTTAATATTAGCATCACAAGGGTATCCATGTATTATAAAAAAAAAACAATAGATGGGCCCCTTCAGTGAGTTACACAAAAACAATTCCATCTCGGGTTTCTGTGACAGTTTATAAACTCGACCTTCAGCCTCGTAATTTATCACGTCACAGAAACCCTAGATGGAATTATTTTCCTGTAACTCACTGAAGCCCATCTATTATTATATATATATATATATATATATATATATATATATATATATATATATATTATTACATTCATACACATGTTATAGGGCTCATAGTCAATTCGATAACACATTAGTTCCATATACCATACTCTTTTCACCATATTTCTTTGTGTGTGTGTGTGTTTTTTCTCTCTCATTGAAGGCATAATAGGCCTACTGTCCCCATATCCAATCTGGTCCCATAGGACACCAATTAAAGATATTAATTTGGACAGTGATGCATCAGAATCACTCCAGAGATTAGCTCTTGTGATTATCTGAAGCACATTAATTTAGCTTTTGTTTGTTAAGCTAACAGTATACCTAAATAATAAGTTCCATATTTTTTATTTTAATTTTAAATTATTTATATTGGCTATTGTAATTATTGTAATTATGCCACTTCCAGCGTTAAATGTTTTTTTTTTTTGTATAAATAGAGTTTACAACATGTAATGTCTAAAGTAGTTAAAATAATCTCTTAGATGTGTTTAAAATGATGCATAGGATTATGTTTAATGCAGCCTATTCTAATTTTGAATTGGTTTCTTAAATAATCTACCTATAGCCAACTGATAAAATGCAATGCATACATTTACATTTCATCACTTACATCCCAAAATATCTTTACTAATCTGACTCTGCAATATTTTTGCAAAATAATAGGCCTGCCTTTTTTCAAGTTTGTTTTCTTACTATTGTAGACATGTACTCATTATTTTCTTTCCTTTTTCCATCATCCAAAACATCCATCTGTAATAGTGCAAATTGTTATGTAACTCACTTCAACTCCCATTAAGTGTTAACAGTAAACACACAACCAAAAAAAACAAATTGTTGAATATGTTACCAACGTTCTATTGGCTTTTTGAATCCTAAAATCCGGGGCAGCAGTGTGGAGTAGTGGTCAGGGCTCTGGACTCTTGACCGGAGGGTAGTGGGTTCAATCCCATGTGGGGACACTGCTGCTGTACCCTTGAGCAAGGTACTTTACCTAGATTGCTATATAAACCCAACTGTATAAATGGGTAATTGTATGTAAAAATAATGTGATATCTTGTAACAATTGTAAGTCGCCCTGGATAAGGGCGTCAGCTAAGAAATAAATAATAATAATAAAATGAAATCGCTTCATTATGAGAGTAGAACATTTTAATATAGGCCTAATATCACAGACGGTTTGTGCTACCACATTAGGTATCAAACAACATCTCTGAACTACTGATAGCATTGCATTGGGGAAATCGTAACAATTCAGTTGAACGTTGCAAGAAGGAGCCTATTGTGTGGTCTTCCCTTGACAAAGCGTACAAGCACGTCGTGCTTTAATCGGGAGTGATATTAGTGGTTTCGACCACCATAAATACATATTAGGCTGCACATGCATTCCTAATTAAGGCACTGAGTACAATATCTGTATCTAGTTTATGTTTTTAAATGATGTGCATTTTCAGTTATTTTAACATATAGGGACGCCATTAAAACCATTAAAACCTGATCTGTTTATCACTGTAGCAGATATAGACCACCAGACGGTTAGCGCAAGAGAAGTTATTGCAACAGACACAGTATGGTGTTGCATTGTAGAGCTCACGTGGAATAAGAACATAAGAATATAAGAAAGTTTACAAACGAGAGGAGGCCATTCGGCCCATCTTGCTCGTTTGGTTATTAGTAGCTTATTGATCCCAGAATCTCATCAGCAGCTTCTTGAAGGATTCCAGGGTGTCAGCTTCAACAACATTACTGGGGAGTTGATTCCAGACCCTCACAATTCTCTGTGTAAAAAAGTGCCTCCTATTTTCTGTTCTGAACGCCCCTTTATCTAATCTGCATTTGTGACCCCATTGTAAATACCTTTTAGGATTTTGAATGCTTGAATCAGATCACTGCATAGTCTTCTTTGTTCATTAATAATGAAGATTCTGATAGATGAAATGTTATGTGTTTTGCTGCACTGTAAAAAATAATTAAACATAAAACTTATGCAATAAAAAACACTGGAATGTGTTTATAATCTGTTCCATAAGATTTATATTTAGTTTTAAAACATTCAGATTTATGCAGGCTTTTGGTCATTGGCAATATTTCCTAACAAATAGAGCTATACAATATTAATTATTAAAACAGCAGGGACAATATAGACTGACCAATATAAATAACATGTGTTATGCAAATTGAACTGAACAGGTCATGATATTCAATAAGCCAATTGTTTAATATTTTATATCACTTTGTTTCGTTGACAATTTTAGATGTTATATATAAACAGAGGTAACTAGATGGTAGGTATAAACAGTGCTTCTGTTTTAAGTTCAAAATCAATAGAACATAACAAAAGTTCAGTGTTCTTGAAAAGCCTTATGAGCTTTAATGAATTATTTATTGTTTGCTCTTTCAAGTTTTAATGCCCTGTGTTTGTGTGACATAGCTTTATAAGAGGAGGCTAAAGATCAAACACATATTTACCTGGTTTTATTTCGATACATCACTTATTTGAGAATATATAAACAAAGGGTAGGTTTCTGCTATTTGGCATTGAGCCGTGTGCTGTTTGTTCGCTGCCTCTCCCGTCTCTCCCGTAAACACACTCTTCCCCCACAACCGTTTAGCCATCCATAGCCGTCTCCAGTGCACTATAAATAATGTTGATAAAGATGCTATAGGATATGACTTTCACAAGCCTGGCCAATTGATTGAATCTGTGACCTCCAATTCCAAATTATATTGGAAGGCTATTTAAACAGATGAAGGACTAAATTGTGTTGCTTGTTTCTGAATTAATTTCCCATTTATCATCATTACAGTGTGATTGGTCTATTCACTCTCCTCAGCCTGCCAGAACGACACCCGATCTAAATTACAATGTAACACCATTTAAACACCCCAGCTTTAACGGGACCAATTGAACAGCTGCAATAAATGCAAGCGTTTCTCTGCAGAGCATCATTTTGTCTTTGTTAACCACTCATTGGATTTGGGGACTGCTATCACCGGTAATAGCCTACTCTTAAGAACGACATATCGCAGCATACAAATTAGCATGCAGTTGGCTTGATAGCTGTAGTTTGCTGTCATGTATATGTATTTTTAATAATCTCAAGGCAATTGTTACTGTTGAATTTTATGAAACTGAATAACAGGAGAATAGAGAATCAAATAAATACGTTATTTAGAAAGTAAAGGCGTCTATTATAGCCTACCTATGTGTGCTTCTGATTTAAACATTTGGAAAACGTAATATCTCTAACGTCTAAATTGGATCAATTGTACACTTTTATACACAGCAACGAACGAATAGTAATCGTTAAATAGTGTCGTCCATAAATGAATAACAGACAGGCTACTAAGCTATCGAACATCTATTTCAATACAATTATTTATACTGTCAACAAAATGTTGTAAAATTGTCAACAAAATATTAAGATAATTTAAAAAAAGCCTAATTATGAAGGAATTGCTGTTGCTTAACGATAAATGGAAAGTTGAAAGTCTTATTGTATTACATTTACTACTCGACATAACAAAAGCAAAAACATGATATATTGCATGAGAGATATATTGCATGAGAGATATATTGCATGAGAGATATATTGCATGAGAGATATATTGCATGAGAGATAGTTTTCCATTCATGGACGACCCGTACACATCAATATGGCGGTAGGCCTACACAGCGCAACAAAAATCGTTAATATTGGTATTGAATTTTCATAAAGTGATAAAAAAATGGGTTATTGTAATAACAAAAACTCCTGAAGGATGTGTTCACCTCTACATAAACGCCCCCTTTTTTCTTTTGCACCTTTTAGTTTGATTGAGGGGGTATTGGCATATTATTTAGCCTTTTAAATGTTATGTAAAAATATTTGTGATGGATCCGTTTATTTAAACTATTTAAATAACAACTGTGTGTGTGTTTTTAAACATGTTTATTAACCAGTACATGCATTCATTATATGTATTTTTTTATTTACACATCAGTGTTTTTTATGTATATATAGTTTCATGAAACCCTTTCGCCTCTGAATTATTTAGGTAGTGCTTTTAACGAATGGTGTTGAAGTTTAACATTCAACTGTATTCAAATAAACACAATCCTTCCTCAAAGAAGGCGGCACGATGGGTAGTCAGCAGGTAATTACACGTGGGCGTACATGTTTTAATGATAACCAAATCATACTTTTATTTATCCTTTGCACGTTTGTAAATAGTTTATTTTTTCTGCCATCACTGGATCTAATTACCTGGTTTAACGCGTTATATAGTGCTAATCCAGTTCTACTTAGTTGCTTAAATGGAACATTATTCCAAACATATGCATTTTAATCAGCTTGGTCACACTTACAAGAACACGAGTTAATAAGGCAATCAATCAAACTCTAACAAGAATACTCTTTGTGACCAATACTTGGCTGCTAGAGAAAGGGATCAGGGAATCGTTAGAAAGATACGCAATGATCAGATAGATAGACCATAGATATTACAGCATAGAAGGGATTTTCTTTTTATGAATACATATTTTATTTACATATACAGGGTTCTTTAATAAGAAATTCGGGCCATTTAGTAATTAAAAAATATGTTCATGCATATGTTTTTCACAATAATTACATTTCATACTGAAATAAAAATATGTTATTTCCAGAAAGCTTCAGACTGAAGAAAGAGTGGTTCAATTCCCCAGAAAATACACCCAATGAAAGACTGCTGATTGGAAAGGAGGACGGATCATTGATCTTTTGCATTCCAATATCTCTTCAAGACATCTAATTTTGCTTTGCCTATTAACTGTTAACGCTAAAAAAAAAAATAATAATAATAAAAAAATACAGCAGTGGTCGGGCCATTTAGCTGTCAAAAACAATGTATTTCCTGATCAAAAGGTAGTGCTTATAAAACCATTTTCAGAGCAGTGTGCTGAATCAAAGCAAACGTTTTGAATCAGCAATCACTGTGCCGTTAGATGAATTCATTTTTAAGGCAAGGTGATATAAATGTTATTAACGACATAGGCCTACGCACCTGATTTCAAACGTGAAGTCTTTTAGGGTTGAAGCCTAACAATGATATTAACGAACACTGCATTGCATGCACTCCATTAGAGTCTATCAGATATTTCACATGTTACAACATTAATACTGTGTTACAATGAGTAGGTAAATATTCGTTAAAGTAAAGATAGCAAACACATGGTTTAATTCTTGCATGCATCTTAACGACAACTAGACGATGTTCTAGCTCAATTCGTTAAATGACAGGTAGACCTAACCACTGCTTATTTCGAGCTCGCCACTTTTAAGTACCCGAGAAGAAAACTCATTATACGACTTTTAGAACAACTTGAACTGATTTTAAAAAAATGTATTTTAGTTGTCTTCAGTAAGCAAAAATACATGGTGATGATTTAAACGTATTACTGTTGTTGAAAATGAAGAGATATTTCCTTTTAAAAATATATCGTAATTTTAGTGTATAGATTGAAATTAATGTTATATATATAACAGTGTTACAATACATCTGATTATGTATACAATTAGTATCATATTTCCAATGCTCAATGTTAATATTTAGAAAACAGGAATAGGATATATAAAATGATCTCTTACAGAAAGCATGATACGTCTTTAATTCATAATGCTGTTTATTGCAAAATGATAACATTTTAACAATTCTATGACAATAAACATTGTTTTGAAGCACATTTTTGTACGTCGTAACCAATGCGTTTGGTATCTGTTCACCCCAAACACACATCACAGCCAAGTCAGTTGTTATAAAATGTCATGTAATTTCAACAGTGCAAAATATCCAAAAAAAAAAAAAAAAAAAAAAATAGACAAAATAAGTGAAAATGAAAGAAATAAATATTATAATACAATCTAACTTAATTAATTAATTTGTAAAGTATCGCCTTAGACCCGATGCAATGCCAATGATATTTTTTAAAAAAACGTATAAAGCAAGATATAATGTTGAATATCATAACAAAGTAAATCTGAATAAAAAGAGACAGAATAAAGGCAGGGAGGTAGTCTCTGCCCTAATTTGTAGAATGTGATTGTCCGATGGAGCTGTTCTGCTCCCCATCACCTAATCCGTTCCCAAGACGGCTTGTTAACGTTTGGCAGCAAGTCTCTGCGCTCATAGTATTATCATGAATTCAACATTCAAAATTCCTTCTTACATAATATCACTTGCTAATTTCCAGAGCATCTGCACATTTCAGCTTGTTACACCGGGACATCAACTTCAGAGGACAAATAATTATAATCCATATGGTTTAACAGTCTTATAACGCAGGAAACCTACAAAGTCCTGACAGAGAATGATACTACAAATAATAATAATAAAGCTTTAACCATATTGTGTAATTATACCATCCATCGTGTCGGTAAAAGTTCGTGATTCTTTTTTGACAGTATGTTTTCAAGTTTTCATGTTATACTGCTTACGGGGCACATATATATATATATATATATATATATATATATATATATATATATATATATATATATATATATATATATATATATATATATATATATATATATATATATATATATATATATTCAAATGTATATATATACATATATATATATATGTGTATACATATATATATATCAGATTGTATGTACGGTTAACAATGCTTATTCTGTGTTTTAGCATCATTGTAGCTATATAATTTTTTTTTAAGAATTTGCTTATAAGATAATCCTTCTTGCAGGTGCGACACAGTTTTCAAGCCTGAGTTGAGTTAGTTCTGTTAAGGACATTTTTGTTCGTACATTCCTCTAAGCAGCAGAGATATTCTTATTTTTAGTAATGGTTCCTTCTTGAAATGTGGGCATGACAAGTCATGTAAAATAAATTAAAATTCTTTTTTTTTTTTTTACATCGATACACGGCATTTCATTAGAAGACCTGAGTTTTATCTGGTTAAAGGTACTTCTTCTCTCTGGTCCAGGGACACTGCAGAGGTTTTGCTTAGCACAGACGGCGTAAAGGTCAGAAAGCTATCAGTCCTACTGGTGGATGAACAGGTGAAGTCTGCTCCCGAAGACCTCTGAGACAAGCCGTTAGACTGGCCAGAATGACAAGCTAGGCAGGAACAGGGGCTTCCCCCAGCGCCGCTGAGTCCATGTGCAGATGAAGGGTACAGAGAAGGGTGTCTGAATGCACAGAGCAGCTCTGGTCTTGGGTAAGGGTGAGACAGGACCCTGAAGGTATCTAATGGTCTCAGAGGGGTGCTGAAAGGAGTTGCTGAAGCTGCACTGGCACCCATAGCCATGTGTGAATAATACGGAAGGGGCAGGTGGGAAGGAAAAGGATAAGGCAAGTTCCCGGTGGCCGCTGCATGGCTCATCATATAGGAGTAGAAGGCAGGATCCGCAGGGTGAGGCCAGGTCAGGGCCAAACGCTGCCTCTTGTCTTTCATTCTACGATTCTGGAACCACACCTGCAAAGAAAATGGAAGACATGTTTTAAGAACTTTTTTTTTTTTTTTTTTTTACAACTTGGTGTTTTTAAAAAAAATAATTGAGAAGATACAAAAATAATAATGGCAAAAATAAAAATCTAGACTGATAGGCCCTTTTTCATTTGTATGAACAATAAATCATCTGCTCGAGTATTTTTTTCTTGTTTTATTGCTTTTATTAACAATTACTAAACTAATTTTGCTTTTTTTGTTATTGCATACAATCCCACATATGTGTTCTTTCATTATAAACTGCAGTATTACAAATCATAGTAGCGTACTATAGGCTAGTTAAAAATGCATTTGAAAAAATAATTGTATTTTATTTCATTCGATTCTGTTATGACTAATTTTCATGTGCAGAAATAAACCAACCTAGCAGTTTAAATGTGTACATTTTGTGGTAAGGTATTATACATTAAATATATGTTTGCATAATAGTGTACTTTTTGAATGTGGCGTATAAAGCCCGCCACAGTATTGGAATTTAAGGCTTTTATGTGGTCGTGCAAGCTTTGTATTTAAACTAAATGAAATAAACTTTGGCTTGTACATTTTGAATACATAAAATGCCCGCTGGAGCTCTTAATTGCTTACTTTCTGCCTTTTGTTTTTTTAGAATCGTAAAAAATGAGTATTAATTTTACCTTAATAGTTGTTTCTGGGAGATTTAAAGCAGATGCTAGTTCACACCTCCTTGGTCTGGACACATAATTCTCTCGGTAGAATTCTTTTTCCAACCGGCCGATTTGTTCCCGAGTGAAAGCTGTCCTGTAGCGGCGATCTGCTGCGCAGGCCGCAGAGCTCTGAGAACTGCTCATCCCAGCATCAACACCGCTTCCATGGTTACTCAGGGAGTCCCCGGACTGACCTAGAATTGACCACAGGTAAAAGATGAGCACGATTCAAACTAGAGTAGAAGTGTATTCTTTCTTTCTTTCTTTCTTTCTTTCTTTCTTTCTTTCTTTCTTTCTTTCTTTCTATACTATTGCCAAAAGCTTGAATCAAATGTGTGTGTGTGTTAAAAAAAAAAACAAAAAAAAAAACAACTCTCGTTTGTGTGAAATAACATAAATAGCCTATAACAGATACAATTAACAACATCTGATAATAGTGACAGCGCCGCCTGTAATTCTTGATATGTATTTTTTGTATACAACTGTAAGTCGCCCTGGGTAAGGACGTCTGCTAATAAATAAATAATAATAATAGGCTATATAAATTGTGATTTTCAAACATGATACACTTGCGTACATCAGACGATTCGCATACCCGCAGGAGCAGTTTGAGTGATTCTGATAGAACTAGCAGATTAAGTTAAATATAGACTAAATATAAACAGTTCTCTGCTAATTTACAGAGGATAATTCTATTAGCTCCTAACACTGTTTTTGGTGACAGTATGTCATAATTTGCTTTCAAATGCAGAAACGTCTTATTGTCCCTGTGTCTATACAGCGACTACTTCCGAAGTGGCGCCGGGGAGACGCTTTTAAAGGTGACAAGGTAATTGGGAGCAATTGTAAAGGTGTTAATACAACCCGCTGCAGTTTCTTTTGAGTCAGGGAGTCAATAATCATTTAGCGGTCTTTTAATGCGGTTTCTGTAGCTCGTCAAAACCAGTCCGGTAATGAATGACATTTGTAGTCTATACAAGGCAGCTTTAGCGATAATTTATAAAATGCCCCCCCACACACACACACAAAAAGAAAACGATTGACGTGTTGATTAAAGGAAATATATCAATCCGATCTATATATAAAAATAAATTAAATAAACTTAAAAATACGTTATCCTATTGCATTCAATCAAATGTAAAACACAGTTGTTATCTTCTGTAAATACGGGACCTGTCTAAAGTACATATGAGTGTACACGTTACAAATCGTGGTGCTATTTCAGGTAATATTTTATATGCAAAATAGTATGATAAAATACAAATACGTATGGTATTATCTTGTCAGAGCGTTTAAACATCAGCAAGTGCGACGCAATACATTAAGCATCGCATATAGTACACCTTCCGATACCATCTTTACCTTTGCTGTTTGCATAATCCATATTTGCTGATGTGCAGTCCGGGGTGCAGCTGACATCTATTTCTTCATAAAAATCAGACTCGGTGTCTGAGCTGCTGTGATGTCCTTTGTTAGAAAGTAGGTCTGACTGAGGTTTGTCCGTTGCAGAAAGAACTCTACCCGGCCTGATATCAGTGCGTGCACCGCTCCTTACATCCTCCACCTCTTCATCCCCTCTTTCTCGTGATAACGGCACAGACCTGGTGCTTAAACCGTTTCTGTGGACCATTTTCTCCCGTGGCTCTTGAACTGGGCTTCCAACTGCTTCTGACAAATTGGGCCCTATCTTGCCAACTAGCGTGCCAAGTTGACCTCCCTCCATGAACATTACCATCTCCTTTCTGTTTTCCATTATGGATGTAGTGCGAACGCCAAGTCTCAAAGAAAGCAAGCTCTAAACAGGAACACACAAGGAGCAAATGGGGGATGTGCTGACCTTATGATGTGAACACTCCACTGTGCCGCGCCGGCTCTGGGAGGGATCCCCATTGCCCTCTTCTTTCTAAGCTGTCATTCTTAATGTTGCAGTCGTCACTGCAGTACGACTGGTGACGCCACTCATTGATTTTAAGTGGATAAATAGAAACAGCTACTACTGTTAAGATGAAAGGGGACCTGAGCTAATTGCTATTGGAAAAAGCACTAGGTATAAAGTCGATCGGAAAGCTGAAGCGTAAAAATGCAACAGAACAAGAAGGAAAGAAAACCTTTTTTCACATTTAACTTTGTTTGGTACTAGCCTTCATTTATTATAGATCAAAAGAGGTGTTAATATGAAGTTTCAAAAGCCCCATGTGTATGCACATTTTGTTCTGAACGTTAATGTTATATTGGCACTCATATGTAAAGGAGTTGGAAATGAAATAGCTTGTGTCCTTCTTTTTAATTTTAATTTCCATGGAGCTACATATCAATGGGTTTGCCTTGGATATATGTAGCCTATATCATTACTACATCAAAGAAGAATGTATTTAAGATAAGCAACATACTGTATATTTGATTTCATAGTAGATTGGTTTTGTTCTAATTCTGTATAGCTAGATATGCGTGCTTTTATTGGTACTTTAATGCCAAATAATTTTATTTTTTTATTAATTGAATTACACCTGCTTTAAAATGTGGTGAACGTTTTTTCAATATAATCTGTGGTTATTTAGCTGTGCAGTTTATATTTGCTTTCTTATCTATGCAACAAAATCACTGTTTAGCAGTATCCTTTATGTCTTTGTTATGTTTTCGTTGTATTCCTAATAGTTTGCACATGGAATACACTTACTAATAGGCTAATATATATATATATATATATATATATATATATATATATATATATATATATATATATATATATATATATATATATATAAGCAGTTTTAAAACATTTAGAATTCTGTAATAGGCTTCCCCGGGCGTGTGTTCTTATAAAAATAAAACGAATATATTTAATGAAAATATACTACCAATACTGCCACCACCACCACTACTACTACGACTACTACTACTACTACTACTACTACTAATAATAATAATAATCTTTAAGGCGGCAAGATTATAATACATGTATTGCATATGCTAAATTGAAAAAAAATAAATCCATTTAAAAATGTTATTTTATTTACTCATATGCTGTTTTTTATTAAGGGCTTGATGAGAATGATTCTCTGTATTTAAATCTAATTAAGATTAATTAACCAGGCTGTGTTATGTAAATGTGCTTCTGGGGTCTACAGATGCTGAGGTGTTTTTAAATGCCATGTCAGTGGAAAGAATGCAATTGTCATTGGATTTTTTAAAACCTGTATCCACTGAAGCAATTGACATATTACTAAATGGTTTAGATTAATAAAGCTTGGTCGGTTGGCAATAAATAAATAAATGAATAAATAAATAAATAAATACAGACTAGAAACTATAATGTATTAATGAATGCAGGTTATTTGTACTTATACAAACGCAAATTGAATACGTTTGTATTAAAAAAAAAAAAAAACTACTCTCAGTTAAGTCAGGTACTTGAAATGATTGTGTCTATATCTAATCCATTCAATAGCCATGTGCGTGAAACATGCAGATGTTTATATATACCAGCATCCGATTCTTTTCATTGTCTTTTATTTTGCATATCACTGCATTATTCTTCTTGTTCCCTGCAAAGTAGATGCCTTTCAAATTTGTTTCACCATTTTCACCAGGAAGCCTTTGTGAAAAGAAAGGACTCCACAGCGCCACTCAAGGATATTAGTATAAACTACATGCACATAATAAACGAACAGACTACAATGGACTACATGTCCTTGATGCCGTGATTATCAGTCTGGTTATGTGAATTGAAATGGTATTGGGCCTTACATTCATTTTTGAAAAATAAAAGAATGAGTTTGATTTTCGCAATGACATCATAACGCACTTGGGCGCGCGCACATGTTTATATGCAGTGGCTGTCCTTTATAAATCATGTATGCAGTTCTTATGCTTTCAAAGGAATGCGCAAAAAGTTCTATCAATTCAGGCGGTGAAGGGACAGGTCCTGGCGGCATGTAGCCTAGTCAAAATAACACCGTACTTACCATGTATCTAGCTGTTCGGTTAATTCAAATGGGAGAATATACCACGGTAAAGTTACAAAATCGAGAAACTGACACATTAGGAGTGCCGAGGAGAACATATTTATGTTCTTTGGTCAATTCTGTAAAATGAACATGCATTGAAACTAATTAAAGACAGGATTAGCCTCGGCGCTTGTTAATTCTGAGAAACATTCGGTTTTGGCTTCTAAAATTGTACAATGTGATGTTATTTTATCGCCACTAGTCAACTGTCCGACAGGTGTACTGGCATCCAGCCGCTTCCAGGTGATCTGAGAGCTGGATCTTATAAACGCTTTAAACGCCAAGGGTGTTGAACATAACACTGGAGTTCAAATGCCATAGTCACAAGAATAACAGAACCTATGTTCACATGTATACCATCCGAGGATTACGATCAGAGCTGACAATCTTTTACTAAGGAGAGATCTGAGCTACTCTCTTCATCGAACACTTAACATTACCACTGCCTGATCCAACACGAATCTGTAACTATACAAAGGATACACTATGAATGGGATCACTTCTTCACGCAAAAAATGCGAAGCTGAAAATCAAAAGCTGCACATTCTCACGGTTAAATAAAGAACATTATTTCAGCGTAATATGAAGGTCTTGTTTTAATCTTTAAAAAAGTAGGCTTATAAATCGAGGAAGCCGTAAACTCACTAATTGAGCACGTTAAAGCTATATATTAAAATGTATATAAAATGCATGCGTACATCCATCCATAAATACGCTTCAAATTAATATACGGTAAATTAAATCGCCATGTCATAGGCCTACGCATACAAATATGTGTATGTCGTACAATATTAATTCAACTACATTTTCTGGCTCCATATATGGCTGTGGTCTGGTGTTCCACTTTTGCACCAGCATGCTATAAACACCAATTTAGCGTTAGCTCGATAGAACTGTACTGCCAAAAGGGATTCGAATGTAATGTTTTAAACACAAGTGAAATAAAAACGTCATTTAATTAGACATTTTAAACTTTGTGGGTTAGTCAAAGTTAAATCCGTGCACCCGAGTTACCACACGTTCAATATATATACGCACATACTTGTGTTACGCATTATATATATACGCACATACTTGTGTTACGCATTACATATATACGCACATACTTGTGTTTATTAAACCCATCATTATAGTATATTGCTTGAAAACAACCCCGAGTAACTTTTCCATTTTTTTTTTTTTTGCTTTACATTTTCGAAAGATTTCTACAAACTGAAATCATTATATCAAAGTCTCACCTGTTGAATACATGTGGATGAAACTCTTTTAAAGTGTGTTCAGACATGTTTTTCTTTTTTGGAGTATAGGCTATACCTTTATGGCTAGGGGGGAGTTAATAATTATAAAGCTTTGTGTTGATGGATTACACATATCTAGCAGTTTTTATAACTGGTTATGCATCGCACCAAAGAAAAATCCGACAGATATTAAGAACAAAACTGTAGAGCATGAAATAACTCCCCGCTGGAACGCACAGTCACTTACCTCTTTAGTATATGACCATTCTTGTTTTGGAAAATGTTATAGATGCCATCTACAATATCAGAAATACTACTACTACTACTACTACTACTACTACTACTACTAATAATAATAATAATAATAATAATAATAATAATAATAATAATAATAGGCTAGGTTTCATTAACCCTGTAAAGAAAAACTTTAATTTCAGTCCCATGGTTAAATGAAGACTACATGTGTTAGTTACCTGATTTTATTGATTTATCACCGATATTATTTTGTTCCAAGTGTGTTTATGATGCGTGATGTAATGCAGCAGTACAGGTACGATGCACCAGCACAAGTATAATGCACCTGTACACACAAACTGGGGGCCCTCATAATCGCAGACCACTCCAGTTTGGCAAGCAGTAGTTATTAGAAGTGCGCGGATACATTTGTGTAAAATCAACAATGTATGAGATTATATCATCATGAAATCATAAATATCTATATGAGAGGTCTATGAAAACAATTTGAGAAGAGTCGTGAACAGTCGCGGCAGTTCACCGTGTAAACTGGGGAAGACAAACACAATCTGTGCATAAGGGCCAACTTATTTTAATAATTAACATAAACATTTCCAATATGCCACCTGATTAAAAACGAGGTGCTCCTCTCTTCTTTAGATCATTTCCAGAAGAGAAGCATTGAGAATTGAATGTTTGTTTTCAAGAAGTGGGCTTTTAAAGAAATCGGTGTCTTCTGTGGTTGGATATTATTACCTCTTCTCTGGGGTCGATGCTAATTGTGCACGCCTAATTAAACTCCTTGTTCTTCCGCCTGCTGACGGACAGGCAGTGAAAACGCGTGTTCATGTCATTTCTGATGTTATCCTTCAGGGCGGAACATAACTGAACATAAACATGCTTTTCATTTAACAATTCAAGCGAGTAAACCATTTAGAGAATTAATCAAAAAGAAAAAGACATATAATTAAACTAGTTTTGATTCGCAGAGCAATTAGTTGCCCATTACAAGCTACCTATGTGGTACTTATTCTTCAATCGAAAGAAGATAGAAAACATTAGGGAGACGTAAATTAGCAATATCCTAAAGGCAAACTCCTGTCTTGATTTCTAGAAATTACTCATTTCAGATTAAAAAAAAAACCTTCAGGAAAAATGAAGAAATAAACTATAAAAATACGCATTATATAATAGGCCTACATTTGGATTGATTTTAGATGTTGTAATAAAAGTATATATATATATATATATATATATATATATATATATATATATATATATATATATATATATATATATATATATATATATATATATATATGTATGTATGTGTGTGTGTGTGTGTGTGTGTGTGTGTGTGTGTGTGTGTGTGTGTGTGTGTGTGTGTGTGTAAATCCACCGACACACTCATTGGCCAGTCTTGTTATAGTGATAGCTTCTGTAAAATAAGTGGGCTAACCCCCCCAGGACCACCTCGAAATGACCTAAATACAAACGCTCTCACGTGGACAGTCTGGCACTGGCAAGAGTTACTGGAAATGACTAGGAGAGATTCGAAATTGGACGAAGTTACGAAGTGAAATGTTTTTGGCGGTCTGAATTTTACGTATTGGGCAGTATGCACAATCGTTCATGGTCCTATACAAAATATAATCTTCTAAATATCTGAATTAATAAATTACTTTTGGAATAAAGTGAAAAGCTGCTGACATTCTTGATGCCATTCTAATTTGTATTGTCATCAAACACACAGAGCTGTTTACAAGAAGCGTTGAAGTCGAGTGTCTAAAATGCAGTTTGATTCGGCATTTTGGGTGAATGTTTGTATTGATTTGTATTGTCAGCTCCCTTGTATGTGTTTGTCCGGCTATGGAAACTGCTGGCCTTTTGCGCCCTCGCCTGTCGAGACAGTGGAAGTGGTTTACTTTCTGAAGCTGAGACTCCAGCATAATTAAAACATTAAGAACTTGCTTTCTCCCGAGGTTTGTTCTGGTAGGCCTATAGCAGGGAGTTTACCAAGTGGGAATTTCAGTAGCGCGTTTTTAATGTGTTTCTGTTTTTACCAATGAAACTGTAACAGGACTCCGGTGCTGGAGCACTAATGCATAGCTGGAGCAATAAACCACTAAAGACCACCAAAGCAGGCAAGCAAGCAAACAAACAAACAAACAAACAAACAAGGCCTAAATTGTATTTGGACGGTGAAAGAACGTCCTCCGCTTGTAATCTGAAACTTTGAATGTATGTGGTAAGCTATGTCATTACCAAAAAGCATATTTGAGATTTTGTTTATGTGTAATGGAAATGAACATTTTTGTAAAGTTGTTATAAAATTACAATGACCATTAAACAAACAGAAAAGAAATGACTACAGGTAACTAGTATGCCAACTATATATTTTAAGAATGTTGTAAATATGTTTTCTCGAATCCTTCGTGTTAAATACTAGGTTACAATCACACTTTCTGTTACATCTGTTTCGTATTATCCTGGCACTCCTAATTGACACAGCTTTTAAAGGGAGTGGAAAATGCAGTCCTGAAACAAGTCCAAATTGAAACATGTTTTTAAAATCCCTATATTTTTTCTATCCATGGGGTCGATAATGTTTTATTTTTGACCCTATTTATTTGGTGGCCAATGGTAACTAACAATTAGGCAAAAAACAACTTAACATATGGACAAGACGTGAAGCTGTTTGGTAGGAGGTACTTTTCACAACGAAATTCACAGCTAAAACACCTAGACAACTCTTTCAATTGCCTTCTATCACCAAGTGGTCTTCCTACAGTATTTCCCCTACTTAGCCTCTTCTGTACCGAAAAATCCTCCCAGCTACTGCGGCAATTGAATTTACATAGTGGTGGATTTGTCTAACTACACGCTAACAAGATTATTTTGTTTTGTTTTTATTCTGATTAGATTCCCATGGAACCCCAAAAGGGACATTGTGAAAAAAATACGATCTTCTGCGCACCAGATACTGTCTCCTGCTCACGACTTATTATCTTGTGCGCACGAGTGTCTTGCTGACTGCAGCAGCACAACGCTCTGCCGTGGCGCTACGTAACATAAGCGAGCTCTTATTAAACACTGTGTTACCAAGGCAGAACTTTCAAGATGGCTGAAAACACTGTTTTTTTATATGAATTTATGCAAGATAGTGCAGAACATTTGCTGTTTAATGCCTCTATTGCACTTGCATCGAGAGCCAACACCATGGCTTTAGCGGCAGTGAATTCAAACACAAGCAAGAGTCCTGTACGGATTGAAAACTACGTTGAGAGGATTGTTCCTCAGTACTGTGATTGTTGCATAGTGCATGTTTTATTTACAGGTGTCTACAGTGTAGTTTACGCATGCAAATAAGATGTTTCTATTGTATGTAAGTGTTGTACAGCAAAATAATAATAATACAAAAACTTTCCCAAAATAGAATAATTCATTTTTTAACAATTATTCAACCCACTAACATTTTTATACAGCAAATAAAATAAAAATAAAAACTTTCCAAAGAAATTATTTCTCCAACGATTCTTTAAAATCATCTGTGAATGACTTTAGCAGTTAGTTTCTTTGTTTTGCAACCTTCTGCATTTCCATGAGCTCCTGCATCTGCCTTTTCTGTTCCTCTCAAAGTCTTACAATTGAAGTACTACTGTGTGTTTGTTTTTTCTCTCTCCAATATGATTTAAGTCTTATTGTTTCTAATGTGCTCTTGGTTAGATAGAAATGTAACTGCAAAAGTACCTAATTTTAGTAAAGTTCTCTTATTGTTTCGCCCCCTTTCTGTCACGAAAAAAAGGGTTTAAAGTTTCTGGTGTAGCCTATACTGCTGTGCCTTTTCAGCAGAGATACAGTGCGAAGCTTAATCTCGCAAATATATATATATATATATATATATACATTTTGAAACACCCACCGAGTATGCTCCTCAGAATGTTAGCTAACATTAGGAAGGTCGTTCAATAGAAAGTGCCACGTAATGCGGTGGAGCTCTCTGCATATTGAACGCACCCTGTTCTCGGTGGATAGGTTTGAAGACAATCACAGTATTTTGCTCATGGCATAACAACTGTGTAAAACTGGTGTGCTGTTAGACTCATGCTATTGTAATGAAATTGTTTATACAGAATAATTTACAGCTGCCACCGCCTTTAATAGCCAGTGAGGTCCGGCTATGGAAGGAAAACCCCTAATGGCACAATGATCAAGGAAAGAGACACCAAGGTAAAGGTTCAATAATTTATTTAAACAGATTTTATACTGTTAAAAACAAACATGCACTTTACCCCAATTACAGCCATTCACAGGGATCCCTGTAAACAACTTTAAAATACAGTCATTCTTAAACAGCTCAATGAAACTAAAACAATATATAACATCCCAATATAACTAAACAAAACTATAAACTACGATCCCTTTTTCACACAGCAAAATAGTTATCAAACCGTGATTTAAAAGCACAGCACACCTTTTTTTACACAGCAAAGCAGTTATCAAAAAAGCACAGCGCACAACATATAAACTGTCTTACAAGGATCCTGCCCCCCACTCTAAAGTACACGAGGCTTCCACAATCTCTCACAAGTATTAAGCACTAACCCCGGGTAGTGCTTAATGGTATTGGATATTCGCGTGGATATTTGATATTTACGCATTCACTGCATTCTACGTCAAATGATAACTAATTGCTCCTACATACAAACTCGCAAAGGAATGCCATTTCACCTCATGAAAGTTGGGGCGTAATTTAAGTCATGTCTCATTGATTTGCGAGTTTGTAATCTCTAGTTATGAACACGCAAAATACACAGATTTTTACTGTACATTGTAAACTAGGCTACGTCCTTTATTGGTTCATTGCTCCTAAATACAAACTCGCAAAAGAATGTTATTTCACCACATGAAAGATATGCTATGGAGTAAATTAAGTCACGTCTCAATGATTTGCAAGCTGTTCATCTCTAGTTATGCACACATAAAATACGCATAGATATTCACAGTACATTGTAGATGGAAACTTGAGCAACACAGCTGCAGGTAAACCTACAGGGCTCCACAGGTGGTACTCGAGCCCTGAAACAATAGTTATAGACATTAATATACTGGGCAGGTTACTGCCCACTGGGAATGGAACTACACCGGGTGGAATTCTCCTACCTTTGCCAATGAACAGTCAGACACCACTTTACTTGAAACGCACCAAAGAGCCCCGTAACGCAGCACCAAAAGCACAGAGCACCACCTTTAACAGAAGTTTCTGGTTTTATAACCAGTTTTGGCTGGGTTGATTGTGAGTTGCACATATGATTAAAATCAGCTTTTTAAGTAGAAAATACTCATAAACAGGGGTCATCTGCCTGAGGTCACAACTGCTCTCTGAGTCATGAAAACCTAGTTTCTTATCATGATTCTCAGACATGGAGGCATTTCGGGCTACTTGCAAAGCTACAGAGCTTCATGTACAGGGCAACGCTAGGCAGTAGATTTAAAAAACCTTACATTAAACACAGGAAAATCACAGAATGTTCAGAGACAGAGTTTCAATGATTTCTCACTTCTTTACCATTTAAAGGGGCACATACAATTATTACAATTTATATAAAACCTTACACTATTGTATAATGTTATTCATCTTTTTATGTTCTTGAGGCTGCATCTCTACATTGTGGTGGCAGTGGCTGAAGGTGCTCTTCATGTCACCAGAGGAGTAGAGAAAGTACTGGAAAGGAAAGGGAGAAGTCAGCGACATACCACTCACGCTCCCGAGAGGTATTGGCAGAGGAGAGAGAGAATGGAGCTGCAGCAGCTGCAAGCATGACTGCGGAATCCCCTGCTCCAGAGCAACCAACCCTGGCAGCAGTGACCGAGGCATGGCAGAACTTCCTAACAACATTTTAGTTTATAGCTGTAGCGTGTGTGGGAGAGATGTCATTGGGCCGCGTGGTTGGTGCTGCTCCTTACTGGAAAAACTAGAAGCGCATTTGTGGCCATGGATCCAGTGGAGGCTGATAAGGTGAAAGAGGCCATTTAAAAAATATTAAGTTAGCACTGAAATCTATCGACAGAGGTTCCCATCCTTGGGTGTGTGGCCAGGAGAAAAAATAAATGTGGTTAAAATAACTTTATGACAAATGGATTAAGCCAAGTTAACGCACCATTCTAAAAATTGGAGAGCTCATCATACTGGAGCAGTTCCTTTGGATAGTGAACCAAGAGGTCCAGGTTTGGATCCAGGAACATGACCCACCAATTGCTATGGAAGCTGCTAGACTGGCTGAGGTCTTCATGTTGGCATAGAAAGGACCCATGTAAGGTTTGTTTATTTGCCTGCAGGCTTGCCTGTAAGCTGCCCAGAGCTGCGTTGTCTTCCGATGGTGTTGCTCTGGGTTGGCTGCATGGTGGGCCTTAGAGTGAAAAGAGCGGTCAGCTGACAGCAAACGCCGGGAGGACAGTGTGTGCTCGTCTTCGCTGCTCCCGAGTCAGCGCAGGGGTGGTAGCTGTGAGCTGATCCTAAAATACAATTGGATATTCCAGAACAAAGCAAATACAAAAAGACAGTACATAATGTAATCACATGCAAGCTGCAGGCACAAATCTTGAACAGACAATACTGGAGGTCAGATCCTACAGGACTCTATCGACCGAAAAACATTGAGTGCGCGTGAGTGAGAGTGCCGAAATACAAGTCTACAGAGTTTAAATATAGAACAAAGCCAGCCCTGTTTCTTGGAGTTGTGCCAGCCAACACCTGTGGGTTTGATCCTGGTTAGTACCTACACTCAAAATCTACTTTTAAAGTGGAAACAACACTTTGAAAACAAGAGTTATTCTCCCGAGATCAAAGGGGCCCATCGAACCACAAAGGAACCAGATCTTATCCTGTTGCTGGGTGCAAAATTACAGAGAGAGAGAGCTATAATGAGTTATGCCTTTTCTGCCATCTAAAGAGTTTGTAAAATTGTCACAATTAATATACACTGAAGACAACATTACACCAGATGATCTGGCCCAGTTGCTGGTAAGTCTACAGGGGTGGGTCATGCAAAGTCAAAGCAGTCTCATTCAACCTGTTAGATCTAGCAGAAATCAAAGTATTTATTATAGTTGTGGACATGCAGGGGACATAAAACCAGGATGTCCCCTTAGAAAGTCCAAGCCCGTGAATTTAAGTTAAGTGCCTAGACCTAGTCAAGCAGTTCTGCAGAGTTGTGGGTTGGAGCAGCTAATTGAAATGATAGTAAATGGAAGGCAGGTACAGGTTTTCTGGATACAGGGCGTGCACACTCTTTGGTGCTAAGTAAATAAGTCCTCAGGGAGTGTTGCAATGAGGGGGAGAAAAATTAAGATTAGATGTGTGCATGGAGAGGACAAAAGCTACCCTACTGCAGATGTGTGCCTTGTATTTCAAGATTACACGTTCCTAGTAACTGTAGGTGTGGCCAATGAGTGACCATAAAGTGTGATACTAGGTCAGGACATACCTATTTTGGGGGATTTGTAGTGAAACCCTGTAATGTTGTGATGATAAGATTACAGAGTTGACTAGCAGCAGGGAAGTTCTGAGTTTTTATCAGAGATGCCATTTTTTTAATGACAACTTGGAAGGGAAGAAAAATATAAAACAAGAAGCAACAATTTCAGAGGCACAATAATGCCTAGACCAGCAGAAGAATTAAAGAGGAATTAACCTCTCCTGTCTAAGAAATGTGAAGTTCTAGAGAATTTAAGGCAATTACAAAAGGAGGATGAAACTTTAAAATCTTGTTTTCAGAAATTGGCAGTGGTGGAAGGAAGGGAGCTGGAACACAGCAATAGTTTTTGTTTGATAAAGGTATGTACTGTAATCAGTGCTCCAGGGAAGGTTTTGGGTTTGGGAGTAACTTACCCTCCAATTTTAACAGTGAGAGAGTAAAAAGTTTTTTCAGGGAGTAAAATGCAACATTACCTTGAAGTCATGAGTAATCTCGATAAATACTGTACAATCTTTAATGGTAATGGGGTAGGCATTAACACTAGAAGCGCCAGACTGGTCATTTTAAACAGCTGTAATACGATAATGAAAGACAAATGATCGTATAAAACTTTTATTTATGAACATCAAATCAAACATTTGCATAGCAGAAACACCATATTTAAATGGAGCAAAACTTGTTAAAACTTTACAATGTAAGACCTCATCTAGAATATTGTGTTCTGTTCTGGTCACCTCGCTACAAAAAATTTATTGCTGCTCTAGAAAATGTGCAAAGAAGAGCAACCAGAATTATTCCGGGTTTAAAAGGCATGTCATATACAGACAGGCTAAAAGAATTGAATCTATTCAGTCTTGAACAAAGAAGACTACACTGCGATCTGATTCAAGCATTCAAAATTCTAAAAGGTATTGACAATGTCGACCCAGGGGACTTTTTCGACCTGAAAAAAGAAACAAGGAGGGGTCATAAGTGGAGATTAGATAAACAGAAAATAGGCGGCACATTTTTACACAGAGAATTGTGGGAGTCTGGAACCAACTCCCCAGTAATGTTGTTGAATTTGACACCCTGGGATCCTTCAAGAAACTGCTTGATGAGATTCTGGGATCAATAAGCTACTAACAACCAAACGAGCAAGATCGGCTGAATGGCCTCCTCTCATTTGTAAACCTTCTTATGTTCTTATGTATAAATAAAATAAACATTTCACTAATAATTATTTTGTAGCCAGTCTCTCTACATACGAAATTGTATAAACATTTTATTTGTTTGTAAAATAACATCAAAGGATCTTTTTTTGAAAATAGTATATAATGCACTACTTCAAAACACTATAATACAATAAACTATTTATATAACAAATTTATTTAGCCTACATACCTGGCAGCTTTCTAACCTGTATAGTCCACACATAATACATGCTTCTCCACTTTCCCTGAGCATTTACCACACACTGCCCTTCCACAACTGGCGCAGACATCCAAAGTTTTGTTGTCATTGCGTGTGGGTGCAACGGCTGCAGCACTGCCAGAAGGGGCATCTGTCTCTGCCCTTTTCTGATCCATATGTGCTTGCCAAAGCTCCATGGTTCATGCGAGATGAAGTCCAAAGCTTCATGCGAGATGAAGTCCCTCCTGTTGCAGTTTTCCCCGGTACATTCCTTTTACAAAACATACGCATTGATGGCTGCCAGGTTCAAAACGTTATAAAATACAGCCACAGGCCACCGACGAGATCCACCTTTGACTGAATACTGTTGTGCCATCTGGTCCAGCACATCCACACCGAACTTTGTGGCATTGTAATATTCCACTGTCTCAGGCTTTTTTTTTGCCATCGGTTCCTATGGCCACTGTTTTGTGCATAGAGCTGAGAATTAACCTGTACCTATAACTCAGAGAGGCGTGTTTTTCAAGCACTCAAAGAATGTAGACAGGTAGACACCACTTGATCACAAGACTGATTGTATTGAAAAGGACAGACAGGATTATAGGCAATATTAGATAAATAAACATATATATATATATATATATATTTAATAACCAGTCAAATTGACCGGCTTGGCACTTGTAGTGTTAAAAGAGCCTTCCATTTTAACTGCTATGTTGCTTTGAACTACTGTACAACCACGCATGTGTTCTACAAGGTTCTTTATCGGCTCTGCGCCTTTTTTTCGCGGTGTCACACTGACTCTGCAAACAGTTTGTCCCGCGGTATCCTCATGCAAAGCTTGATTCCGGGGCCCCTGTATCTATTACCAGTACTACGGTACACCATGACTTTCAAACAGGGCAACAATGACTATTTGCATTGCATTTTACTACAGCAATCGCAACACTCACAAAGACAGTTACAAACAATAGCTAACGTATGTAACCCCCCCGGTTCCCTGAAAGAGAAGACGACCAACAACAATACTTTTGGGATATGCCTGCCACAGGTCAGGTATTTACTGAGCATTTTATGTCAGAGCTGCCGATAGGCCCCTCTGGGGAGTGACGTCCTCGGTCCCGCCTGCAGAGGGATTAAGTAGCCACTCCGCGGAGACCACGTTCTCTTTTGCATCAAACCCGCGAATGCGAGTGAAGCGACCCTCACGAGGTTTGTTGAGTTACGGTAAGTAACCTAAAGTTCCCTTTCAATTCGAAGATGACCACCAACAACATTACTTATGGGATAATGTATACCAGAGCCGTCGCGAGGGAGAAGGAACTGTAGCATATGAGGGACGCATCGGAACGGTGTGAGCTTTCACCCTCAAGGACCCTCGTGCCTAACGAAGGCAGGGCAGGATCTACCACATTAAGGTGGTAGAACTTGGAGAAAGTATGCGGCGTAGCCCAGCCGCAGTAAAATATCAGACAGCGAGGCCCCTCTGAAGAGGGTCCAAGATGTAGCTAACCCTCTAGTGGAGTGTGCAGCTACCCTCCCAGGTGGGGGCAAGCCAGCACCATCATACGCTGTCGAGACTGTGTCCACAATCCAATGTGACAGATGCTTCTTTGAGAGGGGCTTCTTTGAGAGGGGCTCTTTGCCTGTCCGTGTCCCGTGACAGGCAAAGAGCTGGTCAGAATGATGCAGAGCTCTTGTCCTATTCACGTAGCATTTCAATACCCGCACTGGGCAGAAGATATTCAGTCTCTCATCCTCCTCCGAAGAAAATGGGGGTGGGTGGAGGAACTCCAGTTCCACAGACTGATTAACATGGAAGGCTGTGCTCACGTTGGGGAAGAAAAGCAGGTTTGTACACAGGTACACCCTGCTGCCATTGTCCCAAATACACATACAGGAGCTGTGCACCGACAGCGCCTGCAGCTAACTGACCTGCTTCAATTCTATGGAGTATATGGGCTCAAACAGGGCCTTCGTGAGAGCCTCCAGTACAATATCAAGGTTCCATTCAGGGAGGACATAACTGCTATGCGCCATTAAGAAACGGGGGCATGGCATGCAGAAATAGCCACTAAATACACCTTCGAGATGGAAGGTGACCTTCCAGCATCAAGCAGTTCTTGCAGAAACTGTAAGATAACTGGCATGGGGCAAGAGATTGGGTCATGACCCTTAGTCAGACACCAATTCAGGAAATATTTCCACTTGTAGGTGTACAACGACCTAGTGGAATCTGCCCTAGCATTCTGCAAAGTACCCACAACCGCATGTGATAGCCCTAGTGCCAACAAGCGGTCCCTTTCAGGGGCCAGACCCATAGCTGGAACCTGCCCGGTTCTGGGTGCCAAAGAGTGCCTCTCATCTGGCTGAGGAGATCCAGGTGAAGTGGGATCTCCCAGGGCTGGCTTTGTAAAAGCTGGCACAGGGTCGAGAACCAGACTCTCCTTGGCCAACTGACGCCTTCTCTAACTGGACCTTTTCGAGAAAGGCGAGGAGCAGCGGCATAGGAGGGAAAGTGTACAAAAACGCTTTGGGCCATTCGTGCGCTAGGGCGTTGACGCTGAGTGGACCACCTAAGCAGTGGAGAGAGTACCACAGGGGGCAGATCGACCTACGCCTTCCCGAATCATTCCCAAATACCTCCACCACCTGAGGGTGGAGTCGCCACTGACAGAAGAGGACCCTCCCTCGAGAGGAGAACTGCTGCCCAATTCACCGGGGATGTGCATCTCCCGCAGGGACAGCAAGTTCCTCTGAGCCCACATCAAGAGCCTGAAGGGAATGCGATGCAACCGCGGGGACCGTAGGCCACCCTGGTGGTTGACATATGCCACCACTGTTATGTTGTCCATCCGAGCACCGTGTGAACCATGGGTACTAAGCACCATGTGCACCGTATGGACCGTGCGCACCAAGTACTGTGAGCACTACGTGCACCGTGTACTGTGTGGCAGGGCCGTACCAAGGGGGTGTGAGCAGTCTGGCCGCATATGACATTGACCTGAAGGGGGCACTGATTGGCTGATGAATATTACCTAAAACAAATTTGTGCAATAACGATTCAAAACAAAAATAACATGATGAAAGAAATGAAAGTGCTTTATTATTCGTTTGAGTTTGAGATATCTTGAAATCAAGTTAGTTTGAGATATCTGCAATTCGTTTTGTTTCGTTCCGTTCGTTTCGTTTCAGTTCGTTTCATTTAGTTTAGGCTCGCTCCTCTGGCTCTTGCTCTCGCTTTAGCTCCTAACACCCACACCGAACTGACAGTGCTGCAGGTTTATATGCAGGTGACCATCTCCGGATTATCAACAAATTAATCACTTAATATTAAATTTGGGAGATGGCCACCTTCTGCACGAGGCTACCCATCCACGCTACTGAACAAAACAAACAATCGGCTACACCGTCAATATATTTCTAAATAAGTACAAAAACAATAACAAAACACACGGCGCTTCGTCGTCATATAAATACAATAATAAATCAAAAACCACAAATACACAATAACACAGGGGCGAAGAGGGAAACATTTAAACATTTAAAATAATACATTTAAACAGCAGGGCTTTCTACCGCCCTGCTACAGGTCTGTATATGTTTTATTGTAAGATATTTGGGATACTATATTGTATGTAAAAAGGGCACAAGTGTAAGGCTAATATTGTCAGTTTATTTATGCTTTCATTTTTACTTGCACCATGCAGTTTCATGGTCTTTTTTTACAGCTTAGGATGCAGCAATCACATTTATTCGATTGGATTTATGCGATGAGTGTGTAGGCTATATTGTGGTCATTTTGAGGACTTATTTGAAAGAACTGAAAGAGTTTCTTTGCTATGCTGTATTGTGACTGACTGTGCTGTCAAAGGACAGTGTGTCATTTTCAGAGGTCCTGCAGTAATGATACCAAGCTTTTTCTATTTTGTGGGTGGAATATACTCCAGTTTTAAATAATCATTGTCTAATCGGAAACATTTTTAAAGTACATTTGTAGGCTCTAGGCTTCGTTTCTGGACATTTTAAAAATGTTGGCGCTTTTGTCTTCCTTCTTTGTTTTGGTTTAAAATTACCCTCAGTTCGCTATCACAGGCGCACAGGTGCTCTTAAAGGGAATGTTGAATCCTTATTGGTTGTAACCTTACTCCCCCAGACAGGCTCAGAAAAGACAGGTGACTTCTGTCTGTCCAGTTAAAAAATATTATTTATTTATTTATTTATTTATTTATTTATTTATTAGCACACACCTGTATCCAGGGCTACTTACAATTGTTTCAAATAGTTTCAGTGCGAAGTATAGCATTATAAAGTATCACATAATAAAATATCACAATAATCCAGTGCGCACTCGATATTTATTTTATTTCTCTATTCCCAAGGTGTTCGTAACTCTGAGGTTCTACTGTATTTAACCAGGGAGGGCTTACCTCAAAGGAGAACAACGTTTACTTTACCACATACCAAGAATAGGGTATTTTCCAAGAGCACTGAATCCCACCTGTTATAAAAGCAGTGGAAGAAACACGAATATTGCGTAAATACGAGAGGTCTGAGGTCACACTATCAAAAGCAGAAACACACGAGCTCACCAGACGAAAAATGACAGTTGTTAAGTGACTGCTAGTAATATATTTTGCAGATTGTAGGCTTTGTATGAATAATATTAATAATATCTTAACACATAACCGAGATATTGCTAGTGTTTATATGTATATATATATATATATATATATATATATATATATATATATATATATATATATATATATATATATATATATATATATATATATATAAACAGTATTGGAACGAACCAATATATATTTCAACAGTATTGGAACGAACCAACTGTATAATATAAACTTATCTATTTATGTATTTATGTATTTACATAAATGACTTTTTCTGTTGCTTCGAAACTCATATAATATTCATGCAATTTAGGGCCTATATAATCGAACAACATTACACCCTAGAGTAGAGGTATAAGGTCTCTGCAAACATATATCATTTTTTTTCATCAACATCACATTCCACAAAATAAATAAATAAATAAAACATCTGTCGACATGTGTTACTCATCTTTTTGACGTTATTGAGACTACATATTATTCTAAAATGTAAACAGTAATCTATTCTGTAGCTTACCCACGACAGCAATAAAGGGCTAGTATGCTTGTATAGGCAGGGGTGTAGTGCTGCGGCAGGGGAGTCGTGTTACGCATATGGTTAATAATAATAATCACGGTGTTTTTTATCATGTATATGCTATACAAATTGTTATGAAAATATGTAATTATTTATATTTAATATAAGTAGCTGTAAGTCTAGTGCCTTGCATATACTATTGCTTTACAATAAAACCTCAATATTCGATTGTCTGAATTTCTAATGAATGTGTGCTCTTGTTAGCCCTTTCAAATACGGTAACTAGTGCAGAGGGATAAACTGTGGTTCTGTTGAGTGTGGGAAACGGGGACGGCAGGCGGCGTGGTAGGGTTGAGGGAGATAATGGCGACCCCTCATTTCTAAATATAGCACTACACCACTGTTTATAGGTGGATTCTAAATATAGGTACATATCTGGGCGAGATGCTTCAATTAATACATTGGACATTTTTTCTCCGTCTGTTGTTTCCCGGCTCCGATCGCAGGTATTTGTAAGGGTCTTTAATTTCAATAAAAGTTGGTCTGATTCGTGGAGATGGTACCGCGCACCAGGTTAGGAACATAAAAACAACAGAAGGGAAGAAAACATGTATTTTCTTATGTACTATCAAGCATCTCGCCCAGATATGTATGTATTTATAAGAATATAGAAGTACACAAGCCAGTGTTGTTGTTGTGGGTAGGATATAGGTTAGATTGCTTATACAATTCAGAATAATAGGTAGCCTCAGGAACATCAAAAAATAAATAAAAAGAATAACACATTGTAACATCTCTCCTCCCAGTTTGCGGCGCCTTAAATTTCAGAAAATGTTTGATTTGAAGATGCATAAGAGAAATCGCACACGAAAATCACAATACACCAGACTACACTGGCACATAATCCTGCACAAGAGCAAAGGGCACAAAACCTTTAAGAAAATTCAAGAACACCATTACTGTGTATAGTTTAAACAGACAACAGCCAAATGCAATGTTGGTTGTTACATATTCTGTAATTATCTTAATATATTGAGGTGTCCGTGTTATATTGTTTTAATAAACAACATCTTTCTCAGTTTGCATTAGGCTTTTTAAGTAAAAACCCGTATTTCACATATTTCTGGTTTTAGCTGAGAAACTATTTGATATTTGATTCTTTTCGTAACTTTTTCTGTTTTTTGTAAGGGTGCATAATAAATGTGCACGTTTCAAAAAATGTAAAAGTGTACATATATAGGCTATAATACTTTTAAACAGCCAATTTAAATATTACGCTGTGATGGTTTAATTAATTGTAGCTTTATACAGGGACAGATTAAATCTACATTTTATTCGAGCCTTCCTATTTATATTCAATATTTATCTTTTTCTTTTTTTTAAATTGTGTATTGGAATACTAAAAATAATCTATAGGAATTAGCACTAATTTAGTTTTAACGCAGTGTTTGTCCAAGTAGACCTATCCAATTATTTTGGCGAAACAACATAATAAACCGAACATGTATAATACATGTACCTTGAATGTATCAAGAGTGAAGTATTATATTGTTCTCTCATATTAGCACAGAAAATTACAGAAAATAGCAGTAGTGCAATTATACGTTTTATATATATATATATATATATATATATATATATATATATATATATATATATATATATATATATATATATATATATATATATATATATATATTTACAGTGACTGTCTGTAACATTACCGAAAAATATACAGTAGCATACATTTACAAATGTACAGAAACCCTACCAACAAAGTAGCTATATCTATCTATCTATCTATCTATCTATCTATCTATCTATCTATCTATCTATCTATCTATCTATATTAATCGGCGCAGTAACGGCGATTTAGAGACTCCATTTTGAAAAAAAAATGCCGCAGATATCATTTGAATACTAAATATAAATTATAATTCTGTTCTCGTGCACACCAGACATGATCCTGGAATAACTTTAATTTTATTCACGTGTTGATAATATCCCTTTACACGGCACTCCTATCTCTTAATGGCTCGTGAATAATACTTGAACATCATAGAATTTGACGTTCAAGTACTCTATAGTTTATCAAAGCCAAGTTCTTCAACAATGATGTTATCTTGTATCATCTGTTTCAGCAGTTTCACATTGCATTACCACTAAAAGGTTTCTCTTACTAAACAAGGATGGTTTTATTACCAAGAGACTCAATATTTGTCCAGAGGTCTGTTACAGGTGCCTTTCAGAGCGGAACGGGTACGGTACATTATCAAACCTAATGGCCAATAAACCATGAATTCTTCAATGCTATATGAATACTGAACACATATGGTGGGGTAAAGTATGAAAAGTGTTTGAGTCAAAGTCAGTGGTGTGTGCCATTGTCAACAATAGTTTATTTTTAGTGAAACGGTAAATGGTGCCGCTTTTTAAATTTATAAACCGTACAGATATTGTTTTAAATGTAGGCTACTTTTCTAAAGCCATTATGGGTATCATAGAATCCGCTTTAAATAGTAAACAAAAATCCATTTATAAATGTGTTGTAAAGATTGTTAGAAACCATATCAGAGTATCATATGCGATATCTATGTATTTTGCTAGCACAAACTATATTGTTGCATTTTTTTTACTATCACTCTTTTTCTGTTTTTTTTTTTAAGGAACCTTTATTACCAGCAGACGCTTGACCGGATCTAGCTTTCAACAAGAATCTTCGCTCTTCACATATGTTGCAAACAAAATACAACAGGATTTTAAATACATTTTAGTTATTATATACTGTACTTAACACGGCAGTGATTTTTTTGTGCGTAAAATTTATTTTCAAACTATAAAACTAATCTGTAAAATATGTGTTGCATATGTGGATGTTCTTTTCACAGTGTGTAGATTTATTTCTTAGCAGATTTGACCGCTTGTGTGTCCTTGACACTAACTGATTTAAGTTGCATTTGAGGTGAGGGTTACAGTTCTACTGTAGTAGTTAACAAGAATAACCCCGTGTGTACCGCATAGAAGGATTGTGTTAATCTAATGGTTTGATACAGTCGACAATGGTACACCTCCGAGCTCTCAATCAAAACCTCTAGCAGAACATCTTTGGACACTATTTAGTAACAAGGAAGACATCTAGTGGGAGTTTGTAGCCACTGCAGTACACTCTTTTCTGTTTGTTAGACAGTGAACAATTTGGATTTTCTGCCAGGTTCACAGATCACATTCCCTCCCGTATGAATATACAGGATTTACTGTAATGAACTATGAAGCTAAATCATTTCCGAACGCCTATTCTCCCAAGTGCTGAATCAACAGTCTTAATTTATCCACAGGGGTCACTGTCCTGAGGCCCGTTTCCAAAAAATCAACTTTAGCCTAACCATCATCGTAGCCGTTGTAAGTCAACGTTTGCAAAGTGCAGTGTTTCCGGAACGCCATCGTAACACCAGCCGCTCTTGAACGACGACTTCGAGTTTACGAGTGATCTAGCGTGACCGTGACATGTTCGTAAGGGCTGCGGTTCAGAGGACAGTTGCTTTGAATCGTCAGCAACACCGCAGACGCTCTCGTAGTTGACTCGTTGCAATACACTTCCACTTAAGCTAAATCCTGCCATTTCTTGCGAACCTGTTTGCTCTCGGAGGACCTGTGTTTCAAGCTTTTACTTTCATTGCAATTTCTCCCCACTTCTTTTTTCTTTGATAGTTATTTTTTAGTTTACAGAATAATATTCTTGTTTATTTCTACTGCATTAATTTATATTTCTACCTCATCGTGGGTCAATATATTTCTTTTGTTTTCACTTATTTTGCTTTTGCTTGCATTTTCAACCAGCGGTATGTGTGTGTGTGTGTGTGTGTGTGTGTGTGTGTGTGTGTGTGTGTGTGTGTGTGTGTGTGTGTGTGTATAGGCTACTCCATGAATTAGTTTCAAATGTGTTTCCCAACAAAGCCCTGAAGAAGCTATTCAAAGCCTAACTATCTACGTGAACGCCAAGAACAAGCTACACTTTCACGTGTTTGGGAAAGTGCAGTTTGCAATCGCTGCACTGGTTAGGTTTGACGTTGCTGGTTAGGGTTTAGGGAAACGGTCCCCCGATCTAATTTTTGAATTTATTTCCACTACATTGAGGCTAGTTAGAAATTGAAGCAGTTTTAGGATGTATGTTTTAAAGTATTTAGTCCTGGAGTAAGAACAAAATAATACAAAACATGCTTTATTTAAGTTATATTTAATATACTACAGTCTCCACTATCTTTTTATACGCCAATTTCCAGATGCGATTTCTGGAAAACGAAGAAAATGAGTTGGTCCGACATTTTTAATCAGTTTTTGTTTAAAGACTTTAATATATATCTGGATAAGGGCGTCTGCTAAGAAATAAATAATAAATAATAATAAATATATATATATATATATATATATATATATATATATATATATATATATATATATATATATATATATATATATATATATATATATACACAAAGATGCTACTGTATGAGTCCAGATTAAAAAATAAATAAACAAGTTCAAAGGAAGCCTTACATGTTGAAATATCAGAAACAGAAACTGCAGTTGTTGTTTTTTTTAGACTTTGTTTCAATGTTTAGAATAATTGTTTCAAGCTTTAACACACTTTCATTGTATGTTAATGGATAGCATATTGTTTTATAACTCTTGTTAATGTGCAATTTGTGATTTATATTCTAAATCTATCTTTTTTATTACATTAAATTAAACAAACACTGGTGGTAGATATGTTTTAGTGATTTTTTTTGTTTTGTTTTTTAATTGAACCTCCAGTGTAAGGAAATAATATGTTTTATCGTTGGAAGTAGTTCTCTAAAATTATATAATTAGTTTTCTAATATCTCATTTTGTTTCAGTAATAATAATAATAATAATAATAATAATAATAATAATAATAAGAAGAAGAAGAAGAAGAAGAAGAAGAAGAAGAAGAAGAAGAAGAAGAATACACAGCTATTTATAGTCAATGATAGTGCTTCCTGTAGGCAATTGTTTTGTAATATATAGAGCTATATTGCGTACAGATGATGACTCTTTCGAGCAATATTGGCATTGACGCTCACACCCATGTGTGTGTTTTCCTTTTCGTGTAGGAACATCTTACAAGTGCACACAGCTAGAACACGACCTTCTGTTGTGAAAACAGTCATTATTTCTATAAATCTTCCTTAATCTTAAATATGAATATAAATAAATAAATAAATGTCATGTTGTAACCTAAAAGGCTCACGTTGTAAGAAAAAAAATAAACCAAAAAAAACAACAAAAAACAAACAAACACGTAACCTATTGGTTATATGTATTTGTAATTTGTATTTGAATCCATGTTACACTGAGGACACAATTCCCTGGGAAAAAGTGGGGTTGTAAAGTCCTTTCTAACCTAGTCATAGTAATTAATATAAGGGTAGAAAAAATTGCAACTATGGCCAATCCTAGGCTATTCTAGACCAAGGGTAGTTAAACTTGACTTCTCCAGTCCTTAACCTTATCAAAACTTTGTTTCAACAATAATTAAATGTATTCCAGTACGAACGAAAATTCGAGCAACTGCTGTTTGTTATATTTATGATTATTTTTGTTTTTTTTGTTTTACAATATCTTGAAATGTTATAAGCTTGATAACATTACACCACGTTTCGACCAGTAGGCCTGATATGTTGACTTTATGGTCGGTATATTACAGTACGAACCAGGTGTGTGTTATTATAGGCTGCTGAACTGGTTGGAGCAAATAGACTACACTGCTTGTGTGCTTTGATGTATGCCAATCACCATGGAAACAACATATTGATCCTTATACAATTCGATCTAGTAGGCTATTATAGACATATTAGAAAGCCAGGTTAATACATAGATAATTATGCAAAATCTGTATTTCTTTGTTTGAACATACTGTTGTAAATAAAATATAAACGGTACAATATCCACAGTAATACTTTTTTGTTGTTGTGTGAATATACTGTTTGTAGCTTGTGTGTAAGAGACGGACAAAGCTGGCCTTAATATAATACGTTATTATCCTCCATGTATTACGTAAGTCTATATCTTTGTTGGACATATGAAGGCCTTTGTGTGCGTCTTCAGATTCTGGTTATTGGATATATGAAGAGTACCACAGTCAATATTCGAACATTTACACATGGACGATACACACTAGATTTGGGCTTTTTATAGTGGCGATATCCGGGCCACCGTCGTGTTATAGGCCTAGTTGAAACACATTGAAAATATAATAACATCACTCTCCACTGTATCTGCCGGACCCCCAGAACTTAGCACTATTACTTCATTTCAACTGAACTTTTCAAGCATCTCTACGTAACTCATAAAACACAACCCTTTAATGTATTGAGCTAACTAAAGTGACCTGGTCACTATATAGTATAAAAAGAGTACATGACAAGTCTCCGTGATCGAGCAGACTTCTCCCACTCCTGAGTAAAACGCTCGTGCATCTGAGTGGCTCTGCCTCATTTGATGAAAATATATATCGCTGGTGCCCATTCATTATTCTCTTTATGATTTAAACATTGTTTTTTCTTTCTTTTTTAGGTGACATTTCAAAAGCGTCAAAAGGAGGGAAGAAAAATCTTCATAAATCTGTTTCCTTTATTGTTTTCATTAAAGAATGATGTTGGATCTAAACATGTAATAAACAATTTCATGTTATAAAAGTTTTTCTTCTAAATGTTAGGTTTTTTTTAAGAAGGCTACTTTTATTAAAAAAAATAAAAGTGAATCGAATAGAGCAATGTAAGCATGCATTCAAGGGGGGAAATCCGATGAAAATACATATTCAGCATACATTAATTCAAATATTTACTTTTTGTATTAAATACAGCATATTAGCTGGAATGATTTCTACCTGCAACCATATTATTATAACAAATTAATAAAACAACTGAAGCATAGGTTTTATGTATCCTAATGTTATTTATTATTATATTTTAATTCGAGTTTAAATATAGCCTAGCTGATTTAGTAAATGTGAATGGCTCTAATAATACAATGTGCATGTTTAAATACAACATATTAGTGTATGTTTCATTGTGTACAATACACGTTTAGATAACAATCTGTGTATTTAGTTTCTATTGGGTGTTATAGTGCAATATTGCATTACTGTATTGAGCGCCATTCCCAAGGTTCTTGCAGTACCTGTACAGCTGTCTGGTAGGCTGTAACTTAGTTGATAAAAATGCAGTGAAAGTGTCATCAAACATGTAAGGAGTTTTACAGGTTTGAGCCTTAAATTAGAGAGAAAAAAATCCAATTTGCAGCAAACTGGATAAACTAAATTGAATTACCCCCCCTGATATGCTTTCTTTACTACTACATATCACTTCAAGTAAATAGATAGACAGCCAGATTGATATACATATTTCCCCATAGCTGAAGTTGTGTTTTCCAAGTGGAATACAACAACAACAACAACAACAACAACAACAACAACAACAACAACAACAACAACAACAACAATAATAATAATAATTTTTCAGGGGTGTCATGTTAAAGACAGCAGCAATATGCATTCATTATGCATGCAATATTAAAATTACCATTGAAACATTGAAATGCTATTTAATACAACATCGCCTAACAACGGTTTTCTTGCTCAAAGATGAGGATCTAATCTCCTGTAATTCCAGGAAAAATAGTTACCAGCTAGTTTTCTTATATAGTTATTCATAACTAGATCACTTATTTTAATTATATCTGTTCATAAAACTTGAGAGCAGGTCAAGATAGGAATGCCGCCGCAGCTTCTGTTTTAAGCTATTTTTATCTGTAATAAAATCGCTTAAAATGTGATACTCGTGTATAACATGTTCTCAAGATCATGCATATGCTTACATTAAAGATTGATGTTACAGAACCAAATACCAGCAAACACTGTAATGAATGGATACATATTTTAGAAAAGAATTACGCTGTGCGTTACTGTCTGGGCAATACACAATACACAATACAAAATACACAATGCTTCCCAGCTATTTGTTTCCAGGGGTAGACAACACCCAACACACACACACACACACACACACACACACACACACACACACACACACACACACACACACACACACACACACACACACACACACACACATATATATATATATCCCGTTTCTTAGAGCACTATACCTACTTAAATTCATCGCTGCTCGGAAACGGTAGCTATATTGTGAATCAAATCTACTTATTTTCATTTTCAATTACAATCTTAATAGCAAACGTATTGCAGCAATTTCCTTGCTTTGCTTGTCAAAGGCCGTTGTTTAGAAGTCCTCGATTTTTGCGCCTATTGGAGGCTATCGAAGTTTTCTACTTTCCACTTAAATTGTTTTATTCAGATTGAACAAATAGGTATATATATATATATATATATATATATATATATATATATATATATATATATATATATATATATATATATATATATAGATAGATAGATAGATAGATAGATAGATAGATAGATAGATAGATAGATAGATAGATAGATGTGCTTCCCAATTATATTATTATTATTAGTAGTAGTAGCAGTCGTAGTAGTCGCAGTAGTCGCACTAGGTTAAGGAGTAACAGAATTGATGCATGGATCTATGTACTCTTTGACTTCGTGAACGTTGAATACTTGATTGTTTTCCCTTTTCATTTGTTTTTTTTTTTTGTTTTTTTACCTGAACTGTTACTAGCACCCTTAACAATTCAAGCAATTAAATACAATTCAAATGGAATATTCAAATTATCAACACCCTCGTTGTCTTTTAGAGTAACATTTTAAAGTAACAGCCTACTTTTAAAAAATAAACACCAAACACCAGATTAACTCGCAGTACCTCGACCTTACAAAATACAAACAACACGTTTAAACTATATAAATACACTTATACATCATTTGAACGTGCGATATGTAACACATGCAAAAATGGTGTCGAAGCGTTTCGCTACCTAATACCTCAGCAAGGCAATATTTCATTTGTCAACCCATTTTATAAACACGTGTATCAAAGGAATACAATAACATAGCCTACTGTTCAATTTTCACAGCCCCAAATGTGTTATTGAGCAAAAAAAATCCTGCTCAGTAAACAAGCACATGCAGACCGGATGCACCCCACACCCCACACCCTTCAACGCGTCTTAAAGTAACTACACTGCTTTCACACCCTTACTTAAACTGCAGAAATCGTCTGAGACAGAGACAAGTATAACCATACAACCTCCGACAGCTGGGGTCCTCAGAGAAAGAGAACGAAACACAAATCAAACCAAAATACAAAACATAAAACAGATATCTCTGAGGTCCGGTTTCCTCACGACTTTGCCTTTAAAAGAAGTCAGACAGGGTCGTCAAACCTTGAATGGCAACACTTGTTTTGGCTAGACTTCAACTTTCAACTTGACCTTGGCCTCGAGCCGTGTCTAACCCGTATGTAAAGTAGCGCGGCCAAAGAGCTGGTAGTCTTCATTTTGCATATTGTAAACAGACCGGAAACTCCACTGCACACTGCGGCGATCGGCCTCCAATTATGTTCAGTCAATCACCGGTTAGCTAGTAATATTTTGGTGAGTGAAATCATAAATACTTTCAGCAGACCACTAGACTTAAGCACGAGAAACATGCTTTAAGTGCATTCTTCTTTAATTAAATATTTCCATGTCGTGAAAGACAACTATGGGTGTTGTTTCGTTACAACGCATATTGAGATGTAAAACAAACTAAACATTTAGATTTGATTAATGTTGTTCGAATAATGTGCATGGCTAGTGCAATTCTTGGAAATTACGACTGCCAAATACCTGTCGTATTGCTAGTATAAAAAACAAAAAACAAAAACAAACAAAACAAGAGGAGGGTCCAACAATAATGTTTAAAAATGTATATGAAAAGAAATTTCACTCATACGTTTTTTCAATATGGTTTGCAATAATATCGTAATTCAGTAATTGTGTATTTCATTTTTACAACTGATTGTCATATATTTGCCCTTGCTTCAATTTGTTAGAAAAAGAAAAGAAGAAAAAAAGAAAAACAATTTGAATTTCTTAAGTTAAACGAAGTGACATCTATTAAGTGCCTCTACTGTGATATATTGTTTTTCTTTATTTTTCAATTACATTACTTGTTCTTAAAACATGTGGCAATATAAATTTAAACCACTGCGTGAAATTATTAGGCTATTTACCGTAGTCTATTTAAACAAAAAAATCTACACACAAAATTATTTTGTGTGTGTGTATATATATATATATATATATATATATATATATATATATATATATATATATATATATATATATATATATATATATATATATATATAATTTTTGTGTCACTTTGAACGAACCTTAATGCTTTAAACTGTAACCATTGACTTATCCTGAACTTCACTATGCATCAGCAGAAGATTTCTGTAGTTCAGATAGATAATTTAATATAATACAAATATAAATGAATGTACCAACCCTTAAAACGGGTTTACATGCTTCGGGTGATTGAATTATTTTAGATTGGTTCCATATGTGAGAGATTATATTAAAATACTAATTTGGTTGAAAGGGCGATTGTAAGAAAAGTTAAGACGATGCAGTAATAAAAAAAAAAACACAGCATTATCTTGATTTAACCAAGCGTTCTTTCAAACATCACAATAAAACGTAATCTACTGGGTGGCTGAGTAATTGGCAACACCGCGTTTAGTATATTATATATTTATCTGTACTTCAATCTTGAATTGTTTAGAAGCTGCTTTGCATATCACGTGGTCTCCCTTAGCCAATAAGTGTGCGACTTTAAAGTACACGGGCGCGTCACTGCTGGTAAGTCTCTGGGATCCAGTATCTCTTTTTTCAGTCTTGGGGCTTTTTTAAAAGAGCCAGTAGTCTCAATGTTGGACGTGCTATGACAGCGTCATTACTCCTCCGTCCCCGCTGGATTGACCCGGTGATGTTCCTTTACGACAACGGTTTAGATGAAGTGAACAAAAACATGGAAGGATTTGCAGGAGGCAACTTTGCCGCGAATCAATGCAGAAATTTGATGGCCCATCCTGCTTCCTTGGCTCCTAGCACTGCTTACACGTCGAGTGAGGTGCCAGTTTCTGGCATGGCTGAGCCTGTCAAACAGTGCAGCCCCTGTTCTGCAGCCCAGAGCTCTTCCAGTGCCTCTCTTCCCTATGGATATTTTGGCAGCGGCTACTACCCCTGTAGGATGGCACACCACAGCAGCATTAAGTCCTGCGCGCAACCCTCCACCTATGGGGAGAAGTATATGGACACATCAGGCTCTAGCGAAGAATACAGTTCTCGAGCAAAGGAATTTGCTTTTTATCAGGGATATGCTACTAGTCCATATCAACCTGTCCCTAGCTATATAGATGTGCCTGTAGTGCCCACCATAAGCGGCACCGGAGAACCGAGGCATGAACCGTTGTTGCCAATGGAAAGTTACCAGCCATGGGCAATCAGCAATGGGTGGAACGGTCAAGTGTACTGTTCTAAGGAACAAACCCAGCCGAGTCATCTCTGGAAATCAACAATTCAAGGTACTTACGAATTTTGCTGGCAAAATTACAATAGTTTCGGGGGTAAGGTGGTATTAGTGTAATCTATCTATCTATCTATCTATCTATCTATCTATCTATCTATCTATCTATCTATCTATCTATCTATCTATCTATCTATTTTTTATTTTCAACTTTGTATTAATTAATTTAATTTCATATACACACCATACTGTATATGATTTACTTACTTAAACCATTATGAGTCGCATTTGTAATTTGTAATGTGTATCATTATCATGCCGGGTATACTGTTAAGATTTGTTGAAGAGCAATAGATGGATTTGGGTCATTTCGGTAAATGCGTAATTTAAGGAATTAAAACAAATAAACTCGGGTATTTATGTTACGGGATATTGCAGTTAGAGAGAACATTGTGTTGGAAGAGTAACAGGTTTGTTAATTTGTATTTTTCTTCTTCAGATGTTGTTTCACATCCGGGAGATGCCGGCTCTTTTCGACGTGGGAGAAAGAAAAGAGTTCCCTATACAAAGGTACAGCTTAAAGAACTAGAGAGGGAGTACGCGACCAATAAATTCATTACCAAGGACAAGCGGAGAAGGATATCGGCTCAAACAAACCTGTCTGAAAGACAGGTCACAATATGGTTCCAGAACAGGAGAGTAAAAGAGAAGAAGGTTGTGCTGAAGATCAAGAGTACTAGTTAGTGATGACAGAAGCGCCGCGACCTCTCCGTGGAGCGAACTCAATTATATATATATATATATATATATATATATATATATATATATATATATATATATATATATATATATATAGACACACAGACACACACACACAAAATAACACAAAAGAACGGAACACTTAATGCAGACTTTTGCTTCACAGCAGTGGATTTTAATCTTAAAGTTCACAGGTAAATATGAAGAAGACGTTTAAGAAATAATTGTAATGGTTCAACCACACGAATCCCAAGAATATCACGATGAATAGAGAACCAAATGTTGGAGTTCTTCAAAGCCTCCAGAGTTGATGTAAAAATATTAGGAGCTTCGTGCATCGATGGCTAGATGTGTTTGTATCATATTCCTCAGAGCATTTAGAAACAATGCATCTATTGAAGTG